>CM034148.1:897036057-898285409 GCA_019776745.2 Taxus chinensis
TCCAATATTTGTGACATGTTAATTTTCTTTAAGGACAAGATCACCAATATTAAATTCACATTCTTTGAGATGTTTATTATATGATCATTTGATTTGTTATTGATAGATATTGACATGTTCAAGGGTGGTTAGTCAGCGTTCGTCTAACAATTCAAGTTATGATAGGACTTTCTTAATGATATACTTCTTCAGGGATGAAATATTTAAGAGAAATGCATAAGGATGGAATTTAGACTTCGAGTGGGAGAACAACTTTGGTGTCGTATACTAGAGATAAAGGAGTAATGCCCATAGGGGTTTGAATGCTAGTTCAGTAGGCCCATGGTGCAAATGGAATTTGAAGGTTCCAATTATTACTAGCCTGATCAATAATTTTAAGGTAAGGATTTTGTTAGAACTTCGGCTTGGTTGTTGGTTTGTGGATAGTATGGTGTGGAGAATACTGAGTTTGATATTGTAAGTGTCACATAGTTTTTGAACTTTTTTATTTTTAAATGATTTACCATTATCTATGATGATTTTATGAGGGATCCCAAAGTGACTGATGATGTGATGATGGATGTCAATTGATGATCTTATCTTACTTTAGTGGAGATAAGAGGGATATATTCCACCCATTTTGTGAAATATTTAGTTGTTATGATGATGGAATTATGTTATTGGGATGATCAAGGGTTAATAAGGATCGATGAGGTTAAGTCCCCATTGTGAAAAAGGCCATAAATCTTGAGTTGGTTGAAGAGCATGACTGGGGATGTGTGTAATATTAACTTGTTTTTGACATTTGATGCACTTATTGACATAGTCACAACAATATTGATTAAGTGTAGGCCAATAGTAACCCATCCTCAAGATTTGTTTAACAATGGTTGAATCCATTAAAGTCTCCACCACATATTCCATCGTGGACTTCTCGAATAGTTTGGTGAGCCTCTGGAGATTTAATACAATCAAAGGAGAAGACCTTTCAAACCATCTTTTAAAGGATACCCCTAATATAACATAGCAAGATGCATGTTTTTGGAAGGATCTTACCATTTTTGGATATATTCGAGGGTATTTTTCTTATAAAGATAGTCATATATTTGAGTGTACCAAATGTTAATTGGATCTATCTTCTATATAATTGATGTTAGGAAGATATATGTTGGTATAAGATGGTTGATCAAATTTGTGTACGACGATGAAGAGTTTGGAATCATATGGAGATATAGGTATAAGAGATGGAGAGATGCCATAGTTTCTACAAATTTATTGGATGAGAAAGGGTCGTTTGGATTTCATAATGATCAAAGATATTTAGAAGATTTTTGACGATGGATTTATATTTTTGTAGGGTTTCATTTTTACATTGATATGTGTTCCTTTATTTGATCAATGACAATTTTGGGAATCATATGTAGATGTCAAGGATTCTTACACCAAGAAATGTGGTGGTTTAAAGACCATGATGAGGGCCTTCGTATTCACCATGTTATTTGTGTACTCAAAATTTAATTAAAGGATAGAGGACTAGGGTTTCCCAAACAAGGTATTATGACAATTCTAACACCCCCATGTCTACATTTAGACCCATCAAAGAATAAGGTCATTTTAAGAGGAGTGATATCATGATCTAGAGTGTTGATAGATTTTTTAGGAAATCATTTGCAAGACAGTTGATTATCAACGAGGGGAGATTATATGAGATAGTCAACAATAACTTACCCCTTAATGGATTTTTGAGAGATGAATTCAAGATCAAACTCTATCATGAGCACAAGCCATCCAGTTATACGATCATTATGATATGGCTTAGAGTGCATGGATTTTTAGGTTAATACTTGTAGTTTTTGTGATTGAGGAGGTAATGATGAAGTTTGTAAGTTATGAAGTATAAGGCATAACACAACTTTTCTACTTACCAAATAAATAATTATGAAGGGTAAAACTTATGTAATAAATGGATTACTCCTTACCTATTTCTTGTCTTGATGTGCTAGCATGGCTCATAAAGCATGGTTAGTAGTAGAGATATACAAATAGAAAGCCTCACCCTCACGTGTAGGTACAAGTAATAAGTGGTGATAGGTGGTATTGTTTCGAGGCATCAAAATCTTTTGAGAATCATCATCCCATCTTAAAGTGGATGTCCTTTCTAAGAAGGTGGTAGAAGGGTTGACACCGATTCGATCTAATTGAGAGATGAAGTGATAGAATAGATTGAAGCTTCCCTTGAGACTACGAAGTTATTTAAGATTAGATAGAGGAGGTATTTTGATTATGGCTTTGAATTTGGTGGGGCCAACTTCAATTCCCATAATAAATACTATAAATCCAAAGAGTTTTCCTGTTCAGGACCCTGAAATACGCACTTCTATAAGTTGAGATCCAAAGGAAAAATTGTATTAGATGGGAAAAAATTACGTCGAGGAAAACAAGATGGTATTTTCAGTAATTTAGATTTACCTAAGAGATAATTTATAGTATTCTAGAGTTTTATGGATAAGGTCATTAAATATATATGTCATTGCATGCTGATAAGTTACTCTGCATTTTTCAAGCCAAAGGGCATTACTCTATAACCAAAGGTTCCTAATGGGGTGATAAAAGATGTATTATGTTTATCTTCTGGTGTAATGAGGATTTGATTATAACCAGAGAAACCATCCATAGAGACAACATTTCATGGTCCTACCATTAGGTCAAAAGATGGTCAATTTAGGTAAGGGGAAATCATATTTTGGACAAGTGAGGTTTAGGGTCTCGAAAGTCTGTGCATATACATAATTTCCTAGAGGTTTTAGTCATAGGTATGATGTTAGAAACCCATTGTGGATATTAAATAGGTAGGATGAAATTGGTTGAGAGAAGATTTTGTAGTTCTTCTTTGACTAGTAATGTTATGCGGGGATGCATTTTACAAAGCTTTTGCTTCACTAGTTTAGCATCAGGTAATGGTGACGATATTATGAATAAAAATGTTAGGTTAGATACCAGGAATATCACTATATGACCATGTAAAGGCTTGATTATTAATTGATAAGAATGTGGTGAACTCACGGATTTACTTGTAGGTCTAAAGCTTGACCAATTTTAACTATACAGGTGCGGTTCTTGCGGTGTCCCTATGTTGATGTCAATAGTGGATTCATTAAGAAGTGTAGATGTGTCAGGTGGTATAATTTTTTGGAGATAGCTATTTTAATACCCATATGTGTTAGGATGGTGTTATTTTCATGACAATGGAGAATTTCAATTGATAGTCAAATAATCCTCTTCTATCATGATCAGGTAATATTAATGGGAGGGTCACAATTTTCCGTTAGTTTGGTAAGTCATTTGGTCAAGTGTGATCGTATTGATTAAAAAAATGTTGAGAGGAATAGATATGGTGTCATCAGTATTCAAAGGAGTGTCTGATGAAAGTGATGATGAGGGGTTAGGCTCTTGAAATTGATGGTGGTGGATTTGAATGTTGCTTGAAGATGATTCCATGTTTTTCATGAGGTTTGCTCAAATCCACGAAGGGTAACTTGTGTGGACCTTGCTCATACCTATTCCCAAGCCAAAACCTTTCCACGTGCAGTGGTGAAGGTAGGTTTGGGAAAATTGAATCTTTTCTAAGAATGAGAAGTTTAAATTGAATGGTTTAAAATGTGGTTGATTGTTGATGTACGAAGAGGGATGGTCGATGCCCCCATTGAAAAGTTGTGTTCAAAGAAAAGGAGGTACTAAAGGAGATGATGTTTCCAACATTAGGCTCATATAAGGGTTGTTTATTAGGTCTCCCATATGTTTTTGGTGTAGGTATTGTATTAAGAGATAAGGATTTGATACTCCCCAACAGTGAGATACGTTACATCATATATTTGAATGATTGATTTTCTGGTAATTTGGATGTGGGAATGAAAGAACTCATAGAAGGTTGATTTGAAGAGGCGGTGCTTTGTAAGGGAAGTAAACACATCATTTTCCCTATAGGTCATATGATAAGGATTTGAATGGATTAGGATCAGTGAGAACCATAAAGGTTTTACCTTCATGTTCATATTTCAAGCACCATATGTAAGGTGGAAGGGACATAATCACATAACGCAGATCCAAGGCTGTCCTAATAGTAATTTATATTGAAATTCACCTTCTACAAGGTATAAGAGTTTGTGGAGGAATTTCAATACTATTTTGATAGGTAGAATCATTGTGCCTAAGGTGGGAGTGAAAAAATATTTTTGAAAGCACGTAGGATGACATGTCGACTAAGCCATGATGGTTTTAGGTAGTTGAAGTTGTTTGAAATCTTGGGATGAGATTATTTTGATGTTGGCACTATTTGTCAATCATGAATCTTTTAATGAGACTATAATTGATTTGGGTAATGATGAATAAGGGGAGGTCATGGTCCTCAGGTTGTAATGATGAGATCTTGGAGTCATCAAATGTGATGCCTGCAGACATTTTTAAAGCACCAAAAAAGTTGGAAAATGGATGAGGTTTATCTGATGGTACCAAGATGGCTTGAAGAGCTTCTATCATAGTTGTTTTGATGTTGAGGGGAATTTTGGATGAGCTCATAAAGGGACATATTGACAGGTACTTGATGTAATTTTTTGAGAACCTTGTTTTGTATAGATGAGGTAGATTGAGTAGTGAGGGATGAGTAAGGATGAAAGGAGATACTTTTCTTTGGAAGATAGTGATTCAGTGGGAAGCTGCAGTGATATAGATCTTAGGCCTATCTCTAATTCGATTGGATTTTAGGTTGTCTATGGGAATGAGATCTTGTGGCTATATGTGGATGGTGTCAATTTGAAAGAATGAAGACTCGCATGAGGGTACCACACTTTATTTGGTAAGTTTATCAGGTGATAGTTTAGGCTCAAGGGTTTTAGGATTAGGTTTAACTTGTATTTTAGTTTTATTGTTTTCTGATTGATAGGTGGGGAATGATGATTTGTATTTTCTAGGAGGTCATCTTTCTTAGAAATAATATTTTATTATGGTTTTAAGTGCTTTACAATATTTAGTATGATAATTTCACGGTACCCTATGATAAGCTGAAAAATGTGTCATACTTGTACCAAGAAGGTTCCCACCCATGGGGGTTGGAAGGTTTGATCGGGGGTAGTAATATGGTTGATGATTGAAGAAGTTTATCAAGAAGTGTGGTATAGTATCATGATGGGGCTTTGTTGAGATGCTGATGAGGTTTTAGGGATTTAAGTTTTTTTAAATGTCTTAAGAGTGTGGGACATATGTAGTGTGTTTTAAACAACACACTTAGATGAGGTCTTAATGATGGATTTGGATTCTAAGATGGTGATTACAAGTTGTGATGAAGGATGAGGTACCAAAATGGAGGGAGATGGCATACCATTCTTAGGGACATTTATAGTTTTCATGATAGTATTTTATTTTTATAGACCCCATGAAATAAGATTAGGGATATTGGTGGGAGTAGTTATTGTGGAGATAATTGAATGGGATGTTGTTTGATGCGGGGTATCACTAGTAAGGAGGTCAAAAAGGTTGGTCTATTTAAATGAAAAATATTCTATAAATGCGGATCTTTTGGATAGTGGAAATTGATTGATAGTGTTGATAACAATAGTAGTAGGATTTTGGTTATTGGTATGTGTGTGCTTGTGTTGTAATTGATGTAAAAGGTGTAAAAGGAATTAATGAAAAAGGGTGTTGACAAGAAAGTGATGATGACATGGGCAAACAAGTACGGCATTGTTGCAAGAATGTAGAAGGTGAGAGTTGTTTTGCCAAGAAAGCATGATCAAGAGGTTTAGTCAGCATATCCAATAGCATATGAAGGATAGAGATACACAAAGGCTGGAAAATAATGGTATAGGCATGGATATCATGAGGAGAGTGTGTCGAGACAATCCCATAGTTTTTAGAAGGTGAGAGCAGGGTTTGTAGGTCTTCATCTAGACCTAGTCTAGGTGCTTAGTAGCATAATAGAGTATGAAGGTCAGTTGTAAAAGTGTGTGGACCTATGAGGTCATGAAGATGAGTAAGACACGTTGTCTAAAGGATTTTTTACCTTTTGAATAACATTGAAGAAAAGGTATTGTGTTTTTCTACTCTATCTAGGTCAAAACTAGACCTAATTCGATGACCTGGTTAGGAAATTTGTGGTGGTTAAGGAGATGTAGAGCTAATTATGACCTAATGATAATTAGAAAAGTTTGGATAGGTTTTCTTAGAAATATGGGAAAAAAAAAAAGGGGGTTCTATGTTGAATATTTTGCATGTTATGAGGTTTTTAGTCCCACCGAGATCAAGAAGGTGAGTTTCCTAGCTCGATATGAAATGTTTATGTTGGTTGACATGTGAAAAGTTTTCATAGGCATCCAATCCTTTCAAGTATGATGAGGCATGGTTTCAATAATATTTTAGAGTTGGAATGAGATCAAATGAGGCCATGTTCTTTATGAACGATTACTAAGAAGCCAAGGAGGTCAAAAACCCTACCTAAACCCTAGTTCATGAGTGATGAAGGAAAATTTGATGGTGTGGTCTCAAAATACATTAAATAATAAAATTTTATGATTGGAGGATGGAAATGACTCTCCCAAATTTCAGATGGTGGTTATTTGAAGTCTTGACTGTAGGTGGAGCCCACTCAGATTTGCATTTTTTAGGAAATTTTTATTTACTATTAGGTTTTCCATTTGACATATGATATATTTGATGTTATGAGAAGATGGATAGCTATTCTAGATGTTTGAGGTCATTTCAAATATTTTTGAATCTATTTGGAGGTCTACACAAGTCCATAAGTGAAGACTATTTCTTAGGCCTAATCAACAATTTCTTGTAGTCATTGTGAAAGGAGGTTCTTGGGCATGTGTGGCCTAAGACGATGATTATAATGAATAAGAGGGTGTTTTAGAAATACAACATGTTATGTTATATGATTTTTATATATTTTTAAGTCATATTGGTTAGCAAGGATGAGGTCACAAGTTGACCTACTTGATAGGGTTTGAGGACTATGAAGGTTCCTTAATGAAATTGGTTTGTAAGACAAATATATTGGCTTGATTCATGATCCATATCCATTGGAGAGTGGTGAGGGGTTAAAATTTATCCATTTATATTTTTTGAGATGCTTTTAATATGTCATCATAAGGTTAGATAAGATCTTGTTACCAATACTAGTTTCTAGGCAGTTCAAGTAGCTTGAAGGTTAGAGATGTTTTGATGGCTATATGGGTTAAGTTATAAAGTCTATCATGTTGGTGATGTTCCTTGGGTCAGTAGATTTACAATGAGTGGTATCATGTTATTATTTTATATGATTTTTTAGAAATATTTTTATTTTTTAACTTTTTATGACCAAAATTATATGTCATGGCCAACCTATAGGTGTTTAGGAGTTGAGTCATGTAGATAAAGTGAATGTATTTGCTCATTTGAGCTAGTGGAGTGGATAGAAGAGTGTTCAAGCTAGAGGATAGTGTGGAATAGGTATGAGGGCTTCAGGATAGATCTGAAAAAAAGGTACTAAGGATTGAGAAGAGTATAAGAGAGATTATTCAATGTCATTAGATATAATCAGCTTGTGAAGGAGTAAGATTTAGTGAATAAGGAAAGTGAATTGTTTGAGAGGGTTTTGAGGTGTGTGAGCTAAACTAGTGATCACAATTTAATGTAGGAGAAACATTACTTGAGTTATCTTCATCTTTAGGTGGTTGAGTGTTTTCTTGATCATCTTGGGGGGTATTATCCTCCTTGTATAGTGGGTGTTATATTAAATAGGGGTAGGTGCTCCTTGTGAAGTGGGGGCTTCACTAAATAATTCTTGTGTGATGTGTCATATTCATGAAATTGTTTTGGATTGAGTAATATATTAAAATGTTTCAGTGGGTTTTCTTCCCATTCATGGTTTCCCACTTCAAATATTGTTCTCTTGTGTACTTTTTTGGTTTATTCTCTTATGAATTGTTGTTTCATGTTGTTAAGATCACATTAATACATGGTTAAATGATTAATGGTTTATATAAGTTAAATATAATTAGATGAAAGTTTTGAAGGAATGATTCACCCCCCTCTCATTCCATTATGATTCCAAAATTGGGATATTTTATTAATTTTTTTGGGTTGTGCTATTGGGGTGTGGGATGCTTTAGAAAGGGTTTCTTTAATACATATATGGCTTGGTTATTAGGTGCATTAGGATTGTTTAACTATAGATCACCTCGGTCAGTAAGGTCTTGAAGTACATTTCTAAAGGAACAACATCTATCAATGTCATGGTTTTGAACATGGTGGTATTTGTAATAATCTTCTTCTCTATACCAGGATGGCTTGGGATTGGATTCATCGACAGGTTGAATGAGAGGAAGATTTATCAAATGGGAATCCATGACCTTGTTGAAGACAAAACTATAATAATCTCCTAGAGGTGTGTATTTTCTAGGATGTCGAGATCATTTGGAGTCTAAGAAACTCTTAGATGCAGCTTTAAGGATAACTACATTCGGAGATCCTTTGGATTTTTCACTATTGGAGGACACTTTTAGAAGAATCTGGTTTGGGATTTTTAGATCATAATTTAACTTTACCATCTTGGAGGTATTGAAGTTCCAATTTCCTAACCATGGTAAAGGCATCATAGAATGTTTGAAATGATTGGATTTATAGGGTGGATGTTATGTGTTTGCCACAAGACCAAGAGAATACCTCAATAAATTAAGTCTCAGGTAAAGAGAATGATAATTGATTGATGATTTCTCACCATCTAGAAATGAATTCAGCAACATGATCATCTTCAAATTGTTTGATATAATATAAGTCAGTGATAGATATATTATGTGCAATATTAATGGAAAATGTTCTAAGAAAATGGTGTGTTAACTCTATGAATGAATAGAGAGAATTTTGAGGAATGTTTTTATACCAATCAAGAGTAGATCCTGCTAAGGATATTGGGAATGTTTTTAACATGAGGTCTTGATCATGAGTTATGAGGTAACATGAGTGACAGAAGGCCATGAGATGTTGTTGCGGATCTTCATTTGCTATAGAATTTGGTGAATTTCGGAAGCTCCCAATGTGGAGGGTATGGTTTGAGAGATATTGATGGTTTGATGGGTTCATTACAAATCTATTGTAAGAAAAACATTTTTGGGTCCCATGGTAGCATCTTCTAGGCCTAGTGATTTTACTCATCAAGGCTTGCATGGGATCATTCTAGTGGGGTTGGATGTTTGAAGAAGGATTAGCTTGTTGATAAGATAAATAGAGTTTTGATTTTTGATACTAGTTGATATGGTAAAAGAGGATTTTGAAAAAGGGGAAGGCTTCCCCAGCATATTGTATATTTGTTGTGAAACTAAGGGGTTGCAAGGAAGAGTGGATATATTGGTAAGGTTAGGGGATATAAGTGTTGAGAAGGGGCTAAAGTTTGTGGATTTTTTGAAAAGGGGTGTAACCATATTGTGGAACACCATTTTTAGATGTTGGTTGTGAAAAGGGATGAGTGCTAGTGATAGACTCGTGTTGATAACACTCATGTTGATAGGTGGTAAGGCATATGGGAATAGATACAACTAAATTTTGGATTGAGGATGTGGATTTTTGAGAGAAAATGGGTTGGGACGTGACCAGAGAACCTGTAGAATGAGGCATATTGAAAAGCCTATCAAGGGAGGAGGAGTAAGTAGACATCGCGTGACTAACTGCAGGTAGGTGGGTAGTCATTTAAACTTGAGTACTAAGGGAACTAGTTGAGGAAGATGATAAGGGTCCTTGCTAGCTAACTATGTTTTTTGATGAGATAGTATTAAGTTCAAAGTTGGATACAAGGGTGGATGAGATGGGTGTGGATATGTTTCTATATGACCAAAGGTAGGATAAGGATAACTTTTTTCAATGACCAGTTTATATGTCGGGTCAATGAGTCTGAAGTTGTCATACATAATGGTAGCGAAGGTGGTCGATATTTTGTCCTGTAATGGGAATATGGATGGCACACGTGAAGTGAGATAACTACTAAGGGTGATGAATGATTAGTGTCTAGAAGTTCTTCAAAGGTAAGATCTCCACTAGTGAAGAACTATGGGAGAAGTGGATCAAGGATTTCAGAAGGCATACAAAGCAATAATAATGTTGGGAGAGCATGTGGCGATAATTGAGTTGTGTCTATGGATTGTTGTAGTGGTTCTGACATATCTGTAATGTTTCTGGATATGAAGATTGTTGCCTAGTTAAAACCATGAAACAACAAGAAGGAAATAAAAGGAAGATAGTTGTTTAAATGAAAACCACACAATCAACAAGAGATTTTTGATTATCTTGATTGATTAAAAAATGTGAAAAGAAAATATGGCTTGTAGAAGGTACTAAGAATTAGGCTTACTAGGGTTGGTTTCAAGTGTGTTAAGGCTAGATTCCTCGATATATACCTGAGGTATGAGAGGATTGAATCTATGTTGGTGTTGGTATGAAGCATGATATTGGGGCCTACCCCTCACTTCATGGTCCCGTAGTGATAAGGGTGTTAGGTGCTTATCTTGATATAACGCCCACCAATTATTATATGCATTGGCTAGAACAATGAGTCAACTTCCCCCTTGGTGATGAAATCCAAGTAGGTAGACCTTGGAAGGGAGTATTTAAAATGCAAGTTTGATTAAATTTAAGATTTGGTCATGTGTGAGGGGAAGTAAGTGAATGCACAATTTAACCCCTACTTAAAATATATGATCAGGCAAGGATGAAAATACAAGTTCATTTTAAGATCCCAAAAGGAAAGGTTTATTTTTTGATGAGGACAACACATAGAATGTAATGTTGAAAAGATATTAAAAGGGGAATGAAAATGAGAGAAGAGAGAAATACCTCTATTCACTAAAACTAATAATTTTTAGTTTTACACTTTCCAGGAAGCTACCAAAGGAACTCTGAGCTGAAAAGTTAGTCAATATTACAAGAAATAAACAAGAAATATGGATTCTACTGATGGAAATGCAAAAATTTATTCAAAAGGGTAATAAGGTCCCACTCAGGCATGTTAAAATTTTGTAGTATATTTTAGGATTCAATTTAATTATGTGAAACAAACCACTAAAACTCAGAAAGTGATAAGGTTTAATGATACATGTGCATGGATGATCATGGAAGAATGTGGATCTGAATGCACGCATGAAGCTTATTTTTCAAAGATTTGTTAACCTACACACACAGAGACAACTTTGATAAGAAATATATTAGATAATAATGAGGTGAGTTTCTTGGAAAATGCCAATTCCAGGAACCAAAAGGGATTCCTTTTAAGGGTGTTAACTCACTTTTTGACAATCAAGCTGAGTAATGATAATAATACAAATAATATCAAATGATATCAGATGAAAAATAATAGATGTGTAATGCCTGGATGTTGGGACTCAATAAACATACTCAATGATAGGTTGGGGAGGGTTGAAATCATTTTCCCAGTAGAGATTATCCTCATCACTCAATGTTCGAGGAGAACTTCTAACTACTCAGTGATGTTTCCAAGTTAGGTGTGGGTGATGATGTATATACTTAGCTTGTAGTCGATGTTGGATATTTCTCACACAAATGGTTGGCGTATACAATCGAGTAGGTCTGAAAATGGTGTTTGGTTCATAAGCTACCCTAGGAAGGGTCATCTAACAAGAATAGAATCTTATAAGTAACATATGATTAGCCATGATTAGTGGATATTATGAAAATATGTCAGATATATCAAGAATGTAAAATAAGGGGAATTTAGTAGGGATCGATGTTAATATGATGGATCAATGTTGATCTAGAGGATCGAAATGTCGATCGCTGTCAAAACTGAGTTGATCAAAATATAATTTGATGATTCACTTATGATTGTGAATGGAAGACTAAATATCCTTTGGACATGGATGACTTGGATTATAATGGAAAACTCTAAGAGTGATAGAAGCTAATAGATTCAAATAAAATGACATACCTTTGAGGAGGATGAAACTTAGATGAATTGGATATGAAGGAAGATTTCTCAAAAGGGAGTATGAGATAACAGGAGATTCTAACCACTTCGCGTATGTTGCAGTTACGAAATTGAAGATCTGGAGGACCTATCACCGATGAGCTTGGAGGTTGGATGTCAAAATTGATTTCAGAATCCTTGGGTAGAGGCCTAAGTTTATTTTTATAGGATCGATGTCATTTCAATCACCATCGATCCATACTGATCAATGCTGATTGTGGAAACTACATCGATTTTAATTAATTTGAGGAAAATGGTTGAATTTGGTTTCAACCATTTCCTTTTGTGGGGTTTTTTTCATTTAATGGTGGTCTAGGTTTGTTTTGAGCTCATGAAGGGTTTTTGTTAGGAGCGTTGAGTTTTTAGGTTTATTTTGTTTTTATTTATTTTTACTTTTTTTTTTATTTTATTTAGTTGGTTATATGTGGTTTCATGTGGTTATGAGTGGTAAAATGGTAAATGTAAGTCGGTATAGTTAAGGTATCTTGACTGTGTTTGATTAGGAAGGGGTGTCCTAGAGTGTGTGTGCACCTATGGGAATTAGGGTGCTCTAATTATAGTGTCTATACTAGGTGTTGGTTTGAATTCACTCCTTGTACATATTTCCAAAGTTTTTAAAGATAAATGGTTTGGTCATGGTAGTAGAGACTCCCCCTATGTCAATAGAAGCTATGTAAGGAGCTATGGGTTCATTTTGTGATATTGTAAGAACCTTACTATGGATTGGAGGAGGAGGGATGGGATTCCAAGTGGCATCCAAAGGAAAATGAGGTATTGAAGGTTGATTAGAATCTATAACGAATTGTGATGATTAATAACTCATATATAGAATTTGATTTTACATTTGTAACTTTCTAGAACTAGTGGAAGGTTTCATAATGGCCACTTGATCCAACAAATTGATAATCATGTGATTAGTATAAAGTGATGGATCAGGCTCGCTAAAGGAATAAGCCTTCGTAGCATTATTTTGTAAGGTATTTTTTGGTTAATTATTATGGGTTTCTCCATATAAATGAGGCTTGTTATGATCAATGTGTTGTATATTCCATAGGATCTATGAATTGAGAAACATTGATTAATTTTCCCTCATTGTTGGATATGTAATATTCATTAAATTTAGTGAGGTTTTTGATGATTTTTTTTGGGATAATGTATTTAAATCTATAACATATTGCATTTATTTATTGTTGTATATGTGTTGGTAAGATTTTATGTTGCTTTAGTTTATTTGGTCTCCTCATAGCTTCACCTGCATTATCCAACATAAAAAAAATTTAAACATTAGAGAGATCCCATATCAGCATAGTGATCTATATTTTTCGTTTCAGAGTGGAATATCCCTCATATGATGGGTTTTTGGGGTTTTGGATACTTATAACCCAGAAAGCACCTAAAATTAGAAAGAAAGGAAAGTGAAACAGGAATAGAAGAGAGAGTACGATAGTGGAAAAAGAGTAGAGAGAGGGGGTAAACAAGAGCAAGAAAATGCATATCTTATTCCTATATACTAGAAAGTAAACTATAAAAGTAAAGATATTGAATGTTAATATTTTTCATGAAAAGGAAAGAAATAAAAGATTACATTTGACATAAGAAAAAAATATAATCACCAAGAATCTCAAGACATAAATTTCTACAAGCATCTTTGTATTTCTTCTCAAAAAGGAACACGAAGTATCCTTATTGTCTTCTCTTCAACAAAGTCTTTACAATGGTCAATCTCCATGGAAAGTACTTAAACAAAAAGTTTTATTAACTCTAGGACGCAAAGTTCCTTCAACCTCCAAAACACTTTACAAATGAGCTCTAACTTTCTTTTATATCTCAAAAGTTAGTTATAAGGTAGTAAGGGTTTATATGACATCACTTTAGGGCAAGGTCGCATTCTAATTTTATAACTTTATTTTAATAAAGTAAAAATTCACTTTATTAAAATAACACAATTTTATCAAATAATTGACCCTAACATTATTTATTTGCAATAATTAAGTGGTTAGTGCCATATCAATTATGCCAAAAATACACCTATATCAATCATAAAAGAAATGAAAACATTGACCATGTTGGATTTGTGACATGTTTCATGATCTCTCACCCATGAAGTACTTAGGTCCGCAACTCGGTTACTTGTTTTAGCCACACAAAAGACACTTGTTTAGTTTACGATCCCATCAAATCATTCAGGTTTTTAGCTTGAATAGATCTTCAAAATATTTTTTATAGTTTTCATTGCATGGTCCAGCTACTTTGATCTGCATCCATTATGCATGATTGGTGTGTTTCTTTATGGTTATCATTTCTTTGCCTTGGTGAATTCATTATTTTCAATATTATCATATTTTTTTTGCACCACCTTATTTTGCTAACAATAAATATCTCCATCAATATAATTGAGCTTGGTTCAATTACGATTTCACTTAGATGCATACAAGTCATTGGTAGAGTGAAAAACAATTTTTGATTTAAAACATTAAATGAAAAAGAATTTTGACTTGTATTTTGTAGGAAAGATACAAAATTTGGACCAGCAAGTTCTGACAATTCAATATCAAGCACAAGTTCAATTATTGTTTATTATAAATATTCATGAAATGTTCTTCCAAACCACCAAATGCTAAGTTGATCAATTTTATGAATATATCATACTTGAGAAGTTTTGTCGAGTATGGGGCCATTTGCACTATGTTTGATAGGGGATCCAAACTTTGTGTGTTCTTGTACATACAAGATCACCCTTAAAAGATGAAACATTTCTTCTATCTCTATAAATCCATGGTAGATGGGTTTTGTATGGGAGTGTCGGGAGTACTAACCTTTGAGAAAAACTAGTGTCATTACGTCTAAAAATTAAAGACAAAATTATTAGTGCAAAAATGGTGGGTGCCAAGAATAAGAGAAGTGTGATTGGAATTTTTTCCCATCCTTTGTGAAAGGTATGTGCGTATCAACTCAAAAATAATTGTTATCACTAATCAAAGAAGTTGCATGTTAAATTATTTGTGTGGCCAATGACTTATCCTTCTACATAAGATTTTTAGTCGTATTTATCATTGATAAATCATTTTCACCATTTTATCCTTGGCTTTAGTCTTGCGGGTTGATTCATGTATTGTCTTATCAACTACATGCTCTCTCAAAACTTTGGTCGTGTTGACTATATGGTCTCCATGTGTCATTTATCTTTTAGGAAATTTCACCTTGTTGGCTAGTCTTGTCATCTCCATAGTTTTGATTGCACAATTAGTTAAATCTCTTCACAAAATAATTTCTACTTTACTAATACACATTTTTCATCTTGTATATGACTCAAAATCATTGAATTCCATGAGACTTCACTTATTTGAGGAATTTTGACAAATAATTCATCTTCTTAGTTCTCACTTCTACACTTTGAATACATATCTACCAATGTGTTTACAACTACAACATAAAAAATATTACGATTTAAATTAAATTTTGACAAATGTCCATACCCTACTCAAAATTTCCAATTTTGACATAGGTGGAAGGATGTTGGTTATGAATGAGATAACACCAATATAATATAATTGTAAAACTATCAACTTTTTGGAATATCACAAAACATTTGAACTGTTGGAATAATTTCAAAAGGCTCTCCAAGCCACGATGAAGTGATGTAAGCATTTGAAAAATCCTAAATAAGGATTTGGAAAAAATTATGGAAATATTAACCACTTACATCATTGAATGTCAACAACATACCAGTAGAGTATATTTCTTCCCCTCCTTCATCAAAATTAAAATAGTTGGTTGTTGAAGTATATTAAAAAATGTGTGCTTACATGTTGTAGTTGCCATGAGAAGGTGAACCATAAGTTGCAAAATAAATCCCCATCCACTACTATTTAAACCACACCTAAAGAAAATATATATATATATCACCAAGTCCTATATTGTAATATTAATCGTATATATCAATTATCATATACAAAATATTAGATCATTATACCAAGCTTCCCACAAAACGTTATGTCTGAAAAAAATAACATATTCTTTACGCATCCTTGAACTCCCTAAAAAGGATAAATTTGACCGGCAAGAGATCATTATTAGATATGTATGATCAAAGTGAGATCTATACAGAAAATTGACTAGGTAAAAAATTTCTTCTTGATTGGAAGCTATTGTCAGCCCCCAAAGAAATTTCATGGTCTCCATAGTATCCTATAATTAATATTTTTCTTTTCTTGGTTTCTATCCAATAGTACATGTAAACACTTTAGGTTTACAATACATATTTCTTTGTCATGTAACTTGCAATTCTTTCAAACATATCTTCATTATATCTATCATCTCCAATTTTTGTGTTTTCCTCTTTCAACCATATTTAACAGGATTCATTCTACCACCAAACCCTTGCTAATACCCCAGGGTTTAACTTCAACAATATGCTGACAACTTTTGACTTCAACAAAATCATTGGAAAACACACTCTCAAGATGATCTAAAATCTCCTTTGCCTAAAAAGATCCAAAAACTAGATTTGCATCCTAGTGATGTCAAACTAAAGCATTGTCTTTCTCTTCTATGGAAGATCCATCAGTAGTCACCGTATATAATTTCATGACACATTTTGTCATTTTCTATGCTTCCACATTTTGCATGCATGTTTTCTAAGGCATTTATAACCAAAACATGTGACATAAATTTACCTTTAATTATTATTTTAAGGATGGTCATATACTTGTAAGTCATTCATGACCTTTTCAACCAATTATGTGTATATACTACAATCAGTTCATTCCACGACACAACATCTTGTTTGGGCATTTAAAAAAAATGCTTATGAGGTTCTTGAAGTCAAACCACATCTTGTTGAGGCATTTTATCAAACACTTCATGTGAATCTTAAAAGCTTCCACCATCGAAGATGGGTTACACTTCCAATGTAGATGAGAATGCTTCGTAATTAGCAAGAGCATGAATCAAAAGGAAAATCAAGTACAAAAAATACAACAGATTATCTGACATGTTCATAAATCATAATGAAATGGTACATATAGGAGTGTTTTGTAACTCATGTTCACGACACATGTACACAAACCTATGACCTATTAAAATATCACCAAATCAACTATGACCTACTCTCACTAAGTGAGATGACTAACCAACTAGGTGGAAAGGATGTTGAATGAAGATAATTCTAGTCATATACACCAACATCCCACTTCATCAAAAATGAGGTATAGGAAATGGAAATTTTGTATTCATTTTTATACCCTTAAACAACAATCTAATCCCATGCATGTCGGCTTATCACCCAATGGGTGTTGGGTGCTCACCCAAGGCACGCACGGGTGTTGAGCCCCTCCTTTATGTGATTTGCGTAAGAATACATAATCTATTACAGATACCTAAGTGCAAAAGAATGGGAAATAACTATGCATTCATTCAGAGAACTTATGATGAGTTTTCATATCGTTGCATCTATAAAAGAGAAGTATCTAACAAAACACATAATTGATCTACAACACAAAGGAAATGCACTAGGATTTATGCTCATGAATACATATATTTTGTAGAACAAAACCTTATATTCATATTAATGAGTTAAATAACCACATTACATTCATTGAGGCCATAACAGACCAATATAATAATGCAGATAAAGGTCATGCATCAGAAACTAAACTTCGTCCTTCATATTACAAGGATAAACACAGACCCATCCCTCTAAATATTCCATCACTCCTATATTCTAGTCCCAACCCATAGAATCCTCCATTATATTTCTGCAGGGCTTCTCCTCTCTTCCACCACCTCTTCTGCACACTCTTCTACTATCTGCACATCTCTATATAGAGATTTTTTCCTTCACTACCATGCCTTCCGAGGTAACAAATCGGCTGTCAAGTGTCTAACTGGTCCTCCAATAGAGGATGCTTCCTTTGATCTGAGTTCTCCACTCTTTGCAATGATGTCTTTTTGGATCCTTCCATCGCATGCATGGAATATTCCATTCTTGATCCTACAGATCCTAGGCTGGCACCTTATCCACTCTACATACTAAAAGGGTCACACTTTCCCTCGTGTGTTGTCTAGATGGCCGCTTGTGCTCACCCTGACCCTGTCTCGGGGATCGATGGCCCCCTGTGCTCTCCATGCTATGGGTGCATGATTGGGTCCTCTCACTCGAGGCTTGATGTGCCCTATACTCTACATATGATATATAATTTATCCCTGCCATAGTCAAATGATCTTGATAGTACCTAGCCTCATCTCTCACCTCCCACAACCTAGATATAGGTATTGTCTGTGGTGGCCCCATCAGCCTCTGACCCTATACCTACCCTGTGGGACCCTTTCCCACCCCTACCTATGAACTAGGACCCTGTCCCGGTGCCTATGATGGTGTCATCAACCCCTACCCCTGTGCATGTATTTGGGCCTGTAAGGCCCCAATCTATGCATGTTCCATGGCTAACTAGCCCTGTAGCCCTGTAACCTGTGCCTGTAGGGCAGCCACTTGACCATTCACCTCACCCTCCTCATCTCATCATTCATCACTCATCTTACCACTGGGTGGGGCATATTTCTGCCTCTCCCACGGCTTTACCTACGTCATACCTCTCTACCCACACTAGCCCCCTTGGGGTGACCATCGACCTTACGCACTCACTCTACCTTGCGATGTTGTTACCATGTTGATTAGCCTTACAACCTTACCTTTCCTGTGGCTATGACCTTTACCTAAACAAACCTTGACCTTTTGGATATGCCAAAGCCACCCTACGCATTCCTGCATCTTACATCGTTGAGTGCCCGAACAATATCCTCTACCCTAGATACCGGACCTCAATAACCCGTGATTAGATAACCCGATTGACCCTAAACAATGTAGATTTTGAAAACTCTTCACCATTGTACCATGTCGCAATCTCTGCGTGTGCATACGCTTGATCTCCACTACCCTACCCACACCCACCTACTTACCCCACCCGTTGATTATGTGGATATTTTCATGTCGTCACTTGTTGCATCTTGTGATGATGGTACCTATTTTGCTCAACCTGATGACCCTACCTTACCTATGGCCATGACCCTTGTCCAAACAAACCTTGACCTTTTGGATGTACCAGAACCACCCTATGCATTCCTACATCTTACCTTGTTGAGTGCTCAGACCGTATCCTTTACCTTGTATACCAGGCCTCAATAAGCCATGTTTGGATGACCCTTCCAACCTTAGCTGACATAAATTTATTATGTTAAGCAAACCTTGTACCTCATTGCATTTTACAATGTGTGCATGTGTTTGAATGCTCTACCTACTCACCTACATTACCTCTTGTCATCTCCATACCCACGCACCTCATATTTTTCACACCTCTCACCCTACTTAATCAAACCACCACTGACTTTCTCCATTCTTCATCGTCGGTGCCCAATTTGAGGAGGGATCACTCATGCCCCCATTTGGGGCACCCAACATCCACCTTCTCACCCCACATTCACATGGGGCAAAAACCAACCTTTGTTTTTGTCATGTCGTCTACCACTACAGGTTGTCCAACAAAAAGGGGAAAAATGTAGACACCAAAAACACGTCACATTTCATCATATTCCTCCAAAATCACCTAATAACCACATTCTACATGGACAATCATTTTAACCCTAATTCGGTCACTCACACCCCCTTTCACACATCACAATAACCCTCATTTCACACACCCAAGGATTTAATTAATATCAATTAATTTAAACCCCCCCCCTTTTACCTACTCATCAAGACCACCTCACCATGCCACTAGATTGGCCACCTCACCTAACCACCTCACCAATCCACTACCCCACTTACACCTCCACCTCACCATTCCACTCCCTACCTTGCCCATACCTTGCCCATACCCTTCTAGAAATCCCTAATACTGGCCACCCCACTCATATGACCCCTCTTTGTCCTATTAACCATTCTTAAGGCGAAGGAGGCATGTGCTCCACCACTCAAAATCAAGTGGGGAAGCCATATTTCCCACTTTTCAAAAAAGAAATCCCCCGACATAACCGGTGTCAGTTACAGTCTGACCGATGTCATTCAGGAGGGACTAGTGTCAATCACCTACAAATACCCAATCCCGACTCTTTCCAAAGGGTTGGTTCACATTTTCATGTTGGCACATTCTCTTCGTTAGTTCATGCCCCTACCATTGATTGATCATCATTGTTTTCTGGAACTGGAGATTGGCACAAGCAAGTGATTGAATCAAACAAAAGCTTGTAGAACTCCAAGCTAGAACCACTATATGGATGCACTCACAAGGATCTGTGAGAGAGCGTCCATTGGAGGCTACCTAACCAGACTAAACTCGAGAATGAGCTATTCAACCAACCCACCAACATCTACCACACTACAACATGCATCAGACTTCAAGTAAGTGGATTCATGTATCCTCCACTCGTATTTTGTGTTCTTGTTTCTCTCTCTTCCTTCTCTAAGGAGCCAAACTTCCCTCCTACCTTCCCAATCTCATCTATTCAACCCACACCTACACCCAGGAACCTCTCTCCCCCCATTCTGCTCCTCATTAACCCTCTAACCAATCACAGAGAGTGCCCCAACCACCATTTCTAAGCTCTGACCCAAAACTAGTGACCGTCACCGGTTACCCCTAACCGCCATCGGTCGACCCTAACCGTCGTCGGTCACCCTGCCCTCTGTCAACTACCTACCTTCTACCTAAATCCACCCAAAGATCACCCTCTAAGGACCACTTGGCTCTGACCTTGAGCCCACTCCTCACCTAAACCCCACCAACACCACTCTCAACTCTCTGTAAGTTATCTTCTATCTTTTGACTAAGAGTGAAGAACAAAGTTGGGGGAAAAAAATTCATGGCCATGTCAATAAGTTATCTTCTATCTTTTGACCTTAAATAGTCTGTTCCCCACAAGTTGATCCCAAAGCGCATCAAATTGTCTAGGAGATCACTTTTGGGGAAGTCATGAAGTCTTTGGTGAAGCTCACCAATAGCTGTAAGGAATATGTGTTTGATGTTTAGCCTCATGAAAAAGGATATTGCTGCTTGGATTCGATGGTGCATTATGAGTTTCGGAAAAATATTTGGACTATGGATGGGAGCTCAAATGACCATCATGGTATTGCATCAAATGTAGAGCATATTTTTGCAACTCAACTTCCTTCATCTAAGGATATTCAAGCATAGCTTACCCTATAGGAAACAAAGTTGGAAATGCCATAAAGAACAAACCTTTGAAGAACATGAAGCAAATTTAAACAATAAAAATCATTCTCTATTCTTTGGATGACATGATTATACATTTAAATATGATTTATTATCTCCTATAAATTAGGATTCCTAACAATTCTCCTACAACTACTCATCAAATATAGATGAGTTTTTGTAACACTCATCAACAATACGTAGGTTTTTGCAAACAACTTTACTAACAATTATATTATCCTAGATAATATAATTGATTATTAATTACAACTTATTAAGACATACAAATATGAGACTCACTAATGTGAGCACTAACAAATATAATTCCTAACATTCCTCCCTTGGTGCGAACATGGGGAAAACCTACCTTATACTACAACTGCTACTTCAAAGCTTTCTCATGATCTGGATAGTTTCTAGAACAATACCAACAACCTCTAGATGGTTTTCCAAGTGGTTAACCAAAAACCACACAACAAATGGTTTTTAGGAAAATACCAACAACCTCTGGATAGTTTTTCCAATGGATTACTGACAACCACAAAATGTGGTTTTGTTTTTAAGACAACCAAAAAACCTTCGGGATTGTTTTCAGAATGGATAACCAAGAACCATAATATCATGATGTTGCAGTAGTATCATCATCTCTCATCATTATCTCACTGCAGAGAATAACATAGGAAAATCTGTTGAATTTTTTTTCTCATACACACCAACTGAAAACTTGAAATGGAACATTGGATCATGTTTCCCCCCTTAATGTGAAATTTCCACTTATTCAAATAGGAACACTACAAACTGAAGCACACTGAAAATAGAATTCTGAAAAACAAAGCGGAAAGCATACCGAAAGTAAATAATAACACCACAAAAATGTCACCACAACTGATATGTGGCCCCATCATTGGTGACTGACAAGAGGTCGTTGATTGACCTCCAACCTTGATTTTCCTCTATCCTGTGGTGTCATGTTGGTGGCTTAACTAGATTTGATCATGGAGCAAAATTATGGTTCTCACACGCCGGGTTACACTAAAAATGCGTCCGTAAGACAATATTTTTTTTACTTTTTGGGTTGTTTGATGATGACACTAACTAAGACAAGAGGACTCTACATTGAAATGGACTAGACACAGAAAAATGACTTTTAATGGAGAGACATTTAATGACAACAGGCAACTATATTATAAATGACAAAAAAAATAGATGAATACTTCAATTTGGTGGAGGAAGCAAATGGTAACAAAGACGTGACAACATGCTTGAAAAAGACGTAATATTCAACCATATACCACTTTGAACGTATACACTAACATAGTGACTTACCAATATTTTATAAATATATTGTATAAGACCCGACTATATTAAACTATTTGACTTGAATGTACAAGTGGAAGACATACGTTGAAGACTCATTGAAATTGTTTCCCAAGCTCTAATTAACTAAGACCAACACTTAATCGACCCAATACTCTATTGCATGCAATTAGGCTTTAAGTGAAATGAATAAAGCCAAACCTACATACACATGACCAACATTTTAAAAAAATACATATTTACGCCGAAGGCATTCCCCTATGGGAAAGGCTCTTATGGATGTTTCTGCGACTATATTAATTTTAACAGTTTAACGGTCATCTGCACGTTTTCACGTTTTCCAGTATTTTTTACTTTTTTAAATTGTTTTTAAGTTGTTTTCGTTGTTTTTGTGGTAGTTGCATGTTTTCCTCTTCAGACTTTGGTGAATGTTTGCATTGTGTTGTTTCTTATCTAGTCTTTGGACAAGATGATTTTGCACGGAAATTATTCACGCACTTTGTTCATTTTTAGGTTGCCCTTTTACGCAGTTTGGTACAAAAAATTACGATGAACCCTTCGTCTACCATAATTTAGACCCCTTCTCCCCTATTTTGTCTTCGTTCACTTTTGTGCATTAGATATGGCTTCTAGTTCCATGACCACACAAAACCAACTCAACTAGAATACATTTTTGACCAATTCGAATCATACTCTTCCTCTAAATCTGCATTCAATAAGGATCCTTATGATGTTTTCTTTAACCATCACAGAATTTAATGTTAAACACAAACTCGCCAGCACTATCTTCCATAGTTGGGAAACTCTTCTCAACGACTGAGCATAACTTACACGATAAGGATGGATAAGGATGCACGATCACCTTTGTGATATGGGACAAGAAATTACATATATGCACTCACCATATCGGCTTCAAGATGCAGCTCAGATTCTGGAAATTCAAAATAAAATCTTAGGTGAGATTAATATGTGCACCCTCCCACAAGAAACTGTAGAGTTCAAATATTTAGCTGGATAATCAACTTTCTTGTATTTCCTGTTGTCGATTGGGTAAGTTTGAAACTCTGAGAATTGGCAGTCCCCTGTTGTCAAGCATGCCAACTTCCATTGGAAACTTAGAAAGGTTGAAAATACTAGAGC
The DNA here is from genome assembly GCA_019776745.2 of Taxus chinensis. Lineage (NCBI taxonomy): Eukaryota > Viridiplantae > Streptophyta > Pinopsida > Cupressales > Taxaceae > Taxus > Taxus chinensis. The sequence continues at coordinate 897,059,707 of CM034148.1, forward strand.
TCGCATGTGATACCATATCAGCTCTTAAACCTTGTATTCTCTCTTTACTAGTATTAAATGTTGCAGAAGTTGAATTTTATTATCATGTCAGTATTTATTCATGTTTATTGATGGAATGTTTTGCAAATAGTAAAATTTGTAGGAATTCTATGGCGTTACAGAATCTTTCAGTGATGCGATGGGAAAATTATTCACGTTGCCTGTGTTTTATGCCACAATCTTTGAAGTCGGCTTTTTTGTGGTTCCAGGAAGAAAAAGAGACTGAAAAGGAGCAAATTGTGAAGGTGTACTCATAAGCAAGTTCCTGCATGTACATCGACCTCCTGCAAAAGGAGTTTATATACCTAAATGTTGGCAGAAAGGGTTTTTTGTGTTCTATAAAGGACTACTTAAATCCTAAATTTAAACAACGAAAAACAATGTTTGTGATCGGCGAGTTGTGGATGCCTTCTCGATTATTTTACATTTCAATTTATTTTTATATTTTATTTTATGAATATTTTTCTACAAATAAAATAAAATAGTTTAATTTTATTATTATTATTGGTAGTGGATTATTAATTTCTTTTAACTATGCACAACATAATTATTATCACAAGATGGATATTTATATTGAAGTGTTATGTAATGATATTTTGTATAGTTGTAATGTTTGTGAATCTCTTTACTTTTAATCATGCCGAAGGTGTTCCCCCTATGGGAAAGACTTTGTGGATGTTTCTGCGACTGAATTAAATTTGACGTTTTGACGACCGTCTAGACATTTTTTCATTTTTAACAGTTTTTTTTGGGCGTTTTCTCTTTTTTCAGCTATTTTAAACAGTTTCTTTTTTATTTTAAACAAAAAACATGAAAAAGACTACATAAATTTGCAAATAAGTAATATCTTACCTTACTAAAAATGATTCAAAAGCTCTACAAAGTTGGTAGCTTAGGGCTAGAATTTCTAGAATTGTTGCAAATAAAAGTTCGATTCCATTAAATACATGTCGAAACTACAATTTTTAATTGTAATTCCAATATTGTATGCTTCTTTGAGATTTGAAAACTCAAAACCTCGACATTATTTTAGATTCGACAGATGCATGGTGTTCAAGAATCTCAAAACAAATAAATATCATTACAGAACTGAATTGTTCTTCACATAAGATACATAAGGAGAATTACCAGTACTTAAAAGGGATAATGTCCTCGAGTAGCAAAGTCTAGGTTAACGAAATGATGTGTTTCGTTAATTTTCAGCAATTTTATGGAACTTTCAACATGTATGTAGAATTGAACCAAAGGTGAGAGTGTAAGTCGATCTGAGGATTGAACCTCCTTAGTACTTGGGAATTGAGATTATATTTTTTGTGTCCATTTGATAATCTGAGGGGGGAAAGAGCATGCACCAGGCACTGGATTTAATTGCACCTCCAATTTTCTATTCAAACCATATGTTTTGCAGTATAGGCACAACACAAGGTTTTTCATGCTTGGTTCAAATTAACGACTTAATTTGACAGTTAAGTAGCGGATGAAATGCCTCACTAAATGTGGATCCTCGTGAGTGTTGTACAACATCCAACAGTAGGTCAGGGATCTTGTGTTCATGGAGAGAGCACTTACCCGTGGATGTTATTGTCAGTAAACCTATCACATGTGGGTATAGGAAAATATGTTTTTAATTGCGCCAAAGCCGTTCCCCCTATGGGAAAGGCTTTCTAGATGTTTCTACGACTGAATTAAATTTGATATTTTGATGGTCGTCTTGACGTTTTTGCGTTTTTAACATTTTTTTTGGCGTTTTCTCTTTTTTTGCTATTTTAAAGAGTTTCTTTTTCATTTTTTTTTGGTTGGCCAATTTTATGGGTCAACATCATTCTAGGTATTTGAATTGTTCAAATTTTTTTGTGCCTGCGGCATAAGGGCATGCGGATATGAGAAATGTGGCATTTGGTGTAGGTTTAGATTTGGCTATGAAGAGCATGTTGGTGGTCTGACCTGGAGATATAAGAACCATGTCAGTTTGAAAAGGCTTAGCATACACAACATCTACTTCCACCACAATCACCATGTGGTTAGAAATTGCAAAGAACAACTCGTTGTTAAGGGAACCGTTGATTATGCGAAGCATTTAAGTTTTTCCAGGGGTCACCCTTAGCATAAATGTATCTATATAAACACCCAAAGTCTTATATTTATACAAAACATTCAATGTAACTTCATCTTATTGTTATATAAATGACAATTTACAAAGTTTTCCCAACTCACCATTTTTAGAGGAATCTAACTTAATGACTCATTGAAATGTGGCATCCTTCATTGTACAAATTTCAGAATATGGATAAAATTCATACTTATTAAAATTAATCCTCTAAATTCTTACATGACTTCACTTAAAGGGTGGCAGATGAGGACCCGATGCTTGGGTGGGGCACCAGATAGGATATTGATATATGTGAGGCATCTATCAACAAAAACCACAGAATAAATTGAAGATTAGGGCTACCAAAATTAAATTCCTCTATTGGTGCAATAATGCTTAGTGGTCACACCCATTCTAATTAATGGATCCTACCTTCCAGGGTTGAGTGGTAAATATTTTGAATTTGAATTTGAATTTATTCACTAAGAAAATCTATAAATAAGGGTCAAGAGCCCAGGGATAAGAATAGAGGGAGAAAGTATGTACTGTTATGTGCTGGTTTGTGTAGAGCATGTATACAAAATCAAGAAAATGTTGAATGAGCAATAGAATATCTTATGTGTTTTTGTTAATTACAAAAGTGTCTATTAGGCATCTAGATTTCCTTGCATAGTCTCAGATTAGAGTGGATTAGAACTCCCAATGATGTTTACATCTTACTTGAATGGTTTCTGAATGGTAGCTTGAAGGATAATGACTAGCTCCTCTCTGGAGACTTCATTAAGGGCATGAGTTCCTTTCCACTGTAGAGAAAAAGACATTCGGCTTCCTGTGCTTTGGGTGAGCACTTATGGCACAAGCTTTAAGTGAAATGCCACTACACAAGGCTATAAATGTTGGGGTATGTGCTTGGGAGTGCACACCCTCCTAGGTTAATAGGATAGAGAGGAATACCCAACACAAGATCTAAGTCTGTGTTACAATTTGTCTCTAAGGTCTTACTGATAGAAGACTTTCTATGATATTTTGAGGCTATTATGGGGAGGATTCACAAAAAATTCATAAGTTCTTTCATTCCATATGATTCAAATAATATTTAAGTAAACAACATGTTGGACAAGGATCCCCAAGAAATCCCGTTCCCGTGAATCACTGCCTTTCCTGACAAAGATGCCAAAATAACTGGAAATAATATAGAAAATTCTATTGCAAATTGAATACAATGTAGTGCCAACCAGGTTTAAAATTAAACATCTATTTCCACATAATAAAGGAAAACATCGATTATTTCATGAGTAATGTGTCCAAGCTATGTTCTCTGTAGGCATGCAGGAACATTTTCTACAATAAACCAAGAAGAAAAAATGCATAAACAAAAATTTTCTTGGATAATGTTTAATGAAATCTAATATTACAAAATGTCTTAAAAGTTAGAGGTTAGTTCATGTCAAAACAAAATGTAATGCAAAAGATGATGAACAGTAAAAGCAAGTAAATGGTGAACAGGAAAAACAAGCAATATACTTGAGGTGCATTGAATAAGTATCTCTTTGTTAAGAAATGGCATTGTACAGTCATAGAAGATGATGAATAGTAAAATCAAGTAAAGGGTGAACAGGAAAATCAAGCAAAATAATTAAGGGAAGGTGCATTGAATAAGTATCTCTTCATCAAGAAATGGCATTATACAGTCACATAATAGGTACATGTGGTAGATCTATGAAGTAACTCCTAGAATTTCCAATTTAAGCTATCCAAAATACTTTTGTATCACACCCACACCAAATTTTCTAGAGATTCAAGTTAGCATTGCATCATATCAACATAAAATTTCCATTTTTAGAAATAGTGTGACCACTGACCAATGATTGACATTTTTTCTTTCTTTACCATTTGTTCTTTAGTGTCCCTGACTTCATAATAACACCACAAAACCTACAAAGATATCACTAAAACCTGGCACATCTCCTCTTTTTCAAAACTTTAATACGGGTATACTTAGTAAGGTTTTTCTTTTCTTTCTTTAATGCATTTAAATTTTATTTTCTGTGTACATGGCAGAGTGTTCTTCGAACATAGTCACATTTAGCTCCAAATCTATGATGTGTCAACAGACAAATATCTTTCACGCCATTAAAAGTGATTTAATTTTGCTGTAAATCAGGGTGCCCCATGTGGTAGAAATGCCTTAAATGGTTAGACATTAAAGTCTTTTACATCAAGATTGTTGATCATGCTAGAGTGTTTGATGGTCCATTACCTGCAGGCTGCTGCCGAGCACTTGACTTGAAACTGAGTTAGAAGCATCAAACATTGGAATCTTGTGAGTCTATGCATGGATATTTTCTTTCTCCACATGGAAACCTATTGTATTATGATAACATGGTAAATGGAAGTCTGTAGGACATCCTACACGGTGAGTACAATGATTATGTTATGAAGAAGAAAGGAGGAGTCAAGACTACTATCACTCAACAAAAATAACCTGTCGTAAATACTACCCTCTACTTTGATAGCACCTCCACTACTAATTTACTCAAACTTCTTGTATCCAAAGTGATATCAAATGTATTCATGTTTAGTGCAAATAAAATTGGCCACAAAAGGCAACCACTTATGATATAAAAATTACAAATATAAGGAAGTCTTCATGTATTCATGTTTAGTTCAAATAAAATATTTCACAAAAATCTACCACTCATAATATGAGATTTGCAAATGTGTATGTATGAACTTGTAACAATTTTGAAATGTACAGATAGAACCCTTAAATGTAATGCTTCATCTATACTCCTACACTTACACTATCAATCACACCCCTCATCAACATCAACTACAAAAGTAATAACTATCCCTCTAAATCAAATAACATATATCATTCGACGTTCACATTGCATTGTACACATGTGATTGATAATTTAAAGATTTATAGATTTTGATACAAATTCTGTGTGATGTATCGATTGAATGCTATATGGAAATATTACAACTGATTCAAGTGGGTCATTGTGTATATTCTAATGCAAAAAAGTGGAGAGCTCTATGTGACAGTTGTGTCTAGTGGTGGATGGTGGAATGGAGCACCAAAAACTAGATTTTTTGGTGTGTAGAACACATGGAAGCATCCAAGAATAGACGTTGGAGTTGAGTCTATGGAGAGATCTAGTACATTTTTTTAGGTTTGTAATTTTGATAAGATGTGGCAAAGATTTAGACAAGCTTCGAGGAAACTATTCTTTACATATGATCTTGACGTTTTTACATACAAATCTACACGCAATAAAATATTGGTCGCTTCAAGATAGATGCCCAAACCAGATTGTGGATAGAATATGGTGATCTTTTGACCATAAAAATATTGTTTATCAAATAAATCATCACAACTTAGGGAAAATTATGTATTATAACATATTTAAACATTATCCTTTAGGCTTTGGATATACACGTAACATTTGCATATGGATGACGTAGATGCACATACAAATTGTTACACATGTATTTGAAGACTGAAACATTTAACACAACTTTAAAAAGTAACACTTAGCTGTGAGTAGCTACCGCCATGTATATTCACAAATCGCTATGATATGCAATGTATAGCTCCTAAATTAGACATATGCTTTTCTTAGCTCAATTGGATATATTCATGTTTCTAAACAAGAATGTATCTATTCATGGGACTCTTTAATCCAATGATGACTTGATAGGAACACAAGCTTCTCAGAGATCGATTAGAATATCATTGAAATCTGAATCCACCTTTGCAGGAACAAATACTAGCTCCCCTGCAAATAAACTATTCTTCCATGATGAAAAACCGGTCAATTGGAGGATTAACCTACTCTAACACCAAATGAAGAGCGTGAAGTAGATTTAAACAATAAAAATAATTTTCTTTTCTTCAGACGACATGGTTATACTATTATCCAAAATAAGCCCATGCTTATTTTTGGCTAACTCCTCCTCATTTTCCTTTACTAGTATTTAAAATAGAATTTTTTGCACACACTTCAAGGACTAAAAAATTTTCTGGGTATGATTTCATCAAAAAGAGAATTTTTCAACCTTTCTAGAAAGGTAAAAAATTCCTCCTAACTACTTGTATTATTTGAGTTATGGCTCGGTGGAGTTTGGAGGGGAAATTTTCCCTGGGCGGGTCCGTAGAGGTAAGGAGGAAAATTTTCCAGGGAGTCTCAGGGTGGTGGAGCAAAATTGGAAAAATTTCCAAGGAAATTGGCGAATTGGAAGAGATAGGGAGAAAAAATGGGCACTTAGCCCTTTTTGTGGAAAAAGGGACGCAAAGGAAATATTTTGGCCCGCGGGCCCGACAGAAGGGAATGAAACGGACTCGTGCGGCCAGGGAGAAAATTTGTGAGCGCTGAGCCTTTTGGGGCTAAAAACTCATAGTCAAAAAATCAGCCCATGAGATCTGACAAATGGAAAGAAAAAGAATCACACCTTTGCGCCAATCAGAGGTCCGACAACCAATGTCATTTTTATGACACGTGTCATCAGTGCATCTGGTAGGGCGTCAGCAGAGAACCTTGGTAAAAGTTTGCACTTTCACCCCAAACAAGGTTAAATGTTGGCTTCGAACCCCCCAAACAATTAGAAGGTAGCCACATGTCATCATGTGGACCTAAGGTGTGCCATAGATATTTTTGGGAAAATTTTCCCAATTTGAAAAAAGAGGGAAAAATTTAAAGGATTGAGCCCACAGAACCCGTTTTTCACCATTTTTGCCCTAATTTGGCCTCAGAATTTTGAAAAGGTCATATATTTCGATCTAGTGGTTGAAATTCATAAAATTTGGTACCATTGGAAAGTTATCAATGACCGTCTATACCATGGAAGTATTCAAATTAGAATTTTTGGAAAAGTTTTGAGTGGAGACAAAGTTAAGAAAATGTCTCTACCATGGGAAAAAATGCAGAACCGACCCCCAACCACAAAAATTAATGAAGTATGGCATCCGTTTCTTCTCCAGCATGGCCGAATGCATTGAAAAATGGATTTTTGAGGGCTGCCCTTACTATTTTAATGAATCTTGTTGGTGGTTGGAGATGTCAAATCAATTTTCCCATGTTTTTCCACCTTTCTTCATTCTGCTTCATCGTTAAAAGCCAGTGTTCAGCTCATTTTGTAATGGTTAGACGTTCTTGCTCTTCCAAGCTCTTCTTATCTCCTTAGCAAGCAGATTTGAAAGAGTTTCAAACCTCCCATGAAGACTGCAGCATGTTTTTTGCCTCTCTACCTATGTAATGCATTGTATCAAACTTGAAAATGATAATGCATGTTCTGTGAATGATTTTGCAATCCTCTCATGCATTTATTATTGTCTTCTAATCTTTCATTATATTTTAGCAATTTGTGCATGTTTTGATGTTGCATCTCCATGATCTGTGTCTATTTTGCAAAACAAGAAGTTCAGCACTCCTTTGGTGTATCACCGTTCTATTTTTGCTTAGTCATTTGTTTCCCCATTTCCATTCATTCTTCTTCACTCTGTCTCCTTAGTAGTTTTAGAGTAGGAATTTTGAATCAGAACCTCTACAAAAATTTCACGCATACACCTAAACAAAGGAGTAGGAACCAGCCTCAATCTAGAGAGTTTTCCCAATTTGCAAGGTCTCACACTTAGGGAAAACTCCATGTTGTGCATTCACACCAAATTAACCATTTGTCTACTAGTAGATCTAAGGGTCGATTTGGGGGTGTTGTGAATCTGCACTAACAGTTTTGGCACACCCGGTGGGACACTGGGGTTAGATATTTCATCTTCTCTTAGTGTCTCATGTAAACAACAACATATCTTACACCACCATGTGCCACTAACAGTTGTGAAATGCCCAGTGGGACCAAGAGGGCTTCCACTTCTTCTCATCAAGTTGATGTGCTCTTGGTGAAGATTTCAGCCTTTGGAGGCACTTGCAAACACATTTGGTGACTCCATCTGATTAGCAACCCATCTCTAAAGTTGTAGACCTTCTTTCCATTCATTTTCATTTCATTTTCCATTTCAGTTTTCCTTCCATCCCTTGCATTCTTATTTCATCCCATGAAGTTGTGCAATCATGACTTCATTTTCCCCATGGAATTTGCATTTTTTTAGCAACTGCAGCAATGTTTCCCACCTCCAACATGTTTTTTAAATCCTCCAGATCAGCATTTTGATCAAATTCAAAACCAATATGTATACCCATCTAAGCAATTCCAAAGTTCAGTTTGGCTATGAAGCATGTCAAGCACAAGGGTACGCATGATTATGAGGGCAGTCAAGAAGATAAGTGCAGATTTTTTGGAGAAGATCCAAAAGATGGAGGCAAACATGGTGCAATCTAGGGCTCATAGCACAAATGAAAGCATTTCAGAATCGTTTGTAGGGCACCTTGTCCATGGGTGAGGACCCTTCTCCAAGGCATTACTAGTCCATAGAGTAGGTATTTAACTTGAGCTTCATGGTTCACTTAGGTACTTTATTTGCCTTTATTGTATTTATCCTCACCCACTTATGTGTGTGGATATTTCTTTGATCTTATTTAGATATTAGGAGGTATTATCTAGTTGTTAGGTAGTAGTTCATCAACCTTGATCAATGGTATTGACTAGATCCTTGATGTCTAGTTATCACCTAAATCTCATGGTCTTGACTAGTTCTTTGATGACTAGTTATTGCCTTGATTTATGGCTTTATCTCACGACAATGTCAAGTTCTCAGATTGTTATTCCTTATCTATTGTAAGCAAGGCCCATTCTCAATTCTATTTCATTCACCTCCATAGTAATCCCATCCCACCTCATTATTTCTCTATTTCTTTGCCCAGGTTCCATGTAAATTTATTCTGCTGAATTCCCTCCATATTATTGATTGTGGTGTTTGATTAGCATTTGTGTTCTTGACTTGGTATGATCTGGTTATCGTTCCTTTCCATTATAGCCCACATGAAAAATTGGAGTTCATGGTTGAAATGCTTCCCAAGTTGAGTTATGGACCCACCAGATTGAGGCTTCTTGCCTTGGAGTCAAGACAACCATGTCAATGGGTAAGTCCAACATCTCATAGTTTTTCTTTTTCTCTTTCTCAAGGAGCAACATCTCAACCCAGAGCTCCACTTTCCAAGCTTCCCAGTTGAAGCCCCAAATGTTTATAGAAAATCTCCATTCCCTAGTCTGGGATCCACTAAATTTGAGTTCCTCTTCCCTGTTCCCTTCCGAATGGTGATCCCCTCTAAAGAAAGAGGAAGTTGGACCTCTTGGACCACCACAAGTAATTGCAAAACCAGTTGAGACATAACCCACCCCTCCTCTTGCATTCCCAAAGCTATGCAGTGAAGCAAGAAAAACAGTAGTCCAGTTAAGGTGAATAGCAAGTTGAGGATGTCAACAGAAATGAAATGACAGACAATCTGAAGAGTTGGGCTCTCAAATTCGGGATTACAAAAATCCCCTTGATGGTGAAGCCAAAAGAGGAATTTGCAGTTGGACAACAATTGGTGGACAAGGCTGATTTTTTAACAGCAGTGGAGGAAGAAAAACCAGCTCAAAATCCCATTTTTGAGGAGCAAATGGATGAGATCAAGTTAGCTGTTTGCAAGCCAAAAGAAGAAGGAAGCATTATTAATGACATTTTTACTTTCATTTGAAGGGGTTGATATGATGGATGAAGCCATTATGGAGGTGAATAAAATAGGTCCAAAGGCATTGAATTATGAGCAAGATGCACAAGAAACTTCATGTTTCTCTCCCACTTCATCTCTCCAAAAATCTTATTTTTTGGATGAGTTCGAGCTGTCAAGTTTCATGTTTGAGAAATGAAGATAAACATGGTAAAAGAAAATGCAGATTTGAAGGCCACCATGCAAGAGGAAGAGACTTTGTTGCAGCAGGACATTGAAGAGTTTGATTATCTTATTAGATTTAGAAGAATGTCTTGGATGAGGAGCAAGCTGAAATTACAACATTTTCTTCTCCACCATTCATTCTTCAGCATCAAGAGCCTACTGCCATGAAGGTGAACATTTAAAAACAGCAGCCTACATTTTGTGATAGCCTTTTAGAACCAAGTTTGGAATATTTAAATCTTCCATGTACTTCATGGGAAAAGGAAGGGGAAGAGCAAGAGGATGTCATCACTTCTTCCACACCATCCACCCAAGAAGGTCCACGAGAAGACTCCAATTTTGGAGTTGAATTTCAGATAAATGGGCACATCTAAAGGATCAGACCGTGCCCAATCAGGTACTTGGCTTCATTAGAGCTGAAGGAGAAACCAAAACCATTCATGCCCACTTCAGGGCATGAGGATGAGCATGCAAAGTACCAAAGGATCAACCATTAATACCTCTTCAAGAGTCCTAATGTAGAGTCATCTTGAGGAGGTATTTTCCATTTAATTCTTGTTAACACCTTGATGATTTGGGTGGAGGACTAGATTATTCTTAGTTTTCCACTCATACTAATAGCCATGGTCAGCTCCAAATCATTTGCATGGCTGTCAATTTTGAAAAAAGGAATCTATTTTGCAAAACCAGCTACAGGGTTTGTTTGAGCTCCAACTTTGCTTCTTGGTTAGAGTAGAGTAGGTAGGTTTGTATTTTAGTATAAGATAAGTGATTTTCCACACTCTACATATCCCAATTGGGGTATGTATGATTTCTAATTTTATACATAGTTATTTGGTGTTGTTTTGGTTGCTCTTGTATAGTGCATTTCATTGGCTTTTGGTGAAGATCAATTTCATGTTTTAGTGGGCTTCCAAGTGGTTCAGGGATGAGTTTTAAAAGTTTGGATCAGTTTGCAGGTTATCTATCATGACTCCATGCCCAATGGATGCTTCAAGGCAGCTGATATTTTCATCTAGCAGGTAGATGACCCCTCTGAGTCGCCAAAAGTGTTATCCAAAATAATCCCATGCTTATTTTTGGCTAACTCCTCCTCCTTTTCCTTTGCTGGTACTTAAATGAATTTTTTGCACACTTCAGGGAATCAAAAAATTTCTAGGTATGATTTCATCAAATACAAAAATTTTCCACCTTTCCAGAAAGGTAAAGAAGTCCTCCTAACTCCTTGTATTTTTTGAGTTATGGCTCGGTGGAGTTTGGAGGGGAAATTTTCCTTGGGCGGGTCCGTACAGGAAAGGAGAAAAAATTTCCAAGGAAATTGGTGGGTCGGCGAAGGTAGGAAAAAATTTGGGCACTTAGCCCTTTTTGCGGAAAAGGGGCGCAAAGAAAAATTTTGGCCCTCAGGCCCAAAGAAGGAATGAAGCGCACTCACGGGGCCAGGGAGAAAATTTTGGCACTTAGCTGTTGGGGCAAAAAGGTTAAAGTCAAAAATCGTCCCACGGAGCCGATAAAGGGAAATTGCTTAAGGCCCACAACTAATGAAATGATGCCACGTGTCCTCGGACCGACGGGCTCACAGAGAATTTTGGTAAAATTTTCCATTTTGGCGAAGAGGGGCAAAATGTTTTTTTGAAGCCGCGGATCAACCATAAGGTGCCACATGTCATCGGAGGAGCGGGGCATGGATATTTTTTGAGAAATTTTCCTAATTTGAAAAAAGAGGGAAAAAATCAGGATTTTGCCCCGCAAATCTGTTTTTCTCCATTTTTGCCCTAATTTGGCCGTAGAATTTCAAAAGGTCATATCTTTCGATCCAGTGGTTGAAATTCAACAAATTTGGTACCATTGGAAAGCTATCAATACCCTCTACGCCATAGAAGTTTCAATTTTGAGTTTTGGGCAAAGTTGGAGGGAGAAAATTGAAGAAATGTCTCTGGCACAGGAAAAAACGTAGAACCGACCCCCAACCACCAAACTTGATGAAGTATGACATCCATTTCTTCTCCAGCATGGCCGAATGCATCGAAAAATAGATTTTTGAGGGTGCCCTTGATGTTTTAATGAATTTTTTTGGTGGTTGGAGATGTTGAATTAATTTTCCCGTATTTTTTCACCTTTCTTCGTTCTACTTCATCGTTAAAAGCCAATTGTAGCTCATTTTGTAAGGGTTAGACATCCTTTCTCTTGCAAGCTCTTCTTTTCTCCTTAGTATGTAGATTTGAAGGAGTTTCAAACCTCCCATGAAGATTACAACACATTTTTTTGCCTCTCTGTCCATGTAATGCATTGTATCAAACTTGGAAATGATAATGCATGTTTTGTGAATGATTTTCCAATTCTCTCATGCATTTATTATTGTCTTCTAATCTTTTATTATATTTTAGCAATATGTGCATGTTTTGATGTTCCATCTCCATGTTCTGTGTCTATTTTACAAAACAAGAAGTTCTACACTCTTTTGGTGTATCACTGTTTTGTTTTTTTTACTCAGTTTTGTTTCCCTTTTCCATGCTTCTCCTTAACCTTGTCTCCTTCGTATTTTTAGAGTAGGAATTTTGAATCAGAACCTCTGTAAAAATTGCATGCATACACCTAAACAGAGGAGTAGGAACCAACCTCAATATGGAGAGTTTTCCCAATTTTCAAGGTCCCACACTTAGGGAAAACTCCATGTTGTGTATTCACACCAAATTGACCATTTTTCTACAACAGACCTGAGGGTCGATTTGGGGGGTGTTGTGAATTTGTACTAACATATACATTTAAATAGGCTTTGTTATCTCCTATAAAATAGGAGTCCTAACAATTATTCTACAACTACTCATCAAATATAGATGAGTTACTCTAACACTCATCAACAATAAGTAGGTTGTTGTAAACAATATTACCAACAATTATATTATCTTAGATAATATAATTACTTATTAATTACAACTTATTAACACATACAAATATAAGACTCACTAATGTGAGCACTAACAAATATAATTCCTAACAATGTTCAGAGTTGTACTCATTTATAGGGGAAAGGCCAAGTTTGGGCTAGGCAAAAGAGAAGTTCAATTCATGGAAAATTATAATCAAGAAATGTTAAATGTTCTCTTGTTTTGTAAATATATTGGGAATTAGAAGCATAAAAGAGGTATGTAGAATATTATAGAGACACAATGATGCACTTATTACTATGACATTACTCCTTTAGTATGTCGTTATATGCATGATTCCTAAGCAAGAAAATTAGACATTGGTGATACCTCTCATAGTCCTATTGATTTTGATTGTGACATTGTTTTATACTTTATATATTTATGCTTATTGGTCATTTCATAGGGATCCTTTTCTTTATCTAGGGTCTAGTTTATGTTTCTTTTCCTAGAGACAATAGCGCCCAGTATGGAAACTAGCACCTAGGCACTAGTGTCCTTTCTTGGTGCTTTCGTCCAATCTTTCTTATATTTTAGATTATCACTTTGCACTTGATTCTGGGTCTTTTATAATTTTTATTTCATGTTTGGGATCATCCTTTGGTGTCACTAAGTGTTAAAATTCTAACAAAGGAGTCATATATATACACGACCTACTAACTATTCTAAAGGGCCAACTAGGTCACTATTTTCTATTAATTACTTGGGAAAAAGGAACACTTGAGAACTGCATTTGGGATGCATTATTCATTGCATAGGAAGGGAAAATTCTAAATTCCATCACATGCATTATCTTGGGGGGAGACTATGTTAGGAAAATTAGTGTTCACATGATATTGGTGATTTATCGTCTAGTAAATTAGCATTTACATTGGTTGATTATTTACCATGTGGTAAAAAATGCTTACTATCTTGTTATATTACCTAGGTTAGTAGTTGTTCTGTTATACCCATAAATATATTATCGGGTTATTTTTTATTATACCTATCGTGTGAAACTTGTTTCCATCTAATTCTTTGTGATTTAAAAATAATTTGCTTACATTCACCAAGTAATATCTACAAGTATTTATAGGGGGTCTTAAAATTTACCTTGATGCAAAGCCTCTATGATACCATTCATATCTACCGGAGAGAAGGAATTTTATTAGAAGATATAATTTTCCAAAAAACAAAATATAAACGAAGGAAAGTATATCACTTGTACCAATAGTCAAAGGCCTTAAGGTGTGTCTCTAATACTTCTTTACAAAACATTGTGATTTTTTTAGTGCAATTAGGCAAAAGCATGATGAGGGTTGGAAAAATTGTTAAGTTTCCTCCATTATTGAGAAGCTTGAGCATCTACAATGGGTGTGCCAAGAATCACTCGATGGAGGTCACCCATTTAGTAGCAACTACTCTAAGAGTGAAGAACAAACTTAGGGGACAAATTTGCAAGACCATGTCAATAAGTTAGTTTCTATGTTTTGACCATAAATAGTGTGTTCCCCACAAGTTGATCCCAAAGTGCATCAAATTGTCTAGGAGACCATTGTTTGGGAAGTCATTAAGTATTTTCGAATATCACAAATAGTTTCAAGGAATTTGTGTTTGATGTTTAGCCTCATGAAAAAGGGTATTGTTTCCTGGATTTGGTGGTGCATTTGAATTGTGGATGGGAGCCCAAATGACCATCATGGTATTGCGTCAAAATATAGAGAATATTTGTGTAACTCAACTTCCTTTGTCTGAGGTTATTTAAATATAGCTTACCCTATAGGAAACAAAGTTGAAAACACCATAAAGAACAAACCTTCAAAGTTGTACTCATTTATAGGAGAAAGGCCAAGTTTGGCTAGGTCAAAGAGAAGGTGGATTCATGGCAAAAATGCAATCAAGAAATGTTAAATTTCCTCTTGTTTTGTAATTATATTGGGAATTAGAGGCACAAAAGAGGAGTGTAGACTAGTATATACATGCAATGATGCACTTATTACTATCACATTACACCTCGAGTATGTTGTTAAATGCATGATTCCTAAATAAGAAAATTAGACACCGGTGACACCTCTCATAGTCTTGGACTATTGATTTCGATTGATTTTGATTATGACATTTTCTTATACTTTCTAGATTTATGCTTTCTGGTCATGTCATAGGGATCCATGTCTCTATACATGGTCTAGTTTTCATTTCTTGTCCTAGAGACAATAGCACCCAATAAGGACACTAGCACTTGGGCGCTAGTGTCCCTTCCTAGTGCTTTTGTCGACTCTGTCTTATATTTCAAATTATCACTTTGCACTTGATTTTAAGTCTTTTGTAATTTTTATTTCATGTTTGCTAAAGGGGCAATTGGGTCGCATGTTCTATCTATTACTTGGTCAAAAGGAACACTTAGAATTACATTTGAGCTGCATTATTCACAGGAAAGATTCTGAATTCCATCACACACATTATTGGGGGAAAAGTATGTTAGGAAAATAAGTGTTCACATGATATTGGAGATTTACCATCTGGTAAATTAGTATTTATGTTGGTTGATTATTTACCATGTGGTAAATAGTACTTACTAGTTTGTTGTATTACCTAGGTTAGTAGTTAGTCTATTATACCCATAAATCCATTATTTGTTATTATACCTTCCTATTTATTAGGAGGTTGTTTGGCTATCTCCATGACTATATAATAACCAATTTATTGTGTGAATGATAAATAATATATACAACATTATTATGTGTTAGTTTATTGTGCACAACTGAATAAATTTGAACTCACTCTTTCATTTGCTATAGAGTGAAGTAATTATAGATGTGAGATTATGAGAAGGAAGAATTGATTTTTTATTGGGGGAAATTCCACTATTCTTTATTGCCCCCGTGGATGTGTCTCTGAGATGAATTTTGTTAAGAATTCACATTAGAGTGAGAACAAGGTAGCTTCGGATTTGCTAGATGAATTTAGAAAATATTTATTGTTGATGTCTGCCATTTGAATCTGTATGTTCCATTCCCTTGAGAAAATTCAATGATTGCATCGTGGATTGGATTTGAAGTTTTTCTATTATATTTTGTGTACCTGGTTTTCTATTACGTGTCTTCTCAGTGAATCGGTCAAGATACCATTATTTCTGCAAGGCATGAGTTTTGCAATTACAAAGATATTCGGGAAAATACATAAAAATAAATATTTGTAAGCATTTACTAACCTAATTGTCTCATATTCTGCCACCGGCTCTTCCCACATGTTGTGAAGTCATTTTTCTTGGAGGAAAAGATTTGGAGAAGCAAGTAATATGGTGCACGCGTCCATCAGACACTTCACATCACCAGGTCAGGTCATGCATCTCATTGTGCAGTACACTCAGTTTTCTTCAAACATTGTGTGGTTTTGCTGATACCTGACCTACTCTATCCATGTGCGTCTACTGTTCCCAATTCAAAACTGCGAGTGGCCCTCAAAGTCCAAATGCTTCCCATCTACATTTTTCTTCGGATCCCACATTCCAGATTTTTCTGTGGATCCCACATTCAGATTTTTTTTCGTGAATGTGTGGTTTTGTTAATATTAATATATATATTTATTTTTTCCCATTAACAGTTTATTAGTAGGTTTTTGGAGTCATCCCTTTAGTAAGAATATTGTCAAGTTTGTATGTGTAAGAAGTATAAGTTGGTTTAATCGACAAGTCTATGTTTAGATTACATTTTCTTAATAGTCGATATAGTCAATTGTCTATTACAAGTAAAGTCTTTATTATTTTTCATTTTTTATATGTCAAAAAGAGTTAAAATATTTTTGGGCCATTTTCAAGTGTGTCAAATAAAATTGTTTGTAAAAGGATGCATTTTTTGTAAAGACTTAAGTCAAATGTTTCATATTTTGGGGGGAAGTTATAAAAACAAACCTAATGTGGAAACTATTGAGCTTCAAATCTTCATCGGCTGAGTAAGCAACAACATATTGGAGGATGGAGGATAAGCAACATCCTCTCACCAACTGTAAGCGATAGGGTTGCACAATGAAGTTGTGACATTTTTCAATTTTGTGTTTTTTGTTGCAACGTGTTTCACTTGTGTGTGTTAGAAAATAAGAAAAAAAAAATACAGTTTTCCTATTCACATTTGTAATTCATGAGATTCATTTTCTAATAGAACCCCCTGATGTAAAAATATAGTAGAGAACAAAATCATAATGTAAGACAGTTCATGGATATTGAAAAGGTTTGTGGTAGATCCAAAAAACAACCATGAGGTGGAGAGTTGATGGGACCTATTCACGTCAAGGTTTATGGTAAACTTATTTAAAACCATAGAAGGTTGAGCATTGCTCCATTCATTTGTATCAAGGTCATAAGCCATGAAGATGGGCATGCCATAAGAGTCATTATACTACAGTTGAGTGTGTGAATTTTTTTGCTATCATGTTCACATATAGACACCGCTTTTTCACCCCTATGTGACCCTTTGCATGTTTATCACATCATGATTATCGCCATCCTAAATCCGTCATCACCATAATTCATTTTACTATCATAAATGCTCTTTTACCTCCCGTAGAATCATATTTACCCTCCTTTAACCATCTAAATCAAACCTAGCCTAATTTATCCTACCTATCCTAACCCCTTAACCTCTTCCTACTTAGATTCTTAACCTCCCACCACTCGTCAAACAACCTTAATCCTCATACGACAAGTGGTTTTAACAATTTGCCATCTTTTCCTTAGTTTTTTTTTAACATCTACAGATAAATCGATGGCAATCTAAAATTACCAACATTTGATACGAACACTGTCAATTCTATTTAAACCACTCTCTTCTCAATTTCTCAGTTACACACAGAAAAATCAGAGATATTGGATGGCTACTAGATTTCTAAGCCTTTGCATAACATCACTACATTACCAAACATCAACATCCTACTTTCATTCTTTGAGGAATTCTTGTCAAATCATCTATTAGCCATTTGGAGCTTTTTCATCCTCTCAAGCATTAAAAAAGGTTACTATATTTCTCGTTATCATTTGTAGTTATATTGTGCATCATTCGTAGTCTACAAACTTCCGTCTACACCATCCTCCAGAGGCACTTTACATTCGGTCCCTCGTTTAATCACTTGATCAACTTTTAGAACATTTGCAATTTTGTCAGTGATAGCCATTGATCCCTGATCGTCTTCGATATGTGTCCTAATCACCTTTTCCTCTCATTAGCCCTTCAAACACATTGCAATCTATGTTTTTTTAATTTTATCTTTTCCTAGATTCCCCCTAGTCCATCTTAGCATTGTCAAAACCTCATTTTTCATCAAATACAATCTATTTTATCATCTTTTATCTAAATAAGCCTTTTTGTTTCTGATCGCCGTCGATTCCTGATCTTCTGCAATCTCTGTAAGTTTAGTCATTTTTAGCAATTATCATATCTCTATCAATCTGGTTTGGCCTAATATGTTGTCTTGCAACATGTATTCTTTATAGATGATGGTTTTAGGTACCTCGCACCCCATCACAAGCATATACGATGTTACGATCATCCAGCAACCTTTCGTGTGAGAATAGTTCAATATCTCACACGAGCTCAGGTTGTGTGCCATTGCACTCACTCCAGAAATCGAAGTGATACATGAAATATAAGACACAACACTAGGCCACTTACAATGTGGAGTAAGATCTTTGCATTCCTCTTGAATTCTAGCCTTCTTTCCATTACTTTCATTATTAAGTCACTTAATTGTAAAACACGATTTGACACCCTTCAAGGAATCCCTTTGGAATCCTAGGATCGGATGCAGCCAAGCAACTCGTTTAATCATTATCTAATATTTGTATTGTCCAACTATCTTCGTATACAGGTCTTCTTGCTTGGTGAAAAGAGGAGTTTCTTTCCTTGTTCGCTTATTCACTCACCTCAACATTACGTTTGGAAACACAAGTATTGGTAAACCTTGCTTTATTTAGAGTTTTTGGTATTTCCGTATAATATCAACTAACCAAAAATCACCAATAAACCTATAACGCTCGGTGGGACATTTAGTCCCTTTTTATTATATTTTATATATTCTTGTTTCTTTTTTGTCAATATTATCTAACCTTTTAGCTTGGGGTTTCGTATTATTGTCATTTCAAAACACACTTAAAAATTAAAAAAGGAATAGCAATTACATGTAGGCTTTCTTTCTTTCAATTTTTTCCTTTCAGCATTGCATTTTATCTGGCTTGTTTTCATTGAAGTGAAAATTTCTTTTATGTCTTAAAAATGAACTTTCATATATGTTTTCTCATAAAGTCTAATTAGGAGTTGAAATAATTGCATTCACAAAATTCCCTTCACACACAACTAAACCACAGTCCACATCAAATTTTCATTTAAAAAAATCCTTCCCAGGTGGACCTACTTGGATTTTATCACCAAGAGGATAAGCCAAATCAGTGTTTTTTCTGAGTATAAACAATCTGGTGGGTGGTATATCGGATAAGCACTTGATGCCCTTATCGTTGCAATACCATGAAGTGAGGGGGTAGGCCCCAATACCATGCCTCACACTAACACCAACATAGATTTGGGCCTCACGTACCTTCAGGTATATCAGGGACTCCATCCATAACTCACCTGAAACCAACCTAAGATAGCCTTTTTTTTAATTTCTCTTCATCCATTTTTCATTTCACACTCTCTTAAAATAATCAAGATGGTAAAAAATTTCTTCTGATTGTGTGGTTTTTTGTTTTTTTGAAAAAAAAAACTACCTTTTCTTTATTGACTATTTGTTTATTTCATGGTCTTAACTATGCTACAGTCACACTTTCAGAATACTTCAAACATGGTTAAATCACTTTAGTCCCATATCCAAAACATCCCTCGCACAACAAATCCACTCTTAGAAATAGACCTGGAACCTCCACATTCTTTTGGTACCCAGTCAACCATATTAGAGATTCTAGATCAGTCTAGCCCACGGTTTTTGAACAATGGCAATCCATTCTTTACAGAAATTTTAGATTCTAATATAGTGGCCCTTAATGCTTACCTTTCCTCCCAAGGTGTCCTTCTTCGATAATCAAAACTAGGTTAACAACCTCCCATCACCAATGTCACCATTGATTATATCCAGCTCATTGACCATGATCATAAGCTTGTTATCCAACAAATCTCCCATTATCCTTGCACTAGTAACATAGGCACATAAATCCCTACTTCATCAACCCATGTCATTAGTTTCAACATTAACGCTATCTCATCACAAGACACATCCAACCAACAACCATCTCCTTCGTCGAGCTTGACAGCCTCACAAACTAACCCTACAACATTTCCTTCCATATCAAGTCTTGTAGCCTCTAGTGCTCTTCTTCTACCTCCTGCAAGCTCAATTTGTATTCCTCTTACTATGACCCCTCCTATCACATCTCAACTCATACCACCACAAAAACCTACATCCTCAATCCATAATCTAGTCTTATCTATACCCCTCATTAATATGAGTTCCATCAATGGTAATCACCCTTTTTCACAACAACAATCCATTGCCATTGTATGACAATACATCACCATCCCGTATCAGTACATACAATAGCCATCCCAACCTCTTATTAACACTTCCATTCCATCTTAGTATATACCACAGCCATCCTGACCTCTTATCCACACTTCCATTCATATCCCTTATCAATACATTCAAACCTCACAACCCTTAGTCTTTCAACATCCCCATAATATCCCATTGAGTACCCCTCTTCATCATAATGTATCGTTACCGTATCAGTTATATCAACAATCAAATACACATATCTATAATCAACCTAGCTCATCATCCTCCTAGAAACAATCCTTTACAAGAACTTATGAATATTAGGATTACAAGCCTTAAAGCCACCACTATGGGTCTTAAGAGTACCCTTTCCTATGAACAAATGTGAAATGAACAAATCCACCCATTTGTACCTTTTAAAGCTTATCCCCCACACTGGAAACTCCAAAAATTTATTAAATTCTATAGTAAGGATGACCCTCAACAACACATCATATATTTTTTCAATTCATGATATCTCATTTCCCATGACCAAGATCTAATGTTGAGGGCATTTCCCATGTCCTTAGCAGGACCCTCCCTTGACTGGTATAACAACATCCCACAATACTCTCTCCTCTTTTACACAACTCGCGTAATCGTTCTTAGAGAATTTATATATTTTATTAGTAATATTTAAAATTAATGAATTTGCATTTATATATGATGATCAATGGGTGATTTGTAGTAGGTGGCAGGTATGACACCTTCTTAATAAGGGAAAAGGAAATCAAACTCAAATTTTCATTGCAATAAAAAAAATTATGGGCAAAATCTTCCATACTCCTTCGTTGGTGCTCCTAGTGTTGAGATCTCATTGAGGAAAGAACTACCTCACCTAGTTTTATTTTCATGGGTGTTAACAAGGTGTCATGAGGGAAAAAATCCCTCTCCACTCTTCAATTCTCACATAACGCAATAGTTGTATGCATGAACCTAACCTCCTGTTAGATCTCCCTTTGTAGACACCTATAATTACGCCCAAGCAATTTAAATACTTAAATTACGTTAATTATCCCCTTTCTTGCAAATCAACGATGTATCGTCAAAAGCGTTCATTTTCCCTCATATCATCATTAATTAATTACACTAAGCTAATTAATTAAGTTGCATATCCAACAAATACCCTAATTAACGACCTTCCGTTAATAAATCACCCCTTCTACTTAGACTAATTAATTATTATTAATTAATTAGTTTTCCCTTCCATTTAACCAATAAATCAATATTTGATTGATTTAATCCCCTTATAATAGCTTAAATCGCACTAATATTCTTCTAATTGGCTTCTATAAGCTTACACCTACCCATTAATTAATCACCTTTGATTAATTAAAACACCCCCCAACTCCCATGACTTGCTAAACATGTATTAAACTCTTCTAAAATAAGGTTACCTTTAATAAAGCAACCTTATCAATTCCTAATCATGTTTTACCTTTATCCCACATTCATGAAAATGTGTTGAATCCTTTATCCTTTGGGCTATATAAAGAGCCCTCCACCTACCTTTTTACTTACACTTAAACTCCTTAGAGAGAAAATGCAAGGTATATAGCAAAGAGACTAAGAGCTTGCACCTTGCCCTTTTGAGAGTTCATCATCTTGAAGAGTTAAGCCTCTTTCTTAAAGTGCTTGGGTCATATGGGAGGTGTCAAAAGGGTCTTGTAGCCCAACTTTGATTAGCCCCCATTCCTAGGTTCTTGGAACATTAAGGACAACTATTTTGATAGCCATGGAGCTTACTTAGGTCCATTCATTTATTTGTTATTAGAGAATAGAGAAGTTTAGATATTTAGCATTGTTAGTTTCAAAGTTTGTATTTATGAATGCTAGCATCTAACCCTTGTTTAATTCTTATCATGATGGTGTTTATGCTTTGTTTTAGCTAAATTGTAGAACTATTTTAGGTGGTAGTTCTTACTTCATTTGATATAGCATTAATCAAAGTATACATGCACACATTTGGCACACCCGGTGGGACTTACTCCATTGTCCTTTGCATTTAATTTCAAGTTTTTGTAGTTAAGTTTTATTTTTGATTACTAACCTTCTTTTACACGTGTTGATCTAACTTGTTTTTCTTAACTTGTTTTGTTGAGTTTACATGTGTTAAGTCTTCCTTGTAGGTATAAAGGAGGTGAAGTGCTTTCAAAATTGGAATTGATAGGAAAATTTCAAGATTTCTCCATGTTTTCATTTTTAGAGCTTACTTTTTCAACATTTTACATGCTAGTTTTGTCAATTTCTTAAAAAAATTTCAATTCTTGAGCATGTAGGTTAGTGTTTGATAGTGCTGAGTCTTATATTTACATATTAATGTGGTGGATTGATGTTAAAATTTCAAGATTTCATCATGTTTTCATTTTTAGAGCTTACTTTTGCAACATTTTACATGCTAGTTTTGTCAATTTCTTAAAAAAATTCAATTCTTGAGCATGTAGGTTAGTGTTTGATAGTGCTGAGTATTCTATTTACATATTAATGTGGTGGGTTACTGTCAAAATTTAATCTTGGTGAGAAAATTTCAAGATTTCATCATGTTTTCATTTTTAGAGCTTACTTTTCATCATTCTACATGCTAGTTTTGTCAATTTCTTGAAAATCTTAAATTCTTGAGCATGTATGTTAATGTTTGATAACGTTGAGTCTTCTATTCGTTTTTTTTTTACATTTTTTGATATATTAATGTGATGGGTTGTCAAAATTGAATCTTGGTTGGCAAAAAAATTGCCCATTTTGCAAATTAAGGGACGTAAATAACCTTTTTTTTTTACATTTTTTGAGTGCATGTCAAGTGCATACCCATAAAGGAAACACAGAGACAACAAGAATCAGATAGACAAAGAACGGAAAGCCCATAAGAGCATATGCGTAACTCATCTTCCGAAGGCCATAACTTTTTCTCCCGAACTCGAAATGACTCCATTTTTTTTGTGTTGGAAAGGTATTGAAGTTAAATATGTCCTTAGAAATAAAAACATAAATTTTAGATTTATACTTATATAAGTTGTAGGTTTTTCTACTATTTTAAAACTGGTCATTTTCTAACATGTCTAATGTTTTGATGAATGTTGTATTTCCATGATTATTCGATTTAGACCAAAGCGTGTATATGTGCATATCTTTAATTTCTTGCACTTTTCTCTTGAACCTTTTTATGATCTTGAGAATCAAATTTTTTTATATATATGTCTTGTTAACATTGAGATTAAACTTGGAAACTTGATTATTCATTTTGCTTAAGCATCAAAATTTGGTCCCAAGCTTTGAGAGGAGGATTTTCTCTTCCTTTTATCAACCAGAGGTTGCACCCAAGCAAAAGAGGAAGAAGAATCTGCAGGAGAGGCAAGGGGACCAAGAGACAGGGAGCTCATGACACTCGAGGTCTGTGCAGCTGTTGACTCAAGCTGAGATGTAGGCAGAAAACTAGAGGTAATGGCGGCAGAAGAATCAGTAGTACCTGGAAGTTCGGTGCTCTGGACTTCTTTATCTTTATCTGCTGGATTTTCAGGAACACTTGCAGGAATTGGCATCTCACTGTCTTCACTTTCACTGAGAACGATGAATAGGCAACTCTGCCTGTTTTCTTGGAGGGTCATTCTCTGCAGGCTCCTTCTTTACCTCTTTGAGTTTCTTCACCTGGGTAGATGGAGAAGGGTAGATCCTACAGGTCCCTGAGCTGTTGAGGCAGGAGGGGTTTTCACTGGTGTCCCAGACTCTGGAACTGATGCTTCCCTTATGGGTGTCGAATCATCTTTGGAGCTGGATTCTCCTGAGTGCCTCTTGAATTCTCGGATCTTCTTACTGAACCAGACCCTAGTTCTGATCAAGACTGGGGCAATAATCTCAGCCAGATCATCTCTTTCTTTCCTGTTCCAATCCAGGTCCTCCAGAGGGGTGTGCTTAATCACATTTTCATACTCATACGAATATAGCTCAGAATTTTCATCTTGGAGACCTTCAGGAACTTGGTACAGACTGAGTTCTTGGATCAATTGCAGGGAGAACCTGCCACAATGCCTTCTTCTGGCTTCAAAATCATCTGCACAGTCGGCCCAGTAGTCTTCTGTATGATGATAGACTATCTTGATGTTCCTTTCAATGAACTTCTTCAAGTCAAAACAGGTTCTTGGCTTGAAGAAATGAACAGTGATAGGGACCAGGGCTCTTTCTACGTTCTGAGCATCCAGGGCCGTTTTGCATGTGTAGTTTCCCAGAGAGATGGGAAAGTGTAAGCCAGAAATCTTCTTGTCTCTGCAAGTTCTGTGCAACTTGTCCAGTTACCTGCATATCTCAATCAAGGCCATCGTTGCAGAACATGGGAAGCCGCAGAGGGGTGTTCTCATAGCCAGCAAGCCTGATATAAGAGAATTTCCTGAACTAAATGAAATAGGCTCCATATTGTGATATCAGGTTCATAGCTTCGTCTGAAAACCTTCTTGTCACCTTCGAGCAATCTGACCACGTACATGGTGAAGGCATCATTGACCCTTCTGAAATTCCGATTGCTGGTCTCTAGGGTGAACTGCGGGCAATAGGCGTACACTGGATTGTCTTTGTGCGCATCAATGTAGGAAAAGCCAAACCATTGCCGTGACGCTGCTAGGGTATACATCAGGAAGTCATGAAGAACTTCTTTGTTTGTTGCACATTGGATAGTTGCTCGGCCAAATTCATGCTTATGATTTCTGCCCAATTGATGTTTTGCGTTCCCTCGCACACCATGCTGATGAGCGGGCACATCCAGAAATGAAACTCATTGGCTGAGGGCAAACCCATAACCCGAGCCAGTAGGATTATAAAATCTGACAATTCTTCATTGAAATCCGCCCGGAAGAGGGTTTTGGTCAGACGAGAAGCTCCTTTCCTAGGGTTCTTCAACCAAGACCTCGCCACTCAAGCTTTATATTTATCACTGTCTTGGTCGAACATGGCCTGTGCTTGATCCCGAGAGACGACTATAGCATTGTCCATCTCTGGAATCCTCAGAGCAGCTCCAATGGTGGCAGCGTCCAGCTTGGCAATGAGCTCCCCGTGTACATTTGTCAATTCGCTCGAATCGGGGTCGAAGTGAGCTCCGCATGAAAGTACCGTATCAGCACACTGCACTGAGATAGGGAAACCTCCGGCGAAAGCTAAACCGCTATCATTAATCATCTGTGCCATCGGCGTAGGGTTTGCATCTGTCATTCTTGACCAAAAATCACCGAAGTCGAGATGACGAGCTTCACTGTCTCCGATATTGCTAACGGCAGACTCAAGTGGAGAAATTTGCTCCTGTCCCTGAAACTTGATCTTCATATTGATAGATTCGGAGCTGCGACCCAGACTCTGGAAGGAATTTGCAAAGGGAACTAGATTGCAAGGGTTTGAGCAAACGATAGCAAGGAAGCAATATGAAAAATGCGAAGGTGGTATGCTTGGATATATAGCCGTTCGAGGAGCGGAATGAATTTAATGCGCATTGAATACACCACCACCAATTTGAAAGAGCGTCATATTCGGAATGAGCGGGAAAAGCTAAGTGTGAATGACACTTGGTACGCTTGGAACAGGTGAGACGCGAATGCGCGAAACACGTGGCTCGGCCGGTTCGGGCGAAACAGGGAGAAGACGCACAAATGCATTTGGAACAAATGGGACGAAAATGTGCGAAGTACACGATTCGGGTGTTTCGGCCGAAATTGGAACAAACCATTTGGACTTGGGACTTTTGGAACAGAAAAGTTAAGTTAAACAAGATAAAAAGAAGCAATGCATTTTCGAGAATGGGATGTTTGGGGCGAAAACACGAGAAGGACGCGGTTTGGGCAAATCGGCCGAAATTTGATCATTTGGGATTTTTTGATTTGGGACAAAAAGGTGCTGAAGTACGCAACTCGGGAGTTTCGGCCGAAAATGGGAAAGCTCGCACTTTTAACTCTAGGTCATTTTGCGAAGTACGCAAAAGGAACAACTCGCACAAAAGTTTTGGGACACTTATTCCGACGGGCCCGAGAATGGGAAGTTTCGGGGATTTCGGCCGATCGGGGAACAGGGTGCACTTTCGTACTTGGGACAGGTGGGACAAAAAGTTTCGACAGACCCGAAAATCACTTACAAAATGGCCCAAAACTTAGATTCTTTCGACTTCACGACTTAGGCATTTCAGAGAAAAACCCTTCAACTCAAAATTTTTGAAAATTTTACTCTTATCAGAGCCCTTACCCATGGGCATAAGAGCATATGTAACTCATCTTCCGAAGGCCATAACTTTTTCTCCCGAACTCGAAATGATCCATTTTTTTTGTGTTGGAAAGGTATTGAAGTTAAATATGAAATAAAAACATAAATTTTAGATTTATACTTATATAAGTTGTAGGTTTTTCTACTATTTTAAAACTGGTCATTTTCTAACATGTCTAATGGGGGTGGTTCCAGGAACCCCAAAGTAGTCCACGCAAGAGGGAACCCTGTGGACAAAATGGGAAGTGCTCCGCACTACCTACTTGGACTAAGTGAATGAACCTTTTATAAAGTAGTTTTCTTGACTAGTGATTCCTTTGTGAGATAGCATTACAAGTTGTCCATTATGGCAACATTTATCCCCAGTGATAGTACATGTAGATCAAAAGAAAATTTTAATCCTCTTTTAAATAATGTGATTTTCTTGGAGAACTACTAACTTGAGTGCATGACCTAAAAATGCTTGTCAAAGAAAGGAGAAACCAAAACAAAATCAAAAACTACTAATAAAATTGTTATACAGTTTGCCAAAAGGTGTTCAAGCAAACCACACCTAATTAAACAAGATAAAAAGAACAATATATTCAAAACACTGTATTGCAAGTTTTGGAAAAGGGCACGTCCCTCTCCGCTCAACTGGAACATAACCCCTTTGGCATAATGCCTTAAGCTACAACAATGGGGGTGGTTCCAGGAACCCCAAAGTAGTCCACGCAAGAGGGAACCCTGTGGACAAAATGGGAAGTGCTCCGCACTACCTACTTGACTAGTGATTCCTTTGTGAGATAGCATTACAAGTTGTCCATTATGGCAACCCCAGTGATAGTACATGTAGACGCACTAGTTTCCTACTGTTCTTGAAGGGGGGTAAAGTAAAGCCGAGATACTCCCAAACTAGTCAGTGTGACTTTTTTGGTAAATCACGCTCACTCATGGCAAATTTGTAACACCTAGGGTGAGAGAACCACCTAGGAGAATATACTTTTGCCAGGAGCCCACTTTGACCATTTTAAAATAGTGTTGAGTTGTGAACCTTCTTTTTGAGAAATGTGTGACGTATTACTTTTTCCTAGTTTTTACTTTCCTTAGGGCGAAGTGAAACTCTGCCGAAGTGAGGCTAACATTTTTCATCTTTTTTTGATTTACTTCCTTCACATTCTTTTGACACTTTGTTGAGAAAAAGAAGGGTGACTACCTTTGTGTTACCAATCGACTGTTTCTCTCACTTTTATGTCTGTTTATGCCCATCCATGTTTGCGGCTGGGTTAGTTAAACATCTAAAGTGTGCGGAGGTATTTTCACGTCATTGGTAGCCATTGTGATCTTGATACCCATGTCAAGGTCATCATTGTAGTTAGGCATGGTTCATCACCACAGACTTCCTTAGAAGAGTTAGCTTGTTTGTATCGTATCACTACAATTTCGATATTTACGTCTTGTTTCTTGTAAACTCGACATAAATACCTATATTGTATGGTTATGTTGCACACATTTTTAACTATTCCTAGCTATACTTTGAGCTTTTTAGTTCAGTTCTATTATTACCTCAATTTCAAAGAGTGCTAGGTGTTATTATTTGTGCGTGTTATATCAATAACACCTCAATATCAATACTTCACTTTCTCACAAAGTGGGGTAACACATCTTGGAGATATTGTTGTGTCATTCACAAATTGTAATTGGCACTTTTTGAGATATAGGTCTTAATCAAGTTTGAGCTCGCTCATCGTATATCTTGATTGGGAGATCGCATTGATTTCTTGTTTTTACTCACGTTTTGTTCATTTCCTTAAACTTGGCATAAGTGAAAACATCTTGTTGATCATCTTTGCATCACATTTTCATATGGTGTAGTTCCTTGTTGATTGGCTTTGTGTTTCACACTCGCATAATTGTTCCTTGTGATTATTCATTCAGAAAACTTATTTTCTAGGACAATTCCTTTTTATCTCATCGATATTACGTCGTCACGATGTCTATTTTCCTTAGACCTTCTTCAAAAAATCACGCACGCATCTCCATACACAATGTCTGGTTGGTTTTCCTTATGCTACCCAAATTGACATGTCACTTCCTTCCCTTTGAAGGAGTTCCATCACACTATCTAGATATAGACATTTGTGCTTAAAACAATGCCAAAAATGACTAACTATCGTGCGGTTCCCCATACTTACAAAAATATAGAACCTAGGTTCAACAATTCAAATCATAGGATTCCCATCACAACTAAACCTCGTTTGGTTCTTCGTGCTAGAGAGCCCATACGGTAACTCGTTCCCCACCTTCATCTCATAGTCGGTGGTATGATTTGGACACGTCTGATCCAAATTATTATTCGAGTTCCCCCCACTCTTCTTCTAATTCTAATCCAAGTATTTCCTCTTCTTCTGAGGATTCCAATCCAAATATTTCCTATGACTCTTCTGAGGATTCAAATCCAAACTACTATTTGGATTCATCTAATTCGACTCCTAAGTCATCTAATGCGACTCCTAAGTCATGGTCCTCCCTTTCTTTGCAGGATCCTCTTCATCAATCATCTAATGTGACTCTTATGTCGCAGTCCTCCCTTTCTTTGTAGGACCCCTTTTATCAGTCGCCTCAACGACGTCTTCTTCCTTTGAAGATACACGTGACTCTGAATCCCTCCAATCATAAGTATAATACAATTCTTGAATCGTGGTCCTCTCTTTCTTCGTTGGACCCTTGTCATCATTCATCTAATGTGATGCTTGAATCATATTCCTCTCTTTCTTCGCAGGACCCTTGTCATCATTCATCTAATGCGATGCTTGAATCACAGTCCTCCCCTTCTTTGCAGGACCTTCTTCATAAATCACCCCCCACGGAATCTTCCTTCTGTGAAGATTCGTGTGACTCAAATTCCTTTAAGACAAACATCTAAATCGACCCATGTGTCGCAATCTACAGACTTTGGACTTAATCCTACTATTTTACATACGACATACCATTGTATAGGTAGGTCCACGCCACCTTCTTCTACTCCTGAGACATCTAGCTACACATATTCTTCGTCCCCCACACCATCTTCTTCTATCAATAATCATCAAACATCTTCTAAGCCTTCCACACCAAGTGAGCCTATTTCTTCCAGTAAACCCCTAGGGATCAATCAACAACTCATACCAATTGATTTCTTTCAAAATGAAGAAACAATCAGGGCATTTATAGGGGCATATGAAGATATTCCTTTAGTAGATTACAAAAAGGGATTCTCTTTAGACTTTGATGCATCTACATATTGTGAGGAAAAGGTTGATTCCTTTAATCAAGAAATGGAGGAAGAGCCTCAGATCATGCAACTTGATCCTCCTCTTATTCTTCCATCTTCACATTCTTCATTATGTGATGAAACTCCTTGGTCTTGCATAGATCCATGGCCTATCTTCTCATCACCCAATAAATCTTCATCTATCATAATTCCTCAATCACAATCTCTTGTGGGGTCAGCACCAAGTATCCCTTCATCTTCATCTAAGTGTGGGTCACCTTCTAGTAGCCCTCCCTCTTCTATTTGTGGGACATTTTCGAGTAGCCCACTATCTTCAATTATTGGGGCACATCTAACTAGCTCCTTATCTTCTATGTATGAATCACCCCCAGGTAGTCCATCATCTTCTATTCTTGGGCCACATCTTGGTAGTCCATCATCTTACATCTATGGGTCACGTCCTAGTAGCCCTTCTTCTATTCGTGGGCCACATCCTAGTAGACCTTCGTTTTCTATTTCTAGGTCACGTCCTAGTAGCCCTTCTTCTATTCTTGGGCCACATCTTAGTAGCCTTTCACCTTCTATCCATGGCTCACCTCCTGGTAGCCCATCCTCTTCAATTCTTGGACCGTATCCTTTTCATCTATCACATATTTCTTCTATCAATGGTTGTGGCAAGCCCACTACCATTCCTATCGTTCCTATCATCAATCGTAAATTTTTGCATTCTTCTCCTTCTCGAGGTCAGAAAATTCAAGCATTAGCCTATAAGAAACCCAAACAGGTCCATTATCAAGCTCAGGTCAAAACTTCTAGGAGCTTAAAATCCCCCAACAACTGGAACAATCTCAAAGCTGTAAATCAAGCGTGATTCAAGAACGCACATCAACATAACCATCAAGTATGGCAAAAAGTGCATAAACCTCTGGATAGGGAACTCAAGCTTCCACATACAAAATCCATGTTTCAAGATAAATCACAGTCCTTTGTTGAGTGTGAACTCACCACAATCATCAATATTGGGGAAAACATGACTCTTGATAAACAAACATGCTTAGTCTCCCTTATCAAGGAAGTCACAAACATCATTGTTGGACCCTATCACACAGAGTGACTTTGTTAGTAACAACGGTTCAAAAAAAAAAATCAAAGGTACACAGATCAAACATTGCAATCAGGTGTTGCGTACACAGATATTTCTTTCATCCCGTCCTTGCTATTCTTCTGCAAGTCTTCCTACCATTTTCATCCCTTTGGTGATATTTTGGTTAGCTTATTCGCATGCATTTTTGTGACATTTATCTCTATGGTATCTGTTTTCTCCTGGTCTTTTATCACCTTGGTAAATTAAAAAATGACTGACCTCATGGAGATCCTATCACATTCAAACATCTATTAAACTTGTTGCGAAGAAATTTTGGACATATTTGTTGACACTAGCCAATGTCATCATCACAATCACTTCCACCTCCTTCCATCAAGCCATCAGTGGTTCTTAACCCCTTGTCAAACAAGAGAGCTAAAATAAGTTTTCAGAAAGCAAAAGAATCAAAATCAATCAAAACTCAAAAGCTAAAAGCTACAAATCAAAAGAAAATTAATATATAACTCTCTCTTGGGGTATTTCCAATAATCTCTATCGGGGCTATGGATGCCTGACTGGTAGTAGAGCAATGTTGTGATTAGAATCAAATACATCTCCATTGGGGCTATGGACGCTTGGCTGGTAGCGGAGCAATGTACGGCTATCCGTTCACCCTCCATTCACAAAATCACTTATCAAAATAAATCATTCCTACACATTGGCTAGGGTCTCTTCACTTGTTGTCTATTAAATCTTCACTTCAAGAGGTAATAAAATCCACGTGCACACACTAAATCTCTATGAGTAAACAGGATTAGTATGTTACCAAGTGTCTTTTTTGGACCTTGTTTAGACTCTTACTCTAGTCCATATCTTGTCTCACGATTTATGCCTTTGGCTAATCACTTCTTCATCGCAAGGCTTCTAAGCTACATTCATATCATTCACATCATTCTTCTACTTCGTTCAGAACATCCATGTGTATAAGATTACTTATTTTCCATGTTTGTGGAAACCATTGTCCCCTTCCAAAAAAAACAATCTTCTCCTTCCTTTCTATCATGTGCTTTTAGGCCAACTTACGCTGGGGGCATCCTTGCCTCTTCCTAGCACTTCATGGGTTTACGTTCACCATCATGTTGAACCTATCCATAATGGCCTTGGGTCCCGCTTCTACCTCTGAAGAGTTTACCTTTGAATACTCCCACCTTATCATTGGGACATTTTTGCATCTTCACCTTTCTGGTACGCACGTGGCCTTATGCCCTTAAAATGTCACTCTTTGGTTCTCACTTGTTCATGTGTGCGACTTGCGGATCATCTTGATCTACCTCCATCAACAACAACTAGGTTGCTTACTTCGTCTATACTCTGGGGCACAACGAGTTGCCTAGTACTGTTTCGTAGTGCACATTGCTTTTCCATTAGACCCAAGTGTCCTCTGTTATTCCCCTCACATGTATCCTTGCTTGGGGCACCATCATTAACCCTTGTCGTTAATTTACACAGGTCGTAACTGAAGCTCGATAATAAAAACATTATATTATGTTTCTCTATTAGTTTAGCTTGTTTACTTTCTCGTATTGCATTACATTTTGTATGTTGCATGGAATTAGGCATCTTTCACTTTCTCGTATTGCATTGCATTTTTTATGTTACATGGAGTTGGTGCTTTCAGCAATGAACAATTGTTCGTAGTATGGCTTTTCATGTCATTCTACCTTTGTCGTATGCTTATATGTTTCATAAGGACCGATGACGTAGCTCTTATGGCAATATGATGACACCGAAATTGTTCCAATACACAGCGGCTAGAGGCTAAGCTCTTCTCTCCCCTCCTCCATATTTCTTCTACACCACTTCCCTTTCACCCCTAATTCTCCCTCTCCTTGGGACATCCTACCTCGTCCCCATTCTTATGCCTACTTCTCATCTTTTTCGATCGTCGATCGGCTTCCTTCATCACCCCATCGACACTCGAGGGGGGCATCTCTCACTCCTACTAATTTTTCTTCTATCCCTTCAAAATCTCTTCTGTCTACTATCTTTGAAGTGGCATCAGTTACGCCACCCCAAAGAGGGGCAAATGTAGACACCTATAATTACACCCAAGCAATTTAAATACTTAAATTGCGCTAATTATCCCCTTTCTCACAAATCAACGATGTATCGTCAAAAGCACTCATTTTCCCTCATATCATCATTAATTACACTAAGCTAATTAATTAAGTTGCATATCCAACAAATACCCTAATTAACAACCTTCCGTTAATAAATCACCCCTTCTACTTAGACTAATTAATTATTATTAATTAATTAGTTTTCCCTTCCATTTAACCAATAAATCAATATTTGATTGATTTAGTCCCCTTATAATAGCTTAAATCGCACTAATATTCTTCTAATTGGCTTCTATAAGCTTACACCTACCTATTAATTAATCACCTTTGATTAATTAAAACACCCCCCAACTCCCATGACTTGCTAAACATGTATTAAACTCTTCTAAAATAAGGTTACCTTTAATAAAGCAACCTTATCAATTCCTAATCATGTTTTACCTTTATCCCACATTCATGAAAATGTGTTGAATCATTTATCCTTTGGGCTATATAAAGAGCCCTCCACCTACCTTTTTACTTACACTTAAACTCCTTAGAGAGAAAATGCAAGGTATATAGCAAAGAGACTAAGAGCTTGCACCTTGCCCTTTTGAGAGTTCATCATCTTGAAGAGTTAAGCCTCTTTCTTAAAGTGCTTGGGTCATATGGGAGGTGTCAAAAGGGTCTTGTAGCCCAACTTTGATTAGGCCCCATTCCTAGGTTCTTGGAATATTAAGGACAACTATTTTGATAGCCATGGAGCTTACTTAGGTCCATTCATTTATTTGTTATTAGAGAATAGAGAAGTTTAGATATTTAGCATTGTTAGTTTCAAAGTTTGTATTTATGAATGCTAGCATCTAACCCTTGTTTAATTCTTATCATGATGGTGTTTATGCTTTGTTTTAGCTAAATTGTAGAACTATTTTAGGTGGTAGTTCTTACTTCATTTGATTTAGCATTAATCAAAGTATACATGCACACACCCTTTGACGATGTTATAATCTTAATTATCCTTTCCTTGAATTTATCTAGGCCTCATGGAATTGATAAGTCTCTCCACATCTATCTTGATTCCCTCTAAGAAAACCTCTTCCAAAATAGACATAACCAAACCTGCAAGCGATTATAAAGGCTTTGTGTTAGTGTTTTTGTCTTGTCTCAAATTTTTGGGCTACAATGAAAATAGAAAAATAAAACCTATGGCTGGTTATAGTGTTTTCATCCCATTCACATTATTTTATGATAATCGGATCTATCATTTTTATCTTTTGAAGGAATGCTCTTTATCATTCTCTGCTCTGCTAATCCTTGTTATAAGGATATGAAAAACTATTGAAATTGGAGATAAGTAATGATATGGGTATTACATCCATAGATGTCTCAAGTTTTTTTAGCCACAACCACCTACATATAGAATTCACATATTTTTTCTAAAGGTATTCAAAGATGTCTCATGGGGCCTACATCCATCTCAAGAAAATATAGGAGCAATCACCTCCTGCATCTACACCCCTTCTTTGCTTCTTCAAATATTTATGTCTCCAAGTCATTTCTTCCTCCTACCTTCACAGTAATAAAAATTTCTCTTTTTAACGTGTTTCAAAAATTCCTTTTTTCTTTAGATTCAATAATTGATCTTCCCTCCTTTTCAAAATAATGTTACATTGCGCATCCCATTTCGCAACCTAACCTCATTACCTAAACTTTACACAATTATTTATTAATTACCTTGTAATTGATAAATCCACATACCTTACCCGCCACCTCACTTTGCCACCTCATCATGACCTAGCCCTAACCCTAAACTAACCTAATTAAGACCCATGGCTTGGTCTAGACTCACATCCATAACTAATGCCTCCTTACTCGCACCCAAAGCCGACCTTCTAGCCACTTGACCAAGCCCGCAACTGATCTCTCGGGAGAAAAGCAGGGAAGGTGGGCTATTTTACTAAAAATAGACTACTTTTTCCTGACCGATGCCGGTTCCTACTCGACCGCCGTCGGTTACGCAACCGCCATCGGTTCCCTGTAAATGGGCTCCCCAAACCAAAACAACGGATCGGAATTTCATTTTTGGAGATCAGTCAAAGGATTTCTAAATCAACAGAGAGCATTGCGAGCGAGGAACAGAGTCCAGATCTTCACTTGACAGAGCAGAGACGAGTGGAAGATACCAGAAGTGTTTACAACCAAGGAGATCAACTTGCATCTGTGCCAAAACCAGTAAGTCACATCTTGCATGTCCTTTGTTATAACATTTCTTATGCTTCTTGAATCTCAGTGCTCCTAAATCCGTTTCTGAATCCACTACCCAACGTGCCATTGCATCTAACTGTCATTCTTTTGCTTCTAACCATCCCATTTCCTAATACCATCCAAAAACCAGCCATTACAAACACCATAGCTGCCAAGAAGATCGTAGAACCCACCGCTATCGGTTATCAGTAACCGCCATCGGTTATCAGTGACCGGCATCGGTTATCAGTAACCGGCATCGGTTCCTCTGATCAAAAACCAGAAAACCAGCCTTTCCCCCTACCCAGTTTAACGAAATAATTTAATTAATATTTTGCAGTCTTTTGTGTTAATTCATATTAGCAGGGGAACTGACCACCTTCGAAAGGAAGTTTTATATTTCCTGGGCCCAAGGCAGTTTCCTCATTTATTGTTTAATCAAAATCTTGTGGTCTTGTGTTCTTATTTGCAGGTAGTCCTTCCAAGACAAAAAGGAGTTCTCCGCAGTCAGCCTGATCTTTCTCTACGGTACGCGCACACCATCTCGACATTCAACAGGTATTCCTCCTAACCCTAACCTCATCTGTTTCTAAAAGGAATGAAAGGATAGAAGCAACTCTATTCCCAGAAGCCGAAACATTCCGAGCGAAACATTTTGGCACGCCCGGTGGGACCCATTTTGGGTTTCTTTCTCTTGCTTATTTTCATTTTAGGAAGCATATTTGCTGTTGCTGCTTTTTGTTATATATTTCGTAAAGAATTTGTCTTGCTTTCCTAGTTTCGCATTAGTGAAAGTCATCTCTCTTGCTTCATCGAATATAATTTTTGATTTGGGTTTAAAACACGTGCATTGCATTCCTGCTTGTTGTTCTTCAATTCTAGTGAACATAGATTAAGTAACAGGTCGTACACGTGGGGGTGATATCCACGGTATTGACAGGAAATTAACCTTAGTTTCACTGCACAACACATACCGAATCACTTCACAATTAACACAACAGCTCAAACATCCCCCCTTTTCCGCGGTATTCCTCCGCCCGATTGAGGTAACCTTATAAGCCAAAACAAACTTGACATTTCCCCTTGGTCTTGTTGTTTAGGATTCTGACATCATCTTACGTCTAAAGGCATAAGCCCACGATAACTAAAATTAACCCTAGGATTAATCTCTAGATTTGCGTGTGCCTCTTGCTTGTTTCCAAATTCTGTTTTCTCTGTCATACTTTGTCTTCTGTGATCAATAAGTTGATAAATATACTCAACGTTGCTAAAAATCAAATTAGCAGCCTTTTATATCTTCTTATCCTAGACTTTTGACACCGGCATCGGTTAAGGGACCGACGTCGTTTTCTCTGTGACCGACACCGGTTAGTAAACCGATATCGGTTACTGTCTTCATCAGCCCCTGACAAACCAGCAACTTGCCAAATTCATCATTCTGAGGTTGTTTTTGTTCTTGATAGATTAAAACTTTCCTGTGTGTTCTTGTCTATGGTTGTCATCACTCGGAAGCAAGCCGCCGCCATGGTTTCACATGCCTGCTCTGTGTCTTTGCCTGAATCACCCCCTTCACATTCTATAGGGAACCCTACGGACACTAGTGAGATCCCCCAAATTCCTGTAGGAGACAAGGACTTTGCCAAATTTCTGGATGCTAATCCCAGCGCTGTACAATACTATTTGTCTCATGCCCCCGACCGTACGCCTGATGGTCAGCTCCTTATTGGCATGCCTATTAGTATAGCTGCTCATTTAGCTCCCACTCCTCCTGATAACAATGCCTTACTTCCTGCATCTCTAGCCCCGTCTCCCAATCCGACAGCTTCAGAGGTTCATACGACCCCGATTAGCTTTCCTTTGGTTAACCTTGGACCCCACGTATCGTTACCACCAACTGCCCCTATCTCATCTCTCTTTCAGACCACTCCATTCATGACTTACTCTCTGCCACCTATTCACACGAGCTTTCCTTCTCAAGCTCCGCCTACCTTTTCATTCCCATACACGTATCCAGTAACCTCAACACCTTATATGGGACATCCCTATTCTGTGGCATCATCATCTCATCCAACCACAGATTTCATCAAACAAATGATGGACAAAATGCAAAACCTGGAGGCTTCCGTTTCAGGAAGTCGTAGCGCCTTGACATACGAGCAAGTTTGTCGGGAGCCCATTCACCCTTCTGTCCCCCTTCATTCATACCCTCCTCAATGGGAGTTGCCAAAGTTTACTCGTTTCAACAGTAAAGAGGATCCTCAACAACACTTGCGATCATTTAGACATGCTTGTTATTTGATTGCCCATGATGACGCCTTGTTACTCCGCACCTTCCCCATGTCCTTATCAGGACCCGCCTTGGAGTGGTACAGTGCTTTAACCCAGCATTCGATCTTCTCTTTTAACCAACTAGCCCAATCTTTCTTGGATCATTTCTCCATTAACATTGCCAAGAAAGTATCTATCACTGACCTCTATGCCATCCGACAATTTGAAGACGAATCTATCGCAGATTTCGTTGGACGATGGCGGGGCCTTATCAACCAACTTACGTATGCCTTGCCTCAAACCGAACTCATTGAACTATTTACGCGGGCCTGCGCTAAGCACATCTCCCCTACCCTCCAAATTCAAACTTTCCGCACATTCGACGAGGCCTTTACCATGGCTCGGAAACTTGAAATTCGAGCCTTAGAAGAAGAGAAATTGTGGTTGCGTAACAAAAACCCCAATTTCCGAACGCCTGATTCTACCAACAAGCCAAACACCACCACTCCTCACGCGTCCACTTCTTCTAAATCAAAAGGAGCTGTCCACGCGGTAATGGTCAAATCTCAAACACCGTCCAATACTCCGCCGAAAACCACTTATAAGTACAAAGCCGAGCCCACCAATTACACTCCCTTGGGAGAAACTTATGGCGTCATCCTGGAGAAATTGCTCAAAGCTGGGGCTATCACCTTGCCCCCTGTTAAACCTCACTCTGGGTTTGACTCCACCCGCGCAATACCTTCCTGGTACAAAGAAAATGACTTTTGTAACTTTCACCGCGTAAAAGGACATAGTCATGAAAACTGCAAGATGTTGAAAAATATAGTACAGGAAATGGTTGACGCAGGGGATATAACCCTCGATAATCCTAACGCCCCTGCTAACCGAAATCTGAAAATTTTCAACAAGCCATTCCCGAATCACTCGTCCAACGGTAACGTGAACCAAGATATCTTAGCCGAGGAGAGTGTTCATGAGATCCATGCAGTCTTCGATTCTCAGCCAAAAGCCTCTATTGAAATTTTTTTAAATCAAGCCTCTCCACCAACACAGGAGTTTGAACCTCCTTCACCACCATCAAGCCAAAGTGAAATCATTCCTTTACCCATAGAAGAGTTAACTGTCCGGACTTCTCTTCTCATCGACAAGTCTTCTTACACCACATCCCTACAAGACTGTGAGCGGATGCTATCTAATTTATCTATTTCCCAAACGTCCCCTTCTACCACTCTTGCTACACAAGAGGAAGGCTCGCCACTCCTTTTGACATCCTTAGCCGAGAAATCTCTTACACTAACATCACCACATTCTTTAAACGTGATAGATCCCCTCGAACACGCCCTCCTACCTATTAGTCCCTCATCGCCTAAATCTTTTCAACGACCGGTTGACCTCTTAACATCTATTGATACAGTGCCTCATCTACCTCCTGTGTCACACCCGCAGTGGACTGGAATTACAACCCACCTTTCTTCCGTACAAAAATTACAAATCACACCTGGAGACTGTCATTCCACAGAAGATAGACAGGCCCTATGGGAACGTTTGAGTACCCCTTTTTCTACTCAAATGCAAATGACTGATCCTGATGTCTCCACCATATACCCGAAGTGCTTACAGAAGCTTAAAATGCCCCTGTTCTCACCTTCACCCCCCTCACCTCTACCAAATGCCCCGTCCACTTCTATCAACTTAACCAGATCTTCCCCTACGCTTGGGACCTCACCAATGCCCAGTCTAACGCACCCGCCTAAGCGACTCGATCTATCCAAAAATAAATCCGTTCCGCCACCTAGGAGACAAACTCAATCCGTGCCCCTATCACAATCAAAACCATCGTCGTCATACCTACCTTCCATATTGGGACCCCATCCCTCTACCTTACATCAATATATCATACCTCCTACGTTTTCTTCAAAACAACCTACGCCTTCCGCACCTATACAGAAATTCCAGGGTATAGCAACACCGTCACTCCGCGTATCCTGTCCACCTATCAACCCTAAACAAATTCCATCATCAAAAGATTTGTTTTCAGTCACTCCTATTTCCCCGTGGTTGTTTTCTGATACCACGTCATCTGCGGCCTCATCATCCAACATAGCTTCTGCGCCAAAGAAATCACGTTTAGTAAAAACCATGTATCAACACCCCTCGGCTAAACCACCACGAACCAATCATGCCCAAACATTACCAAAACCCGCACAACCAATACCCTCATCCTCTTCCGATTTTGACCCACTCAAAGGATCTTACGCCAAAATCCTTGCTATGTTGGTGGAGAATGCGACCATTTCCCTACCCCCACTTAGACCTTATGACCCGTCTAAACCTCGACCGATAAGTTATGATGAGTCTAAAATCTGCGCCTATCACCGTACACCAGGACATGATGTAGAGGGATGCCAAGCTTTAAAAACCATCCTTCGTCAGTCACCTCTCCCAGCTACGAAAGTTAAGAAAGACAACTTACGAAGGGAGAGACCTTTAGTTTCCATTCCCTCTCCTATACCATCTGTCCCCGCCTCACCAAGATCTGTCATTATTACAACCCCACCTCTTGAAGACCATGAGTTATCCCAACCATCTTCCTCATCTCAGGTCTACGAGATTAATATGATTAGTGTCGCTACTCGAGGGCAGAAAAACAATGGGAAAGCAAAAGAAAACACACCTGCGGCATCTCTTTCTCCGTCAAACATCCCGATTGCACCACCACCTAAAGTGGTCATTCGCGGACCCGCCTATCCCGTCTCTAATGGCATTGCCCACCGAAATATGATTAAACAGCTTCACCAATCACCCGTAAAAATGACACTGTATGATCTCATTCAGACTTCTGAATCTCATCGACAAGCTCTCGTTGAGATCCTTCAAGGGATAGAGGTTTTACCTAATGAAACCCTGCCTGTCGCCTCCATTCTAACACCCAATCACGTTGCCTCTCTCACTAAACAGCCCACTACTCCAATCACTTCTGTCTCTATACCACAAGCTGCTGCAGTCAGTTTCTCTGAAGATGAAATTGTTGACTTTGGTACAGAAGACCCTGACCCTGCCCTTTTCATTTCCGCTTACGTCCGAGACATTCGAGTACGTCGGGTTATGATTGACGGGGGCGCTAGCCTAAACATCATCTCTTCAAAAGCCTTCCAACAGATGAACATCCCTTCTAGTTGCATGTGTGCCAACCCCATCATGTTGCGGTCATTCAATGACGCTATTACTTCTACCTTAGGCACCGTGATCCTCAACATTCGCGTAGGACCACGTACTTTACCCGAACTCTTCTATGTCCTTGAGGGAGAGTTCCAATATAATATATTGCTGGGTCGTCCTTGGATCCGAGCCATGGGATGCGTTCCCTCAACATTACATAGATGCATAAAATTTGAGTACGAGGGGAAGTCTTACACCGTAAAAGCTGACCCTCCCCCCTTTAAAACCTGCAATATGTTATACCGCCCTAACGATGTGCTTATACCAATCAAGACACCCATACATTCAACCCAACCATCCTCCTCAAATGTACCTCAACCATCCACCTCAACCGCGCCTACGCCTTCAATTGATGAAACCACCATCGCAAAAGCCACTTCCCTTCCCGCAGCTAACATTCCAACCTCCGACCCCTTAGTAGATGTTTTTCAGCGCCTTACGCTGGGGGAGTACCGCCTATATAACGTTAGTTCTTTCCCTACCCCGCAGGAGTACGGACAATTACATGCACATCCCACCTACGACCGTCGCGTGGGGGAGATAATCTCTTACGGACCACCCCATTGCCGCACTAACCTAACGTATGGGGGTGTTGACGCATCCTCCATTACCCCTGAACCTCCTCTTGGTGTGGTTCCTTTCCAATCCGATTTTCAATACTTGACAAATCGTCGTTTCGCCCTCACCTTCTTGACTCGCTGTGCGTGGAAAGGCTTTGGTTTTGGCCTTTACGAACAAGGCCGACATACACTCATTCCCGTGACTACCCGTAAACATAATGATCGCAGTGGTCTCGGTTTTCCCGAAACACCTACACAGGAGACACCTCCTGTCAGCTGTATCCTGGAAGAAGAAGACGTCGCCCCTACCAAATCATCATCACCCACTTTGCCATCATCACCCGCAGAATCTATAGACCCTGAATCCATCCCTCCTAACTTTTTTTTTTCATAAATGCTATCTTCATAGGTCCTCTCACGTATCAACGTGATAATGACGACCCATCTTCTTTGCCCCTTCTTTATCCAGACATGATCGAAGAGGATTCGCCTTTGATTAATGTTGTTGAATGCCAGGATGACGACTCCATCCTCACTTACCTTGGCGCGGATGATTCTTATATTCAACGAGCCTTACCATCTGAAACCCAAACTATGCTGAACGAATCTACCATAGAAATCAATATCCACACGGAGGAGGATCCTCACATTGTGAAGATTGGACAATCCCTTAACACATCAGAACAAGCCGCCTTTACTACCTTTCTCCGTGCTCGCAACCAAGCTTTCGCATGGTCTTACGCTGACATGCCAGGAATTGATCCTACCATCGCCGTCCATAACATCACCCTAAACCCCGATTCCAAACCAGTCAAACAGAAATTGAGAAAAATGCATCCACGCATTGCTCTCTTGGTCAAAGAGGAGCTCCAACGACTCCTTTCTGTTTCATTCATCTTGCCTATTGACTATCCTCAATGGATTTCTAACATCGTACCTGTCACTAAAGCGACAGGGGGACTTCGGATATGCACAGATTTCTGGGATCTTAACCTCGCTTGCCCTAAGGATGACTTCCCCTTACCTAGCATTGACCAACTTGTTGATCTAACTGCAGGTCATGAGATGCTCTCTCTCATGGATGGCTTTTCAGGATACAACCAAATTTTGGTTGCCCCTGCCGATCAACACAAAACTGCCTTCATAACTCCTTGGGGAACCTTCTGTTATCGTGTCATGCCATTTGGCCTTAAGAATGCTGGTGCTACCTATCAGCGGGCTATGACCTACATTTTTCATGACATTATGCACACTATCCTTGAAGACTATGTCGACGATCTTCTCGGCAAGTCTAAACATCGTAGTGAACATCTCGATGTTTTAACCATTATTTTTGATCGCCTGTTACAATATTCTGTCCGCCTTCAACCGAAGAAATGTGTCTTTGGTGTTCTTTCGGGAAAACTTCTTGGCTTTATCGTCTCTTTGCGTGGCATTGAGGTCGATCCATCTAAAGTCAAAGCTATCCTAGAAATGCCCCCACCCAAAAATCTCAAACAATTGCGTAGTTTACAAGGTAAGCTCCAATCTATCCGACGTTTCATCTCCCAACTCTCGGATCGGTGTCAACCTTTCCATCACCTCCTTAAAAAGGATATTGCATTCCAATGGAGCGAAGAATGTCACCAAGCCTTCGAAGCTCTCAAATCCTATCTCTTGCAGCCACCCGTGCTTATCCCACCCCAAGACGACCGCCCTTTCTACCTTTACCTTTCCGCCACCGACCACGCTGTAGGAGCCATGCTTGCACATCGTGACTCTGAGAATCACGAACAAGCCGTTTATTATATAAGTCGTACTTTGGTGGACTATGAGACTAGGTACACACATGTAGAAAAATTGTGCCTTGCCCTATCATTCGTGGCCACCAAACTCCGACACTACCTTCTAAATCACAAGACTTTCGTCATCACCAATACAGACCCCATCCATTACATGTATGCCAAACCTCATCTGAACCAACGCATTGCCAGATGGCTCATGCTTCTCGCCGACCTCGACCTTGAGTTTGTCCACCAGAAATCAATCAAAGGACAAACCATCGCAGACCAACTTGCAGAAGCTCCTTTACCTGGGGAACAATTTACCAATTTCACATTTCCCGACGAACTCATCGCTACTCTTTCCCTCACGGAGGAGTCGTACCCAATGACCCTCTTCTTCGATGGATCTAAATGCCAGCGCGGCGGAGGAGCCGGCGTTGTTCTCATTCCTCTCAACGCTGAACCTATGCCTCTTTCATTCCGACTTGATTTCCCTTGCACTAATAATACAGCGGAATACGAGGCCCTTGTTCTGGGTCTCCAAGTTGCGTTACACTTAGGTATCAAATCTATCAACATTTTTGGCGACTCTCAATTGGTAGTCAATCAAGTTATGGGCGTCTACCAATGCAAAAACGAGGAACTTCAAAAATACAAACACTACGTGGATTCACTTCTAGCCTTATTTACCCACTATTCTATACAAACCATTCCCCGCTCCACTAACAAATTTGCGGATACTATGGCTTGCTTAGCCTCGCAAATTCCCGCCGCGCCAACTGACTCTGAATTATTCGTCGTGGTCCAACAACTTTTTGCCCCATCCTATTCAACCCCGGTAGTTTGTATGATAAATACTGTGTCTACTAATTCACAGGATACCTGGTACCACCAATTTCACGACTACCTTACAATCTCTGTCCTCCCACCTGACCTTACTAGTAACGGCAAACGTGCTTTTCTTAAAAGTGTTTCACGTTATGTTGTCATGGGGGGACTCCTCTATAAACGTGGCTTTGATGGCATCCTCCTTCGCTGTCTAACTGGCGCGGAGGCCACTCATACCATCCAACAGGTCCATGACGGTATTTGTGGTGGACATTTTAGCGGCCTTGCCGTGGCCAAACGAATCCTTCGCCTTGGTTATTATTGGCCTACTCTCAATAACGACTGCTACGAATATGTTAAGCGTTGTGTTATGTGTCAGCAACATG
The DNA here is from genome assembly GCA_019776745.2 of Taxus chinensis. Classification (NCBI taxonomy): domain Eukaryota; kingdom Viridiplantae; phylum Streptophyta; class Pinopsida; order Cupressales; family Taxaceae; genus Taxus; species Taxus chinensis. The sequence goes on from CM034148.1 coordinate 897,104,068, forward strand.
CCAACCTTCAACATACTCCTAGCCACCCGCTCCAGATCGCTCGAGATCTTTGGCCCTTCTCACAATGGGGTTTAGACCTTATTGGTGAGATTCATCCAACCTCTTCACAACGTCACCGTTGGATAATCACAGCGACCGAATATTACACAAAATGGGTGGAGGCTATTCCACTCATTTCAATCAAAAAAGAAAAAATTGTCGAGTTCATTAACCACCACATTATCTGTCGTTTTGGTGTTCCTCATCGCCTGATAACAGATAATGGAAAATCTTTCAAAAACAAGTTGTTGCAAGACCTTTGTGACAACTTTGGTATCAAACTTAGTTTCTCATCACCTTACTATCCACAAGCCAATGGGCAAGCCGAGTCCTCTAATAAAACACTAACCAAAATCCTCATGAAAGTTGTCAATGAATCCGGAAGAAATTGGCACGATCACATTCCCTTTGCCCTTTGGGCTTATCGTACTAGCATTCGTACCTCTACTAATGCCACACCTTTTTCTTTGGTATACGGTACCGAGGCTGTTTTGCCTCTCGAAATACAAATACCCTCCCTTAGAATATCTCTTCAGGATATTCTCACCAACGATGATTTCCGCCAAGAGCGGTTAGCCCAATTGGAGCTTCTTGACGAACGCCGTCTTACAGCTCTTGATCACCTTCAAATCTATCAAAAACGCATTAAACGTGCTTATGATAAGCGACTTCATGAGCGTACCTTTAAGGTTGGTGATCTTGTTCTCAAAGAGAATCAACATGTAACCAAACTAGAAAAGAGCAAACGTGGAAAATTTGCTCCCAATTGGATTGGGCCTTATATAATCACTCATACCTATGGATCTGGTACTTATCGTTTAGCTTCGCTTAATGGTAAACCTGAGCCTGAACCCCTTAATGCCTTGCATCTTCGACCATTCTACTGTTGAAATTAGTGTTATATCACTTCTTATCTACCTTCCGCTCGTCCCTTGAGCTCACTTACCACTACATACACTCTGTTTCCTACACTTCATAATAACAATCAAGCTCACATAGTTTGATCCTCACCTCCCCTTGATGATGCCTTCCCCTTTTTAGTCTAGTCCATGACTTCAAAATATTAAAATAAGCCGTATCCTTATGGGATTTTCTTGAGTCAAACTTCCTACTAAACTAGATGCTTCACGCCAAATGAACATCTAGTCATCTAAATTAAATATAGACTGCTCCCTCGAAGGACAGCTATATGCTGAACTATTGCTGCTATTATATATAGACTGCTCCCCCGAAGGACAGCTATGCATTACAATCATATCTGCTACTATAAATAGACTGCTCCCTCGAAGGACAGCTATACACAGTCAGCTTTTATCAGAAGCTTCTCGCATTGATCAGCTTCGTGAAGACCTCAAGAATAATACAATCAATATCCCTTGTAGACTTCCCGCATCGATCAGTCTGCATTCAATAAAAGAAAAGCCTCATTCAAAAGGACTTTTGAGTCATGGACTTGTCTATTTAGGGTAGGTTCTCTTTCGTCAGAACACTCACTTTGTAATAAGTTCTCCGTACCTCAGCTATATCATCCACCTCACCTCACCATTTGTTTCAACTCAAGGGACGTGACGTATATCCGATATATTGTGATTATACAACTCTTTTCACCTATCGACTTCTCGCCTATGCAAGGTACCTAGGGATTCAAGCTCATCCTATGTTAATATGTGGTTTGTTTAGCTCTTCTCAACTACGGGACACTTTTGCCTCTTTTGCTCGACTCTAGGATTGTGTGTTGACCTTAATCAGGATACGGTTCCCTACTATTTGGGTAAGCTAACTTTCACTTTACCTATACCTACATCAACATCGCCCATACCTTACCAACACCAACAACATTACCCTATCAACATCAAATTCTTATCAACCAACAAATTGCCTAACCATACCCAAATTGCCTGAATTCACCTCTCCCTGGTCCTAAGGGAGAACTACATCGGTCTGAGGCCCCTCCTTGCTTTGTGCAATGGGCTATGTAGGCAGCACTTCGGAGACATGGGGTCTCCCAAGGTTAGCTCGACCATCCCCTACCATAACCTATCCTGTGTGGTGAATATAAATATTTTTGTGTATTTCTATTTAATCACAGTCCTCTTTATCCTTTTTCAAAACACCGAAAATCAAAACACAAACAATCTTATTATTATCGTAACTCAAATCAACATACATATTCAGTTTTATTTAGATGTTAAACAAATACATCTTCTCTATCATCGACACGCAGGTCGGCATCCTTATTTATTCTTATACCTTGCTAACATTTACTCAGACCCTCACGCCTCATCCCGAACTAGGTGATGATCGTGATCGTCGACCCCTCTCGCCGGGCCTCTCTGTCCTCAAGGGTACCACGGCTATTGGTACCGCCCACTGATCTGCCAATCTCTCCTGTAACATATGAATACGCCCTCTCGCATGGAGGACTCCAGCCTCTAGTCTCCCCGCCCGTGACTCCGCAACCACTAACAATCCTCTTGTCTCATTCACCTGCGTTTGGAGCTGCTGAACCAAACGCTGCAGACGATCCCTCTCTGCTGTAATCACCGCTATGTCAGGACGCTCACGTACACCTCGCAGTTCTGCTACCCACCATAATCTATAGGCCTCTGTCGTTCCCGCATCCATTACCCTGCGATCGGCTGCTACCTCTTCAGGCCCTTCTGGAGGTGTTGGCCGGGGAGGTGAGAATGCTGCCTCGGCGTCGATCCTCATATATGGTCTATAAGCCAGGGGTATATCCTGCACAAATCCAAATTGTCACCGCACGCGATCTATAGGAATCCTCTCATACTCACCCGGCCTGTGCCCTGCGATCCACCTCAATCGCTCTACACCCCTCAACTCCTCAGCTATGCTCTCTGTCACCATATAGTTCCCGTATGGCCTCCAACAGATATCCGCAACCGTCACTCTCTCCCATACCTTCCTGTAATACTCAATATCACCCGTCACGGCCTGGGATCTGGCCTCTTGTTCTGTCTGGACCCATCGTCTGAATCCCAATCTCTGCACTCCGGTTTCTCCCGACTGGATGGGTCGGCCTATTGGTCGCACACAAACAATGTGCTCATAGGCCCAACAGTGTAATAAGTATGAACTATCCAGTGTCGTCCTGTGATTTTGCCTACAAGCCCATAAACCCCTGTATAGCTCCGCCAAATATGCAGGTGCCCATGCAAAAGTCACGTTCCTTTCTATCATCTCCCAAATAACACACATCAATGCCTTTGGAAATCTTCCCCCTTCCGCCCTCGGTAACGCATAATACCCTACCGCTATCATTAATATCACTGCTAACCTTGTCTCCTCAGGGTGTGCTGCATACATTACCCCATATGTAAAAGATAAACCTCGCTGTGTCAAATCTCGTGCGTATGGACCAAATACTGCTGTTATCGCTCCCCGTGCCGCGCTAGGTAGTGCCTGATATACTGGTTCTCCTGTAATAGGGAGTCTCAAAATCTGAAACACATCTTCCAATGTTACTGTCATCTCCCCTGTTGGCAGATAAAAGGTATTTGTCTCGGGATTCCATCTCTCAATCAATGCCTGCAACATAGCATGATTACGTGCGATTCGTGAATAATAGCGGATTCCACTTAACCCCAAACGATTTATCAATGTCCATTCAGCTGGTGTTACATCCGCTCGGATTCGTGACAACAGCGCTGGCACACTATCATTCATCCTCAATCCTGCCTCTGCCTGCATACACCAAAACAACAAACAACCATTCAATCCGTCAGGGTTTTTTCAAACATTCTGGAAATTCCTCCAGTAACCGGTATCGGTTATACATAACCGATATCGGTTGAGTAACCGATACCGGTTCTCCCTAACCGCTACCGGTCACTGTCAATTACATACATCTTGCCTAAAACAACCACCTACGACAATAAATTGATCGTTTCTTCCTTTCTATATACACAGACATACCAACAACCCCGAATTACCTACCCCATAACACTCACCTCATCTATACCCCCGGCTATCATGTTGTCTTTCTCATATCTACTTCCTTATTCTTTTCCAGCTTATTCCCAAAAACATGCAGTAGTTAAATCACAAACAAAATGATACCTCTTGGGTTGCAGCAGCTTGAGGTGGCCCTTGTCTTCCCTCCTGTCCTTGCCTGCTGGATGCTTCTCCTCGTTCTGCCATGATCACCACCCTTTTCAACTTTGTCTTTCTGCCTTCTGAATCTCGGATCACATTCACTTTCCTTGTCTATTTTCTCCTTCTCACCCAAATCTCTCATGCAAATACCTGTCTCAGTCGTCAAAAAGCGTCGCGTTCGCGTATTTAACCTCTTGCATGGCTCTAAAATTAAAACTCAAGTTGCCACCCTAGCTTTTCTATTTTTAGAAAAGCTCATACCTAAATAACCGGTATCGGTCCTATAACCGATATCGGTCATATAACTACCGACATCGGTTACCTAACCGATACCGGTTACACACCTGCCTTTTTGAAACAGGTTTCTTTTCTTCATTCTTTCATAAATTTTTGTCGCGCCCGCCTCTTTTCCTGCATAACCACACCATTTACCACATTTGTTCATCCACCACACATCATATCATTACAATTTCATTAAACATCATTTATTTTATACAAATACACAACCATCAACTACGAATTTCAAGAAACTATCAATCTCTACATCATTTGGATCCAACTCATCAGTTACATATATCACAATGTCACAAAACCAACAATTCATCACATCACATGTCATTCATATATACGTACAAAAAAAAAAACAAAAACAAAACCATCAACATCATCCATCTATCAACATGCCCACTAAACTTATCATACATTATATATTACCAAACCATTAACAAAATATTTAAACACATTTTTGAACACTACATATGGATCAAAACATCATCTATATATATATATATATATATATATACCAGTTTTCAAAAATACAATGTGCCCTACATCGGGGCCTCTGTGATCTCATAATATACCAAAGCCGGCACGCAGGCCGCAATACCTACCAAAAATCTCGACTCGGCTCGCAGGCCGGTCTCTCATATCAAAAATATACTCGGCTCGCAGGCCGGTATCAAATGTACAACCCGTACTCGGCTCGCAGGCCGGTATATAATAAATAAATGAATCAATACAATGAATAAGTGTCGGCACGCAGGCCTCTATCAATACAACCGGTTCGCAGACCGGTGCCCGTGTCCCTATACAAAACCATGTCGGGGATCTATCAGCTCTCCCCACTGCCCTCGGCACCTCTCCCCGCTGGTCCCTGTGGTGCCTCTCGCCTCCTGCCCGTCACGGACACGCCAGCTGTGGCTGCCCCTCCCTGAGATCTCTGGCTGTGCGAGGTCTCTGCCCTATGCGCTGCATACGCCTGATACTCGACTCCGGTACTATCAAGAATATCCTGATAATATCGGGCCTCTGCTCTAACCTCCATATAGCGATCTCGCGCCACTGAAGGAGCTGGGGCTGGTCCCCTGGCACCTAACACCAATACCCCCTGAGCCTGTACCTGCACCTGTGGCCGCGGTGGTGCTGCCTGTGCTGCTGCCTGTACCTGCACCTGTGGCTGTGGTGCTGGTGGTGGTGCTGCCTGTGCTACTGCCTGTACCTGCACCTGTGGCTGTGGTGCTAGTGGTGGTGCTGCCTGTGCCTGTACCTGCACCTGTGGCTGTGGTGCTGGTGGTGGTGCTACCTGTGCCTGTGCCTGAGCCTGGGCTAGCTGCACCTGTAAGGCCCCTATCTGTGCCTGCGCAGCAGCTAGCTGCCCCTGTAAGAGCTGCACCTGACCCCTGAGCTGATCCCTCTCTCCTATAACTGCAGCCAAGTCTGGCTGCGTAGGCGGTACTATCCTCGCTGCTCTCTGCCCAGCCCACCACACCCTGTATGCTCCCGTGCACCCGGCATCATCCACACCCTCACCTGCTGGTCTCTCCGCTACCCAGTCTGGATCCAAAGGCTGTGGCGCTGGCAGTGGGGCCTCTACATCATCCCTCCTGTACTGAGGGAAGGGAGGTGGCTCGTCCTGTCGTAGCCCCATCTGCCTGCGTACCCTCTCTAGGGGTATCCGCTCGTACTCTCCCGGCCTCCGTCCTGCTATCCAGAATGTATACTGGATCAGGCGCAGCTGTACGCGGGCTCCTCTGCCAGGCTGGTGACCTCTGTAGGGTCTCCATACAATGTCTACTGCTGTAAGGCCCTCTAGCAAGTGTCTATAATAGGCCACATCCCGACCTGCAACAACTGCTCGCGGCTGGCCCACGACTCCCAACCACCTCTGAAAGCCATATCGGTATACGACCTGTGGCCCTGGCTGCTGGGGTAGCCCTACTGGCCTGATGCATACGATGTGCTCGTATGCCCAACAGTGCAACAAAAATGTAGAACAAATACCAAATCGCCTCCTCCGGCGATAGCCCCATAACTCCCTGTATAATTGCACCAGATACACTGGTGCCCATGCGAAACAGGTGTGCTCCTCCACCATCTCCAGCAGCACCCCCATCAATGCTCGTGGGAAGCGGCCTCCCTCTGAATCCGGGAGGGCGAAGCAGGTGATCCCTATCATCATCAACATGGCAAGCCGTGTCTCATGTCTGTGTGCGCGGTACATGTCACCATATCCAATGCTCGCGCTATGATACGTAAGAAGCGCGGCTGCATCCCCAAAAACCTGCAGTATGCTGTCCATGGCAGTCTCTGAATCTACCTGGAAGACTGCCTCTCCCTCGATCGGTAGCCGCAGGATGCGATACACATCCTCTAATGTGACGGTCATCTCCCCGGTCGGAAGATGGAACACATTGGCCGCCGGATCCCATCTCTCGATGAGGGCGACCATCAGGCTGTGATCCCTCTCTATCGCTCTGTACCTCTGGACCCCGCCGAGTCCCACCTTGCGCATGATGGCCCAATGCGCCGCAGATACGTGTGGCCTCATCCGACTCAATAGTGGAGGCATCCTATCACGCATCGTCAACTGCTGACGTGCCTGCAAAACCAACCCACATTCTTAGACCTACTCTTTATTATAACATCTACTTTACCATCTAAACCCCCTTTTGTATCCCCCCGACCATACCCTGACTCTCTACCGCCCCCCTCTAACAACCTACCACCCCCACACACCCACACCAAACCCAAACCAACCCAAAAAACCCAAAACCTAACCCCACACCTAACCCTTCTCCACCCCTAACCCAACCCCCACACCGACCCGCAACCCAACCCAAAAAACCACAACCCAACCCAACCCAAAAACCCAAAACCTAACCCCCACACCTAACCCTTCTCCACCCCTAACCCAACCCCACTCCCACTCCCACCCACAACCCAAAACAACCAACCCAACCCCACACCCACTCTCAACCCAACCCAACCCCTACATAAACCCACAACCGACGCCGGCCGATACATGACCGACGCCGGTCACCAACAACCCTCCCTTTCCCTAAAATTGTGCGACCGATGCCGGTCGCTTAGTGACCGACATCGGTCACTGTCTTCTCCCGGAGCCGAACCCCCGCGCGGCCCCCAAAACCCATTTTTTTACCTATTTCTACCCATCTACCCACCCAAAAACCCTAAAAACTTACTCACCTACCCACCTTAGCCTATCTAACCTATCTACCCTCTCCCTTTCTCAAATTACCTCCATTTACTCATTATTTCCTACAAAATACAAATTCCTACCCAAACCCCCCATTTAGCCTAATAACCATTTCAATGCATAAAATCACGAGTTTAGAACCTACCGGTACGACGACACGTCGTCGTGGTGGGATGGGTGGTGGCGGTCCAGCTGGTCCAGCCCCTCCAGCTCCTCCTGCCTGTGCCATGGCTCCAATCCTGATCTACTGGGTCCCTGGCCAATCACCTGCTGCCTCCTCCTCAATCGGGCCCACTATCAACTCTCTCCGCCAATACAATAGCTCCACCTCACTCAATCCAGCCTCTAATCCCAAGTCTCCACGTCAGACAAGTCGATTTGGTTTGCAAATAACAAAAGTGACAATGACAAGCCGTATTTTTCTTTTTATAGGTTTTTCGACCTTAACCGATGTCGGTTTCATTTTACCCTAAGGAACCGGTATCGGTCTCTTAACCGATGTCGGTCATGTAGAATCGACATCGGTTCGCTACCCAACTTTCACCCCATTCTTTGCCCTTATTTACTCCTTGCCTCTTTTTCACCAATATCGCCTCTATCCACCTTTGCTGCGCAACATTTGTTCACTTGTCCAGCCTGACCTACGGCCTCAACCTACCATTCGGCCCGACCTAAGGCCTCAACCTACCATTCGGCCCGACCTAAGGCCTCAACCTACCCATTGGCCCGACCCAAGGCCCCGCCCTACCTATTTGGCCCGACCCAAGGCCTCAACCTACCCATTTGGCCCGACCCAAGGCCGCAACCTACCATTCGGCCCGACCTAAGGCCTCAACCTACCCATTGGCCCGACCCAAGGCCGCAACCTACCTATTTGGCCCGACCCAAGGCCTCAACCTACCCATTTGGCCCGACCCAAGGCCGCAACCTACCTATTTGGCCCGACCCAAGGCCTCAACCTACCTATTCGGCCCGACCCAAGGCCTCAACCTACCTATTCGGCCCGACCCAGGCCTCCACCTACCTATTCGGCCCGACCCAAGGCCGCAACCTACCTATTCGGCCCGACCCAAGGCCTCAACCTACCTATTCAGCCCGACCCAAGGCCTCAACCTACCTATTCGGCCCGACCCAAGGCCTCAACCTACCCATTTGGCCCGACCCAAGGCCTTGCCCTCACTATTTGGCCCGACCCAAGGCCTCCCTTTACACTTCTGGCCCGACCCAAGGCCGCCACCCAACAACTTGGCCCAACCCACGACCGTACCACTTCCATACCTTACCCAAAATCAACACCATACACTTTATCCACCCATCCGGTAGTTTTTGGTTCAATCGAGCTCACCTGTTCGTGTTTTAGCATGATTAGGGTCCTTGACTTGATCTGTCGACCAGCTTTGCCCAGACCTAGACCGTGACGTTTATCTCAACCAAACCAACCTTTTGGTACTGCCGAACATGCCTAAACGTTCCTGTACCTTACCTGTTATATACCCTGGAGCTACTTCCTATGCCTTGGATACCAGGATTATATCACCCTTGTTTGGATAAACTATCGACCTTTGCCTATACATCGCTGGTTTGCTCGTCAAATCATGTACCCTAGTCGTACTATTGCATTTCAACATGCGTCTGCTTCCTTGGACCTACCCCACCACCTTACCATCCTCTCTACAACATATACCCTGTATCAACCCTATCCCTGATTTCCCGTTCACTCAATCTGTGATAGATTTGAGGGGGATTACCTATATCCTTAACATGAGAAACCACTTCATATTATTGTCCGCGCAGCTTTACAGAGCAAGCTACACGACAATAAGGGGCTAATGTAGACACCAAATTCGTGTCTTACGACCCCTTGTGACCCGCATCCCATTTCGCAACCTAACCTCATTACCTAAACTTTACACAATTATTTATTAATTACCTTGTAATTGATAAATCCACATACCTTACCCGCCACCTCACTTTGCCACCTCATCATGACCTAGCCCTAACCCTAAACTAACCTAATTAAGACTTATGGCTTGGTCTAGACTCACATCCATAACTAATGCCTCCTTACTCGCACCCAAAGCCGACCTTCTAGCCACTTGACCAAGCCTGCAACTGATCTCTCGGGAGAAAAGCAGGGAAGGTGGGCTATTTTACTAAAAATAGACTACTTTTTCCTGACCGATGCCGGTTCCTACTCGACCGCCATCGGTTACGCAACCGCCATCGGTTCCCTGTAAATGGGCTCCCCAAACCAAAACAACGGATCGGAATTTCATTTTTGGAGATTGGTCAAAGGATTTCTAAATCAACAGAGAGCATTACGAGCGAGGAACAGAGTCCAGATCTTCACTTGACAGAGCAGAGACGAGTAAAGAAACCAGAAGTGTTTACAACCAAGGAGATCAACTTGCATCTTGGTCAAAACCAGTAAGTCACATCTTGCATGTCCTTTTTTATAACATTTTTTATGCTTCTTGAATCTCAGTGCTCCTAAATCCGTTTCTGAATCCACTACCCAACGTGCCATTGCATCTAACTGTCATTCTTTTGCTTCTAACCATCCCATTTCCTAATACCATCCAAAAACCAGCCATTACAAACACCATAGCTGCCAAGAAGATCGTAGAACCCACCGCTATCGGTTATCAGTAACCGCCATCGGTTATCAGTGACCGGCGTCGGTTATCAATAACCGGCATCGGTTCCTCTGATCAAAAACCAGAAAACCAGCCTTTCCCCCTACCCAGTTTAACGAAATAATTTAATTAATATTTTGCAGTCTTTTGTGTTAATTCATATTAGCAGGGGAACTGACCACCTTCGAAAGGAAGTTTTATATTTCCTGGGCCCAAGGCAGTTTCCTCATTTATTGTTTAATCAAAATCTTGTGGTCTTGTGTTCTTATTTGCAGGTAGTCCTTCCAAGACAAAAAGGAGTTCTCCGCAGTCAGCCTGATCTTTCTCTACGGTACGCGCACACCATCTCGACATTCAACAGGTATTCCTCCTAACCCTAACCTCATCTGTTTCTAAAAGGAATGAAAGGATAGAAGCAACTCTATTCCCAGAAGCCGAAACATTCCGAGCGAAACACACTATTGAAGTTTCCGTTACACCCCTTTGGTATGGTTGTTAGTATATTTCTCAATAATCAACACCAAATCTAAATCCAATATTATACGATGTTTTTCAAGTGATGATCAAGGTGAACATAAATTTGAATGTACAAGCACCTATGATTCATGGGTTATTTATGATTTCAATTGCTACAACTTAAAAAAAATTAGAAGAATATATACACTTCAATCTTTAACATTAAAGAAAAAATTCTATAAATAAAGTTATGAATCCTATTTATTTTCTATAGGGGAAAATTTTAGAAATATTAAATAAATCTAAATAGATTTTTTAAAATAAAATACTAAGGGCAGAGTTCTACAAAAGGGCTTCCACTCTTGTATGTATGTTGTGATTAGTCCTATGAAACTTTTCCAACTTGTTACGCAAACACAATAAATCTTCCCATGTAAAATAGGAGTGCTACATTTTTTCCCATTAATTTTTAGAAATTATTTGGGAGGTGACATTGGAAGTTTCCCAAAAAAATTAGATTTTTTTTGCCCACATGGCACCCTTGCATGTAGACTCTTTTTTGTGGTTGGATTCTATAAATAAAAATGATTAATTGGATCAGTCCAATAAACATGGTTTCTACAAACTCCAAATTAGCATTCTTGTAATTTTTTGTGCCTCTTAGAAATGCTTCTATGACTCTAAAAATATTTAGTCGATAAAAAATTAATTTCAACACATGACACAATGTGTTATTAACAAAATTCAGTTTTTTGTATATACCCTAGATAGGATATTTTAGAGTCACGGCAATAAATAAAGTAGTAAAGTACGTGAAATAACACAGGAAATAAGAAAAGTAAATAAAACCCTAAGTGCAATAGAGAGGTAAGATACTTAGCTGATTTCACAATTCTCCCAGCAGTGTGTGAAGGTGTAAGACTAGTAAAAATAAAACTCGGGAAGTCAAACCCAAACCCCAAAAAAATGTAGGAATGCAAGAGAGGCCTAGACTAGGGCGCTTGTAGTAATACTGTGGTTCTTGGGTGCTAGGATCTCTCTCTAGGCACCAAGGTCTGTGCAAGAGCTCAGAAAATAAATTTCACAGGGTTGCTGAGTTTTTTGCAATCCCTCACTTTTTGTCACTAGGATTTCACGCAGTGATCACTAATGTCGTTGATAACCTGCAATAAATATATCGCCTGTGAAACCCAAGAATACATCAAACCCTAAAATTAAAAAGATGCAAACGGGGATTCGGAATGACCCCAACAGTCACCCGACTGAGTGAAATTATGATCCGGGTATTACACTACATTTCAAACTCCATGTAGTTTTTCATGTGTGTGCATGTATAATTGTTCATTAGGTGGATCTTGAGCACAAAGCACGTGATAGTGAGAAATAACTAGATGTAAATAGATGTGTGCATGGAAAAATGAACTTCCACTCATATGTGTATGCAGAATAACCATCCCTTGTCCCTTGGATGGCGCTAGATGGATGAAATGATACGTTTAGATGTTTTATGGATGCAACCCTAGGTGGTGGTGATATATGCTTAGAGTTCAATCCTTTAATTTTATCCCATAACATTATATTTATATGATTTCCTTACTTGAATTTCATAATTGGTCACTAAAAGTTCGACCCCTAAGAGATTAGGATGTCCAACATCTAGAAAGGATCCAAAAGGGGTGAGTAAGATACAAAGAGGTCTAGGGCGCCCAGAGGGGATGAGGACACCTGGGCACTAGCGTCCTAGTTTGGCGTCGGTGTCCAGATCTAGAAAAGGTGAAGTATCAAAGGTGAAGTATCATATGCATTGCATTCATATGTTTCCTAAAGAAAGGAACCTAAGAAGCCAAATATAGTGAGAGAAAGGAACCTAAGAAGCCAAATATAGTGATCAATCAGTAATTTTCTCCCTTAGGAAACATATGAATGCAATGCATATGATTAAGACCTAAAAATGTACCCAAGTGTGTGATTTAATGTCTACATTTTCCTCCACTTTATGTTGTTGAGAGAAAGCTTGGTAACATAAAGTAGATAGAGATGTGCACTTGATAACCATGTAGATCAATGACGAAGAGTGTTCCGAGAGACAAGAAAAAGCGTGGAAGCTAGAGAAGATGAACTAAAAAGTGATGATGACCCTAGGGGTGAAAGCGTATGTGTAGATGTTGTGTTTTACCTAGTGTTGATTTCATTCTTGAAGTGCGATTGATGTGACTACTGCTTCCCATAAGGATGGACTTGCAAAAGAGAAGAACGAACAAGTAGTCAAATATGTGTATATAGAAAATTTTTGATCCAAATGTATGTAAAAAGTGTGAAAAAATGTTGAAAAATATAAAAAGGAACATGTGAACCTAATCCATGATGAGTGAAAGAGATAGAGAGGATCTTGAAGATGTTGTAGAAGAAGGATATTTTCAAGCGATCTCACACCAAGTGCAATTTTTTGGGGCAATATCATGCCACGACATAAGTAGTGTACAAAGAAAGGTATAGTTTCATTCTCCATCCTTTGACTGCTTCCCAAAATTTATACACCACTACAAATGGTGTGATCATATCTTTCTCAAGCTCGATCCATTTTGATCCAAAGAAAAAGGAAGATAAATTGTGTATTGATTACTAGATGATTGTGTTTGTATTGTGCCAACTGCTTTGTGAACTATTGACAACTATGTTGATATGAGAAAAACTATGTATTTTCCCCCCAGTCATAGGCACCCAAGAAGGGAAAGAATTTCCTAGGAACCCAAGTCTATATCTGGGTGCTAGTGTCTATATTGGAATAAGGACCCAAGTCTGATTCTGGGACTATAGATTGTATTGACTCTGTGTTGAACTATGACTGTAGACTATTGAATTAGCTGACTAATTCACCTAATAGATGCCTCCTGTTTGGGGTGCATGCAACGTCTTTAAGAGGATGCAACCCAATAGATGACCCCATGTTGAACTGATACCAATATGTAGGAGGGAATGTGCTTGGTAGAAACCAAACCACATGCAAACAGTAGCTAGGAAATAAGTGTTAGTGCAAATAAACATGCATATAGAAAACAATATAGAATAAGAAGAAAATGTAGACCATGAAAAGTGGGTTGTAAACATGTGGCATCACTCACAATGTCGCAAGAAAATCAAGGCCGAAGTGGCCAAAATCATACAAGCAGTGAAAAAACAAGACATAGGGAAAATCCCACAAACAATGACATACAATGACAAGCAATAGTAAGCAATCATCATACAACCATGGTGGTAAATAGTTCTTACAAGACAAATTTTACACATGAAGCACCTGTTAGCAATGTTATAAATATATAAAGTATGTCAACAATGAGTATGATCCGATAGAGTAGTGTGCTAGTAGAAATAAGAAGCAGTATAGAATGAAATGATAGCACCTGTAATGTGTACGATGGTGGATTCTCCCAAGAGCCTACTACGGGATTGGTAAGAGGTACAGTGCCAAGCATCCATATTGCGTGTAATGATCTATGTAAATTTTGTGATCACAACTAGAAGGAAAGTGAACATGCATGTGTATATAGAAATATAATGACATACCAAGTATTTGTATAACATAGTAAGCAAAATGTACATGTGAGTATAAGCAAGTAAGAATAATGTGTAACCAAGATATGCAGTATTATGTGAATAGAATGGAATGGTATGTAGTGTGAGTGTGATAGGAGCTGCATGCCCCCCGAGTGTGTATGTATGCATGAGTGAGATGAGGTTCATTTATAAATGACCCCTTAGCAATTAAGAATGAACCATAGAACAAGAGTGCGTCATCAGGAAATGGTGTAAGTGATGTGTATGCTAGAAAGATTTGATCAATAGAGCACAGAGCATGGATTATAAAGTAGGGTAGTATGATGTGTGAGAAGAAGATACTAGAATCAGTGAATGAGACACTAGAAGAATTGATCATGAAACATAAAATGTAGAATGGTGTGAAATTTTGATTATGAATCACAGAGCGTAGATTATAGAATAGGATAGAATTATGTGCTAGAAATATTGAATGACATACTAGCGATATTGATTGTAAAGCGTAACGCCATGAATGTAGAAATATGTGAATAAGATGCTAGAAGGATTGAGCATGAAATATAGAATGATGTGGATAAGACACTTGAAATATTGATCATATAGTAGATAATGTAGAATGATGTAGGTACGGTGAGATTCAATTCAGATTTATATGCTCAGCAGTCTAGTATGAACCATGAGACTGGAGTGTGTCGTCAGGTAATTATGCATGTGCTAGAAATATTTGATCATGAAGTGTATATCATAGAATATAATGGTATGATGCACAAGGATAAGGTGCTAGAAAAGTGTGTAGTATGATGTTGGAGAATGCGATGCTATAAGGATCTACTTTGATTATGCCGATTGTACGAATGTGTTATGTGTATAGCAATAGATGATAGAATAAGGCGTAAAATGTGTATACTATGTAGTAGTAGATGTAAGAAAGGTGTGTAAAGTGCTAAGTGTGTTGAATAGTCAATAGTAAATGTGATAATAAGTTGTTTTGGATGCACAGAATGTGAAATGTGTAGTGTGTGAGGTTCATGTATGTAGTATGCCCTCAACAGTCAAGTGTGAACCTTAGCACAAGAGTGTGTCATAGGGTATTGAGTATACAAATAGTGTATCAAAGTGTGCAAGATGAATGTCTAGAGATGTGAATTAGGAAGCTTGAAGTGTGACAATAGAAGTGATAGACACTTAATAATGTATGGAGGCGGGGAAGATAAACATGATGCCCCCCAAGTGTATGAGGAAGAGTAAGATCATGTAACATCATCTAGGAGATCATCGTTGTCATGGTCAAACCCAAATGGAGAAGCATTGGATACTTGGTAAGAAATAATATCAAGATGATCAAGTAAATAGCCATTGAGGCATAAATTATACATACCCATAACATATTCTTCATCGGTGAGAGGTGGTTATGGAAAACCATGTGCATACCAGCAGGAAAGATTTGGAGAATAGCTAGGAAATGATTCATTGCAAATAGAAATAGGGCCAAAAGGCATAGGGAATGAGATATGAATATGATCAAGATCTAGAGTGCCTCCAATGTAGTCAAACTAGGACTACCCAAGCTTGAGTGGAGAAGTGCGAGAAGTGCATACAAGAAAGACTGAAAGATGGAATATGCAAAGACCATAAGCAATAGTGATGTGGATACATCCATAGTAGAGATGAGGAGAATGAGATAGAGGAATAAGATCATTCAACATGAATCCTAACCAAACCAAGACATCATGTGTGCATACAATATCAGTGCAAGTTGGATCAAATGGAATATGGTGCCAAAAAGAATTATTCATAAAAATAGTGCATGTGAAATAAGGATGTGCTAGTACGAGCTACTCATGAGAAGAGAATGAAGGTTGAATTATGTCTAATGTATGGACATACTCCCGATAAAGAACCATATAATTAGTAATAGGGGAGGCTTCTTGAATTGATATTCACTAAGGCCTACTGCAACAAAAGTATCGTTGAAATATGAGTCATCGATGTCGATAGGAGTAAAGTTAAGGCTGTGTAATTTATCATCAGTAAGTTCAACAATATTGACCTTGTCATCAGATTCATCAGTGTTGACATAATCTTGTAAGATAATTGGATCAGTAGTAGTGTTATAAGTAGGGTCAGTTCTAGTAGCGATAGCCTCTATGGCAAGCATAAAAATAGTGGTGGTAGAGGTAGATGGAGTGGGTGATATAATATTAGTAGTATGAGCAGGAATAGATATTACAGTTGCAAATGTGGATGAGGATAGTGGAGTACTGAGTTGGCCAACATTATATGTATCAAGACTTTTGAATGGGATAGGCTGTGATGGAGGTATAGGCATAGCAGTAGCAGGGTTTATGTGAAAATACTTGAATGGGTCAGGATCTGCAGCAATTGTATGCTTTTAGCCATCGTGTAAGAATTTTACACACTGATGAACTTTAGAAGGTACCACACACATGGCATGAATCCATGGTCTACCTAGTAAGAGATTGAATTGGAAGGAGGCCTCGATAACAAAGAACAATGTAGGTACAATCTTAGGGCCAACTTGGATGGGTAGAGTAACAGTACCCAAGAATGTGTGAGTAGTAAAATCATAGCCTTGAATGAGAGTAGAGTTATTAGAAATTAGATTATCAAGAATACCAAGATGTTTAAAAATAGAATGAGCATATAGATTTATAGTAGATCCATTATCAATGAGTACTCACTTGAGATAGATTTTGCCGATAATAACAGTAATAAGTAGTGGAACACATGGGTCATTAATAGCATATGGGGGTATGTCCTCATCATTAAATGATTTAGCATGTTGTATATTTTTTAGAGATCAAATAAGATGTGTGAAAGCAAGTGGTGTATTAGCACTCTCAATGTGTATAGAATGAAGGGAGACCTCTAATGTATCACGATAATCAAGTGCATTATGAAAGAGATCATAAAGAGAGATTTTAGATGGTGTATTATTAAGTTGTTCAACAATTGAATACCCTTTATTGGTAGTGTTTCGCACGGAAAGTTTCAACTTTTGGGAATAGAGTTGCTTCTATCCTTTCATTCCTTTAAGAAACAAATGAGGGTTAGGGCTAGGAGGAATACCTGTTGAATGTCGAGAGGGTGTGCGCGTACCGTAGAGAAAGATCAGATCGACTGCGAAGAACTCCTTTTTGTCTGGGAAGAACTACCTACAAATAAGAATACAAGACCACCAGATTTTGATTAGACAATAAATGAGGGAACTGCCTTGGGCCCAAGAAATATAAAACTTCCTTTCAAAGGTGGTTAGTTCCCCTGCTAATATGAATTAACACAAATTCTAACAAATAAGCTATTGTCCAATTACAATTTGTTTACCTTATTAGAACAATAGAGAAAGGGCTGGTCTCGGTTTAGAATCAAGGTGACCGATGCCGGTCACTGTAACCAGTACCGGTTGACTCTAACCGATATCGGTAGGGGCAATGTTTTAGGGGCTTTTGGTGAAGGCTGGTTGTAAGGTGGTTGTGTTGTTTTATAAGGCTGATAAATGGGTGGGGTTGGGTAATGGGGTGATGGGAAGGACTCAGAGAATACGGGGGGTGTTCTTGGGGGTAATGTAAGGGTGGAGGAATGACAATTAGATGTAGTGTGTTGCTGGGTAGTAGATCTAGGAATAGACTTATGATGGCAGTGGTTCAGAAATTCATGGAAAATGCAGGTTCTGGGACTGTGATGACGAAGACAGGGCTCAAGTAGGATGATCTGACAACCCAAGATGAGTTATCTCCTCTCCTAATACTCCGATGAGTGTCACAAGGCTCTGGTTACTAAGTTGCAGTTTTTGGGCTTGATGTCCTCTGCAAACTCTTCTTCTTTCTTTCACTTGTCTCTATTTAGCCAAGCAAATTCCGGATTATTCCAATGATTTCTCCTTTAGATCCACTAAAATCCAACCCCTTGTTTTTGGTTGGGAGTGGTCATTTACAGGGAATCGATGGCGGTTACGTAACCGACGATGGTCGAGTAGGAACCGGTATCGGTCAGGTCAAAGCGGGCTATTTTTAGTAAAATAGCCAACTTTTCCTCTTTTTCTCCCGAGGGATTAGTTGCGGGCTTGGTCAAGTCATTATGAGGTTGGTTTTAGGTGCGGGTGAGGAGTAATTAGTCATGGGTGTGGATGTGGACCAAGTTATAGGTCCTAATTAGGTTAATTTAGGGTTAAGACTAGGTCATGATGAGGTGGTGAAATGAGGTGGCAGGTATGGCGATGTGGATTTATTAATTATAAGGTAATTAATAAATAAGTGTGTAAGGTTTAGGTGATGAGGTTAGGTTGCGAAATGAGATGCGGGGCACAGGGGGTCGTAAGACACAAATTTGGTGTCTACATTAGCCCCTTGTTGTCATGTAGCTTATCTTTGTTAAAGCTGCACGGACAATAATAAGAAGTGGTTACCCCTGTTAAGGGTATAGGTAATCCCCCTCAAATCTATCACAGATTGAGGTAGCGTGAAATCAGGGATAGGGTTGATAAATGGAAATGGTGTTGAGATGATGGTAAGATGGTGGGGTAGGTCCAAGGAAGCAGACGCACGTTGAAATGTAGTAGTGCGACCAAGGTACATGATTTTGAAGAGCAAACAAGCAATTCATAGGCAAAGGTCGATAGTTTATCCAAACAAGGGTGATATAATCCTGGTATCCAAGGCATAGGAAGTAGCTCTAGGGGATATAACGGGTAAGGTACAGGAACGTTTAGGCATGTTCGGCAGTACCAAATGGTTGGTTTGGTTGAGATAAACGACACGGTCTTGGTCTAGGCAAAGTTGGTCGACTGATCAAGTCAAGGACCCTAATCATGCTAAAACACGAACAGGTGAGCTCGATTGAACAAAGAGCTACAGGATGGGTGGATAAAATTGTATTTTGTTGATGTTGGGTGAGGTATTTAATTGGTGGGCCTTGGGTCGGGCCAAATGGTTGGGTGCGGCCTTGGGTTAGGCCAAATGGGTTGGTTGCGGCCTTAGGTCGGGCCAAATGGATGGTTGCGGCCTTGGGTTGGGCCAAATGGGTTGGTTGCGGCCTTGGGTCGGGCCAAAGGGTTGCAGCCTTAGGTCGGGCCAAATGGGTTGGTTACGGCCTTGGGTCGGGCCAAATGGGTTGGTTGCGGCCTTGGTCGGGCCAAATGGGTTGGTTGCGGCCTTGGGTTGGGCCAAATGGGTTGGTTGCGGCCTTGGGTCGGGCCAATGAAGTTAACAAAGGGTTTTCAGCCAAGGTGGATATAGGCGATGTTGTGAGAAAGGGCGATTAGTAAATAAGGGCAGAAATTGGGGAAGAGGTGGGATAAAACCGATATTGATTGTCTATGACCGATATTGGTTAGGTGACCGATACCGGTTCCTTAGGGCACGATATAACTGGTATCGGTTATAGGTCAAAAACTTATAAAAAGAAAAAATACGGCCTGTCATAGTCATATTGCCAATTTGAAAACCAATTTTAGTTGTCTGAGGTCTTTTGGCGAGATTGTTGAGTTTGTCAGCTGAGGTGGCACTATTTGAGTGGAGAAGTGAGTGATTGGTAGGCCCTAGCGAGGAGGAGGCAGCATTTGATTGGTGGAGGACCCAGCAGAGGAGTTTGAGAGCCATGGCACAGCCAGGAGGAGCTGGAGGTGCTAGACCAGCTGGACCACCACCACCTATCCCACCACGACGACGTGTCGTCGTATCGGTAGGTTCAAAACCCTTCATTGTGTGAATTTGATGTTGTTAAGTTATATTTGGGGGTTTGGGTAGGAATCCATGTTTTGATAAAATAATGAATAAATTGAAGTTATTTGAAAAATGAAGAGGATAGATGGGTTAAATAGGTCAAGGCGGCAGGGTGGGTAGGTTTTTAGGGTGTTAGGGTGGGTAAATAGAGAGAAATAGGGGAAAAATGGATTTGGGGGGCCGCACCGGGTTCGGCTCGGCAATTTTTCAGTGACCGATGCCGGTCACTAAGCGACCGGCATCGGTCAAGAAATTTTGGGCTACGGTGGTTTTGTGGTTGACCGGTGTCGGTCGTACGTTGACCGACGTCGGTGGATAGGGGACCGGTGTCGGTCATGGGTGACCGGTACCAGTCCCTAGTTAGGATTTGCTATTTTTTTGTTTGGTTTTGTTGTGTTGTGGGTTTGGGTGTTTGGTTGTTATTTGGGTGTTTTGGTTATTGTTTGGGAGTTATGGTTATTGGGGTGAAGAGGGAAGGGGTAGAGGTTGATAGGAAGGTTGGTTGGTTGGTGGGTGGCCGGGGGGGGGGGGGGGGAGAAATGGGGTGGTTGTGTGGTCGGGTGGTTAAAAGGGGGTATATAAGGTTAAAGGAGTTGTTGTGATAAAGAGTAGGGCTAATGCAGTGAGTTGGTTTTGCAGGCACGTCAGCAGCTGACGATGCGGGATAGGATGCCCCCGTTGTTGAGACGGATGCGGCCACACATGTCCGCAGCGCAGTGGGCCATCATGCTCGAGGTGGGACTCGGCGGAGTTCAGTGTTATAGGGTGATAGAGAGGGATCACAGTCTTATGGTCGCCCTCATCGAGAGATGGGATCCGGCGACCAATGTGTTCCATCTCCTAACTGGAGAGATGACCATTACATTGGAGGATGTGTATCGCATCCTTAGATTACCGATCGATGGAGAGGTAGTCTTCCAGGTGGATGCAGAGACAGCCATGGACAGCATCTTACAGGTATTCGGGGATGCAGCCGCGCTATTGACTTATCACAGCGCGAGCATCGCCTATGGGGATATGTATCGTGCCCACCGACATGAGACATGGCTTGCCGTGTTGATGATGATCGGCATTACATGCTTTGCCCTCCCGGACTCAGAGGGAGGCCGCTTTCCATGGGCGCTGATGGGGGTATTACACGAGATGGTTGAGGAGCATACATGTTATGCTTGGGCACCAGTATACCTGGTGCAGTTATACCGAGAGCTGTGGGGCTACCGCCGGATGAGGCAATTCGGGATTTGCTCTACATTTTTGTTACACTGCTGGGCATATGAGCATATCATATGCATTCGACCAGTAGGGCTGCCCCAGCAGCCAGGGCCATAGGGGATTTATAGATATGGCTTTCAGAGGTGGCTGGGGGTCGTGGGCCAGCCACGAGCGGTTCTCGCCGGACGGGATGTAGCGTATTACCGGCATGTATTAGAGGGCGTGACTACCCTGGATATTGTATGGAGGCCTTACAGAGGTCATCAGCCCCGCGGAGGAGCCCGATCACAGTTGCGGTGGATCCAGTATACATTCTGGATAGCGGGACGGAGGCCAGGAGAGCATGAGCGGATACCCCTGGAGAGGGTACGACGGCAGATGGGGCTACGACAGGATGAGCCACCTCCCTTCCCTCAGTACCGGAGGGATGATGTAGAGGCCCCACTGCCTGTACCACAGCCCGTGGACCCAGATTGGGTAGCCGAGAGGCCTGCAGATGATACCGTGGACGACGCCGGCTGCACGGGATCATTTTTGGTATGGTGGGCAGGAGAGAGAGCCGCGAGGAGAGCACAGCCCGCACAGCCAGACTTGGCGGTGGTGATAGCAGAGAGGGACCAGCTCAGGGGCCAGGTACAGTTATTACAGGGGCAGCTTGCTGCTGCACAGGCACAGATAGGTGTCTTACAGGGTCAGCTAGCCCAGGCACAGGCCACAGGCACCACCAGCGGCACCACCACAGGCACCACCAAGGCACCACCAGCGGCACCAGCATAGGCACCCATACAGCCACAGGCACCGGCACAGGGGGCACTATTATTAGGAGTCGGGGGACCAGCCCCAGCAGCGATGGTGGCACGGACCCGCTATATGGAGGCGAGAGCGGAGGCCCGGTATTATCAGGATGTTCTTGATGGTACCGGGGCTGACTATCAGCCATATGCGGCACACAGAGCTGAGACCTCGCGTAGCCAGAGATCCCAGGGGGGTGCAGCCACAGCCGGTGGGTCCGTGACAGGGAGGAGGCGAGAGGCAGCACAGGGACCAGCAGGGAGACAGGCGGAGGGCGGTGGGGAGAGCTGAGGGATCCCTGCAGAGGAGATAGTTTGTGTTTGTACAGTGGATATGGGCACCGGTCTACGAACCGGTTATGTTTATAGAGGCCTGCGTGCCTACATATGATGTATGCATTCATTTATTCATTTATTGTATATACCGGCCTGCGAGCCGAGTATGGGTTGTACAGTTGATACCGGCCTGCGAGCCGAGTATATTTTTGATATGAGAGACCGGCCTGCGAGCCGAGTCGAGATTATTGACAGTTATTGTGGCCTGCGTGCCGGCTTTGTATTATTATGAGATCACAGAGGCCCCTATGCAGGGCACATTGTATATTTGAAACTTTTGATATATAGATATGATGATTTTGACCCACATGTTGTGTTTAAAATGTTTTAAGTGTTTTGTCGATGGTTTGTGATATTTAATGTATGATGAGTTTGATCCACATGGTTTATATATTGATGGTGTTGATGTCTTTTGTTGATGGGATGTATGTATATATAGATGATGAGTTTAATTGACATGTTGTGTTATGAAATGTTGTATGTGTTTTGTCGCTGGTTTGTGAAATTGAACGTATGTAGCTGCTGAGTTGGATCCAAATGGTGTATAGATTGATGGTTTTTGATATCGTTTGTTGATGGCTTGTTTGTTTTTGTAATATAGATAGATGATGTTGATGAAATTGTGATGAGATATGGATTTAATGAAAAATTATAGATAATGGTGTTGTTTATGCAGGAAAAAGGGACGGGCGCCACAAAAATTAGGTAGAAAATAAAGAAAAGAACTATGTGAAAAAAAAAAAAGGTATGTATGTGACCGATATCGGTTAGATAACCGATGTCGGTAGGCAATAAACCGATATCGGTTAGCTAACCGATACCGGTTATTCAAATATGAGCTTTGCTAAAAATAGAAAAGCTTGGGTGGCAACTGAAGTTCTTATTTTGAGCATTCTTATTTTTAGAGTCATGCAACAAGTTAAATACGTGAATGCGACGCTGTTTGACGACTGATACATGTGATTGCATGAAATAATTTGAGTGATAAGGAGGAAAGAGATAGATGAAGTGAATGTGGGCTGAGATTCAGAAAGTAGAAAGGCAAATTTGAAAAGGGTGGTGAACATGGCTGAACGAGGAGAAGCATCCAGCAGGCAGGGATGAGAGGGAAGACAAGTTCCACCTCAAGCTGCTGCAGCCCAAGAGGTAAACATTTTGGTTGTAATTTGATTCTTGCTTGTTTTGTGAATAGGATGAGAGAAGTGTAAGTGGGTAAAGATGAGAAAGAAAAGGTGATAGGCAAGGGTTTGGGATGGGGTGAGTGCTATGGGGTAGGTAAGCAGGGTGGTCACGTATGTTTTTAGGTATAGATAGGAGTAAACGGGCAAAATAATTATCGTAGGTGTATGTTTTGAAGCAGGGTGTATATTTTTGACAGTAACCGGTATCGTTTAGAGATAACCGGTATCGGTTAGCTAACCGGTATCGGTTATGTATAACCGATATCGGTTACTGTAGGAGTTTCCAGAATTTGAGAAAAAAAACCGTGGAGATTTGTTTTATTGAATAATTATGTGTCGTTTTGATGTATGCAGGCGGAAGCAGGGTTAAGGATGAATGATACTGTACCAGCGTTGTTGTCACGAATCCGAGCGGATGTAACACCAGCTGAATGGGCATTGATAAATCATTTGGGGTTAAGTGGAATCCGCTATTATTCAAGAATCACACGTAACCATGCTATGTTGCAGGCGTTGATTGAGAGATGGAATCCAGAAAGGAATACCTTCTATCTGCCAACAGGGGAGATGACAGTGACTTTGGAAGATGTGTTCCATATTTTGAGACTCCCAATGATAGGAAAAATAGTGTATCAGGCGTTGCCTAGCGCGGGGCGGGCAGCGATAACAGCAGTATTTGGTTCAGCTGCACGAGATTTGACACAGCGAGGTTTAACATTTACGTATGGTACAATGTATGCAACACACCCTGAGGAAACAAGGTTGGCCGTGCTATTAATGATAGCGGTAGGGTATTATGCATTACCGAGGGCGGAGGGTGGAAGATTTCCAAAAGCATTGATGAGTGTTATTTGGGAAATGATAGAAATGAGCGTTACTTTTGCATGGGCACCTGCATATTTGGCGGAGCTATACAGGGGTTTATGGGCTTGTAGACGAAATCACCGGACAACACTGGATTGTTCATTTTTATTACATTGTTGGGCCTATGAGCACATTGTTTGTGTGCGACCAATAGGCCGACCCATCCAGTCAGGAGAGACCGGAGTGCAGAGGTTGGGATTCAGACGATGGGTCTAGACAGAACAAGAGGCAAGATCCCAGGCCGTGACGGGTGACACTGAGTATTATAGGCAGGTATGGGAGATGGTGACGATTGCGGATATCTGTTGGAGGCCTTACGGGAACTATATGGTAACAGAGAACATAGCTGAGGAGTTGAGGGGTGTAGAGCGATTGAGGTGGATCGCGGGGCACAGGCCAGGTGAGTATGAGAGGATTCCTCTAGATCGCGTGCGGCGACAATTTGGATTTGTGCAGGATATACCCCTGGCTTATAGACCATATATGAGGATCGACGCGGAGGCAGCATTCTCACCTCCCCGGCCAACACCTCCGGAAGGGCCAGAGGAGATAGCAGCCGATCGCAGGGTGATGGATGCAGGAACGACAGAGGCCTATAGATTATGGTGGGTAACAGAGCTGCGAGGTGAACGTGATCATCCTGACATAGCTATGATTACAGCGGAGAGAGATCATCTGCAGAGTTTAGTTCATCAGCTCCAAACGCAGGTGAATGAGACAAGAGGATTGTTAGCGGTTGCGGAGTCACGAGCGGAGGGACTAGAGGCGAGATACCTCCATGCGAGAGAGCGTATTCACATGTTACAGGAGAGATTGGCAGATCAGTGGGTGGTACCAATAGCCGTGGTACCTTTGAGGATGGAGAGGCCCGGCGAGAGGCGTCGACGATCACGATCATCACCTGGTTCGGGATGAGGCGTGAGGGTCTAAGTGAATGTTATCGAGGTATAAGAGTAAATAAGGATGCCGACCTGCGCGTCGATGATAGAGAAGATGTATTTGTTTAACGTCTAAATAAAACTGAATATGTATGTTGATTTGAGTTATGATAATAATAAGAATGTTTGTGTTTTGACTTTTTTGTTTTGAAAAAGGATAAAGATGAGTGTTATCAAATAGAAATACACAGAAACTATTTATATTTACAACACAATGATAGGGTATGGTAGGGGATGGTCGAGCTAACCTTGGGAGACCCCATGTCTCCTAAGTGCTGCCTACATAGCCCATTACACAAAGCAAGGAGGGGCCTCAGACCGATGTAGTTCTCCCTTAGGACCAGGGAGAGGTGAAATAGGCAATTTGGTTGTGGTTAGGAAATTTGTTGGTTGGTAAAAATTTGATGTTGGTAGGGTAATGTTGTTGGTGTTGGTAGGGTGATGTTGTTGGTGTAGGTATAGGTGAAGCGAAAGTTAGCCTATCCAAGTGGTAGGGAACCATGTCCTGATTAAGATCAACACATAATCCTAGATTCGAGTCAAAGAGGAAAAAAGTGCTCTGTAGGTGAAAAGAGCTAAACAAACCACATAATAATGTAGAATGAGCTTGAACCCCTATGTACTGTACATAGACGAGAAGTCAATAGGTGAAAAGAGTTGTATAATCACAATATATTGGGTGTACGTCACGTCCCTTGAGTTTTGTTGTTTTAACAAATGGTGAGGTGAGGTGGATGATGTAGCTGAGGCGCAGAGAACTTGTTATAAAGTGAGTATTCTGATGAAAGAGAACCTAACCTAAATAGACAAGTCCATGACTCAAAAGTTCTTTTGAATGTGGCTTTTATTTTACTGAATATAGACTGATCGATGCGGGAAGTCTACAAGGGATATGTATTTTATTGTTCTTGAGGTCTTCACGAAGCTGATCAATGCGAGAAGCTCCTGATAAAGGCTGACTGTGTATAGCTTGTCCTTCAAGGGAGCAGTCTATTATATAATAGTAGCAATAGTTTGGCATATAGCTGTCCTTCGAGGGAGCAGTCTATATATAATAGCAGCAATAGTTTGGAATATAGTTGTCCTTCGAGGGAGCAGTCTATATATAATTTAGAGAGCTAGATGTCCGTTTGGCATAAAGCATCTAGTTTTGTAGGAAGTTTGACTCAAGAAAATCCCATAGGTGTTGAACTAAGAATGTGTCATTTTAAAACTTTGAAGTCATGGACTAGACTAAAAAGGGGAAGGCATCTTTAAGGGGAGGTGAGAATCAAACTATGTGAGCTTGATTTTATTTTGAGATGTAGGAAACAAAGTGTATGTGGTGGTAAATGAGCTCAAGGGACGAGCGCAAGGTAGATAAGAAGTGATATAACACTAAATTCAACAGTAGAATGGTCGAAGATGCAAAGCATTAAGGGGTTCAGGCTCAGGTTTACCATTAAGCGAAGCTAAACGATAAGTGCCTGATCCATAAGTGTGAGTGATTATGTAAGGCCCAATCCAATTGGGAGCAAATTTTCCACGTTTGCTCTTTTCTAGTTTGGTTACATGTTGATTCTCTTTGAGGACAAGATCACCAACCTTAAAGGTACGCTCATGAAGTCGCTTATCATAAGCACGCTTGATGTGTTTTTGATAGATTTGAAGGTGATCAAGAGCTGTAAGACGATGCTCGTCAAGAAGCTCCAATTGGGCTAACCGCTCTTGGCGGAAATCATCGTTGGTGAGAATATCCTGAAGAGATATTCTGAGGGAAGGTATTTGTATTTCGAGAGGCAAGACAGCCTCGGTACCATATACCAAAGAAAAAGGTGTGGCATTAGTGGAGGTACGAATGCTAGTACGATAAGCCCAAAGGGCAAAGGGGATGTGATCATGCCAATTTCTTCCGGACTCATTGACAACTTTCATGAGGATTTTGGTTAGGGTTTTATTAGAAGATTCAGCTTGACCATTGGCCTGTGGATAGTAAGGTGATGAGAAACTAAGTTTGATACCAAAGTTGTCACAAAGGTCTTGTAACAACTTATTTTTGAAAGATTTACCATTATCTGTTATTAGACGATGAGGAATACCAAAACGACAGATAATGTGATGGTTAACGAATTCGACGATTTTTTCTTTTTTGATTGAAATGAGTGGAATGGCCTCCACCCATTTTGTGTAATATTCGGTTGCTGTGATTATCCAATGGTGACGTTGCGAAGAGGGCGGGTGAATCTCACCAATAAGGTCTAAACCCCATTGTGAGAAAGGCCAAAGATCTCGTGCGATCTGTAGCGGATGGCTAGGAGTATGTTGAAGGTTGGCATGTTGTTGACACATAACACAACGCTTAACATATTCGTAGCAGTCGTTATTAAGAGTAGGCCAATAATAACCTAGGCGAAGGATTCGTTTAGCCACGGCAAGGCCACTAAAATGTCCGCCACAAATACCGTCATGGATTTGTTGGATGGTATAGGTGACCTCCGCACCGGTTAGACATCGAAGGAGGATGCCATCAAAGCCACGTTTATAGAGGAGTCCCCCCATGATGACATAACGAGAAACACTTTTAAGAAAAGCACGTTTGCCGGTACTAGTTAGGTCAGGTGGGAGAACAGAGGTTGTAAGGTAATCGTGAAATTGGTGGTACCAGGTATCCTGCGAATTAGCAGACACATTATTTATCATACAAACAACCGGGGCTGAGTAAGATGGGGCAAAGAGTTGTTGGACCAAGACGAATATGTCAGAGTCAGTTGGTGAGGCAGGAATTTGCGAGGCTAAGCAAGCCATAGTATCCGCAAATTTGTTAGTGGAGCGGGGAATGGTCTGGATAGAATAACGAGTAAATGAGGTCAAAAGTGAATCCACGTAATGTTTGTACTTTTGAAGTTCCTCATTTTTACATTGGTAGATGCCCATAACTTGATTGACTACCAATTGAGAGTCACCGAAAATATTGATAGATTTGACACCTAAGTGTAATGCAACCTGGAGACCCAAAACAAGGGCCTCGTATTCCGCTGTATTATTAGTGCAGGGGAAATCGAGTCAGAATGAAAGAGGCATAGGCTCAGCATCGAGAGGAATGAGAACAACGCCGGCTCCTCCGCCGCGCTGGCATTTGGATCCATCGAAGAAGAGGGTCATTGGATACGACTCCTCCCTGAGGGAAAGAGTGGCGATGAGTTCGTCGGGGAAATTAAAATTAGTAAATTGCGCCCCGGGTACAGGGGCTTCCGCGAGTTGATCGGCAATGGTTTGTCCTTTGATTGACTTCTGGTGTATAAATTCAAGATCGAGGTCAGCAAGGAGCATAAGCCATCGGGCGATGTGTTGGTTTAGATGAGGTTTGGCATACATATAATGAATGGGGTCCGCGTTGGTGATGACAAAAGTTTTGTGATTCAGGAGGTAGTGTCGGAGTTTGGTGGCTACGAATGATAGGGCTAAGCACAATTTTTCTACATGTGTATACCTAGTCTCGTAATCCATGAGAGTACGACTTATATAATAAACGGCTTGTTCTCGACGTGCCGAGTCCCGATGTGCGAGCATGGCTCCTATAGCATGGTCAGTGGCAGAAAGGTAAAGGTAGAAAGGGTGATCGTCCTGAGGTGGGATAAGCACGGGTGGCTGCAAGAGATAAGCTTTAAGAGCCTCAAAGGCTTGGTGGCACTCTTCGCTCCATTGAAAGGCAATATCCTTTTTAAGGAGGTGATGGAAAGGTTGACATCGATCCGAGAGTTGGGAGATGAAACGCCAGATAGATTGGAGCTTACCTTGTAAACTACGTAATTGTTTGAGGTTAGTAGGTGGGGGCATTTCTAGGATAGCTTTGACTTTAGATGGATCGACCTCAATGCCATGCAAAGAGACAATAAAACCAAGAAGTTTTCCCGAAAGGACACCAAAGACACATTTCTTTGGTTGAAGACGGACAGAATATTGTAACAGGTGATCAAAAATAATGGTTAAAACATCGAGATGTTCACTGCGATGTTTAGATTTGCCAAGAAGATCATCGACGTAATCCTCAAGGATAGTGTGCATAATGTCATGAAAAATGTAGGTCATAGCCCGCTGATAAGTTGCACCAGCATTCTTAAGGCCAAATGGCATAACACGATAACAGAAGGTTCCCCAAGGAGTTATGAACGCAGTTTTATGTTGATCGGCCGGGGCTACCAAAATTTGATTGTATCCCGAAAAGCCATCCATGAGAGAAAGCATTTCATGACCCGCAGTGAGATCAACAAGTTGATCAATACTTGGGAGGGGGAAGTCATCCTTGGGGCAAGCGAGGTTAAGGTCTCAGAAATCCGTGCATATCCGAAGTCCCCCCGTCGCTTTAGTGACAGGTACGATGTTAGAAATCCATTGAGGATAGTCAATAGGCAAGATGAAGGAAATAGAAAGAAGTCGTTGAAGCTCTTCTTTGACCAAGAGGGCAATGCGTGGATGCATTTTTCTCAGTTTTTGTTTGACTGGTTTGGAATCGGGATTTAGGGTGATGTTATGGACAGCAATGTCAGGATCAATTCCTGGCATGTCAGCGTAGGACCAAGCGAAAGCTTGGTTGCGGGTACGGAGAAAGGTAGTAAAGGTGACTTGTTCTGATGCGTTAAGGGATTGTCCGATCTTCACAATGTGAGGATCCTCCTCTGTGTGGATGTTGATTTCTATAGTTGACTCGTTCAACATGGTTTGAGTTTCAGACGGTAAGGCGCGTTGAATATAAGAGTCATCCGCGCCAAGATAAGTGAGGATGGAGTCATCATCCTGGCACTCAACAACATTAATTGAAGGCGAGTCCTCTTCGATCATGTCTGGATACAGAAGGGGAAGAGAAGAGGGGTCCTCATTATCACGTTGATAAGTGAGAGGACCTAGGAAGATAGCATTTATGAAAAAAAAAAGTTAGGAGGGATAGATTCAGGGTCTATCGACTCTGTGGGTGACGATGGCAAAATGGGTGATGATGGTTTGGTAGGGGTGACATCGTCATCTTCCAGGATACAACTGACATGAGGTTTCTCCGGTGTAAGTGTTTCAGGAAAACTGAGACCACTACGATCATTGTGTTTGCGTGTAGTCACGGGAATGAGTGTATGTCGGCCTTGTTCATAAAGACCAAAACCAAAGCCTTTCCAAGCACAGCGAGTCAAGAAGGTGAGGGTGAAACGACGATTTGTCAGGTATTGAAAATCAGATTGGAAGGGAACCACCCCAAAAGGAGGTTCAGGGGTAACGGAGGATGCGTCGACACCCCCATACGTTAGGTTGGTGCGGCAATGAGGTGGTCCGTAGGGGATTACCTCCCCCACGCGACGGTCATAGGTAGGATGCGCATGTAACTGTCCGTACTCCTGTGGGGTATGGAAAGAACTAACGTTATATAGGCGGTATTCCCCCAGCGTAAGGTGTTGAAAAACATCTACTAAGGGGTCGGAGGTTGGGATGTTATCTGCGGGAAAGGAAGTGGTATTTGCGACGGCGGTTTCATTGGTTGAAGGCATGGGTGCGGTTGAGGTAGATGGTTGAGGTGCGGTTGAAGTGGATGGTTGGGTTGGATGAATGGGTGTCTTGACTGGTACAAGCACATCATTAGGGTGATACAACATATTGCAGGTTTTGAAGGGGGGAGGATCAGCTTTTACGGTGTAGGACTTCCCCTCGTACTCAAATTTTATGCATCTATGTAAGGTGGAGGGAACGCATCCCATAGCCCGGATCCAAGGGCGGCCTAACAACATATTGTATTGGAACTCTCCCTCAAGGACATAGAAGAGTTCGGGTAAAGTACGTGGTCCTACACGAATGTTAAGGATCACGGTGCCTAAGGTAGAAGTAATAGCATCATTGAATGACCGCAACATGATGGGGTTGGCACACATGCAGCTAGAAGGGATATTCATTTGTTGGAAGGATTTTGAAGAGATGATGTTTAGGCTAGCGCCCCCGTCAATCATAACACGACGTACCCGAATGTCCCGGACATAAGCTGAGATGAAAAGAGCAGGGTCAGGATCTTCAGCACCAAAGTCGATAATTTCGTCTTCGGAGAAACTGACAGCAGCGGCTTGCTGTACAGAGACAGAAGTGGTTGGGGAGATAGGTTGTTTGGTGAGCGAAGCAACGTGATTGGGTGTTAGAATAGAGGTAACAGGCAAGGTTTCATTAGGTAAGACCTCTATCCCTTGAAGGATTTCAACGAGAGCCTGTCGATGAGATTCAGAAGTCTGAATGAGATCATACAGTGTCATTTTTACAGGTGATTGGTGAAGCTGTTTGATCATGGTTCGGTGGGAAACTCCATTAGAGACGGGGTAAGCGGGTCCTCGAATAACCACTTTAGGTGGTGGTGCGATCGGGATGGTGGACGGAGAAAGAGAGGACGCAGGTGTGCTTTCTTTCGCTTTCTCATTATTTTTCTGCCCTCGAGTAGCAACACTAATCATATTGATCTCGTGAATACGAGAGGAGGAAGACGGTAGGGATAGGTCATGGTCTTCGAGAGGTGGGGCTGTAATAATGATAGATCTTGGTGAGGCGGGGATAGGTGGTATAGGAGAGGGAATTGAAGCTAAAGGTCTCTCTCTTCGTAAGTTGTCTTTCTTAACTTTTTTATCTGAGAGAGGTGACTGACGAAGTATGGCTTTCAACGCTTTGCATCCCTCTACGTCATGTCCTGGTGTGCGGTGGTAAGCACAGATTTTAGACTCATCATAACCTATAGGTCGAGGTTTAGATGGATCATAAGGTCTAAGTGGGGGTAGGGAAATGGTCGCATTCTCCACCAACATAGCAAGGATTTTGGCGTAAGACCCTTTGAGTGGGTCAAAGTCAGAGGAAAATGAGGCTATTGACTGGGTAGTTTGTGGTAATGATGGGGTATGGTTGGTTTGTATGGGTGGTGGTTTAGCCAAGGGGTTTTGATAATGGGTTTTAACTAAACGTGGCTTCTTTGGCGCAGAAGCTATGTTTAGCTGGTTAGATGATGAGGCCACAGATGATGTGGTATCAGAAAACAACCACGGAGAAATAGGAGTGGCAACAAACAAATCTTTTGATGATGGAATTTGTTTAGGGTTGGTAGGTGGACAGGATACGCGGGGTGACGGTGTTGCTATACCCTTGGATTTCTGTATGGGTGCAGAAGGCGTAGGTCGCTTTAAAGAAAACGCAGGAGGTATGATATATTGATGCAAGGTAGAGGGATGGGGTCCCAATATGGAAGGTAGGTGTGACGACGAGGGTTTTAGTTGTGATAGAGGCATAGGTTGAGGAGATTGAGTCTGTCTCCTAATGGGATGGACGGCTTTATTTTTAGATAAATCAAGCCGCTTAGGTGGGTGTGTTAGACTGGGTATTGGTGAGGTCCCAAGCGTAGGGGAAGATTTGGTTAGGTTAATAGAAGTGGATGAGGTATTTGGTAGAAATGAGGGGGGTGAAGATGAGGACATAGGCATTTTAAGCTTCTGTAAACACTTCGGGTATATGGTAGAGGCATCTGTATCAGTCATCTGCATTTGAGTAGAATATGGCGTACTCAAACGTTCCCATAGGACTCATCTATCTTCTGGGAAAAGACAGTCCTCACATGTGAATAGGAACTTTTGTATGGAAGAAAGGTGGGTTGTGATTCCGGTCCACTGTGGGTGTGATATAGGGGGTAGATGAGGCACTGTATCAATGGGCGTTAAGAGGTCAACCGGTCGCTGAAAAGATTTAGGCGATGAAGAACTAATAGGTAGGAGGGCATGTTTGAGAGGATCCGTCATGTTTAAAGAATGTGGTGATGTCGGTTCAAGAGGTTTCTCATCTAAGGATGACAAAAGAATTGGCGAGCCTTCCTCTTGTACAGCAAGAATGGTAGAAGGAGACGTTTGGGAAATAGATAAATTAGATAACATCCGCTCACAGTCTTGCAAGGATGTGGTGTAAGAAGGCTCATTTGTGAGAAGGGAACTCTGGGTGGTTAATTCCTTGATGGGTAAAGGAACGGCCAGGATTTCGTCTTGTCTTGATGGTGATGAAGGGGGTTCTGGTTCCTGCATTAGTGAAGAGGCTTGATTCAGAATTTGTTCGATAGAGGTTTTTGGCTGGGAGTCGAAGACTGCATGGATCTCATGAACACTCTCCTCGGCTAAGATATCTTGGTTTATGTTACTGTTAGAAGAGTGATTCGGGAATGGTTTGTTGAAGATTTTCAAATTTCGGTTAGCAGGGGCATTAGGATTATCGAGGGTTATATCCCCCGCATCAACCATTTCCTGCACTATGTTTTTCAACATCTTGCAGTTTTCATGACTATGTCCCTTCACGCGGTGGAAGTTACAGAAGTCATTTTCTTTGTACCAAGAAGGTATGGCGCGAGTGGAATCAAACCCGGAATGAGGTTTAACAGGAGGTAAGGTAATAGCTCCCGCTTTAAGCAATTTTTCCAAGATGACACCATAAGTTTCTCCCAAGGGGGTGTAATTGATGGGCTCGGCTTTATATTTATAGGTGGTTTTTGGTGGGGTATTAGACGGTGCTTGAGATTTGACCATCACCGCGTGGACAGCTCCTTTTGATTTCGAAGCAGTCGATGGGTGAGGATTGGTGGTGTTAGGTTTGTTGGTGGAATCTTGGGTTCGGAAATTGGGGTTTTTGTTGCGCAACCGCAATTTCTCTTCCTCTAAGGCTCGAATCTCTAGTTTTCGAGCCATAGTAAAGGCCTCGTCAAATGTGCGGAAAGTTTGAATTTGGAGGGTAGGAGAGATGTGCTTAGCGCAGGCCCGCGTAAAGAGTTCAATAAGTTCGGCCTGAGGCAAGGCATATGTAAGTTGGTTGATAAGGCCCCGCCATCGTCCAACGAAATCTGCGATAGATTCGTCTTCAAATTGTCGGATGGCATAGAGGTCGGTGATAGATACTTTCTTGGCAATGTTAATGGAGAAATGATCCAAGAAAGATTGGGCTAGTTGGTTAAAAGAGAAGATTGAGTGCTGGGTTAAAGCACTGTACCACTCCAAGGCGGGTCCTGATAAGGACATGGGAAAGGTGCGGAGTAGTAAAGCATCATCGTGAGCAATCAGATAGCAGGCATGTCTAAATGATCGCAAGTGTTGTTGAGGGTCCTCCTTACTATTAAAACGGGTAAATTTTGGTAATTCCCATTGAGGAGGATATGAATGAAGGGGGACAGAAGGGTGGATAGGCTCCCGACAAACTTGCTCGTATGTCAAGGCGCTACGACTTCCCGAAACAGAAGCCTCCAGATTTTGCATTTTGTCCATCATTTGTTTGATGAAATCCGTGGTTGGATGAGATGATGGTGCGGTTGTGGTGAACGGAGGCAAATTGGGCCAAGGGCCTCCACTAGACAATGGTGGGGTTAAGTGTTGATAAGGTATGGAGGACGAATATGTTGAGGTGACCGAATAGGGATGTCCTATATAAGATGTTGAGGTCACTGGATATGTGTGTGGGAATGAAAAGGTGGGCGGAGCTTGAGAAGGAAAGCTCGTGTGGATAGGTGGCAGAGAGCAAGTCATGAACGGAGCAGTCTGCAAGAGAGACGAGGTAGGAGCAGTCGGCGGTAATGACATGTGGGGCCCAAGATTAACCAAAGGAAAGCCAATCTGTGTCGTATGAACCTCTGAAGCCGCTGGATTGGGAGACGGGGCTAAGGATGCAGCAGGCAAAGCGGAGCTATCAGGCGGAGAAGGAGCTAAATGAGCAGCTATACTAATAGGCATGCCAACAAGGAGTTGACCATCGGGCGTACGGTCAGGGGCATGAGACAAATAGTATTGTACAGCGCTAGGATTAGCATCCAGAAATTTGGCAAATTCCTTATCTCCTACAGGAATTTTAGGAACCTCGCTGGTATCCGTAGGATTCCCTATAGAATGTGAAGGGGGTGATTCAGGAAAAGGCACAGAGCAGGCATGTGAAACCATGGCGGCGGCTTGCTTTCGAGTGATAACAACCATGGACAAGAGTACACAGTAGGGTTTCAATCTATCAGGAACAGAAACAGCCTCAGAATGTTGAAATTGGTAAGTTGCTGGTTTGTCAGGAACTGTAAAAGACAGTAACCGATATCGGTCTGCTAACCGATGTCGGTTAGACTATAGCCGACGTCGGTCAGTTAACCGATGTCGGTGTAATAAGACTGGTATAAGAAAATATAAGAAGCTGCTGATTTGAGTTTTTAACAATGCTTAGTACATCTATCAAATTGTTCTGAAGTGATAACTGAAACAGTGTATGACAGAGAAATAGAACTGAAAACAAACAAGATACACAAACAAATTAACAGACTAACCCTAGGATTAGTGTTTATCAATTTGAGCTTATGCCCTTAGACACAGAATGATGTCAGAATCCTAAACACAAGACCTAGGGGAAATGTCAAGTTTGTTTTGGCTTATAAGGTTACCTCAATCGGGCGGAGGAATACCGCGGAGAAGGGGGGATGTTTTGAGCTGTTGTGTTAATTATGAAGTGATTCGGTATGTGTTGTGCAGTGAAAGTAAGATTAATTTCCTGTCAATACCGTGGAAATCACCCCCACGTGTACGACCTGTTACTTAGTCTATGTTCACTAGAATTGAAAACAGCAAGCAAGAATGTAATGCACGTGTTTTAAACCCAAATCGAAAATGATATTCGATGAAGCAAAAGAGATGACTTTCACTAATGCAAAGATGTAAAAGCAAAGCAAGTTCTTTTACCAAAATAACAAAATACCTTGTGAATATCTTTAGAAGAAGAAAACAACAAGTATGCTCCCTATATGAAAGCAAGCAAGAGAAACAGAAACCCGAAATGGGTCCCACCGGGCGTGCCAAAATGTTTCGCACGGAATGTTTCAACTTTTGGGAATAGAGTTGCTTCTATCCTTTCATTCCTTTAAGAAACAGATGAGGGTTAGGGCTAGGAGGAATACCTGTTGAATGTCGAGAGGGTGTGCGCGTACCGTAGAGAAAGATCAGATCGACTGCGAAGAACTCCTTTTTGTCTGGGAAGGAACTACCTGCAAATAAGAATACAAGACCACCAGATTTTGATTAGACAATAAATGAGGGAACTGCCTTGGGCCCAGGAAATATAAAACTTCCTTTCGAAGGTGGTCAGTTCCCCTGCTAATATGAATTAACACAAATTCTAACAAATAAGCTATTGTCCAATTACAATTTGTTTACCTTATTAGAACAATAGAGAAAGGGCTAGGTCTTGGTTTAGAATCAAGGTGACCGATGCCGGTCACTATAACCGGTACCGGTTGAACTACTCTAACCGATATCGGTAGGGGCAATGTTTTAGGGGCTTTTGGTGAAGGTTGGTTGTAAGGTGGTTGTGTTGTTTTATAAGGCTGATAAATGGGTGGGGTTGGGTAATGGGGTGATGAGAAGGACTCAGAGAATACGGGGGGTGTTCTTGGGGGTAACGTAAGGGTGGAGGAATGACAGTTAGATGTAGTGTGTTGCTGGGTAGTAGATCTAGGAATAGACTTATGATGGCAGTGATTCAGAAATTCAAGAAATGTTATTAAAAGAACGTATAAGACTTACTTACTAGTTATTGATGGAAAATGTAGGTTCTGGGACTGTGATGACGAAGACAGGGCTCAAGTAGGATGATCTGACAATCCAAGATGAGTTATCTCCTCTCCTGATACTCCGATGAGTGTCACAAGGCTCTGGTTACTCAGTTGCAGTTTTTGGGCTTGATGTCCTTCTCTGCAAACTCTTCTTCTTTCTTTCACTTGTCTCTGTTCAGCCAAGTAAATTCGGATTCTTCCAATGATTTCTCTCTTTGGATCCACTGAAAAATCCAACCCTTTGTTTTTGGTTGGGAGTGGTCATTTACAGGGAACCGATGGCGGTTACGTAACCGACGGCGGTCGAGTAGGAACCGGTATCGGTCAGGTCAAAGCGGGCTATTTTTGGTAAAATAGCCAGCTTTCCCTCCTTTTTCTCCCGAGGGATTAGTTGCGGGCTTGGTCAAGTCATTATGAGGTTGGTTTTAGGTGCGGGTGAGGAGTAATTAGTCATGGGTGTGGATGTGGACCAAGTTATAGGTCTTAATTAGGTTAATTTAGGGTTAAGACTAGGTCATGATGAGGTGGCAAAATGAGGTGGCAGGTATGGCGATGTGGATTTATTAATTATAAGGTAATTAATAAATAATTGTGTAAGGTTTAGGTGATGAGGTTAGGTTGCGAAATGAGATGCGGGGCACAGGGGGTCGTAAGATTGAAGAAAGACGCACAAGGATAAAGTGCGCAAGGCAGGGTTTAAGGAAGGCTTTAAGGAAACCCATGGCGCATGCGTGGATAGAACCAAGGGTTCAGGACTTAGCCATATTGGATGTTTTGGGTAGAACACGTGAAAAGCATGACCCGATTGCGCATGCGGAGTGGATAAGGTGCCAGCCTAGTGACAGGTTGACCCAGGAAGGAGCATGCCTATGGTAGAAGCTTCTAGAAGCTCATCATGGTAAAAAGTGGGAAGCTCATGTCTAGAGAAGCATGCTTTCATGGAGGAACACATTTAGACACTTGGCATCATATCTGAGGCCACTGGATGATGAGTTGGCAGTCCAGAAATCCTATATATACAAGCACCTGCATAAGTAAAGATAGAGAGAAATAGATAGAGGGCAGAGCTCTACAGAAACACTGCAAGAACTCTATTAGTTTGGGTAATTGTGCTTAGGAAAGGATGTACCAAGGGTATGGGGATTATAAATTTATCTTGAGATCCTAGTCATATGAGTCCATTTGTAATGCATGACTATGGTTTGCTTCTCTGTGAAATTCTGTAATGGCTCCATGAATGTAATGAGGTTACCAGCTTACATGAATATGAACATTGATGATTCTGATGCATACATCTTTCTCATAGTTCTCTTTCATTTATGTTTATGATTAAGTATGGAGGCTTGTACAACTTCTTTCTATTTTGGTATAAGTTATAAAATTTGTTAAGCTCTTTCTATCTGAAATGACTGCAAGGATCTAGAAGCCATTTTGAGCTCTATGGTGCTTGTATGTTTTACTTCCTTTCAAATCTCTTAAACATGGATCATAGATGATGTTTTCCACTAAAATCACATAAAAGAGATACTTGACACCCACGCGTGCCTCGAGTGAGCACCCAACGCCTACTGGGTGATAGGCTGGTGCGCATGAGATTCCTTTCTTTATTAATAGGGGTAAAAATGACTACAAGAAGATTGGTCTGTGGATTCAGAAGCAGGAGAAATATTTTGATACATTCTCATAAAGGTAGTGTGGAAATGGACGGGTTCACCAAATGATTTAACAAAAATAATATTTTTGTCTAAACCCTAAATAGGATATTTTAGAGACACAATGATAAATAAAGCAATAAAGTACATGAAATGATATAAGCGATAAGATAAGTAAATAAAACCCTAAGTGCAATAGAGAGGTAAGATGATTATTTGATTTCACAATTTTCCTAGCAGTGTGCGAAGGTGGAAGATTGGTAAAACTAAAACACAGGAGGTTGTAGTGGAATCCAAAAAATGCAGGAATGCAGGAGAGGCCTGGACCAGGGCACCTAGAGCAGTATTGTGGTGCCTAGATGCTAGGATCCCTCTTTGGACACTAGGGTCTACGTAGGAGCTCAGAAAATGAATTTTGCAGGGTCATTGAGTTGTCACAATCCCTCATTGTTTGTCACTAGAATGTCGCACAGTGATCACCGATGTCGCTGATAACCTACAATAAAGATATCACCTGCAAAAACCCAAAATACATCAAATTCTAAAAAGAAAAAGATGCAAACAGGGAGTCGGACTGACCCCGGCGGTCACCCAACTGAGTGAACTTACGATCTGGGTACTGCACTACATTTCAGACTCCATGTAGCTTTTTGTGTGTGTGTGGAATCGTGCCCTAGGTGGCTCTTGTGCGTGACATATGTGATAACGAGAAATAACTAGATGTAAATAGATGTGTGCGTGGAAAAATGAACTCCCCCTCCTATGCATGTATTTAGAATAACCAACCCCTTTCCCTTCAATGGCGCTAGATGGATGCAATGATGCTCTTAGATTTTTTTTGGATACAACCTTAGGTGGTGATAATAGATGCTTAGAGCTTGGTCCTTTCATTTGATCCCATAACATTGTATTTATATTATTCCTTGCTTGAATTTCGTAATTGATCACTAAACAACCGACCCCTAAGAGATAAGGATGCCCAATAGCTAGAAAGGACCCAAAAAGGGTGAGCAAGATACAAAGAGGTCTATGGTACACAGAGGGGACGAGGGCACTGGCGTCTTGGTTGGGTGTTGCCATCTAGAGCCAGAAATGGTGAAGTATCGAAGGTCTGACTAGGAAGTAGGGTGTGCTAGGCCAAGAAGGAGACCAAAAAGGAACCTAATAAGCCAAATATAGTGATCAATTAGTACTTTTATCCCTTATGAAACATATGAATGCAATGCATGTGATTAGGACCTAGAAATGTACCCAAGTGCATGATTTAGTATCTATAATGTGTTTAGCAACACATGACACAAATT
Source organism: Taxus chinensis (assembly GCA_019776745.2). NCBI lineage: Eukaryota > Viridiplantae > Streptophyta > Pinopsida > Cupressales > Taxaceae > Taxus > Taxus chinensis. The sequence continues at coordinate 897,143,972 of CM034148.1, forward strand.
TTGTGATTCAAACCGACAACCTCTCTTTTGTGAGGGCAACATTTTACTAACCTATTTGCATCAAGTCATTTACAACTAATTTTGAAAATTTATTAATATTTAAAAACAAATAAAATGTTTTATGCAAAACCACCATATATAATGATATACATGATACAATCATATAATTATGCCGAAGGCATGTTTAAAGCTCAGGAGGATGTCTTACGATGATGCCCTCATGTTTCGAGCTCCCTGTCATCCTCCCATACTAGCATGTACCTATGTCGGCTCCAGATGTTGGCATATGCTTCTTGTTTTCTTTTCCATCTTCCATTGTTGGGTTTGCGTGGTCTGTCCCCTGTTTCTATTTATTTCCTTTTTTTAAATTACATTTTCTCCTCGTCTGGATCGGTCCCTACTAGGACTGTCACCATTGCAATACAAGTTGGTTCTTTCTTTTCATAAGAATTGCATGCTACATGAAATTTATATTTTTCTTACTTTTTTATTTGGATGGTGCAGATATGTACATGCATCCAACCATTTATAGCTTGGTTTGGCCACTTAATGCCTTTATGATAAAATTTCTCCAAAATCTCTACACCTCAATATACATTTTAATTGATGGCCATTCACATGCTTTCCATTCTTTTCATTTTAAATCGCAGGTACAATGATTTTCTTATTCGTCCCCCTTCCCCCTCATCATATATAGGCATGTTGTTTTCAATCAAATGCAACCAACAATTGATTCAATCTAAAGCATTTTCCTAGCTATCAGGGTAGTTCTATGTTTATTATCCTTCGACACCCTACGACTATCTTGAGCAATGAAATCTTGAGATGATGGTTTGAGTCGTTTAATTCATTTTACAATAAAATCTTATAATTTTCCTATTGATTTGCTTAAGATAGTTGGCCAACATAATTCGTTGGAGATGATGGATTGAGTCTTTTACTTGAGAAAATCTAATAATTTCGAATATTGTTATCTAGTTTGTAAATTTAGTATGCACATGAGTAATTTAGATTGTTATCTTGGTATTTTCTTATTGTGCCCTCCGCAATCCAACTTGGCATGGCTACCCTTTTCCCCTGCCCATTCTAAAGGCCACAAAACTTTATGTGATTGTTATATTGATGCACAAGTTTGCTACATCCTTAGGTTTGATACGCCCATTTTTGGGTGTCTCTAGGTTGTATATTCCATTATTGGCAAGCCTTACTTGGAGACAACTATTTTGTAGTTTTCCCCTCTTTTATCGATTTCCTTATTTCTATTTTTTATACTAAATTACGCACATAATTAGATTATGCTAATATTGGTAGACGTTGTCTTACTTTATGTATTTAGTTATTTTTTCACATGCTTACTTACATATAGACCAATATGAGATAATGTTGTTTCTAGAGACAGGAAGGGCTAAAACATAGATATTATTTTTATTGAAAATTGCCTCCCTGAGCATAACATCCAAATATGATAGCAAAATCAACCATCTTCATTTTGTTTTGTACCCGATGTGAGTCTCTACAACAACTATCAATAGAGTTAAATCCATCATCCTCTGAATAAGACATGGAACATTGAAAAAGGAAAAAAAATGGCTAAAACAGAGGGTGGAATTCTAGCCATTTTAGCTAAATTTTCAACAATTGTGATATTCTACTATTTTACAGTTAATTTTTAATTTTGGGCTCATTATTTATATGCATTAACGATTCCCAACTTACTAGATAATGAGTGAGGAGATTATATTTACCTTAATTTTAAATAAAGGTGATTTTCCCCTCTCTATAGACTCTAGAACTCATTTATTCAACTTTTGTATTTGTTTTTATTCTATTTACATTTACTACATATAAAATAATAGAGCATATTGCTTAACCTTGGCTAAAAATTAGTTTACGACCATTTGCAAAACCTAACTTTGTCTTCTGTTATGCACTTTTTGAATTTGGGTAGATCACCTACAAAAGCTTCTTCGCATATCTAGATGAATCATAATATCTTTCTTTTTCACATGCATTATGCATTGTCATTACTTATATTTACAAACTGTCTTAGTATTATGACTTTTTAGATCTACTCAATCTCTTATCCACGAGTTAACTAGTGGCCTTCCGTTTTCATTGTCAAATTGAATACCCGTAAATTAATTTTTCTTTTAAGTTACATAAAATTATTGCAGGACTCATTATTTCCACACCTGTCCTTTCCTACTAAACAGAAACTACCCAATAAATAAACACCGAAGTGAAATTCAGCATTCACCTAAAACCCTTAGGGCATAGACTTGCAATTTTTAAGGAGCAACCGCTAGTACGTATGTATTGACATGGTATGGCGTATGTATTGACATGGTGTGACGAGTATTTTGAACGTTATATTGACAAATGGCATTCGATACGTGGTGAGTTATATTGACTGGAAATTTTGTTTATGATTGTTATCTATCCAAGTCAAACATAGCCCTTCAGAAGTTGCACTTGCAATTCAGCATAAACCAGGTAAATACTAACAGAATCGTCGAGGATTTTCATATACATGTACGTTTATGTGGTTTTAAGCAGAGATCTTCTAGTAGATCAACCTTGCCAAGCCATGTTTGGAACAAGTATTTCTTCATATTTGAAACCCCAAAATAGGAAACCGAAAACATAACAAGATTCCATTAGACTAAGTAATACATCCCACGAAAGGATAATTCTGGTCTACGATCTTCTCTTCTGTAAACAGTAAACACCATCAGAATGTTTAAAAATAAAAAAGAAAGTGTTCACAGTAGGAAATCTGAGTGGTGCTTGGATTAGATCTTACAACTAGAAAAGCGATGCCAATGGTTTGGGTAATATGTGACCAGAATCACCTGTGATTTTAGTTAAAGAGCTGCAATTCTGCGAGGGCGGAGGGCAAGTTCAGATCCAACCTCTCCGTGCTCACATCGTTCTTATCCACACTACAAACACATCGCCTTTCCACAGAATCATTAACATTCTGGAGCGGATTTCCTTGTTTGGAATTTCCCTCCTGTGCCTTGGATGCACAGGACGCTGGGTCCACGTCGCGGGTTCCATTCCCGCTGCTACAGAAATCCTCCCACTCGAAGGATGGCCGCCACGCCGCCTCCTTATTCGCATGAAGAGGAGACGGGCTTCTGTTTATATTTATCCTTCGCAGGACACCAAATTGCCTCTCTGTTGCCTCGATTCGTTTCAAGAGAGCGAAGAACTCCTCCACATCCACATCCACATCCAAATCGGCATCGCTGCTCATTAATCCGATGCGCTCCCGCTTCGACTGGCGTTGGACCTCTCCTCCCTTTTCCGACGCACGCTTCATTTAATCCCCCCTTGCTCGAACCCGCGACCTATTCTCATAAAATGAAAACCTTAGGTACCTTATCAGGCAAACACATTTCGTCCTCCCACGTCAAATAAACGTCTCTTCGTCGGTCCCTTGCTTAATTATCGCTTAAGGAAGTAAATCCATGACTAAGTAGTGGAGGACTGGCGTCTGGCAGTGGCTCTTCTGTTAATCTGGTGGGCCCCGTTTCTCCATTCTACCTACCGTTAGAAATTAGAACAACGCGTCGGGAAACTGCCGTTCCTCCTGATGACGTCCTCATCATGACATCTTCCCAATGATGTAACCTGCGTCCATAAAAAAATAAGATTTCAGAAATTCCTCGAATGCACTTAGGTACCTATTTCTTACGCGTCAAGATTTAACGAGTGCATTTGTAATCGACCGTCTTCGGTTGCGTCAATTAATGACGTTGACGGTACGTCATTTTGACGCAACAACTGTTCCGCTGATAGGGTTAAATGTGACCGCCGTTTAGACGTTTTTTTTTTTGGTGATTTTAGATGCAAACTACTCTGCAATTTTTTGAGATAACCATCGCATGTGACTTTTATATTTAAAATGTGATCGTCAATTTTTATATAGAATTATATGTAAATTATTTCCGTATATATAAATATGGTTAAATAAATATAGAATAGTCTTTTATATATTTTATTAATAAGGTATAAATAACATTCTTTAGTATTTTTGAAGGATAGTATTAGAAAATTACCATCACTCAAAAAATGTTCGATAAGTATAGGTGGATGTTAAATTTAACCCTGGTTACGCAAACACAAATACACATAAATTTAAATATGTTGCCTAAATGTTTATCGAGTGTTGATTCATTGTAAACGATTTGGAATTAATCTTTACCATTCTCTAACCCATATTTTTTCAACAATACTTTACAGTGCGACAAAGATTTTTTTGTTACATATTTTTATGTTTTAGATGCCCACACTTTTTTAAAGCGAATTATAATTGTTTACTACCCACTAGTAAATGTACAATGGAAACGCAAAAGATCTATTGAAGAAGTCAAACTTGAGGGACATAAACAATTAGAAAGGAAGATGGGCGAAGATGTGGTTTGAGGGTAGAGAAGTGCAAGGGCTAGGAAAGTGGAATGGGGAAAAAATGTGAAACTCCACCCTTGAACAACCACATGACATTTCTAACATCAACTCTAATGGCATCAAATGATAGATAACTGCGAGCTGTATAGGCATGTTGCAAAGTGATTCCGTTAAAAACCTCCTAGACTTTCGCTTGGAAAACTTGAGCATTCGTGAAATCTTATAAATTGTAAAATACTTTTGAGAACACATAGTATAAAAAAGAGAATATTCTTGCAATTGTGGCCACGGAGGAAGTAAGGAAAGATGCAGGAGGGGTGAAGGTCTAGTCACATGCAATAAACGTTGTCTCTGGTGCCCAACTCAACAAATTCGCAGGCCAAGCCTACTAATGTTTTTTTGATGACATAAAGGTAGTTCTCAAACGTGCACTCTATGCACTCTGAAACAACCACAGTGGGGCATGCGATGAAACACATCTGTCACTTCTCTTCGTCCTCATTTTTTTGTGTTTCACAATTGGCAAAGGGGATCGAGCCCCTGTCGTGCTACTCTCGTAGTCACCACGCTTCTTTGGATTTGAGGTTCTCTTCCTAAGCGTCATTGTGAAGAATGAGCGTAAGTCACCGACAAGTTCTGTGTTGTCAACTTCCAAAAAACCTAGAACCATTGACCTCTGAATTACAAGCATTGTGTTTTACCACTTCACCGTTGCACACACAAAAGCTAAATATATGCCTCGACTTTATTTATATTGATTGTTGTTAAAACCGGTCAAATATGGAACATACCAGCAGGATAAGGCCTTCCCATTATGAATGATGAAGCCTCAACTCTGGGCATGGTTTCTTCTCTTCTAATGATTTGAAAGCTGTAATTAGTTTTGCTACCATTCGGGAGTGTAAGAAACTTTGAGTTCTTTCCTATTGCTGCACAAGGTTGCATGTAATCTATAGATCAAGAATTTCCGCGCTTATTACCTGTCCAAGTTAATGTACCAAACTAAACACAAAAACCCTGAAAAACTCAAATGAAATCGATACCTGATAGATAAGACAAGATCCAAAGATGTAGAGTGGAAAAGAAAGTCGATGTAGACAAAATGGGCGCACACGAGCAATCTTGCAAAGTAGATCCGAGGAACCTGCGAGACACAGATACTTGACAGAAAAAGACAACGTTAAAAGATATTTGGGTGGACTTCCTGAGAAGCAGGTCCGGGAAGCGATAAGCTCCCTCGGCGGATGTCATTCCACGTTTTCAATTAAAGAAATAAGCATACATGATAAAAGATGTAAGTAAATGTCTAGATTTTCTGATTAAAAGTGACAGACAGAATGTAAACAGCAGACAGAAAGCAACAGAAAATAGGAAACTATGAAAACAATGTTGGATTTGTGTTACCTGAGTTCTTTTACCTATCTGTAGGCCGATCGGCGTCAATTGGTGAATCGGTGTCGATTAGGAAAATCAGCGTCGACTGGGATCGGTCAGCATCAACTAGGGGAAAATTGCATAGGAATATTGAGAAATGGACAATGAAAGCTAGATCATCGATGTCCATTGGATCTGCAGGAGCCGTAGGGATACTGACAAAGCTCCACCTTCGCTAGATGCAGGAGCAGAGTCACCAAGAGATCAATGGAGGCTCACGATGTCGATGTTGTAGGAGCAGAGTAACGGTACTCCTCTCAGGGATTGATCTGGATAGAATTCACTTTCGCTTGATAGATAATGCTCAGGCTTGATGCTCAAAACTCTCTGTCGTTCTTTCTGTCTAACCAGAACTAAATTCTGGCCCTGTATTTGTAATCAGTGCCGACCAGGTATAATTGGTGCCAGCTCCTAAAAATCGGCATCGACCGAGTACCAGTCGGCGCCGATCAGGGAACAGACTCCCGAAATGGCCAAAAAGGATGTTTTTTGGAAAGATGAAAGTGATCCCTCCAACTCAAATATGGGAAATATCCCGCTGCATGGTTTGGGGGGAGGAGAAATAGGGGGGATAGATGGATAGAATTGATATGGGAGGTTAGGAATTGATATGGGGTAGATAAGCGGTTAAGATACATGTAAAAAGTATAATTAAATAGTTAATATTTAATTATCCATGGGTAAAACACAATGGGGTACAATAAACTTAGGATAGATGTTTAAATTAGATATTTAATTTAATACCCTAAAGGAAAAGTGGTGATATAAAGGTGCCCCAGGCTACCTGAGAAGGTAAACGAACGTAGAGGGACACTAAATTGGGTAACCAATTTTAGGTGTCTACATTCTGCCCCTTTTTGTTGAGTAACTTGCGATAAGTGAAGTTGCAAGACAAAAACAAGGAGTTGGAAGAAGTGAAGAAAAATGATGATGCGATCCCCCCCTCAAACTAGGGATGGGATGAATCCCGAAAGACCAACCGATCCCAAGTTTGAAAAAGGTAGATGAAAACATAGGATGCCCCAGCTAGATATCTGGAGTAGATCTGATCATTGATGACGCACGAAAAAAATAAAAAAAGGCAGCGACCTAAGGAACTCACATTGGTAGGGCAGACTAGACAGACTTCGTATGAGACGACATTAGTACCTACAGACCCGTGAGTGTAAGGAAGGCTGCAAGATAGTAGCAACCAAAGAGTGACACATTGGTAGGGACAACTAGACGGTCTGCAAAGCAGACGACGTTAGTGCCTACAGACCCGCTATCTTTAAGCTGCCACAAATGCGAGTGACCCATGTGCAGGGAACAGACTTGAAATGGGTGATAATACCACAAATATGTGCCAAAAGGCAACACCCAAGTGATAATAATGATCAGATTAAACAAGCCAAGCATCAACACTTTGGCAAAAAGATGAGGAGATGGAAGAAAGCGATGTTGAAAGGTAAAATTGCAACCAATCGGCAATGATGGGCCTCAATCGGCGTCGATATAGGCAAAGTCAATGTTGACTAAACAAATCGGTGCCGACCATAAAAATCGGTGCCGACTGTACCGAGCCCATATAAATAGGAGAAAGGAAAACGTGAACGATTTATTTACTCTGCGACGATTGTTTTAGAGAGAGTCAAAAATTGATTTTGAGCAACATGGAAGCCTCTAGGAGCAGCCAGAAGTGGAAGAGGACACGACCTGGGGTAAGTGGATCTACCCAAACTTGCTATATAGTTTTATCATGAAATAGTGTATTAGGATGCTAGTTTTTAGGAAAAAACTGGGATAAATGAGAGGCCAAAGTATTTTGGGCAGTTCTGACCTTTCAATCGGCGTCGATTAGAAAAATTGGCCCTTAGGTTCAATCGGCGCCGATTGGAATTTCAATCGACGTCGACTAAATTAGATCGACGTCGATTTAACTCAATCGACGCCGATTGGAGTGTTTAGACTTAAGAAAGTGATAGAATGTATTTTTTGATGTTTGGATTTGGATAAATGAGAAGCTAACACCGTCCTTGATGTCGTGTGATGCAGGCACGAGAGGCTTTACATATGCGGGATGCTATTCCCGAGCTTTTAGAGACCATTCTCCCTGATGTGACTGACATGGATTGGCGTCACCTAGAGCTAGCTGGGCTCGGGGGCTTCTCGTTACTACCGACGGGTGCCTCGAGATGTAGAGTTGATGCGAGCACTGGTACGGCGATGGGATAGCAAGGACATGCACTTTCTGGTTCAGGATGGGTGAGATGACCATCACCCATGAGGATATATATAGGATCATGAGGCTGCCGATCACCGGGGACCCGATTGAGATCACTCCACGAGAGCAGCAGCAGAGGGCCCTAGGACGATTGTATGGAGATAGGGCAGATGATTCAGAGATAGTGTCCGGGGCGGTGAGGATAGCCTCACATTATAGACAGGATGATGCCAGGAGTAGACGGATAGCGCTGATTCAGATGGTGATCTCTTATTTTGCTCTACCAGATTCAGGAGGTGGGAGATTTCCATTGTTGTTACTAGACTGTGTTTGTGACATCCTGGAGTTCAGGTAGGTGTTCACGTTTGCCGATGCCCTGATAGCATAGATATATTCATGAGTTATGGATGTACACCACAGGCAGGTGGACATGTATCGATGTTAGCTTTGTGCTCCATTGCTGGGCATATGAGCATATAGCAGTGATCAGGCCATCAGGGCTTCCATGGATGCCAGTAGCAGAGGGGGCCCTTGATTATGGATTCTGGTGATGGCGGGTAGACATGGCCCCTGGGAGATACAGGGAGATCTGCATGGAGTGGTATACTGAGCGCTTCAGGACGCTGACACCAGAGCAGGTCATTTGGAGACCATATCGGGTCTACCCGACATGGGCCGGTCAGGATGCTCACCTAGTGGAGCTGAGACGGAGCAGGGTGGTTAGGGGCCACAGGCCAGATATGTGGGAGTGCATCCCGTTTATATGGGTACTGAGGTAGTTTGGTTTAGTACAGACAGTCCCGACCACCTATATGCCATACAGGTGGGATAACAGAGAGACTGATCTGTCAATTTTGATCCCGACAGATCCACTGAGGGAGGCCCCACCTTCCACAGATAGTGATGATGACACAGGAGTAGATGATGGCTACGTGGCATGGTACTCTACAGAGCTACCACGACACCTCCCAGCATCCATAGATGCAGATGAGGAGGACATAGCTGCAGTGCTGGAGAGACTGGAGGGAGAGCACGCTGCACTGACACATGCACACCAGGCTGCCCTCGAGGAGATTAGAGCTCTGACAGAGGAGAGGGATGCACTGATATTAGAGAGAGACACAGCACGTCAGGAGTGAGATATAGCGATCCAGCAGAGGGATCGCTACCATCGGACACAGAGAGGCCCTCAGGGCCAAATATGGTGATACAGGCACCACTTCAGAGTCTGGGTCACAGGGTGCGGCATCAGGAGGGCCACCAGCAGCAGCAGCAGCAGTGCCATTATGAGCACCCGATATGGTGAGTCTGAGCACCTATCAGGCTCTCCTTGCCGAGGTGAGATACTATGAGGACGCCTTGGCACAACATGCCCCTGATGTGCCTCGTTATGGTGTGAGGAGGAGTAGCAACAACCACAGCTAGTGGTGCATCAGAGGGTGGGAAGCACCAGGAGAGATCGAGGTGGCGGCAGGGCCCCAGTAGCAGGTGCTTCTAGCTCGATAGGAGGTGGCCAGGAGAGACAGCCTGGGCCAGAGGAGGGTGGAGGAGATAGTGTCTTCCACCTATCTGACTTTACGATATAGAGATGTTATTTTTGTACCGATATACTGATGTAGCCTCGATTTGAAGGCATTTTTGATGTATGATATAGATGGCTTGATTGAAAGCCATCCATTCTTTTTTGTATAGACACACATGTATATATATATATATCATCATTTTTTGTGTTATGTAATTGTACTTAGTACATTTAATTTTGATAGATATAGATAGATGTAGTCTACTTTTGATGGACATAGATAAATGTATTTAGAGGATAGATGGATAGATGTGATGCTGATGATGATAGATTGATGATTTGATGGACATTGATTGATAGAGGATAGATGATAAATTTGATGGACAAACATATGTTGATAGAGGATAGATAAGATGTGATAGATTTGATAAACTAAACACATAAGATTTAATAATGAAATAGATAGATGGATTCACATGTGTTTTTAATACATGCTTTGATGTGCCTTTTAGACAAGGTAGATAAGATGAGTATAGATAGAAGATAGATTTGACTAAATTAACATGTTAAATGTCAATTTAATTGGATGAACAACAAATAATAATGGGAAACGTTCTTGTGACAGCAAGGGATGTAATGAAATTACCTTGATTGAAAATAAAAAGCAATACACCTAGATAGGAAAAAGAATGATAAGTTAGGCCCCTAACCGACCATAAATAGAGACTTTGATAGGAAACCGAAAGACGATGCACATAAGGCCATAGACATAGATAAAATGAACCTGACACTAGTTAGTCACAAACCAGATCTAAGAGATAGATGGAAGGAGAAGTAAGTATGTATCTTGTCAAAATATATGAAGGACAGAATACGTGCTCATATTGGGAAAATAGGGTCTCCATATGATCAAAAAAGGTCTTATATCTCAGCTTCATGATTTTTGTTTTGATAGAAGAGAAAACTGATCAATGCGGGAAGTTTGCTAGATATAGAAAGACTGATTGATACAGGAAGTCTTTCAATGATGCTAAAAAGTGAACAAACTGGCCGAAGAGGAAGTCTGTTACTGCAAAGGCTGATCAATGCGAGAAGCCTTGAAAATTCCATGAAATAAACAGCCGTCCTTCAAGGGAGCAGTCTGTATTTTGAATTTGATGATAGCCATCCTTCAAGGGAATGGTCTATACTTTTTGATTTATTTGATAAGGCATGGATAGCTGTCCTTCGAGGGATCAGTCTATCTTTTGGAATTTTAGGATAGCATTTTTTTTTTGGAGCTTTGAAAGAAGCTGAGTTTAGACCAGATAGATCAGATAGAGGGGAAGAAAACGTATACAAACACGTACTCATGCCCCGAGTAGATTTGATTAAGATAAACACTTAGGACAGATGAAGTAGTGATTAAGGTGTTCCTACCATGAGGAGGAACATATCCATAAGAAAAATGCCATGAGTAGAGCCGCGGTACTCATATTTAAGGTAGAAAAGACATAACATGGAGAACCACATAGTTTTGAATCACTACAAAATATATGACTGGTTGTAGATGGATGAAAGATCTGGTTTTGCGACTAAGATCGTGTAAGATAGATTTTAACAGTAGAAGGGCCTTAGATGCAAAGCATTAAGAGGTTCCATTTCAGGTACACCATCCATGGAAGATAGATGATAAGCCCCGGACCCATATTTATGAGTGACTACGTATGGACCCATCCAGTTAGGAGCAAACTTACCACGTTGACTCCTTTCTAGTGTAGTGACATTTTGGTTTTCTTTAAGAACAAGATCACCAAATTTGAAGTCATGGTGCTGCAAGTGCTTGTTATAAGCACGTTTGACATGCTCAAGGTAGACTTGATGATGCTCAAGAGCATTAAGACACCGCTCATCGAGCAGTTCAAGCTGCGCTAGATGATTTTGACGATAGTCCTCATTAGAGACAAATTCTCTGAGAGAGACACGAAGAGATGGGATCTGGACTTCCAAAGGAAGGACAGCCTCAGACCCATAGATGAGAGAGAAGGGAGTAGCACCAGTAGGAGTATGAATGCTAGTCCGATAAGCCCAGAGAGAAAAAGGGATATGTAAATGCCAATCCCTACCAGCTCGACTAGTTACCTTTGCGAGGATATTACGCAAAGTTTTATTGGAAGCCTCAGCCTGGCCGTTAGCTTGGGGATAGTATGGAGAAGAAAAGCTGAGTTTGATATTGAAAGCATCACAGAGGTTCTGCAAATTGATGTTTTTGAAAGATTTACCATTGTCTGTGATGAGTTTGTGTGGGACACCAAAGCGACAAATGATGTGTTGATAGACAAAATCAACAATGGGTTTAGCTTTGGTTGATGAAAGAGGAATAGCTTCCACCCACTTAGTGAAGTATTCTGTGGCAGTAATGATAGAATGATGATGCTGTGAAGAGTGGGGATTGATGAGACCGATGAGATCAAGACCCCATTGTGAAAAAGGCCACAAATCCATTGCAGGTTGCAAATCCTGACTAGGGATATGTGTAAGATTGGAATGTTGTTGACACTTGACACATTTCTTAGTGTATTCGCAACAGTCTCGATTAAGAGAAGGCCAATAATAACCTAAACGTAAGATGCATTTAGCTATGGCCAAGCCACTAAAATGTCCACCACAGATACCATCATGGACTTCCTGGATAGCTTTAGATGATTCAGGGGTTTTGAGGCACCGAAGCAAAATACCATCAAAACCACGTTTGTAGAGGATTCCGCCTAGAATAGTATAGTGATTAGCGCGTAGGATAAAAGATCTTCTGCCATTGGAAGTCAGATCTGGAGGAAGCACTGAATGGGATAGATAATCAAAAATGTGATGATACCACTCATCTTGAGTATTGGTTGTGACGGCGTTAATTGAAGTCAATTGCTTGAGATGAGATGGTTGGTCTAAACGCTGCACAACCATAGAAAGTCGTGAGTCTTCGGTAAAAGGTGGAATAAGTGAGGCTAAAGAAGCCATTGTATCTGCGAATCGATTCATAGTGTGAGGAATAGCTTGGATAGTAAATTTATCAAAAGATTGAAGTTGAAAGAGAACGATATCGCGATATTTTTGAAGGATATCATTTTTGCATTGATAGACACCAGTGACTTGATTAATGATGAGCTCAGAATCACCAAAGATGTCGATATGGTGAGCACCAAGATTAATGGCATTTTGAAGACCTAAAACAAGAGCTTCATATTCAGCCATATTATTGGTACACTCAAAGTTAAGCTTGTGTGCGACTGGGATAGGTGCACCCCAAGGAGGAATCATGATGAAACCTGCACCTCCCCCTTGCTGACATTTGGACCCATCAAAGAAGAGTTTTATTTTAAATGGAGACAGACTGAAATTGATTTGTTGGATGTACTCATCTGGGAATTGAGCAAGGGGAATTTGAGTGTCTGGAAGAGGAGTATCAGCTAATTGATCCGCAATGACCTGACCCTTGATAGATTTTTACGAGATGAACTCGAGATCAAACTTTGTCATGAGCATGAGCCAACGAGTGATACGATCATTGTGATATGGTTTTGCATGCATTGTCTTGAGTGGATTGACACTTGTAACAATATAAGTTTTGTGATTAAGGAGGTAGTGACGAAGTTTAGAAGTTGCGAAGAAGAGAGCACAACACAATTTTTCAGCTTCAGAATAGCGTGTTTCATACTCATGAAGAGTGTGACTGATGTAATAGATGGCTTGTTCTTTACCGTTAGCATCCCGATGCGAGATCATGGCTCCCAGAGCATGGTCAGTCACAGAAATATAAAGATAGAATGGCTCCCCCTCACGTGGAGGTGTAAGCACAGGTGGAGAAAGAAGATAAGCTTTGAGATCATCAAAGGCCTTTTGGCAATGCTCATCCCATTCAAAATGAACATTCTTATGGAGGAGATGATGAAAAGGTTGACAACGGTCTGATAGTTGCGAGATAAAATGATGCACTGATTGAAGGCATCCCTGAAGACCACGGAGCTTGTTTTAAGTTAGAAGGGGGAGGCATCTCAAGGATAGCCTTTATTTTTATGGGATCAACTTCAATGCCCCTAATAGAAATGATAAAGCCTAAGAGTTTACCAGTGAGAATGCCAAACACGCATTTAGATGGATTTAGGTGAAGACAAAAATGAATGAGCCTCTCAAAGAGAGGTGCAAGAATGAAAAGATGATCCTGATGGCATTTGGATTTACCGAGGAGATCATCGACATAATCTTCCACAGTTTTGTGTAAGAGATCATGGAAGATGTAGGTCATTGCTCGTTGATAGGTTGCTCCTGCATTCTTAAGACCGAAAGGCATGACACGATAACAAAAAGTCCCCCAAGGAGTTATGAAGGAAGTCTTATGCTGGTCCTCTGGTGTGATGAGAATTTGATTATATCCAGAGAAACCATCCATAAGAGAAAGCATCTCGTGACCTACAGTTAAATCCACGAGTTGGTCGATATTAGGTAGAGGAAAATCATCTTTTGGACAAGCAAGATTAAGATCCCGGAAGTCGGTGCAAATTCAAATTTTCCCAGTAGCTTTGGTTACTGGTACAACATTTGAAACCCATTGTGGATAGTCAATGGGTTGGATGAAGTTAGTAGAAAGCAAGTGCCACAACTCTTCTTTAACAAGAAGGGCTACATGAGGGTGCATTTTACGTAATTTTTGTTTAACCGGTTTGATGTCTGGAAGAGTAACGATATTATGGACCACAATATCAGGATCGAGTCCTGGCATATCTTCATATGACCAAGAAAAATCTTGGTGATGGTTGGAAAGAAAGGTGGTGAAGTCTCCTAACTCCTGTGGATTAAGAGATTGGCCGACCTTAATGATGCGAGGGTCTTCAGAAGTCCCTATATTAAGGTCGACAGTGGCTTCGTTGAGAAGCGTAGACGTGTCAGAAGGAATGGTTTTAGGAAGATAAGAATCCTCTACCCCCAGATAGGTGAGGACAGAATCATCATCCACACAGTGGATAGTGTTGATAGTGGGAGAGTCGTCTCCAACTATTTCAGGGAAGACTAATGGTATGGAAGTGGATTCACCATTAGTTTTATAGGTCAATGGACCTATGGAAATGGTATTGACTAAAAAAAAAGTTAGGTGGGATGGAAATGGTGTCATCCACATCAAGTGATGCTTCTGACCTGGCGGGAGAAGATGGTTCCTCAATGGAAAGAGGCTCATCGAGAATGGTGATGGTGGCTTTTGAGAGAGGTTTAAATCCTAAACCAAATTTTTGATGTGGTTTAAGAGTTGGAATGGACGCAAGGTCATGCATACCCTATTCATACTTTCCTAGGCCAAAGCCCTTCCACGTGCATCGATATAAATAAGTTTTTGTGAACGCGGGATTCTGTAAACAATCAAACCCTGCTGAATAGGGTTTGGCCCTAGGGGGAGAATCCAGGTGATAGTGAGGTGTATCAAGACCACCGTAAATGAAGTTAGTCTGTTGATTGGGTAGACCAATGGTGACGATGTGACCAAGACCTGGCTGATATTCAGGTTGTTTGTCTGGTCTACCATACTCATTAGGTTTGAGATGGGTGTTAAAAGAGAGAAGAGGAAGCTCTCCTAGCGAAAAACGCTGCAACGTCTCTTCCAGATTTTGTAAATCTGGTAGTTTTGTTGCAGGTATGGAAGAGGATGAAGCCTCATCAGGAGAACAAGCATTCTCCTTTGGAGGGGTAGACCCTGTGGTCATGTCACATTGTGCGGAAGGAAAAGGATCTCCTGGATGAGTATAGATTTTTCCCTCATACTGATATTTTAAGCATCGATGGAGGGTTGATGGGATGCAATGCATTGTACGAATCCAGGAGTGTCTGAGGATCATATTGTAGTGGAATTTCCCTTCAACAATGTAAAAGAGCTCATGAAGCAGTTTCTTACCTACCTGAATGGGCAGGACCACAGTTCCTAAAGTAACTGCCAGCTGATCGTTAAATGATCGAAGGGTGAAAGGTGGTGGTGACACTACATGTTCTTTGGTAACTTAAGTTGCTCGAATGTGTGAGAGGAAATGACGTTGAGTGTAGCACCACTATCGATCATAGTGCGTTTTAACGTAGTGTTGTTGATTTGAACTGTGATAAAGAGGGGAGCCTCCAAATCCTCAGAAGAAAGGGGAGGAATTTCAGAATCCTCAAAGGAAATGGTGGTTGACATGGTCTATTCAATCCAACAACCATCTCGAAAGGCTGGGGCTCATCTGAATTCACTGTGATACGATGCAGATTATCAATCAGAGCCTGGCGATGTTGTGGAGATGATTGAATGAGGTCAAAAAGAGACATTTTGACCGGAGCATGGGTAAGTTGTTTCATAACACTTTCCTCAACTGACACGGGAATCTGAGCCCGAGGTGAAGCATGAATAGAGACCTGAGGTCTCGAGGCTGATGAGGAAGGAGGAACTCCTTCAGGGGCTGCAGAAATGACAATCAGTGGCAAGAGATGTAGATGATGATGGATTATCATACTGTTGTGCTCTAGTGGTGATATGAATTGTGTCGATTTGAGAAGGTGGAAGATCATCCTGGAGTGGAATTAATATAATTAGAGGTCTGGGTAGACCATTCAGGCTCAGATGTAATTGAGATGATAGGAGATATTTGTTCCTCCTCCTCTTCTAGCAAAAGATCACTTTCTTCCAAGAGACTGTTAACGACAGATTGAAGGGCTTTACATCCCTCGGTGTCATGTCCTGGGGTGCGGTGGTAAGCACAAATCAAATCAGAGTTGAACCAGGAAGGTTTTACTCCTTTAGGATTATAGGGTTTGATCGGAGGAAGAGATATGGATGAAGATTGGATAAGTTGGCGAATAATTTCAGTATAGAATCCGGTAGACAAAGATGAGGACAGAGATGAAGAAGGTGCCTCTTTCGCCTTAGCAGACTGTCGAGGTAAAAGAATCTACATATCTAGTTTGACAGTCTTTTTAGGGATCGTTTTTCTTTTCTGGACATCGGGAGAAGCAGCCTTGGGTGCCTGAGATGGAAGTAAGTGAGGAAAGATTGATTTTGGTGGAGGAGGAGCTCCTAAGATAGATTTTGAAGAAGATGAAGATGTGACAAGTGTTGTGGTCTTCAGAGATGAAGAAGGCTGCTTGGTCAAAACAAATGATGATTTAGATAAGACTGATTTAGATGAGGGAGGAGCTCCCAAAATAGGTCTGATAGGAGGAACAAAGGGTGCCTTGGCTTTTGGTGATGAAGATGATGGTCCTGATAAAAGAGGTGATGCCTTTCTAGTGGGTAAATCCACTTTACGAGACACCAGTGAAGAGGGTGTTGTAGAAGAAGATGATTTTGATGGTTTTGTAGAAGAAGACCTTCTCAGGGGATAAATCCAATCTTTTATGAGGCGTAGAGAGATATTTTTGAGGAAAAGCACCAAGAGTCTTAATAGTCTGAAATATTGGTTTTCCTTTTTCAGGGATGGTGACAACTTCAACCGCATAAGGTGATTGTAACCTTTTCGGGGGAAGGAGATGGTGAGGTACTGATGATGCAACGTTAGACTTTAGTTGTCTCGGTTTAAGTTCAAGAACCGAAAGTGTAGGTGTCGGTGTTATTTCTTTAGATTTTTCCTTAATAGGCAAGGCAGCATTGGTGATGGAAGAAGTGGATGACGAAGAAGTGGTTCCCTGTGAGGAAGATACTTCTGGTACAATAATTGTGGGTGTAACTACTGTAGGAAAGGAAACGGGAAGAGTCAAAATCAAAGATGCTTCCGTTGGTAGAGAAGTTGGTACGACTATAGGTATGTTTACCAATGGCATAGTCGCGGCGAAAATGGGAGAAACAGAAGTAGATGTATTCGTTGTGGAAACTTGAAGGGATGTAAATGTCCTCAAGCATCGAAAGAATGTCTGACGATGAGACAGATGAGGATGACACTGTCTCTGGCATGGATGGAAGATCAGATAAAGAGGCAGAGAGAGATGAATCCATCTCTAACAATGGAGAAATATTCAAAGACGAATTGTCTGAAGATGGCGGAATCTCAGAGATTAACGGAGTGGGAGGAAGTTCCGATTCAGTCGACGTGTTCGTAGATGGCTTAGGTTTAGAAGAAGATTCTTTAGTAGAGATGAAGCTGATAGTATGAGTGTTTGGTTTTTGAGACGTTGAAGCGTCATTGTTTGGGGAATGATTGGGAAAAGGTTGTTTAAAGACATCAAGTGCCTGATTTGGGGGAGCATTTGGGTTATCCAGAATGAGCTCGCCTTTATCAATGAATTTTTGGACAAGATTTTTGAAGGTCTGACATCGTTCAATGTCATGGCCTTTGGTTCTATGATAATGAAAGAAGTCATTTTCCCTATACCAGAATGGTCGTTCTTGGCTTTCATCAAAATTTCTAATAGGGGGAAGTTCGATCATGTGAACTTCCAACATTTTTTCTAAGATAGACGCATATGATTCCCCCAACGAAGTAAAAGATCGAGATGATGAGGGTCCTTTTTGAGAAGATGAGGAGTCTCTCCGAGGTGTTTGATTAGAAGTGTTATTGGCTCATGATGTTTTTAATACGATAGCATTGGTGGACCCCTGATTCTTGTCTTTGTTAGAAGCGGAAGGGTTTGATTTTGTAAACTGAGAAAAATTTGGTTTAGATTTAGAGTGAAGTTTTAACTTCCCTTGTTCAATGGCACGGGACTCAAGTTTGTGTGCCATCGTAAAGGCTTCTTCAAATGTGTGAAAGGTTTGGATCCTTAAAGTGGAAGAAATATGATTAGCACAAGATCGAGTAAACAACTCGATCTGTTGAGATTGAGGGAGGGAGAAAGACAATTGATTTATTATACCTCTCCAATGAGCGACAAAGTCTGCAATAGACTCGTCATCGAATTGACGAATGTTATAAAGATCTGTAATTGAGATCTTATGTGTGATATTTATTGAATTTTTTTCAACAAACATCTGAGCTAATTGAGAGAAAGAAAATAGGGAGTGTTGGGGAATGTTATTGTACCAGTCTAAAGCAGGCCCTGCTAGAGACATAGGGAAAGTACAGAGCATAAGCTCCTGATCCTGGACTATAAGGTAGCAAGTGTGCTTGAATGCTCACAGGTGCTATTGAGGATCCTCTCGACTATGAAATTTTGAGAACTTAGGAAGTTCCCATTGGGGAGGATAAGGCTTAAAATCCACTGATGGATGAATCGGTTCATTACACACTTCTTCAAAAGAGTATGAAGGGCGAGCCCCTTTGGTGGAGGCTTCTAGGTCTGCGATTTTATTGAAAAGAATTTATACGACGTCAGATTGAGGAGGAAGCATGTTGGTATGTCCTGCATAAGAAGTGAATGGTAGATTTTGTTGAGGCGTTAACGGGGGATTCATCTGCTGATTAACAGGATGATAAGAGGAATAACCAGGCATTCTGGGTGATGCCTGATGAGGTACTTGTTATGAAGGAGCCTGTGTATGAACAGGTTGTGAGATGACAAGTGGTTGAGAAAAAGTTGGTTGAATGAAAGACAGAGCCTGTGATTGGTAGGCTCCTACACTTGTCGACTGAATCGGAATGGGTTGAGGAACATGGGTGTTGATTTGATTGGACATGGTGGGGAACAAAGTCTGAATGAGGCTTTTGACTACCGGATTGGTTATTAAGGGCGCTGATGCCAGAGGATGTGTAAAGGTCACTGTCGCTAGAGCATTGGAAGAAAGACCAGCTGGAGGACGAGAAAAAGGACCCGAATGACTCGTAGAAAGGGGTTAATTCATAGAGAGATACTGACCCTGAGATGCAATAGACGACATAGAAGAATTAACAGCAATCTGTGAGAGCGCAGATGCACCCATCATAGCTAAGGAAGAGGGCCTCTCAAAAGTAGGTTGTGGAGTAGCCGAGGTAGCCACGACACTAGGAATAGGCAAGACCATTTGAGAACCAGTCGATATGGTCGGTGGAAGAGAAAAAGGAGGCACAGATGTGCCACCCTCTTCCGTGGTTCGAGGTGAGAAAAAGTATGCTAACTTTTCTATAAAATCCTGGGATGGTTCATGAGAATAATCATAAACTTGTTGGATTGGTGGTCCCTGATCAGATATTCGAACAAACTTATGCACTAGATAATCCATAAGGGCTACTGGATTGTGATCAAGGAGTTCCTGAAATTCAGGATCTCCACGAGGAACATACTCTATATCAGAAGTAGATGATACTTCTGAAGGACTGGGGGAAGCTGGATGTGATGGGATTGCTTTAGGATGATAGAAAGGATTATATGACCAAGATGGGGAACCAACTAACAGTGGTCCTGAGGAAGACCCAAGGGGTGCTGAAACATCCACATTAGTGGTGATCTCGGATGAAGAAGGGGCCAATTGAGCCATTTTTCTAGATTGTAACCGGGTGATGACCGTCATAAACAAGCACAAACATAGAAAAAAGATTGACCTAACTAATGCATAGATAATTCAAGCAACGTAGGTGATTATCTCTTTTAAGTTTTCATGCTTTTAAGAAAGAAAATATTAGGGAAGGCTTTTTAGAACAGGAACTACTTAGATAGCCAAACTAAGGATGGTTTGGGGAATGTTTGGTGAGGAGTCCCGAAGGCACTTCAGTAAAAGACTGGTACGTGGCTTGATATAGGGGCCTACCCCCACACTTCACACACTGTTGCGATAAGGGAGTCGGGTGCTTTGCCAATATATACCAGAACTTTCGTGAATTTATAGCGTAGCTCGAGTACCGCGTAGGCTCTTCCTCTTGGATGTCACTTTCAAGTAGGCGAGGCCAGGGAAGGAATTTTTGTTTAAATGCTTAATACCTAGTGATTTTGGCTTTGTGTGCAAGGGTGAAAAATAAAAATCAAATAGTGTCACTACTGATTTTGATCAATTTTCCAACCTATTTAGAAAACTAGATGAAGAACATACAACAGAAATGACAAAGAAGAAGTTCTTTTTAAGCACTAAAAATGAAGCGTTGGATTTCGATGAAGACAAGTCAAACAAGTTCTTTCCCAAATGTGATTAAATTCCTTTTAAGCACCAAAATCGAAATGTTTGAATGTGATAGAAAACAAACAAACAAGTTCCTTTTAAGTTCTTAAAAAGGAGAAAACACCGTAAAAGAGGAATACCTATAGATTTAGCTCTCCAAGGTGTGTGGACTTCAAAAAGCGCGTTGTTGAGCTCTTCCCCTTGAACAATCCTGCGAACAAGCAAAGTGCTCCGTAAGAAAAGGTTAAGCAAACACAAACAAATATAGAAAGATATATCTGGATAACAGTAGAATGAAAATTTTCTATTTAAGAAACTAGAAAACTTTCAAGGAAATAACAATTTTGCATAAAGGGATGAATAAAAAATGCAATCTTGAAATCAACTGAAAGATTTTACTGATCTTTGAAATAGAAATTGGGATTTAGATTTGCAAGCAAGAAGAAACTTTGACTTTGCAAATTATAAATGAAAGAAGCAAGACCAAAATGAAGGAAGAAAATGCTTAAGGAGAACTAAGGAAAAGCAGTGAAGAAATAAAACAAAAGCTCAAAAATGGAAAAGAAATGAACTTACCACTAGGGGACTTTAGTTAGGTCCCACCAGGTGTGCCAGAATGTAGATCAAGAATTTCTGCACTTGTTACCTATCCAGGTTAATGTACCAAAATAAACACAAAAACCCTGAAAAACTCAAATGAAATCGATACTTGATAGATAAGACAAGATCCAAAGATGTAGAGGGAAAAGAAATCCGATGTAGACAAGATGGGCACACATGAGAAATCCTATAAAGTAGATCCGAGGAACCTGTGAGACACATATACTTGACAAAAAATGACAATGTTAAAAGATATTTGGGTGGACTGCCCGAGAAGCGAGTCTGGGAAGCGATAAGCTCCCTCGACGGATGTCAGTCCACATTTTCAATTAAAGAAAGAAGCATACATGATAAAAGATGTAAGTAAATGTCTAGATTTTCTGATTAAAAATGATAGACAAAATGTAAACAATAGACAAAAAGTAATAGAAAATAGGAAACTGTGAGAACAATGCTGGATTTGTGTTACCTAAATTCTTTTACCTATCTATAGACCGATTGGTGTCGATTGAGTGAATCGGCGTCGATTAAGAATATCGGTGTCAACTGTGATCGGTCGGCATCGAATAGGGGACAAATTGTAGGAAGATGGAGAAATGGACAATGAAAGCTAGATCGTTGATGTCTGCTGGATCCGCAAGAGTCGTAGGGATACTGAAAAATCTCCACCTTCACTGGATGCAGGAGCAGAGTCACCAAGAGATCAATGGAGGCTCACGATGTCAATATGGTGGGGGCAGAGTAATGGTACTCCTCTCAGGGATTGATTTGGATAGAATTTTCTTTCACTTGATAGATAATGCTCAGGATTGATGCTCAAAACTCTCTGTTGTTCTTTCTGTCTAGCTAGAACTAAATTCTGGCCCTGTATTTGTAATCGGTGCCGACCAGGTATAATCGGTGTCGTTCCAAAAAATCAGCGTCGACCTAGTACCAGTTGGTACTGACCAGGGAAAAGACTCCCGAAATGGCCAAAAAGGATGTTTTTTTAGAAAGATGAAAGCGATCCCTCCGAATCAAATACGGGAAATATCCCGCTGCACAGTTTTGGGGGGAGGAGAAATAGGGGGGATAGATGGATAAAATTGATATGGGAGGTTAAGCATTGATATGGGGTAGATAAGTGGTTAAGATACATGCAAAAAGTATAGAATAGTTAATATTTAATTATCCAAGGGTAAAACACAATGGAGTACAATAAACTTAGGATAGATGTTTAATTAGATATTTAATTAATACCCTAAAAGAAAAGTGGTGATATAAAAGTGCCCCAGGCTACCCGAGAAGATAAACGAATGTAGAGGAACACAAAATTGGGTAACCAATTTCAGGTGTCTACACAATCTAAGTTTACACTCTACATCTATTGCCAAGCACTCACATGCAACATCACCCTAAGGCCATCCTACCTAATTCTCATTGTAAAGCATGATGATATTCCAAACCTAGATCATTACGATATGATATAAAGTTCATAACAAAAATGACCAATTTTCCCATCTCATAATTGAAAATTTGCATCCCCTATACAAGCATTAAAGGAAATGAGATGAATGGTCATGATTTTTCTGATCAACGACCATGTACAAAACCTTATTTTTTGAAAGACAAGACGATTCTAACTATGCAAATGCCTTCAATGGAATTAACATTCAGACGTGAAATATACGAAGGGGATAGATCAAATAATTAAAACTTGAGGAAGAAAAAATGTGGGAGAGGATGTAGAGGGGTGATGAAGAAGAGGTTTGAGGGAGGAAAAGTGCAAGTGTGGGGAAAACGATGTGGGGTACCATTATGTAACTCTTCTTTTCTACAATCACATGCCATTTTGTCAATTGTTTGAAGGAGAAAGGGGGTCTAATGTGTAAGGAATTGAGGTAACGTATTTTTGGAGATATCTTTGAATGCAAGGAGTGGGCCATCAATACTTCCAATGTTAATATGTGTTAGTAATTATAGCCCTTGTGTTTATTAGGTATTTGAAACATACATAAATGTAAGGGAAATTATATTATGTGTCTCATGGGATGATTTAGAGATAAGGATAAGTGGAGTTGACCAAACATACCAGGGTAGAAAATTACAATTGTGATCAAAGTTTCTCTCTAGCTATCAGGGTAATGTTAAGGGATTCTAATTCCCCCCTCATAATAAATAGGGTAAATCTAATAGGTTATTGGTTGGAAACCCGATTGTAATGATTTCTCCTTGTAGCACTTCGTTTTACCCATTAACAATTGTAAGCTTGAGGAATTGTAAGAAAAAATGAAATGTGCAAACAACCATCTTTGATTAAAACTTATGAATCTTTTCCCCAATGGATGTATAAATGTGAGAACATGGTATTTGGGTGGTCATAAACCTCCTCTATAATTTGATTGGCAGGAAGGATAACAATTCTCGGCATGGAAGAAATGATGCTTTTGTTTTAATATATGGGCACTATCGAAATTAGTCAAATATGAAACGTATCAATTGGATAAGGCCTTCCCATTGTGAACGATGAAGCCTCAACTATGGGCATGATTTATTTTCTTTCAATGATTTAAAAGTTGTAAATAGTTTTTCTACAATTTGGGAGGGTAAGAAACTTGGAGTTCTTTCCTGTCGCTACACAAGATTACACGCAATCTAAGTTTACACGCTACATATATTGCCAAACACTCACACACAACATCACCCTAAGGCCATCCTGCCTACTTCTTGTTGTAAAAGCCAATGATAGTCTAGACCTAGATCGTTGCAATATGATATCAAGTTCGTAACAAAAATGACCAATTTTTCCATCTCATAATTAAAAATTTACATCCCCTATACAAGCATCAAAGGAAATGAGATGAATGGTCATGATTTATCTGATCAACAACCATGTACAAAACCTACCCATAACTATTGATTTCTACTATGTATTTTTAGAAAGATAAGGTGATTCTAACCATGCAAATTCCTTCAGTGTAACTAACATTCATGTGTGAAATATACAAAGGGGATGGATCAAATAATTAAAACTTAAGGAAGTGAAAAAGTGAGAGAGGATGTAGAGGGGTGATGAAGAAGGGGTTGAGGGAGGAAAAGTGCAAGTGTGGGGAAAATGATTTGGGGTATTGTACCCACCCAAATTTACACGTGCTACATTGTCAGAAATGGTTCAAAAGTCCCCAATGATGATTCATGTCTTTTCTAAAGGTGTTCGAGCCCCTTTACCTCTTTGCAGTTCATATTTGTAGCCTAGATTACCTTACTTAGCCATTTCATTCTTTTTCGTGGCATCCTGCATTGGTTTTCCTTAAGGTTTAGCCTTAAGTTACACAACTATCACCCTACCTAGGCAGAGGGTTACGCAACCACCACCCTACTTGGGCAGCGGTTGCATAACCACCGCCCTATGCAGACCAGTGGTTTCGTGGTGAATTGGTTGAGACTTTCCAAGTATGAGTTGGACATGTGTTAACTCACTCCAGTTCACCTGTAATGGACCTTTATTTGTCAATTTGGTTGATTTTTAGATTGATTGATTGGTATCAACCTCCTTTTCCTTATATTTTTTATTGAGAGTTAAATAACCCTCCTTGTTGTGATGTGGCACCCCCATTAATTCCAAATGGCTTAGAAAATTTCCCAGCCTATGTTTTATAAAACAAATGCTTCTTCTGAACCAAATGGCCAGATTATTTTATCATTAATTATATTTTTATGTTGTTGAAATCTTGCTAGAGACTACACAACCAAACATTGTTCTCTTGCATTATTCTTCCTCTACCTGCATTACTACTAGACCACTTACAAGCCACCATTGCTCCAACTTCTTCTTCTTCTTTATTTCCTCTTCATTCCCAGTTCCCTGGACTCACGTGGACACAAAATATTGAAAAATATAACTAAGGGGACACAAAGTTATACCATAACCTGCATTGCCTCAACACTGTAATTTCCAAGTTGGGGTTGCTATTCAGTTTCTTCATAGCTTCATTTTTCATGTTTGAATATGTACACACGCTTATTTACTAGAGTATCAAAAATCATTCCCATTTCAATTTATGAAATAGATAGATTAAATACTATAACTTCCATTTCTTTTGAAAAGCTTATGGTGATAGATAGCTTCCCTTCCTATCCCTGTTGATTTGGAAGGGAAGTGTGTCTAGAGGAATGCTTCTGCATTAATTTATAATCAACTGCAATATCTTTTCATTTGTAAAACCTCCATTGAATCCTTCTTTACTTTTGTCAGGGAAGTTACAGGGGAAGAAAATCTTCTGAGAAGCTTTGATTTCTTCCCATGCCTCTGATGCAGAACAGAGGATTCACATCCACAATTACATTTTGGAAAATCTTTGTTTAATTAGGATAGATTAGATATATTGTTGCATAGATAAATAGTTACATCCAACTGTTTATTTTTTAGGATATTTTAATTAAATTGTAGAAGCAATTTCTTCATTTCTTTCTGTTAATTTCCAAAAAGCTCAGAAAATACAAAAAGATTAGTTTAAATTAGATTAGATTCTTTTTTATTGCTTTCATTTCTTCTATATATGGAAAATACAAAAACATAGTTTAGCTTTCATTTATTTAGATTAGCCTATTATTTTCTTTCATAGATTAAATTACACAAATGCACACATGACCATTCAAGGACCACAACAACCAAGAATATACAGTTGTGATCCTAGGGTCCCCCAACCGAACGAGTCCAAACTTCTCACAAACATTGACACGGGATTGAATGTATGCTAGTTTTCTGAACATCACCACTATCCACCTGATATTATCTCACAGCTGAACGTCCTAAACATCAAAGCTCAAAAAAGTTATGATTTCTTGGCCCAACCAATTGAGTTGCGCAATATCCCAGTCATATTTCCTCACCTTTTCTCTAGTATTTCCATGACCTTGTCTGAAAATTTTTACGAGGCGTCCGAAGGGACAATTTCCACGCATTCTGCAACTAGTTGAGAGAGTTTCACACACATACATTGATATAATTTTACATGTGTGTATCATTCTTGACTGTACCATCACACCCATTCAAGTTAGAGAGGATTTTATTTCCCTTGACGAGTAGATACCTTTGGTACCTGTAGAGGACATTAGATTTCCCTGATAACTTGTTATTCACATTCACCCAATTTTCTGATTATTCCATACATTCACCTATATCACTACTATATAGCCATCATCCATTCATTCCACATCGGTTGTCACAACACAACCTCGGGAGGTCGAGTGTGCCTAAAGGTCACGTGGTGATTTTCAGTCATACAAATTGGTGAACCCAATGTGAAAGACTAGTTCTTTCTTTTTTCCACTTTTGTTCATTTATTTCATCCATCCTTCTCCTCTCCCATTATTCTATGAGTATTCATATACCCCCCTGATATATGTTGGGTCAGGATTACATTAGACCTATTTTAGGTCTTGAGGCTTATTATTGCCAAATCGGACCATACCACAGTCACCCTCATTATCAAGGTGGGCTGATAATTATTCTTCCAACCTACCTTCACCTCACACTCCTTTCCACAAGGGTACCAACAACAATTTTTCTGTCAAGATTGAGGAGATTCGATCAGTCAGACATTCTCCAACTCGAACAATATAACACACACTAGAAGAGAACAAGACTTCTATATGATTGGGTCTTGATTCAAGGCCCCATGTTAGCATGCAGTATGATCCCTTCACTTCCTACCTCTCTTCTCATGAAGTAACTCATTGCACACTTTTTCTGAAGACAAGAGTGCTTCAATTTTATGGACCAGTCCTTAGATGTATACAAGAGTATGCTGATGCTCTGCTTCAAAACAATGACTATGTTACCCCTCCCTCTACAACAGAAAATATACCCAAAAAGGGGTGGCCTCCAAGAGAAAAATTTATAGCAGGAGATCACGTACCTCTACCTCCTAATAAAGCATAGAATACACCCAAATAAAATACAACACCATCTTCGGGTGATGTAATTTCTATTGTTAAGTGTTTATGGAGTTAGGGAGTTGGAACTACCTCATGCCAGATTGTAACACTCGTTCCCATATACCCTTGACACTTATATTTTGATTTCATGAAAGGCATTCCCTTATCATATCTCCTCATTATTGGTTGGGCACATTAGTGTATCCAGATTACAATCTCATACAGATACCCTCAACTAGGTGTTAGTTGTGCATTCTTATGTAACCTTTTGTGTTCCCAGAATTATCATAGTCACCTCCTTTGACCAGATCATCTAGAATTCTATGATATTTTCAATATCCTAGGTCTTGCTCTAGATGTGGTTTGGTCCCTTCTCCTTACCTCTCTATGCTCACTAGAGCCAAGATGATGCATGGAATAGTCCATGGAAAGGATAGGAATGCCTTCCATCTACCCCTCCCCTGCAACAGAAAACATATAGGGGGATAAAATCAATAGGAACCATCTAGAACCCAAAGCGCTTTCTCAAATTCCATCCCAATTTATACCAACTGCGATAATGGTTATTGTTCCTCAGCACTTCATACAGAATCCTCTGGTTTACATGGGCATTCCCTCGTCTGGCCAAGATCTTCCTCATTGGACCCTTGAGCGGATTAAGTATGCCCCGATTTACTACCTCGTATACCTGATACCCTCCAATAGGCACCTCCTCGTAAGTAACTCATATCTTGAGTTCATGCGACGTTCCCATGGATTTGTGCCTTTAAGAACTTCGTACTAGGGTGATGTTCCTTTACGTATTTACACATGTATTCCAAATCACCATATGGGACATGTATTCTTTTCCTGGTTCATATGCTCAGCCACTTAAGGGATGCCTTATGCCTCTACAAATGTTTAGGTTTCTCCATATCATCCTCATATGCCTACTCCACCTCCTCATCTAGGGTCATCTATGGTAGAATCCTATGCGTTGGGCACATATTCTTAATATCTCAAATATCCCCTGAATTTTACCATCCAAAGCATAATGCTTCCCGACCACTTCCTAACTTGCCAAATTTTAAAGGGGAGGGAGACCCAAATGTGCATATTAAAGCATATGCAACTATCGTCAGAGAGCTACTCCCATGGGATGCAGTTGTAGCTAAGATCTTCCCTAAGACCCTTGAGGGGATCACTCTCAATTGGTATTACAGGATACCCGAAAGCCTCCATACACTCCTTTAAGATAACTCATATCTGAGTTCATAAAGGATGTTTGACATGAACAAATTGTTAAGAATAGGAATCAGGAATTCCTTCATATAAAAGCAAGAGCATAATGAATATTGTTTCCCATTTCATTCAGAGGTGGTGGAAGGTCCTCTACTCTTTAGCGAGTGCTCCCAATATGGATCAGACAGATCTTTGTGATCTATTTCTTCATTCCCTTAAGTCGGGAAACAAAGGAACAATTCCAAAAGTTCCCCCTTAGGAGCTACAAAGAGGTGTTAGAGGGTGCTCTCCGCATTGATCAAGTGGCAATAGATAGTGGTCAAAAGACCTACAATTCAAATGGGAGACTGATCACTCCTCGCAAGGTAATTCAAATTACCCTAACAATTCCAACATAAATTAAGGACCTAAGGTCCTCAATAAGAACCATGGTGTTACAATGGATGGTGTAACTGATCAAGCCAAGAATCTGAATGTTGTTAACACTTCAAGTGCAAACAATGTCAATAACAATGTGAATGGAAATAATCAAAGGAGTAAAAATTTCACTCCTTCCATGAACATGTGGTGGATTTCAACCGTCCTCCACCTCCACAAAAATTTTAGGCCCAAGGCCCAATCAATACCTAAATGGGTATCAAAATCAATATCAAAACCAAGGGCAAAGGCCTCCAAACTTTAATTACAACAATCAATAGTTAAACAACAACCAGAACTTTGGACCACAACATAATGTGAATCAAAGACCTCAGGATTATGATCCTGACCTTTATTGTGGCTTCCATAGGGTTTGAGGGCATGATGCTAGAACTTTTTTTTGATTGTAACAAGTTCATACAATGCCTACCATAGGACCAAAGGAAACTCTTCATCGAGATTTTTTGGAAAATCCTACGGGTCAACGCAGAATGCTAGCATGGGGCATTGTTTCCCCTCAAAACACTCCTCTTAGGATCTTTAATAACCCTCTTCCTATGTGTCCTTGACAATGGAAAATTAAACCCCCATGACACAAACAAGGGTAACCCAGTGGGAAACAACACCACAAAGCTTCCAGTTCTTTAAACCCACTGGTGGCACCTCCATTTGGATGGTCGGCAACAAACTAAGATCGTGGGTCTGTCAAATTAGATATCAATGAACCTCAAATTAACACAACTACAAGAACCTGTGATTACTCAATGCACAGCCTATTCCCATCTACCCATCTATGTCGGATGACACTCTAATACTTATGATTTTGGTAGGGGCATATGATTTGATTATGGATTTAACCAAGACCTTTTCTCACATTCTCCTTCTTGGATTTGTTGAAGAACTCTCCTGCTCATCAAGCCACTTTGTTAGAAGCATTGGGTCTTGGTCACTTGATTAATGTTACCCCTATTCCACCAGAGGCACAAATCAACCACATAGACTTTGACATCTATCCTCCTGGGCATCCTGAAAGAGATGTTGGATTCATCTTGACATCAGTAAGATGCCCACCGATGTCAAGCTGACATGTAGAGGTGACCCAACATTGTATTTACAGGTCTAGATCTATAATAATTATGTTAAACATGTAATGATTGACAATGGGGTGGTGTTAATATTGTCCCCTTTTCATTCCTCCAAAAGTTAGGATATGGGGAAACCAATTGTTCCTCAACTAGAAATATGTTGAGAGGCTATGATAGTCTCAAAGCAACGTCCATATGGGACCATAGTGCTCCTGGTTACTCTTGGTCCCAAGACGGTTCTAACCAATTTTTATATTATAGATAGGGAAACCAACTATAATATGATTCTTGGTCGGCCTTGGATCCATCTGGATGAAGGAAATACCTTCCACGTTGTTCCAGGAATTCAGATTCCTACATTTGGGGGAAAATTATTCATCACTCAGGGTGACCCAAAGCCTTTCAATATTCACCTAGCCAAATTAAAGAAGAAACCTGGGGTCCATACCGAGTTTGAACTTCCCTCCAATTAGGTAAAAAACCTAAAGATACAACACCAGAGTCTAAACTGATTCCCATGATGGAACTGGAAACCTCCATTTTAATTGAGGGGTTTGTTATAACTAAAGATGAAATTGTTGTTGTTGATACGGTATCAACAGAAACCATGGCTAAGATTGTCAAGTTGTTAGAAAATTAATTTCCTATTCTCCTCCCTTTCGACTCCTTGGGCATAGGACATGCTCTAGGACTCAGATCTCTTCTGGTCTGAAGATATTTGCATGGTTGAGGTCTCAGAAGTGGAGGAAGAAGATACTATAAATGATCAAACATCAATATTCCCTAGCAATTATTGTATGCTCAACTATGATGGAGAAAAGTGCATCATTTTGGTGTTGGGACAGGCATGATCCTCACTTCCTTGAAAGGGAAGGTTATTCCTTTTTCATTTAAGCTCAATTTTGAATGCACAAACAATGGTGTTGAGTATGAGGCTCTTTTTCTTGGTCTCATTGTAGCCAAAATAATGGGTGCTTACAATATTAGAGTTTTGGGTGATTCCCAACTAGTCGCCAACCAAGTTTCAGAAGTTTACTGGGACTAGAGCAGAGCACCTGCCACTCTATAAGACTAGTCGTACTTAACCTAAGCAAAGGTTTTGACTTCATATCCATTGAAGCTATCCCATGAACAAAACCTTTTAGTCTGATTCCATGGCTACTTATCGCTTCTTGCTTTTGTCCAAGTGGAGATTTAGAAGATATTGAATTCATTGTCTCAGTCCAAGTCAAACCCCTAGTTTGAAAAATTCCTACAAATCCAATTATAGCATACATTGAGACTGTGAATGATCCTACCACTTTAGATTATGTGGAGAATGATGAGGCTATAGTAGGTTACCTTAATGCATACACTGACCTTCATCTCGTACATCACAAGAGGGGATTCACTCTCATACCTCACTCTTCCTCCTATTTTGGAGATCGTACGATGGGTCCTTCCTCATCAGAAGGCCTTGAGATCTATGAAGTAGAGGAGGAAGGAGAACTAGAACTACCTCCATCCCCACCTGAGTTTGAAGAAGGAAATGCCTCTTTAATCGAAGGGACCATCGATATAAATATCGTGATGGAGGAAGACCCTAAGATATTGAAACTTGGTTCTTCTTTAACTCTAAAAGAAGTGGAAATTCATACGAAGGTTCTCAAGGATCATTCAAAAGCCTTCGCATTTCAGCTACAAAGTGATGATGGGAATTTCTCCCCAAGTTGTCAGTCCACAATATCATAACCAAACATGATGCCAAGCCCATCAAACAAAATTCAAGACCTATGAAGCCAAAAGTGGCTCTGATGGTCAAAGAAGAGGTTATGAAACTCCTACAGGTGGGATTCATCAAACCTGTAGATTATTCAATGTGGGTATCGAACATAGTCCACATCCTCAAGAAGAATGGGAAAATTTGAATATGCATTGATTTTCGAGACATAAACAAGGCGTGTCTCAAGGATGATTTCTCGTTACCTTCCATCGATGTTATCATGGATGTAATAACTGGATATGAGTTGTTGTCACTCATGGATGGTTTCTCGGGTTACAATCAGATTAGGATCTCTGAGGAGGATCAGACAAAGACCACTTTCACTACTCCTTAGGGTACCTATTTCTATGCGGTCATGTCATTCAGTCTTAAAAACATTGGTGCTACCTATCAATGGGAAATGACCTATATATTCCATGATATTATTCACAAGATTTTGGAATCATACATTGAGGATCTTATGGCTAAGGCCAAAAAGTTGTGATCACCCCAAGGTGCTTTGCATCATCCTATCTCGTCTCATTGAATATGGCATCACATTAAATCCAGAGAAGTGTGTATTTGGAGTGATGGGAGGGAAGTTTTTGGGTTACATCATCTCTTCACAAGGGATTGATGTAGATCTGGAAAAAAATTGGGAGTCTTAGAGATGACTCCACCCACAAGATGAGTCGGGCATCAGGTACTTTCTTGGAAATCTCAGAGCAATCAAAGGTTCATACCTGATTTAACTTGTGCTATTCATACGATCTAATCAAAAATTTGTTAAAGAAGGATGGTTGTAACATCTGGATGACTGAGTGTCATGAGGTAATTTGAATCAATCAAGCAGTTTCCTATTATCACCGCCCACACTCATGCAGCCTAAGGTGGATCATCCTCTCATCTTGTATTCTCTAGCTACAGATGTCTCTCTAGCTTGCATGTTAGCATAAGAAGATGATGATAAATGTGAACATGTAGTTTACTTCATTAGTCGCACCTTGTCTAGACTATGAGAAGCGTTATACGCAGGCAGAAAAGGAATGCCTTGCTATAGTGTTTGCAATGAAATAGTTAAGGCATTATATGCTTAACCAAGAAACATGGGTGATTGTCAAGACAGACCATCTTTGAAATGTTTCTAACACAGGGTTCCTTGTCCAAGAAAGTTGGATGCTTCATGACCCTAATGGGTAAATTTGAGTTAACCTTTGTTAATCAAAATTCCTTCAAAGGAAAAATCATTGTAGATTGGTTGGCAAGATAACCCATTAGATGGTGGAGATCTAGTAGACTTGGATTTCCCTTATGAATGCATGTATTACATAGAAGTTAGGCCTCCCATTTCCATGTTTCCATGGTATTCAGACATTTTCAATTTCATTATGGACCGCACATACCTTGAGGGGGAAAACCTCGCAACAGAGAAAATGGTTACATGTCATAACCACCAAATATGTGATTATAGAACAAGTGCTTCTATCATAGAGCCTTTAATGGAATGTTGTTAAGGTGTGTCGACAAGGAAGAGTCAGAAAATATTCTCTTCAGATCCCACAATGGATTCTGTGGGGGTCACTTTGGAGGGCATGCTACTACTCAGCAAGATACACCAGATGGGTTATTTTTGGCCCACCTTAGAGCATGATGTTGTGGATTATGTGCGTAGGTGCCACAAATGTCAAGAATTCTCTCATGAGATTCATATACCATGCCCAGGCTCTACAACCTATTGCAACACCCTGGCCCTTTTCCACATGGGGTTTAGATTTGATAGGGAATTTTTCTCCCTCATCAATGGATGGCCACAATTTCATAATTACGGCCACAAAATATTTCACAAATTGGGTTAAGGCCATGCCTCTTACCACTGTTCCTGGGTCTGTGATCACAAAGTTCATCTTCAATCAGATCATTTGTAGGTATGGGGTCCCACAAGTCATTATCTCATATAATGACATGTCTTTTAAGAATGAAGAGGTGTGTGAGTTATGTGAAAAGTTCAATATAAACCACCACACAACCTCTTTATACTATCCTT
Organism: Taxus chinensis; assembly: GCA_019776745.2. Classification (NCBI taxonomy): domain Eukaryota; kingdom Viridiplantae; phylum Streptophyta; class Pinopsida; order Cupressales; family Taxaceae; genus Taxus; species Taxus chinensis. The sequence continues at coordinate 897,177,558 of CM034148.1, forward strand.
AGGCCAATGGACAAGCTGAGGCTATGAACAAGATGTTAAAATCCATTCTCCTAAAAACGGTCAAGGAGAATAAACATGATTGGCATTTGAAGTTTTTCCAACCTTGTGGGCCTACAGAACTTAATGGTAAGAACACCTACGGGGTAACCCCATATTCCTTAGTGTTTGGTTCTGAAGTGGTTTTACCACTTGAAGTTTAGATACCTAGTCTCTAAATATCATTACAAGGCATCTTAGGTGAAGAATGATATCGCGAGGCACGACTCATTGAGTTAGAAACCCTCGACAAAGCTCGACTCAAAGATGAGCAATGACATAGTGTCTACACTGACCGGATGATTCGGCAAGTACAACAAGAAGGTGTATGAGCATGAAATATTAGTAGGAGATATCTGGTATTGAGACTTGACATCCAGATAGATAAGAAAACCATCAAAGGAAGGAAATTCAGGCCCAAGTGGTTGGGCCCATATCGAGTCATGGAGGACTACAAGAATGGGGCATATCACCTGTGTACATTAGAGGGTGAAGAATTTGGTGAATCCATCAACTCACTTCACTTAAAACGTTACTACGCATGATCCATCTGCATTTCCACATGTACATTATTGCATCCATACTGCATTTTCATCTACCAGATCATTTTGTAAATTTGTAATTCAAAGAACTTATCTTTCAAGAAACTTTCAAAAACTTCTAAAAATTCATTGGCAAAACATTCAATCACATTTCTTCAAATATTCACCATATTATCATCAACATTTCTAATCATTTCATCAGTTCAATAAGTTAAGACATAATTTTGACACTAATCCTACCAAGGCCTGCATACTTGGTTCTACTCATAGTTTTCTTCCAGCTTACTAGGTGTCTTTTCCCATAGTCTGTTCTAGAAGCTTCTTGGTGTCACATCTCTCCTATAAAAACCTCTTTGGTAGAACAAAATCATTCTAAACATTTTTACCTGGATAACTCCTTTGTTCACCTATCTCAGCCTTTGGTGTTGAGCCCTCGCATCTTACTGGTTGTGTGGTTTGAGGCTAGGGGAAAGTTCTCCCTCCCAAAAGCACAACTCAAATTTAAAAAAAAAAAATGATATAAGCAATTCAAATCAAATAAATGCAAAAATATTTCATTTACAAATAAAACCACACTTCCTTTCCCCACCAATCTTTGGTGATGAGCCCACATTTCTTACTGGTGACGTGAGATTGGGAAAGGAGGGAAGTTCCCTTACTTACCTATATCTTGTCCTTGGTGATGAGCCCATGCTTCTTACTGGTAGCATGGGGCAAGGTATAGGGGGTTTCTTCAAATAAGTTAGTAAGTTGTAAGTAATTCATTCAATAAAAAGTTCTTTGAAATCTTAAATCCCAAAAAAGTGAATTAGATGTGTATGTTCCAAAAGATTTAAAGCCTTAAAAACCATATTTTTTGCAATCAAGAGGCCATCTACAGATCTAAGTCTAGATAAACTTGCAAGAAAATCACATTCTAAGACTATGTAGTAAATTGTGTGTAGAGTTAGGTTGTAGGTTCCTAATTGGATTTCTGTCAAAATCTTTTGTTTTCCTCATCACTTCCATTCATCAAAATCATACAACTCACATCCCTCTTGGCTCTCGGTGTTGAGCCCTCACATCTTACTAGTTACGTGGAGTTAGAAGTGGAGTGCTTTCATTTCTCTTATTGTATTACATTCATCACATTTTTCCAACAAAGTAAGAAGTACCAAATATTGCTTGAAAAACCAAAGTTTCAACATTACATTGTGTTTGCATTAGCATCATATGAAAAAAATAACAAAAATAAATCATTCTGTTAGCATATCATCATCCATAGCATGCATCCAAAAAGCATATAAAACATTGGAAATTTTGAGCATCTAAGAGTACACAAGTGAAATAAACCATCAATGAGTCAACTCTTACATAAGAATGACTGAAAAAAAAGAAATTTGTGTATATATATATATATCCATAATAATTCAAGTTTGTATACAATGTCATCACACTCTAGGTGTGGTCAAAATTCTCGCAATGAGCACAAAAATTAAAAAAAATCATATACATATATATTTATGTCTCACAAAATGACATCGAAGCAATAAGGCCCGTGGCATATCCCTCCCTACAGGATCCCTGAGAAGGTATGTGGTTAGGACTCCTATTTTGGCTCTATGGTAGCGTGAATGTGAGCCTCCATGCATTGAATGATGAGAGTGACCATGTGATCTGCCAGCTAGTCACAGCCTCAATGCTACAAGAGTGGCTCTGCCTCTCCATCCTATGGGCTAACTGGAATGTGTGTAAGCTCAGTCCTCATCTTAGAAAGCATCTATATGGCTCACCAAATCGGTGCAAAAACATCAGTGTGATGGCTAGCCTACATCGATCTACCCCATGTCTGCAAGAAGCTCCTCTTTGGTCTTCCCTATGGGGATGAGTAATGTATCGACCAAGATTCAGTGAATAAAGTCTCATCATCCATCAGCAGTGGCTGCAAAACAAAAGTGAAAACAATGGCGAGTTAGAAAACATTCAAAACTCAAAAAGAAACACAATGTGTAATTCACTAACAATTCTAGCTAATAAGGTTGAGAGAAGAGTATCTACATACTCAGATCTCCTAGCACCCAAGAAGGGTTGGCTGGTGCAGCTAGTGGTGGTGGAGCCACTGCAAGCACCTATTGAGCCTCACCCTCTCCTGAGGTGATGTGTTGGCCCATCATGGACTTCTCATCACTGCCTCCCTCGTGAGAAAGTGGTATCCTCAGAAACAAGATTCTCCTTCTCCGCCTCCACCTCTATTCTACTGTAATAGAGATCTCCTCTGTAACCTACCACTCCAAATCATTGATCACTCCTCCTCCTCATCTCCTCCCCTCAGTCTCCTCACCCATCTCCTCACCCTCACCCTCTTTGTCTCTAAAGCTATGTGGGCCTCCTCCTCCTCCTCCTCCCCGTTGTGAGTGGGTGGCCTCAATCTGGAGGAGGGCTTGCTGGTACTCTAGGAACTGGGATAACCTTCGCAGTGATAGGTACCCTAGGTGTAATGACTATCCAACCATGCAGGCCCTTAGGGCCTCCATGAGCCTCTCTGATGCCATGATAAACAATGGGAATGGTACAGAAGTGCATCATCATCATATGGAAGCCCAAACTGCTAAGGGACTCTCTGTCAACATGGTGGACCTCCACCCTAGCTATCATATCCACTAATTGTGTCACACTGCAATACAAGTAATCAGTATAGTCCCATCATCACCCCATAACCCAATCATATCCTGGTATGGCCTCGCAATGAATTCATTTGTGATCAATGTGGCAACAGGTTGGTGCACCCCTCTGAGAGGGGTCAAAACTGTCCACCTCATGGCTCTGATAGCCCCTGGATCTGATATGCCAACTCCCCTCTGGTAGGGGATGATCCTCTCATAGACCCAACTCATAACCAATGTAGGGTGGCTCAGGGACTTCCCCTGTATCCTAACAAATGTGGTACAAATCATGATATGTGGCTCCCAAAATTTCCACACCCCAAGCATATATCCTCCCATACTACTCAATAGCCTGAATAATGGGAGCCCAAAAGTACAAGAGCTTGTCCCCGCCCTTGTCTCCCACCAAACGTGAAGCCAAAATACCTAATGATAGCCTTGCGTAGGGTGGGGATAGGTGCAAAGGAAATAGAAAGTAATTGCATGCCCTACTTGGCACCGTATTGGGAACCCCATCATCTCCCATGTATGTTTCCCAACTCCTAGATAAGGCGACCCTGATCCCACTATGTCAATTTCAATCACCTACCAGTCACAGGAACACCCAAAATCCTATGTGAACATCCTCGAGAGTGATGGTCCACTCTCCCCTAACACCAAGAAACCGGAAAGTGTTTTGGTTGGCATCCAGTAGCTCAGTAAGTCACATAGTAAATGATTCAGCTGGCACTATTCAGCTCATCTGTGAAATCCTCCATATGCCAACTCTATGTAACAAGTCCCTCTCTACCTGGGACAATTGATCAATAATCCTCGGAAGCCACTCACACTCTCTAGTCCATAGCTCCACGAATGTAGGAATCCTTCTGCGTTCACCAAAACAAGAAAAAGAGAAAGTTAGCAACATGATTCAACACATAAGCTCATCAAAAACAATATAAAACAACTTAAAATCCAAAAAAATAGTCTAAGTTAGTCTAAAACAAGCTTCTGTCTTGACAATTATGTAACCTCCACCCTATGCAGAGTGGTGGTTACATAATTGTCATTGCGGTTACGCAATTGCTGCCCTATGTACAGAGTGGCGGTTGTGTAACCACCACCCTATGTAGGTGGCGGTCATGTCCAGAATGGATAAGTTGTCCCCCATGACCCAAAACTCAAAAAAAATACAAAAATTGATCATTTTAGAAAAAATAAAAGACAAACCCACCTAGACAACCCCCTAGGGAACATTTTAACTAAAATATTTGCAAAAATAACCCCCCTTAGGTGTAGATTTTTCAATTTTTCACATTTTAGGTTTAAAATAAACAAATGCAAAATACTAACCTTTCTCTTAGCCATTGGATCTCTCACTTGTGGGGCCATGATCATGATGTCATGCTCTTCGATTTGACTATATCCTCACTCAAAATGGTCATAGGTAGTCTAGAGCTCCAAATTCTCTATGAGGGCAAGTACAAATGAATTTGAAAATGATGGTTTTAGATATATATATATATATTGTTTTAAGGGATTGTTTTAACTTTGTTTTGAGTGTGTGCACTTTGCAGGGCTAGAGCGCTGGCATAGGTATGTTTCTATCCCCGTGGAATGGTAAGTCCTCTTGTCATTTTAGTTTTAGTATGTTTTGTCAATTTCATATCTATCTGCACTTGAGTCTTGTTTGCATTTTACAGGTAGCGGGAGCTTGGATGGCATCACTTTGGCACACAGGTGTGTCAGGTATAACTTCTAACTCCCCATTTTGGGAATGCCATACTCAGACTCTACATTTTATGCCTCTTCATGGCTAAAACACTTCTTCATGAGGGGGAAATATGTGTGCACCCAAATTTACATGTGCTATATTGTCAGAAATGGTTCAAAAGTCCCCAATGATGATTCATGTCTTTTCCAAAGGTGTTCAGAGCCCCTTTACCTCTTTGCAGTTCATATTTGTAGCTTAGATTTCCTTACTTAGCCATTTCCTACTGCTTTTCTGTGGCTTTCTGCATTGTTTTTCCTCAAGTTTTGGCTTTAAGTTACACAATCGCCACCTTGCATGGGAGGAGGTTGCGCATGGGAGGAGGTTGCGCAACCGCTGTCATACTTGGGCAGAGGTTGTGCAACTACCACCCTACTTGGGTGGCGGTTGCGTAACCTCACCCTCTGCAGACTGGAGGTTCCGTGAGAATTGGCTTGAGACTTTCCAGGCATGAATTGAAACGTGTGTTAACTCACTCCAGTTCACCTATAGCACACATTTCTTAGTCAATTTGGCTGATTTTAAGCTTGACTGATTCATGTCAACCTCCTCTTCCACTTATAATTTTTGATTGAGAGTTAGCTACCCCTCTTTATTGTGATGTGGCACCCCATTGCTGCCAAATGGTTTAGACCATTTCCCAACCTATATTCTATAAAACCAACACTTCTTCTTAATAAAATGGCCAAATAATTTTATTGTGAATTGTATTATTATGCTATTGAAATCTTGCTAGAGACTACACAACCAAGCATATTCTCTTACATTGTTATTCCTCTACCTGTATTGCTACTAGACCACTTGCAAGCCACCATTTCTCTAGTGCCTTCTTCTTTGCTTCCTCTCCATTCCCAATTCCCTGGACTCACGTGTGTTATCAGCCAATTTTGAGCTTCGCAAAAATTAATTAAAATAAAAAATTAAAAAATAGAAATTTTGAAATTTTTTAAAAGTGTTTGCTTTGCATGGTTTATCACCCCTCATGACGACCGTCTCCTTTTTGGTGATCGTTTTGGTCTTCGTTTCATCCTTTTCGGGCAAGAACTCCTCCCACGAGGATTTAAACTGCATTAAAATACATTAAAATTAATTAATTAATATTTAATTAATTATTTTGCTCTTTGTTTGATAAAATTAATTTTTAAATAACTTGGGAGTATTTAATTAAATAAATATTAATTAAAATTTATTCGACAAATTTTTATTTTATTTGCCGGGGAAGTAAGCTTTGTGCTTTCTAACTGCCGGGGAATGCCAATTTGGCTTCCCAAGCCCGGATTTCCCTTTTCGTGGCAATTTTATTTTAATTTCCCATGCTTGTGGGATTTTCTCCACCAATTGCCAAATCATGGATTGGCAAATGGGAAAGAAATATCCCAATTTACCACATGGGGAAATTGAATGAAGATTGCCAACCCACTTTGCTATTTCACATTGGCAATTGGCCGTTGCTTTCCCCATTTCCCCTGGCAATTAATTCCACTACCTGGGAAGAAGGGAAGTTGGTTTAGCCTTCATAAATTCCTCTGTCAGACTCAGTGGAAAGAGTTGTACGAAGCTTCTCACTTCTTCTTCTAAGAACATAATATTTTATCACATCCCACGATATTGTGAGCCCATTGCAAAGGATAAAACACAGCCATAGAAATCAACGCATTCACTAGGAAGTGTAAGAAACAAGAATATTATTTCTTAAAGCTTCACGCAGGATCTAAAATCCAAATCCGTATGCATTGGTGAAGGAGTTTGATTATAAAATAAAACAAAAAAAAAATTCTACATGCTGGAGGTTAGAGGAAAGAGAAACACAGCCAAGGAAATAAAAAGACAATTTCTACGTAGGTTTACAAAGCTCTAAATCTCCATGCAGCAGGGAGAGGGAAAAATTAGTTTCCACGCATAGGCTCAAGCAAAGAAAGAAGGACAGCTTGCAAATCCCATGCATTGGCCAAGGAGGAAGAAACAAGGAAGGAGTCTTCAGAAAATTCCTCCAAAGACCATGCAGCTATAGGAGGAGGGTTTCCATGTACTAAATAAGGAAGAGAACAGTCCAAAAATAAGAAGAAAAGGAGACCACGTGAGGTAAAAGAAAGACAACAAAATTGAAAACAAATTCCCCCAAACAGCCACGTGTGAGGAAAGGAAGATAAGAAATCAGTTAAAATACAGTCCAACAAGGACAAGGAATCACCATGCACAACAAATCCAAGCCAAAATGAAGTAGAAGCCATGCCAGGGAGAAGGAATACACAACTCATGCCAAAATAAGAAAAGAAATAAAGTTGCTCACATGCTACAGTTTTAGATGCCTTTGCATAAGAGAAAGAAATAAAAAAGAAAACAAAAAAATCCATGCAGGTTTAAAATAAAAATAAAAAATACAAAGCTCCCATGCAATCATAACACACAGTGCCAAAAGTAAGAGTTCCAATTCCTGACCAGGAGAAAATAGAAGACCACGTGGAAGATAAGAAAGGCAGTTTGAAATTTTATTTAAAAAAAAAAGATCTTCAATTCCAACGCATTTTCCAGAGAAGATTGCCACAGGGAATTCACAGAGACTGAAGTTATCTTCAAGTTCGAGGATTTTAGTTCATGTTACATGCAAAAACATCGATGTAAGGGAGAGATCATGCATGATAAAACACATGAAGAAAATCAAAACAAGATATTTTTATTGCCTCCAACATCGAGTTTCATCTCAAACTGATCCAAGCTCTATATCGAACTCATATTGCCGCTTTATAAAAATTGTAACCCAGAATTTCTTGACCTTATTTTAAATAATAATAATAATAATTTTTGTAACCGGGATTATTATTTATTATTATTATTGTTTTTAAACAATAATAATAATAATATTAAAAGTGAGTCATTTTTCTACACTAACGAGGGTTTCAGAGATTGAGACCCGACCCTGCTTGCATTGTTTTATGTGCTCAAGTCATTCTTCTGTGAAATTCATAATGGCCGAGAAATCTAACAAATCTGTAGGGAGATTGAGGAAGCCAGTGGAGAAATCAAAAAAATCCACCCTGAAGTATGAATTTCAAGGAATTATCACTCCCAGTTCCATTAAGTTAGCATATGACAACATCACTTATACAAATCTGGGTCACATCAATGTGCAACAATTCTGCGAGCGGGTGAAAACTGAAGGAAAAACCATTTTCTCATATAGACTTTACCATAGTGGTCTACCCCAAGCAACAACATTTCCTATCTCGGTGTAGTGTTCGGAGTTGATTATCGCTTGCGTGGAGCATTATGATCCTGAGAGACGAGGAATTTTTAAAGATAATCGCGAGCCTTTCCTCTTAATCACACCAGAGAACATTGCGGAATTACTCGGCATACCTAACTTTCTCGAGAACGCAGATATCACTCGCCACTCAGTGCAAGAATTCTGGGATGAAGAACCCTTGAGATGGAGCAAGATGGTTAATAACAACTGGTTAGTAACCAAGAGACCTCGAATTGAAAAGCTTCCCAAAGAACTGTACCACATTGAGTTCATGGAAGAAACCGGGGACATGATTACTCTCCTAAGTCGAGTTTTCGGTCTACCTTCTGCTAGGATTTTCCACCCATGGATGTATCAGTTTATCTATATCATCCTAGCCAAGAAAGAGTTTTTGGACTAGTCCACCACCATCAGTAACACCCTTCACAAACAATTGATAGAATTTAAGATGACTGGATGCTTCTACATGACATCGTATCTGACTTATGCGGGGTAGCAAGAAGAAATCTATTTTTGGGAATTGAAATGAGAGGAGTCATGGAGCCGTCAAATAGTGTTTTTCATTATTACCCTCAACTCAGTTTCAAAAATAGTTCTCACCATTTTAGAAGAGTCATCAATGCATTCACCTTCCATGTGATTTGGGACCTGAATCAAAATAGTGAGGAAAGGTTTTCTAAAGAAGCCATGAGTGTCATTTTCCAATGGGGAACCTAGTTTATTCAATTTTCATCTTTTTCCTACATTCGCGTGAGTGGATTTGCTGGTACCCTATGGAAACTTCCTAAGTATGTCAGTGACAGATGGGCATTAATGGATTTGGCGCGACAATTATTCCAAGTTCACTACCTTCTTAGTGATAAGCACCATTCAGGAATTCATTTCCCAATCCAAATCGGGGAATACCCATGTCTAAATATTTTCAGTGCACAACTCATGGAAAAAGAGTTCACTCTCATAACCATCCATCCATATGTGAAGAGATCCTAGTTTTATATCAATGGATATATGCAAAATATTATGGGAGCAAAGTATCAACATAATCCTACCATGGAAGATTTTTGGGCTGCTTGTTCAGACGAACATGAGGTAAGAAGACGAGAATACTGCCACCTAACACTTGCTCAGATCAAGGCCTTTCACATCAAGAGCCCTCCTGATTCATTCATAAATGATGATGAGGATTTCATTGATCCCTCATATGATGCAGTTGCTTTTACCCCATTGCCTCGAATCGACTGGACCAAAAGAGATGAATTTTCTCTTGATAGCAAGAATCCCAATTATTGAAAGAAGCATATCTTGGTATGACAGAGAACTTGCCAAGTTGCAATCAATTCCATATCATGTTTCGGGATCAAAAAAATTTCCAACAGGAGGGGGCCTTCATTTGACCAAAGTACCATCCAATCATACACAACAAGCAAGAAAGGAGTGGTTGCCAAAATCCAATTCGCCAAGTAACGTGTCACGAGGAGAAAGATCTAAAGATCCTAACCCCGAAGAAGGAAGAGAGCGTGTGTCTAGATTTTCTACCTCGAGTAGAGATTCTTCTACCCACATCGTTAATAGTGCTCAGAAGCTAGTGGTAAATTATCCTCAACCTTGCTTCGAACAAACATCCACTCAGGTGTAGGTAATTCAAATATCAAACACTTCAGAGCATGTAGTTCATGAAGGGATTTTCCAAAATCTCCCAAATAATTAGGAAGTGGATATTGAGGTTGTGTCTCCTCAAGTCAAGGTCGTAGATAGGATTCAAGAAGGATCTCATGATGTCAAAAATAATGAGAATATTGATTCGAGCTCTAGGATTTTGTATGCAGAAATAGTGCATGATACTCCTTCCTGGGTTGATTATGAGATTAAGAAAAGGAAGAGGGTTGTCAAGGTAATTGACATTGATTTTGATTCCCTTTTCAAACTTTCAAATGACGTCATTCCAAAGAAGCCTAAGGTACTTTCTCGAATAATGGTGGATAGTGACAGGAAATAGGTTTTTGGATCTTGCCATCCCACAAGTTGATAAGGAGCATGATGCCATGACACCTGCTAATTATGAAGTTTCCAGACTTGGACTTGGAAGATCTACATTAGAAAGTGACATGGCGATGGCTTGAGATTCAATTGATATCATGCTAAAGAGACTTGAGAAATACAAGTCTCAAAACTCTCAGCTCAAGGCCGAAAAGAATCAATTGGTGGAATATGTTCAACATTTGATAAAACCCATATCATCCACTTTCCCCTTACCTGATGCAGTGGCTTCCCTAGATGAAGAGACTCTCAATTTGTCAAAATAAATAAACACATTAGGCCATGTCACTAAAACTTGTCTTTCAGAGATTCTCATTTTAGGCCAAGGGATGATCAAGACTGTTGTTAAGCTTCATGAAGATGTCAGTGCGTATCTTGATCCAATTCTTTCTTTCAAAGAAACTTTTGTTTCTACTATATCAAATTTGGATGAGATATTGCCCAGTTTACAGGAGATGACAAGTATGGAATCTTCAGTTTTAGCTATTGAAGGAATTCTCGAATTTGAACATCGAGGGACACGTTTTCTTTGGTGTCTGCATCTCAAATCAAAAAAGACGCTTCTCAAGGATTCTATGATCCATTATGAAAGCATGTGCAATGAAGCATTCACTTCACTCTCCTTGATTCAAGAATTCATGGCTGAGATTCCTTGTAACCTCGTAAATGAGCATAATCAAAGGTGTTCATCGGAGCAGGTGGAAGAGCAATTTTCACAATTTTTTAAGGACATGTACACTCCCACCAACAATTTCTCGTCAGTTTAATGGAGCGGTGCATCAAATTAAAGAACTTATTTGAGAACGATCAATCCAAAATTGTTAATTTAAATGATATGCCAAGTAGAATTCTTGAATTGCAGTTATTTTGTGAGCCTATTCTTCGACCAAGTGAACCTCCAGAAGAAGAAAAGATGTTTGAAACTTTGAGAAGGTTTAGATCCTTTCAATTGGAAAAAGCAGTAGATCCTAATTTCACCAGCGGTTCAGGGAGTTAATTTTCTTAGTATCTAACAAAGCGGGAGAGTCCATTTCTCATACGCTTGAGATAGGTGGACCCCATTTCAATGGATAAGGCACTGATTATTATTGTATATTTTAAAAGGTGATGTTATTTGTTTTTGGGAAACTATGGATATTTTAAGTAATTTCTATTTTTGGGTTGTCTTTAATAAAGTTGTTGAAAAAGTCAAAGGTCACTTAAGTGCCTTATTTAATGATCATGTAAAACCCTAACTACTTTGTAACCAAATTTTGGGTTATAAAAGGAAGTGAGGGGCTCATTTGTAAAGGGTGACTTTGAGAGAGGAGAAGAAATACTTTTGTGTGCAAACTTTGTTTCTGGAAGAAACTTTGTGTTCTTTTGTGAAAAACATTTTGGAGTTAATGAAATACGAACTTTGCGTCTCATTCATTGTCTCTTGTAACATTTTATGCTCTTATGTTCATTAGATGTTAGGTGTTTGAATCTTGCATGAAAATATTATCTTTGATCTTATTTTCAATGTTATTAATTAGTTGTTCTAGTTCACAGTGATCAAGCTCTGATTATCTACTTGCTCATGTGTGTTCCCTTTTACACATTCTTGTTTGGCTAACTCAAACTCTATTTTATTTGTGTTAGTTATTCATCTTTCTTCTTTGTGCAATATTAGGCTCTGTGTTTACCTAAATCTTGCATGTTCTTTCATTTCATTCCATTTCAATCCTTTCCTTCATCCCATTCCATCTCCCTCATTCACTTTTCTTTCCATTGATGTTCCAAAACACCCCCACATACAATTTTGAATGTATAGATGTAAATACAATTTGGGTTTTCAATAAAGGCAGCCTCACCTTCATTGAGGAGGGACTTTGTTCCCACACTGTTGCATGTCATTTGCATGCGTGAAAATCCATATGCTAACAACATGGACAAAAAATATTGGAAAAGATAACTAAGGGGACAAAAAGTGATACCACAACCGGCATTTCCTCAGCACTGTAATTTACAGGTTAGAGTTGCTATTGAGTTTCTTCATTTCTTTATTTCTGATTCTGTACGCACACTTATTTACTATATTAGAAAAAATCATTCCCATTTCAATTGCTGCAATAGATAGATTAAATATTGTAGCTTCCATTTATTTTGAAAATCTTTTGGTGATATATAGCTTCCCTTCCTATCCCTGTGGGTTTGCAACGAAAGTGTGTCTGAAGGAATGCTTATGTATTAATTTAGAATCAACTGCAATGTATTTTTATTTGTAAAAACTCCACTAAATCATTCTTTACTTTTTTCGAAGAAGTTGAAAGGGAAGAAAAGCTTATGAAAAGCTTTGATTTCTTCTTGTGCCTCTGAGGCAGAACAGAGGATTCACATCCACAATTACATTTTGGAAAAGCTTTGTTTAATTAGGATAGATTAGATGTAATACTGCACAAATAAATAGCTACATCCGACTGTTTATTTTTTTAGTATATTTTAAATAAATTATAGAAGCGATTTCTTCATTTCTTCTATTTATTCCAAAAAGCTCAAAAAATACAAAAATATTAGTTTAAATTAGATTATATTGTTGTTTATTGCTTTATTTCTCTTATATCCAAAAATACAAAAACATAGTTAGCTTTTATTTATTTAGATTATCCTATTATTTTATTTCATAGATTAAATTACACAAATGCACACGTGACCATTCAAGGACCACAACAACTAAGAACATACGGTTGTGATCCTAGGGTCCCCCAACCGAACAGTGCCGGAACTACTCACAGACATTGACATAGGCTTACGTATGCTAGTTTTATGAACATCGCCACTACCACATGATATTATCTCGTAGCTGAACATCCTGAATGTCAAAAATGAAAAATCTTATGAGTTATGGACTGCCCCAACCAATCAAATTTAGATCTCGTGGTTTCATAGCCTCACTCCTTTACTTCCATGACCTTGTCTGGAAACTTTTATGAGGTGCACGCAAGACAATTTCCATGCATTCCACAACCATTTGAGAGAGTTTCACACATAAACATTAATATAATTTTATACATGTGTATCATTCTTGACAATACCATTACACTTGTTTAGGTTAGCGAGGTCTTTGTTTCCCTTGATGAGCAGATACCTTTGGTGCCTGTAGAGGACATTAGGTTGCCCTGATAACCTATTTACCTACATTCTCTCTTTTCCGCTACATATAGCCATGCATTCATTCCACATCAATTGTCCTGACATGAACTCGAGAGGTTGAGTACGCCTTAAGGTCACGTGTTGATTTTTATTTGTATAGGTACCATTATGTAACTCTTCTTTTCTACAATCACATGCCATTTTGTCAATCATTTGAAGGATAAAGGGGGTCTCATGTGAAACAATTTGAAGCAACGTATTTTTGGAGATATCTTTGAATATAAGGAGTGGGCCACCAATAATTCCAATATTAATATGTGTTAGAATATATAGCCCTTGTGTTTATTACCTATTTGAAACATACATAAATGTAAGAGGTATTATATTGTGTGTCTCATAGGATAACTTAGAGACAAGGAAATGTGGAGTGGACCAAACATACCAGGGTAGCAAATTCATGCACAATTGTGATCAAATTTTCTCTTTAGCTATCAGGGTAATGTTAAGGGGTTCCAATTTCCCCCTTCATAATAAATATGGTAAATCTAATAGGTTACTGTTTGGAAACCCAATTGCAACGATTTATCCTTGTAGCACTTAGTTTCCCCCATTAACAATTGTAAGCTCAAGGAACTGTAAGAAAATATCAAATGTGCAAATAACCATATTTTATTAAAAGTTATAAATCTTCACCCCAATGGATGTATAAATATGAGAACATGGTATTTGGGCAGCTCTAAACCTCCTCTACACTTTGATTGGTAGGAAGGACAACTATTCTTGGCATGGAAGAAATGATGCTCATGTTTTCATCAATGGGCACTATCGAAATCGGTCAAATATGGAATGTACTAGTGGGATAAGGTCTTCCCATTGTGAACAATGAAGCCTCAATTCTGGGCATGGTTTATTCTCTTATGATGATTTCAAATCTATAAATATTTTTGCTACAATTCAAGATCATATTATTTATTTCTTATCGATTGCACAAGGTTGCACATAATCTAAATTTACACACTACATATACTATCAAACACTCACACACAACATCACCCTAATTTCATCCTTCCTGCATCTCCCTGTAAAGGCCAATAATAGTCCATACCTATATTGTTGCAATACGATATCAAGTTCCTAACAAAAATGACCAATTTTTCCATCCTAGAATTAAAAATTTGCATCGCCTATACAAGCATCAAAGGAAATGAGATGAATGGCCATGATTCATCTGATCAACGACAATGTAAAAAACCTACTTACAACTATTGATTTCTATTGTGTATTTTTAGAAAGACAAGGCAATTCTAACTATGCAAATACCTTCAACATAACTAACATTTACATGTGAAATATACGAAGGGGATGGATCAAATAATTAAAACTTGAGGAAGTTAAAAATAGGGAGAGGAGTAGACGGGTGATGAAGAAGGGATTTGAGGGAGGATAATTTCAAGTATGGGGAAAATGATGTGGGGGTACCATTATGTAACTCTTCTTTACTACAATCACATGCCATTTTTCAATCATTTGAAGGAGAAAGGGGGTATGATGTGCAAGGCATTGAGGCAATGTATTTTTTGAGATATCTTTGAATGCAAGGAGTGGGACATCAATATTTCCAATGTTAATAGTTGTTAGCAATTATATGCCTTGTGTTTATTAGGTATTTTAAATATACATAAATTTAAGGGGACTTATATTGTGTGTCTCATGGGATAATTTAAAGACAAGGATATGTGGAGTGGACTAAGCATACCAGGGTAGAAAATTCATGCACGATTATGATAAGAGTTTCTCTCTAGCTATCAGGGTAATTTTGATGGGTTCCAATTTCCCCCTCATAATAAATAGGGTAAATCTAATAGGGCGGTTATTAGTTGGAAACCCAATTGAAATGAATTCTCCTTGTAAAACTTAATTTCCCCCATTAACAAATGTAATCTTGAGAAATTGTAAGAAAATATGAAATGTGCAAACAATCATATTTGATTAAAAATTTATGAATCTTCACCCCAATGCACGTCTAAATGTGAGAGCATGGTATTTGGGTAGTCCTAAACCTACTCTACACTTTGATTGGAATGAAGGAAAACTATTCTTGGCATGGAAGAAATGATGCTCATGTTTTCATCAATGGGAACTATCTGTACTTTGATTGGCAAAAAGGATAATTGTTCTCATCATGTGTCTGTGGTTATCAGACGATGACACCACTATGACTGACATAAAATGGTCTTTGTTATTTTTTGGCATCAAGGTTATTGAGTAAAAGGTATTTAATTTGTTAGATAAGATGAAGACATGAATAGAAAGTTGGAAATAAAAATTTGGGAATTAAAACCCTACATTTCCCACACATATTCCACTTTATCATCTTTATCATGTGTTCACATTTAATAAGCATTGTCAAAGCATATAATTGTGTCCTATTATTTTGTGCACCTTTAGAAAAATATGTCTCAAAACCAAAACATGACCAAACACATATAAAATGATCAAACACATTTTTAAGAGATTAAATATACCAAGGCGTAGGACATCAAGAATATTTCTTAAATTTTTAAATTTTTATAGTATTTTTAAAAATTTATTTATGGTTAGATTATAAAATATTTTTGGTCACCAAGTGGGACACACTTACATGCTTTTACAAACAATACTAATAATCATGACTCATGAAAAATAAAATGTTTAAAAATGCGATCAAAATGAAAATTTAAGCTCTATTAATTGTAAGAAAACAAGTGATGCATGAGCACACATGCCATATAAGCGGCATGTAGATTTTATCTACCAATTAAGCTTTGTTATTATTTTATTTTAATTATTATGGCATTAATTTTTAGATATGATGAAGACATTAATGGAAATTTGGAAATAAAAAAGTGAAAATTAAATACATGCATGCACCACACCTTTTCCATGGCTCAAAATGTAACCACCCAAATAATATCCACTAGCTATGTTCCAATTAATTGTCTTTATCTCTCTCACATTATTCACATGAGTGCAATTTGTGCTTAAAGGGGAAAAAACTAAAAAATGCGGAAAATCCAATAGGTTTCAGGTTCGAAACACAACCAAAATTCTTAATTTTTGGAGCACTTTATAACCACCTTTTTCAATTTTAATCTTGAGTAATTGCAATAAAATAGGTGACACATGAATAATTATCGATAATTGAGTCTCTCCAATAGCTGGTCATACATGTCCAGTGAGTGGAATTTTTAGAAAGAGACTCCATTATTTAGGTGAGTACAATTTGAGCTTAAAGGGGTCAAAATAAAAAAATGGGGAAATCCAATAAGTTCCAGGGTCAAAACCTGGAACCACACTAGTTTCTTCATTTAGCACTTTGTAGCCCCATTTTTTAGTTTTAAGCTCGAGTAAATGTAGGAGTATTTATAAGAAAACATGAAATGCATGAATAATAATTGGTAATGGAGCCCCTATGATGATTATTCATATGAGTGACAGGTATATTTTGTCTACTAATTGAGCTTTGCTATTTTTAAAATTTATTTATTAGGTCATCAAGGTTCTGAATTGGATGACATTTGATTTGTTATAAAAGATGAATACATCAATAAAAAGTCAAAAATAAAAATTAGAAAATTAAATACCTGTATGTATCACACCTTTTCCATGAGGCAACTTGTAACAACCAACCAATAATATTTGTTATTAGTGTTCCACTTTATCATTTCAATATTGCTTGCATTATTCACATGATTGCAATTTGTGCTTAAAGGGGCCAAAGTAAAAAGTAGGGAAAATACAAAAGGTTCTAGGTTCGAAACCTAACTGCAAATGCCATCAAGGTTATCCATTAGATGGCGTTTGTTTTTTTCAGATAGACCAAAAAATCAATGGAAATTTGGAAATAAAAAATTGAAAATTAAGTACTTACATGTATTGACCTCTTCCATGGCTCAAATAATAACCCCCAAATAATATCTACTACACGTGTTCATCTTTACTAACTCGATCTTGCTCACATTATTCATGTGATCACAATTTAAACAAGCCAAAATAAAAAATGGGAAAAACCCAATATGTTCAATGTTTGAAAGCCAACTGTAATGCTTACTTCTTGGAGAACTTTATAGCCCCCTTTACAATTTTAAGCTTGAATAAGTGTAGAAAAATAGGTGATGTGAGAACAATCATTGATAATTGAATCCCTCTAATAGTTGAAGAAGAAAAAAATGCTCCAATCTTAGATCATAACATAGTCCACTTAGGACTAAATACAAATATTGAATCCAAATCTACTTACGATATTCACATTTGTATTTAGATAGAAAGAACATCACATTAAAGGGCAAAACTAGGAAATCCGCTTTGCAATTTTTGTTACATAGATGGAATAATTATGGATTGAATGGGTATATTGGTTAGTAAGTGTGGTACCAATTAAAATGAGTGAAATTAGTGTGTGTCAAGAAGGTGACGAACCTTTGTGAGAGTTTTCTAGAGTAGTCAAGAAAAAACTACAAGTGTTAGGAAACTATGAAATTGTTGAAGGAGCCATATAATTCATGAAGTGGTGATGATGGAAGAAGGTATCACACCCCACACCTACTTCTACATGCAATACAATGCTAATTCAGAGGTAAATATTGCAGAGGATGTTGATCGACCAATAATTGATTACCACGTGGATGTCTAAGTATCTTAGGGTTGCAGCTCTCGGTCCCTTAGACTGCTTGGTCTCGTGTATGTCATTAAAAGTCTTTCATTTCATTTCATTTCCTAGTCGTTTATGCCCCATGACACTTGTCATAAATAACAACATTGATCTAACTTTAAAAAATTGAATCGCAATAAGGTTAAGAAAATTGTCCAACAATAAATAACAACCAATTGAAAATCAACTAAATATGTTTTTCTAATTTAATGTATTTAAAAATTGCTAAATTAAGATCTCAACATTATAAACGTAGACATTGACGATAAATAAATAATTTTAATTGGTATCAGTTAATTGTTATAATATTCATGTATTTATGTGCTTGTTAATTATTTAATTAGTATGCACCGGTTAAATATATTTATAATAAATGTGGGATTAATTAATTGTTATGGTATTAGTGTATTTTTTATTTATTAATTATTTAATTGGTATGTGATAGTTAATTAATAAAATATTAGTTTATTTATATTTTTATATTATAAATTTTTGATAATATTGATGCAACATATAAATATAATATATGTTGAAGTCTTATTTTCCCACTCAAATGCCTATGTGTGCTGACACTTCATTTAGATAGATTTGAACGCTCACCCAAAGTGCACAAAGCTACTAGGTCCCTCTTTTGTATTGTCTTGTCAAGATGTTAGCATGCATGTTTATATATCCCATTATCAAAGCATTCATTCCAGTACAAATATCAAAGCCATGAGATGAGATTGGAAACATAAATAATAAGGGAACTTAACAGATCAAACTATTACCAGAATTAGTTTCGCCCTATAAATACCATGATCAAATACATTAATTACCATAATCCATCCATAATACTCCATTAATAAACAAAAATATTACATATCAGAAGATGAAGACATAATAATAATTTCACGGAGTCATGCATGCAGGTGCATCCAGGAAACATAACTCTGATACAAGTCAGATCCCAAAAACAATGCAAATCAACTGATATTATAGGGGTGGGGAATTTCCCTTCACTACACATGCATCTAAAAATAGGTGACATGCCTTCAAAAATAACTATTATGCATGCATTCCTAACAATCTTAATAATATACTAATCCTAAAGATATAATTCACCTTAATCCTATTATTATCTTTCATGCATAAGTTTGAAATGTAAGTTCATTCCTAAAAAATAAACTCTCCTTAACTGTAAAAATATCCTCTTGTGTCGCACACTCCATATTTGTATTCAGCCCAATACCAAAAAAATCGCTAATTCCTCTACCTTCTTATAGTGAATTATGCGCACAACCTTGTTCCTTCTTCCATGCACTAAACCTCTCATCTAGCGCGCTCACCTTGCTTACTCATTTGTGTGTTTCCTTTGTAATCTTTCCACTTGCGCATATCTCTGTATGGTTCAACACTTAGTCATTTTTCGGCATCCAACATTACCCCACACTAGGTATGTTGTTCTTCCTAAAAAAAAATTCTTGGTCGCAAAAAGAATTGTAGAGAACTCTCCAAGAATAGGAGAATAAAGAATATGTCTACACGGCTTGCGCCAAAGAATGAAAGAATACAATTTTTACCGAGCAAAAGGAGGGGGAATTATTGGTTCACCGATGCTTCCAATGCCTTCCATCCCTCTAATTCCCTACTTGTATGAATAGGTGCATCACCAAAAATGTGAGGAACCTCTGCAGGAGTTAAGTATTCACCATTTGCCTTCAAATTTTCGACCATAGTCTCTAGTTATTTCCCTATATCATTCAATGCATCCATATTGCATGTGACCTGGGGGTAGAGCTCAGATGAGAGTATTATTTGGCTCATTTATATCATTCCTACGATTAGTAAATTGCCACTTAGATATGATTTGCTAATGCATGGGGATGCTTTATATAGTTATGTCATAGTGAGTTTGATGCATTTTCCTTTCTTTTGTTCATGAAAATTGATTACCGTATAAACTTCCTACTAACTATCTTTGTGAGGAAAATGTGATGATGTGTGCATGGAAACGATGAACGTTTGTTGCTGATGTAATTACGAAGTTTGAGTTTGGCGCTGGAATACGGGAGCAAAATAATTTTTCCACCAGTCGATCTATCAGTATGGGACTTGTTTCTAACTGTCCCATAGGAATTTATGAGTTTTAGTTAAAATTGATTAGTGGAAGATGTTAGTGCCGCCTATTATGGAAAATTATGTAACCGTTTGTGTCTATATTAAGACACCTTCTTAAGAACATGGTTAGCTGTTATTTTTTTGAGATACTTTGCAATATATCGTCAGTAGTATTCAGAATTTTCAACTTCATATGATGTCTACAATATGGAACTTATTTAAATTAATAGAAGTAAACGTCATTTTGGAGATCTAAAGATTCTGGTAATTCCTCTATCCCAAGGGAGAGCAAGGGCCCACTCAACCAAGGAGATAAGAGGTTGTTTTATGTTCACATATGCATACAGTTTTTTGATAAGTCTTACCGTAATCCTTATTTTAATATATTTCATGCAATCCTTGGTTGAATGTTTTTGGTTTCCTTACCAGAAATTTTATCTAGAATATGTGTTTTATTTTATGCAAAGTCTAATTAACATGTGATCTTACTTTTACTAAGTTCTAGCTTCAGTTGTGCAGTTGTAATTCCATTTGTTTGAGTATTGTGTGTGTATTTCAATTTCAATTAGAAGTGTAGCTTTTAGAATTTCTTTCATTGTAGTAGATGAATTTCGTAGATTTACATTAGGTTTCCATAGATTAGTAACCAACTTAAAAGATCTCACAACACCCCCAAAAAATATCCTAATAGGAACTGGTTACATAAAGCTCCATTGCATACAACCTAGGACACATCCCTGGTTTATAATGACACTAATAGGAGATCATGTTAGTTAAATGACTAGAGAACACAATGAACCATTATCTTTGGTGCCATTTCTGAGGATACCTTAAGAAAACTATGTTGTTTCTTTCACTTCACATGTTATGGGTGTTAATGGAGTTCATATATGCAACCAGTAGATGTCTTGGGCCTTGTTTCAATAACCACCTTTGATGCATAGGCCAAGAGACGATCAAGGGATATTTACATCATGTAAAATTCAACAAATCTCTCTGGATAGTTTACATGTAGAAAACACCGTGAGTGACACTACCTCTAATACAACACCTATAATCGTTTCTGAGCATTCTGTATCCTCCATCCAACACTCAGCAATGGGGGACCATGGAATAATGGAGATCAAACCTTGGGTCGGACCTTTACTTACCCAATTATCTTGGATGAGGATGAGGATGCACCCATGAAAAATATCTCACCATCCATCCTCCCTATCTTTTGAGTCATGTCTATGGAAGACCCTGATATGTTCTTATTTGAATTCAAAGTTTTGTGCCAGACATATGACTATAGAATGGACAGTCAAAAACTTAAAATTTTTCCTTCCACCCACAAAGACTCTGCTATGAGATGGTTCATGGGGTTGTCCTCTAACTCCATTAATTATTGAGAAGCCATGGAGACATCCTTTTTCGATAAATATCAAGACTATTACAGGGGAAGGGATATGAAATAAGAGTTCTTCTAAATACAGAAAAAAGAAGATGAAAATCTAGAGGATTATCTAGATAGATTTCTATTTCTCCACCGACGAAGTGGTTATGAGTTACATGCAGACATTACTAAAACAATTTTTCTTAAAGGACTTGAAGAGGAAACCAAGGATTCCCTCCATGTCATGGGAGGATGAGATGTGCATAAACTTACCATGGAAAAAATCACTGAGCTATGCAGAAGATACTCCATAACATGAGTGTTGTCGCCAAATCACTGCACCCCCCGAATGGCCAAAATGTGAATAGGACGTTCGGTGTGATTGGGGACACATGGGATCACCTCTTAAGCTGTGGGACTTGGGCTCGAGGTGAACCTCCAGAGAAGGCCGGCTTCCTCTTCCTAAACTAAGTGTTGTACTACTCCTAGTGTAACAAAAACGATTATCTAGTCCTACGCTAACATTTTCATGGGGTTTTAGGGAAAGAGATTTACAGAAATGAAACTATACTAGGGATGGTGATGCACCGAATAAAGGATGTCTTCAGATTCAGGAAGGGTTAATTTGAAGAGGGTGTGTGCACCACAGGTCAACCTCACCTACTGCAACTTAGAGAGGGTACAGGATACCACAGACTAAGAGACACGCGTTCCCTTTGTTAAAATTTATCAGACTGAGAAATATACCAATTTCCCAGTGAAGAAGGATGAACTCAAGAAGGGTGAACAGACACCACAACTCAACTGCATGCAATACTTCACCACTCGATAAGCACAGAACTCCAAGAACCTGCAATAGAACTTAAACTTGCACAGTGTACCTGCAAGTATGAGAAAAGGCACAAAGAAGCACAGAACGATGAAAGGACCGAGATTAGTCACAAAACACACACTTTTATTTCTTCAATAACATGCACAATGCATCATACATTCAGAAGAGGCAATAGTTGCCATTACAGTCTTGAAGAGGAGGCTTGAAATTTCTCTCAACACACAAGAACAACTTGCAGAAGAGAGAGGACCCTTGAAAAGTATACACTCTTGCCTGAGATATCTAACTGTCCAACTTTTCTGAACTGTTGGAACCCTTTGAAATGAGCTTCCAACTTACATTTATAGAAGAATATGTGAGAAAGAAGAGGAAATGGTCATAATTACCTTCCTAAATTGAAGGCCCATGATGTATTTATTGCAATTAGTTGAACCACCTGAGAAGGTTCCATCATGGGTCATTAATTGCTTGTTGACTTAGTCTTCTTAGTGAATTAAAATAATATTTAAATAATAATAATAAATATTATTATTTAAAATATTTAAATAAAAATATTAAATTAATTAAATTATTAGTGGGACCCATATTCACCGGATTTGAAGAAAAGAATAAAAATAAGTCCAACTCGGTGGTTGGCTCGCCGAGTTGGATCCGAGCTCCGTCATCCATCGCATCAACCAAGTTGAGTTCCTTTGACCGTGACCGATTTGAGCTCCCCCACTTTGCCACCTTGAGATTACTTCTGACTCGTCTTGAGCTTACGTATCACCGACTCACGTAGAGTTGAACCCACCTTTGTATTGAGCCTAGTTTTCTCTAAGTGTCATGATCTCCCAATGAGCTTTTCCCTCATTGAGCTCTTTCTAGAAATGATTCTTTCACCACTGATCCTTATCATGCACAGCAGCAACTCACCCACTTCTACCACAACCAAGATATTCTCTGGATGAAAATGCTCCTTGAACCGAGCCACCATAGATACCGAGTTGTTCGTTGAGTTTCCTAATCAACTAGTTCTATCTCCTGTAGTTGAGCTCGACACTTCCTCGATCACGACCCGTCTCTTCTACTGTTTCTCACCGAAAATGACTTGTGAAAAGTTCTGCAAAGGGTTTTTCTCCAGCTCCACGATCAATCTGAGCTCCTTTTTTTTTCGTATTGAGCGAGCTTCACTTCCAATCCATCTTCCGAGTTTTGAACCTTTAATCTCCTTTGATCGATCCTCCACCACGACACCAAGCCACTACTCAACCGAGATCTTTTGTTACCATGACCAAAACAAGATTTACATCACCATGACACTCCCTTGATCATCATGTCCAACTGATGAGCTCTCACCGGTGAATAAATTCTATCAAGCTCTTTCTGTAACTGAGCTCCCATCATCTGATCACCTGGACCACCACGAGCTCGTCGCACTCATTCCCTGGCGAGCTTTACCTCCAAGTCCGGCGCCATCACTGCGACCTGAGCCAAGCTCCCAAAACAAGCTCCGTGTAAAAATTGTGCATGATCTCCATCTGTATCGAGCTCCCCACCTAGATCGAGCTCCCCATACCCGTTTTGCTTCTTCGAGATCACGCAGAATCCACCTCTTAGTCTGGTGCCATCGTTGTAATCTAAGCCAAGATCCTATCTGTGAAACTCCACGCTCTCAATTCCGATCGAGCCGACATGCACTCGCATTCATCCTCATCTCAGAATTATCAAGCTTCCTTATCACATAACACTTGCAGTAAGAATGTTTTGGCTTTGCCATAATAAGCACAATTGTACCTTCCAAACGATGAGAAAATGCCATTAACAATAAAGACCTAATGCTGCCATGATGATGACCTAGGCTTATGCCCATAACATGTCGATAGACACCCTTGAGACTGATTTTTGGCCAAAGAGCCCTTCGGTATTTTGGTAGTGCATTCGGAAATCTCGGCTCCATACAACAATTATGCCACTATTGGGATCTTAGTATGGCATAGGTAGCTGTGAGCTACACAATATACTCATTTTTCCAGAAACTAAAAAGATCCTTCATGTTACAATTTTCAACACATAATAGAAGCCCTTCAAAAAAAATACATTGAACAACTGGGGCAGCCAAGAGGATCTTGAAAAAATGTACAGGTAATGACCATATGAATTCTCCCTTAGTCGTGGATCAAAGCTAATAGAAATAGAGCTCGATAAGATTAGCTTGAAACTGCAGCATAATCGTCCATTGAAAAAACATAGTTTCTCTGAACCTGGTAAAAGAATATTGTTATTTTCTGGTTGGACGTACATAATGGAAGGGTATAAATATTGCCTACTACCCACAGAGTTTCTCAAAGAGACCATTTACAAGTAACAAGGATGCAGCAAAATGGCCGACCGGGTATTTTCAGAGCTAAACTTCACATTTAATTCGTTTATAGGAAAAGAAATGCTGAGAAACATGAATTGTTTCATTCTGCACCGTAATAAACCCTCATCTCCTGACCCGGGAAAATTTCATGAAGCCTTGAGTGACATGACTCCAATCCATCGTATACAGCAGTGAATATTTATTTCCTGCAGCTGTGCATGGGAGCGCTAAAAACGGATTCTATTATACTGCAGCATGCCTGTGCATGTGCGTGGGATTTTGCCACGACCACTGAATGCTATGCGTGGTAAGCAGAATGTGTAGAGTCTCTGCTGAAATCGGTATCACGTCTCGCGTTGTTTTCTCCATGACCCACTCCAATTCACAACTGTCTTATTAATCTTCCTGGCGACTCGCACAAAGACTCGGACCACTCCAAGCTGCGCGGATTTCGTTTACATGGCTCATGTGGAAGTCTGATGTTGGATTGCCATCGTCAAATCTCCACGCTTGGCAGTGCTACTCCAAATCTCCCCCGTGCGGAGTGAACAACATGGCTTTCCATCTTAAAATTTCCACTTGGCGGTGCTGCTCCAAATCTCCCCCGCGTGGAATTTCGGTCATGGTTTGCCAAACCAATATCTCCACGCCTGGCAGTGCTGCTCCAAATCCCCGCGCATCTTGGACAAATTAATCCACGGGCCCCGGACTCAACTTCGCCGTGCAAACTTGGCAATTTGACCCGATTTTTCCACTATTTCCACCAGCACGTGGAATTTTCATTCTCTTGCCATGATCATGCCTTCACTTGGCAATTTGAATTGGCTATACGCAGCAGCTACAGGGTAGAGAAGTAAACTTTATCTCAGAAAAACAATCACCTCCAGAGAGAGTTAATTGCGACAGCTACCACAGGGTGATCCCAAGGAACCATTGGTGTTGATCCTGATGTTGCATGTGACCACAGCCGTGATCAGTTGTTGTAAAATCTTGCTGCTGTAGTCGAAGAACGAGATAAAGTTTTAGTTGAGTTGTCTCGCCTTTTCACTTTGGAAAGTCTCTTCCATGGAAGAAGCTCGACCAAATCTTGAGGCAGCTATTGTCTCCATCGAGTCATTAAAACTAAATTCATATTCCAGCGAGGAAGCATCAATCTCTCCATGTTGAATTAAACCGAGTCGAGCTCATCATTTCTCTGCCTCAATGAGCCAATCATCGAAACATTATCCGCTCCTATCGAGACTCTTTTATGACAAGCCACCGCTGGACAGCTCGAACTTACATTTCCTACCCATGAACTCGTCTAAGGCTTGTGATCTGAGCTATGACCGAGTTCAGGACAAACTCTACAGAATTCACATCTGCATGACTCGTCTACATTATTACCGATTTGACATTGTTATAGCATTGAACGAGTGATATAAGCTAGACGAACTGCTTAAGATAGCTTGTACAAAACCATGGGTATCAAAAACGAGTGGGCTCAAAACCTGATGACCATAAAATTATGGGTAAAACTCTGGGACCCATATGAGAAAATCACGATTTGATCGGTATATCGGGCACTGTTTAAGGCCAATTTTTCAACTGTGCGTAAAGTGTAAAGTAACATCTTAGTGTATAATCTCTCAGGGATGACTTGCCTACATGAAAAAAGGCTCCACATAGCCTAACAATCATCCCACTTAGAGACATGGAGTCTCTTCCTCTGAGCAATCCTCTCAACCCTAGTCACTGAATTTCTATGAAGACCAACCTAAAGTTGAACTTGAGCTATTAGTTGATTTCCCTTGTGACCACCTTGGTCATGCTATGTCATGAAATATTCTGACATCTGTATGAATGCTTGACATCCATGGATTTACACTGTAAAAATCTTGAATCCAAGCAGATTTTGAACTATTATGGAAAATTGGTACCTTAACTGTATATGCTTGACACCGTCCTATGAGTGGAAAGTAGATGTTCTTAGAACTAGGTGTATACACAACAACAAGGAAAGCAAATCAACAACACGCATCAATTTCCTTTATCACTGTTTATGAAAACCCCAAATCCTCAACTGTACAATTGTTGTAACGCTTCTCAAAATCTTTTCTTTGAGATGTATCTCATTCACATGAATGGAAATTTCTTCTCCATTGAGCCTGGATAGATGAAATGAATTCACCTCTTTGTAACTTGTGCTGATGTATGGCCCGCTCCAGAGAGTGTCAAACTTGGCATGTTTTCCTGGTTTGGCTCTATCTTCATCCCATTTGATAACTAAATATCCCTATTGAAAATGCCTTTTAGACACCGTCTTGTCAAAATATTTCTTAACTTGAGCTTGATTTTGCTCCAAAGTCTTCATAGCCTTGTTTTTTACTTCTTCCCACTCCCAGTGATTTCAACAAACCTGACTGTCACACCAGGATCATTCTCCATAACCTAAAGCTGATGGGCTAACTCCAAACAAGGTAACTCCAAGGAGAGAATTTTTTTTTTCTTCTCTTCTATATACAAGCATGAAAGGATAATTTCTGATGGCTCTTTTAGGTGTGATCTGATCTTCCCATAAAGCAACTTTTAAGTTGTGTGTGCCAAGTTTTCTTGTTAGTCTCCATTGTGCACTTGATAATCCTTGTGAGGTTTTTGTTGCTAGACTCAGCTAATCCATTTCCTTGTGGATAGTAATTGGATGAAATTTTGAGATAAACTCCATTCTTAACAGCCCATTCACTCAACTTCAAACCAAGAAAAACCATTGCATTGTCTGAAATGACTGTAAATGGAACACCAAACCTTGTCATTATACCTTCTAAGAAATCAAGAATTTCCTTCTCATTTCTCTCCTTCAATACTACTATCTTTTTCCAAGTAAAATAGTCCATTGTAGTAAGGACCCATTTATGTCCATCATTGGATGGAGGATTAATCATTTCAATGAAATCAAGCCCCCATTGAATGAAGGGTTGATCCACTTAGATTGGATGGAGTGGAAGAGCTTCCAACTTCTCTTTGCCAATGAAAAGGGCACATTCCTTACACTTCCTTACCCAGAGATGGGAATCTTTGATCAAATATGGCCGATAGTTCCAGATCGTATGATCTTGGAAGTAGTTCTTCATGTGGAATAATGTCCTCCAAATAGGCCATTATGAAACTCTTCTAGTACCTTACTTACTTGTTCTAGTCCCATGCACCAAAGGTGAATACTGTTCAAATCCCTCTAAAATAAAACATTATCTACCAGAACATATGGAATAGACTAAAGACAAAAAATCCATCTTTGATTTTTATCCATGTTCAGAGGATATTTTCATGAGAAAAGGAAATTCTTCATTTTGGATAACCATTCAACCTGATCATCACCTTCATCACTATTTAGGAGCATAACATCCTCATCACCTTTTGATTCCATGTATGCAACTAGTTGTTAACACAAACCTTTACCTATGACAAGTTTGGTAAATTTGATATGTATGTCATACTCCATCACCTCTGTGATCCATCCAACATGTTTTCATTCATCTCTTTGTTCAAAAAAAATTCCTTGACACCTAGATGAGACACCATCAGATGAATTTTGTTGTTGGACAACATGTTCTTGAATTTCTTCAAAACTCAAATAACTGCAAAGACTTGTTTTTCAATGAATGAATATTTGAGCTCATAGTCTTTAAGGGATTGACTGAAGAAAGCAATCGGTTGCTCCATTAGATCATCATTTTGCTAGGTGAGGATACCTGAAATGCTCTCTTGACCTGTAAAAGCATAAAGAATTAAATTTTAATCAAATGCAGGGTTCATTAATGTGGGAGATTGAGAAATGGCTGTTTTGATGGCTTCGAAGGTCTCCCTTCCTTCCTTTATCCATGAGAATGGAATATTATTCTTTAGCATGATTGTTAGTGGCTTAGCCAATGCTGTGAATTGAGGGATAAATCTTCGCACAAAGTTTATGGTTCCTAGAAAAATTTGGAGACCCTTCTTATGACTTGGGAGAGATAAGGACATAATCAAACGGATCTTGGCTAGATTAATAGAAATTCCTTTCACTGAAACAACATGCCCCAACAATTTTCCTTCATGCACTACAAAAATATATTTCTTGGGGTTAAGTAGAACCCCAAATTCTCTACATCTTCGGAAAACCTTCCTTAGATGTGCGATGTGGTCTTCGACATGCTTAGAGTATACAATTATGTCATCAAGGTAAACCAAGATGATGTCATTGATTAGTCCCTTGAATTCCATGTCCATGGGTCTTTGGAAAGTAGCCCCAGCATTGGATAATCTGAATGGCATTTTATTATAGGCATATGTACCCCACTTAGTAGTGAATGTTTTCTTGAATTGACAAGATTCTTGGACCAAAATTTGATTGTAACCAAAATATCCATTGAAAAAATAAAATCTTTGAGCTCCTCCCACCATTTGAAGGATTTTCTCCATTGAAGGAAGAGGATAATGGTCTTTCAATGACGCATGGTTTAATTCCCTAAAGTCCACACATAACTGAATCTCTCTGTTTTTCTTCCTTATGGGGACCAAATTTGCTACCCAAGAGGAATGCTTGATAGCAAAAATTATATAGGCCTTAATGAGTTTGGTTAGCTCCTTTCTCATTAGTGGATCAATTTTGGGATTAATTGGCCTATGTTTCTGATGAACTGGCTTGACATTAGGATCTAATTCAATGTAATGTTGTGCTAGACTTGGATCAAAACAATATTGGTATTTGTAGCTCCATGTGAAAATATCATTATATTCTTGAATTTTTTTGACAAAATCCTTTTTCTCTTTTGAGGTACACACTTTGCCCATCTTCAGAAACTTTTCATTTTCTACCTTGACTTCCTAAAAATATTATTCTTTGACCACCATGTTAGAGCTTTATATTTTGGCTTGATCATCTGAATTGAAGATGGATTCCAGAGTAACTAATACTTTTGGTAGCTTGTTGATTTTCAATGGTATGATTTGATCACCATATGATTCTTGTAGCTTATCTTGATTTTTCGCAGTAAACTCCACCTCTTATTGTAGGAAAAGGAATTTTTTTTGTCACTATCAAACACTTACTATATATTCAAATTATCAGGAATTGCAGATCGAACCACCATTTTGATGGATTACCACCCTTATTTTGTGACATCAATAGGTATGTTGTATTGCGAGCCAACTATTGCAAGCCAACTATAGCAAGCCTATCAGCATCTTGATTTTGATTTCTAGGAACCACACGGATCCCAATGCTTTAAAATATTAAATCAAATCCAAGACTCAGTTCTTGTATGACCTTAAAATATCATTTTTTGATGCATTGCATGCTATCACTTGATGGAAAACTAACTCACTGTCTACAAAAATAGTGAGGGATTTGATTCCCTTCTTTTGGGCTAGCTGAATTCCTTGCACAAGGGCCTCGTATTCCACAACATTATTAGTGAAACTAAATTGCAACCGAAAAGATGAGAATTACTTATCTCCTTCTGGAGAAATTAACATAACATGTCACTAGATCCATTCTTACTCCTTGCATCTCATCTCGCAATATAACCTCATCACCTAAACCTTACACAATTATTTATTAATTGACCTTGTAATTGATAAATCCACATCACCCTACCTACCACCTCACTTTGCCACTTCATCATGACCTAGCCCTAACTCCTAAAACTAACCTAATGTAAGACCCATAACTTGGTCCACACCTACACCCATAACTAATGACCCCTTTCTCGCACCCAAAACCGACCTTCTAGTCACTTGACCAAGCCCGCAACTGATCTCTCGGGAGAAAAGCAGGGATCCAGGTGGGCTATTTTACTAAAAATAGCCTACTTTTTCCTTACCGATGCCGGTTCCTACTCGACCGCCGTCGGTTACGTAACCGCCATCGGTTCCCTGTAAATGGGCTCCCCAAACCAAAACAACGGATCGGAATTTCATTTTTGGGATCAGATTGAAGGATTTCTGGATCAACAGAGAGCATTGGGAGCGAGAAACAGAGTCCAGATCTTCACTTGACCGAGCAGAGACGAGTGTACCAGAAGTGTTTACAGCAAAGGAGATCAGCTTGCATCTTGGTCAAAATAGTAAGTCACATCTTGCATGTCCTCTGTTATAACATTTCTTATGCTTCTTGAATCTCAGTCCTCCTAAATTATGTTCTCTGAATCCACTACCCAACGTGCCATTGCATCTAACTGGTCATTCTTTTACCCCTCATCATCTCATTTCCTAATATCATCCATAAACCAACCTTACAAACACCATAGCTACCAAGAAGATCCTAGAACCCACCGGTATCGGTTATCAGTAACCGGCATCGGTTTTCAGTAAGCATCGGTTCCTCTGATCAAAACCAGAAAACCAGCCTTTCCCCTACCCAGTTCAACGAAACAACTTAATTGATATCTTACAGTCTTTTGTGTTAATTCATATTAGCAGGGGAACTGACCACCTTCGAAAGGAAGTTTTATATTTCCTGGGCCCAAGGTAGTTCCCTCATTTATTGTCTAATTAAAATCTTGTGGTCTTGTGTTCTTATTTGCAGGTAGTCCTTCCAAGACAAAAAGGAGTTCTTTGCAGTCAGCCTGATCTTTCTCTACGGTACGCGCACACCATCTTGACATTCTACAGGTATTCCTCCTAGCCCCTAACCTTATCTGTTTCTAAAAGGAACGAAACATTTCCGAGTGAAACATTTTGGCATGCCCGGTGGGACCCATTTTGGGTTTCTGTTTCTCTTGCTTATTTTCATTTTAGGAAGCATACTTGTTGTTGCTGCTTTTGTTATATATTTCGTAAAGAATTTGTCTTGCTTTCCTAGTTTCGCATTAGTGAAAGTCATCTCTCTTGCTTCATCAAACATAATTTTTGATTTGGGTTTAAAACACGTGCATTGCATTCCTGCTTGTTGTTTTTC
Organism: Taxus chinensis; assembly: GCA_019776745.2. Taxonomy (NCBI): domain Eukaryota; kingdom Viridiplantae; phylum Streptophyta; class Pinopsida; order Cupressales; family Taxaceae; genus Taxus; species Taxus chinensis. The sequence continues at coordinate 897,209,180 of CM034148.1, forward strand.
AATTCTAGTGAATGTAGATTAAGTAACAGGTCGTACACGTGGGGGTGATATCCACGGTATTGACAAGAAATTAATCTTACATTCACTGCACAACACATACCGAATCACTTCACAATTAACACAACAGCTCAAACATCCCCCCTTTTCCGCGGTATTCCTCCGCCCGATTGAGGTAACCTTATAAGCCAAAACAACTTGACATTTCCCCTAAGTCTCTTGTTTAGGATTCGACATCATTCTACGTCTAAAGGCATAAGCCCACGATAATTAAAATTAACCCTAGGGTTAGTCTCTGGATTTGCGAAACTTCATGTGCATCTTGCTTGTTTGTAGTTCTGTTTTCTTTCTCATACCCTGTCTTCTGTGATCAATAATTGGACAAGTATACTAAACGTTGTTAAAAATCAAATTAGCAGCCTTTTTATATCTTGTTAGCCCAGACTTCTTACACCGACATCGGTTACCTGACCAACGTCGGCTATAGTATAACCGACATCGGTTACTAGACCGATATCGGTTACTGTCTTTTCCAATTCCTGACAAACCAGCAACCTACCAATTTTACCGGTCTGAGTTTGTTTCTGTTCCTGACAGATTGAAACCCTACTGTGAACTTTTGTCCATGGTTGTTATCACTCGAAAGCAAGCCGCCGCTATGGTTTCACATGCTTGCTCTGTTTCTTTGCCTGAATCACCCCCTTCACATTCTGTGGGGAATCCTACGGATACCAGCGAGGTTCCTAAAATTCCTGTGGGAGATAAGGACTTTGCCAAGTTTCTGGATGCTAATTCTAGCGCTGTACAATACTATTTATCTCATACCCCTGACCGTACGCCTGATGGTCAGCTCCTTGTGGGTATGCCTATTAGTATAGCTGCTCATTTAGCTCCCACTCCGCCTGATAATACCGCCTTGCTTCCTGCATCTCTAGCCCCGTCTCCCAATCCGACGGCTTCAGAGGTTCATACGACCCCGATTAGCTTTCCTTTGGTTAATCTTGGACCCCACATATCATTACCACCGACTGCCCCTACCTCATCTCTCTTGCAGACTGCTCCGTTCATGACTTGCTCTCTGCCACCTATCCACACGAGCTTTCCTTCTCAAGCTCCGCCTACCTTTTCATTCCCATACACATATCCAGTAACCTCAACATCCTATATGGGACATCCCTATTCGGTCGCCTCAACATATTCATCCTCCACACCTTATCAACACTTAACCCCACCAGTGTCTACGGTGGTCCTTGGTCCAATTTGCCTCCGTTTACCACAACCACACCATCATCTCATCCAACTACTGATCTAATTAAACAAATGATGGACAAAATGCAAAACCTAGAGGCTTCTGTTTCAGGAAGTCGTAGCGCCTTGACATACGAGCAAGTTTGTCGGGAGCCCATTCACCCTTCTGTCCCCCTTCATTCATATCCTCCTCAATGGGAGTTGCCAAAATTTACTCGTTTTAATAGCTAAAGAGGATCCTCAACAACACTTGCGATCATTTAGACATGCTTGTTATTTGATTGCCCATGATGATGCCTTGTTACTCCGCACCTTTCCCATGTCCTTATCAGGACCTGCCTTGGAGTGGTACAGTGCTTTAACCCAGCACTCAATCTTCTCTTTTAACCAACTAGCCCAATCTTTCTTGGATCATTTCTCCATTAACATTGCCAAGAAAGTATCTATTACCGACCTCTATGCCAGTTCCGACAATTTGAAGACGAATCTATCGCAGATTTCGTTGGACGATGGCGGGGCCTTATCAACCAACTTACGTATGCCTTGCCTCAAACGCGAACTTATCGAACTATTTACGCGGGCCTGCGCTAAGCACATCTCCCCTACCCTCCAAATTCAAACTTTCCGTACATTCGACGAGGCCTTTACTATGGCTCGAAAATTAGAAATTCGAGCCTTAGAGGAAGAGAAATTGCGGTTGCGCAACAAAAACTCCACTTTCCGAACTCCAGATTCCACCAATAAACCAAATACCACCACTCCTCACGCGTCCACTTCTTCTAAATCAAAAGGAGCTGTCCACGCGGTGATGGTCAAATCCCAACCACCGTCCAATACCCCACCAAAAACCACTTATAAGTATAAAGCGGAACCCATCAACTACACTCCCTTGGGGGAGACATATGGTGTGATATTGGAAAAACTGCTCAAAGCAGGAGCCATTACCTTACCTCCTGTTAAACCTCATTCCGGATTTGATTCCACTCGCGCCATACCTTCCTGGTACAAAGAAAATGACTTCTGTAACTTCCACCGCGTGAAGGGACACAGTCATGAAAACTGCAAGATGTTGAAAAACATAGTGCAGGAAATGGTTGATGCAGGGGATATAGCCCTCGATAATCCTAACGCCCCTGCCAACCGAAATTTGAAAATCTTCAACAAGCCATTCCCGAATCACTCTCCCAACAGTAACACAAACCAGGATATCTTAGCCGAGGAGAGTGTTCATGAGATCCATGCAGTCTTCGATACCCAGCCAAAAGCCTCTATCGAGAAAATTTTGAATCAAGCCTCTTCACTAACACGGGAGCCCGAACCTCCTTTACCACCATCAAGCCAAAGCGAAATCATTCCTTTACCTATAAAGGAGTTAACTGCCCAGACTTCTCTTCCCATCAATGAGTCTTCTTATACCACATCCCTACAAGACTGCGAACGAATGTTATCTAATTTATCTATTTCCCAGACGTCTCCCTCTACCGCTCTTGCTGCACAAGAGGAGGGTACGCCACTCCTTTTGACATCCTTAGATGAGAAATCTCTTGCACCGACATCACCAAATTCTTTAACCATGACAGACCCTCTCAAACATGCCCTCCTGCCTATTAGTCCTTCATCGCCTAAATCTTTTCAACAACCGGTCGACCTTTTAATATCTATTGATACAGTACCTCATCTACCCCCTGTATCACGCCCACAGTGGACTGGAATCACAACCTACCTCTCTTCCGTACCAAATTTACAATTCAAACCTGAAGACTGTCATTCTCCAGAAGATAGACGAATCCTATGGGAACGTTTGAGTACGCCATATTCTACTCAAATGCAAATGACCGATTCTGAGGCCTCCACCATATACCCGAAGTGCTTACAGAAGCTTAAAATGCCCATGTTCTCACCTTCACCCCCCTCACCTCTACCAAATGCCCCGTCCACTTCTATTAACTTAGCCAAATCTTCCCCTACGCTTGGGACCTTGCCCATACCCAGTCTAACACACCCACCTAAGCGGCTTGATTTATCCAAAAATAAATCCGCCCCGCCACCTAGGAGACAAACTCAATCCGTGCCTCTCTCACAATCAAAACCCTCATCGTCACACCCACCTTCCATATTGGGACCTCATCCCTCCACCTTACATCAATATATCATACCTCCTGCGTTTTCTTCAAAACGACTTACACCTTCTGCACCTATACAGAGATCCCAGGGTATAGCAACACCGTCACTCCGTGTATCCTGTCCACCTATCAACCCTAAACAAATTCCATCATCAAAAGATTTGTTTTCGGTCACTCCTATTTCCCCGTGGTTGTTTTCTGATACCACATCATCTGCGGCCTCATCATCCAACATAGCTTCTGCGCCAAAGAAACCACGTTTAGTGAAAACCACGTGTCAACACCCCTCGGCTAAACCACCACCCGTACGAACCAACCACGCCCAAACATTACCAAAACCTATACGAACCAACCACGCCCAAACATTACCAAAACCCGCACAACCAATACCCTCATCCTCCTCCGATTTTGACCCACTCAAAGGATCTTACGCCAAAATTCTTGCTATGTTGGTGGAGAATGCGACCATTTCCCTACCCCCACTTAGACCTTATGACCCGTCTAAACCTCGACCGATAAGTTATGATGAGTCTAAAATCTGCGCCTATCACCGCACACCAGGACATGATGTGGAGGGATGCAAAGCTTTAAAAACCATCCTTCGTCAGTCACCTCTCCCAGATAGAAAGGTTAAGAAAGACAACTTACGAAGGGAGAGACCTTTAGCTTCAATTCCCTCTCCTCTACCATCTGTCCCCGCCTCACCAAGATCTATCATTATTACAACCCCACCTCTTGAAAACCATGATTTATCCCAACCATCTTCCTCATTTCAGGTCTACGAGATTAATATGATTAGTGTCGCTACTCGAGGGTAGAAAAACAATGGGAAAGCAAAAGAAAACACACCTGCAGCATCTCTTTCTCCTTCAACCATCCCGATTGCACCACCACCTAAAGTGGTTATTCGTGGACCCGCCTATCCCGTCTCTAATGGAGCTGCCCATCGAGCCATGATCAAACAGCTTCACCAATCACCCGTAAAAATGACACTGTATGATCTCATTCAGACTTCTGAATCTCATCGACAAGCTCTCGTTGAGATCCTTCAAGGGATAGAGGTTTTACCTAATGAAACCCTGCCTGTTGCCTCCATTCTAACACCCAATCACGTTGCTTCTCTCACCAAACAACCCACTGCCCCAACCACTTCTGTCTCTGTACAACAAGCCGCTGCAGTCAGTTTCTCGGAAGATGAAATTGTTGACTTTGGTACAGAAGATCCTGATCCTGCCCTTTTCATCTCAGCTTACGTCCGGGATATCCGGGTACGTCGTGTTATGATTGACGGGGGCGCCAGCCTAAACATCATCTCTTCAAAAGCTTTTCAACAAATGAATATCCCTTCTAGCTACATGTGTGCCAACCCCATCATGTTGCGGTCATTCAATGACGCTATTACCTCTACCTTAGGCACCGTGATCCTCAACATTCGTGTAGGACCACGTACTTTACCCGAACTCTTCTATGTCCTTGAGGGAGAGTTCCAATATAATATATTGCTGGGTCGTCCTTGGATCCGGGCCATGGGATGCGTTCCCTCAACATTACATAGATGCATAAAATTTGAGTACGAGGGGAAGTCCTACACCGTAAAAGCTGATCCTCCCCCCTTTAAAACCTGCAATATGTTATACCGCCCTAACGATGTGCTTATACCAATCAAGACACCCATTCATTCAACCCAACCATCTTCTTCAACTATGCCTCAACCATGTACCTCAATGCACCTACGCCTTCAACTGATGAAACCACCGTCGCAAAAACCACTTCCCTTCCCGCAGCTAACATCCCAACCTCCGACCCCTTAGTAGATGTTTTTCAATGCCTTACGCTGGGGGAGTATCACCTATATAACGTTAGTTCTTTCCATACCCCACAGGAGTACGGACAGGTACATGCCCATCCTAACTATGACCGTCGTGTGGGGGAAGTAATCTCCTACGGACCACCTCATTGCCGCACCAACCTAACGTATGGGGGTGTTGACGCATCTTCCATTACCCCTGAACCTCCTCTTGGTGTGGTTCCCTTCCAATCCGATTTTCAATACTTGACAAATCGTCGTTTCGCCCTCACCTTCTTGACTCGCTGTGCTTGGAAAGGCTTTGGTTTTGGTCTTTACGAACAAGGCCGACATACACTCATTCCCGTGACTACCCGCAAACATAATGATCGCAGTGGTCTCGGTTTTCCTGAAACACCTACACAGGAGACACCTCGTGTCAGCTGTATTCTGGAAGAAGACGACGTCACCCCTACCAAACCATCATCACCCACTTTGCCATCATCACCCACAGAATCTATAGACCCTGAATCTATCCCTCCTAACTTTTTTTTTTCATAAATGCCATCTTCATAGGTCCTCTCACTTATCAACGCGATAATGAGGACCCATCTTCTTTGCCCCTTCTGTATCCAGACATGATCGAAGAGGATTCGCCTTTGATTAATGTTGTTGAGTGTCAGGATGACGAATCCATCCTCACTTACCTTGGCGCGGATGATTCTTATATTCAACGAGCCTTACCATCTGAAACCCAAACCATGCTGAATGAATCTACTATAGAAATCAACATCCACACGGAGGAGGATCCTCACATAGTGAAGATCAGACAATCCCTTAACACATCAGAACAAGCCGCCTTTACTACCTTTCTCCGTACCCGCAACCAAGCTTTCGCTTGGTCCTACGCTGACATGCCAGGAATTGATCCTACCATTGCCGTCCATAACATCACCCTAAATCCTGATTCCAAACCAGTCAAACAAAAACTGAGAAAAATGCATCCACGCATTGCCCTCTTGGTCAAAGAAGAGCTTCAACGACTTCTTTCTGTTTCCTTCATCTTGCCTATTGACTATCCTCAATGGATTTCTAACATCGTACCTGTCACTAAAGCGACGGGGGGACTTCGGATATGCACGGATTTCCAGGATCTTAACCTCGCTTGCCCTAAGGATGACTTTCCCCTCCCAAGTATTGATCAACTTGTTGATCTCACTGCGGGCCATGAAATGCTTTCTCTCATGGATGGCTTTTCAGGATACAATCAAATTTTGGTCGCACCCGCCGATCAACATAAGACCGCTTTCATAACTCCTTGGGGAACCTTCTGTTATCGTGTCATGCCGTTTGGCCTTAAGAATGCTGGTGCTACCTATCAGCGGGCTATGACCTACATTTTTCATGACATTATGCACACTATCCTTGAAGATTACGTCGACGATCTTCTTGGCAAGTCTAAACATCGCAGTGAACATCTCGATGTTTTAACCATTATTTTCGATCACCTGTTGCAATATTCTGTTCGTCTTCAACCAAAGAAATGTGTCTTTGGTGTCCTTTCGGGGAAACTTCTTGGTTTTATCGTCTCTTTGCGTGGCATTGAGGTCGATCCATCTAAAGTAAAAGCTATCCTAGAAATGCCTCCACCCAAAAACCTCAAACAATTACGTAGTTTGCAGGGTAAACTTCAATCCATCCGGTGTTTCATCTCCCAACTCTCGGATCGATGTCACCCTTTTCATCACCTTCTTAAAAAGGACGTTGCCTTTCAATGGAGTGAGGAGTGTCACCAAGCCTTCGAAGCTCTCAAAACTTATCTCTTGTAGCCACCCGTGCTTATCCCACCCCAGGACGACCGCCCTTTCTACCTTTATCTTTCCGCCACTGACCATGCTATAGGAGCTATGCTTGCACATCGGGACTCGGCGCGTCGAGAACAGGCCGTTTATTATATAAGTCGTACCCTCGTGGATTACGAGACTAGGTATACACATGTAGAAAAATTGTGCCTAGCCCTATCATTCGTAGCTACCAAACTCCGACATTACCTCCTGAATCACAAAACTTTTGTCATCACCAACACGGACCCCATTCATTATATGTACGCCAAACCACATCTAAACCAACGCATCGCTCGATGGCTCATGCTCCTCGCCGACCTCGACCTTGAGTTTATACAACAGAAGTCAATCAAAGGACAAACTCTTGCAGACCAACTTGCGGAGGCCCCTTTACCTGGGGAACAATTTACCAATTTTACATTCCCCGACGAACTCATCGCCACTCTTTCACTCGGGGAAGAGTCGTATCAAATGACCCTCTTCTTCGATGGATCTAAATGCCAGCGCGGCGGAGGAGCCGGCGTTGTTCTCATCCCTCTTGACGCTGAACCTATGCCTCTTTCATTCCGGCTTGATTTCCCCTGCACTAATAATACAACGGAATACGAGGCCCTTGTTCTGGGTCTCCAAGTTGCGATACACTTAGGTATCAAATCTATCAATATCTTTGGTGACTCTCAATTGGTAGTCAATCAAGTTATGGGCATCTACCAATGTAAAAATGAGGAACTTCAGAAGTACAAACACTACGTGGATTCACTTCTGGCCTTATTTACTCACTATTCTATCCAAACCATTCCCCGCTCTACTAACAAATTTGCAGATACTATGGCTTGCTTAGCCTCGCAAATTCCAGCTTCATCAACTGACTCTGAATTATTCGTCATGGTCCAACAACTCTTTGCCCCATCCTATTCAGCCCCGGTTGTTTGTACGATAAATACTGTGTCTGCTAACTCGCCGGATACTTGGTATCACCAATTCCATGACTACCTTACAACCTCTGTTCTCCCTTCTGACCTTACTAGTACTGGTAAACGTGCTTTTCTTAAAAGTGTTTCTCGTTATGTTGTCATGGGGGGACTCCTCTATAAACGTGGCTTTGATGGCATCCTCCTTCGCTGTCTAACCGGCGCGGAGGTTACCTATACCATCCAACAAGTCCATGATGGGATTTGTGGTGGACATTTTAGTGGCCTTGCCGTGGCTAAACGAATCCTTCGCCTAGGTTATTATTGGCCTACTCTCAATAACGACTGCTACGAATATGTTAAGCATTGTGTTATGTGTCAACAACATGCCAACCTTCAACATACTCCTAGCCATCCGCTGCAGGTCGCACGAGATCTTTGGCCTTTCTCACAATGGGGTTTAGACCTTATTGGTGAGATTCACCTGACCTCTTCACAACGTCACCGTTGGATAATCACAGCAACCGAATATTACACAAAATGGGTGGAGGCCATTCCACTCATTTCAATCAAAAAAGAAAAAATTGTCGAATTCATTAACCATCACATTATCTGTCGTTTTGGTATTCCTCATCGCCTAATAACAGATAATGGTAAATCTTTTAAAAACAAGTTGTTACAAGACCTTTGCGACAACTTTGGTATCAAACTTAGTTTCTCATCGCCTTACTATCCGCAGGCCAATGGTCAGGCTGAATCTTCTAATAAAACCCTAACCAAAATCCTCATGAAAGTTGTCAATGAATCCGGAAGAAATTGGCACGATCACATTCCCTTTGCCCTTTGGGCTTATCGTACTAGCATTCGTACCTCTACTAATGCTACACCTTTTTCTTTGGTATATGGTACCGAGGCCGTCTTGCCTCTCGAAATACAAATACCCTCCCTCAGAATATCCCTTCAGGATATTCTCACCAACGATGATTTCCGCCAAGAACGGTTAGCCCAATTGGAGCTTCTTGACGAACGTCATCTTACAGCTCTTGATCACCTCCAAATCTATCAAAAACGCATCAAGCGTGCTTATGATAAGCGACTTCATGAGCGTACCTTTAAGGTTGGTGATCTTGTCCTCAAAGAGAATCAACATGTCACCAAACTAGAAAAGAGCAAACGTGGAAAATTTGCTCCCAATTGGATTGGGCCTTATATAATCACTCACACCTATGGATCAGGCACTTATCGTTTAGCTTCGCTTAACGGTAAACCTGAGCCTGAACCCCTTAATGCCTTGCATCTTCGACCATTCTACTGTTGAATCTAGTGTTATATCACTTCTTATCTACCTACTGCTCATCCCTTGAGCTCATTTACCGCTACATACACTTTGTTTTCTATATCTCAAAATAAAATCAAAATCACTTCTCACCTCCCCTTGATGATGCCTTCCCCTTTTTAGTCTAGTCCATGACTTCAAAGTATTAAAATAAGCCGTATTCTTATGGGATTTTCTTGAGTCAAACTTCCTACTCAACTAGATGCTTCACGCCAAAAGAACATCTAGTCATCTAAATTAAATATAGACTGCTCCCTTGAAGGACAGCTATATGCCGAACTATTGCTGCTACTATAAATAGACTGCTCCCCCGAAGGACAGCTATGCACTAAAATCATATCTGCTACTATAAATAGACTGCTCCCCCGAAGGACAGCTATACACAGTCAGCCTTTTCTCAAAAGCTTCTCGCATGGATCAGCTTTGCGAAGACCTCAAGAATAGTACAATCAATATCCCTTGTAGACTTCCCGCATCGATCAGTCTATATTCAGTCAAATAAAAGCCTCATTCAAAAGAACCTTTTGGGTCATGGACTTGTCTATTTAGGGTAGGTTCTCTTTCGTCAGACCACTCACTTTGTAACAAGTTCTCTGTACCTCAGCTATATCATCCACCTCACCTCACCATTTGTTTCAACTCAAGGGACGTAACGTACACCTGATATATTGTGATCATACAACTCTTTTCACCTATTGACTTCTCGTCTATGCACGGTACCTAGGGCTTCAAGCTCGTTCTACGTTGTGTGGTTTGTTTAGCTCTTTTCACCTACGGAGCACTCTTTCCGCTTTGCCTCGCATCTAGGATTGTGTGTTGATCTTAATCAGGACACGATTTCCTACTACTTGGGTATGCTAACTTTTGCTTCACCTATACCTACACCAACAACATTATCCTACCAACACCAACAACATTACCCTACCAACATCAAATTTTTACCAAACGACAAATTGCCTAACCACAACCAAATTGCCTAAATTCACCTCTCCCTGGTCCTAAGGGAGAACTACATCGGTCTGAGGCCCCTCCTTGCTTTGTGCAATGGGCTATGTAGGCAGCACTTCGGAGACATGGGGTCTCCCAAGGGTCGACCATCCCCTACCATAACCTATCATGTGTGGTAAATATAAATATTTTTGTGTATTTCTATTTAATCACATTCCTCTTTATCCTTTTTCGATTCCATCTCCAACTACCATTTTGTTTACCTACAATCGGCCTGACCCTAGGAACCGACGTCAGTCATCCCTTAACCCGGTCATCGATAACCTACTTATTTGGCCCGACCCTATTTACCATTTGCCCCTTTTTAACCACCTCGCCTATAACCCTACCCATTTGGCCCGACCCAAGGCCTCAACCTACCCATTTGGCCTGACCCAAGGCCTCAACCTCAACCTATTTGGCCCGACCCAAGGCCTCATCCAGACCCCCGACCCCCATTTGGCCCGACCCAAGGCCTCACCCTAACCATTTGGACCCAAGGCCTCAACCTACCTATTTGGCCCGACCCAAGGCCTCAACCTACCCATTGGCCCGACCCAAGGCCTACCTACCAGTTTTGCCCGACCCAAGGCCTCAACCTACCTATTTGGCCCGATCCAAGGCCTCAACCTATTTGGCCCGACCCAAGGCCTCAACCCTATTTGGACCCAAGGCCTCAACCTACCCATTTGGGCCCGACCTGGCCCGACCCAAGGCCTCAACCTACCTATCCGGCCCGACCCATTTGGCCCGACCCAAGGCCTCAACCTACCTATTTGGCCCGAGCCAAGGCCTCACCCTAACCATTTGGCTCGACCCAAGGCCTCAACCTACCTATCCGGCCCCACCCAAGGCCTCGCCCTAACAATTTGGCCCGACCCAAGGCCTCACTCTACCCTTATGGCCTGACCCAAGGCCACAACCCAACAACTTGGCCCGACCCAAGGCCGTATCACTTCAATACCATACCCACAATCAACGTTTTATTTTATCCATCCATCATGTACCTTTTGTTCAATCGAGCTCACCTGTTCATGTTTTAGCATGATTAGGGTCCTTGACTTGATCTGTCGACCAACTTTGCCTAGACCTAGACCGTGACGTTTATCTCAACTAAACCAACCATTTGGTACTGCCGAACATGCCTAAACGTTCCTGTACCTTACCTGTTATATACCCTGGAGTTACTTCCTATGCCTTGGATACTAGGATTATATCACCCTTATTTGGATAAACTATCGACCTTTGCCTATACATTGCTGGTTTGCTCGTCAAATCATGTACCCTAGTTGTACTATTGCATTTCAACATGCGTCTGCTTCCTTGGACCTACCCCACCACCTTACCATCCTCTCTACAACATTCACCCTTTATCAACCCTATCCCTGATTTCCCGTTCACTCAATCTATGATAGATTTGAGGGGGATTACCTATATCCTTAACAGGAGAAACCACTTCATATTATTGTCCGCGCAGCTTTACAAAACAAGCTACACGACAATAAGGGGCTAATGTAGACACCAAATTCATGTCTTACGACCCCTTGTGACCCGCATCTCATCTCGCAATATAACCTCATCACCTAAACCTTACACAATTATTTATTAATTGCCTTCTAATTGATAAATCCACATCACCCTACCTACCACCTCACTTTGCCACTTCATCATGACCTAGCCCTAACCCTAAAACTAACCTAATTAAGACCCATAACTTGGTCCACACCTACACCCATAACTAATGACCCCTTTCTCGCACCCAAAACCAACCTTCTAGTCACTTGACCGAGCCCGCAACTAATCTCTTGGGAGAAAAGCAGGGAGGTGGGCTATTTTACTAAAAATAGCCTACTTTTTCCTTACCGATGCTGGTTCCTACTCGACCGCCGTCGGTTACGCAACCGCCATCGGTTCCCTGTAAATGGGCTCCCCAAACCAAAACAACGGATCGAAATTTCATTTTGGGATCAGCCGAAGGATTTTTGGATCAACAGAGAGCATTAGGAGTGAGAAACAGAGTCCAGATCTTCACTTGACCGAGCAGAGACGAGTGGAAATACCAGAAGTGTTTACAGCAAAGGAGATCAGCTTGCATCTTGGTCAAAACCAGTAAGTCACATCTTGCATGTCCTCTGTTATAACATTTCTTATGCTTCTTGAATCTCAGTCCTCCTAAATCCGTTTCTGAATCCACTACCCAATGTGCCATTGCATCTAACTGTCATTCCTTTACCCCTCATCATCTCATTTCCTAATATCATCCATAAACCAGCCTTACAAACACCATAGCTACCAAGAAGATCCTAGAACCCACCGGTATCGGTTATCAGTAACCGGCATCGGTTCCTCTGATCAAAACCAGAAAACTAGCCTTTCCCCTACCCAGTTCAACGAAACAACTTAATTGATATCTTACAGTCTTTTGTGTTAATTCATATTAGCAGGGGAACTGACCACCTTCGAAAGGAAGTTTTATATTTCCTGGGCCCAAGGTAGTTCCCTCATTTATTGTCTAATTAAAATCTTGTGGTCTTGTGTTCTTATTTGCAGGTAGTCCTTCCAAGACAAAAAGGAGTTCTTCGCAGTCAGCCTGATCTTTCTCTACGGTACGCGCACACCATCTCGACATTCTACAGATATTCCTCCTAGCCCCTAACCTTATCTGTTTCTAAAAGGAACAAAACATTTCCGAGTGAAACACTCCCTTTGGAGAAATTAACATAACACCAGCACCGGATCCATTCTTACTTCTTGAGCCATCGAAGAACAATTGCCATAGTCCTTTAGAATCACTTGGCGTTTTGACAAGTTGTGGTATGATTGTATCTTCTTCATGGATACAGTAGGTACCTAATCCTGTTTCTTCCAAGACCAGTAAACCAGCTTCTTCTTCTGCCAATACATCAGCGTAGGGATCATACTGATGATCTCTACTTACTTCATCTAGCAAAGTATCAGGGACTTCTTCAACAAGGGTGGTTGGTTCATGATCGGCACCTTCCTCTTCTGGATCGCCAATGGTGTAATTTCCATTTATGGGACTAGAAGTGTAGGGTTCTACATGATTATGGCAGACTGTTTCTGCCCTTATAGTTACTTTGGTTCCGTATCGAGTCCTAAGAATCATATGTGACCAATCGGATGATAGGTAACTGCCCATCTTGGCAGTGAAATCCCGTGATAGGCAGATGGAAAAGAGGGGAGGGAGGTCAATAACCGATATGTCTTGAGTGAATGAAAAACTTGGGCATGCATGAATGGTAAGTTGAAGTCCTTTGATAACCCCAACAGTCTTAACAGCTATGCCATCCAGCTGAACAACCCCTCTTGTAACTGGCGCATATTGTATGCCTAGTACATCTGTAATTTGTTTCGGCATGACAGAGCTACTGGCACCAGAATCAATCATGCAATTATGTACCAGGTGGTCTCCAATGATCAGGGAAATGTAGAATGGTGGTGGTTTGTTTGCCGTAGGAATGATTTTCCCTTCCGGTTGACACAAATTTGTAGCATTTGTCACTCCATGGCTTGGTGATCCGTTGGTTGTACTAAAACTGTTTAGAGCTTCTCGCAATAGGTTTCTTTGAGAAGGAATCGAGAGTGCATCCCACATGGTAATGCTCAGATTGGTTTTCTTCATTTGTTCTACTATGCTGAAGGGAATTGCTCCAAATTTATTGACACTTTTTTGGGCATTGGGGTCCTCCTTTGGAAAATGTTTGTTGGGTACCGTGATGCCCGGAGAACCATCTTTCCCTGCGGTGTGGCTAGCTGGTGTTTCTAGTGATTTCTTTCCTACACTTTTATCAACTGCCATTTGAAACCTAGGTTGAGAAGTGGACGCTAGATCAGCTTCGAGAGGTTGAGGCTCCATTGCTCTCTTTTTGGAACGAGTGTTTGCTACCACTGATGAAGAATCTATATTCAATCCGTAAAAATCTTCTTCTTGCCAGTTTAGTAACGTGGATTCTTCAGGTGCCTGCGGTTGATCTGCTACTTCTTGCGTAGATGAATTGTTTGTTAACTCTGAAGGGGAAGATACAATTTGAACCATAAGGTCCTGGCTAAGAACCCCATTGGGAAAAAGATTTTGATTGTGAGGTTGAGAGCAAGGATAACACCATTCGTAGTCTTGAACTAGATTATTTTGAACAGGTACTATAGCTCTAGATGAGCTAGCTGCAAGAGGGTTCTGAAAGTTCAAAGACCTTACATTTGCAACTTGACTTGTAGTTTGATTTTGAGGCTGATTGTTTCCTTGAAAAGGAGGACGATTAGCCTGATACTACTAATTTTGTGGCTGATACGGACGATTGTATTGAAATTGTTGCCTTTTGAGTGCAACGAGCTCATTTCCAAAATTTTGCAGTACTGACTTGACTTCAAATAGGTCATTTGAAGAGGCAGGGGAAGATTGAGATGGTTGCTTGGAGTCTACTGGAATAGGAGCAATGATAGGCTGATGATTCGTAAGATCTGGAGAAAAGGGCATTGGTGGTCGTGGAGCTATCTTTCCAGCCTGAATCAAAGAATTCTCTGCACTTATGGCAACTTCGTAAGCATCAGGAAGTGTAGTCCCTCCCATGGACTGGATCATAACTGCTACATCGCTATTCAAGGCTCACAAATAGTACAAGAATGCATTATATGCAGAAGGCTTTACGAGCACCGGAATCCTATTCCAAGTCCTATGGAATCGGAAGTTGAAATCACTCATGTATTCTTGGGAAGCTCTCTTTATGGTAGTAAGTTGTTCCAAAAGTGATAGGTGATCACTTTTGTCTTTAAATTGTTTACATATCTTTTCTCCCAACTCGTCCCAAGTGGTTATAGTGCCAACACCTAACCCACGAAACCATTGAAGCACTTTTCCCTTGAAAGAGGGTAGCAAGAAGTCTAACTGCAACGTTGTCTTCGGTGATATTATGTACTGCACAGATGCTGGCTACATCAAAGATATGCTCTACTGGAGTAACGTGAGTTTCCCCCGGTGTAGAAGGGCAAACTTTTGAGTGCCGCAACAGGTATTGGGTCACGTTGAGCTAACACAAGAGGACTGCTTGCATTGAAAGGGGGAAAAACTTGGTTCCTCGTCATAGCAACGAAAGGTTGATTGTTCCTGGGTGGAGGAAATCTTCCGTAAGGAGGAGTTGAATGACCCCTACTAGGTAAATCTGCAACTGGGGATGTGGAAATGCCTCTTCTGCTTCTCTTTGGAGGAGACAAGGAAAGTTCGATATGCTGATACTTTCCTTTCTTGAAGAAACTCTTGTCTGAATTCTTCGCATAAGTTACTGCACTGAGATTTGGAATCCAGAGATATAGAGTCGCCAGGTACTTTGACTTGTGTAAGTGAGAAGAGAAGTACCAACTCTGTCCCACTAGGCGTGCCCAAAACTGTTGTGTGTGGTCGCACGGTGGCTTAAGATTTTTTGTTTGATAATGAGACACCTCGGAAAGATGGAACTCTAACTTCTGTGATGTCCCACCGGGCGTGCCAAAAAATGTTGTCGCCAAATCACTGCACCCCCCGAATGGCCAGGATGTGAATAGGACGTTTGGTGTGATTGGGACACATGGGATCACCTCTCAAGCTGTGGGACTTGGGCTTGAGGTGAACCTCCGGAGAAGGCCGACTTCCTCTTCCTAAACTAAGTGTTGTACTACTCCTGGTGTAACAAAAACGATTATCTAGTCCTACGCTAACATTTTCATGGGGTTTTAGGGAAAGAGATTTACAGAAATGAAACTATACTAGGGATGGTGATGCACTAAATAAAGGGTGTCTTCAGATTCAGGAAGGGTTAATTTGAAGAGGGTGTGTGCACCACAGGTCAACTTCACCTACTGCAACTTAGAGAGGGTATAGGATACCACAAACTAAGAGACACGCGTTCCCTTTGTTAAACTTTATCAGACCGAGAAATATACCAGTTTCCCAGTGAAGAAGAATGAACTCAAGAAGGGTGAACAGACACCCCAACTCAACTGTATGCAATACTTCACCACTCGATAAGCACAAAACTCCAAGAACCTGCAATAGAACTTAAACTTGCACAATGTACCTGAAAGTATGAGAAAAGGCACAAAGAAGCACAGAACGATGAAAGGACTGAGATTAGTCACAAAACACACACTTTTATTGCTTCAATAACATGCACAATGCATCATACATTCAGAAGAGGCAATAGTTGCCATTACAGTCTTGAAGAGGAGGCTTGAAAGTTCTCTCAACACACAAGAACAACTTGCAGAAGAGAGAGGACCCCTTGAAAAGTATACACTCTTGCCTGAGATATCTAACTGTCCAACTTGTCTGAACTGTTGGAACCCTTTGAAATGAGCTTCCAACTTACATTTATAGAAGAATATGTGAGAAAGAAGAGGAAATGGTCATAATTACCTTCCTAAATTGAAGGCCCATGATGTATTTATTGCAGTTAGTTGAACCACCTGAGAAGGTTCCATCATGGGTCATTAATTGCTTGTTGACTTAGTCTTCTTAATGAATTAAAATAATATTTAAATAATAGATAATAAATATTATTATTTAAAATATTTAAATAAAAATATTAAATTAATTAAATTATTAGTGGGACCCATATTCACCGGATTTGAAGAAAAGAATAAAAATAAGTCCAACTCGGTGGTTGGCTCGCCGAGTTGGATCCGAGCTCCGTCATCCATCACATCAACCAAGTTGAGTTCCTTTGACCATGACCGATTTGAGCTCCCCCACTTTGCCGCCTTGAGATTACTTCTGACTCATCTTGAGCTTACGTATCACCGACTCGCGTAGAGTTGAACCCACCTTTGTATTGAGCCTAGTTTTCTCTAAGTGTCATGACCTCCCAATGAGCTTTTCCCTCATTGAGCTCTTTCTAGAAATGATTCTTTCACCACTGATCCTTATCATGCACAGCAGCAACTCACCCACTTCTACCACAACCAAGATATTCTCTGGATGAAAATTCTCCTTGAACCGAGCCACCATAGATACCGAGTTGTTCGTTGAGTTTCCTAATCAACTAGTTCTATCTCCTATAGTTGAGCTCGACACTTCCTCAATCACGACCCGTCTCTTCTACTGTTTCTCACCGAAAATGACTTGTGAAAATTTCTGCGAAGGGTTTTTCTCCAACTCCATGATCAATCTGAGCTCCCTTTTTTCTTCGTATTGAGCGAGCTTCACTTCCAATCCATCTTCTGAGTTTTGAACCTTTAATCTCCTTTGATCCGTCCTCCACCGTGACACCAAGCCACTACTCAACTGAGATCTTTTGTTACCATGACCAAAACAAGATTTACATCACCGTGACACTCCCTTGATCATCATGTCCAACTGATGAGCTCTCACCGGTGAATAAATTCTATCAAGCTCTTTCTGTAACTAAGCTCCCATTATCTGATCACCTGGACCACCACCAGCTCGTCGCACTCATTCCCTGGCGAGCTTTACCTCCAAGTGCGGCGCCATCACTGCGACCTGAGCCAAGCTCCCAAAACGAGCTCCGTGTAAAAATTGTGCATGATCTCCATCTGTATCGAGCTCCCCACCTAGATCGAGCTCCCCATACCCGTTTTGCTTCTTCGAGATCACTCAGAATCCACCTCTTAGTCTGGCACCATCGTTGCGATCTAAGCCAAGATCCTATCTGTGAAACTCCACGCTCTCAATTCCGATCGAGCCGACATGCACTCACATTCATCCTCAGCTCAGAATTATCAAGCTTCCTTATCACATAACACTTGTAGTAAGAATGTTTTGGCTTTGCCATAATAAGCACAATTGTACCTTCCAAACGATGAGAAAATGCCATTAACAATAAAGACCTAATGCTGCCATGATGATGACCTAGGCTTATGCCCATAACATGTCGATAGACACCCTTGAGACTGATTTTTGGCCAAAGATCCCTTCGGTATTTTGGTAGTGCATTCGGCAATGTCGGCTCCAATCAACAATTATGCCACTATTGGGATCTTAGTATGGCATAGGTAGCTGTGAGCTACACAATATACTCATTTTTCCAGAAACTAAAAATATCCTTCATGTTACAATTTGCAACACATAACAGAAGCCCTTAAAAAAAAAGACATTGAACAATTGGGGCAGACAAGAGGATCTTGAAAAAATGTACATGTAACGACCATATGAATTGTCCCTTATTCGTGGATCAAAGCTAATAGAAATAGAGCTCGATAAGATTAGCTTGAAACTTCAGCATAATCGTCCATTGAAAAAACACAGTTTCTTTGAATATTGTTATTGTCTGGTTGGACGTACATAATGGAAGGGTATAAATATTGCCTACTGCCCACAGAGTTTCTCAAAGAGACCATTTACAAGTAACAAGGATGCAGCAAAACGGCCGACCGGGTATTTTCAGAGCTGAACTTCACATTTAATTCGTTTCTAGGAAAAGAAATGCTGAGCAACACGAATCGTTTCATTCTGCACCGTAATAAACCCTCATCTCCTGACCCGGGAAAATTTCATGAAGCCTTGAGTGACGTGACTCCAATCCATCGTATACAGCAGTGAATATTTGTTTCCTGCAGCTGTGCGTGGGAGCGCTAAAAACGGATTCTATTATACTGCAGCATGCCTGTGCATGTGCGTGGGATTTTGCCGCGACCACTGAATTCTATGCGTGGTAAGCAGAATGTGTAGAGTCTCCACTAAAATCGGTATCACGTCTCGCGTTGTTTTCTCCATGACCCACTCCAATTCACAACTATCTTATTAATCTTCCTGGCGACTCGCACAAAGACTCGGACCACTCCAAGCTGCGCGGATTTCGTTTACATGGCTCATGCGGAAGTCTGATGTTGGATTGCCATCGTCAAATCTCCACGCTTGACAGTGCTGCTCCAAATCTACCCCGTGTGGAGTGAGCAACATGGCTTTCCATCTTAAAATTTCCACTTGGCGGTGCTGCTCCAAATCTCCCCCGCGTGGAATTTCGGTCATGGTTTGCCAAACCAATATCTCCACGCCTGGCAGTGCTGCTCCAAATCCCCGCGCAGCTTGGACAAATTAATCCACGGGCCCCGGACTCAACTTCACCGTGCAAACTTGGCAATTTGACCCGATTTTTCCACTATTTCCACCAGCGTGTGGAATTTTCATTCTCTTGCCATGATCGTTCCTTCACTTGGCAATTTGAATTGGCTATACGCAGCAGCTACAGGGTAGAGAAGTAAACTTTATCTCAGAAAAAAAATCACCTCCAGAGAGAGTTAATTGCGACAGCTGCCATAGGGCGATCCCAAGCAACCGTTGGTGTTGATCCTGATGTTGCATGCGACCACATCCGTGATCAGTTGTTGTAAAATATTGATGTTGTAGTCGAAGAACGAGATAAATTTTTAGTTGAGTTGTCTCGCCTTTTCACTTTGGAAAGTCTCTTCCATGGAAGAATCTCGACCAAATCTTAAGGCAGCTATTGTCTCCGTCGAGTCATTAAAACTGAATTCATATTCCAACAAGGAAGCATCAATCTCTCCATGTTGAATTAAACCAAGTCGAGCTCGTCATTTCTCTGCCTCAATGAGCCAACCATCGAAACATTATCCACTCCTATTGAGACTCTTTTATGACAAGCCAAAGTTGGACAACCGAACTTACATTTCCTACTCATGAACTCGTCTAAGGCTTGTGATCTGAGTTATGACCGAGTTAGGACAAGGCACGAACTCCTCTGATGACTCGTCTCTTTATTCCCGATTTGACACTGTTTTAAATCAAACGAGCAAGATAAGCTTGTCGAACTCCTCGATAGCTCGCATTCTTGAAAAAATGAGCGATCTCACCTGATGACCAAAAGTGGGTCCCTGGGACCAATGTCGTGATTTGATTGTAATAACACCCTATTTTCCAATTTTTCCATGTGCGTAAAATTGGATAACAATGAGGGGGTATAAGAAAAAAAAAAGACATCCAAACTTACTCTGGGTACCTCTGAACTTCTGGAGGAAATGGATAACATGAAAACAAATATTTTTCTGTAGTTAACATCAACCATAGATGGAATCAAGTCTAAAACCAGTTCTGCCAAAGAACCTTTAGACATATATTTCCCTAAGTGTAGGAAGATACACCCCCTAAGAGAATGTCCTTTGGACATCATAGACATGTGTTTAATCTGTGAAGTGGTTGAACATGACACTAAGCATTTCACCTTCTTAACATAGTTGAAAGGAGGCTTGAATGTTGTCTCTCAAGATGACGTAAAGTTAAACTTTGTTCAAAGGCCAAATAATCAAGTTGGATTTCCACCTCAACCTACTTAGAACCCCTAGAGGATGTCATGGCCTAATCAGGCCCCTCAGTCTACTTGGGGAAAACCTGAGTAGACAAGATCAGATTAGATGAATTATCCACATCCACCACCTTGGATGAATCCTCACACTCAACCAGGCTAGACACCACCAACCCCAGCAAGTCCATGGCATAACCAATAGTGGGGTCCTCAATAGAATCCTAACCAAAATCAGCCATGAACACCACCACAAAACATTAATCAACAACGGAGATTTCAGAAACCACAGCTAGCTTTAATGGCCCTACCACAAGCCTACTAACAACATGGGCAAGTGACACAAACATAACTTCTAGCCCAGCTGGTAGCAAATCCTAAAAATCAGCATATAGCTTCAATTGATGAAGCAAGATCAAGTAACACAATGTAGGTTAATACTATTGGTAATTTATGACTGAGGTCTGGAAAAACATTGAATCCTCCTATTATTATCACGGAAATTATTGTAGACATTGATAAAGAAGAGACACTTGAGGAAAATATAGGACCTACACCTTCTCCATAGACACAAAACACTTAGAACAGTCAATAACTTAACCAGAATACCCATAAAGCTCCTTTCCCTGAGTGGTTACAGGACACTCAAACTGTAAATGAAACAATGCTAGTACAAAAATTGAAAAAAGTGCACATTGAGGTCCCACTTCTGCGAGAAATAAGGGACATTCTTGAATTAAACCAAACCATTAGAAATGAGTGTCTAAAAACACGAGGGAGGAAAAATAAATACCCAAAAACTATTAGGGTGGAAGGAAATTTGGATGATTTAGTAGCTGGAAACCTTATTTCACCAAAATATGGGGATCCAAGGAGTCCAGTTATTACTATTTGTATAAACAATCAATCAATATCTAATGTTTTGGTGGATCTTGGTGCTGCCATTAATGTCATCACAATAGAAATGTTTAATCTGTTGTCCTTAACAAGACTACAACCTACCAATATTGTTTCAACTAGTAGATCAATCCATTGATATACCAGATAGTGTGGTCAAGGATATAATGGTCACCATTGAATCCTGGGAGTATCCTATAGATTTTATGGTCTTACAGCCTAAATCTCAGAAATTGGGATATCTGGTTATCTTGGGAAGACCCTAGTTAGCCACCGTTGCTGCATATATTGACTTCAGGTTAGGAAAAATGACCATTCTAAATGGGAAGAAATCCAAACATATTTCATTATACCCTCTTTCCCAGCCTTATGTGAATGCTTGTGACCATGTATGGGTAGATTCTTTGGATACTAACTCTCTGAGTTCTTCTTATTTCGCCACCATTACAGTGCAAAACCATATGGCAGAAGTTGTTGAGTCATATACATTGGCTAATGTAGAGGGATCTGTGACTACAGAAATCAACACTATGTCTACAGAAATTGGAACTCTGACTGCAGAACCATTTTCTCTAGACATGTCCGATGTTATTTCCTTGGTAAGTAATACTTCTGATGAGTCTTGTAAAGAAATCTATGCTTATAATTCAGAATATTCAGTCCTTGATTTCTATTGTCCTTTGACCAAGATTTTGTCTCTTGACAATATACCCATTTTGCACATGCTTCAACCCCATGTTTTCCCATTGAATTCCTTAATCACCAATGCAGAGCTCAATCTTTTGAATGATACCAAGTAGGTGTATGTCAGCATAGGAAAAGATCTTACCATTGGTAATGATTTAGAGGCCAATCAAGAAGCCAAGGTTCTCAAAGTTTTGAAGAAACATTCCCACACTTTTTCATGGGATTACACTGATATGAAGGGATTTCATCCTAACATTTGTACTCACCATATTTACACTGAGGACGTCAAACCTATAAGGAAGCCATTATGAAGAATTAACTCAACATTCAGAGACATAGTCAAAGGCAAGATAGAAAAATTTCTAAAGGTAGGATTCATCTACCCTATATCTAATAGTCAGTGGGTCTCCCCATTAGTTATAGTTCCCAATAAAAATGGTAAATGGATAATATGTTTTGACTATAAGGAACTTAACAAAGACACTAAGAAAGATTATTTTCCCCTGCCTTTTATTGACTAGGTTATAGACAATCTTACTAGTAAGAAATAATTTTCTTTCTTGGATGGGTTTAGTGGGTATAACCAAATTGGTATTGCCCCTGTTGATCAAGATAAAACTACCTTTACTTGCCCCTGTGGTACATTTGCTTATCGAGTATTACCTTTTGGACTTTGTAATGCACCTGTTACATTTCAGAGAGCAGTCTTGGCCATCTTTGCAGATCTTACTAACAACTGTGTTGAATTTTACATGGATGACTTCACTATCCATGGATCCAATTTTGATGAATCTCTGAATAACCTTGAGAAAGTGTTGAGCATATGTGAGCAACACCAATTATCTCTGAGTCATGAAAAATGTCTGATGATGGTCGATCAGGGAATTGTCTTAGGTCACCACATTTCTGCCAAAGGTATACAGGTTGACCCCAAAAAGATATCAGTCATCACTCAGTTACCTAAACCAACTAATCAAACTGACATCAAAAGTTTCCTTGGTCATGCAGGGTATTATCGGTGGTTCATCAAAGATTTTAGTAAAAAATTTGCACCTATGCTCTCATTGCTAACAAAATATTACATTTTTTAATGGTCCCCTTAGTGCCAGTAGATATTTGATTCTATCAAAGAGAAGGTGACCACTGCCCCAGTCTTACAAGGCCCTGATTGGGGGAAACTTTTCCATATCCACAATGATGACTATAATACAACCATGAGTGTTGTCCTTGGGAAAAAATATGCATAAGATCACATGTATGCCATTTACTTTATCAACAAGAACCTGACTCCTACAGAAAGAAATTACACTACTACGGAAAAGGAATTCTTGGTTATTGTATAATCCTTGAATAAATTTCGTCATTACATCACTGGGTATAAAATATTTGTTTATACTGACCACTCTTCCATTCGATATTTGATGAATAAACCAGTGGTTGGAGGTAGGATTATTCAATGGTTACTCTTGTTATAAGAATTCAACCTTACCATTATTGATAAGCCACGAAAATCTAACGTTGTTGTTGATTTCCTTTCAAGATTGAATGTTTCAAGTAATGATGAAGCAGTCCAAGGTCAATTTCCCAATAAAAATTTGTTTGCTATCTCCACTAAGACTCCGTGGTTTGCCGATCTTGTGAATTATTTCACAACAGGGAAGTTTCCTACCTATTTCACTCATAAGGAGAAACAGAGTCTGGTTAAAATAGTGCAATGTATAAATGGTGTAATGGACTTTTACTCAAATGTTTTCCTGATATGGTTCTTCGCAGGTGCATTCAAGAAGATGAAGTATATGACATATTGTGAGCTTGTAATGATGAGCCAAGAGGTAGACATTATTCAGTAAAAAAAATATTCACAAAGCCCTTGGAGCAGGATAATATTGGCCTTCCCTCTACAAGACTATCAAAAAATATGTATGGCATTACGATGCATGCCAACGAATGGGGAATCCCACACTTTCAATGGAAATGCCTCTTAATCCTCAGCTGGTCTTAGAACCATTTGAGAAATGGGTAATTGATTTCGTTAGACCTTTTGATCCCCCATCTTTGGGTAAGGAACACCTCTTGGTATACAAGGACTATGTCACTAAATGGGCTGAAGTTCAAGCACTTACATCTGCCAATGAGGATGTTGTTACTGATTTTCTGTATAATTAGATATTGCTATGATTTGGTACACCTAGGGCCATTGTATATGATCAATGCCCTCAATTTGTTTCAAATATGATTGAGGATTTTTTGGAAATATACCAAATTAAGCACCGGAAATCGTGACCATATCACCCCCAATCCAATGGGTAGGTGGAAGTAACCAATCGAGAACTTGAGAATATTATGACTAAAGTGGTCAGTGCTGACATAAAGAATTAGGTACCAAAACTTCCTAAGGTAGTTTGAGCCTATAACACGACCTGGAAAACCACTACTGGTTTTTCCCCCTATGAGTTTGTATTTGGGAAGAAGCCTATGTTACTTGTTGAGTTTGAATTGTGCACCTGGAGAACAACACTAGAAGTTGGAATCAATTTGGATGAAACACAATGCGAGTGAGTGGTGTAACTGAATGAATTGGATGAAATGCAGATGGAGGCACAACAATAGACATAAATTCTTCAATATTAGAGGAAGACTTGACACGATGCTCATATCAAATCTAGGACATTTCATGAAGGGGACTGGGTCTTACTCTTTGATTCTATATATCAATAGTTTAAAGGTAAGTTACAAACACACTAGTTGGGCCCCTATTAGATCGACAAAGTGTTTGATAATGGATCTGTGTGGATATTACCAATAAATGGAAAAAATAGACTCTTCTTGTGAATGGACACAAACTCAGGATTTACCAACGACCTCTTGACAAGAAAACTTTCACCATTGACACTATGTTGAGTGAGGACATGCATGCTGAGGCGTCTCTTCGCCCCTCGATCCTGGAGTAATTCTTTCTTTTTAATTTCAATAAAGGAAGATGGTCATGACTTCGATCTTCTTCCCTTAGTTGTTTTGTTTTCAATAAATGTAGAAATCTTCATTATTTAGGAGCCACTAATCACATTTAATCTCAGACTTCAGGATGTAGGAATCTATGGATATCAGATGCTGAACTTGGCATGGGTAAGTGTATCCTAACTCAATATGGATATTTCCTTATAAATCAATCTCCCATGCATGTATTTGTCATAATTTCATCCATCATGCAATGTTCAATATATTTATTATAGATATCCTTCCAAATATGATGCTACGGTATGATGACATAAGGATGTAATGAGTCATGATTTTCACACACATCATATGCATCACATTCTATGTAGAAGGAAATGTGTCAATTTGGTTTCAAATGATGGGATGTCCACCATCTCTCATATCATAAAATTTCATGGATGGTTGGTCTTATACAACTTTTTACGCCACCAAATTCACTCTGATTTTACGTAATTCAAGGATTCAGGTGCAATTCAAATTAATAGTTCCAAATTATTTCCTTCTATTTCTTCATGAGCATTGAACATATCATTCTACCTGCCATCACACAGTGAATTTGAGAACATCTTGTTCTTTTTTCTCGACTATCTAGATTCATTCACCTTCAGCATGGGACAAAAGAAGAAATTTGAGCCTGATTCTCCAGACACATTACTTAGGAACGTTGTGCTTTCGTAGGTGTTTTGTGATACAGGTTGGCTTGAATTCATCCAAAAATTTGAAGGTTCTAATGAGGGTGTCATGGAGGAGTTCCTGGAAAATTTTGAAGCTACCTGTTCATGTCTTGGAGGGAAATGAGTTGAGATTACCAGCCAGGTAGTTTCTAAACTATCCAGCTTGCCAGATTTTGGTTTGAAAGTAATGAAAAATGCTCCCCTCAAATACTGGATTGCTTTGTTTCATGAGGAGGGTGAGGCATTCCCCGATATTATCCTTACCCCCCAGGGTGTTCAGAAAGGCATCAAGTAGGATAGCCTGCCTGAAATTTGGAGAGAGATGGCCAAATGGGTTAACAGGTCTTTTATATGTGACGGCTAGTACTCTGTGCTAGGTGGCGATACACTCAAAATTATTATTCATTTGAAGAAAGGATGCATCAACCCAACCCTTAGGGTAAATTTACCTAAATACTTAGTGGACGTCGTTATCAAAGTTGGCCAGAAATACAAATCTAGAGGAGGCAAAGCGGTGTTGAAACACCCAAGGCTAATTCATTTATTACACTCACATCAAGTATTTTTTAATCCAAAGCAGAGGCTTGAAAATACTACTATGAGGGAGGGTTCCAAGACAAAATAGTTAAAATTAGGGCCATTTTCCACACCTCGGTCCATTCCCACACCATCCTCTCACCCTACACACAAGAAAGAGGAAGAACCTGGCACTCTGGAAAATGTGGACAAATCAGGTGCTCAAGTAAGTCCATCTTCGACCACTTCCAATTCTAGAGGTAGGAATACCTCTTCTCCATCTTCTTCTATGTGCCCTCAACCACGATGGTCTTGTACATTGCATAACATTGGAAGCTCCAGGTCAGAGGGATTCGCTGATGTTTCTGCCCCTGTGTGGGAAGGGGGGAATGAGGGATAAAATGAGGTTGTCCCCACTGACAAATCACCAGACACCATCTTCACTTCTGCTCATCCTTTTCCCTAAAAGGAATGATAAACAAATCGTACTAAGCTAAGAACACAGATGCTAATCAAACACCACCATCAATAAGATGAAAGCAATTCACCAGAATAGCTTTACATAAAACCTTTGCAAACAAATGAGCAACAATATCATATATTATTATGGAACTCAATGCAATACATTGAGAATGGGCCTTGCTTAAATAGGCAAGGAATACCAATCTAAGAACCATTCAAAGTCATAGATCAAACCATAAATCAAGGAAATAACTAGTCATCAAAGAACTAGTCAAGACCATAGATTTAGGAGAGAACTAGACATCAAGGATCTAGTCAATACCATAGATCAAGGAAAGAACTAGTTAATACCATAGATCAAGGAAATAACTATACTTAACAACTAGATAATATCTCCTAATATCTAAATAAGATAAAATAAATATCCACACACATAAGTGGGTGAGGATAAATACAATAAAGGTAAATAAAGTACCTAGGTGAACATGAGCTAAGGTAAATACCTACTCTAACACCCCCCCTAGAGTGAAGCTAGGGGCAAAAATAGAAGTGGCATGTCCACATTATGAGTCCCAACAACGAGGCCTGATGAGGTACTCATGTACAATAACTGGGGAAAAAGGGACACCGTAAGGTACCCAAAACTAGTAACAACAAAGTAAAGAGAGTAAAACCCCGCTCTAAGGCATCCCAAGAAGCTCGGCTCAAAAAACTGGTACAATGCTAAAGAATTTTGGTGTACACTATGGTCTGAGTCCACTACTCAATCATAGAACTCAAAAACAACTGACACTGGGTTTCACCAGAATAGCTCCATACAAGGAGACTGTCAATGAAGTGATGTCGAAAGTGTAAAAAAAATGCCAAACATAATTCAATTAACTGCTTCAAATAGGTGTGCCATGATCCAAGAACAATAACCAAAGCAACAAAGCAAGGACACAAACTCTAGAGTGTCACGATCCAAGAAAAGCCAAGGTAATAAGGCAAGGAAATGAAACCCGAAGAAGCAGGATCCACACCACACCCTCCCATACTGCTGAATGGGTGGAGTGACGCTACAAATTTGTATGAGTTTCCCAAAATCAACTACTCGAACACTGAAAAAATAACATTGGAATTCACTAGAATAGATCCCTCACAAGAGATATTGTCAACATGCCAAAAGCATCGAAAATACAGATACAAAATCTCTCAACAAACAAGAGAGATACACTACACCTACTAAAGAAAAATTTTCAAAACAAGAAGCATCACAATGCATAAGGTATAGAAAGTGGAGCAAGAGGCCTAATGGTGGAAGAGCCACGCCTGTAGAGTCCTCTCAATGAATTCCTATGTCGCCACGATGAGTGAACAGATATCCACCCCAAATCAACACGGATGGATGAAGAAGATGCCTGCATATAACTTGGTGTAAAATGCACAATGGGTGCATGCAAACGAACATCAGAATGTGTGTCAAGTTGATCATGTTTGAAAACTGAAATCTCAAGTTTCTTAAGCCTGAGTGAAGATGTAGAACTCATGTGTTGCTCAAGATCCTCAGAAAGAGTCAAGTGAACAAAAAAAGGAGCTATGTCAATGTGCGATGCCAATGAAGTATCTACTCGAACACCAATTTCATGATGAGAATTCCACTTAACATGTGGAATAGAGGAAACAATACCCTATGAATGTCTACCAATGACTCCGCTAGTGAGACCCATAGAACGGAGCATGCGAGAACTGAATGCAGTAGTATGCTTCTAAAAAAATCCATGCAGCTAAACAGAAATAGGATACACAACATGTGGTACTATAATAGGCACAGATGTGGAAGAACATGCGGTAACAAGCCTCACAGGTTTAGAAGCATCAAAAGCAGGTTCAGGCTCAAAGACTGGCAGATCAATGTCAGTGGGTAAAAGAGCAACAACTGTAAGTGGACTAGGAGCATTGATATGGTTGTCCATAATATGATGGTGATGCTGTAGGCTAGCAAGTTTTTTCTGTAGGAAGTGTATTATTGTATCCTTATTGTGAATGAGTGATTGTAGAAGAGAATTTCACTTCTTGAGTGATATATTTTCTTCCAAAAATTTGACAATATCCTCTTGAAGTCCACATACTTCAGAGAAAAGCGTAACATTCTCAGAATCCATGATAGGTACAAACTGCAACTCCCAAGGTAGATCGGTGTGCTTCTCTGCAACAATACAAAAAACCCATAAAAATGACTGCCTCCAAAAATGGTCGAGCTTACAATCAATCTTAGGGTTTTCCAGCCTTCCAGATCTAATGGAATCCTCCGTTTTGCATAAAAATGCACACAGTAACAAAATATGACCAAATTCCAAGTATATGAATATACAATGAATTTATTTGCAAAATAAAACTTACAGACATATGCCAACATCAATCTCCATCTCTGATACCATGAAAGGAATGATAACCAGATCATACCAAGGTAAGAACACAGATGCTAATCAAACACCACAATCAATAAGATGAAAGCAATTCACTAGAATAGCTTTACATAAAACCTTTGCAAACAAATGAGCAACAATATCATATATTATTATGGAACTCAATGCAATACATTGAGGATGGGCCTTGCTTAAATAGGCAAGGAATAAAAATCTAAGAACCAGTCAAGGTTGTAGATCAAGCCATGAATCAAGGAAATAACTAGTCATCAAATAACTATTCAAGACCATAGATTTAGGAGAGAACTAGACATCAAGGATCTAGTCAATACCATAGATCAAGGAAAGAACTAGTTAATACCATAGATCAAGGAAAGAAATATACCTAACAACTAGATAATATCTCTTAATATCTAAATAAGATAAAAGAAATATCCACACACATAAGTGGGTGAGGATAAATACAATAAAGGTAAATAAAGTACCTAGGTGAACAGGAGCTAAGGTAAATACCTACTCTAACATTCCCTAGTATTCAGCCATGTCTACATCTTTAGAAGTTCACTCTGTAGCTCAAGAAACTACTTCAGTACCTGAAGCTTGGAATCCTGTTCCAACGCTTGTTGCAATGGACATTAATCATCTCGGGTCATGTCAAGTTGCCAATACTCATAATTATCTGGAAGAAATTGTACTCCTTAAGGCCCAATTGAAAGGTATGGAGGAAAAAAAAATTTCTTTACAAAATAAATTTACCCAATGCACAATGGAGAAAGTTAGAGAAATAATTTCTTTACAAATTGAAGTTAGTAGCTTAAAGTGAAAGAAGGATAAATGTCTTAGCATTTTGAATGATTTCCACAAAATATATCTTCAGAATGTAGAATTGAAAAAGGAAAATAAGAAATTAAAAGGGGAGATGAAAATTATCCACGATGAAAAACAAAAATTGATCTCTCTTTTTGACTATGTCTGTCCTTTGGCTTTTAAGCTCTTATCCTGTAGGAAACCCTCCTCAGTTTACAACATGTTTATTCAGGAGTAGTTTTATTCTTAGTAGTTATTTTAGTTGTGTTGTCACGTTCCTTACAAAGATCTTGATGGAAATACTTTCTTATCTGTTTACAAGTCCAGTACACTTGAAATTCAAAACTTGCTCTATGAATTTTACCTCCATAATATGTTAGTTACCAATGTCCCTGAATTTTTAACTAAATTTTTTTTGGGGTATTTTCAATTAAAATCCTTTCAGTCCTTGCTGTGAAATTAGATCATATGGTGTGAGAAAATGGATATTTTCAATCACATGGCTCAAACAATAGGTTTCTATATCCGTCCTACACATCATACTGATGTGGATTTGCGGAAAAACTTCACATCTCTCTACTACCAAGTAGGTATTAGAGAGAATACTTCAAAAATCCTACTAAAATGTGTAGAGGATTTTGAAACCTACAATCACCAGCACTTTGAGGGAAGCCAGGAAGGCCTGTGATAGGAGATGGGACACTCTGAGCTTGCCATTGAAACACAAGGAGGTTAATTTCCCTCAGAACTTGAGTTGGAGTATGCGTTAGGGTGATGCCCTCGTTACAATTATAAGAAAGTTGTCAGAAAAAACTATCAAGCAATACAATGATGAATGGGCAGGGCTTCAAGTGCGTCCACCCCTCCTCTTGAGTTCTACTACCACTTGGCAAAACAATGTTGCATAATAAAACGAGAGTTTTACAACTTGGGTCGAGGTCACTTCAAATACTCAAAGATATAAAGGTACGAGGAAACAATATGTTGATCATTTCGAAGAGTATGACATGGCCCAACAACTTGGTTGTAGAGCAGGACATAGATAGGTTACATTGGGACATGCAACAGGTAAAGTAACTGTAAGGGGGAAATGATGAGTGCATTATTTAACTCATTTATATCACTCCTACGATCGATAAATTTCCACTTAGATATGATTTGCTACTGCATGGGGATTCTTTGTATAATTATGTCATAGTGAGTTTGATGCATTTTCCTTGCTTTTGTTCATGAAAACTGATTACCCTATAAAATTCCTACTAACTGTCTTTGTGAGGAAAATGTGATGATGTGTGCAAGGAAATTATTAACATTTATTGCTGATGTAATTATGAAGTCTGAGTTTAGAGCTAGAATACGGGAGCAGAAGACTTTTTCCACCAGTCGACCTATCAATATGGGAGTTGTTTCTAACATTCCCATAGGAATTTATGAGTTTTAGTTGAAATTGATTAGTGGAAGATGCTAGTGCTACCTATTATGGTGAATTCTGTAACCGTTTGTGTCTATATTATGACATCGTCTTAAGAACATGGTTAGATGTTATTTTTTTGAGATACTTCACAATATATCATTTGCGGTGTTCAGAACTTTCAACTTCATATGCTTTCTATGATATGGAACTTATTTAAATTAATAGAATTAAACGTCATTTTGGAGATCTAAAGCTGCTGATAATTCCTCTGTCCCAAGGGAGAGCAAGGGCCCACTCAACCGAGGAGACAAGAGGTTGTTTTATGTTCACATATGCATACGGTTTTCTGATAAGTCTTACTGCAATCCTTATTTCAGTATATTTCATGCAATCCTTAGTTGAATGTATTTGTTTTCCTTACGAACAATTTTATCTAGAATATGTGTTTTCTTTTATGCAAAGTATAATTAACATGTGATCTTAATTTTACTAAGTTCTAGCTTCAGTTGTGCAGTTGCAATTCCATTTGTTTGAGTATTGTGTGTGTGTATTTCAATTTCAATTAGAAGTGTAGCTTTTAGACTTCCTTTCATTGTATTAGATTAATTTTGTAGATTTACATTAGGTTTTTGTAGATTAGTAACCAAGTTAAAAGATCTCACAACACCCCCAATAGAAATCCCAACAGGAATTGGTTACATAAAGCTCCATTACATACAACCTAGGACATATCCCTGGTTTATAATGACACTAACAAGAGATCATGTTAGTTAAATGATTGGAGAACATAATGACCCATCAAGCTCCGTCAACTTGTATTTAATTGAGGTCTTTAACTCATCAATTACCTCCCTCTTTTTATCAAATTTGGCTAAAATATTTTCTCATTCTACCCTGTTTTCCTTGTTCTTGGCCTGGAACTCCTTTAGATCTACTTCTTCCTTAGCCACAAGAAATCCTACCACATGGTCTCTATCTTCACAGTTATCATACACTACTTCTGTGATATGAGCATATATCTATACTGCTTCAACAAACTCACCATATTGTGTAATTATGGGTTCAACATGCCCCTTTTCTTGTTGCTTCTACCATGCCAATACATCTTCTACAGATTCCAAGGTAAGAGTTGGCTATTGAGAGTGGTGATCATGCATGTTAAATCTTCTAAAAAATCAATATTTGTCTCATACTTCATTCCATCGTGAGGGGCCAAATCTGGGTGCACAAGTAAAATTGCATCATCAATGCATTCTACTTTCTTATATATGGCACGTGTCTGCCCTTTCTCCTCCCTCACCTCCTATTTTAACTGTGCAATGATCTTCTCTTTCTCCTTTATCTCCTTATATCACTCCATTATCTCTTTATTATTCTCATCCATCTCTCTCTTCATATATCTTATTTTGTTGTTCTTGTCAAACATTTGGGCACCGATCTCCACCGATAGCTTATTTAGTGCATTACACGCTTGTTCATCCGACAATTGTTGTGAATCTACTATTGGATATGCTTCTCTTAGAGTGGACTTATCCCAAGTTTCTATTAATGAATGGGAGTTGGCCTCAAAATCAAGATTGTCTATATATGACTTGATTTCCCAAGATAACATTTTTTGTGTGCATGGTAATGCCTCTTTCTTATTGACAAATTACCAAAAAAATAGCTGATATAAGGGTATTGTGCTTTGATACCTGGCACGCAAAAAATTATTTTGATCTTTAGTATATTGCATTATGGGACCTTGTGGAATGTACCTTAGCCTCCTGTTCTTTCCTCGGATCCCATTAGGAAAGTCTACTGTAAGAGATGTCTTCACGCCTCATGATTCTATCTTCTCTTCACTCCTTGTTTCCTCATTCCACACCACTTCATGCTTGACTAGGTGCTCTATAATTTATAAAACTTCTTTTTTAATCTTGCACTCTAGTTCGGGATCATTAGTATGCCTGGCTCTATGCTCTATAGTCAGCTCCAACCTCTCTTTTTTGGTCTGTGTGATATGCACCCTGATGCCTCCCAAATCCATATCCATACCATGAATGTCCTCGTATTACACACTATGGCCCTCTGTATTTGACTCATCGACAATATAAATATGTGGGCTTAACATTTCTACTACTTCTTCCTCACTTTCAACTTCTTCTTCCTTATGAATCTTTGTCTCCTTAGAATTTGAACTAGGCACTAACCTCTACTTCTTTTTTGGAGACCTTCCCCTTATCGGCTACCTTCTAGTGCTGGTACTTGGCTCCATATCCTTGCACGCTAGTGTCAACCTTACTAATGCACCAATGACATGAGTCTTATCTTCTTCACTCTCACTGAAAAGGGGAGTCACCTCCTATACTAGCTTCTTTTGTTCCACCTTCTTTTACATCGAGGGCTCCTCAGGGATGATCACATCATCCTCCAAAAAATTGCCATCCTCAACTTGTGGCCTTAGATATATATATATATATATATATATATTATATATATATATATATATATATATATATATATATATATATATATATATATTTACTTCCATTACTGTGGCTATTGGAAATGTAACAGGTTTAAACAAATGGATGCTTTCTGACACGTATTTCTCCTCATATGCGCTCTTCTTAGGGTAGAAAAGAGTATGTAGTATTGTATGGTGCTCCTTTATCTGCTTTGTCTACATCCATCCTCAACTTGAACGCTTCCTTATAACATGTTTCATAGCACTCTAAAAGTACTGCACTGTGAAGGAAAATGGGAGTTTGCACTATGGGATTTTGGTACCATCCTTCATAGTGAAGCACTAAATATAAAACTACTAATATACTATGAACTTGACCACCCCATCCACTAGTGCAGGCAACTCACTTGGAATGTGCCATTCTACTCCAAATGCATCGTGCATATGCTTGTACCATTTTTCCTCTTGTGCCCTATATATTGGTGTGATTGTGTCATAAGTATACTTTGCAAACCACTTTGCAGGGGATGAGTATTCCTCGAGATACTCCCATATTTTATCATTTGGCTTATTAGGCACCCTAATCTCTGAGAAAACTATCCAAATATAATTTTTATCTCCATCGTGCATAACTTCAATAATCTCTTTTGCAATGAATAAGGAAATGTTATATATCATCCCTTCATCTATCTTTTTGAAAACATGAAGCCAACACTTGTTTTACTTTGGTCCACCTCTCTTTCCCATTCAACTTGGTAAGTAAGCGTTGTGGCCATCCTTATGTTATATGTCGTCCCTTTATCTATCTTTTTGAAAAACATGAAGGCAACACTTGTTTACTTAGGTCCACCTCTCTTTCCCATTCAACTTGGTAAGTAAGCACGCAGCCATCCTTATGACACGATCATCAAGTTTGGTAATATCCATTGCATGGCCTCCCTTTTTATACTCAAACTCTACATCATTATTCTTCACCTCTGCATCATTTTCTAGGTTCTTCATCAAATGCGACCCCCGTGTACTAATAAAACCAGTATACTTCTCAATCAAATATGCAATAGGGGCACATTATTTTTTCCCACAAAATAGAAGAATTCCTTGTGGATGCACGACATTAACCACAGGTAAAATCTCTTAGGCTTCCCAAAGAATGGAAACTCATATAACTTCAGTAACCTTTCCTTTTCCAATAGCCTTTTTCCTTATCATCATAAACAAGTTTGTCATCTGCGGTTCTTTCGTCTATGATTCAAACGAGTTCTAATGCCATGTCACACGCAATCGCATCCGTGTGATGATTATAATCACTTACAACTAAGTTCCTCACATGGTATACCCACTCCTTTCCCATCAAAACTCCATCGGGCTACTGCATTTATGTATACCATTACTCCTAGATATCCACAATGGGTGTCGAATCCTTCTTTCATTTTTCCTTTACTTTCTTCTTTGGTGATGTGGTTGTTTCTTTTCTTGGTGTTATCTTCTTCACACAAACTCAAACCTTACCTTGTAACTCAATCTACCCTTGGTGCCCAATTTTTTTTTCATGAACCTTCCACGTAACAATGTTAACCTTTCCGTGCCCTGGCTTATGAAACCCTAACCAGAAAAATTGTGAACTTCCTCAAATATGTTGTTTCAACCTACAAGATTCCCTCTAATGGAACTCACTTTGTACTTGGTCATGTCTATTTTGAATCCTTGTTATAAATTCTTCATCTTGGCACTATATTTCTCACCAAAATCACATCAACTCTCTCTAGGTCGCACAAGAAAACACACAAATTTCATGCAAGGTAAGGTAAAAATAAATTTACCTTGATTCCCTTTTTATAGGTTTCCAAAATTTTACTACATTAATTACTCACCAACTACACCATATAACTGCTTTACATTTGGCTTTTCTTCTTTTTCCTTATTCACAGTTTTCATCACACTTCCATCATGCGTTCCAACTGTAACCTTCAGGCACGTAAAATACTTCCTAGACCACATAACTACTTACGTGTGCTCTATGTGCCAAAGTACATAAACCTATGTGTCTCCAACTAAGTATTTCCCCATGCTGCTTTCTACCTTGGGTTACAATGTGTGCTCTTTCATCATACGTGGTTTTTCTTCTAAGCATCATCCTTATTATCACCATCCTTTTTATGACACCTTTTTCTACTTTCTCACCTTAATAAAACAACCAACATCATTATTGATACGCACACTCCTTTAAACATCAAAAAAATTTCTCTTCTACTCGCTCTTGCAATCCACCCCACACTAAAAGTATGTGTGATTCTTTGTGCATGAACTCAATAGATAGTAATCAGATTCAAGTGCGCTTATTAGAAAAAAACACCAAACTAATTTGAAAAAGCATAACAACGATTAAAGGAAACACAAAAGGAAAATCTAATCCAAGTGGAAATACTACCTTATTACAAAAACTAAGAAACCTTATTTATAGTAGGGCTTCAGCCTACTCCCATTGAAGTAACTAGGTAATAAAGTGCCATCTAATGCCTCCAACTGAAAATCACTTGATTCAAGTATGTTCATTACTACAAATGGTCCTAACCAATGAAATTTGAGCTTCCTTGAGTGGCACACAAACTTTGAATCATACAGAAGAACCATATTTCTGACCTCAAACATCTTGTTACTTATGTGCCTATCATGTCAGGCCTTTTGTATTGCCTTTTCTATCTTCTGACTCCAACGAGAAATAACACGCCTCTCATCTAACTGCATCAATTTGTCTATGCACTCTTCCCCAAATTTTTAATCAATGAGTCCTCTTGCACATGCAATACGTAGGGATGAAAACATGAATTCAATAGGTAAAAAAACCTTTGTGCTAAACACCAACTGAAAGGGTGTGGCCTTATTCAACCTCTTATAAGTTGTTCTATATGCCCAAAGTACAATAGAGACTTTATCATCCCAGTCTTTCCTTCCAACATCACAATTTTTTGTCAATGTTTGTCCCAAAATCTTGTTGAAAGCTTCAACAGTACCAATGGCTTGTGGGTGATAGGGAGTAGTCTTATGGTGTGCCACCATAAAATCATCCAATAAAATACTGATTGTCTCATTTAAGAAACAAATGCCCCTATCACTTTTTAGACTCAATGGAAATCCATAATTACTAATAATGTTTTCCTATAAAAATCTTGTTGTTGTAGCTTACGTATAATCCTTTGTAGGTGTTGCTTCTACCCACACACTTCACCTACAAAGGATTATACGTTAGCTATAATCCTTTAGCTTTCAGAAGTTCCCCCAGGGGCAGAAATATTTTCCTAACCCTTAATGAATTTCCTGTAATACCCTGTATGTCCTAGGAATCCACACACTTCACTTTGATTATTAAGTTCTTATAAACCCAGGATCATAGCTATCTTGGTTGGATATAACAAAAACCCTTCCTTACAAATAATATGCTCTTAGCAAAGTGCTAAAAGGTGTATCAAATATGCACTTCTTAATATTCAGAGAGATGCTCAACTGTGTGCAGGTCTCTCAAACATGAGTCTCAAATTTTTACAATGATCCTTCACCAAACCATAAACGATCCAATCATCTAAATACACTTGTAAAAACTTATGAATGAAATCATTAAAATCCTGCACAACAATGCACGAGAACAATGTTGATGCATTCTTCAATCCAAAGGGTATCACAGTGTATGAAAAACTTCCCCACTCGGTGTTGAAATTTTTTTATATCTTTTTTGCTATGTGCAATTGATGATAACCTGAACACCTGTCTATAAAAGAGTAGATCTCATGCCCTGCAACTCCCTCAAGGATCTCTTCTATAAATGGTGTGGGGAAATGATAAATAACACATGAAGCATTTAGCTCTATGTATTCCACACATATCCTTATCCTCCCATCCTTTTTAATGCTTATTACCATGGGGCTAACCCATTCAAATTCCTAAATGGGTTCAATTTGTAGTGTCCACTTTCCTTTGACACTATTTAGATACTGATCTTGATACTGTTGATCTCATTTTGGACATTATTATGTTTTGATTTATTATGATGTGTAGATGTTAGACCATGGACTATTATGGATCTTGATTCGGCTACTACGCATGATGTTTTTTTTCTAGAGACAATATTATTATGTGGATGATGATATACTGTTCGATATGGACTGATTACAGAAGTTGATTTCAGACATGGGACATTGATATTATGAGTAGCTCTAGTATAGAGATTCATTAGATGATGATAGAGTTACAAATTGAATTTAAATGATGATGTTGAATTATTGATGTTGTTGTGATTTGGATTTGATCTTTATATGTTGTTTATATCATTTTGGATGTTCTGATATGGCCACAAGGCCGAAGGACATATTGTTATTTTGTAGGTTAAAATATCACAACAATGTTGAGGGGACTGGAGACTAACCATATTAGAATTCTGGATGAATTCAACGAGGTCACCATGGCAACTATAATTGTTTGTATGTTGTGTTTTTTAGGGGTTCCCATGGTGGGGAGGAATCACCTTTAAAATGTAACCAAGGGATTTCATGTATTACTTTAATGTGTTTCTTTTTTTTGTAATGTTGCATGTATTTTATTTGTGATGTGTTACCCCTTTCATTAGTTGTTAATTGATTTGCGTTTATGTTATGTATAACCATGTGTTAAATAAATAAAACATTATGTCAAAAGAATGAAATAAATGAAGTCATAGATATTAATGCATGTTGTAAGAATGTGTAAGAGGATGTAAGAGATGTGTAAGTGATGTGTAAGTTGTGTAAGTCAGATTTTGGAGTGTAGAACACTCCATCCTAAAAGGAACTCGAATTTGTCCTTGAGGGCTGCATTTTGAGGCTTGTGGGACAAGTTAAACTTGTCCCACACCTCTTAAAATCATCCACCAACCATACCTATGGTTTGGGAGTCAAAATCAGCATTTTTAATTGCATTTTCAAATGACTATGTGTAAGTCTTTATTGCACTTTACTTACAAGTTTTTAATTCAGTCCTTGTTAAAAGTATGGGTTAATTTTGAGTGTGTAAGTTGATTGTCATCTCCATTTAATGTGATTAGTTGTGAAGTTGACTTTCTCATTTTTGGGGGTTGAGTAAGAATGATGTGGCATCCCACTTGGAATCTACATCATCCTCTCCCCTCTCTCTCCTCTAAAATTTGAATTCTTCTCTTGTTTATGGTTGTTGAAACTTTGCTCTTCTTTCCTTAGGGTCGAATTTTATTGCTGTGGGAGTCTTGCTTGTGGAGAGAGTTTGAAAATTCCTTTACA
Source organism: Taxus chinensis (assembly GCA_019776745.2). NCBI lineage: Eukaryota > Viridiplantae > Streptophyta > Pinopsida > Cupressales > Taxaceae > Taxus > Taxus chinensis. The sequence goes on from CM034148.1 coordinate 897,248,270, forward strand.
TGCTTGGTGTTGCTGTCCTTGGACTGCTTTTTGGTCATTGAAGAGCTTGCTGTTTGGACTGTATTTTGAGCATTGAAGGAACTTTCTGTTTTGGAAACAAACTCCATAATGGAGAGGTAGGATCTTGTCCTTTTTAAATGTTGTTTTCCATTTTCTTACATAAATGAAATGGTGAATGTGTTTTATATTCTTGGCTGGTTGGGTAGAATTCTTAGGGCAAGGTGTAGGAGAAGGCTATGGAGATTTCATATGAGGGGGGGCATAAGGGATTGCCAATGACACTATTTTTACTTGAGGAGGGAGTTTTGGTTTTGGGATCCACCTTGGAAAAGAAATTTTTTGCATTTCTTACTATGGGGGGCATAAGGGATAAACTTGTAGTGGGGGCATAAGGAGGGGTTGGGAGATATAAGGTTTATGGGTTTGATGTGTTATTGGCAGTATGCATTATGGTGGATGCCCAATTCTAAATTGGGAGGCATAAGGAGCTCCCCGTAGTTCTTGCTCTTGTTGGCTTGTTTAGACCAAGCCTATGTATTGTGTGTATGTTTGCAAATGCAGTTGGGAACTTTTGTCTTGTTGGACTGTGTATTTTATTAATGTTGTATGCAATGTGAATGTTGTCTATTGTGAAATAAGCCTTGTTTCCATGTGTTGATATTCATTCTCTATTCCAATATGGTTGGTGCTCGGGGGCCAATGGGGAAAGATGGCTTCTCCTTTCCCATTGGATGTCTTGGTTGGGTGGAGAGCGTTGCTTTTTCCCCTTCCTTGTTGTGATCAAATGAAAAGATGAAGAAATCAGCATGTTGTTGTTTTGGAGTAAAAGAAAATACAGTTTGACAGTCCCTTCCTTGAGAAAAATTATTGTAACCCTCCCACTTTGAAGCGGATGAAGTGTATTATTATTTGTAATGAGAAGACACCTTGTAATGCAAAGGAAAAGATTGAGATCCATTTGCAAATGTAAAGATTTATTATTCTATTCTCTGTTTTGGAAAAGAATGTCATACAGTTTGTAAATTGCATATTGAAATTCAAAGGAAGAAATAATCTATTAAGTATTATTGGAAATCAATAATGAATTACATTCCTTTCTTAACTTGCATTGTTGTATTGCAATTTAATTGCTATTGTGTTTGTAATTTCTATTTTGGGAAGAAGAACACGTAGGAAATAAATTATAGTATTTTGATCTTTTGAATGAGTTTTAAAATTGGAAATCAACTTTGCATATTGAATGTAAGTGTTTATTTCAATCAATTGAATGCCCGAGATAGGAAAAATTGACATGCTTTCGACATTTGAAAGTTACAAATTAATTTACAAACTCGTTATTGAGAGATCTCTGTTTCATTTATAAATCTGTCAATTAAGTTTATCAAAGAAATGTACAGTTAAAAATTATAACTTGTAATAAGATATGAAACATTATAATTTAGATGTAATAAGTCCTAATGAACTTAATTGGAACTCTACATCTATGAAAGACATTTTAGAACTTTGTGAAATCAAATTCCAAACTTGCATAATCATTTTCCTGTCAAAAGTTGTAAAATTATAAAATTGCACTGCAAATCAACAAATTGAACCTTGAAAACACTCCTAAAATTACCCAAGATTTAATCCTCCATGTTCAATTGACATGTTGAGAAGAAGAAAATCAAAATTTGATCAAAATCTTACAAGTTGGAAAAATTGTCAGTTTTGAATTTTAAACCCTGCAGATCGATTTCTTAAAATTGACCTTCTAAACTTCATCAAAATCCAATATTTATGATTTTTTTGCAAAGAGGAATCTGAGAGATTTCCGGAAAGTCCTTTTTTTCTCAAAACTGACTTTTCTATCAAAAGTTATGGCCATTTGAAGTTTTACTTCAAAATGGCCATCCAAAAATTAATCTAACTATATAAAAATCAAAATTTAACCTTTGGAAAAATTTCCCAAAAAGTCCATAGCAACGCAAAACCCTCACAACCAATCACATGTTTCCATGTGGCACTTTGGAGGGGCAGAGCTCTTTGAAACTTAAACTTTTTGAAAATTTTGACTTTGGGAAAATTTTCCCATTTTTCCCTGTGGCCCCACAGCCAATCACGTGTTGACACATGGCTTGGTGGGCGCGCGGAATAAAATTGAAAACTTAACCATTTAAATCCTTTGGAAAAATTTTAATTTTTCCTCTGTGGCCCCACACCTCTACAGCCAATGAGGTGCTGACACATGTCCTAACAGAGGGGGCCCGCGCAAGTGTTTTGACTTTAAAACTCATTTTGGCACAAAACCTTAAATCGCTCCGTCACTCCATTGACCTGCGTCCAATCACAGGACACCACGTGGCCTTTTGAGCGAGGTCAGAGGTATGAAGGAAAATTTTCCTTCGGGAAATTTGGTTTTTGGACCTTGGGAAAAATTTCCAATTTTTCCCTGCAACCCGTCGACCCTCGTCCAATCACGTGCTGACACGTGGAAAATTGGACATCAGCGGAAGCGCGAAGATCTTTTCTCCCTTGAGATATTAACTCATAAAATATCAATTTCCCATTTTTCCCCATTGGTATGAAATTACCTCGTGACCAAAAGGCACTTGACACGTGGGCATGGGTTTCTCCTTGGCGGAGGCACACATCCATTTCCGCCCTCGGGATTTTGGCCTAAAATCTCCAAAACCTAAAGTGCTCCGCCGCTCCGCATTTTCCCACGCTAATCAGAGAAGCGACACGTGTCTTCCCTGTCAGACCCACAGGTGCGCGGAGGCATTTTGTGCTATTTTTCTCAAGGAGGGAAAATTCTCAATTTTCCTCCCCACTCCATCGACCCGCTCAAGGGAAAAATTTTCTCCCTAAGCTCGCGGACTCCACAAGGGAAAATTTCTCCCCAAAACTCCGTCGGGCCATAACTTGAGATTTATAAGGAGTTAGGAGGACTTCTTTATATGATTGGAAAGGTGAGAGAATTTCCTATTGAATGGGAATGATTTAGGAAAGTTTTGATAACTCTAAATATGTGAAAAATCAAGTTGAACCCTGTAATCCTGTTAGGGCAGAGATGAGTGAGATTTCACTCTCATAACCTAAGTGATGAATTTAACCTCTTGTTTTGACCTTGTGCCTTGTTGTTATCAGTTTCTTGAAGTAATTGTTGCAAGTCAGTCTTGCTTGTTAATCCTTATCTGGTTTGTGCTAACTGTGATCTTGTATCCCTCTTTGCAAACACTCTAAATCAAAAAAAAAAATTCCATAATTTTCCTAGCTAATCCTAGTTTGTTTCTTGGTTTCAAGTGGTAGTTTGAAGCGAGCATTACACTTGGTATCAGAGTAGTGGTTCAAAATCTTGGACCATTGGGCACAATAGAAAATTGAGACTTGAAACCTTAAAACTAGCAAAACTGTTAATCTAGAAAACAAAACTATTTGAAAATTGTTCATGATAGTAAATTTAGAAAATGAAGAAGGCTTGAAGTAATGAACTAACTCTCGCTTTGGTCTGTGTAGAAGGCATAGACAGAGTGAGAGAAACATTCATAGAGAATCAAACTCACCACCACCACCACCACCGTATCAGGGTGTAGCAACCATTCTACCTCAGATTCTATAGACCCTTTAGGATGTTAATGCCACTCTATGTGGAGGTTTAGGTGGAGGGCAGATAGCTAGTCATGATAGAGCTCCTTCCATTGAGGGTTAGGTATCTCCTCGACTTAGTGAGGAGCATAGAGGAGAGAAATCCCATGCAGAGTCAGCCAGAGTAGATTCAACACCTAGGAGATAGGGTGACAGAGTTCCAGAGCATAGAGAGAGGTCTCGGAGCCCTAGGCTTAGGGGTGAGCATGCAGAGAAACCTAGAGGTCGATAGACCATAACAAGTGGATCACATCAAGGGATCCTGAAGCTTAGGCCCTCACACTACTTAGGTGATACAGGTGGATTTTAGGAAGAGGCCTGACTAATGAGCTTGAGTGGTTGCTTCAAGCTTTGTCCTTGTTGTAGCAACACGAAAGCTCGTGTTGCAATCCATCTACTAAAGGATGGAGAAGGAGTGTGGTGGAGGACAGAGGAGCAAAATCTCCATGTAGATTCAGAGACAGTGACTTGGGAGCTGTTTGAGGAGAGATTCAGGAGTAGGTACCTATCATGGAGGTTCATCCAGTAGAGGATTGATGATTTCCATGACCTTCGACAGCCTACCCTTTCAGTAGCAGAGTATAAGAGTAGATTTCTAGATCTACTTTAGTATGTAGAGTATATGCAGGATGAGTAGGTGCGGATTCACAGGTTCATACAGGGCCTGAATTTGGATATTGGAGGTGTAGTACTGGATTCATTGTCCACATACTTTGGTGGAGGCCTTCGAGAAGGCCTATATTATAGAGGAGACTTGGGGTAAAACCCAGTAGGCTAGGGACCGAGTCAGGAGCCACATTCATCAGATGTAGGATAGTAGATCAAGAGGTTCAGTACCTCTTCCTCGTGGTGGTTAGCATTCTTCACAGTCATCCTTTAGACCCCACTAGCAGCAATAGCAGTAGCAGTCTCACCCACCAGATAGACCTCCTCAGAGAGCTGATGCATAGAGAGGTTGGAGTATGGGACCTCCTCCTAGGGGTCCTATAAGGACACAGGGTGGACCTAGAGCTCAGTCAGCTAGAGCTCACTAGCAGAGGCCATAGCAAGGCCATAGATGGATCATCAGGATTCACACCACCTAGGCTTATAGGGCACCTACTGGGGGTTCTTCTCCTTGGAGATGATCATCGTGGTTGCTTTGAATGTGGAGTAGTTGGACATTTCTAGAGAGATTGTCCTCAGAACCCTAATAAGGGTAAGGCATCGGTTTTTGAGCTAATAGTTGGTGACATGGGATGTAGCCACATGATTTATGTAGCGGTTGAGAACTGTCAGGCAGAGCACTAGAGCATAGTCATTGAGACCATAGGTAGCATTGGTGGTATTCCTACCTCTATATTGTTTGATTATGGTTCTTCTGATTCTTTCATTACACCATCTTTAGTAGAGTGATGTAGGCTAGTGGCTAGTTAGGCATGGTCTTAGTTGGGATGTCAAGATGGCTTCTAGAGCCAAGATCTTTGTGGATTCCTTAGTTAAGAAGTGTGTTGTGGATTTAGGACCTTTCACCACCACCTCAGATCTCTGTATTCTTCTTTTGGGCTCGTACGGAGTCATTTTAGGTATGGATTGGCTATCTGCACATAGGGCCAGGATGGATTGTTAATCATAAGACTATAGCTTGTGCAGATGATTCGGGAGTTGAGTCGGTGATTTCAGGAGTCAGGAGACCCGTTTCTATTTGCACCATCTTTGCTATGCAGATCAAGCGGTGTGTGCGATGGGGTTGTCAGATGTACACTATTACAGTCTAGTGACAGGTCAGAGGATGGGTCTAGTGGACCATCGCTAGATGATCATCCCATTCTGAGAGAGTATGCAGATGTATTTCTAGGGGAGATATCGGGGATGCCAACCCCACGTGAGATTGATTTTCATATTGATTTGGTTCCATGAGCAGAGCCTATCTCACGAGCTCCATATCGGATGACCACCCCAGAGCTCTGTGAGCTCAAGTTACAGCTGGAGGGCCTTTTGGAGAAGGGCCTTATCCATCCTAGTTTATTCCCTTGGGGTGCATCGGTGATTTTTGTGAAGAAGAAGGATGGATCATTGTGGTTGTGTATCGATTACCACCAGTTGAACAAGGTAACGATCAAGAATTGTTATCCTCTTCCTCGCATTGATGACTTGTTTGATCAGATGAAGGGAGCCACAGTGTTCTCTAAGATTGATCTTAAGTCAAGCTACCATCAGTTGAGGATTTCGGAGGTGGACATTCATAAGACCACTTTCTATACGAGGTATGGGCACTATGAGTTCACAATGGTGCCTTTTGGTTTGATGAATGCCCCTGCAGTGTTTATGAGTTTGATGAATGGGGTATTCAAAACCTTCTTAGATCACTTCGTGCTCATATTCCTAGATGACATTTTGATATACTCATGTACACGTGAGGAGCACGAGGGGCACCTTTGATAGGTTCTTCAGTGTCTTCGTGAGCAGTAGCTTTACAGGAACTTGGAGAAGTGTGCTTTCTTTTAGTCAGAGGTGCAGTATTTGGGACATGTTATTTCTAGGGAAGGTATCACAGTCAATCCTTCCAAGATTAGAGCCATTATGGATTGGCCAACACCCACTACAGTGAACGAGGTGCGCAGCTTCATGGGTTTAGCAGGATACTATTGGAGATTTGTTCAGGACTTCTCTCAGATTGCACACCCTATCACTTCCCTTCAGAGGAAAGGGAAGAAGTTTGTTGGTCAGACAGATGTGAGTAGGCCTTCAGGACACTGAAATAATTTCTCACTACAACACCTATTCTTGTAGTGCCAGATCCACAGGGTGAGTTCTTTGTTTGCACAGATGCTTCTTTAGCAGGGCTTGGAGGTGTGTTGATGCAGGATGGTAGAGTTGTAGCTTTTGAGTCTCGCAAACTCAAGGATCACGAGCTTAATTATTCTACCCATGATCTTGAGCTTGTGGTAGTTGTGCATGCTTTGGTTAGATGGAGACATTTTCTTCTTGGATGGAGATTCACACTCAGGATAGATCACTTGAGTCTTCGCCACCTCTTCACGCAGCCCAATCTAAACACTCATCAATGGCATTAGATGGAGTTGCTTTGTGAGTATGACATGGAGATCAGAGCATGTGAAAGGGAAGGAGAATGTGGTAGCAGACACTCTCAACAGACGGAGACATGTGAGCTATGGTCACTTCAGTGAGCACAAATTTGTGGAGCAGGATTCTTTAGCAGCTTCCTCTTGACAACTTCTACATTGTGGCTCGAGAAGAGATAGAGTCCCAGAGAACCCTTGAGGGGAATTTTGATGGTTTCACCTTAGAGGCAGATGGTATTCTTAGGACAAAGAGGTTGGATATATGTTCCCAGAGATGGAGGCTTGAGGTAGGACATCTTGGTAGAGGCACATCGTGCACCCTATTCAGCCCATCCCAGGGTGAAGAAGATGCATGCCACTTTGTGACAGTTATATCACTAGAGAGGAATTTTTCAAGACATGGCTCAGTTTGTGTCATGGTGTTTAGAGTGCCAAAGGGTTAAGGCCAAGCATCAGCATCCAACAGGTCTTCTTTATCCTCATGCCATACTGGAATGGAAGTGGGACCCCATTTCCATGGATTTAATTGTTGGACTACCGTATGTCGAGATATCACCACGATGCCATTATGGTCATGGTTGATAAATTGACAAAAGTGGCTAAATTTTCTTTGGTGAAGACCACTTATACAACTAGAGCAGTGGCACAAGTATATTTGGATGATATCATTAGGTTGCGCGGGATCCCACAGAAGATCATTTGCGACCGCGATCCTTTATACACTTCACATTTCTGGATTACCATGCAGTATGTCCTCAGGATGAGGATTAACTTTCAGCATATCATATCACCCTGAGACAGATGGATAGACCAAGAGTGAGTGAATCATATTTTGGAGGATATGCTCAGGATGTACATGATGGATCAACTATCTAAGTGGGAGGAGTACCTGTACTTAGTGGAGTTTACCTACAATAATATTTTTTAGAGTTCTATAGGCATGGCTCCTTTTCAGGCATTATATGGTAGGGAGTGTAAGACACCCCTTAGCTAGGACATGTTAGAGGATAAAGTATCTCTTGGACCAAATCTTTTGTAGGACATGGAGCAGTAGGTAGTGTTGATCAGGCAGAGATTGCTAAGAGGCACATGATAGGCAGAAGAAGTACGCTAATCAGCATAGGACCGAGTGTAATGTTGATGTGGGCATGAAGGTGTTCCTTCAGTGTTAGACCACATAAGAGCCCGATCTGTTATGGAAAAGGTTCTAAGTTAGCTCACTTGATTTGTTGGACATTTTGAGATCTTGGAGTGTATCGGCCCTCTGGCTTACCATCTAGCATTACCACCCAACTTGTCTCGCATACATGATGTGTTTCATGTTTCTGTCCTTAGGAGGTACATTGCATATCCTTCTCATGTGTTGGATTAGACATCATTGTAGGTGCAGGATCAGGGGCAGGTGATGGTGGATCCCATCCGTATCATAGATCGCAGGACCTTGGGCCTTCGAGGCAGAGAGATTGATCAGGTATGGGTACAGTGGGACAGATACAACGAGACTACAGCCACTTGGGAGGATGCTAATGTGTTACGAGTGTAGTTTCCACATTTGTTCTTGTGACTTCCAGGAGGAATTCGAGTCTAAGGGGAGGGGGATGTAGTGCCCACTTCCCTTTGACACTTTTTAGATACTAATCTTGATACTGTTGATCTCATTTTTGACATTATTATGTTTTGATTTATTATGATGTGTAGATGTTAGACCATGGATTATTATGGATCTTGATTCAGTTACTATGCATGATGATATTTTTTTTATTAAGAGATATTATTATTATATGGATGATGATATACTGTTCGACATGGACATGATTATAGATGTTAATTTTAGACATGGGACATTGATATTATGAGTAGCTCTAGTATAAATATTCATTGGATGATGATATAGTTGCAAATTGAATTTAAATGATGATGTTGAATTCTTGATGTTGTTGTATATTTAGATTTGATCTTTATATGTTTTTTATATCATTTTCTATGTTCTAATATGACCACGAGGACGAAGGAGGTATTGTGATTTTAAAGGTTAAAATATCACAACAATGTCGGGGGACTAGAGACTAACCATATTAGAATTCTGGATGAATTCAACAAGGTCACCATTGGCAACTGTAATTTTTTGTATGTTGTGTTTGTTAGGGGTTCCCATGGGGGGGATCACCTTTAAAATGTGACCAAGGGATTTCATGTATTACTTTAATGTGTTTCTTTTTTTGTAATGTTTGCATGTATTTTATTTGTGATGTGTTACCCCTTTCATTAGTTGTTAATTGATTTATGTTTATGTTATGTATAACCATGTGTTAAATAAATAAATCATAATGTCAAAAGAATGAAATAAATTAAGTCATAGATATTAATGCATGTTGTAAGAATGTAAGAAGGATGTAAGAGGATGTAAGAGATGTGTAAGTTGTGTAAGTCATATTTTGGAGTGTAGAACACTCCATCCTCAAAGGAAATCTAATTTTTCCTTGAGGGATAAATTTTGAGGCTTGTGGGACAAGTTAAACTTGTCCCACACCTCTTAAAATCATCCACAAACCATACCTATGGTTTGGGAGTCAAAATTAGCCTTTTTAATTGCATTTTGAAATGACTATGTGTAAGTCTTTATTGCACTTAACTTACAAGTTTTTAATTCAGTCCTTGTTAAAGTATGGAGTTAAACTTGAGTGTGTAAGTTGATTGTCATCTCCATTTAATGTGATTAGTTGTGAAGTTGAATTTCTCATTTTGGGGTTGAGTAAGAATGATGTGGCATCCCACTTGGAATCCACATCATCCTCTCCCCTCCCTCTCCTTTAAAAATTCAAATTCTTCTCTTGTTTATGGTTGTTGAAACTTTGTCTCTTCCTTCCTTGGGGTCGAATTTTATTGTTGTGGGAGTCTTGCTTGTGGAGAGAGTTTGAAAATTCCTTTGCATGCTTGGTGTTGTTGTCCTTGGACTGCTTTTTGGTCATTGAAGAGCTTGCTGTTTTGGACTATATTTTGAGCATTGAAGGAACTTTTTGTTTTGGAAACAAACTCCATAATGGAGAGGTAGGATCTTTCCTTTTTAAATGTTGTTTTCCCTTTTCTTGCATGAATAAAATGGTGAATGTGTTGTGTATTCTTGGCTGGTTGGGTAGAATGCTTAGGGTAAGGTGTAGGAGAAGGCTACGGGGATTTCATATGAAGGGGGGCATAAGGGATTGCCAATGGCACCGTTTTATACTTGAGGAGGGAGTTTTGGGATTGGGATCCACCTTGGAAAAGAAATTGCTTGCATTTCTTACTATGGGGGGCATAAGGGATAAACTTTTAAGGGGCATAAGAAGGGGTTAGGAGATATAAGGTTTATGGGTTTGATGTGTTATTGGCGGTATGTATTCTAGTGGATGCCCAATTCTAAATTGGGAGGCATAAGGAGCTCCCCATAGTTCTTTCTCTTGTTGTCTTGTTTGGACCAAGCCTATGTATTATGTGTATGTTTGCAAATGCAGTTTGGGAACTTTTATTCTTTTTGGACTATGTATTTTATTAATGTTGTATGCAATGTGAATGTTGTCTGTTGTGAAAGAAGCCTTGTTTCCATGTGTTGATGTTCATTCTCTATTTCAATATGGTTGGGGCTCGGGGGCCAATGGGGAAATATGGATTCTCCTTTCCCATTGGATGTCTTGGTTGGGTGGAGAGCGTTGCCTTTCCCCCTTCCTTGTTGTGATCAAATGAAAAGATGAAGAAATCAGCATGCTGTTGTTTTGGAGCAAAAGAAAATATCATTTTGAAAGTCCCTTCCTTGAGAAAAATTCATTGTAACCCTCCCACTTTGAAGTGAATGAAAGTGTATTATTATTTGTAATGAGAAGGCACCTTGTATTGCAAAAGGAAAGATTGAAAGTCCATTGGGAAATGTAAAGATTTATTATTCCATTCTCTGTTTTGGAAAAGAATGTGAAAGGAAGATATAGTTTGTAAATTGCATATTGAAATTCAAAGAAAGAAATAATTGTTAAGTTATTGTTGGAAATCAATAATGAATTACATCTCCTTTCTCAACTTGCATTGTTGTATTGAAATTTAATTGCTGTTGTAATTTGTAATCTCTGTTTTGGGAAGGAAAAACACGTAGGAAAGAAATGGCAGTATTTTAACCCTTTTGAAATGAGTTTTAAAAATTGGAAAGCAACTTTGCATATTGAAGGTAAATGAATGATTGAAATCAATTGAATTCCTAAGATAAGAATTTGAAATGCTTTCCACATGTTTGGAAGATGCAAATTGGTTAATGCAAACTTGTTAGTGAGAGAACTCAGTTTCATTTCCAAATCTATGGCATTTAAGTTTATAAAATAAATGTATATTTTGAATTTACCAAAGTGTAATAAGAAATGAAACATCACAATTTAGATATAATAAGTCCAAATGAACTCAATTGGACCTCAAGATTTAAGAAAGACCTTCAATAACTTTATCAAAAATCAAATTTTGAAACTTGCTTAATCCGTTTCCCCGTCAAAAGTTGTAAAAATATAAAATTGAAACTCAATCAAAAAATTGAATCTTGAAAAAAGTATTAAACCTACCCAAGATCAATTATCCATGTCCTATTGACATTTTGAGAAGAAGAAAATCAAAATTTGAACAAAATTTTATTAGTTGGAAAATTTTCCAGTTTTGCCTTGCAAAACCTTGCAGATCGAATTCCTAAAATTTACCTTCGCAAACTTAATCAAAAGCTAAAATTGATTATCTTTTTGTGCAAAGAGGACTTCGAGATCTTTCCAGAAATTTCTTGTTTTCCCAAATCTGAGTTTCCTATCAAAAGTTATGGCCATTTGAAGTTTTACTTCAAAATGGCCATTCAAAAATTAATCTAACTGTTTAAAAATTAAAATTTAACGTTTGGAAAAATTTTCCTCAAAAAGGTACACAGCAATGGCCCCACCACCTCCGTAACCAATCAGATGTTTCCACGTGGAACTTTTAGAGGGGTGGAGCTCTGTTTGAAACTCAAACTTTTCGAAAAATTTGACCTTGGGAAAATTTTCCCATTTTTCCCCGCAACCCCGTGGCCCCCCAGCCAATCACGTGCTGACATGTGGCTTGGCAGGTGCACGGGAGAAATTTGGAAACCTAACTTTTTACCCTCCTTTGAAAAAATTCCTACTTTTTCCTTCTGCGGCCCTGTACCCCCGCAGCCAATCATGTTCTGACACGTGTCCTAGGCGGATACGCATGGGCCCGCACAAGCATTTTAGCCTTTTAAACCCTTTTGGCTCAAAGTCGTGAATTTCTCTGTCGCCCTTCAGACCCGTGTCCAATCACAGGACACCACGTGGAAATTTCGAGTGAAGGTCAGAGGTATGGAGGAAAATTTTCCCTTCAGGAAAATTTTGTTTTTGGGCCTTCGAAAAAAATCCCAAGTTTTCCCTACGGCAACCCGCCCGGCCCCCATCCAATTACATGATGATACGTTGCAATTTGGACCTTGGCGGTAGCGTGGAGATCTTCTTCTCACCTTTGAGATTTTAAACCTCATAAAATCTCAAATTCTCTTTTTTCTCCGTTGATTTGCGGATTCCCTCATGACCAATAGGATTTTGACACGTGGCATGGAGGGGGTGCCACGTGGCATAAGTTTTCTCCTTGGTAGAGGCACGTGTCGCAAAATTTCTACCCTTGGGATTTTGGCCTAAAATCTTCTAAACCTTTAGTTTGCTCCATGCAGCTCCGCATTTTCCCCACACCAATCGAGAAGCACACGACACGGGTCTTCCCTCACTGGAGCTCACAGGTGCGCGGAGGTGATTCACGCACTTTGTGCGCTCAAGGAGGAAAAATTGCTCAATTTTCCTTCCCTGCTCTGCCGGCCCGCTCAAGGGAAAATTTTTTCTCCCTAAGCCCGCGGACTCTCCTAAGGGAAAATTTCTTCCCAAAAGTCCACCAGCCCATAACTTGAAAAATACAAGGAGTTAGGAGGACTTATTTATATGGTTGGAAAGGTAAGAAAAATTTCCTATCCAATGGGCATAATTTAGGAAATTTTTGTTGACTCTAATTATGTAAAAAATTAATTTGAACCCTGTAAGCTTGTTAGAGCAAGAGTTGAGTGAGAAATTCACCCTCCTAACCTAAGTGATGAATCTAACCTCTTGTTTTGACCTTGTGCTTTGTTAATAATGGTTGCTATGAAGTAATCCTTGCAAGTCAGTATTAATTATTAATCCTTAATCTTGTTTGTGCTAAATTGTGGTCTTGTAACATTGATCTTGCAAACACTCTTCAATCACAAGAAAATTATTCCATAATTTTCCTAACTAATCCTAGTTTGTTTCTTGGTCTCAAGTGGTAGCTTGAAGAGGGCATTACACAATTATACCAGACTTGAGCATCTTATCAATTTATTCCTTCACCTTGAAGCATAAATTAGGATTTATCATGTATGGCCTCTTCCTATTTGGGTGCGTTCTTTCTTTAAGTTTTATTCTCGTCTCACCTGAAGAAGGGTGTATTCCTTTTAACTCATGATAGCCCCTTGGAAATAAGTCTTGAAAGTTGCGCAAGAGTTCAATAATCTTAGAGAATTCCTGCTCCGATCAATAATATCTAATAATGTCCTCTTTAGGCTCTGCATCTATTCCAATGTTAACCTTCTTTATTTTTATAGGCTCATGATATGTGTGTGCCTTTTCGTCTACTGTTTCCATCACCTCGCACATACCTTCAGCGTGATTAACATCCAGGTTATTATCCTCATAATCATCATCATTTATCAAACATACAAGTTTAAAATTTTCTTTCTCTTCCTAGGCACGGACCATTTCTTCTTCCTTAGTCTCTTCAAGGTTAAGGAATGCCTCTAAATCCATCTCTCTAAACATATCTGACATGAGTTCCTTAGCCTTCACTCTATCTCCCAGAGTAAGGCACTTCATAATCTGCAGTGCTTCATTGACTGGAGGCTTTGCAGAACAATAATCAAAAGTATGAATTATACATGAGGTCATCTCCTACTAATTAAATTTTTCTCTTGTTAATTCTGCATGAACATACAATGCACGCACATCTGCTTAAAGTGGAGTAGAACTTATGCACCCAAAGTGATGGTGGCAAGGCCTCCTACCCCTTCGTCCAAAGTATCTCATAATTATGAATGTGATGTGAAGCAAGGTCCCATGAAATTCACATAGTTGAGAAGGTTCATTGCTCCTTAGGAGCCTATTCGAAAAGGAAATTCTCACTTCTCACCATTCTGAACGGTTGTCTCTTTGTGTTTCCCTTCAACACACAACTGTCCCGCGCAGAGTATATATTAGAATATTTCTCTTGTCTCCTTCATTCTTCCATTGGGCTTCCATGGCGTGCAGAAATACATCAGGGTTCCCTTCATCAGTGTATTGAGGTACCTGGTTATAACTTAATTCCCTAACCATGCGTGACCTAATCATGTGAGTAATTGTGTTTTTGATCTCTTGCCCAACTACTTCATATGTTCCATGTGCCTAGTTGTCACAAGCAATACTTGTGGTATCACTAACTGATTGAGAATCATCCCACTGTATCACTCCTTCCTTAGATGACTCAGTTACATTAGGGTCTCTGATTGTGCATGCATATACCCTGATCAAGTCCTCTTCACTAAAAGGATCAATATACAGAGTAGCCTTTGCATCTGTCAAAGGTATAATGACGTGCTCTTCCTTGTTCTCAAACCTAATGTACCCCTTGTTGAACTACAAATATGCATTATTTGTGTAACACCAAGGGCACCCAAGTAATGCTGGGAAGCTATCTGCTTCAGCTAGCTCCAATACTTCAAAGTCCCTAGTAAACTTGGCTCCTTGAATTGTAATGGTTACATCCTTTAGTACCCCAATAAGATTAGCTCTCATTCTATTTTCCATGTACATCACATTCGAAGAAAGTTGCAATGGTGGTCTTTCCATCTAATTCCAAGCATCCAACATGAGTACATTACTTTCCGCATAGGTATTTATCAGTTTTTTTCTTCGAAGCCATCCATTTATGACTGCATTTAGTGTAATCTTTTATCATACTCATGATTATGTGGGGGCATATTTTTGTAGACACCAAATTCGTGTCTCACGACCCCTTGTGACCCGCATCCCATTTCGCAACCTAACCTCATTACCTAAACTTTACACAATTATTTATTAATTACCTTGTAATTGATAAATCCACATCACCTTACCCGCCACCTCACTTTGCCACCTCATCATGACCTAGCCCTAACCCTAAACTAACCTAATTAAGACCCATGACTTGGTCTAGACTCACATCCATAACTAATGCCTCCTTACTCGCACCAAAAGCCGACCTTCTAGCCACTTGACCAAGCCCGCAACTGATCTCTCGGGAGAAAAGCAGGGAAGGTGGGCTATTTTAGTAAAAATAGCCTACTTTTTCCTTACCGATGCCGGTTCCTACTCGACCGCCGTCGGTTTCGCAACCGCCATCGGTTCCCTGTAAATGGGCTCCCCAAACCAAAACAACGGATCGGAATTTCATTTTGGGAGATCAGTAAAAGGATTTTTGGATCAACAGAGAGCATTGCGAGCGAGGAACAGAGTCCAGATCTTCACTTGACAGAGCAGAGACGAGTAAAGAAACCAGAAGTGTTTGCAACCAAGGAGATCAGCTTGCATCTCGGTCAAAACCAGTAAGTCAGATCTTACATGTCCTTTTGTCATAACATTTCTTGTGTTTCTTGAATCTGAGTCCTCCTAAATCCGTTTCTGAATCCACTACCCAACGTGCCATTGCATCTAACTGTCATTCTTTCACTCCTAATCACCCCATTTCTTAATACCATCCAAAAAAGCCAGCTATTACAAACACCATCTGTACCAAGAAGATCCTATAACCCACCGGTATCGGTTATCAGTAACCGGCGTCGGTCATCAATAACTGCCATCGGTTCCTCTGATCAAAACCAGAAACCAGCCTTTCCCCCTACCCAGTTTAACAAAATAATTTAATTGATATTTTGCAGTCTTTTGTGTTAATTCATATTAGCAGGGGAACTGACCACCTTCGAAGGGAAGTTTTATATTTCCTGGGCCCAAGGCAGTTTCCTCATTTATTGTTTAATCAAAATCTTGTGGTCTTGTGTTCTTATTTGCAGGTAGTCCTTCCAAGACAAAAAGGAGTTCTCCGCAGTCAGCCTGATCTTTCTCTACGGTACGCGCACACCATCTCGACATTCAACAGGTATTCCTCCTAACCCTAATCTTATCTGTTTCTAAAAGGAATGAAAGGATAGAAACAACTCTATTCCCAGAAGCCGAAACATTCCGAGCGAAACATTTTGGCACGCCCGGTGGGACCCGTTTTGGGTTTCTTTCTCTTGCTTATTTTCATTTGCATATTTGCTGTTGCTGTTTTTGGTATATATTTAGTAAAGAATTTATCTTGCTTTCCTGGTTTCGCATTAGTGAAAGTCATCTCTCTTGCTTCATCGAATATAATTTTCGATTTGGGTTTAAAAACACGTGCATTACATTCCTGCTTGTTGTTCTCCAATTCTAGTGAACATAGATTAAGTAACAGGTCGTACACGTGGGGGTGATATCCACGGTATTGACAGGAAATTAACCTTAGTTTCACTGCACAACACATACCGAATCACTTCACAATTAACACAACAGCTCAAACATCCCCCCTTTTCCGCGGTATTCCTCCGCCCGATTGAGGTAGCCTTATAAGCCAAAACAAACTTGACATTTCCCCTAGGTCTTGTTGTTTAGGATTCTGACATCATCTTACGTCTAAAGGCATAAGCCCATGATAACTAAAATTAACCCTAGGGTTAGTCTCTAGATTTGCGTGTGCCTCTTGCTTGTTTTCAAATCCTGTTTTCTCTGTCATACTTTGTCTTCTGTGATCAATAAGTTGCTAAACATACTCAACGTTGCTAAGATCAAATCAGCAGCCTTTTATATCTTTTTATCCTAGACTTTTGACACCAGCATCGGTTAAGGGACCGACGTCATTTGATCCGTGACTGACACCGGTTACTAAACCGATATCGGTTACTGTCTTCATCAGCCCCTGACAAACCAGCAGCTTGCCAAATTCACCATTCAGAGGATTGTTTTTGTTCTTGATAGATTGAAACTTTCCTGTGCGTTCTGGTCTATGGTTGTCATCACTCGGAAGCAAGCCGCCGCCATGGTTTCACATGCCTGCTCTGTGTCTTTGCCTGAATCACCCCCTTCACATTCTATAGGGAACCCTACGGACACCAGTGAGATCCCCCAAATTCCTACAGGAGACAAGGACTTTGCCAAATTTGTGGATGCTAATCCCAGCGCTGTACAATACTATTTGTCTCATACCCCTGACCGTATGCCTGATGGTCAGCTCCTTATTGGCATGCCTATTAGTATAGCTGCTCATTTAGCTCCCACTCCTCCTGATAACAATACCTTACTTCCTGCATCACTAGCCCCGTCTCCCAATCCGACAGCTTCAGAGGTTCATACGACCCCGATTAGCTTTCCTTTGGTTAACCTTGGACCCCACGTATCGTTACCACCAACTGCCCCTATCTCATCTCTCTTTCAGACCACTCCATTCATGACTTACTCTCTGCCACCTATTCAAACGAGCTTTCCTTCTCAAGCTCCGCCTACCTTTTCATTCCCATACACGTATCCAGTAACCTCAACACCTTATATGGGACATCCCTATTCTGTGGCACCATCATCTCATCCAACCACAGATTTCATCAAACAAATGATGGACAAAATGCAAAACCTGGAGGCTTCCGTTTCAGGAAGTCGTAGCGCCTTGACATACGAGCAAGTTTGTCGGGAGCCCATTCACCCTTCTGTCCCCCTTCATTCATATCCTCCTCAATGGGAGTTGCCAAAGTTTACTCGTTTTAACAGTAAAGAGGATCCTCAACAACACTTGCGATCATTTAGACATGCTTGTTATTTGATTGCCCATGATGATGCCTTGTTACTCCGCACCTTTCCCATGTCCTTATCAGGACCTGCCTTGGAGTGGTACAGTGCTTTAACCCAGCACTCAATCTTCTCTTTTAACCAACTAGCCCAATCTTTCTTGGATCATTTCTCCATTAACATTGCCAAGAAAGTATCTATCACTGACCTCTATGCCATCCGACAATTTGAAGACGAATCTATCGCAGATTTCGTTGGACGATGGCGGGGCCTTATCAACCAAGTTACGTATGCCTTGCCTCAAACCGAACTCATCGAACTATTTACGCGGGCCTGCGCTAAGCACATCTCCCCTACCCTCCAAATTCAAACTTTCCGCACATTTGACGAGGCCTTTACCATGGCTCGGAAGCTAGAAATTCGAGCCTTAGAAGAAGAGAAATTGCGGTTGTGTAACAAAAACCCCAATTTCCGAACTCCTGATTCTACCAACAAGTCAAACACCACCACTCCTCACACGTCCACTTCTTCTAAATCAAAAGGAGCTGTCCACGCGGTAATGGTAAAATCTCAAACACCGTCCAATACTCCGCCGAAAACCACTTATAAGTACAAAGCTGAGCCCACCAATTACACTCCCTTGGGAGAAACTTATGGCGTCATCCTGGAGAAATTGCTCAAAGCTGGGGCTATCACCTTGCCCCCTGTTAAACCTCACTCTGGGTTTGACTCCACCCGCGCAATACCTTCCTGGTACAAAGAAAATGAATTTTGTAACTTTCACCGCGTAAAAGGACATAGTCATGAAAACTGCAAGATGTTGAAAAACATAGTGCAGGAAATGGTTGACGCAGGGGATATAACACTCGATAATCCTAACGCCCCTGCTAACCGAAATCTGAAAATTTTCAACAAGCCATTCCCGAATCACTCATCCAGCAGTAACGTGAACCAAGATATCTTAGCCGAGGAGAGTGTTCATGAGATCCATGCAGTCTTCGATTCTCAGCCAAAAGCCTCTATTGAAAATTTTTTAAATCAAGCCTCTCCACCAACACAGGAGTTTGAACCTCCTTCACCACCATCAAGCCAAAGTGAAATTATTCCTTTACCCATAGAAGAGTTAACTGCCCGGACTTCTCTTCTCATCAACGAGTCTTCTTACACCACATCCCTACAAGACTGTGAGCGGATGCTATCTAATTTATCTATTTCCCAAACGTCCCCCTTCTACCACTCTTGCTACACAAGAGGAAGGCTCACCACTCCTTTTGACATCCTTAGACGAGAAATCTCTTACACTAACATCACCACATTCTTTTAACGTGACAGATCCCCTCAAACACGCCCTCCTACCTATTAGTCCCTCATCGCCTAAATCTTTTCAACGACCGGTTGACCTCTTAACATCTATTGATACAGTGCCTCATCTACCTCCTGTGTCACACCCGCAATGGACTGGAATTACAACCCACCTTTCTTCCGTACCAAAATTACAAATCACACCTGGAGACTGTCATTCCACAGAAGATAGACAGGCCCTATGGGAACGTTTGAGTACCCCTTTTTCTACTCAAATGCAAATGACTGATCCTGATGTCTCCACCATATACCCGAAGTGCTTACAGAAGCTTAAAATGCCCCTGTTCTCGCCTTCACCCCCCTCACCTCTACCAAATGCCCCGTCCACTTCTATCAACTTAACCAGATCTTCCCCTACGCTTGGGACCTCACCAATGCCCAGTCTAACACACCCGCCTAAGCGACTCGATCTATCCAAAAATAAATCCTGTTCCGCCACCTAGGAGACAAACTCAATCCGTGCCCCTATCACAATCAAAACCATCATCGTCATACCTACCTTCCATATTGGGACCCCATCCCTCTACCTTACACCAATATATCATACCTCCTGCGTTTTCTTCTTTAAAACAACCTACGCCTTCCGCACCTATACAGAAATTCCAGGGTATAGCAACACCGTCACTCCCGCGTATCTTGTCCACCTATCAACCCTAAACAAATTCCATCATCAAAAGATTTGTTTTCAGTTACTCCTATTTCCCCATGGTTGTTTTTCTGATACCACGTCATCTGCGGCCTCATCATCATCCAACATAGCTCTCTGTGCCAAAGAAATCACGTTTAGTAAAAACCATGTATCAACACCCCTCCGCTAAACCACCACCCATACGAACTAACCACGCCCAAACATTACCAAAACCCACACAATCAATACCCTCATCCTCTTCCGATTTTGACCCACTCAAAGGATCTTACGCCAAAATCCTTGCTATGTTGGTGGAGAATGCGACCATTTCCCTACCTCCACTTAGACCTTATGACCCGTCTAAGCCCCGACCTATGGTTACGATGAGTCTAAAATCTGCGCTTATCACCGCACACCAGGACATGATGTGGAGGGATGCAAAGCTCTAAAAAACCATCCTTCGCCAGTCACCTCTCCCAGATAGAAAGATTAAGAAAGACAACTTACGAAGGGAGAGACCTTTAGTTTCCATTCCCTCTCCTATACCATCTGTCCCCGCCTCACCAAGATCTATCATTATTACAACCCCACCTCTTGAAGACCATGAGTTATCCCCACCATCTTCCTCATCTCAGGTCTACGAGATTAATATGATTAGTGTCGCTACTCGAGGGCAGAAAAACAATGGGAAAGCAAAAGAAAACACACCTGCGGTATCCTCTCTTTCTCCGTCAAACATCCTGATTGCACCACCACCTAAAGTGGTTCATTCGCGGACCCGCCTATCCCGTCTCTAATGGCATTGCCCACCGAAATATGATTAAACAGCTTCACCAATCGCCCGTAAAAATGACACTGTATGATCTCATTCAGACTTCTGAATCTCATCGACAAGCTCTCGTTGAGATCCTTCAAGGGATAGAGGTTTTACCTAATGAAACCCTGCCTGTCGCCTCCATTCTAACACCCAATCACGTTGCTTCTCTCACCAAACAACCCACTGCCCCAACCACTTCTGTCTCTGTACAACAAGCTGCTGCAGTCAGTTTCTCTGAAGATGAAATTGTCGACTTTGGTACAGAAGACCCTGACCCTGCCCTTTTCATCTCGCTTACGTCGGGACATTCGAGTACGTCAGGTTATGATTGACGGGGGCGCTAGCCTAAACATCATCTCTTCAAAAGCCTTCCAACAAATGAATATCCCTTCTAGTTGCATGTGTGCCAACCCCATCATGTTGCGGTCATTCAATGACGCTATTACTTCTACCTTAGGCACCGTGATCCTCAACATTCGGTAGGACCACGTACTTTACCCGAACTCTTCTATGTCTTGGAGGGAGAGTTCCAATATAATATATTGCTGGGTCGTCCTTGGATCCGAGCCATGGGATGCGTTCCCTCAACATTACATAGATGCATAAAATTTGAGTACGAGGGGAAGTCCTACACCGTAAAAGCTGACCCTCCCCCCTTTAAAACCTACAATATGTTATACCGCCCTAACGATGTGCTTATACCAATCAAAACACCCATACATTCAACCCAACCATCCTCTTCAAATGTACCTCAACCATCCACCTCAACCGCGCCTACGCCTTCAATTGATGAAACCACCATCGCAAAAACCACTTCCCTTCCCGCAGCTAACATTCCAACCTCCGACCCCTTAGTAGATGTTTTTCAGCGCCTTACGCTAGGGGGGGGAGTACCGCCTATATAACGTTAGTTCTTTCCCTACCCCACAGGAGTACGGACAATTACATGCACATCCCACCTACGACCGTCGCGTGGGGGAGATAATCTCTTACGGACCACCCCATTGCCGCACTAACCTAACATATGGGGGTGTTGACGCATCCTCCATTACCCCTGAACCTCCTCTTGGTGTGGTTCCTTTCCAATACGATTTTCAATACTTGACAAATCGTCATTTCGCCCTCACCTTCTTGACTCGCTGTGCGTGGAAAGGCTTTGGTTTTGGCCTTTACGAACAAGGCCGACATACACTCATTCCCGTGACTACCCGTAAAACAATGATCGCAGTGGTCTCGGTTTTCCCGAAACACCTACACAGGAGACACCTCCTGTCAGCTGTATCCTGGAAGAAGAAGACGTCGCCCCTACCAAACCATCATCACCCACTTTGCCATCATCACCCACAGAATCTATAGACCCTGAATCCATCCCCCTAACTTTTTTTTTTCATAAATGCTATCTTCATAGGTCCTCTCACTTATCAACGCGATAATGAGGACCCATCTTCTCTTCCCCTTCTGTATCCAGACATGATCGAAGAGGATTCGCCTTTGATTAATGTTGTTGAATGCCAGGATGACGACTCCATCCTCACTTACCTTGGCGCGGATGATTCTTATATTCAACGAGCCTTACCATCTGAAACCCAAACTATGCTGAACGAATCTACCATAGAAATCAAATATCCACACGGAGGAGGATCCTCACATTGTGAAGATTGGACAATCCCTTAACACATCAGAACAAGCCGCCTTTACTACCTTTCTCCGTGCTCGCAACCAAGCTTTCGCATGGTCTTACGCTGACATGCCAGGAATTGATCCTACCATTGCCGTCCATAACATCACCCTAAACCCGTTTTCAAACCAGTCAAACAGAAATTGAGAAAAATGCATCCACGCATTGCTCTCTTGGTCAAAGAGGAGCTCCAACGACTCCTTTTGTTTCCTTCATCTTGCCTATTGACTATCCTCAATGGATTTCTAACATCGTACCTGTCACTAAAGCGACAGGGGGACTTCGGATATGCACAGATTTCCGGATCTTAACCTCGCTTGCCCTAAGGATGACTTCCCCCTCCCAAGTATTGATCAACTTGTTGATCTCACTGCGGGCCATGAAATGCTTTCTCTCATGGATGGCTTTTCAGGATACAACCAAATTTTGGTTGCCCCTGCCGATCAACATAAAAAACTACCTTCATAACTCCTTGGGGAACCTTCTGTTATCGTGTCATGCCATTTGGCCTTAAGAATGCTGGTGCTACCTATCAGCGGGCTATGACCTACATTTTTCATGACATTATGCACACTATCCTTGAAGACTATGTCGACGATCTTCTCGGCAAGTCTAAACATCGTAGTGAACATCTCGATGTTTTAACCATTATTTTTGATCGCCTGTTACAATATTCTGTCCGCCTTCAACCGAAGAAATGTGTCTTTGGTGTTCTTTCGGGAAAACTTCTTGGCTTTATCGTCTCTTTGCGTGGCATTGAGGTCGATCCATCTAAAGTCAAAGCTATC
This sequence comes from Taxus chinensis, assembly GCA_019776745.2. Classification (NCBI taxonomy): domain Eukaryota; kingdom Viridiplantae; phylum Streptophyta; class Pinopsida; order Cupressales; family Taxaceae; genus Taxus; species Taxus chinensis. The sequence continues at coordinate 897,271,154 of CM034148.1, forward strand.
CTAGAAATGCCCCCACCCCAAAAATCTCAAACAATTGCGTAGTTTACAAGGTAAGCTCCAATCTATCCGACGTTTCATCTCCCAACTCTCGGATCGATGTCAACCTTTCCATCACCTCCTTAAAAAGGATATTGCATTCCAATGGAGCGAAGAATGTCACCAAGCCTTCGAAGCTCTCAAATCCTATCTCTTGCAGCCACCCGTGCTTATCCCACCCCAAGACAACCGCCCTTTCTACCTTTACCTTTCCGCCACCGACCACGCTGTAGGAGCCATGCTTGCACATCGTGACTCTGAGAATCACGAACAAGCCGTTTATTATATAAGTCGTACTTTGGTGGACTATGAGACTAGGTACACACATGTAGAAAAATTGTGCCTTGCCCTATCATTCGTGGCCACCAAACTCCGACACTACCTTCTAAATCACAAGACTTTCGTCATCACCAATACAGACCCCATCCATTACATGTACGCCAAACCTCATCTGAACCAACGCATTGCTAGATGGCTCATGCTCTCGCCGACCTCGACCTTGAGTTTATCCACCAGAAATCAATCAAAGGACAAACCATCGCAGACCAACTTGCGGAGCCCTTTACCGGGGGAACAATTTACCAATTTTACATTTCCCGACGAACTCATCGCTACTCTTTCCCTCACAGAGGAGTCGTACCCAATGACCCTCTTCTTCGATGGATCTAAATGCCAGCGCGGCGGAGGAGCCGGCGTTGTTCTCATTCCTCTCTGATGCTGAACCTATGCCTCTTTCATTCCGACTTGATTTCCCTTGCACTAATAATACAGCGGAATACGAGGCCCTTGTTCTGGGTCTCCAAGTTGCGTTACACTTAGGTATCAAATCTATCAACATTTTTGGCGACTCTCAATTGGTAGTCAATCAAGTTATGGGCATCTACCAATGCAAAAAAACGAGGAGGAACTTCAAAAATACAAACACACTACGTGGATTCACTTCTAGCCTTTATTTACCCACTATTCTATATACAAACCATTCCCCGCTCCACTAACAAATTTGCGGATACTATGGCTTGCTTAGCCTCGCAAATTCCCGCCGTGCCAACTGACTCTGAATTATTCGTCGTGGTCCAACAACTTTTTGCCCCATCCTATTCAACCCCGGTAGTTTGTATGATAAATACTGTGTCTACTAATTCACAGGATACCTGGTACCACCAATTTCACGACTACCTTACAATCTCTGTCCTCCCACCTGACCTTACTAGTAACGGCAAACGTGCTTTTCTTAAAAGTGTTTTCGCGTTATGTTGTCATGGGGGGACTCCTCTATAAACGTGGCTTTGATGGCATCCTCCTTCGCTGTCTAACTGGCGCGGAGGCCACTCATACCATCCAACAGGTCCATGACGGTATTTGTGGTGGACATTTTAGCGGCCTTGCCGTGGCCAAACGAATCCTTCGCCTTGGTTATTATTGGCCTACTCTCAATAACGACTGCTACGAATATGTTAAGCGTTGTGTTATGTGTCAGCAACATGCCAACCTTCAACATACTCCTAGCCACCCGCTCCAGATCGCTCGAGATCTTTGGCCTTCTCACAATGGGGTTTAGACCTTATTGGTGAGATTCACCCAACCTCTTCACAACGTCACCGTTGGATAATCACAGCGACCGAATATTACACAAAATGGGTGGAGGCTATTCCACTCATTTCAATCAAAAAAGAAAAAATTGTCGAGTTCATTAACCACCACATTATCTGTCGTTTTGGTGTTCCTCATCGCCTGATAACAGATAATGGAAAATCTTTCAAAAACAAGTTGTTGCAAGACCTTTGTGACAACTTTGGTATCAAACTTAGTTTCTCATCACCTTACTATCCACAAGCCAATGACAAGCCGAGTCTTCTAATAAAACACTAACCAAAATCCTCATGAAAGTTGTCAATGAATCTGGAAGAAATTGGCACGATCACATTCCCTTTGCCCTTTGGGCTTATCGTACTAGCATTCGTACTCTCTACTAATGCCACACCTTTTTCTTTGGTATATACGGTACCGAGGCTGTTTTGCCTCTCGAAATACAAATACCCTCCCTTAGAATATCTCTTCAGGATATTCTCACCAACGATGATTTCCGCCAAGAGCGGTTAGCCCAATTGGAGCTTCTTGACGAACGCCGTCTTACAGCTCTTGATCACCTTCAAATCTATCAAAAACGCATTAAACGTGCTTATGATAAGCGACTTCATGAGCGTACCTTTAAGGTTGGTGATCTTGTTCTCAAAGAGAATCAACATGTAACCAAACTAGAAAAGAGCAAACGTGGAAAATTTGCTCCCAATTGGATTGGGCCTTATATAATCACTCATACCTATGGATCTGGTACTTATCGTTTAGCTTCGCTTAATGGTAAACCTGAGCCTGAACCCCTTAATGCCTTGCATCTTCGACCATTCTACTGTTGAAATTAGTGTTATATCACTTCTTATCTACCTGTCGCTCGTCCCTTGAGCTCACTTACCACTACATACACTCTGTTTCCTACATTCATAATAAAATCAAGCTCACATAGTTTGATCCTCACCTCCCCTTGATGATGCCTTCCCCTTTTTAGTCTAGTCCATGACTTCAAAGTATTAAAATAAGCCGTATTCTTAGGGGATTTTCTTGAGTCAAACTTCCTACAAAAAACTAGATGCTTCACGCCAAATGAACATCTAGTCATCTAAATTAAATATAGACTGCTCCCTCGAAGGACAGCTATATGCCAAACTATTGCTGCTATTATATATAGACTGCTCCCCCGAAGGACAGCTATGCATTAAAATCATATCTGCTACTATAAATAGACTGCTCCCTCGAAGGACAGCTATACACAGTCAGCCTTTATCAGAAGCTTCTCGCATTGATCAGCTTCGTGAAGACCTCAAGAATAATACAATCAATATCCCTTGTAGACTTCCCGCATCGATCAGTCTACATTCAATAAAAGAAAAGCCTCATTCAAAAGGACTTTTGAGTCATGGACTTGTCTATTTAGGGTAGGTTCTCTTTCGTCAGAACACTCACTTTGTAATAAGTTCTGCGTACCTCAGCTATATCATCCACCTCACCTCACCATTTGTTTCAACTCAAGGGATGTGACGTATATCCGATATATTGTGATTATACAACTCTTTTCACCTATCGACTTCTCGCCTATGCAAGGTACCTAGGGATTCAAGCTCATCCTATGTTAATATGTGGTTTGTTTAGCTCTTTTCAACTACGGACACTCTTTCCTCTTTGCCTCGCATCTAGGATTGTGTGTTGATCTTAATCAGGACATGGTTCCCTTCTACTTGGGTAAGCTAACTTTCGCTTTACCTATACCTACATCAACATCGCCCATAACTTACCAACACCAACAACATTACCCTATCACCATCAAAATTTTTTACCAACCAACAAATTGCCTAACCATACCCAAATTGCCTGAATTCACCTCTCCCTGGTCCTAAGGGAGAACTACATCGGTCTGAGGCCCCTCCTTGCTTTGTGCAATGGGCTATGTAGGCAGCACTTTGGAGACATGGGGTCTCCCAAGGTTAGCTCGACCATCCCCTACCATAACCTATCTGTGTGGTGAATATAAATATTTTTGTGTATTTCTATTTAATCACAGTCCTCTTTATCCTTTTTCAAAACACCGAAAATCAAAACACAAACAATCTTATTATTATCATAACTCAAATCAACATACATATTCAGTTTTATTTAGATGTTAAACAAATACATCTTCTCTATCATCGACACGCAGGTCGGCATCTTTATTTATTCTTATACCTTGCTAACATTTACTCAGACCCTCACGCCTCATCCCGAACTAGGTGATGATCGTGATCGTCGACCCCTCTCGCCGGGCCTCTCTGTCCTCAAAGGTACCACGGCTATTGGTACCGCCCACTGATCTGCCAATCTCTCCTGTAACATATGAATACGCCCCTCTCGCATGGAGGACTTCCAGCCTCTAGTCTCCCGCCCGTGACTCCGCAACCACTAACAATCCTCTTGTCTCATTCACCTGCGTTTGGAGCTGCTGAACCAAACGCTGCAGACGATCCCTCTCTGCTGTAATCACCGCTATGTCAGGGCGCTCACGTACACCTCGCAGTTCTGCTACCCACCATAATCTATAGGCCTCTGTCGTTCCCGCATCCATTACCCTGCGATCGGCTGCTACCTCTTCAGGCCCTTCTGGAGGTGTTGGCCGGGGAGGTGAGAATGCTGCCTCGGTGTCGATCCTCATATATGGTCTATAAGCCAGGGGTATATCCTGCACAAATCCAAATTGTCGCCGCACGCGATCTATAGGAATCCTCTCATACTCACCTGGCCTGTGCCCTGCGATCCACCTCAATCGCTCTACACCCCTCAACTCCTCAGCTATGTTCTCTGTTACCATATAGTTTCCGTATGGCCTCCAACAGATATCCGCAACCGTCACTCTCTCCCATACCTGCCTGTAATACTCAATATCACCTGTCACGGCCTGGGATCTGGCCTCTTGTTCTGTCTGGACCCATCGTCTGAATCCCAACCTCTGTACTCCGGTCTCTCCTGACTGGAGGGATCGGCCTATTGGTCGCACACAAACAATGTGCTCATAGGCCCAACAGTGTAATAAGTATGAACTATCCAGTGTCGTCCTGTGATTTCGCCTACAAGCCCATAAACCCCTGTATAGCTCCGCCAAATATGCAGGTGCCCATGCAAAAGTAACGTTCCTTTCTACCATCTCCCAAATAACACACATCAATGCCTTTGGAAATCTTCCCCCTTCCGCCCTCGGTAATGCATAATACCCTACTGCTATCATTAATATCACTGCTAACCTTGTCTCCTCAGGGTGTGCTGCATACATTACCCCATATGTAAACGATAAACCTCGCTTGTGTCAAATCTCGTGCGTATGGACCAAATACTTCTGTTATCGCTCCCCGTGCCACGCTAGGTAGTGCCTGATATACTGGTTCTCCTGTAATAGGGAGTCTCAAAATACGAAACACATCTTCCAATGTTACTATCATTTCACCTGTTGGCAGATAGAAGGTATTTGTCTCGGGATTCCATCTCTCAATCAACGCCTGTAACATACCATGGTTACGTGCGATTCGTGAATAATAACGGATTCCACTTAACCCCAAACGATTTATCAATGTCCATTCCGCTGGTGTTACATCCGCTCGGATTCGTGACAACAGCGCTGGCACACTATCATTCATCCTCAATCCTGCCTCTGCCTGCATACACCAAAACAACAAAAACAACCATTCAATCTCGTCAGGGTTTTTTTTCAAACATTCTGGAAATTCCTCCAGTAACCGGTACCGGTTATACATAACCGATATCGGTTGAATAACCGATACCGGTTCTCCCTAACCGCTACCGGTCACTGTCAATTTTATACACCTGCCCTAAAAAAAACCACCTACGACAATAATTTGCTCGTTTATTCTTTTTATACATACAAACATACCTGAAACCCCTGATTGCCTACCCTGTAACACTTACCTCACCTGCAACCCTTGTTATCATGTTTTCTTTCTCATATCTACCCACCTACTCCCCCATCTTATTCACAAAACATGCAGTAGTCAAATCACAAACAAAATGATACCTCTTGGGTTGCAGCAGCTTGAGGTGGCCCTTGTCTTCCCTCTTGTCCCTGCCTGCTGGATGCTTCTCCTCGTTCTGCCATGATCACCACCCTTTTTCAACTTTGTCTTTCTGCCTTCTGAACCTCGGATCACATTCACTTTCCTGTCTCTCCTTTCTTCTTCTCACCCAAATCTCTCATGCAAATACCTGTCTCAGTCGTCAAAAAGCGTCGCGTTCGCGTATTTAACCTCTTGCATGGCTCTAAAATTAAAACTTAAGTTGCCACCCTAGCTTTTCTATTTTTAGAAAAGCTCATACCTAAATAACCGGTATCGGTTCGTATAACCGATATCGGTCATATAACTACCGACATCGGTTACCTAACCGATACCGGTTACAAACCTTCCTTTTTGAAACAGGGTTCTTTTTTCTTCATTTTCATCTAAATTTTTGTCGCGCCCGCCTCTTTGCCTGCATAAACAACACAATTTACCACATTTGTTCATCCACCACACATAGCATTACAATTTCATTAACATCATTTATTTTATACAAATACACAAAACCATCAACTACGGATATCAAGAAACTATCAATCTATACATCATTTGGATCCAACTCATCAGTTACATATATCACAATGTCACAAAACCACCAATTCATCACATAACATGACATTCATATATACGTAAAAAAAAACAAAAACATCAGCATCATCCATCTATCAACATGTCAATTAAAACTCATCACACATTCTATATATTACCAACCATTAACCAAATATTTAAACACATTTTGAACACTGCATGTGGATCAAAACATCGTCTCTATATATATATACCAGTTTTCAAAAATACAATGTGCCCTACATCGGGGCCTCTGTGATCTCATAATATACCAAAGCCGGCACGCAGGCCGCAATACCTACAAAAATCTCGACTCGGCTCGCAGGCCGGTCTCTCATATCAAAAAATATACTCGGCTCGCAGGCCGGTATCAAATGTACAACCTGTACTCGGCTCGCAGGCCGGTATATAATAAATAAATGAATCAATGCAATGAATAAGTGTCGGCACGCAGGCCTCTATCAATACACAAACCGGTTCGCAGACCGGTGCCCATGTCCCTATACAAAACCATGTCGGGGATCTATCAGCTCTCCCCACCGCCCTCGGCACCTCTCCCCGCTGGTCCCTGTGGTGCCTCTCGCCTCCTGCCCGTCACGGACACGCCAGCTGTGGCTGCCCCTCCCTGAGATCTCTGGCTGTGCGAGAGGTCTCTGCCCTATGCGCTGCATACGCCTGATACTCGACTCCGGTACTATCAAGAATATCCTGATAATATCGGGCCTCTGCTCTAACCTCCATATAGCGATCTCGCACCACTGAAGGAGCTGGGGCTGGTCCCCTGGACACCTACACCAATGCCTGTGCCTGCCGCGGTGGTGGCCTGCCTGTGCTGCTGCCTGTGCCTGTACCTACACCTGTGGCTGTGGTGCCTGTGGTGGTGCTGCTGCTGCCTGTGCCTGTACCTGCACCTGCTGGGCTGTGGTGCTGGTGGTGGTGCTGCCTGTGCCTGTACCTGCACCTGTGGCTGTGTGTGCTGTGGTGGTGGTGCTGCCTGTGCCTGTGCCTGAGCCTGGGCTAGCTGCCCCTGTAAGGACCCTATCTGTGCCTGTGCAGCAGCTAGCTGCCCCTGTAAGAGCTGCACCTGACCCCTGAGCTGATCCCTCTCTCCTATAACTGCAGCCAAGTCTGGCTGCGCAGGCGGTACTATCCTCGCTGCTCTCTGCCCAGCCCACCACACCCTGTATGCTCCCGTGCACCCGACATCATCCACACCCTCACCTCACCTGCTGGTCTCTCCGCTACCCAGTCTGGATCCAAAGGCTGTGGTGCGCTGGCAGTGGGGCCTCTTGGGCTGTGGGTGCTGTGGTGTGCTGCCCTTGCCTGTACCATGCAGCCTGTGCTTGGTGCTGTGGTGGTGCTAAACCTGTCCTGTGGTGCCTGAGCCCTCGGGCTAAATAGCTGCCCCGGATAAGGTCCCTAATCTGTGTCCCCTGTGCAGCACTAGCTGCCCCTTGTAAGCGCTGCACCTGACCTCTGAGCTGATCCCTCTCTCTCCTATACTGCAGCCAAGTCTGGCTGCGCAGGCGGTACTATCCTCGCTGCTCTCTGCCCAGCCCCCACCACACCCTGTATGCTCCCGTGCACCCGACATTCATCCACACCCTCACCTGCTGGTCTCTCCGCTACCCAGTCTGGATCCAAAGGCTGTGGCGCTGGCAGTGGGGCCTCTACATCATCCCTCTGGTACTGAGGGAAGGGAGGTGGCTCGTCCTGTCGTAACCCCATCTGCCTGCGTACCCTCTCTAGGGGTATCCGCTCGTACTCTCCTGGCCTCCGTCCTGCTATCCAGAATGTATACTGGATCAGGCGCAGCTGTACGCGGGCTCCTCTGCCAGGCTGATGACCTCTGTAGGGTCTCCATACAATGTCTACTGCTGTAAGGCCCTCTAGCAAGTGTCTATAATAGGCCACATCCCGACCTTGCAACAACTGCTCGTGGCTAGCCCACGACCCCTAACCACCTCTGAAAGCCATATCGGTATACGACCTGTGGCCCTGCCTGCTGAGGTAGCCCTACTGGCCTGATGCATACGATGTGCTCGTATGCCCAACAGTGCAACAAAAATGTAGAACAAATACCAAATCGCCTCCTCCGGCAATAGCCCCATAACTCCCTGTATAATTGCACCAGATATACTGGTGCCCAGGCATAACAGGTGTGCTCCTCCACCATCTCCAGCAGTACCCCCATCAATGCTCATGGGAAGCGGCCTCCCTCTGAGTCCGGGAGGGCGAAGCAGGTGATCCCAACCATCATCAACACCGCCAGTCGTGTCTCGTGACGATGCGCACGGTACATGTCACCGTACCCGATACTCGCGCTATGGTAGGTCAGTAGCGCGGCTGCATCCCCAAATACCTGCAGTATGCTGTCCATCGCAGTCTCTGAATCTACCTGGAAGACTGCCTCTCCCTCGATCGGTAGCCGCAGGATGCGATACACATCCTCTAATGTGACGGTCATCTCCCCGGTCAGCAGATAGAACACATTGGCCGCCGGATCCCATCTCTCGATGAGGGCAACCATCAGGTTGTGATCCCTCTCTATCGCTTTGTACCTCTGGACCCCGCCGAGTCCCACCTCGTGCATGATGGCCCAATGCGCCGCAGATACGTGTGGCCTCATCCGACTCAATAGTGGAGGCATCCTATCACGCATCGTCAACTGCTGACGTGCCTGCAAAACCAACCCACATTCTTAGACCTACTCTTTATTATAACATCTACTTTACCATCTAAACCCCCTTTTGTAACACCCAAAACCTAACCCCACACCTAACCCTTCTCCACCCCACACCAACCCCCACACCGACCCGCAACCCAACCCAAAAACCCTAACCCAACCACCACTCCCACACCTACCCCTTGCTCCACCCCTAACCCAACCCCCACTCCCAACCCAACCCAACACCCCAAAAAACATTCAATCACTCCCACTCCCACTCCCACCCACAACCCAAAAACAATCCACCCAACCCAAAAACAATCCACCCAACCCCCAACCACACCCCAACAAGCCACCTAGCCCACCTTTAAACCTAAACCCTAAACCCTAAACCCCATCCCAAACCCAAACACCCAACCCCACTCCAACCACACCCCAACAAGCCACCCAACCCACCTTCAAACCTAAACCATAAACCCTAAATCCCATCCCAACTCCACCCTCAACCCATCCCTTCCCCACCGATACCGGCCGATACGCGACCGATGCCGGTCCCCCCATTTCAACCTCACCCTGTGCTTTTGCGACCGATGCCGGTCGCCTAGTGACCGACATCGGTCACTGTCTCCTGCCCGAGCCGAACCCCCGCGCGGCCCCCAAAGACCATTTTTCACCTATTTTTACCCATCTACCCACCCAAACACCCCCAAATTTTACACACCTAGCCGCCTTACCCTATCTTACCTATCTACCCTCTCTCTTTTTCAAATTACGTCTATTTACTCCTCATTTCCTAAAACAACTAAATTCCTACCCAAACCCCCAATCTCACTTAATACAACCAAATGCATAAAATAAAGAGTTTAGAACCTACCGGTACGACGACACGTCTTCGTGGTGGGATGGGTGGTGGCGGTCCAGCTGCTCCAGCTCCTCCTGCCTGTGCCATGGCTCTAATCCTGATCTGCTGGGTCCCCGGCCAATCACCTGCTGCCTCCTCCTCAATCGGGCCCACTATCAACTCTCTCCGCCAATCAAATCGCTCCACCTCACTCAATAACCCTCCAAATCAACTCTCCACGTCAGACAAGTCAATTTGGATTGCAAATAACAAAAGTGACAATGACAGGCCGTATTTTTCTTTTTATAGGTTTTTCGACCTTAACCGATGTCGGTTTTATTTTTTGCCCTAAGAAACCGGTATCGGTTTCTTAACCGATATCGGTCATGCAGAATCGACATCGGTTTGATACCCAACTTTCACCCCATTCTTTGCCGTTCTTTACTCCTTGCCTCTTTTTCACCAATATCGCCTCTGTCCACCTTTGCTACACAACATTTGTTCACTTGTCCAGCCTGACCTACGGCCTCAACCTACCATTCGGCCCGACCTAAGGCCTCACCCTAACCTATTTGGCCCGACCTCAGGTCTCAACCTACCAATTGGCCTGACCTAAGGCCTTAACCTACCTATTTGGCCCGACCTAAGGCCTCAACATACCAATTGGCCCGACCCAAGGCCTCAACCTACCTATTTGGCCCGACCTAAGGCCTCAACCTACCAATTGGCCCGACCCAAGGCCTTAACCTACCAATTGGCCCGACCCAAGGCCTCGCCCTACCTATTTGGCCCGACCCAAGGCCTCAACCCACCTAACCTGACCCAGGGCCACCGCCCAACCACTTGGCCTGACCCAAGGCCGTATCACTTCCATACCATACCCACAATCAACGTTTTATTTTATACATCCATCATGTACCTTGTGTTCAATCGAGCTCACCTGTTCGTGTTTTAGCATGATTAGGGTCCTTGACTTGATCTATCGACCAGCTTTGCCCAGACCTAGACCGTGACGTTTATCTCAACCAAACCAACCTTTTGGTACTGCCGAACATGCCTAAACGTTCCGGTACCTTACCTGTTATATACCCTGGAGCTACTTCCTACGCCTTGGATACCAGGATTATATAACCCTTGTTTGGATAAACTATCGACCTTCGCCTATACATTGCTGGTTTGCTAGTCAAATCATGTACCCTAGTCGTACTATTACATTTCAACATGCGTCTGCTTCCTTGGACCTACCCCACCACCTTACCATCCTCTCTACCACATATACCCTTTATCAACCCTATCCCTGATTTCCCGTTCACTCAATCTGTGATAGATTTGAGGGGGATTACCTATATCCTTAACATGAGAAACCACTTCATATTATTGTCCGCGCAGCTTTACAGAACAAGCTACACGACAATAAGGGGCTAATGTAGACACCAAAATCGTGTCTCACGACCCCTTGTGACCCGCATCCCATTTCGCAACCTAACCTCATTACCTAAACTTTACACAATTATTTATTAATTACCTTGTAATTGATAAATCCACATCACCTTACCCGCCACCTCACTTTGCCACCTCATCATGACCTAGCCCTAACCCTAAACTAACCTAATTAAGACCCATGACTTGGTCTAGACTCACATCCATAACTAATGCCTCCTTACTCGCACCAAAAGCCGACCTTCTAGCCACTTGACCAAGCCCGCAACTGATCTCTCGGGAGAAAAGCAGGGAAGGTGGGCTATTTTAGTAAAAATAGCCTACTTTTTCCTTACCGATGCCGGTTCCTACTCGACCGCCGTCGGTTTCGCAACCGCCATCGGTTCCCTGTAAATGGGCTCCCCAAACCAAAACAACGGATCGGAATTTCATTTTGGGAGATCAGTAAAAGGATTTTTGGATCAACAGAGAGCATTGTGAGCGAGGAACAGAGCCCAGATCTTCACTTGACAGAGCAGAGACGAGTAAAGAAACCAGAAGTGTTTGCAACCAAGGAGATCAGCTTGCATCTCGGTCAAAACCAGTAAGTCAGATCTTACATGTCCTTTTGTCATAACATTTCTTGTGTTTCTTGAATCTGAGTCCTCCTAAATCCGTTTCTGAATCCACTACCCAACGTGCCATTGCATCTAACTGTCATTCTTTCACTCCTAATCACCCCATTTCTTAATACCATCCAAAAAAGCCAGCTATTACAAACACCATCTGTACCAAGAAGATCCTATAACCCACCGGTATCGGTTATCAGTAACCGGCGTCGGTCATCAATAACCGCCATCGGTTCCTCTGATCAAAACCAGAAACCAGCCTTTCCCCCTACCCAGTTTAACAAAATAATTTAATTGATATTTTGCAGTCTTTTGTGTTAATTCATATTAGCAGGGGAACTGACCACCTTCGAAGGGAAGTTTTATATTTCCTGGGCCCAAGGCAGTTTCCTCATTTATTGTTTAATCAAAATCTTGTGGTCTTGTGTTCTTATTTGCAGGTAGTCCTTCCAAGACAAAAAGGAGTTCTCCGCAGTCAGCCTGATCTTTCTCTACGGTACGCGCACACCATCTCGACATTCAACAGGTATTCCTCCTAACCCTAATCTCATTTGTTTCTAAAAGGAATGAAAGGATAGAAACAACTCTATTCCCAGAAGCCGAAACATTCCGAGCGAAACAATTTTCATGAAGTATCTATCTCTCGCACTCATTACCTGTGCGTGATAATTTCTGTCTCAACCACTCTCTTAAAAAGGGATTATGTTCTCCTAATGCAACATTCGACATACCTCTTTCAAATCATCTACATACTTCTGCAGGAGTTCAAACTTCTTTTCTCGTTCCATCACACGCGCCTGCTCCTTCAAACTCTAGATTTCTCCTTGTAGATCCCTGATAATGTCCATAATTTCCTGGTAAACCTTCATTGAAACCAAGTCCGAAACCATATCTTCGTGCAAACTGATCTTGTCCTTCGTCTACCCAGCTTTAAATGGCCGCAAGAGTCAATCAATATGCCATCATCATACAACATCATGGAAAACAGTTTAAAAAGAGACCCTGACAATGGAACCAAAATGCAGTCTTAATTTCCCACTCAAATGCCTAGGCGCACTGACACTTCATTTAGATAGATCTGAATGCTCACCCGAAGTGCGCGAACCTACCAGGTCCCTCTTTTGTACTGTCTTGTCAAGATGTTAGCATACATGTTTATATATCCCATTATCAAAGCATTCATTCTAGTACAAACATCAAATTTGTGAGTTGAGATTGGAAACATAAATAATAAGGGAACTTAATAGATCAAACTATTACTAGAATTAGATTCACCCTACAAAAACCATGATTAGATACATCAATTACCATAATCCATCCACAATACTCCATTAATAAACAAAAAGATTATATATCAGAAGATGAACACATAATAATAATGTCATGGAGTCATGTGCGTAGGTACATCCAGGCAGCATAACTCTGATAAAGCTTGGATCCCCAAAACAATATATATATATATATATATATATATATATATATATATATATATATATATATATATATATATATATATATATATATAGGGATGGGGACTTGCCCTTCACCACCTATACATCCAAAAATAGGCGACATGTCTTCAAAATTAACCATCATGCACGCCTTCCTAATAAGCTTAATAATAGACTAATCCTAAAGATTTACTTCACCTTAATCCTATTATTAGCTTTCATGCATAAGTCCGAACTGCAAGTTCATTCCTCAAAAATAAACTCTCTTTAACTGCAAAACTCTCTGTGTGTTGCATGCTCCATGTTTATATTTAGCGCAATACTCGGAAAAATCGTTAAGTCCTTTGCCTTCCTATAGTGAATTGCGCACGTAACCTTGTTCCTTCTTTTGCATGTTATCCATGTCATACAATGCACTCACCTTGCTTACTCATCCATGTGTTTCCTCTGTAATCCTTCTGCGTGCGCATCTTTGTATGGTCCAACACTTTGTCATTTTCCGACATCCAACAAATGTTATGTATTTTGTTGTTAAAAATATATTCATTTTTTTCTAAACTATAATGAAAGGGAAATAGAATTTACTCAACTTTAATAAAGAATAAATGAAAAAATCAATAATAAATATTATTTATAATTAAATATCAAGTATATATAATTTAAAAATAATCATCCGAAGAGTAAATTATAAAAAAGCGAAATAGAATTGAATGAGGGGAAAAAATTCAAATGAAAAATGAAGAATAATAAACTTTTGGGAGGAAAAGACTAGGCCTAATACAGTGGCTTGGTAAGACAAAAATAGGTGATAAAGATTAAAAATAGGTTGAATGAACACAATTTAGGTTTGAAATGATTGATATTAAATGACGCCATATTCTTTAAAAAAATCTTTTGCATTATTTTTTATTATTGAAAAGAAAGGTCTCTTCGTGTCTAAGATTTGCATTTACTTTATAAAAGTTGGGGGACACCAATGGCCTTTTTACCGTTGTAATTATATGCTATAAAAGTCATGTCTACCTAGAATTGATTCCTAGTCATTGATTCCTAGTCATTGATGTTTAGGGCACAATAGAAACTTTTATGTTTTTTTAAAGTCGGTGATGCTCATGCTTCTTAGTCTTTTTAAGTTCTATCTTTGATCATTATTAGACCTTTACACGTGTTATTATTTTGGTTGTATCCAACTTAAATGTGTTATTGTTTTGGTTGTTACACTACTCGAATCTAATTTCTTATGTGGTTAGTAAACCTTAATTTCCATCGCCTTTGTATATTTGATAAGAAGATTTTCTCTACTCAAGTAAAAATTGGTTACGCTAGTCTTTATATTCTTGAGATTTCTTTATTTGTTGTTAAAGTGGATTGATAAAATTCAAAGATAATTAAGTGGATGGGACATTGATTGCAAGCCAAAAAGCCACACAAGTTTAAGCTTATTCAATTTTAATCGATGATTTTAGGGGAGGAATTTCAATATAATGTAAAAATGTATTATGTAGAATTTTGAATATAGTTTATGAGAGTAAATTTTGTTTCTTCATTTAATCAATGTTCATACACAAATATGCCAATTTTAATGTATCATTTTATTTTTCAAGGAACATGTTTTGATTAATCCACGCACAATGGTAAAAATAAATGCTAAACATGGATCTAATTTAGATCATTTAAATAATTTGACAATAAATACTATAGTATGAATTGTGAAAGATAACCATATGACATTTACTACAATTAGAATTGACAAAGTAATAAAAAGATGAGTTACTTCACTTGCTTAAGGTGCCACATGCCTTGGAAATGATCTGGAAAATATTTGTCAAGTGTTAGGGCTAAGAACAAGGTCTAATAAGTGGCTTGAACATTATTAACACACTCAGACCTATTCGATGGACCAACACTGTCAAACTCTACCAACGCGGTCTAGGTGTAGACACTCAAATTTGACACAAATCATTATTACATAATATTTTTAATAAGTTACATATAGCGGTATTAAGTAATGAAACAAAGATTTAGTGGTGCAAGTCCTTGTTTGGTTTGTAGTTGTGTGTCTTGATTAACTGGGTTTTGTCATCTTGTTTTGGTATTTTAATCTTTCTTAAATGTTGTGTCACAGAGGTCTCTAGCTTTTAGTTTTGACTGTTTGACTATTTGGGATACTTGTACAGAACTACTGGTTTAGATAAAATTGCCAAACAATTTCATCCTTCTTTGCATTTGGTCCTTTTTGTTAATTTTACTTTCTTTCACCTCTTATGTTTTGGGTCAACATTGCATCCCACTAGGTGCAAATTTCAAAGTGAAAGACTCTTATGTATAAGTTTGTTAAGAGAATATATCATCTGGCTACTACCTAGCCATTATGTAGCAAGGATCGAGTAATTATCTTAGAGCATCTCATGAACACATCAAAGGAGGTAATTATTAATTTCGAAGCATCTTATTTCTGCATACAAGGTTTAAAATTAAGGTAGCCTTATATTAATTAGCCCATTATCTGTGTAAAGGCACAAGGGCAAAGCATATAAAAAGGCACCCATCATTTGTGTTGAGGCACAAGGGTAAAGCATATAAAAAGGAAGCTATATTTGCATACACACATACACTACCCACGAATTATATGGAGTTTGAAATCTGGTGAAGCACTTGGTCAAAATCAGTTGGGGTGACAATCAAGTACAATCCAACTCAAGCATCTACCCTTATTTTTTGTATCTAATGTCTGCTTGATTATGGTTGTAGGATATTAGGGTTTTGTGAACACATGAGAAAATGTGAGCATCACAAGACATCTAAATACACCAATGAGTTATGTAGATGAAGGAAAAGTAACCCAAAAAAATACAAGGATTGCACCATCAACAAGGAAAAAACCGCAAGTTATGTATAGAATTTTCCAAATGGTTTGGTCAGTGATTGATTGTTTGGTACTAAGGCACTTAAAGCTACAAAGATTCCTAAGAACCTTCTTCAAACTACACATAACATAGATCAATTGATGCCATATCTATTTTACCTTCTAAATTAGCCAACTGCTCACTCAAAACCCTAATTGCACTCCTACTTGCTTATTGAATGCTTGTGATTGTAAAACCTAGTTTTTAATTCTATAGTCAAATATAATATGATTTGATCATTCTGTTATTTCTATAACATATCAATCCTATATTAGTAATATCACATATTATTCAATTTTAGGATTAAATCATTTAGTGAACTCACTTTTTAATCGAATCCTTAAACTAGTTTGGCTTAGGTTGTCTACCTTAACTAGGCCTTTTGGTGTTAAACTCTAGCTACCCAAGGGTTTATATTTCTTCCTTTTTGCAAGCTCCTTCCCTAGCACTAGATTTGTTTTCTTTTTATTTGATAGCTTTCTCAAGGTACAAAGTTCCACCCTCTCAAGATGGTAAGGGTCGCCATCCCTTTAACTAGGTCCATGTCCTTAATCAATTCAAGAGTAGGGATCAATATTTCACCCATCTAGGTGTCTTTGGTAGTATTGATATCCTATCTAAAGCCACTCATATTATTCCTTGATATGGGAAAATGGATTGCATGCAACCTTTTCCTCCTCCTCGTATACTTGAATATGATCCTATTCTTAAGGGTTTCCTTGCTTTTCTAATGTGTAACCAAAATTGGGTTAGATTCCATCACTATAACTATGATATCATCTCAGAATCTAAATTATAGGTGCTTAGTTCTCCTCCTTCTATTGAGTCTTCCTTTTCTTGTGAATAAGATATAATACCTAGTATTAAAGATATACACAAGGAATGTTCTAGTGTGACCATATTATTTCTACTTAGGAGGATGATTAGAGTATTATTGGCAAGCCTTTTTCAATGAAAGTGAGTGTTACATTGAATGAGTAGGATTCAATGAAAAATATAGTGATAATGGGACTGAATCAAATGATGATATTTTTGAATTTTATCTTAAAATAGAGAATAGTAAGCTTTCTTGGAATTCTTTTCATTCAAATCATAGTATAAGTAATTCTTTTAAGGAATATGCTTTCTCTTTCTATCCTCTTGAAATGGAAAAGGATATACTTGAAATATCTTTTGCTTCTTCTCTTGTTGAAATGGAAACCGCTACACTTTCATGTTCTCTCCCCCCTTCTCATGTTGAAATAATATATGATACACTTGAACACACACACTATCTCTCATTTTAATTTCCAATGAAATAATTACCAAAATTGTAAATAATACAATTAAATGTTCTATTTTATCTTATTTTATTACAATGAAAAATAATGCAATTAAATGTATTATCTATTCTCTTCCGATTGAGAGTAAAAATGATGCATCAAATTGTGTTACTTCTCTACCCCTTATACATGATAATGTGGAAAATAATAATAATGAATCTCTTTCTCCTATTACCATTGAGCATGTTACAAATGCTTCTTCAACTCTTGCTACTACTGAAAATGATGCACTACTTCTATTCTTATTACAAATGATTTTCATGTTATTATTGATGAGGTGTCTCTAGATCCTACATGTGATGCTAATCCATTAGTCTATGATGCTACACCCCTACCGGGCACTATTATTCATATGCACGATGCTTTACCTCCTACTCCTCCTACCCCTAGGAAGAATAATGCTCTTATGGATACTATTAATGGAAATATTCAATACCTTAGTGAACCTATTCATACTTATACTATTCCTCATCAATAGGTCACCTCCTTGGTGCGTGATGTAGGTTATTTACAACATAAAGTTCATACCTTATATCTAGAATGAAAATTATCCTATAATTCTTGGATTGAATCTAATTTTATTTAGGGAAATCCAATTGTTCGCAAGATACTTTGTTATGCATTCCCTAGAGATTTCTTCATGCCTAAGTTACAATTATTTGATGGTACTAGTGTTCCTTATTTATATCTTAAGATATATAGACTTTCCAAGATATCATTTGATAATGATAGATTGTTACCAAAAACATTTCCTTAGAGACTTACATGAGTTATTTCACATTAGTTTCATCATCTCCCTAGTGGATCTTTGAGTACATTTTTAGAGCTTGAGGAGGAATTCCTCATTCAATTTATTAATAATAAAGGTCCTAAGGTCACTTGTGACAATTTTCATTCCTTACATCGAGGAAAATTTGAGAAAGTTTCTAATTATATTTTACACTTCAAAGTATGTATGTGAAATTTAATTTGCTAGCTTGATGATCTAAACATTCAATATATCTTTTGTTGTGGCCTTATCTATTCTCTTAAGGATAATTTTCTCAAAGATACATGTGATTTCTTTCATTATATTTTCCTTCATGTTTATATTGGAGTAATAAATTTATCCTCCATGAGAGTCAGTGCATTCCCATATTGATGATCCTATCCCTACTATAGAATCTGATACAAGAGCTATGATTGATTCTTCTATTTAGGATTCAAAAAATGTTACTATGTAGAAAAAATAATTTTAAGTAAACATGACCAAAAAAGAGCAGTGATAAGATAGTGGAAGGACAGAATGATAGAGGGAAAACATGCTTAAGTGTCAGTATATGCCAATTTTATAGTTATGAAAACATATTTCAAAAGCGATGTTTCTAAGTTCCAAATACAAAATTTACGTGTCTATAATTAAATATATAAAGAGGAGAAGATATTGTAAAGAATTAAACACTTTTAATTACTAAGTACAAAAATTAGAATCATTTTTTCGCATGCACCTTTCCTTTTATAGCTATGACAATTATTTCTAGGAATTATCCTTAGAAGGTTTGAATTCAAATATCGTCAACTCTTTGATATAGAGGGTCCCTTATTATTTGATAAATTATTCCAACTACCAAATATTTAAATAAATACATATATAAGTGAATATTTTATGGTGATGTATCCCCTTAGGAGATACTCCTCTTAAGTTTGCATGGTACTAATATTATTTTGCGAGCCTTAATTTTTCATGTTTATGACCATTTATTAAAAAATCTACAAGTTCTTTCTTTTCTTTATCAAATGAATAGTAAGGAGTATTGAATACACGATTCACCAATATGTGGGTGTAGACACAAAATCACACACTTGGGTACATTTCTAGGTCCATCAAAACATACTTACCTTCATATGATTCCTAAGTGAGAAAACTAGTAATTGACTTTAGTCTTTTGTCTCTTTTCTATCTTTTTTGCTTTCTCTTTGGTCTTACACACCGTACACCCCAATCTGAACTTTATTGCTTTATCTTTCATGACTCTGGATACCAGCACCCAGCTAGGACGTCAGTGCCCAGGTGCCCTCATCCCCTCTGGGCACCCCCGATCTCTTTCTATCTTACTCACTCTTTTTCAACTTCTTTTACCTTTTGGACATCTTATTTTCTTATGGGTCGGCCTTCTAGTTGGTAATGATGAAATTCAACCAAGGGAATCATATAAATACAAATCCATGTGACCAAAATAAAGGACCAAACTCTAAGCATCTATTATCATAACCTAAGGTTGCATCAAAAGGAATCTAAGAGCATCAAAGGCATCCATCTAGCATCCATTCAAGGTCTAAGGGACTACATGTTCTACATATACTTTATAGGAAGGGGAGGTTCATTTTTCCATCCATACATCTATTTACATTGGTACATCTAGTTATCGCCTGATATCACGTGCACTTGCATAATGGATTCCTAGGGCATAATTATATCACACATGCATAAGAACTACATGGAGTCTGAGATGTAGTGCAACGTGCAGTCGTAAGTTCACTCAGTCAAGTGACTATCAAGGTCAGTCTGACTCCCCATATTGCTTCTTTTCTTTTTGGGATTTGATGTAGTTTGAGGGTTTTGCATGTCATCACTTCTTTGTAGGTTACATGTGAATTATGCGATCATAGTGCAACATACAGGTGACCAACAACGACTATCAAAAACCACATTGCGGCACCAAAAAAATTAGATTCTGGCTACTTTTTCAATCACAGACGCCCAGAAGCAGACTCTGGCACCTAGGTACCCCTGATATAGTCTAGGCACCTTGTTCAAACTTTATTCGATAGCTCCAAAGTTTATAGGGAAAAATTGTGATAGTCTTCACTTCTTATTCATCAGTTTTAAAGTCTAGATCAGTTCTAGGATCACATGCAAATCATCTAAGTCATTCTTTCCCTCTCTTGCACTTAGGGTTTCATATTTTACTTGCTTATTGCTTGTGTCAAATATGTAATTTAACATTTATTTATCAAACGTGACTTTGTAATATTAGGGTTTAACATAAATCTAAAATTATTATTTTTGTTGAATCATTTAGTGAACCCAACCTTTGAACCATTCTTTTTTATGCCTGTCACTTGTAGTGGTTGATTTGGATATTTTGAGAAAATAGAACTTCCTTTATCTTCCCATAGGGTTCCTGAATCAATAGATAAATATGATAACCCTTTTTCCAACTCTCAAAATTTTCCACTTGAAAACATCAAAACATCTAATAGTGAGAAATCTTATGATGAGGACACCAATGCTGATCAAGAATAAATAGAAAAGCTTACCAATTTTTGCCAAGTTTTGCATGAAAATCCTATGTATCTTTTACATATTCTCCATCCTTTTATGGTTGTTTCTATACCCGATGTAGGTTCTTCCATGGATTTCATGGCTTCCACTCAACCCCTTCATATTCCTACTTCCATTCCCACTACTACCACTTCGATCATTCAACCTAATGCTTCTATTTTACATCTCGAATCTTCTTCAAATACCCCTGATTTAATTTATTTATATCAAGATCTACAAACGCAAATTCATCAACTTCAAATACCTACTTATCATGCATCTCCATATCTTGATTCCACCTTACTCCTTCACACTCCTTTTGCACTCGCCATTTCCACTTATGTACTTCCTCCAATTTTTGTCACCCCAAGCTTCCTACCTTCAATCGCCATGGTGACCGTCAAGAGCATCTCCAAGATTTTCATGTGGCATGTTTAGATTATGTAACTGATCATACTTTATTAGCTAAGATATTTCCCCAAAGTCTCTAATACTATATTATGCGTTGGTTCTATGATCTACCTGTTCATTCGGTAACATCATTTTATGCACTTAGTAGATGTTTTTCTATCTTTTTTTTCAATTAATATCAGTTCTAAGATATCCTACGCTCAACTTGAACAAATAAAAAAGGATCTAATGAACATTTAACATAATATGTTTTACAATATAAATTTTTTTTTAGCTAAGATGACCAATGTACTCATTGAAAGATAATTTTGTCTAAAGTCTCTTATCTCCATTGCAAGAGAGTGTCATTTTTGAGACCTTTCCATAGATTAGCTATTTCATACTCTTAAAGTATGTGAAGGAGAAATCATCTCTATGGGAAAAATCAAGTATCATGGTCATGCTTCCTCTTCATCTTCTAATCGGTTTCAAAGAAAATCCACTTTCAAGCCATCTCCCAAGCCCACTAAAGCAAATGCTATTGTCAAAATTTTTTCCACTCCTGAAAAGCTTCAATGGAAGCCTGCAAAGCATACATTTATCAAATTTCCTTGTGATTCACGCATTATATTACCACAACTGATCGAGAGAAATATTATTACGCTTCATCCTCCACTCAATATGGACCCATCTCTCCCTAAAGGAAACAATTATGATGAAAATACTAGATGTGATTATCATCAATGCATTGGGCATCCTACTAATACACGTTTCAAACTTAGGCATCTCATTCAATATCTTATTGACAAAAATGCAATCAATCTCCCTGATCCTTTGACATCTACGTCGGTCAATGAAAACAAAAAGCTCAAAAAATTTAACGATCCTCTACTTAAGCATGACAAACAAGCTTCAAATTCTTATGCTAATCATACATCTTGCGCTGTGCCTCCTCCTTCATCAGGACCTCTTGATTTTTTAGTTTCTCAAGCAAAGGCATCTCCACCACTCATCACATTCTCTGATCATAATTATCATGCTACATTATCCTCTAATACATTACATATCTGATGTCGTGTAAATGTGTAACAAGTAAATTGACAATTTCCAAGCACGAAAATTATACCCCTGCGCCCAAATTTTCATGTTATGTCATTCCTAGGCACACCAAGTCCACCTACTCAGTCCAGTGATCCCCTAACCAACATTATTTCATTCCCCTAGGTGATTTAGGAAAGTCAAACCAGTCCCCTAGGTGATTTTAGGAGTTCATTGGAAATGTAAATTTCAGGCAGTCACGGGAAGGGCTATCGCTGGCCTTCCCGGGACTAGATCAACCCTTGGAGCGGAACGAAAGGTCCAAATTCAACATGGAAGTGAATTTAATACTTTATAACATCATGGAAATAATTTTGGAAGGTTTGAGGAAGTTTTGAAAGACTTGGAGCAATCTAAATAAAAAATAAGGTTCACAAGCCTAAGTAGTACACAGGCCTAAAACAACTATTGAGCTTCAGAAGAAGATTTCAGGAGCTCTAGATGGAGTTAGCAGTAAAAAAAAATCTCCAAAAATATAATTCCATGCCCTACAAGATGATGAAATAATTTTTTTCACAACACCTTGGCAAATAGGGTTTGCAGGTAGTTTTTCTCAGGCACATGTAGAATACCAAATCAAAAATCTATTCTTTTGAAGGATCATATGGAATAATAAAGACAATATAACCATACCATTAGATTAAAAATTTCATTTTCAGTCAGGATCATATAAAATTTCACCAAGAAATTCCACCGGGAGCTCAATTTATCATTGTTCCAAGTTGTCCTCTTGGAGACAGTTCGGGAGTTCGTCAATTTTCAGGAGGACATGTGTCAACACTAGGAGCCTGGTGGGATTTTATGTCTGTAACATCCCCAAGGTAAGGTACATCAACCTTGGAAAAAATCTCCCAGCTCCCATGTGACCTATGGGAACCTCATGTGACCTTCAGATTTGACAGTTCAACCCCCAAGTGCATTTTTGGAGCTCAAATTCCCTATTGTCGGATCGAGGACACATGTCATGCTCTTACTCACCATGGAATTTGATGTCCCTCACATCCCTTAGGTTAGGGACATCAAGGAAATTTTTTTTCCCAACTCCAACTTCAAAATTAAATATTTTTTAACTGTTTGGTGCTTCTTGTTGCTTCTAACTGCTTCTCCATTACTAGAAGAAAGTTGCAGAGAACACCAGTCCACCACTCCACCACTCCACCATTGCCAAATCTCAAACCAGCTTCACCAAAGAAATAAAATAATCTACCCCATGGTGATAAAAAATTCTCAGAAGAATAATTCATCTAGATAAGAATAATAAATAAAGAAGAAAGAACGAAGAATAGAGGAAAAGAAGTCTGAAAACTCCATTATCACGAAACCATTACAAACCGTTGCACGGATTGACAAACCATTTATTGCTGAGTTATTATCTCTTAAAGGCCATTAAAAAATCATATTCAAACCTCCAATTTAAAGTAAGGAATGCTCATAGTGAATAAATTTCACTTCCAGCTCCACGAAGAACAAAGTTCAATTTCCCATCAAAACAGTTGTTGTATTGAAGTAAAATTGTACGTGAAGCACCAGAAGTAAAAATCTATCACAATGGAGTTGATTTCATTGCGAATGGAGACAAAAACCAGACCTACAAATTTCAAGCTCCATTAATGGCTTCCATGACAAAGTAGTGGAAAAAATCAATGAGCTACCTCTTCAATTCTCAAGGTTCCAATGGGCGAAATCACTCAAAAATTGGAGGGAATGATCGTTGAAAATATAGTTTCACATGAACTAGTTTTCACACCATGAAGTCCCTATTTTTTAGGGATATGAATGGATGTGTTTTATTTTATTAGAATTCTGCCCTCTTTGAAAAAAAATTCAAATTCCTAAAGATCTAGAGGGTGAAATCATCCGAAATTCAGTGGGAAGAGTCTCCAAAAAATATAGTTTCTCTGCAACTGGTTTTTACATGACGAATTTTCTAGTTTCTTGAGATATGAAGGACTAAATTTTTATCAATATTCTACCCTGGTAGCTCCATACCTGAAGCACTTACAAGAAATAAATTTTCATTTTTCCTTTCTGAGCTTTATGGACTCGAATCATGATGAAAATTGAAGCACAAGTTCGTGACGAAGAGTCGAATCGAAAATTTTTGTTCTTGATAACAATGGTATAGCTCTAATACCAAATGATAACAATGGTATAGCTCTGATACCAAATGATAGAATAGAATTAGATTGCAATGAGCAAAGAGGGACAGAAGCCTCAAAAATATTATTAATCATGAAATTAGATTACATAACAATGCAAGAGTTGTAATATTTATAGATATTAGACAACCTCATATGGATAGACATGACACCCTATCAGGCACCAACTACGAGATGATAAGACCCATCTCATATGCACATGTAATTACTACTAATACCAATATTGAATGCAAGTCACTAGACTAGAGTGCACATGTTGTACATTATTAAATAAAAGACAATGCAATAAAATGCAATAAATATGCCTATGCTAAATTATGCTAACAATTCCTGTCGCAAACATAGGTTGTTTTCACCACTTAATAAAATATCATATGTTATATTTCCTTGCATGCTATAAATGATGAGTCCCACTGAATCGAAAGTTCTATCACTCAGGATGATCAGAAAAGGGGTAAAATGAAAAGTAAGACATAAAACAACTTCTTCCCAAAATAGCAGGTCCCCAAATAACAACATGCTAAATATAGAAATGTGCTAAAAATATAAATATCTTAGTAATAGAGGAGGTTGGAATATGGTAGATGGTTCAAAATGTGAAACTAGAACAAGATAGGTGATATGTCCCAGAATAGCAGAGCACATGCTCATATTCGAAAAATAGAAAGTTTTCATTTCAGAGTGGAAAGTTGCATATGAATTTGTTCTCACTCACCTTACTACTTTTTGGACTCCCTTTTGGATAATGATATGGTTTCATGAGTTGAAAATGAGGAATGAGAACTTCATGGAGGTCCTGGAAGCATCATCTTGAGTGTAATGGTTTACAAAAGCAAAGCAAGGCATCACAAGACACATCTTTCGAATTTATCTTCATCACTTAAGGAATTGAGTGATCCAAATTGAATTGGTCAGAATGATTTCAACGAGTCAAAGGGTTCATCAACCATGTTTCAAGGAGAGTCATAATGGGCATTGTATGTGTTCATCTCAAGTTTACAGTGGTAAACATCATAAAAGTGTTTCTAGACACTCATTCTATGGTCCAAGATGTTCATGCATCATAGAGTTTGCGGTCATCACTAGATTGGGAGAATGATTCACATTTATTCAAGGGATCAATCTTCATCAGTGTAGAAGATCACCAGTGGAAGAAATCCTCACTCAAAGTTCATGGTTGCATCAAGGAATTCAAAGCATTTCATCACAAGGAGTGTTTTCCCCTTCATCCCTTCCCTCTCCATCTCTTTCCCTCTCTACTTTCTCTCTCCATTCTAATTCTTCATTATGCGTCATCATTGTATTTCTTCCTATTCACTTAAGTGACCCATTTTAATTATAAAAAGCATATTCTCAAAATTATAAGAGAAATACTTAATTCAATGAAAATGAAAGGTCGTGAGTGGAATACGGAAACAAAGAGTCATGTGAGGGAGGTGAAAGGTCAATTTAGATTGCTATAAATTGTAATGAGCTCTTCATTCCAAAGGGTTCTTCTAATTATGAAATTCTTCTAGCTGTTTGTATTCTTGTAAGTTCATGAGAGATATTTTTCTCCCTTGTGAGTGAAAAGAGTTGGCCACTTCTCCCCTATTCTCAATGTCTTCCATTATCAAACTATGTACAATTTATTCTTGAGCATCAATACAATAAGGAGTTTTGAGCCTTTTTTGACTAAGGGGTTTACTGATACTTTGTGTTCATTAAATTCTAATTGGTCTTGTTGTTGTTTGGTGTATTGTTTCTTCCTAACTTTAGTGCATGTGATGAAACTTCTAACTAGTGTGTGCAGGAATCTTATTTTCTACCTACAACATTAGTTCCCCTACCTCTTTTCTCACTCTCCTTTCCTACTCTTCAGACAAATTCTCCCCTAGGAATAGATTGCTAGCTTTTTCGTGGGGTCAATAGAGTGCCCCTGTTAGATCCCTGGCCACAAGGTCACCCAGAAAATCCACCTTTACTTGCGCATGCATATGCAACATCTGCATCGGTTAAGTAGAGGGACTTAGATTCCCAGAGCGTTGGAAAGAAATCCACAAGTTTTTCCACCTGAAAAATTTTCTCGCCAACAATATCAATGCTTCTATTTGACCTCATACTATCAATAAAAAATGATTTATCCCTCGGTTCATATGAGTATGTGCTGTATTGCACTTCATGTCGTTATCAACTATCCACTCTCTCATATTTCATATCTAGTTCCCAAATCTTATGGCTATGTCAAGATTCCAATTATAGTTGGGCCTCTCACCATTCTTGTCTCATTTTTTTGGCACCTGTCATAAAAGTTTTTGACATGCTCTTAGGTATTCCTTGGCTTCGTGCCACTCAAGATATCATTTCCACAAATAAATTGTTTCTAAAATTCATTCACAACAAGTAAGTTATCACTATCAAAGGTATTTCGCCATGCACATCATGGCCTCAACCTCCTCTTGAGGTTTCCATTGCACTTGCTAGAGCATCTAGGTCCCCTAGACCTCTCAAATTAAGGAACATTCTACACCTAGCTCTCTTATTCGCACATGACCTACTCGTTCTCATCGGTCTACTAGTTCATATTCTCAACTTAAGTCCTTGACTTAGGAAGACCCTTCACATAGGATTTCAACACCTCCTTCACCTCCTAGGTCTCCTTCACATAGGTTCTCATCACCTCCTAAGTCTACTTCACATAGGTTCTCATCACCTCCTAGGTCTATCTCACATAGGTGCTCATCACCTCCTAGGTCTCTTCCACATGGGCGTTCACCACCCCTTTGAACACATAGGTCTCATTCACCAATACATTATCAATCTCATACATCACCAATCTCCAAGCATGGTCACACAACTTTATCTCCTCAAACATCGGGTGGAGGACCCTTGCCCTTCACTTTCATTGGATAACTTTTTCATCATTATACACTTGGGGGGCATCTAGTTCATTCACCCCCCTCATAACATTATCAGGTGTCTAAAAATTCTACTCTTATACTCTACGCTACACGTCTAGTATTTCTTACACAAATAGATACACCTATTGTATTTTCATTACCCTATGATGCACTCTTATACTAAGGTTCACACTTGACTATTGAGGGTATACTACATCCATGAACCTCACACTCTACACATTTCACACTCTACACTCCACAATACACCTTTCTAGCATTCCATTCTTTCTCATCATACTACCCTATGACACACTCTAATTCCATAGTTCATACTTGACCACTGAGGGTCTAAATTTGAAATGAATGTCACCATAATTCACTCTTCACGCTCTATGATTCATGATCTATATTTCTAGTGCACATTTTCAAACCATTTCACGATGCCACACTCTTGTTCTATGGCTCATTATTAACTATTGAGGGGTCTTTTATAAATGAACCTCATCTCATACTCAGCTACATCCATTGGGGGACACGCTACTTATATCACCTTCACACTTTGCATTCCATTCCATCATAATCATTAACAACATAATACATATCTTAGTTGCATTTATTCTTTCTTACTTATACTTACATGTACAATTTGTTTCCATGTTAGATGGATAATTAGTATATCATTATCTTTATCATATACACATGTGTGTTCACATGTTCTCTATTTGTGAATGCATAGTTCTTACATATATTTTCACACTGCAATGATGTTTGACATTGCACCTCTTACCAATCCCACTGAGGAATATACACTCTCACACATCACATGTGACATTACTTCATTTTATACTACTTCCTATTATTTCTAACACACTATTTATTCCATTGATCTAAACATGATTTGACATACTTCTTATAATTCTAACATGCTAATAGGTGTTTCATGTGCATCATTTTCTTTACAGGACTATTTTCCACCATAGTTGTGTGATACACTTTTCTTGTCATTATTTTCACTGTATGCCATTGTTTGTGGGCTATGCCCTATGTATTGTTTAATTATTGATTGTATGATTTTGGCTTCTTCAGGATTGATTGTATTATGACATTTTGAGTGATGTCCCATGTTTGAAACCGAATTTTCACTTTCCATATTGTATGCACACTTGCTTGTTACATTGTTTTTCTATTAAATTCTTGTTACGTTTATACTAATATATGCATCTAGCCATTTTGTTTGCATGTGTCTTAGTTTATACCATGAACAT
The DNA here is from genome assembly GCA_019776745.2 of Taxus chinensis. Taxonomy (NCBI): domain Eukaryota; kingdom Viridiplantae; phylum Streptophyta; class Pinopsida; order Cupressales; family Taxaceae; genus Taxus; species Taxus chinensis. The sequence continues at coordinate 897,299,736 of CM034148.1, forward strand.
TCCCTCCCCTCTATAGGATATCAGTTTTAGATCAACATCAGGTCCTCTCTTTAGGCCGCATACTCCTAATAACGTCGCATGCACCACAAACGAGGGGGCATATATTAGGTGAATCAATCATCGTATACAGTAGCTCAGAGATACAACACAATACAATATAGTTCAACACAATAAAAAAAACATGATATAGTTATAGAAATGACACAAGATCTAACTTGGGTCCTCATTTCAACATAGAATCCAGTGCCCAGATATAGAAATTAGTGCCTAGACACTCCTGACCCATCCTGGGTGCCTATGTCCTAGGGAATATACAGAAAAATTGTCAAATCAACAGAGTCTACAACAGTTCATAGATAACTTTCACAAGGTCAGGCGTTGGCCTCATAATACATAATGCATGTAATCTCCTACAATTTATTTTAATTGGGAAAATTAGTACATTTAGAACAATATGGAACAAACATGAGATTTACCATTTATAATGGTGTTTATTTGGGAAGAAATCATGGAAGGAGAGTAACACTATACCTCTCTCCCCAACACTCTTCTGCAACGACGTGAGATCTCCCAAAACATCACACTTGGTGTGAGATCACCCAAAAAGCTCATTCTTGGCGTGAGATCACCCAAAAAAATTCTCTCTTGGCGTGTGATCTCCCAAAAAAATTGATCTTCTACACCATTTCAGGAAATTTCCTATCCTTTTCACTCTTGATAGATCAGGTGCACACTTTCCTTTTTACACATTTTATAAACTTTTACATACTTATGCAAAAACTTTAATATACACATATTTGACTACGTCTTCTCTCTTATTTTATAGGTCCACCCTTAATATGCAATAAGAATCAGCCCCAACATCAAACAAAACAAAATGTACAACATGGTATAACACAATATGCTCCACCCCTAGGGTCACTTCCTCTTTCTTAGCTTCCACACTTCATTTTTATCACTTCACGCTTTCACTTGTCTCTTTAAAAACGCTATCACCATCACACTCTACATGGTTATTAGGCACACATGTCTTATCTACTTTATGTTATAGCGTATTCACTCAAAAAAATAAAATGGGGGAAAATGTAGACACAAAATCATGCACTTGGGTACATTTCTAGGTCCATAAACACATACTTGCATTCATATGATTCATAAGAAAGAAAACTAGTAATTAACTGTTGTCTTTTGCCTCTTTTCTGTATTTCTTACTTTCTCTTTGGCGTTACACACCCTATAACCCAATCTGAACTTTATTTATTTATATTTCATGACTATAGACACCAACGCCCAACCAAGATGCCAACGGCTAGGTGCCCTCATCCCCTATGGGTTCCCCGACCTCTTTTTATCTTACTCCCTCTTTTTGGGATTCTTTTATCTTTTGGGCATCTTATTTTCTTATGGGTCAGCCTTCCAGTTGTTAATTATGAAATTCAACTAAGGGAATCATATAAATACAAAGTTATGTGATAAAATAAAGGAACAAGCTCTAAGCATCTAGTATCATCACCTAAAGTTGCGTCTAAAGGCATTGAAGAGCATCAAAGGCATCCATCTAGCATCCATTCAAGGGACTAAATTTTCTACATACACTTCATAAGAAGGGGAAGCTCATTTTTCCATCCACGCATCTATTTACATTGTTACATCTAGCTATTATCCGCTATCACGTGCACTTGCACAAGGGATTCCTAGGGCACAATTATATCACACATGCACAATAACTACATGGAGTATGAAATGTAGTGTAACGATCGGTCTTAAGCTCACTCAGTTGGGTGATCATCAAGGTTAGTTTGACTGCCCATATTAAATCATTTTTTTTTGGAATCTGATGTAGTTTGAGGGTTTTGCTGATCATCACTTCATTGTAGGTTATAGAAGAATTCTGCAATCATACTGTGACATACAAGAGACCAACTACGACTATTAGTGACCATCTTACAACACCAAAAAATCAGATTATAACTACTTTGGTAGTCAGTGGCACCTAGAAGTAGAATCTAGTGCCTAGGCATCCCTGACCCAGTCTAGGCACCCCTGACCTAGTCCAGGCGCCTTGTTTTGACCTTATTTGAAAACTCTAGATTTTACAGTGCACAATTACAACAGTTTTCCCTTCCTTTTCATCAATTTTCCAGTCCATATCAGTTCCAGTATCACGTGCAAATCAACTAAGTCATTATTTCCCTCTCTTGCACTTAGGGTTTCATATTTTAATTACTTATTGCTTGTGTAAAATCTATTCTTTAGAATTTATTTATCATACATGACTCTACAATATTAGGGTTTAACATATATCTAAAAAATATTATTTTTTGTTAAATCAATGTGTTTTTTCTCATGGTGGCATTAGTTTTCATCTTTCACACTAGATCCTATCATTGATCAACAAATGATTGAATAGTAGGAGAGACCGTTTTATGAGATTTTACAAAGATATTGTAGTTGAATTATAGCTATATTGAATTTTCTTTTCTGCATATAAGCCTCAATTTATGCGCCTTTATATTTTTATCCTTGCTCACGAGGATAAATAGTGGGGGATATATTCTTATTAGGTGTAAGTTATTTTTTATAAATGTCATCAAATTTTTAAAGCTAAAATAACACTTAACTAGTGGGGGATATATATGTCATCAAATTTTTATGCGCCTTTATATTTTTATCCTTGCTCATGAGGATAAATAGTGGGGGATATATTCTTATTAGGTGTAAGTTATTTTTTATAAATGTCATCAAATATTAAAGGTATGAGTTATAACTTCTACATGATATCATCTAATTTGAATAAAAACATATCTTATAATCAATTGAAATATGATTAGATGGTATTAGGGGTTTTCCCTTGGTGACACCACTCTTAAATTTCCAAAATGGCTCCTACTATTGGCCAAGATATGACCAAACAATAGGAAAGATCCATTGAATTTTAAAACATTGAATTAAGACTTGGACTTTGAAAATAGTCATAAGTATTGATTCTTCAAAAAAGACTAAGGAATTTACCTTTGTATAAATATTTAATTTGATAAGTAAATTAGGAGAATCATTATTCTATATGAAATATAAGACCAAGATTCTCGAAAGTAGAATTTTGAATTACCTGAAAAATAAATAAATAAAAATGCGGGGTTATTAATATTTAAATGCAATATTAGTGTTAAAATAAGATTTATATTAAAATTATTAAATAATAATTAACATTCAGATGTAAACATATATATAATGTATTAAAATATAGATCAATTAGAACATGTGCCAGATCAACTAGATGTTTGGCTTGGTTCAAAAGCTAATATGGGTATGACTAGGTTGGAAATATTAAGTAATTTCTTAATATTAATTTTGGAACAAAAGTGTGCTTAGGGATAGAAGTGTTAAGTATAAGATAATAACATTGGATCATTTTTTCCTCATCCATAATTTTATCTAGCATACAAATGAATCTCTGTAAATTACATGATATCTATGAATGACTAGTATATTGCTCTTTATCAAATATCAGGCCCTGATTATGTGCAAAACCCTATGAAAACAATATCCTTGACCTAAAAACCTAACCTTTGGTAAAAATCCTATAAAATGATAAGTGGTTGGGTTGAGGGTCATATGCCACCTATGATGAAAATTAATTTGAAGATGCCTCAAACCACATGTAGTTATCCACCTATAGATGTGACATAATAGTACATGAATGCAAATGGTATTTGATAACTTGAACGTTTGACAATTGATTTTTATTGACTTATCTTGTATGTGCTTGACTTGGCTTTATAGGATCTTGATTTGCAATGGTCGATGTTTGGACCTGTTTTGATTTTAAACATGTGTAGGGATAGTCCTATTATATGCTTTGACTTAGGGAATTATAAGAGATATTTTACTTACTTTTAGTGATTTGTTCTTGATGAGCACCTGAAAAATTTCAAGTCCTTTCCAGGAGATTACCACGTCCCTTATGTGAGTTTATTACACTTACTTATATAGGGTTCCATGGATGTAATTCACATTAAGGAAAACCTATTATGAATCATAAAAAGTTATTAAAATTATAAAAAATAATAGTTGGGTCGCCCAGGATGGGACCATCCAACCCAAGATAGAACCATTGGATTGTTCCTTCCCTATTGGATTAGTTGTAGAATACTATAAGTTTATTTTGAAGCCACGATTAACTATAAAGCCAAAACGATGTCATGCATATCATAGATGAGCCAAATGATTATGCTTCAATTCATGTAATGGTTCATTTGGGCCTTGTATTTTTATTATTACATAATTATATAATCTAACATGTTGTATTTGGGTGGCCTCCATGCCTATATAAAAAAAATCCCAATTTATGTAGGAATGTTTTTTATTCAGTAAAGTAGTTATGTGTTTTCTTTTTGAAATAGAGAAGAGTGGATTAGAGCTTAAAGATATAAGTAGAGTATGATTGTAATGATATGACATGGCATAACTACATCATTGGTGATTAATATATGTGTGTGGTATTAATCCAAATAATTGAATAAATCTTGTTACTATATTCCACTGTTAATTTCATATCTATGTTCATTTATACATCTTTTGTAAGATTTCCACATATAAGTATGAGGGTTACATGGTCTAAGGAATATATTCATTGGGTTCCCTAACCATATCTATGTCATTTGGCATCAAGTCAAGCTTTATTTCCTTATGAATTGAGGTATGACAGATATTGGTAGTTTTCCACATTTGTGAGTAGGTGTAGAAAAAAATAATAAACATCTTCCAATGAGTGGTTGTTGGGTATAAGGTGTGAAAATTACACAACAAGAAGTGGAGAATTTCCACATTTATGAGTGTTGGTATAAAATCATCATAGATATATTCTAGCTGGTGACTATTGGGTATAATGTGTTTGGATTACCTAACAAGCATTAATGGGTTTCTAAATTTTTAAGTGTGGTTAAAAAATCATTTAAAAGATTTTGTGATAATAATAATTATTTGCCAGAAGGTTTGAAGGATGAAAAGGTCACATTCTTTGAGGAAACACAATGACACACATGAGGAATTTTTTGAGAGGTTGAAAAGACCAAGGAACAATACTTGAAGAATAAAATGAGTTGACCATGAATATGCAATCCCATTTAGAGGATATGGAATCCACAAAACACTGATGTGTTTTATTGGAGGATCATAACAATAATGAAGAAAAACCTATGCAATAGAGAAATATTAAAATGAGGAAGAATAATATGCACAAGATGAAGGACCAAAGGAAAATATTTTATGCGAAATTGCTAAGATTTGAGTAATACTAGATTAGGTACCTCAAGTTATATTAGGAGCATGAAAAAATATAACACTTTGATTGGATAATAGAGATTAAAAAATATTGTGAGTATGAATAAATTCAAGACCATAGGAGATTCAAATTTTCTTACACAAAGTTGAAGGGTCATGCATTTATTTGGTGGGAGCATAAGAAAACAGGTAAAGTGTAAAGATACAAGACATGTGATAGGATAATTATGAAGCTAAAGGAAATATTATTTCCCACATATTACCATCTCAGTTTGTTTAAAATTTTGTAAAAAGTGTGACAGAGAGAGATTATTATGAAGGAGTACACTAAATATTTTTATTGAATCACCACTTAAAAAGGACATTTGGATATAACATAGAAAATATCCCTATACATATGAATGAGTTTCAGATAAAAATCCAAGATGTGTGTAGAAAAATCCAAGTAAGGTTAATAGAGTAATCCTATAACTATGAATTAAAGGAAAAAGAGAAGCTAGCAGACAAGCATAAGATCACTGCTTGAGGAAAAGAAAATGTCAAGTAAGGTCATAGACAAGGTGGTGGAAAGGTAAATAGTATATACCATAAATGTGAGGAAAACTTAATGCCATGTAATGTAGAAAATTCTAGAGGAGGAAATAAATCCATGACAAGAGAATCCTTTAGACATATATCATATATTTGGTAGAACATGTTACAGCTGTGGAGAAATAGGAAAATGATTTTAAGTACTCACATGCCCAGACTGATTATAAGTGGAGAAATGAAAGTGAAAACATTGTAAAATAAGATGGAGATGATGTACCAAAATGTGGAGAATACCTAAATATGGGAGAGGAATCAATTTTCATGAATGTATTATTGAAACTAGAAACAATAATTTGGTCTTGAGAAGAGGAAGAATTTAATCATAATAATGCGTGATTTGGTAGGTAAATTTTGTAAGTTGATAGTGGACATTAGAAATACTAATAATTTTTTTGTGAAAGGTATGGTAGATAAATTGGAGTTGAATAGGATAAAACATCCTAATCCCTGTAGCATTTCATGGTTACAAAAGGGACACCAACTTCGGGTGAATGAAAAATGTATGGTCAAGTTCTAGATATGATATAATATAATAAATGTGGATACATATCATATGCTACTTATAAGGCCATGGAATTTTTATTATAAATTATAACATGTTTTCTATGCAAAAACCTATAATGTGGTGAAGGATGGAAATGAGTACACTCCAAATTTTTTTAAGTATAAGGGTGAGGGAGAAGAGTAGGGACCTAAGGTTCTATTGCTATTTGGGAAGAAATTCCTAAGTGAGGTGAAATATAATAGTACATGTTTTGTTCTGATAGTGAATCCTAAAAAAAGAGAGAGAATATGTACAATGGTAGAGAAATATGGATCAATATTGTAATAAGTGAAGGAAAGGGATACTTCATATGAGGAAACTAAATCACATCATGGATTTGAATCCAAGATTATTTTTTCTAAACAAGGTAGTGTACAAGATGACACCAAAAGAGAATGTGGAGATACAAAGGTGAGTTTAGGAGATTTCAAATAGAGGAATGATCAAAGAGAGTCTAATCCCATGAATATTATGTGTATTAATTATATAACCACTAACAAGTTCACTATGAGGTACGTGTTTCCATTACCAGACATGGATGAAATCATGGATTGTGTGAGTGGTGCAAGATGAAATAGAAAAATTTATTTGAAGAGTGGTTATCATCAAATTTGTATAATAGAGGGGATGAGTAGAAGACCATATTTAAGAAGAAATAAGAATTGTATTAGTGGTTGGTAATGAATTTTGGATTGAGCAACACACCAAGTAATTTCACAATGTTAATGAATGAACTCTTAAAACCATTTTTGGGAAAAATTTTGATTTTGTACTTGAATAATATTCTAATATTTAACAAGATGTGAGAAGAGAATTTTTGTATATAAAGCAAGTGTTGCATTAATTTCATGATGATAAGTTGTTGATTAATTTGAATAAGTGATTTTTTATGTAGGAAGAGATAATGTATATGGGATTTTTGATTTCCCATATTTTTATAGCCTAATTAGATTCTAGGTGTTATGGGATACATAATAATAATAATAAGGATGTAAGGGCTTGAAGCTAGTAGATGATTATGATCTAATTAACTTCCAACATTAATCATTGATTTAATAAAATCTAAAATCTTATATCAGAGGACCACAATCAAATGAATATAACAGTGACGAACAATATCTAGCATACAAAATACAAAAAGTATACAAGATAGGAGAATATGAATGAATTATCTTATATTAGGAGATATAGGTTGATCTTGAGCTAGAAAATAGGATGAGAATGTTGGATATAGACTGTGCTAGCTCTATTTGAGATACGGGATCTAGGAATTATTCTGATAGGAGTACCCATAGGAGGACATGACTGCCTTGGGTGCTAGTGTTTGATTTAGGTGTTAGTGTCTTGGTAGTTGTTATTTGAATTTTTATGGCTAAGGGAAACCCATTTGAAGCTAAATCTTCACCCAGAGAAAGGGGACTTAACCAAATTCTAAAGAGGAAATGAATGGCTTGCAGAAAATGATAAGTGTCAAGATGACACAACTTCAGAAGTCAAAGGGGAGAATAAGTATAAAAATCCCATGGAGCTGACATGTAGGACCAGCAAAGGAGTAGGAAAATGATCCCGTGGATGGTGCCAAGTGTCCACCCAATGCACACCCAGAGCCATAAAGAAAAAAAATCAAGAGGATGCGTGAGCCTTCCACGTGGATCTTGCCATAAATAGACTATGTCTTCAAAGTAGATCATAAAGATGACAAGCCACCTGCACTTACAAGTGTTTCAGGGTCTTATCTGTAAGATTTAATGCTCAATATTTTTTCAAAAGATCGGAGGCAAATAGTCATTTCATTACAAAATATGTGCCGTTTGAATCAAGGAGCTGCGAACAAATGCATAAAGAGTTGAAATATCTGGCTATGTAATAAATATCTGGAGGAGTTTCTTGTCAAAAGGTGATTCCATCTCAAGGGAGTCATTTGCAGGAGAATTAAGATGCAGTAAATAGGCATGGCTCTTACCTTTTCAAAGGGGGAAAATTGTGAGAAAGATTTGAGGAAATATGTTTTTGTCACTTCATATCATTTATCATGATTAAGGGGCAGTTGAAAAGGAGTTTCAAAATTCTCTCTTACCTCCTCCTCACCTTATAAATTGTAATGAAGTTTTCAAAGAGGAAAAAATATATAGATAAAAGAAGAGAGACAGATGACCTAGGAAATAGAGGATAGTTTAGTTAGACATTAGGAGAGTTAATCTTTTCCTCTCTCTCACAAGTTTCTCTTCTATAAAAGGAAAGGATTTAGGAACTCTATCCTTCTGTCTGAGTTTGTAATAATAGTCTTGCCTCTTTCTAATGTAATATTGTGCACTACCATTGGAGTAATATATATGTTTTGTGGTGTTTTTAGTTCATCATTCCCATATCTTTATTGCCTCTGATCACCTTTATTTTCATTTAGAAACTGTACATCTTTGGGTGTTATTTCAATATTTGGTGATGTGATTAATTATTTTGAGACAATTGTGTATCCGATTGGCTTCTTGGTGTATTCTTTTCAGTGCATCACCTTAGTTTGTTTCATGTTCTTTCTTCCCAATTTTTCTGACCCTATCTCCCTCTGCAGAGAAGATCCAAATTCTTTAAAATATGTAGGTCTCCTTAGGACGCACGTCCCACCAACCTAAGGATTCCCATGACTCTTACGGAAGTGTCTGCTAAGGATGTCCGTCAAAAGCAACAACTCCACTTCTGGTATTTTTAGGGTCTAAACTTGGTTCTGTCCTTTCACACTTTGTCACTTCAGATATGTCATAGGGTTCTTGTATCACACATGTTCCTGTAAAAAAACCATAGATACTTTCACTAAGCTCAATTTAATATTAGATGAAATAAATAATGTATATTTTTTAATCAAACTGACTTCATTGGTCACCTCAATGCGATTTTCACTGAGTGCTACACTATATTTAAGAATCTATATAGTTCTCGTGAGTGTGTGATTTGAATTTTGTCCCTTGAAGCTAGGTTTCCCTTGTTCCAGTTGTACCAAGATAACACGATACAACTACTTTCCCCTTAAAATGAACGTGTGAGATGGAATTCATAATAATTCCTCATATACAGTGAATAATGCATCCTAAAATATAGTCCTTGAGTGTTGCTGTTGTAGATGTTAGATAGAGAGTGATATCTCAACCCATAATAATAGTGAGTAAGTCATGTATATATATGACTCCCTTGTTTGAATTTCATTATTAAAAATTAAGAAAATATGACCCAAAATAATAAGAAAGACTTTATAAAAGGTACCAAATGATATAGCAATTCAAAATTAGAAAAAGGAGAAAAAGGGACAAAAGAGTTCAAAGGGGATAGTAGTGCTTGGGGCACTCCTATCCATAATAGGAGGTAGTGTCTAGTATGCTTGGAAGATGTAATGGTCAATACCGAGTTGGTTACATGTATTATAGTGTCTAAAACAAAAGTGGTCATTCTAGAAAAACAAATAACAAGATTGTGGGGAAGATAAAAGCAATGAAAGATTAAAACAAGTGTTGTTAATGTCTAGTATTCTTTCTTAGGAATCATGTATATAATGAAATACTTAGAGGCGTGATGTAAATAGAAATTGTGTGATTTCGTGACTACATTTACCCCACTTTATGCTAGTGAATGAATATTTGGTAGTATAGAGTAGATAAGAAGATCACATATTTTGGAAATCTGAAGAGATTTTGTAACCAATAACATGTCGAATGAGGGTTATACTTGATATCGTACGAATTAGAGATAGTATAATTTTTATTATTTAATCTAGATGAGGATAAATATCCTAGGGATGATCTCATTTGCATAGTATAAGTGATGTATGCATGTGTTCCTTAGATATTGCATTTGTTGGAGTGTCATTGGGCTTGAGATTTCTTCTTTGTTCTATTTTTGTGTTGTATTTTGTTGGAGTAGTTGGTTGAATAAGTAGTTGGTTGAATACATGAGAATAAGTAGTTGAACTCATAAGTAGTGAAAAAATAACATTTAAAAAGACACAATGGGTAGTTGTTTGAATACATGAGACATCACTTAGGATGTCACAAGAAAATCAAATCCTTCAATTCAGTACAATAAAATAAGTAATGAATATAGGGCATAACCCGCAAACAATGACAATTAAGAGATAAACAAAGAAGACAAGATATAAGGAAATCCAAGAATCATGATTATAAGTAGGCCTATAAGATAAATGCTACACATGAATCACACATTAACATGTTAGAAAAATTGATGGTATGCGACAGTGTATATAGTTGGAATAGGAATGAAAGTAGTAAATGTTGCGATAATAAAAGTTGAATACAAAGAAAACAGGAAAGGTAGATGCTCCCAAGAGCCTTAGTAGGACTAGTAGGGTATAGTGGCAAGCAACATACATCGTGTAAGATTACCATATGAACGTGCATGTGAGTACGGAAAAATATAGAGCATAATATGAATCAAGGTAATATGATATGAAACATGCAACATAGAATAGTATAAGTAAACAAGAGTACACCTAATCAAGATATAAGCTAGTATTTTTTATTTTTGTAAAGATGTGAACATGAAAAAGAATAGTTATGAGAGGGGGAAATGTTTCCCCCAGTGTATGTGTGTAAGGTGAGGTCCATGTAGGTAAGTATGCCCTCAACAATCGTGTTTGTACCTAGAATAAGAGTGCATCATCGGGTAACGAGGAGGGGAGTAACATGCCCCTAGGTGCATGGCAAAGAACGTAGCTAGGCATAATATTGATTAAGGTGCATGAAATTCATTGGATTTTAAAGGGTTTTTCCCACAAGGATTGCGAGGTGATAAACACCATTGTTGAGTTTCTTAGTATCAACATATAGGCTAAGCCAATTAAGTTTAAATTTTCCTTTTAGAGAGGTAGTTGCATTAGTGTTCTTTTGATTTTCTTTGAGCAATAAATTCCCAATGTTAAATTATCACATCCACACATTGGTATGATATATAAATTTAATGCACACTTGGTAAGCATGAATATGCTATAAAGCTTATAAAAAAAGAGAATCAATCATTTCTAGTTCATGAGGACATCTTTGAGAGAAACATGTAAAGATGGGATTTTGAGTTCCAAAGGAATAACTGATCCAATATAATATTGTTGGCAAAATAATTTTTCCGGTGGGAAAATTAGTGACTTATCTCACCAATAGTGTGTGGAATTGTGTCCCTCTTCTTAAATGGGGTAGCTCCATTTATTAAAAATAGGAAATGTTTATACTATTCTAATTCCTTTGGGGTTGGTATTTTGGTCATGGATCACACAAGAGTACTTCCCTATGCCTATGGAAAATTTCTTGTACGTTGCTACAAGGGAGGACATTTTTTTTTGAGGGAGAAAGAGAGGGAAGGTACAAAAGGAATAAAAAGAAGGGAGTTTTGCATAATAAATAGAATAAAAATTTTTATTGCCCCAAAACTAGAAATACATCCATGAACTAAAAGAGAAGACACCATTCACATATAACAACGAATAAGACACAAAAATCTCAAAGTCTCATTGCATTTTATTCAACAAGTACATGCTTATGGAGTGTAGTTGAGATGGGGAAGAAAGCATTAGACTAAAGAATGTAATAATTCATCTATCTTTCTTAGAGAGAGAATATGAGAGCTAGAGAAAAACAATAACCATGCTTTGAAATGAGGAGGCTCTCCCAATTTATAACTTTACAATGAAACTCTTCGTCTACCCTCCACATGCCTTTTTGTGTCCTTCTTCAACTTGTGAATTTTTATTTTCCTAGGAAATGAGAAAATAGGTCCCATTTTTATAAATAAAAAAGGGAATTTAATATTTCAAAATTAGAGTCACTTAAGTGAATAAGAAAAAATACAATGATTGCTTACAATGAACAATTAGAAAGGGGGAGAGAAGAGGAGAAAGAATGAGGAGAGAAAATAAGAAATGCTAAAAAATGGATGAATATGCCTTCGCTTTCAATGAAGATAAAATCCAAAGATGAAAATTTGACCAATGATGACCCTTCACAATGATGCACTTGAAAAAAATCTCTAATGAAGACCTTTGGATCAATTTTTCCCTTTTGAAGGCTCTTGAAATGATGAACCTCTGCAACATCGCTTGAACACACCTAAAAGAGGAGTGATGAGAACTTGGAAAGTAGACCACCTAGAAAATCAAAACATGACTTACCACACTAAGACAAGCCTTTTTATTCTTAAGACAATGTCACATTTATATGATCAATCATTCACATGGGTGAAATTGGTGCATTTTTCTCACACAAGTATGATCATGATTTTGCCATTGTGGGAGCACTGATAATGAATGAAACATGAGACCAAATCCTTCCAATTATAGAGAAAGGGGAGAAGAATGAAACCAAAACCAATGCCACCCACATTTTTATCATGCAATCCATGTGGGATTGAAGTGAAATAGCTTTCGGGAAACAAATGGCATTTTCCCATTTAGGCACCTAATGCTTACCACATCAGGGAATACAGAAATTTGCTTCAAACTTGAGCGGAAGACTTATGTGAGTGTCAGGACCATTATGTAATGAGTGAAGGAATAACATGTGACCATTTTTAAATCTCATCTCATCTATTTACTATTTTAGAATATTCAATATTATTGTCCCCTTTTAGCTAATTTTTACTAGTTTTGGCGATTTTGGCAATTTTGATTGTCCTGATCATGGGGGAATGCAATGAGCTGTCTAAATGCACATTTTTCTTAGAATTAATATTTTTAGTAATATTTCCCATGATTTATTACTGAAAATAGAAATTTTTCTTCACAGTGTTGGATTCAAATGAAAGCATTTCCAGAAGTTTTAATTTTTCATTTAGGCTTTTGCTCATATTTTCAGAGGATTTCAATCGCCAGATTTGTGTAGATCTGAGAAATGAGTATTTTTTGCTGAAAATTTTAAGGGGTTGTAGAAAATATCAGGATGAATTAATGGAGGCATGTAAACACCCCCCTTATAGTAATTTTTGCAAGGAATCTTTATTTCAAATCTCATGGAAATTGGAACAAGGGTTGAGGAGATATGAGAAAAAGTGTGTTTTTGAGCATGAGAGCTTTTGGGAGAATTTTGGAAGCATGAAAAAAATATCTCACACAATGGAGGAGTAAAAATTACCAAAAAATAATTAGAAATGACTAAGTGTTGGCTTTACACCTTCCCTCACTCATAAACCTAGTTAACTCATCACTTGACTCACCCAGCTTGACCTGGGTTAACTATAGACTAATGGGTGGAGATTTTTTTTTATAAATGAGTATTAGATGTCCCCATGTCACTTAACACATTTATTAAGGAAAAAATAGACATCAAGAGGTGAAAAATTCACCAACGGGTGAAGGAACATGAAGGAGGGGGTCAAAATAACTCATGAGAATGAGTTGAAAACATAATCCTAACACTTCAAGTTGTGGACTTAAGTGAAAAAAAATTATATTATCATGTGGTGGAGAAATTTTGTGTCCCCCATATCACTTTGGGAAAGGTGAAAAAGGGAAATCACTCACTCAAATTTTCACCAAGGGTCAGGTAATCATGAGAAGTGGTTAGGTGGGTTAGGTGAGTGTAAGACATTTTATAACCACCAAGTCATATTTTAAGTGACACAAAATTATTTTATCATGTGGGGGAACATGTTGATTTCCCCCATGTCCCTTTTTTCAAGGGTACAAAGGGACATCAGGGGTCTCCAAGTGCAGGTTTTCCAAAAATAGATTCTTTCCTTCGTCGAACACTGCCCGAAATAGACACCTGGAAACATTTTCTCACCACTAGAGCTAGGAGTGGACTTACAAGAGAAAAATTATATGATTTTACTCCAAAATGGTTGATGATAAAATTCCCACCATGTTCAAGCGCTAATTCTACTTGAAATTAGAAATTTACCTCCTTTTCGATTATACTCAAACCTGTGCGCTAGTGAAAGAAGCTTCCACCAGAGTTTCTGATGATGAAAATGAAATCCAACCCATTGGGTGTGAATAGGGCCTCCTATATGTAATTTTTTAGTTTCAATCAAGTCCCAAATATTCATATAAATCCAAAAATATTTAGTTGAATATCTATGAGGATAAAAAATATTTACTTGTCGGGAAAATATCTAAAACTTCGCTCCACAAAATATCTTAGAAACTTTTGAAATGGAAATTAGGAATTCTTAAATTTAGAATTAGTAGCTGAACATCTTATGATTCATCTTGAGGTTCTTGAAACCTTTTTAACATGAAAGGCTACTTTTTTAGGAAAATGCAATCCCTGTCATTGATTAAACATAACTCAATTTTGAAGAAGATTTTCCTGAGGTTCCAAATATTCTCCTAAATCTTCCTAAATCACTTCAGGGCATTGGTAGCTCCCCTATAAAACTACTAGGTGGGTTGTGCCTTAATAGTTAGCTTCTAAGGGGTTCCCACCAGTGTAAAACAATCGTAAAAATATGCCTTTTTAGGCCTTCAAGAGTAATTCCTTCTAAATGGTCTTGAATGAATCTATGAATTACTTCCCTACACATGAAACACACTTGAAAATCATGTTAGAATATTCCTATTGGTAATTTTGAGGGTAGCACAGTAATTGAGCTATCTGAAGGACAAGTTTACATTGACTGAGAGAGGTATTTTCAAGTATTGGTTAGGTTTTCATGACAATTTTTTTGAATTTATTATGATAAAAATTTTGCATGCCAATATATGGATCTAGCTTGGGAAATTTTTCTAGATCAAACAAAGTGAGGACATGACAAACATGAATTCTAGAATCTCAAGACACTACGTGGACCAATGCCTTATCCATTAAACATAGACTCAAAGTAGAGATATACAATGAAGACTTATCAGCTGGGAATAGAGTCACCACTTCAACACACTACCATAAGAATGAAACAACACACAAAACAAACACACGATAGAAAGGGAAAAACAAAACCTAAAACCACATATGGTAAATGCGGGGGATAACCCACTTTCACAGAAGATCTTATCTTTTTAGAAGTTACCCTTGAATGTGTAATATTGAGTGATGATATTCCATTAAGCCATTGAATGGTTTGAGGAAGTAGCCTCCTTTCCTCAACATATTATGAGATCTAGGTGCTTTCATCAATACATGTATGTTTGGGAGGAGTGAGCCTACATGATCCCTTTGATGCTCAGAGCTTCGCTAAAAAATTCTATCAATATCAGATTGAAATTTGTCTTCTATGTTAATCCAAATTGTTGATTTCTCACTTTTCATTTCACCATTGCCCCAAGGTTGATTTTTTATTAGATTGTTTGAATGCTCTAAGTTCTCCTATTTCCCGTATTCATTCTTATTGAAATTTTTTTCATGAGAAGTATCGAGTTCATCCTTTTGTCTATTTCATCATGAGATACATTTTGGCATCGAATAAATAATAAAACTTAGCTTCAGACTTATCTTGTATAACCATGGCATGATCCAAGATATGAAGAATAAGCTTCGGATTTTCCGTTTCTTATGTAAATTTCAATATTTATTGCACATACTTTTTCTTTTAAACTACTGAAATCTCACCTTCACATTCATTTTGAGAATCTTTATTTTGAATTTTTTGGAAAAAAATTTGAGAAATTGATTCCTCATCCCAAGGCTCATTAATCTTCATGGATTCATCGTTATAGGATACATCTTCTTCAAAGGACTCAAAGAATTTGATTTCAAATTTTTCATCATAGAGAGAATCTTCCTCTTCAAATGGAAAAGAGAAAAATCCACTTTCATCATTACATCCATCAATCACTGTTTCAGGAGAGATATCTGATTTCTCATCATGATTTTTTTTGGAATCAAATGAGAAGTCAGAATTATATTTATACCTGTCTTGTAATTCCACATCTTACATCAGGAGTTCAAGGATGAGTTGAGGATCTTCCACTTCGTCAGTAACTCTCAATATTTCTTGCACAAATTCTTCTTTCAAATATTTCAAATGCTCATCACAAGTTTTCTTTTCTTCTCCATGGATGACATGATCAAGAGAATATTCATATTCAAATGAGAATGAGAACACCTCTTCATCATGAAAAAATGCATTGTCCAATTTTTCATTTTATAACTCATCAAGAATCACTTTGTATTCTTCGTTGCTTACATCATTTGTAAATTTGGGGTTGTCTTCTTGTAATTCAATATTTCTCCATGCTTATTCATGGTTAATACCCCATCGGAAAGGAACGGTTGGTCCTATCAAGATAATAATTTCATCCTCCTCTTCAGATGTTAAGAAATATTTCTTATTCTCGCTATCTTGGTATAAGATGTTAGCTCCTTGATCTCCTAAATTTTGAACCGTATATCTCATATTTTTCGTTAGAAGAAAATTTTCTGTATATCCCTTTACCAGAATGGTTATAGAAGACCAGTTAATCTTTATTTTTCATCCCAATTCTTGGCATACGCTTCTACTTAGTAACATTCCAAATAATGCAAGAATGTCTACTACCAAAATAGTCAAAAACACCTTATTTCTCATAAATTTGGTGAGATCCACCTATGCATCCTTGATCTTCCCCAAAAGTGATACTTCCTTCGACTCCATGGAGTAACAAGAGCCATTGGAATCTATCAAGGTAAGTCCAAGAACGTTGGAAACTTTTATGGGTATTACATTGTCAAAAACACCTGAATCTATTATAAAATTATTCAATCGGTATCCTCAAATGAAAATGGAGATATAAAAAGGATCAATATTATCAGTCTTTGATGCACTCATAGAAATAATTTTATGCGATGGAGGAGTAGGTGGAATTGGTAGTAGTCCTTTACAACTAGGAGTCATAGTAATGGGTTTTGAACCACTACCCTTGATATGATGGAAAATCTTGTCAAATTATCTTGGGTGAGTCCGCAAATAGTCCAGTTCAAAAATATGCACTTTGGAATTGTTCAAATGCTCTATGATATCAAAATGGGTGTATGAAGGTGAGGTAAAATGAGAATATGCTTGATGAGAAAAGGATGATTTTGTAGGAATATAAGAATTTTTTGAAGGAATATCTCTCATAGAAATATAATTAGAATTAGAAGGAGCATTAAGAGACTTACTTGGAATAACAAATGGCTTATTGCTTGCCATGGGATCTAGTTTCTCAATTGAAGACTCCATGGAGAGTGGAAGTAGATATCCTTAAATGATTATTTTATTTAGTAGATTCGTCACCTAAGGATCTTATTTCTTCTTCTTTTTCATAGAAATGGAGGAAGAATCTCCTTTTTGATACAAAGAGTGGGTGAATATTGAACATGAGATACTGGGTGAATCTTAATAATCATCTTCTTTACATCCTGAATATTCAACAAATCTAATTTTGGCATCCTCTTCCATTTCTTTAATCTCTAGGACATTTTTTTCCTCATCTTTTTGTTCAAGTGCTTATTGATTTTCTTGGGTTCTACAAATTTCATTGACTAGTGGAACTTCCAAGGAAAGCCTTCAGGGTGCTCCTAAAATTTGGTTCATATTCTAATTTTGATGGGATGTTCATCGGGAAACCTCCCTCTTTAACATTGTCAATTCATTCACAAATTTATACAACAATGAGTCAAGTCTCTCATCTTTAGAATTATTAAATCTATCCTTTATTGAGGGTTAATTAATATTTCCTGATAGGATGAGGCTATCTTATACTTCAATAGTAATTTCTTGAGCATAGTCCAAATATCTAGGTTGAATTATTCATAGAAATAAACCCACTTAAGGCATCTGGGAATTCACGAACAACCTTTTGAAATTATCAATAGTAGAAAGAGTGGTGATGGGAATCTTTTTGACCAATTTATTGAATGTTTTCATGAATTGTCTCATAGATTCTTGTGGTTCTTTCTTATTTTTTGTCAATTTATCAAGTAGGGCATGAACATCTTCCATTGACTTGAATATTTCTTCTAATTTTTCTTTCATTTGAGACCAACCTATAATGGAACATGTAGTGTTATAAAATATTATTTGTGAATTTGAGAAAAACAAACAAATTTGTTCTCCTAAACTAATCCTTTCAAACAATACTTCAGATTGATAAATAGATGGAAAGGGGGAGAGATTAAATACCTACACTTACTAATAATATGCAATGCTCCTCTTTTGTTGTGTTGGATTTACTCTTGGATTGTGTTTATTGCTTCAAATTTTGGAAGAGAAACTTGGGGAGAACTTCCCCTTGATTTCCTTGGATTGATTAATGAAGGATGATGGATTGATAGATTGGATTGAGATGGATTGGGTGGGGGGTGGCGGTGGTGGGGGGTGGGTGGGGGGGGTGGGGGGGGGGTGTGGGGGGGTGGTGGGGCGGTTTGGGGGTGGGGTGGTTTTTGGGTGTGGGTGGGGTGGGTGGGGGGTGGGTGTGGGGGGGTGGTGGGTTGTGGGGTGGGGGGTGGGGATTGTTCGTGGGGGGTGGGGGGGGGGGTTTTTGGTGGGGGGGGGGTGGGATGGGTGGTTGGGGGGGTGGGGTGGGGGGTGGTGTGGGGGGTGGGGGGGTGGGTGGGGAGAGGGGGGGGGTGGGGGGTGTGGGAGGGGTGGGGGGGATGTGAGGGTGGGGGGGGGAGGGGGCTGGGTCAAGGAGGAGAGAGGGGGGGGGGTAGGTAGGAGGGGGGTTTGGTCTGTGGTCGTTTTTTGGTGGGGGGGGGTAAAGGTTGGGATGGAGTCGGTAAATCAGTTGTTAGTTGTCTTGGGGGGGGGTGGGTGGGTTGGAGGGGTGGGGGGGGGGGGGGGGGGGGGGGAGAAGATTATCCCCAAAGTTATAAGGATATTGATTGAGGGATATATGTGGTGTTCCCATAACTGTAAAGTAGGGTGGATTGTATGAATGGATGGATGGGTTCTAGTTTCCCCTAGGTGTAGGGTAGGATGGGAAGTGATGGGTATTTAATGTAATCCTAATGTAATATGAGAAAAACAAACAACTTTGTTCTACTAATGTAATCCTTTCAAAAAATACTTCATATTGAGAAATAGATGGAAAGGGAGAGATATTTAATACCTACACTTACTAAGAGGATGCAATGCTCCTCCTTTGTTGTGTTGGATTTACTCTTGAATTGTGTTGATTGCTTCATATTTTGGTGGAGAAACTCAGGAAACACCTTCCCTTGATTGCCTTGGATTTATTGATGAAGGATGATGGATTGATAGATTGGATTGGAGATGGATTGATGATTGTAGATGATTGATGAAATAAAATGGCAGAGATTTGTTATGGATTCTATGTGTTCATCCCATCTCACTCTCATGGAGGAGGAGAGTTCAATTTATATCTTGTAGGAGAGAAAATGGACAAGTAGGATGAGGATCAACGATTAGAAATAGAGGAGAGGATTGGAGGATTATATAATGAAGAATTATAGAATTTGAATTCAAAATTACATAGAGGGAAGAAGCTTCCATTGAATTTAAAATTCAATCGAAGGAGAATTTTAGAGAGGCTTCTAGAAATAGAAGCCTCTAGATTTAGAGGTGGAGGATATGATTAACTTAGGATTATGTTAGGCTAAAAAAATATGATTAGGTAGAGATTACATGGAGAGGCTAGGTGTAGGTAGGTGTAGAGTAGGTAGGTAGATGGGTGTAGGAATACTAAATTCCTAGAAATTGTTAGTAAGGATTAAGATAGGATAATAGGATATAATAATGAATTAAAGGGATTAATGATAAGATGGATTATTAGATAAATGATAAAGGGTATATGTGATAAAAGAGATTAATAATAATAATTAATATTGTGATTAATTATTATAGGGATTTAGGTAGTGATGATTTTAGGATATTTGCAGGACAAACTAATCAGAATTAATTATGTCAAAATTTTAGATGTCTACATAACCTTTTTGCAAATGATAAAGCCTATGAGTAGTACCATCTTGAAGTGATTCAACAAATAAGTGAACATAGAAATATTCATGAGAAACTCCTAACATACCACATGTAGTTATGAATGCAACAATATGCTCATTTGGATGTTGTTTCCCATCACCTCTAAACTTGGGAAAAATATTCTTGAACCTCCATGAAGTTCATGGAGTGGTGGGGCCCAAGCCAATGGGCTAGTGTTTTTTCCCCAAATGAGAGGTCCTTGTACTATCATGTCATGTTCTTCTTTTACTTATTATTTTGTAAATTCTTCCCTAAATTATTCCTATGGTTCTTCTTATTCTTCCTCGCTTAGGAATTCAATTTTCAATGGTGATTGAGAGATGGGAGAATCAAGAGGGTTTGTAAGAGCAGTATATGTAGGAGTTTGAATGGGATTTCTAGGAGTACCACTTGATGAATTAGATGGGGATGAAGCTTGAGAGAAGTATTATACATTATCTCTAATTTTTTCTTGTTGATTTTTCAAAGCTTTAAAGGAAGGGTCAACAATTCCTCTCAATCTATCCAATTTGGTATATCTTCTTTCAATCATTTTTTTTTGCAAGTTTGGATTAAATTCAAAGAAGATTTATGTTCATTGTTTTTGTGGGATTTTGGAATTTCAAAATTCTGATTTTTTTGTTTTTAAAATATTTACTTTTTTATATATTTTTTTGGAATCAATATTGGGCGAAGATGTTATAAATTTTCTCCACGGTGAGCACTAAAAACTGTTTGCAAAATAATTTGTTAGGTTGGCAAATTAGTGACTTCTCTCACCAATAGTGTCTGGGATTATGTCCTTTTGCTTGAATAGGGAAGCTCCATTTATTAAAAAAAGGAAATATTTATAATATTCTAATTTCTTTGGGGTTGATCTTTCGATCGAGGACCACACATGAGTACTTTCCTGTGCCTCTAGTAAAGTTCTTGTAGGTTACTACAAGGGAGGAAAAAGTAGTTTGAGGGAGAAAGAGGGGGAAGGTATGAAAATAATAACAAGAAGGGGATTTTACATAATAAATAACATAACAAAGTTTATTTCCTCAAAACCAAAAATACATCCATGAACTTTAAAAAAATACACCATTCATATATAACAAGGAACAAGACACAAAAATATCAAAGTATCATTGTGTTATATTATACAAGTACATGCTTATGGAGTGTAGTTGAGATGGGGAAGAAAATATGAGACTAAAAAATGGAATAATTCAACTATCTTTCTTATAGATAGAATATGAGAGCTAGGGAACAACAATAACCATGCTTTGAAATGAGGAGGCTCTCCCAATTTATAGCTTTATTATGTAACTCTTTGTCTACCCCCCACATGCCTCTTTATGTACTTATCCAACTTGGAACTTTTCATTTTCCTAGGAAGTGAGAAAATAAGTCCCATTTTTATAAATCAAAAGGGAATTTTAGATTTCAACAATAGATTCAGTTAAGTGAATAAGGAAAAATACAATGATTGCTTACAATGAAGAATTAGAAAGGGGGAGAGAAAAGGAGAAATAACGAGGGAAGGAAAGAAGCAATGCTCCAAAGCATCGATGAAGATTCCTTTGCCTTCAATGAAGATCAGATCCAAAGAATGTTGAAGATGAAAATTTTAACCCTGACAAGCCTTCATAATGATGCCCCTATAAAGATCTCTAATGAATACCTTTTGAACACTTTTCCCCTTTTGAAGACTCTTGAAATGATGAACCTATGCAACACTTCTTGAACACACTGAGAAGAGGAGTGATGAGCACTTGGAGGTGACTTCCCTCACTAAGAAAATGCTTTTGATTCTTGAGACCTTGTCACATTTTATGATCAATCATTCACATGGGATAAATTGGTTCATTTTCCTCACACAAGCATGATCATGATTTTGCCACTGCAGGAGCACTGATAATGAATGAAACATGAGACCAAATCCTTCCAATTCTATAGAAAGGGGATAAGAATAAAAAATAAAACCAATCCCATCCACCTTTTGATCATTCACTCCATGTGGGATGAAGTGATATAGATTTTGGGACAAAAAATTGACATTTTCCCATTTAGGCACCTTATGCTTACCACATCGGGGAATGCGGGAATTTACTTGAAACTTGAGAAGAAGACTTCCATGAGTTCTGAGACCATTATAAAAAGAGTGAAGGAATGCCATGTGACCATTTTTATCCTATTTAATCCATTTAATATTTTTATAATATTCATTATTATTGTCCCCTTTAGCCATTTTTTGTCAATTTTGCCAATTTTGCCAATTTTGAGTGTCTTGATCATGGGGGAATGCAATGAGGTGTCTGAATGCACATTTTTATCGAAATTAATATTTTTAGTAAGTGTTCTCATAAAGGCTTAATAAAACTATTTTTTTTCTTCCCGGTGTTGGATTTGAACAAAACCACTTGTAAAAGTTTTGTTTTTTTTCATTTTAGCCTTTTGCTCCAATTTTTAGAGGATTTTGATTGCCATAGTTGTGTAAATCCAAGAAATAAGTATTTTTGGATGAAAGTTTAAAGGAGATGAATAAAATATCAGAGAGGATTAATGGGTGCATGTAAAAAAAAATCCCCTTAAATTCATTTTTGTAAGTAATCTTTAGTTTCAATCTCATGGAAATTGGAACAACGGTTGAGGAGATACGAGAAAAAGTGTGTTTTTGAGCATTAGGGATTTTGGTAGAATTTTTCCATCATGATAGTGAAGGATCACACAATCGATGATTTAAAATGACCAAAAAATAATTAGAAATGACTAAGTGTTAGATTTACACCTTCCTTCACTCATAAACCTCGTTAGCTCATTACTTGGCTTACCCTACTTGACTTGGGTTAACTAGAGACTCATTAGTGGAGTAAAAAATTTCTAAATGGGTTTTGGATGTCCTCATGTCCATTACCACATTTAGTAAGGTACAATGGAAATCAAGAGGTGAAAAATGTGCCAAGGGGTGAAGGAACATGAAGGAAAGGGGTTAAAACATGTCATGAGAATGAATTGAGATCATAATCCTAAGTCTTTGATAGTTTAGATATTTATGTGACAAGCATGTATCTCAATCATGTGGTGAATCATTTTAAGAGTTAAGAACTACAGTGAATAAGTGTATCATGTTTGAATACCTAGGGTTTGATACATAAGATTGAAGTAGTAGCAAGTTGAATCATATGGTCTCTATTAGTTTAAATATGAAACTTTATAATAGGTGGTTGGTTTATATAATTAACTAACAATTAAGGTCGTTTGAGTGTGCTCTTGATCACTATTAGGGGGTTTTATCCTCCTTTTGGATTACATGAATGTGACATTCAGGTCATATATTTAGGATATTCGTGCTCCTTATAGGGTTGTAAGATCACATACTAATATTCCTATGTGGAATATGAAGGTAACTCCTTATGGGGTAAAGTTCCTGGACTAAATTTGAGGAGGGAAATAGTGGGCTAGTAAATGTAAATGTTTCTCGATAGTGGGTTGTCTTACTCCTTGATGGTTATAACCACTTATAGGGGTCTTACATGTTATGTGTTGTGTTATTTTGCTCACTGTGTTTATTTACATATGAGATATTTGATTGTGTGCACACATTAATGGATGGCTAAAAGGTTTCAAGTTTTGAATAAGAAATATGAAATATGATTTGAATTTGGTGCAATGGACCTTATTCACCCCATCTGTTAGAATAAATTTTATTATCCTAATATTTAATTATGCATAGTTTAATAATTATTTAATTTTATTAATTAAATAATAGTTGAATTGTTATTTTGTTATATGGTTAATCAACCAGATTTGTCTAGTATACATACTGTTATATTGTTTTAAACAATATATTTGTTTTTATGTAATTGTTGCTTCCCCAGATGTTATTGGAAGTTTGTTTATTTTGGCATTTGGTTGCACCTGTGCAACTCATTCTCCTCCTACTAGTAAATCAGTTAAGTATTCACATGATCTATAGAATATCTAGTAGCCTATTAATGCTATTGTACATGGTCTTAGGAGAATCAGAGTTGGGAAAATTGTATGCATGGTCAATAAGAAAATGAAGCATGGGAGAAGTTCTCAAGTTCTATATTAAGGTGACTCAAAGTTAGATATCTGGCTCTAAGCTTCAAACCTTTAAAAATAAGTTTGAATCACTCAGAAATGAGATGATGATTGGAGTTCACGTGTTTGCAGCATATGAGAGCCGGTAGCAGCCTTGTGTAAACTCCAAGCCCCATCCCTGCCTCAATAACATGAAAGGGTATCACCAAGATCACAGCACCCCTGAAAGCATGAATTTTGAACTCAAAAGTGTTTTGAGATCTGGATAACATGGTTAGATATGATGCCAAAGTTGTGGGACTTGCCACTTGAGACAGACCTCCAGAGAAAGCTGGTTCTTACTACCTTGACTATATGCCACAATCTACTCTAATGCATGGATAAGCTAACTGTTCTAATGCCTATAAAATCCAAGGATGATTTATTATAAACAGGCTAGAGAGAATATATAACATTCAAAGCCTGACACTAAAGCGGTGGATACAGGAGAAAAGGAGGGTGTGAAACTAATGATTTCTCTCAAGATCTAGATGAAATACAGAGAACTATTTGCACATGGTTTCTAGAAGAGGTGATGACAGTTGGAATCATGGTAAGTACAAGGGTAAAATTCCTTTACAACATTATATTCCTTGTGGTACACATAGTTCATGTTAGTTGGTAAATGTATTGCATAGAACATGATATAGAAAAGAAATAATTATCATGATAGTCTTGCATGAGAAGATAAAAGGGGCAAGTATGATAAAAAGAATGAAAGAGTTGAAACACAGCAATTTCAAGATACATCCACAGACTAATGTAGAGTATTGCTTCCTGATATGCACAGTTCAGTCTATTCCTCTACAAGATAAGGTATTGATGTTGATGACCATGATTTTGAGATAGACTACAAGGATCTACAACACACTGGCTTCACAGTGATGAGGTTATTTTCATGACAGAGCTTTGGAAGCCATGAGATTCTCTAGTGGAGATTTTACTTTGTGGGGTGATGTTACACCTGATTATTGCAAGGAAAATGAAGGATAGGATGAAGAGTTTAAGGGATTGAGTTAGCATGTGTTAAATCCCGAAGTAGAACTGTCCTTGAAAAGACCTGTAATAAATTGAATTCACATTGAGTCAAGTATGAGGAAAGGATATAAGAACTTGAAGGGAAACATTGGCTCCCCATTACTGAAAATATGTGATGCAACTATGAGAAATCTATAAATGTAAATGAGTGAACATGACTCTTAGCTTGCAATTGCAGGAGTAAGAAGCTGATCATCCTAAAGACACTAATTCTTGATTACCTGCAGCCACGTTTGAGGATCATAATTTCACAAAAAAACACTAAATTAATTTCTCCTTCAAGGATCTTGCGGATCTCTTGAGAACTGCTAAAGTTGCAAGGCTCTAGTTTGAACTTCAAAATCTGAAGTCAAGGACAATAAATTGAAGAAAGACCAATTTGTGTCATGCAAATAAGTCGGTGAACGAAACATGCAAGAAGGAAATAATTGGCCCTAAATAAAGTAAAATGAGAAGACCAAGCCAATTAGGCAATATAATGGGTCAATGTATGAAAGATATTTTAATGGTGTCATTGCTATACATGTAATGGATTTGGACATTAACTGACTAAGGAATGCACGAAGTATGTTTCTATAAATATTAATTCATGGAGAGACCATAAAAGGGATATTGCTCAAGATGTTTTATGCTACAAGTGTAATGAGATAGGCCATGTTGTCTAGTGTTTTCGTAGAGGATATATCTAGACATGCTCGATGGGTCCAGGAAGAAGTCAATATATTGGTGTGTTACAGTTGTAATCGGAGCTCGGAGTCATATGGAGTTATGTGACCATTTGACTTTTGATTCTCAATCGCAAAATTACAATGTTCAAGGTCCTAGACTTCAAGGAGATAACTTTCAAATACCTATAATGCATGATAATGGACCAAGAAGTACTTGGGAAACAAGAATAGATCATGATGCTTCATCAAGGGACGCTTGTTCGATAGAAGACAAGTCATAAATCCAGATTTATAATCAGAAACAAGGAAGATCCTTGTGCTGATTCTACAGGTATTTAAGAGGGCTTGTGACCTCTTCCGTATCCATTATTTCCCGGTATGTCCCACTGGTGTTCATCGGACCTCTATTATGCTTCTTGGAGGTATATTCGGTGTAATTCGGAGCGATATTGCGTCCATGTTAGGATAAATTTTATTATCCTAATATTTAATTCTGCATAGTTTAATTATTTAATTTTATTAATTAAATAATAGAATTGTTATTTTGTTATATGGTTAATCAACCATATTTGTCTGTATACATACTGTTATATTGTTTTCAACAATATATTTGTTTTTATGTAATTGTTGCTTCCTGGGTGTTATTGGAAGCTTGTTTATTCTAGCATTTGGTTGCACCTGTGCAACTCATTCTCCCGGATGTATTTGGCTGTGCAATATCTATAAATATTGCAGCCTATTCACTGTAATTTTTTAGTTGATTGAGATTAATAAAATTACACAGGCTTCCGTCCCTGTTTCTCAATCTACATTTGGTACCAGAGCGAGAATCTGGCCCTGTAAAGATGTGGAAG
Source organism: Taxus chinensis (assembly GCA_019776745.2). Taxonomy (NCBI): domain Eukaryota; kingdom Viridiplantae; phylum Streptophyta; class Pinopsida; order Cupressales; family Taxaceae; genus Taxus; species Taxus chinensis. Next base: position 897,326,672 of record CM034148.1, read on the forward strand.
AGAGAGCAGCAGAGAGAGAGGAGATTGGAGACGTGTTTGCAGCATTTGAGAGTTGGTGTAGCCTCGTGCAAAATCCCAGCCCCATCCCTGCCTCCCCCACATCCTCCTGTTCCTTCCAGGTGCTTGGAAGGCAAATTTTTTTTGCACTGGTGCACTCAGCACCAGGCAAAATTTGCTACAGCTTGATTGCATGATTATATGCAATCAAATTCGGAGACACCACTACATTTGGTGGTTTGTGCTAAGATATCCCCCCATCGAGCATCCTCCTCAGGGTCTACAAAGGTGAATGCGTGACTATTGGCAACTATTGGCAAGTTGCTGCATTGGATTGAGCTACTATCGAGATCCTCATTGAGTTGCATTGTGAGGAGAGGCGAGTTGTGCAAAGAACACACCGAGTTGGGGATATAGTAGATCGAGCTTTGTTTTAAGCATCGCGCGGAGCCATTGTTTGGCCCGTGCCATTTCGAGCCCACACACCAACCCCACGAGCATGCACCGGTTTCATCCAACACATCTCTGCAAAGTGGATCCAAGCTGAGCCCAAGCCATGTTGGGCCAACGGTGAAGCCTTCAACCCTACATCCGAAACATAACAGTCAGCCAACACAAATACACAAAACAACAACCTGCCCAACAGTGCGTATCAAGCAAAAAAAAACACGGCCAAGGCAAGTAAAAAAACCGCGCCAAGCTCAGATCTACGACCTGTACAGTGCGTAGCAAGGAAAAAACGTGGCCAAACAACATCCAAACACAAAAAATGCGGCCATGTACATGCAAAATCAGTGCGTGGAAAGCAAAAAAAAAACGCGGCCTGAGCAAGGAAAAGTGGTTGGAAAAGAAGGAGGCGGCTTCACAAAAGCAAATAAGAACAAATAACAAGCTCCAGATCTGGATTTGGAGCAAAGGAACCCTAAAAAATGCCTCTTCACCAGCATGCGCCACGTGGCATCCATTTTCCAAGAGGTAAGTCAATTTACTTATCAATAAATACAAATTCCTTCCTTTCATAGTCCAAGCGCCCTAAGTGGGCAAGTTGGCTAGTGCATGCGCCTTGGGAGTGAGAGGTTTGAGGGTCAAATCCCACCAAAAACACTCAAAAACTCTCCTTTTGCATCTGGCGGAATTTTTGGCAGAACTGCTAAATTTAGCAGACTTTTTTGAATTTAGTTACAACTAACTAAATTTAGCGGAGAAATCCCTAATTTAGGGTTAAAAAAAATTTTCTCCCATCTGGTCTGTTTTATCATTCCAGACATTTTTTGCAAAAGGAGACCCATCTAAAAATTGCATTTTCAGCTATTTTTTTTGCAATTTTTAGCATTTTGGGTCGTATTGGGCTCAGGAGGCCACCAGGACCCCGAAACTGAAATTTTTTGCCTGTCATTCAAATTGTACAATTTTTTGAATGTAAATTGTATACTGCTGCATATTGTACTAATTTGCAGGTTGCCATAGTCAACTGCAAAAACTTTGTAACTGCTTAGAAACTGGCAGAATTGTAATAAAAAACAGTAAAATTGGTTCTGTAACACTCACGAGATCCTAGATCTCATTCGCAGCGTTCGGTATATACAGTGCCTCTGGGAAGCGCTTACGGGTAAAGCCGTCATGACTACTACTACACTTAACGCCTAATATAGCTGCAACAACGTCGTCTGGGCATCGTCCCTATAAATCGACGGGGAGTAATAAGGTCACAGTGCACACACTATGAACCATCCCATCCGTCTGTGAACGATTGCAAGACATAAATCCAGACTGAGAAATTATCTGAGTATATAGCGAAGTTACGCGGCATGTATGAGGATATTTCTTTGAGCCGGTGTCAATAATCACACAGACCCCATCAGTATTGTCTTGGTACCATGTATTGAATTCTTTCACATACGTTAATGCCTCTTTCACGTACCGTCGGGTATATAGAAAGGGCGAGCTTCTTCAATGTACCGACAGGTATATCGGAAGGGCACGTATATAGAAAGGTTTAGTATATTGAACTGACGGTATATGGATTGGGAGACCTAATACCTGGAGTGATAAGAGCCAAACCCCTGTCAGTGATCTCTACAAAATGGGCACCAATGCCCCCAAGTTTTTTCTTCCAGATTCACAATTGCTCAGAGGAAGCAACTATGCTACTTGGAAGACAAAAATCAAGACACAGCTTGAGTTTGGAAGAAATCTGGCCTATTGTGACTTGTACTCTAACCAGATCACCAACTGATGCAACACAACAATGACAATTTGATAGAGCAGATCAGAAAGCAAAACTCATCATCTTGTTTGGAGTATCCGATGATGTGCAAGCCCACATTCGAGATGCCACATCAGCAAAAGAAGCTTGGGATAAGCTAAGCATAATATATGAGGCCAAGAACAAGAATGTCATACTTAATTTGCAGAGTCAGTTACATACATTGAAAGTTCAAACAGAATGAGGAAAATTTGAAGCCTTCCTAAGAAGAGTTGCAGAGTTGAGGGCTTCACTTCTAGCCCTAGGAGAAGAGGTCAAAGATGAAATCTCTCGTTCCCATTGTTCCGAGAGCTCTCCGTTCTTCTTACCGCATTTTTGTCACAACTCTAAAATTGTCAGATACGACAATTAGTTTTGACAAGCTAGTAAACCTACTGCAACAAGAGGAAGTAATGCACAACAAGGATGATGAAGACGAGCAGGAACTATCTTCACATCAAAAATGGAAAGGAAAAGGTAACAGGAAAACCTAAATCCTATCAGAAGTCCCCACATCAAAATCAGTATCATGGGGACAATCAATAGAAGAAGCGATGTCTAATTTGCAAAAGAGGACATGACTTGTAAGAATGCTGGTTTAACACATATAAGAAAGGTTCATCAAGCAATTCTGGACCACAACAACAAAAAACTTACAAGGGACATTCAAACAACTATCATGGGTATAAAAAGGGGAACTGGAAAAGAAGACCCCACCAGCAAGGTAATATTGCTGAGCAACAAGAATAGTCAGGCATTGAAGACTTCTTATTAACTTCTCGATCAAGTGAACCATCCACGTCATCTAGTGACATCTGGTATGTTGATTCGGGAGCCACTCGACACATGGACCTGGCCACAAAGACTGGTTTATTTCAATGAGGGAACATGCCACTCAAAAAATCATGTTTCATTGGGAGATGATTCTTCATACATAGTTTAAGGGATTGGGGAAACATTTCTCTACCCCTTGGTTCACGCAAATGCAAACTATCAGATGTCCTATATGTCCCTGGGTTGACAAAGAACCTTCATTCAGTCATTCAACTCCTAGATCACAACCCAAAAATTGACTTTGATAGTCAATCCAGCAAGAAAATGTGTTTGATTTGAGATAAATCCAGAGGCTCGAAAATAATTACAAAAGCCTCAAATGTGGGACGAATGTTTCAACTGGATTTCATTCACAAAAACGATCAAGCACTTGTGGCTAAATACTCCACCTCAGCCCAGTTGTGGCATCGGAGATTTGGTCATGTAAGTTTCAAATATCTCGAAACACTTTGCCGGTGTAATATGGTACATGGGCTACCATCTCTTCAGAAGGATATAGACAAGTGTCCTCACAGTTTAGTAGGAAAACAACACAGAGTCTCATTCTAAACGAGTACTTTTCGAGCTCATGGTAAACTTGACTTGATTCATACCAATCTGTGCGGTCCGATGCAGCCAAGTCATTCAAGGTTCCAGTACTTCATGCTCTATGTTGACGACTATTCACGGAAAATGTGGATTTTTTTGTCTTCGCAAGAAAAGTGAAGCCTTTGAAACATTCAAAAAGTTCAAAGTGGCAATTGAGAAAGAAACTGGTTGTCAAATCAAAACTCTCCACTCAGATCGAGGGGAGGAATTCACCAATGATGAGTTCAGATACTACCTACAAACTCACGGGATTCGTCGACAAATGCCTCCTCCACACACACCAAAGAAAAATGGTGTTGTTGAGAGAAGAAATCGTACTATCATGGAAATGGTGTGATGCATGATTGATGATTCCAGACTTGTAAAGACATTTTTGGTAGAAGTGGCAAAAACAACAGTGTATTTGTTAAACAGAGTGCCCACAACTGCTCTTGATGGAATTACACCACAAGAAGCATGGTCAAAAAGGAAACCATCCATTGCACACCTCAGAGTATTCGGGTGCAAAGCCAGCATGCACATACCCAAACAGAACAGAAAGAAATTGGACATGAAGTCACAAAATCTCATCTTCATTGGATACAGTGAAGAGACTCTTGGGTACAGACTGATGGATCCTAAGACCAGAAAAGTCTACACAAGCAGAGATGTTGAGTTTTTCGAGAAGAAGGAAGCAGAGACTCCTCCTCCAGACTCGCAAGATGTAGATTTTTCACCAGTTGTAAAAATTGAAGCTAATGTTCCCTCAGAAGATGAAAGTGATGATGGGGATGATGGTGTTGATCAGATAGAACCACAACCCATGGGAACAGGTCAACGTATGCCTAAATGGTGTACAAGTACATTACGAGATGCAAGATTGGATGCTCCACTGGATACATCCACCCCTGGACCACGGACTCGCAGTAAAGCAAGAGAAGAAGTTAACTTTGCTTTGATGAGTAGATTTATTGAATCAGACGAGCCCTCTACAGTCCAGGAAGCCCTACAGTCAAAAGCTTGGAAAGATGCCATGAATTCTGAATATCAATCAGTGATGAAGAATAACACTTGGCAGCTTGTTGATCTTCCACCAGGGAAGAAACCCATTGGTTGCAGATGGATATTCAAAACTAAGTACAAAGCAGATGGGACAGTGGACAAGTGCAAAGCAAGACTTGTAGCAAATGGGTACGCACAGAAAGAAGGCATTGACTATGAGGAGACATTTTCTCCCACAGCTAAGATCAAAACGATCAGGATGATCTTTGCTCTAGCTGCTCAGTTTGGATGGAAAGTTCACCAAATGGACGTAAAAAGTGCCTTCCTGAATGGAGATTTACAAGAAGAAGTCTACATGACTCAACCTGAGGGATATGTTGTACCTGGTCAAGAAGAAAAGGTATGCAGACTCAGGAAATCTCTGTATGGCCTCAAAAAGGCACCCCGGGCATGGTACATCAAGATTGATGAGCATCTCGTACAACATGGATTCGTTAGAAATCCATACGATCCCAATCTCTACCTCAAAAAGCAAGGGGGGGAGATGGTGATTGTTTGTAGTTTATGTCGATGATCTAGTCATCACTGGCAGTTCAGTGAAGATGATTGATGAAACAAAGAAAGATCTTAAGCGATCATTCGACATGACAGATCTTGGGCTTATGCACTACTGTCTTGGACTGGAAGTATGGCAGAAAGAGAATCATATCTTTGTTTCTCAGATGAAATATACCAAGACAACGCTCGAGAAGTTTAGGATGATGGATTGCACACCAATTGCTACACCTATGGAGAACAGATTACAATTATCTCGTTCAGATCCATCTCCTGAGGTAAGTGCCACTCTCTATCGGCAGCTGATTGGGAGTCTCATTTACTTAACCTACACTAAACCAAATATCAGCTTTGCAGTGAGCTATGTATCCAGGTTCATGTAGGAACCCAACATTTGTCATTGGAAAGAAGCAAAGTGCATTTTGAGATATCGCAAAGGATCAGTGGATCTTGGTCTAGAATACAAGAAGAACGAAAACTTCTTCTTGACTGGATATTCAGATTCAGATCATGCAGGTAACATTGATGATAGAAAATCCACTTCTAGATTTGTATTCTTTATGGGATCTGGACCAATATCATGGGGAAGTAAGAAACAACACTTTGTTTCTCTCTCTTCCACAGAAGCTGAGTATCGTTCTGCAGGAGAAGCTGTCTGTGAAGCGATTTGACTACGTTGCATACTGGAAGGACTTGGAATACCATAGGACAAATCGACCACCATGTATGTTGACAATGAAGGTGCTCTCAAACTTGTTCACAATCCAGTTTTTCACGAGGAGAACAAAGCACATTGAAGTTCAGGTTCATTTCATACGCGAACATGTGTTGAAGCACAAAATCCAGCTTCAGTTTTTTCCAACGGCTGAACAACGAGCATAGATATTTTCACAAAGTCACTTGCACGTGACAAGTTCGAGTTGTTCAGAGAATTTCTCTCCTCATCTCTTCAGACAATGCACAATTAAGGGGGGGAAATGTTAGGATAAATTTTATTATCCTAATATTTAATTCTGCATAGTTTAATTATTTAATTTTATTAATTAAATAATAGAATTGTTATTTTGTTATATGGTTAATCAACCATATTTGCCTGTATACATACTGTTATATTGTTTTCAACAATATATTTGTTTTTATGTAATTGTTGCTTCCCGGGTGTTATTGGAAGCTTGTTTATTTTGGCATTTGGTTGCACCTGTGCAACTCATTCTCCCAAATGTATTTGACTGTGCAATATCTATAAATATTGCAGCCTATTCACTATAATTTTTTAGTTGATTGAGATTAATAAAATTACACAGGCTTCCGTCCCTGTTTCTCAATCTACACCCTCATCCTGACATGGTACCAGAGTGGGATTAATAAATAAATTTAATCCAAATGTAACTATTTTTGCCAAATCACTACACCCTCCGAATGGCCAGAATGTGAATAGGACATTCGGTGTGATTGGGAGACATGGGATCACCTCTCAATCTATGGGACTTGGGCTCAAGGTGAACCTTGTGAGATGGCCGATTTCCTCTTCCTAAACTAAGTGCTATAATACTTCTAGTGTAATAAAATTGTTATCTAGTCCTATGCTAACGTTTCATGGGTTTTAAGGAAAGAGATTTGCATAAATGAGACTATACTAGGGATGGTGATGTACCAAATAAAGGGTTTTTTCCAGACTAAGGGTTAATTTGAAGAGGGTGTGTGCACCACAAGTCAACTTCATCTACTACAACTTAGAGAGGGTACAAAATAGCATAGAATAAGAAACACACATTCCCTTTGTTAAACTCAATCAGACAAACAAATCTATCAATCTTCTAGTGAATAAGGATGAACTTGAGAAGGGTGAATGTGCACCACAACTCAACTACATGCAATAATCCACCACTTGATAAGCAAAGAGCTCTAAGAACCTGCAATAGAAATGTGAACTTGCACAGTGTACTTGCAAGCATGAGAAAAGGAACAAAGAAGTATAGAAGGATGAAAGGACCAAGATTAGTCAATAAATACACACTTTTATTGCTTCAATAATGTGCAAAATTCATCATACATTCAAAAGAAACAATGGTTTCCATTACAGTCTTGTAAAGGAGGCTTGAAAGTTCCCTCAACATATAAGGACAACTTGCAGAAGAGAGAGGACTCTTGAAAAATCACACTTTCCTAAGATGTCTAACTTTCTAACCTATTTGACATGTTGGAACCCCTTGAAATGAGCTTCCAACTTACATTTATAGAAGAAGTTGAGAGAGAGGAGAGAGAGAGATTCATAAATTCCCTTCCTAATTTCAAGGCACATGATGGTTCATTTATTATAGTTGTTTCATTTATTACAGTTGGCTGAACCAAGTTGAAAGTATGACATGAGCTTCCATCATGTGCCATTAATGTTGTTGACTTAATCATCAATTAATTAAAAGAATATTTAAATAATAATAATAAATTATTTAAATAAATATATTAATTTAATTAAAATATGGTAGGCCCTGCCCCCCCCCCCCCCCCGGAAGACTAGTTTGACTTGAAGAAAGTGAGAGCCCATGAAAAAAAAAAGTTCAAAAAAAACCCAACTCGGTGGTTGGATCACCGAGTAAACTCACCGAGTTGGTCATCGAATTCCTCTATCGTCATTGCATTGACCGAGATGCTTGTTTTAAAAAATGAGCTCACCTCGGATGAGCTCCTCCAATGCTGCATCGAGCTAGTTTGACATCATGACATCTTAGCTCGCTCTGTGAGCTCTCACAACACGAGCTCTTTCCTATTCTTACTGATTTGTGTTACTAACCGCAAAGGAGATCTATGCAGCATCAAGATCCTCCATTAACTGATCTCCAATTAGGAACTGAGCTCTTCTTCATCCATTCTCATTGACTGAGTTACTCAGCTTCCACTTGAGCTACGAGCTCTACATTGTGAGATACAATATTATCACGACTGACTCCACTTCATTCATGACAAGCCTGATCTCATTCTTACCGAGCTCCTTATTATCTACACACACCAACTAGTACAACTCACTCTAAGTTATTTATTTCTCAACACAGAGCCATTTCTATGACTCACCATTCATGTCATGAGCTCTTAACAGATCGACCGATGCCCCATTCTTAACAACATGTGCAATCCGATTAATATTCAATCTATCAAGCCAATTGATATTACTCCACCCTAGATTGGTAGAGTCTCCCTGTCACTACTCATGTCAAAATTTGCCGAGTTCTAATCCATTCCCAACCGAATCACCATCTCACTCAAAGTTAATTTCCTTTCTAAGTTTGAGCTCCTTTGCATTGAGCTCATTTACATTGAGTTCTACCACTAGTATTGAAATCCAGACTCCATATTTAACGCACGAACTCACCATCAAGCCACCCTCCATCGTAACACCTCTCATCAAGTTGAGTTACTCGGCATCACCTAACTGTCGAGCTTCCCTATGGTTTTTCCAAGATCTCCTCTCTATGATGAGTTTTCATCCACATGAACACCAAGTTCCTCCCGAAATGCTCCTCATTTTCCTTACGAGTTTTTGAATATGCTTTATTGAGACGTCTATTCTGCCAAACCCATATCAATCTCCCATGAATTGGCTCACCATGTCCACATAGTAGATTCATTTTTCATTCAATACCGAGCTCGAATAGTGTCCTATACTTTGGGAACATTGAAAATGCTTGGCCAACCATCGTATTATTTTTCGAGTGCACAAGACATTCCATGAGTTGGGGGAGCTCGATGTAGACCTCCCATAATGAGTTCAACGAGCCACCTCAGGTCCTATTTGATATGCTCGGGAACCAACTTTGCAACCCTCACTTTACTTGTGTAAGCATTAGCTCGACTCAACCCGATCTATTTCCTTATGTACCTGGTGAGTGAACCACTAACTTGAGGTGATAGTGTTTTGTCACATACACCTCTGTGAACCCTGAATTTGACCCAATCACCTTAATTAACACCTTTTCCGTTCATTTCCTCAAAATCTATATATGAGCCTATGCTGAAATCATGTGGCTCATAACCAAGCTATCTCTCGAATATCGTCTCACCATGTTCACTCAATTAGATGAGATATCCAAGGCTCCTATGATTGCTGCATCTCGGAACTCAACCATTGGGTTTCCCTGGATGATATGGATGTGTTGAGCTCATCTTCAAAATCATGCATGCATTCACAAAGCCATATCATAGACCAAGCTCTTCTCCATATCAACCAAGCTTGTTTCTCTAACTCATCGAGTTTAATGGATGAGCCATTACTAATAACTTGTCCTTATTTCTTGTGTTAGCACTCTACCATCTTATCGGGTTCAACATTATTGGCGAAACGAGCTCTCACCTCGACTCGAATGGATTTATACACCATGACAAGTTTGATACAATGCTTTGCATCTTGAGTTCTAACTGTGGGAAATCTTATGGATCTCAGTGTAGGTGATTCACATAACTCTATGGTGGAGAAAACTTGATAACTTTGATGAAGGACCCCTACGAGTGGTTTCCATCATATAAAATAGATGTGATTGATCTTCTTTTACTCAAGCATCTCAGAACTTGATCAAGCCATGCATCCTTGTGTATAGGATTGGCTTGTTCCCACATCCAGGATATTTTTGCAACAAGGCTCCATGGATCGGTTTTATCACTCATCTTTTGTGTGCACTCAAAATTCATTTTTTACTCTGTGAGCCAAAATTGACCTTGTCAGATCCCGAATGCTCAGCTTAGACTTGCCAACGTTGGTAATCCACAGTGTTCCACCCTGGATCCTTCTTACAATTTTTTTTTGTGCCACCTTGACTACTTCACACCACTATCTCGTGCATTTAATTCTCTTGATGACTCTCCTAGTGAATTGGTAACTAACTCGAACTTCTTCTTTGTGTGGAAGTCCCATGATGGCTTTCCATTACAAAATTTCCACCATGGTGATTGGTTAAATTTCTCCCACCTTGTGGAAATACCGACTTAGCTTGACATTATCAAAATCCCCCTCGACCATGCTCACATGAATCCCCGCATCATGGGACATTTTCCTCGGTTAGCCATAGTCAAAGTTCCATTTGGCCATTTGGTCACTAATCTCCATAATTCCAATGAGCGTGGGACTTTTACTTTGGTTTGTGACTACTGAAAACTCAAGATGGTTCCAACTTGAACATTTCCCACTCAACTGACTTTGTATTCCTGTTGAATTAAGCTTTGCGAGCTTTGAAATTAGCCCCATGTGAGACTAAAATCATCTCTTTTGCCATACCAGAATGCTTGGGATGCTCACAATCCATCTTGATGTTGATTTTATGACCGATCTCCCCTTTACTGCCCAAGTTGATTCACCTGAGGAGACAATGAAACTTTCCTAAGCAAGATATTACCAAGCATTAAGTCATGCATGAGCTCGCTTTGGATCATTTTCCCCACTTGGTTGACTGATTTTTTAGCATGATTTGATACAATGACATCCTTACATCAAAAACAAAGAGCTCAGTCAAGCGAGCTCTGAAATTTTGACTCATCAGTTACATTGTCTAAGCCATCATCAATAGAGCTCGAGCTATTTCACCAACCTATGTGTTAGCCAAGTCCATCATTTCACAAGATTACTCACCTTTCAAGTGATTCACTCATCAATCCATTGACTCATTCCATTGTAATCATCAACCATCTTACCTACCAGATCGATGAGCTAGTGAGCGAGTTGGCTAGCTCAATTTCCCATTTAACTCCTTTTTGTATAGTTTCTCCCATTTTTTAAAATTTCCTTAGAATTTTCAAGGTTAGTGAGCCATGGGGATTCAAATGTATTTTCTTCTAGTTGGTTACACAATTTTTACAATTATTTCCTATTTTAAGTGGACGTGGGCCTGTCAGGGCCTAATTTTTGTTTCAATAAAACCTTAAATTATCAGGCCTTGTGAATACTCTTTAAATGCAAAATTATCCTAAAACGTCCCATGAATGCCTCTCCTATTTTATGGGTCCAATTTACTCCCATTGTCCATTTTTTTTCCCAAGGGTTAAAAATGGATAACATTTTTGGTGACCTTTCGGGGATGGTTGCCTGCTAAGCATGATTCTAGTAGCCTTAAGTAATCCATTGGGCATGGAGTCTATATTTGAGTTTTGAATATAATTTGACCTTCTATGATACATCCCGGATTCTTCTTGAGTATTTCCGATCTTAGACCTCCTTGGAATGCTAAGCATGAAGTATATTGAATCTGATGAACACTTGACATCTAGGGTGTACTGCGGAACTTTGAATAAAACAACATTACGAAACTCTTATGGAAAATTTGAACTTTCCTTCTCCTTGAAAAACATCCAATGATGAGACAGTGTGCAAGAACAACACAAAACATAACAACAAGGAAAAAAAAAGAACAACACACAATAAAAATGAAAACCATACATGCCCCAATTGAAACATGCAGGGTGTGCAATGCACTTATTTTGCTAAAATAAAACCTAATCCTACTATACGCTAACCAGAGGCACACGTGAGCTAAACAAACCCTACAACTGGTTGTGCAAAATTGCTCCTCTTCCTCACAATGGGAAGCCATGCACATGATTTGATAGTGGACATGGATGAAAACGATAGTGAAAAACTGAAACAAGAACAACTTTTCACCTAGCCCACCAAGGCATTAATTGGAAAAAGGAAGTATCCCTCTTTTAGTTTCTCTACATTTGTCCTATAGAGGCATTGCAACTGATCCTCAGAATTGTGAAACTCATCCTCACATTCTGTAATGAATGTGATTGGTTTTGGCTTCAAGGAAGCCAAATATCTTATGGGGCATGGTCTAACCCATTGAATTTTCCTGTTGTTCTGAACTTCAACTTTAACAAGAAGGTCTAGCTGAAGACATCCTTGAAAAATATGGTTGTTCACAACATGATTTCCCTCTTGTTTCCTATTTACAAATAACTGATTTTCCACCTGAATAGATGGTATCGTAGTGTCATCTCCCTCATTCAAAATGGAATTTGAAAATTCAAACCCTCTAATTTTTATCTTTTGAAGAAAATTAGGGGAAAAAAATCTTCAAGGATACTTTCCTCTATCACAGACTCATTAACCAAAATAGGTTCCATAACTAAAAATAGGAAGCTCTTCATGACATAATATTCATTCAATGCTTCTAGATCAGTCCTACCTTCTCTTGTGTGTTCCTCCTTTACATGTGATGAGGGATATGGAAGGTTCAACTCCTCCAATTCTGACTCCAAAGAATAGTTATGATTAATGAGCTATTTTTTAGCATGACCCTCCACAACACTATGATTTTTTCACATATATACAAATTACAATACTTTTATATTGTTTATTAAATATTCATATTTTATAAAAATACAAAATAAATATAAATATGTATATATATTTTTTCCATATACATATATACACACACCACAATATATATATATATATATGTATGTATGTATGTATATATATGTATGTATATATAAATATAAACTAAATGAAATCATATACATAATTTCATGGTTTATATAAACCTAAACCTAAATTATATAAATATTTAAACCTAACCTAAACCGACCGCTATATATATATATATATATATAAACAAATATGGGCACGACCCCCTCCAAACTGCCCCCCTCTTAGTTGTGTACCACTTGGAATTCATTGTTCGCCCATTTGCAATCTTGCTGTGTGTCCCTCCGCCGGCCCCCATCCTCTTTGCCTCTTGTGATCACGTCTCCATTTTGTTCTTCTTTCACAGTGGGTTTAGTTCCACATTGGGATGGGACAGGTAAGGGGAAGGCTTTAAAAGTCTTCCTGCGCAGTGTTAGTGGTGTGACTGTGGTCAAACCACCCATTTTTGTTGGAATCCCTCACGAGCACAAATTGTAGAGAGATTGGTGAGCTCCCTGACCACGGTTTTGTTGACTATTATTGTAGTGCCCACTTCCCTTTGACACCTTTTGATATTGATCTTGATACTTTTGATTACATTATGGAAATTATTATGGTTTTGATTTAGTATGATGTTAGATGTTGGACCATGGATTATTTTTTATCTTGATTTGGTTATGATGAATGAAAATTATTAAAGACCACAGGATATGTGGATGTTTATATCCTATTTGACATGGATATATTTTGAATGTTGTTTGGACATGCGATTTTGGATATTGTGAGTAGACCTAGAAAATGGACATTATATGATGATGATATAGTTGTTGATATAAATTATAAGTGATATTGTTGATTGCCTTGATGTTGTTGTGATTCATAGGTATAAATGATTTTTTGATTATATTTATATCATGTTGAATGTTTTGATATGACCATGAGGTTGAAGGAGGCATTTGTGTTTTGCAGGTTAAACTATCAAAACAAACATTGAGGGATTGGAGACCAACCACATTCGAATTCTAGATGAATTCAACAAGGTCACCATGGCAACATGTTGTGTGTGTGTGTGTGTGTGTGTGTGTGTGTGTGTGTGTGTGTGTATTGTCTTGTTAGGGATTTGCATGGGGGGGGATTACCTTTGAATGTGACCAAGGGGCTTTGTGTATTTTATTAATGTGTTTTCTTTTATTATTGTTTGCATGTGTTTATATTGTGATGCATTTACCCCTTTTCTTTATTCTTTTAATTGTGGAGAATTAATGTGAATAATCATTTTGTTAAAATAAATAAATAAATCAAATTTGGGATATAAGAAAGTAATTATAGAAGTTGTTGGATTTTGTATTAAATATGTAAGTGATGTGTAAGTATGTGTAAGAGTTGTGTAAGTCAGATTTTGGAGTATGAAACACTCCACCTCCTTGGAAATTCGAATTTGTCCTTGGAGGCTATTTTTGGAGGCTTGTGGGACAAGTAAAAATTGTCCCATACCTATTAATGTTATTTAACAACCATACCTATGGTTGGAGGGTTGATTTTAGACCCTTTTAATGCATTTTTATAAATCAAGTTGCATGTTTTAATTGCACTTTCTTCATGTTTTAAATTTGCAGTCCTTTGGGGTGTGGGCTTTTTGGAGTGTGTAAGTTAATTTGTCATATTTTCACCCACCTCTTTATTGTGCTTTGGAGAATGAATTTAAATTTTGTGTTGGAGTTGAGGATGTGTGATGTGGCATCCTACATGGATCCACCTCATTCTCTTCTCTTCCCTCTTCCTTAAATTTGAATTTGCTTGGCTTATTTTGGGGTTGTTGAAACATTTTGCATGCTTCCTTGGGGTGAATTTTTTTGTTGATTAGAGCTCTTGCTTTTGGAAGGAGATTGGAGATCATTTCATACTTGGGCATTTTTGATTTTGGGACTGTTTTTTGACATTGAAAGCTTGTTGTTTTGGAACAAAATCGACCATGGAGAGGTAGGAGCTTAGCTCTTCATTTATGCTTTTATTTCTTTCTATTTTTGTGTGAATGGTGAATGTTTTGTGTGTTTGTTGGTTAGTTGGGTAGACTACCTAGGAATGGTGTAGGAGAAGGATATAAGGAATCCATGTGGGGGGGCATAAGGGAATGCCCGTGGCATCAGAATTCTTGTGGAGGGAGTTTGGGATTGGGATCCACCATGGAAAAGAAATAGCTTGCATTTCTTACTTTGGGGGGGGGCATAAGGAAATCTGTAGGGGGGAATAAGGAGGGATTGTGGGGGGCATAAGGATATGTGAGATGATTTATTTTGGCAGTTTACTATAGGTGGATACCCAATTCCCATTGGGAGGCATAAGAAACTTCCCCATAGTTCTTTCTGCTTTGGCTTGCATGGTGAAGCCTGAGTTTTGTGTGATGTTTCAATGTAGTTGCAAAATTGTTGTTTTGATATGGATTGTGTTTTTAATTTGAAATGTGCATGTTGAAGGAATGTTGTATGTTTGTGGAAGCTTGTTGTTGCCATGAGTTGAAATACATTTCTTATTGAATTGTGGTTATGGCTCGGGGGCCAATGAAGAAGGATGACTTTTGTTGTGATCAAATAGGAAGAAAAGGGAACTTTGCATGTTGTTGTTCTGGAACAGAGGAGAAAGACAATTTGACAGGTTATGTAAAATGAAATCCCATTGTAACCTTTCCCACATGAAGTGGATGAATTTGTAAATGTTTTGAAATGGAAAGATGTTGTATTGAGTTATGAAAGTTTTAAATTCAAAATGTGAAAGATATATATACTCTGTTCTGTTATTAGAAAAGAAAGAAAACTATTTTGTATACTGTATTTTTAAAATATATATGAAAATAATTGTAAAAGATTCATTGAACATATGGAAGTTGTCTTACCTTGTTCAGAATGAAATTGTTATATTTAAAATTCTGTTATTGAAATCTCTGTTTGAAAGAAAGGAATACGTATAAAGGAATTGTATTATTTTACTCTTTTGAAAATAAGACAAAATTGGAAATCATACTTTTCATTTTAGCTATTATATGGTTTGTTTAAATCAACTAAATTTATTAGAATATAAGAGAAATGAATTTTCATATTTGGAAGATGAAAAAAAATGATATCCAGATCCTTTAGAAAATTGATCTTTGTTTTAAATTTTAAAACTGACAAATACTTCTCTAAAATGCACAGTTCGAACCTACAAACAATAATCAACATTGAAACATTAAAATTTAGCATGCTATTGTTGGTCATCAAAAAGGAACTTCAAGAAGAGCAACAGTCAGGGGACAAGAAGTCCCTCCTCTTTAATGGGAGAGGTTTCCTTATTCAGAAAAGAACCTATTTACACATGTACAAAGCGTGGTTTCACAATGGAACTTGGATATCATAAAAGTGTTTCCTAAATAGATCACCAATTACAAAAGGATAGAGGAATGAAAATGTGAAAATAAGCAGAAAGGCACCATCCAGAATTATAGATGACAAAATAATTCCTTATGCATGCAAGATTACAATGGATTGGAATAAGATCATTTGTACTTACATTAATAAGATGAAATTTGAATAGACACACAGTTCTATGAATAACATCTACAAGAATACAAATCTTCTCAGCATAATGTAGACAAATGATCTAACAATATTTAATGGACAACTTACGAATAAAAAGGAATCAGATAGACAAAGAATGGAAATCCTTCTGTATTGATTTCTTTGTGATCTCTTTACACTTTTATAAATAAGCCAAGTTCTCTCCCTTAAAAAATGGCGAGGAGAGGCCATTATATAGTTTACAAATTAGTTATCCTTGGTAACTACTTCTTTTAACTAATGTTTAGTTAGAGGGCTACGAATCAAAATTACCCCAACTAATTACATTAAATCCGAGAAGAAAGGAAGAAAAGAGAAGAATCAGAAGAAGAAGATAGGCGATCACGACTGAGAGAGCCCCACTAACTTTAGGATCCACTGTCTAAATCTTTTCAATGCCTTTGCTATGTCTCTGCCTCGTGGGACTAATGTGTTGGTAGTGGACTGAGTCCAAAATCTGAGGAACTTCTCCATTTCTTTGTCGAATTTGACATGAGTATGATAATATTTATTCACCTCCTTAATAGCAGACTGGAGAGAGCAAATCTCCTTTATCTTTTCTTTGGAAATAGACTCCTCCCTGAAAAAATTCTCTTTGAAAAAGCTATGAATTGAGCTTTGATTTCTTGTAAAGAGAGAGGCACACCAGAAGTCTCATCATGGAGATGGTAATGTATATCCTTGAAGGTAGATACAACTAGAGTCTTGAAGGCCTCACCCTTTTTCCAGCTATTTCTTAACTCTCCCAAAGCCTCCTCCAGCACCTTGATTTTCCATTCCACGCTGTATACCCATGACTTTGACAAGTTATCTTTTGCATCATCGAAGACCTTGCTTTCCATCAAAATATTTTCATTAGCCTGTCCCATAAGGCGAAGGTCTACTATACAGCTGCTCCAGAGTTTGAGTTCTTTATCTATATTCCCAATAGTGGAGGAGAGCTTCTGTTGCAAATTATTTATCTTCTCATTGAGTTTGAAGGCTTCTCCAACGAAATTCAATCCTGCAATGAGCATGTTGTCCTTTCTCTACCCTCCCAATGACTCTAGTGACTATTTCCTAAAGATTGTGGATCTCACCTTCAAGGGTAGACTCTCCCATGGAAATTCTTGAGAGCTTAAGGTTGGATGCTTGCAAATCTTGCTCTGGCTTGTGTATCTGAGGCTTGGCTATCTCCAGGAATTGTTGGCCCTGAGCATCAGACACTATCCTGGAGGTAGTTTTGGATTTTTTGGCGTGAGTAGGAGGAGTAGTGCCTAATAAGGCCACCACAACATCAAAATTGGGTCCCGAAACTCAGGAGGAAGACTTTATCTTCCTACTGTCAACAAGAGGCTATACCCATGCAAAAGAGGAGGAGGAAGAAGTAGGTGGGGCAAGAGGACCAAGAGACAAAGAATTCATGGCACCCAAGGTTTGCACTGCTATTGCCTCTAGTTGGGATATGAGTGGAGCGCTTGGGGCTTCTGGTACAAAGGAGTCACTAGCACCTGGAATCTCAGTGCTTTGGACCTCCTTTTCTTTATCCATGGGGGCTTCTAGAGCGCTTGTAGAGACTGGCACTTCACTCTCCTCACTTTCACTGAGAAAAATGATTTTCTCTGGGCCTGAGGGCAACTCCGTATGCTTCCTTAGGGGATCTTCCTCCACAGGCTCCTTCTTGACTTCTCTGACTTTCTTTTGGTATACCTGGGTGGATGAGGAAGGAGTGGAGACTGTGGGACCTTGAGTTGACGAGGCAAGAGGGGTCTGCATAGGCGCTCTCAAATCAAGTTAAATTGCCTCTTTTCTTGGTGTTGAGGTGTCTTTGGAGGACTCACCTGAGTGCCTTCTGAGTTCACGAACTCTCCTGTCAAACAAGATTTTGGTTCTTACCAAGATGGGAGATAGGATTTCCGCCAGATCATCCTTCTCCTTTTTGAACCAATCCAAATCCTCTAAGGGAGTGTGTTTGACCACATTATCATACTCATATGAGTATAGGTCAGAATTATCATCCTGGAGCCCTTCAAGAACTTGGTACAGATTAAGCTCTTGAATTAGTTGAAGAGAAAATCTGCCATAATGCCTCCTTCTTGCTTCAAAATCATCAACACAGTTAGCCCAATAATCTTCTGTGTCTACCCTATGATGATAAATGATCTTGATGTTCTGCTCAATAAAATTCTTCAAGTAAAAATAGGTTCTTGGCCTAAAGAAATGGACAGTGATGGGAGCTAGGGCTCTTTCTATGTTTTGTGCATCTAAAGCCGTTTTGTAGGTGTAGTTTCCCAAAGTGATGGGGAAGTGCAAGCCAGTAATTTTCTTATCCCTGTAGGTTCTGTGTAACTTTTCCAATTTCCTGCATACTTCTATTAAGACCATTTTATCATTGCAGAACATGGGGAGTTTGAGAGGGATGCTCTCAAAGCCAGCAAGCCTTATATAGGAAAATTTTCTAAATTGGATGAAGTAGGCACCGTAGTGAGATATTAGATTCATAGCTTCATCAGAAAATCTCCTCGCTATATCACTCTCCAGAAGCCTGACAATGTACATGGTGAAGGCATCATTTACCCTTCTGAAGTTGCGATTGCTAGTTTCCAAGGTGAACTGAGGGCAGTAGGCATATATGGGGTCACCCTTGTGAGCATCAATGTATGAGAAGCCAAACCATTGCCTTGATGCTTCTAGAGTATACATCAAGTATGAAGTCATATAGAACTTCTTCGTTTGTTGTACATTGGATAGCTGCTCTGCTAGGTTCATACTAATGATCTCTGCCCAATTGATATTCTGAGTTCCTTCGCACACCATATTGATAAGTGGGCACATCCAAAAATGGAACTTATTTGTAGAGGGTAAGCCCATGACCCGAGCCAGTAGGATTATAAAATCTGACAATTCCTCATTGAAATCTACACGGAAAAGAACCTTGGATAGACGAGACGCCCCCTTTTTAGGGTTTTTAAGCCAGGACTTCGCCACCCACGCCTTATATTTCTCACTATCTTAATCGAAGAGGGCTTGTGCCTGGTTTTGAGAAATTACTATAGCATTGTCCATCTCTGGAATTCTTAGGGCAGTGCCAATGGTGGTAGCGTCAAGTTTGGCGATGAGTTCCCCATGCACATTCGTCAGCTCACTCAAATCAGGGTTGAAATGAGCACCGCAGGAAAGTACTGTATCTGTGCATTGCACCAAGATAGGGAAACCACCGGCGAATGCCAAACCACTGTCATGAATCATCTATGCCATGGGTGAAGGGTTCACATCTATCATTCTTGCCCAAAAATCTCCAAAGTCGAGGTGTCGAACCTCATTGTCCCCGATATCGGGAACAACAGACTCGAGTGGTGAGACTTTCTCCTGGCCTTGGAATTTAATCTTCATGTTGTTAGTAATTTGCGGAGCCAAGGTTGCAATCTAGACTCAAGACAAAATTGCAAGGGAAATGAGTATGCACGCAGAAATTTTGATCGCAAAGGTATGAGAAATGTATAGTAAGAAAGCAGTGTGCAAAATGCATAGGGGACAGTTCATTATATAGCCATTTGGGAGAGAGAAAGACAATTAATGTGCATTAAATACACACCTACCAACTTGGAAAGTAAGATATTTGTGAAGAGCGGGAAAAATTAACTCGAATGGCCTTTGGTTCATTTGGGACATGCGGGACGCAAAAGCACGATTCGACCGATACGGGTGATGCAGGAAAAGTATGCACAAATGCTTCTGGGACATGAGGGACGAAATTATGCGGAGTATGCGATTCGGCCGAATCAGATGAAAAGGGAACAATGAGTCCGGGAGAACTTGGGACAAAAAGTTCTGACGGGCCCGAAAGAAATGGACTTCGGGTAAAGCGGCCGATCGGGGAATAGAGATCCTGAATGAACTTGGGACACTTGGGACAAAAATGTCTGACGGGCCCGAAAATCACACAAAATGACCCAAAAACGTAGATTTTTCCAATTTCTTGACTTTTCACATTACCAGGACAACAAAATAGACATTAACTTCAAAAAATTTCAATTTTCAACTTCTCAAAAGCAGGAGAATTTTGAGTGGACAACATCTATGATATCAATGACCTCAATTTGACAAAAAACACTTAAGGAAATAATTTAAAACATTACAAAATCAGGCCCAAACCTTTTCACAGTCTTTTTTCTGTCAAATGTTGGAAAATTCGAATTAGAAATCAATCAAGAAAATTACCCTCCAAATTCATCCTAAATACTTCTTAGAATAATTCTCCATGTCTATTTAGAATGTTGAGTGAAGGAGAAGATCAAATTGAACAAAATTTATAAGTTAAACTTTACCAGTTTGCTTTTAAAAAGCCTGTAGAATGATTTCTTTAAATTTACCCCTTAAAGTTTAACAAAATATAAAATTAATGATTCTTGTGGAAAGAGGGCATCGTGATCTTTCCAGAAAGTCCTCATTTTCCCAAAACTGAGCTTTCTATCAAAATTTATGGCCTTATGATTTTTTCTTCACTTGGCATTAAATTTTGGGAAAATTTTCCTTGGCGGGCCCGCGGCCCGAAATTTTCCCTTGGGACTTAGAAAAAAAAAATTGGGAATTTTTAAAAAAATTTCTCCACCGCCACGCCATCCCATAGCCAATCAAAAGCTGTGACATGGCCTCACAAGGCAACGGTGGAGGCGCGACACCATTTTCTTCCTTGCAGTTTTTAAATTTTTTTTGGAAAACTTTCTTAATTTCCTCCACCGACCTGCAATCTTGCATCTAATCAGGTATTGCCACGTGGCACGGTGGAGGGGTAGAAATCTTGAAACTTTATCCTTTTTGAATTTTTATTTTTTTTGGAAATTTTTTGTAACTGCCTCCGTAGCCCTGCACTCCCACCCTTGCCTTGGAAATATCCTTTATGTGGACGCGTAGGCCCATGCATGCAACTTATCCCTTTCACCCTCCTTTGGCAAATTTTCTCAAACTTCTGTGCCACCCCACCCTTCCCTCATTTTCCCCCCACTTTGGATTGGAGGGTGCCACGTGTCCTTGGAAGACCTGTGGAAGCATGAGTGAAAAAGTAAATTTTACCCCCACACGGGAAAATTTCAAAAGATCTCTCAGCAGCCCACCAACCCGCCCTTTTGGGAAAATTTTCACCCCAAGGCCCGTCAGCCCATAACTTGAGTTTTATAAGGAGTTAGGAGAACTTCTTTATATCATTGGAAAGGTGAGGAAATTTCATATCCAATGGAAATGATTTAGGAAAATTTTGAATGTGTTGAGTGTAAGAAAAATCAATTCGAAACTCTAAGCCTGTTAGAGAGTGGGTATGGTGATAATTTACCCTTTGAACCTAATTGAAACTTCTAACCCTAAAATTTGGACCTTGTGACCTCTAATAATTGTTGTTAAAGGAAAAGTATATTCTAGTAAATTTTAATTGTTCCGGAATCTGTTAGTGGTAGATGTTGCCTTGTAACTTGGTAGTAGACTCCTTTAAACGAAAAAAAAAATTATTGCATAATTTTGCTAACTAATCCTAGGTTGTTTCTTGGGTCTCAAGTGGGTTGTTTTAGCAGGAATTATAGTTATATAGTGCAGATTTACGATGACATTTTCATAGCTTGGTTGGTGATATATGTTTGGTTATATGGTTTGCATTGATAATATATAAACATTGTCATTTTTTAGTATATAATATAAATGTGGCTTAGTTTGGTTTGCAATATGAAATATGGCTCGGTGAAAACAACTCACCAAGTTTGTTAGCCAACTCAGCCGAGTTGATAGAAAAATATTACCTAAAGGAGAAATAGCTCCAATTTTTTTATATAGCAAGACACAAAACTTGCAAAAATTCACAACATGTAATGGCTTAGTGAAGATATCTACAACTTGATCTCTGATGGTGAACTAGAATCTTTATCAAGAGCAATCTGGCCTTCACATAGAGGAGGAATACTTCCTTTAGCTCCTATGTGTATCACCTCCAACATCCTATTTAGCCACATGGATCTTTTACTGCTCCAAGTGATGACACCTGCATCAAAACTTGAACACAAATTCAGCTGCATATCCAACACACCATAAAAAAATATTATAATAATCATAATATAAATCATAGAGATTTTCACTTTTAACCAAGTATAAAGGTTAAACACTAGTTTTATAACAACTGACATATCACTAATTCCTAGAAAATAACAAATATGTTGAAATACTTCCAACATATTACACTTTATAAAATATATAATAGATGCAATCAGTATTGGACGTCTCCAATAAAAACACAAAGGTATCCCCAATATGCATATAATAATATTTTACTAATCAAATAAAATGATTTATCAACATATGTATATATTCATATTCTAAGTCTTTACACAATGAGATAAGGCTTGATAGATAATACATCTGAACAAATAATCAAATTATTCAATAATAACCAAGCATTCACTAAAAACATGATCCATTAAACAATAGACACACTCATGGATTTATGTGAATTTTGTTTCAAAAAATGACCATGTAGGTACCCTTTTGAAGTCTAGACATGTCATATGTGCTAAACTACCAGAGAAGACTGAAGAAAAATATCATAAAAAACATTTTGTGCATGTTTTCAGTTATAGTTATGCTTTTTATATAGTTCATAGAGTTATTACATTATCTCTATTCAATTGTTCTCTTCAATTTCATCTTGATTTTGATATGATTTATTCCATTTCCTATTTCTGAAATTTGACTTCTTTTTAGATTTACAATCCTCTTTCTTATGGCCAAATTTTCCATAGTTGTGACATCTACAATCAAAACTTACTCTTAAGTTTCCTGATTTCTTGTCTTTACAAGGGGCTTTAAGAGATGGTTTTTGATTTCTGAATCTAGAAGGTTTACTTTTTGATTCTTGAGTGAGAAATTCCTAAGTAGCATTCTCTTTGGAATCAACATTTTCCATAACATGCTCTTCTTGAATTAACAAAGAATACAAAGTGTCTAAATCAGGCATATCATTCTCATTCTGACACTTAGAGTTAAGAATGGAGATAAATTTTCTAAAATTTTCATGTATATTGATCTGTATAATGAAATATAAACACTTATCTTGAGTTCATAGTTACAACAATCTAATTGAGCTTTAATGTTCTTAATTTTAGCTAAATAATTGAAAAATTTCTTACCCCCCTTCATGGGTGTTGTAAACAACTCTAAAACTAGTTTAATGATCTTAGACAACCTATTTCCTTCATGCATGGTTTCTAATTGCTTCCATGCATCTGTAGGTGAGTCCATATGGCCTATATGCATCAAGAATTCATCTATAATGCTTTACAATAGGATGGAAAAAGCTTCCTGAGATTTTTGAGAGAAGGAGATAAGGTTTTTAGGGGTAGCTTGTCTCCTTGTGGGACATTTTTTGACACAAGTCATAAGATCCCATAGCTTTCTAGCCATAAAAGAAGATTTCAATCAAACTCTCTATATGCTATAATTTGTTCCATTCAAAAGGTGGGACTTATCCATCAAAAAATTAATGTAAATAGCCATTTCAATGCTCAGATGGAAATGGAAATAATTACAGTTAAAAAAAAATCAAGGAAGCTAAACAGAGACAAAAAACTAGAAACATATCTTTTTAATAGCTATATGAATGCAAATAGCTCTAAATTAATAAAAAAATTAGCTTGATTTGATCAAATTTAAGTTTAATTTGATAGATCTTAGTTGGGGTTGAGTTACTGGCGAGCTAACCAAGCTTGGAATGAGTCAGAAAAGAGTAGCTTGATGAGTTATTTAGCAACTCGAAGGGGTGAGATAAAAAACAAGCTATACAAGCTACTTAACAAATAAAACAAGTTAAAAACCAGCCAAGACGAGGGGTGACACATGACACACGTCAACAATACTAAGAAAGACACGTGTTGGCTTTAAAATAGATTCTCAAACGGATGCAAAACTTAAAAAAATTAAATTTAATGCATTTTCAGGTCCGTGACAATAAAAAAAATAAGCACACCTCAAAAAAATATGACAAGACTGACAAAAACGAAAAAAATATACGCGTCGCTTTTCAATTAGCTTGCATTTTGCAATGCAGCTAATAAGTCAGAAGAAAATTAATGAAAAAAAAACTATATACAAGTATCTTAAATTAATTGGATCACTTTTTCACATTCTGACACAATGCGAAATCAAAGTCTTAGTCAAATAGAGCCACTTGTTGAAAATTTAATCACTAAAGGATCAACACTTAGCGGCTTTCCACCAAAATTTTTAATAGATTTCTTTGAGTAGACTTAAAGTCCCTGAAATAAACCAAACTTAAAATAAAGTTTGGGTCTGAAAAAAGTAAAGACAAGTGTCACAATTTTAGTGGCTAAGCCAAAGAAAAGACTGACACCTTGACACTTGCGAAGGATAACACAATTAAAATATTAATATACATGTCAAAAAAACAATTGGTTTGCAATTCGTAAATATGATAAATACTAAGCCAAAAAAAATATATGTGGAGCCTTTTAAATGGATCACACTTCAGAATTATAACAAAGATGGAAAAATGTGAAAAAAAGATGTACATGTCCAAATGATATTGGTTTGCACTTTGCAGTGCAACCAAAATGGCTAAAGTAAACTGAGGATACGTGGAGCTTTTTAAATTGCTCACTTTTTGCAAGACTAATAAATGTGAAATATGGCGCAATTCTATTGGCTCATATTTTGTAAAGACATAAATGTCTATTTAGAAGATTGAAAACGTGAAGCTAGCAAGAGAAAATAGATTGGCTTGAGCTTCACAGTCAAAAGAACTTCACATAAACAAAAAAGTCAAATAAGACTAACATAGTGAAGCTAGATGGATTTATATGATTGGATCATGCTTCGCAAAGACATAAATGTGTCAGATTGAAGCCACTTGGCACTCTAAGAGTGGGTATGGCTTCGAAAATGTGAAAAAGGAAAACATAGTTGTTTGTAGTAATTTTATATGTCCAAGCTTTGTAAAACTGATTCTAAATAAAAATGAAAAAATGAAGTCAAATGGTGTAAAATTATTAGATGAAAAAAACAACAGAAAGATTAAAAATGCAAAGCCAGATGGCACAAACTGATTGGCCCAAGGTTTGCAAAGACAAAACTAGCAAAAACTAAATCTTTTTATTGCTAGAACAGACTTATAAGCCCCAATCAAATTGGATGTAAATAAATCTTTCAGATATATAGTAAAAAAATTAGCCAAATGGCTATAAACGATGCGAAAACTTAAAATAAGCTCGTAGAAGACATATTTAAACCATAAATGACTGAAACAGGATGCAAAAACAAAGATCTAAGCACACAAAATCAAAACAATATTTGGGTAGAAATTGGAAATTTAAACTTGGTTAGCTTGAAGATGAGTGTAAAACTTTTAGGGTTTTGCATGTATGTAAATAAACTTCAAGATTCTTTACTCTATAAAATTAAAAGCTCCATATCGACCTTGCACATGCATAATCACCATGCTCTGATACCATGTTAGATTTAGTAGGGGAAATCTAATCAACAAATTATAGATCCATCATTAAAATGCTGAAGATTATAGATTATGATATGCAATCGATTAGACATAGAAATAACTTAAAATAGATAGCAAATGACAGAGCTTAATGAGTAAGAGATGAAAGAAAATAAAAACAAGAATAGAGATAAATGACACCAAATTTAAGTGGAGAAACCTAAAGGAAGAAAATCCACTGGTAAAGCACTATTTGTATTAAGAATTCACATGATTTCAACCCAACGCTTCCACTTCACTCGTTAGTCTTTTTCAATGTCTGCAGAGCTATTTTTATTGATGACTTAATATTATAATCATCTAAGATGTCTTACATTCTGATATCAGTATTTAATACTGCACTGTATAAATGTAAATGTTGTTGATAGCCAATCCCCAGAGGGATCACCCAAATCAATTTGGGTGGGTGAATCAGTCAGATAGCTTCAATCTTAAATGTGAAAGATCTTCACAATACAATTTGATTAGAAAAAATTTAATAATATTGGGGTGTACTACAGTGGTATATCCCACTTGACATTATCACCCCAACATGGGTTTAGGTTATGAAGGTGATAAAATAGGTTTAGGGGTTGAATTTGATGATGGATCAGGGAATGTGGGACTATCTAGGAGAAATTTACATCCCACCTTACACCTATCCAACCCATAATATCAAAAATCCAACACATCCAAAATCCAAATATCCAAAATTCAACATCAAATAATCTAAAAATCCAAAAAATCCAAACATCCAAAATCCAACATCAAATAATCTAAACATAAAAAAATCCAAACATCCAAAATCCAACATGAAATAATCTAAATATAAAATATCCCCAAATCTAAAAATCAAACATCCAAAAATCAAAACGATCTAAAATCTAAACATCACAATAATAAAAAATCCAAAATCCAAAATCCAAAATCTAAAAAATCCAATATACAAAAGCACAATGTGTATGTTTTTTCTTGTGTGTGTTTTCTTGTTTATCTGCATTTATATTTTTGCTAATGATATGATGCCACTTTTGTTTTCTTTAGCTCATGCTGATGATATGCGGCCCCATTTTTTACTTTTTCTTCATGGTCTAATGATATGAGGACCCTATTTTTACATTAATATGTCCAATGATATAAGGACACGAGCATTTGAAAATTCAATCATCATGGTATTTATACCTTGATACATCTTTCTCTATGCCACATTAATCACAATTGTTTATGATGATAGCAGTGGGAAATTTCTAGTAGCACACCCCCTTTTATCATCTTTTAGCCTTATCATCATTGACACCTAACCCTCATCATTATCCAAATAACAATATATCATCCTCCTCCTCCTATCCACTCAATCCTTTCATCAATCAATCAATTTTCACATCCAAAATCCTCACTCCTTGACTGGGGAATCTCAACATCCAACATATTCAAATCTGACAATACCACATCCTATAATCCACAAATCCTCAAAACCTCACCCCTTGACTGGGGCATCTCAACATCTAACATCCTCAAATCCAACATTTAAAAATCCAACATCCTCAAATCCTACCACCTTGACTAGGAGATCATCAAATCTACCATCTTCAAATCCAACTTCATTTATTCCAAAATCCAAAATCCTCACCCTTATCATACATCATTGACTGGGGCATCCAAAATCCAATATCACCTAATATGTTAATCTCTTATTCCTCTAAATCTTCTAATCTCTTCTTCCTCTAATCTTCTCTCCTATTCTTCTAAACTCATGTTCCTCTAATATTCTCTCACATCTTCTAATATTCTCCCCTACTCTTCTAATATTCTACTCCTCTCATCTTCTAATACTCTCATATTTTATCTTCATCCTTACTTTTATCATCATCTAATCTTCTTATCTTCTCAAGCTCAATCATCTCACCTACTAACTTGGGCATATCCTCTTTTCGATTGGGTACCCGTATTGTTTCTCCCCTCCTAACACCTCGAGGGGGCGTCATATCACCATCATAATATTTTCTCTTCTTTTCTTTGAACTTTCATTGCTCTGTAATAACACTTCAAAGAGGGGAAAAATGTAGACATCTGAAATGTCGACATGATCAATTATGATTAAGTTGTCCCACAACATCATCTAAATCCATATAATAATTAATCACAAGATTAATTATTATTAATTTCATCATTAATCCCTTTATTCCAATATTTCATCATTTATCTAAATATTCTATTTTATCATTTATCCCATTAAAAATTCCTTTTATCACATTTATCCTTTCATCATTTATCATTTATCTCATTTCCTCCTCAGTCCCTTTTATTTCATTACTATATCATATTATCCTATATAATCCCTATTAATAATTTCTAGGAATTTAATATTCCTACATCTACCTACTACCTACCCTAAACCTACTCTATGTCTAGCTTCTCCATCTAAACACCCCACTAAGCATAATTAACTTCACCTAACCATAAGATAAATGCCCCTCCAAATCTAGAGGCTTCTATTTCTAGAAGCCTCTCCATTCTTCCCGCTCATTTTCAAATATTCAAATAAATGTGCACTATTCCATTGATTTTTTAATTCAATGGAGAGTTCTCCTAAAATTTAGAATTCTCTAATTCTAGAAAATTCTCCATTCTCATGGAATTTCAACCATTGGTTTAATCTTACTTGGATAAATATTAACCCTCTAATCCTCCACCCACAAGATATAAATCAAGCTCTCCTCCATGAGATCCAATATTAAGAATCCATAGCCAACCTCTGCCATTTTTAGCACTCAACCATCCATCTTCAATCCAAATCTAGCATCATTCATCCTTCATCTTTCATCAAGAAATCATCAAGCAATCAAAGGGGAGATGTTGTGCAAATAATTCCACATAATCTGAAGCAAAAACATCCAATTAAAAATGAAGAGCACATCCAAAGTAATAAGGAAGGAATACTTCAACTTGTAGGTAAGTACAGGTATATTTCTCTTCCCTCCTTCCATCTAGCTCAATTTGAGGTATCAATTAGAAGTGTTAGTTTAGGAATTAGTTTTTTTAATTTCTTAGTTTGCATTTGCATACAAATGCCTCTTTTTTGCTTACAATAAATATAAATAATTTGTTCATTTGTTCAAAAATATAGATATATTATAAAAATCATTTTTCATAAAAAATAGTAAAATTATCATTTTTAAAATGATATATTCTTATACGACGACAATTTTTTTTCATTGTCATTTTGTTACAAAACTAAAAAAAAAATTCACTTACATTTCAATTTAATTTTTTAATATCATTCTAACGTATTCATGTATAGACTATTTCAATTAACATGACCTCCTTTTTTGGAGTAAATTGATCGTGATCGATTATGAGGATTAAAATACGATAGGGGGAATCTCTATAAAAAACTCTTACTTTAATCCTTGTTTGTTAATCATTATTTTTAATCTCTATTTTACACAAAAATGGGGTCGAGTCAATTTTCAATTGATAAATCTCAGATGTTGAATGGAAACAAGTACAACATTTAGAAGATTCGATTGAAAATAAAATTCATGGCTCACAAATTGTGGGCAGTTGTGAATGGAACTGAGAGAGCTCCTACAGGAAGACATGCAACTGTTGATAACGTCATTACATATCAATAGAAAGTACAATAAGCGATGTATATTATTTTACGAATCGTACATGATGATTTTCTGTTTCATATCGGAAATCAAGAGAGTCCTAGTGAGGCTTGGGATTAATCAGAGTTGATGCACAAAGGTACACATTTATTAAAAAATATTAAATTAATTTTAGAGCTTTTGACAACTCCCATGAAGGGAGATAAAAAAGTGATAAATTATTTAGCAAAAATAAAAAATATTAAGTCACAATTAGATGGATGTGGCAGTAATTTGATTCAAAATATTTTTCTTTATTTTATTATTCAATTGAATATTCATGAAAAATTTAGAAATTTCGTTTCAATTTTGAATTCTAAATATCAAACAGAACAAGACATTCCAGATTTGCAAAACCCTTTAGTTCTCTTCTTATACAAGAAGAACAAGTAATGTTAATTTTTGATTCTAAGGAGAATA
Source organism: Taxus chinensis (assembly GCA_019776745.2). Classification (NCBI taxonomy): domain Eukaryota; kingdom Viridiplantae; phylum Streptophyta; class Pinopsida; order Cupressales; family Taxaceae; genus Taxus; species Taxus chinensis. The sequence goes on from CM034148.1 coordinate 897,356,427, forward strand.
TCACACATAAGCACTTCTCGCTCAAAAATCAAAAAGGTAAAACCTCTAGATTCAATAAAAACACAAAGCAAATTTTTGAAACCTCCTAAGCAAGGATAAGAAACCTAGAAATCTAAGAGTTAGCTTTGATTGAAAATACCATCATTGTGGTAAATTTGGACACAAAAAAGAGGATTACAAATTTTAAAAATAACAAAACAAATTTTAAATTTCAAAAGGGTAACAAAATCTATTCAAAATCAAGAGCAAAACCAAAACAAAAAAAAGAAAAATAACCAAAAATCAAATGTAATTGCTTTGTATGCCGCTTTTGTCACTACAAGAGAAAATGAATGGATATTAGACAGTGGTGCCTCTAGATGTTAGAGTAGGTATTTACCTTAGCTCATGTTCACCTAGGTACTTTATTTACCTTTATTGTATTTATCCTCACCCACTTATGTGTGTGGATATTTCTTTTATCTTATTTAGATATTAGGAGATATTATCTAGTTGTTAGGTATAGTTATTTCCTTGATCTATGGTATTGACTAGATCCTTGATGTCAAGCTCTCTCCTAAATCTATGGTCTTGACTAGTTCTTTGATGACTAGTTATTTCCTTGATTCATGGCTTGATCTATACCTTCACTGGTTCTTAGATTGTTATTCCTTGAATATTTAAGCAAGGACCATTCTCAATGTATTGCATTGAGTTCCATAATAATATATGATGTTGCTGCTCATTTGTTTGCAAAGGTTTTATGTAAAGCTATTCTGGTAAATCACTTTCATCTTATTGATTGTGGTGTTTGATTAGCATCTGTGTTCTTGGCTTGGTACGATCTGGTTAACATTCCTTTCACTAGACACATGATTTTTAGATATAATATCCTATCTTAACTTAGTGAATTTAATGATAAGATCTACCTGGGTGATCATTCCATTCTCGATGTTTAGGGTCAAGGAAAAAAAATTTACAAATGGTTTTACTATCAATGTGTTGTTAGTTCCTAAAATTAAAATGATTTTTCTTTCTTGTTCTCATTTGACTCAAAATAACTATAGTGTAACATTGTTAAATGATAAATGGTTTATTAAAAATGAACATAATGTTTCTATAGTTGAAGGCATTCAAAGAAATGGATTGTATGTGTTTTCTGGTTTTCCTTTTGCGAAATTCTTGTTTAACAACTCAAATAAGTGACATGCAATTGTGGCATGAGAGGCTAGGTCATGTCAATTTCAGGAGCATGCATGACATTTCTCGACTAAACCTAGTAATTGGTCTACCACCTATTTCCCAAAATCATGAACCTTGTGAAGGATGCTTATGCGGTAAGCAATCTGCTAATCCTTTTCACATTCATCATGATGATAAATCTTCTGAACCTTTAGAGGTTATCCATAGTAATGTTAGAGGACCCCTATAAGTTCCTTCTCTTAATGGTTCTATGTATGATGTCACTTTCATTGATGATGGGTACGTGCACCAAGTTGGGGGACAATTAAGTGGACATCAAATCCTGAATTTTACATTAAAAACAACAAAACATCAAATTTAGTCTTCCACAGACTTGAACCATGCCAAAAAGTAAAAAATATGTCATAAAAATGGTACCATTGCGTAGGGGAGACTATTAGCTTTGTAGAAATACTGATTTTAAAGTGAATAGAATAGGATAAATATCATCTTATAATTTTTTACTAATAGTAGGTCTTTAAGACACTTTTTCCCGTGAATGTTTATGTCTACGTTTAAGACTATCAAATTTTGTTTCACTTATCAAAATGTGATAAAAATTATACCATCCCAACTATGGTGAAATTATATACATGTTCAAAAAAGAAATTATTTGATTTCAATATTTTTTGATGAAGTTATGGCGGGCAAACGGAAAGTGCTCTGTTTTCTTTATGTTTTCATACCACTTTCACGGAAAAAATCATAAAAAATAAAATATTGCTCAAAAAAATACAAAATAAAATTCATCCCAAGATAGATAGTGGCATCTAACTTCTCACTGAAGGATAAAAATATATATCCAATTTTTGGTCATCCAAATCGTGGGCAAACGGAATATAATCTTATAGGCATTTTTTTTCAAAAATACCAAGTCATTGAATTTTGAGTGTTTAATATAGCTAATCTTGTCCATTTTCTAAAAAAATTAGTATTTTAGAAACTAGATTCTAGATTCTACAATTCATATTAATATAAGCTTTTCTAATTTTGAGTGTATGTATTGCTAATAATCCATACAAGTTGATATTATGTTGTTATTTGCAATATGACATCCACTTATGACCCCTTTTTTTGTCCCCCAACTTGCTGCACTTACCCTGATTTTTCTTGTAATGATTTGGTCTTATTTGGTTGTATTTATTAAAAAGAAATCAAATGTCTTGTCAAAATTTAAAGAATTTAAAGCTTTAGTTGAAAACTCTTCTAAGTATAAAATTAAGAGGCTTAGAAATTATAGTGGGGGAGAATATGTTAGTCAAGAATTTGACTCATTTTGTGTGGAATGTGGCATTCAAAGGGGACTAATACTCCCTACTCCCCTAAGAAGAATGAGATTGCGGAAAGGAAAAATAACACTATTATGGAAATGGCTAGGACCATGATGCATTCTCCTCAAGTTCCTAAGTTCCTTTGGGCTAAATCTATCAACATTGTTGTTCACATCTTGAACAGAGTTCCCACTAAAGCCTTATTAAATTCAACTCCTTTAGAAAAGTGGTCAAACCAAAAACCTAGTGTATCTCATTTGAGAATCTTTTGTAGCCCAACTTCCCTCTTCATTCCAAAATCAAAATGGAAGAAGCTTGAGAAAACCTCTTTTCCTTGTATCTTTGTAGGATACAGTTTCAAAACTAAAGGTCTTAGGATATTTGATCTGTAAAAAAGAGAAGTTATTAAAAATAGGAATGTTAAAACTTGGAAAAACCTTTTTATTCTTCTTCTTCTTGATCTTTTATTCTTTATGATGATTCTAATGAAAATGAAAATGAATTTGAATTTGAAAATTGTGAAAATAATGAATGTGATGAAGAAACTAGTGTTGAAGCTATAGTTGAAAATGAGATTGTTCCTAGTTTCTTTGTAACTAAAATACCTAGATGGGATGATTCTATTATTCATCTACTCTAATCCCGAAAGTCTTCAAAAAATGACTAGGATTCGTTATATATATCATGGCTTTGATGAATTTTTATGAACTTGAACCCCCAATCTTTTAAAGAAGCTTCTTCTAATGAAAGATGGTTAGATGCTATGAAATCTGAATATACTACTTTGATTAAAAAATAACACATGGGAATTATTCCCTCCTCCTGAAAAATGAAGTATATTCAGATCTAAACAGCTATACAAGATTAAATACAAAGTAGATGCTAGAATTGTACCTCGAGGGGTCTAATCAAAAGCCTGGTATCGACTATGTAGAATTTTTTTCACCAATTGCAAAAATAATCACAGCAAGGATTTTGCTTTCCTTAGTTGTTCAGTATTCTTAGGAAATCCCTTATTTCTCTAGAGATATTTATACCCTTCAACTTTTCTTGGGAATTTCAATTTTAGAGTCTTTAAATTTTTCTTATGTTAACTATTTCTCCATGCATTATCAACTTACATCTTCATCTTAGAGATACAATTGAAGCCATCCTCAATTATATTGCCATTAAGATCGACAACTTGGTTTTTTTATTTTGGTGTCTTATAGTAGTGATCATTGCATCCATGGTACTATATTTATCGCAGACATATTGTCAAACAATTGGGGAGAAACATTTATTTTTCCACACTTATAATACATAGCTACAAGAGTATTTCTCACAAAAAAATCAAACTCAAGCCTTGCGTTGATTATCTTATAACAATTTTCTTCAACCTCCTCTAGTGTCATTAATGATGCACAAGACTTAAGCACAAAGGGAAAGGTGAGTTTTTCTAGTTATAAGCCTATATTTAATATTTCATTATAAAAAACAAGTGTCTCTTGATAGGGTTCATTACAGGTATACCCTTTTATCATTATGTTATATAAGAAGGCATTTCTTTGTGACATTTTGTCAAACTCTTCGCATACCTTGTGTATGCTTCCACATTTTGCATGCATGTCTATTAGGGAATTACTCGAGATAAAACTTGCATTCAAATTACTTCCTTTTGATTATGTAAGTGTGTATCTCCATCTCTAGCTTTAAAGAACATAGACATGCACATATATTATATAATACTCAAGATGGTGATAGAATGTTGTCTTGCATATGTATTTTCTATTTTATGAAATAGGTTTATGACCTCGCTACATTTTTGAGTATAAGCTGAAATCATTGCATTTCGAGACAACCCAAATCTCTTTTATCCATGTTATAAAAAATAGTATGTACCCTCAAGACTCCCATAACTTCCATACAAAGTTACCAAGGCATTGCATGAGGATTTTCATGCACTTTTCATACAAGTCTGCGTTGAGCTTTTCAAATTTGGATCTCCTAATTTGAGCAGAAAAATCCTTTCCTTGGAACAGGCAGTTAACATCAATAACAATCTTTGCAGTTGAGGATAGAACCCCTTTTTGTTCTCTCGTATTCCAAACAAAGCCCCCATATAGTTTTGGCACTTGTACTCATATCCCTATTTTATTTACTCTTAAATAGTTGGATGCAATGCTCGATCATCCTCTTAAGGACCTTTTATTCTCCTCTGTCTTTGTGTTATATAAGACTCCATGTATTATTTCTCTCATATTGATCTTGATATCACCTAGAAATGACGTCTTTGTTTTGCATGTGTTTTGAGTCTCTCTTTTTTATTTGTGTCAGCTTACTATCCAGATCCTATACATTTAGACAATCATATTGAAAATGGAGTAGACCTTATGCCTTCTTTAAACTCTTTTACACATGCATAGGCTTGTTATTCTCCCTTTACATGTGTTTGCGCAAGTCTATGGGTGGTTTCCTTGATTTATTATCCCACGTGATGTCTTCAGAACTTGCTTTCCCATATGCACTTGCGTTGTTTTTTTTGTTCCAACGCATATTCACATGCTTTATTGCTCGTATGGGCTTCTTGGCATAGGTTTAGTATTACTTCACTAAGATATGATATTTACATTCACATATTTTTGGCTTTATGCATTTGGAGTCCTTCTTCCAAGACCTCCAAACGCTGAGTATCAATGTCCAATACAAATAACGGTTCATCAAAATATGCCCGTGTTGCCCTATCTTCTTTAGAGCCTCTTTTTAAACATTTTCTTGTTTGGGGAGATTGATTGGATCAACACAATGAATATCTTCTGATCTTTCTTAAACCATGGATATGTGCTTCTTCGAAACGTAAGAATGTGAAAAAATGAAAGGATAAATCGATTGTTTTTTTGCCTCTCTAAACCATTACCTTCAATTACGGGAAGTGGAAATTTAATGCGGAAAAGGGAGAGAGAGGAAAAAAGTGGGGAAGCAGGATGTATTTTTCCAAATTCTAAATTTTACATTTGGAAAAATTCCCCGTGAACTTCTTGAAAAAATATACCAACAATATCTTTTGTGGAAATCCGTTTAATTTTTATCAGATTGGGGGGCACTCTAAGTGGATAAGTTGGAGTAAAATCCCACATTAACTTCAGGATGTAGTTTTCCAAATTCTAAATTTTACATTTGGAAAAAATTACCAACAATATCTTTTGGGGAAGCAGGATTGTATTTTTCCAAATTCTAAATTTTACATTTGGAAAAATTCCCCGTGAACTTCTTGAAAAAATATACCAACAATATCTTTTGTGGAAATCCGTTATAATTTTTATCAGATTGGGGGGCACTCTAAGTGGATAAGTTGGAGTAAAATCCCACATTAACTTCAGGATGTAGTTTTCCAAATTCTAAATTTTACATTTGGAAAATTCCCCGTGAACTTCTTGAAAAAATATACCAACAATATCTTTTGTGGAAATCCGTTTAATTTTTATCAGATTGGGGGGCACTCTAAGTGGATAAGTTGGAGTAAAATCCAACAATATCTTTTGTGGAAATCCGTTTAATTTTTATCAGATTGGGGGGCACTCTAAGTGGATAAGTTGGAGTAAAATCCCACATTAACTTCCGTTTGACCGCCATTTCAACATTTAGTTAATGTTTTAATAAAATTGTTATCATTAATTTAATAATTTAATTTGAAATTTAATAAAATTAATTACATTAATTTAATTATTTAACATTAATTAGTTAATAATAAGAATCAAATAAATATTAATAATTAATTAATTTCAAATAATTAAATTAAAATCATTAGTTAAGTGTTAAAAAACATATTGCAAATTCAAAAGGATGTATAAAGCACTACAGGATAACAACAATGACGGGAATGTGAAAACACATCATTGCAAAATTGAATATCAGGTTATAGAGACTATGACAAACAAATGACTTCTATAAATGGTGTGGAAAGACGATTTGGTAAAGAATTTTAACACAAAAAGTTTCAACATTTTAAAAAAATTAGTGAGAGAACATTTCGGGATAATACACGAGACAACATTTAATAGTGTCAGAATTGAATGTAGCAAGGATGTCTTTAACAACAGTGTGATATGGAATTAGTTTCTCTTCTTTTTATGATAAAAATTGTTGACCTAGTTAACAATGAGTTGAGAGTCTCCAAAGATTTGAATATGACGTATATGAAGAGTCTGAGTGATAGATAATCCCTAGAATGAGTGATTCGTACTTGGTAATAGTATTTGTGCACGAGAAGCCTAGTTGGTAAGTAAAGGGCATATGTTCACCATGCGATGTGATAAAAATAATTTCTTTCCCAACCCTAGTGGCACACTAAGATCTCTCAAAGTAAATGGTCCAAATATCAGCAATAATAGTAGATGCAGCGAAATCATTATGTAAATAGTCACAAACCCATGAAAAGATCATCGATAGGAGACTCAACTAATTGGTCTGCAATAACTTATAAGAGAGTAATGTGCAACTAATTTAATATATAACACGCTTTCATTAAGTCTTATCATGTTGAGAAAATAAGAATCTCAATGCATGAAATGTGGCAAAGATATACAAAAGTAATGGTTGATCAAGAACGGAAGGACTCAAGACAGACGTGTTGAGTAAATAAGCCTTTATAGCTGTAAATACACATTGGAAATTGTCATCCCATTAAATTTTAGTATCCTTCTTCATCGGTCAAGTAAAGGGTTGGGTTTTATTAGCTACTTGTGTAAGGAATCATCAGATAGCTTGGATTTTTTCCTTGTAAATGAGCATAGCTTATGAAGGTTACGAGAAGGAGGAATATCTAAAATGGATCATTGATGCAGAGGATGTTGGTGGACATAGTCAAATTCTAATTCACAAACTAACAAAGTTAGTCACAAGATTTAAATCATGTCAAAACATGCCAAAATATGCCAAATCTCAAGAACCCGCAAAGAGGATATAAGTACCAAAATATACATATCAAGATTGATTCAGAGGCTACATATACTTCTTACCTACTCAATTACATCTAAAAAACATCATTTAAACTTTCAAAATGTACCAAGGCATCAACACATTTGTTTACTTGTTGGACTTTGTTCCATGCTACAAGCCCATCTTAAACTCAAACCTTCTTCCTGTAATAACTTAAAAGGACTTAGAGGCTACTGTTAATTTTTTTGGATACCCTTTATGGGTATATAACTCCTCTCAAAATTTTAGCATAGAACTCTAAGCCCAACTCTTTTATTCTCCTTTTATCGTTTTCAACTAGCCCTATCTACCTGCAAACCTTATAGTTGGAAACAACTCATTAACACTCCTAAGAAAGTAATTGTATATTTGGATACCCTTTATCCTTGTATGTATTTTCACAAATTTTCTTAGTCCAACCCTTCATACATTCCCCCCAACTCACTAATCACCCTTTGCAATTAGGCCTTCTAGGTCTTTACTAGGTCTTCAAACTGAAATTTGATTATATCTGTCTCCCACATGTGACTCTAATAATAAAAATTTACAAACATCTTATTATTAGTATAAAGACCCTACAATCTAATATTCACAAGAACCCAGTTGAGAAAACACAAATTATGATGTCCTTTAGAAATTTTTCCCCAAATCTTAGGATTGTGATGGCAGAAAGCACTCACAAATTAATATAATTTTCATACGATGGTTTTAAGACTTCAAAATACTTGAAAATGTTTTGTCTTGGCCTATTACATATCCATACAAAATTTCAGAACTTATATCCTCATAAAACGTGAGTTATGCCCATTTTACCAGGTCTGTGGATGTTTTTTATTCTCACAACATGTTAATAGACTAAGTTTCTTTAGTTTTCTTTATCTATACTCACATGAAACAATGATCAACAACACTCCCTACTCTTCCTCACTATGTAATTTTTTTTCCTTTATAATTTGAATCTTTATAAAGTCACTTTAAATGTTTTAAGGCATAAATAACACAAAAGTTCTTACCTCCATCTCATAATGTCAATGGACATGACTTCACTATTGTTACATCTTCTTCAAACACCATCAACACCTTTTTCATATTATTCTTATACTTGCACACATCATATCTACCTGTAATGACAATATTATCCTATACAAACATTCATCATTCATCCATTATGCATAAGTTTATAGCATTGTCATAGTATCATCTCTCAAGAATTCCTTCACATTTATTATTTACAGGACATAGTAGTTGATTCTTGAGATTCTTAGCTTTGTAATCATTTATCTTAATCTTATAAACCCTATCCTACCATCTAACTCTTCCCCATTTGAATACTCATTTATAAATGACCAAAATGAGATAGTTACGTCATAAACTTACCTAACTCAACTATGGTGAGAGTGACCACAATTAGCGAAACCTATCAAGAAGCATTTGGACACATGAATCAAGATCATTTATTCCCCTTGACATCAATTTATACATTTTATTCATCGTAACCTATCACCTAGACCCCTAGACACAACATTAGAAAATTCAAATATTCAAAAGGTAGTTTTAGATAGAAATTCCAAAATCACATTATTACATACCAAAAGAGGTCCAAATGGACTAGAATCCATCCCTAAACACCTAATAAAACATCCTACACCTAATACACTTATGAAAACCAGAATTTTACTATTTACAAGAAATGATACTCCTAATTCATGGTCCCTAAGTTGAATATTTGATCTCCTACTCAAACTTTGAGTCTTTTTTTGTTTTCCAACTTCTTTTCTTCTTTGATTTGCTTCTCCTCTTCTTATACTTAGATCCATCTATCATGAATCTTATTTGTATTTTCTTTGTCTTCTTTACTTATTGTTTAATTATTTTCCATGCATCTTTCTTTTCTTTGTCTTCATTATTTCTCTTCTTTTCACCTTCAACTCTCAACTAATCTCAGAAATCAAGTTTATGCTAGTCTTCATCTTCTCATGGATTATTCAAAACTGATTTTGTTATCCAAAATGTGCCCTTGCTCATTTTTTGTGGCTAACTCCTCTCATTTTTTCCTCTCTTGTGCCTCAGTCATAATATTTTGCTTTTCAAGAACTCAAAACCTTCTGGAAATGACACCATTGGATAGAGCTCTTTCTCAGCTTTCCAGAAAGGTAAAGTTTTCCTCCTAACTCCATGTATTTTTGAAGTTATGGCTCGACGGAGTTTTTTGGAAACATTTTCCCCTGAAAGCCCATGGCCAATGAGATGCCGCCATGTGGCACCTAGAGTGGTGGAGTGCGGGGAAATTTTGGAAAATTTTCCAAATGACCAAAAAGGTGCAAAAATTTGAATTTTTGCTTGCCAACCCGATTTGGCCCTGTTTTGCCCTATAACTTCAAATCGCCATATCTTTCGATCCAGAGCTCAGTTTTTTGCGTTCTTTATATCAATGGAAAGATGGTGAAATTATCTTCAAGATTCTGGGGTCAATTGTACATTTTGGTGGAGTTTGGAGAGATAAAATCAAAAAACACTTTTGGCGCGTGGTCATGAACAGAAATGATGTTTCAACCACCGATTTTAATGAAGAATGGCTCACATTCTCTCCCAGCATGGTTAAAAATGTTAGGGGATGGGTCTGTCAAGTTGCCCATGCTGTTTTGATGGCATTTTGGTCAATGGTTGAACCCCTTGCATGTTTTCCCACGTTTCTCTCTCTTGGGGTCGTGATTTGCACTGTAAAAGCCAGAATGAGTTCATTTTTGCAAAAGAGAGAGAATTTTCAGTTCTGCAACTTCCTTTTTCTTCCTCCTTGGCAAAATTTGTGAAGAAATTTTACCTTTCCATGTAATGCAGCACCTTTTCTTGCCTCTAGATCACTATAATGTACTGTATTGGATCTGAGATGTTGATATATGTTTTGTGATTAAAATCCCTCAATCCTTTCATATATCTATCATTGCTTTCTTGATATTTCATTACATTTTGAGCATTTTTACATGTTTTGTGTTGTGTTTCCTTATGGATTGTGTATTTCATGCAGCATCAGGTGTCTACAACTCCTTTGGTGCATCACCTATTAGCATTAGTTCTTTCTTTTTGCATTCCTTATCTCTGTCTCCTTGGAATTTAGAGTAGATTTAGGGGTTTATACCTCTGCAATTGTGCAAGTAAAATAGCTTATCAGAGGAGTTGAGGAACCAACCTCTAATCTAGAGATTCCTCTTCCATTTTTGTGAGTCCCACACTTGGGAAGAGGATTCAATGTTGTGCAATCACACTGGATGCTAGTATGATCAAACTAGAAATCTGATCAACATCCAGGGGGTGCTGCTGATTTTCCACAATAGTTTTGGCAAGCCCGGTGAGACCTTAGAGGTCTTCTACTTTATCTTTGACATGTTGGTGTGTTCCTGTTAAAGATTCATCCTTTTGGAGGCACTTTCAAAAGCACATCTGGCAACTCCATTTGGTAAATAACTCATTCTCTAAGTTGCAGACCTGTTTTCCATTCATTTCCATCCATTCTTCTTTCCATCATTTTCATTCTTTTCCATTCCATGAAGTTGTGCAATCATGACTTCATTTCCATCATAGAATTCAGATTTACAACAACAGTATATCACACCTCCAACATGTTTTACAAATCCTCCAAATCAGCATTTTGATCAAATTCAAAATCAGCATGTCTACCCATATGAGCAGCAGTGCCAAAGTCAGTTTGGATATGAAGCATGTCAAGCACAAGGGTATGCTGGTTGTGAGGGCAGTCAAGAAGAAAATGTAGATCTACTGGAACAAATCTAAAAAATGGAGGTAAACATGGTGCAATCCAAGGCTCAAGCACAAATGAAAGCATTTAGAATCGGTTGTAGAGCACCTTGTCCATGGGTGGGACCTTTTCCAAGGCATTACAACCCTCAAGAGAAGCTAGACTTCATGATTACAACACTACCATTGCTTGCAAAGTGGACTGAAGGAATAAAGGTGTATGAGAGGAGTATTCAACAACCTTGTCAACAGGTAAGCACACCATCTCATGCCTTTTCTCTTCCTCTTTCCCAATCTGTTTTATCTCAGCAGTGTCAAGTTTTAAACTCTCCATCTGCTATCCCAAGTGTTGAATCCATTTCTCCATTCCCTAATCTTCCACCCCATCTCAATTCTTATGTCCTTTTCCCTTCCAAACAACCATTCCCTCCAAATAAAAAAGAGTTCCTACCTCCTCCACCACCACAAAAAATTGCAAAATCAATTGAGTTACAATCCACTTCTCCTCTTGCATTCCCAAAGCCATGTTGGGAGGATAAAAATCAGAATGCCAATCAAGGAAAACAACAGCAGAAAGAAGAGCCAAACAAGGATGAAGAAATTCAAAGTCTGAAGAGTTGGGCTCTTAAATTCGGGATTACAAAAATCCCCTTGATGGTGAAACCAATAGAGGATGTTGAAGTTGGAGAACAAGTGGAAAACAAGGATGATTTTATAACAGCAGTGAAGCGAGAAAAACAGCAGTTTGTTGGTGATGAGTTGGGTGTCCATGTTGGCACTTTTCCCAAAGAAAATGCTGATCCAGTTTGCACTACAAAATCAGCCATCGAGAAGGAAGGAAAACCATCTCAAAACCCCATCTTTGAGGAGCAAATGGATGAGGTCAAGTCAGTTTTTACAACAGTAGAAGAACGAAGCATTATTGATACATTTTTACTTTCATTTGAAGGGGCTGATTTTATTGATGAAGCCATTATGGAGGTGAACAAAACAGGTCCAAATTGTGAGCAAAAGGCACAAGAAAATTCATGCTTCTCTCCCACTTCATCTCTCCAACAATCTGATTTTTGGGATGAGTTTGGATTGACAAGTTTCATGTTTGAAAATGAAGTTATACAGGGTGAAGAAAATGTAGATTTGGAGGCCACCATACAAGAGGGAGAGAATTTACTACAACAAGACATTCAAGAGTTTGATTTTCCATCACACTTAGAAGAATGTTTAGATGAAGAGCTAGCTGAAATTACCATGTTTCCTTCTTCACCATTCATTCTCCAACAACAAGAACTTACTGCCATGGACAAAAGAGTTCAAGGACAACAGCCTATAGTTTGCAACATGCCTCTTGAATCAAAGCTGGAAGAATTTGATCTTCCAAAATCTACAATGGAGGAGCCCCAAAGCCAAAAATTTATCGCAGTAGGTAACAACAATGCAAAAGCAACTTCATTGGATGTTGCAATCAATAACGAGGAGTTGCACACTATTGAAGAGTTCCATGTTGCCATGAAGGAAGAGAAAGGGCAAAAAAGTCCTAACATTGCTTCCACATCACCCACCCAAGAAGGTCTACAAGAAGACTCCATTTTTGGAATTGAAAATCAGAGCTATGGGCATATCAAATGGATCATACCTTGCCCAATAAGGTATTTGACTTCATTGGAGTCAAAGGAGAAGTCACAACCAGTCATGCTTGCTTCTAAGCATGAGGGTGAGCTACAAAGTACCAAGGATCAGCTGTCATACCTCTTCAATCCAAATGCAGAGAAACTAAAAGAGGTATTGGATTTGTTTTCAGTTGACACCTTGATGATTTGGGTAGAAGACCACCTTCTTGTTGATTTTCCACTCATTCAATCAGCCATGTTCAATGCCAAATCAGTTGCATGGTTGCAACTTTTGAGAAAGGGAAGCTATTTCTCCCAACCAGTTGCAGGGTTTGTTTAGCCCACTTTTGCTTCCAGTTAGAGTAGGATAGGTAGTTTTGCTTTCAGTAAAAGAAGTGCTCATACACACTCTGCATGTTCCATTTTGGAGCATGTATGACCTTTAGTTTTGTACATAGTTTTTGTGGTGCTGGTTTTGCTCTTGCATAGTCCATTTCAGTGGGTTTCCAAGTGGCTTAGAGAGGAGGTTTTCAAAGTTCATATCAGTTTGCAGGAGACAACTCATGACTCCATGCCCAATGGATGCTTCAGGTAACTGGTAACTTCATCTAGCAGGCAGATGACCCCTCTGAGTCGCCAAATGTGTTATCCAAAATGTGCCCCTGCTCATTTTTTGTGGCTAACTCCTCTCATTTTTTCCTCTCTTGTGCCTCAATCATAATATTTTACTTTTCAGGCACTCAAAACCTTCTAGAAATGACACCATTGGATAGAGATCTTTCTCAGCTTTCCAGAAAGGTAAAGTTTTCCTTCTAACTCCATGTATTTTTGAAGTTATGGCTCAGCGGAGTTTTTTGGAAACATTTTCCCCTGAAAGGCCCATGGCCAATGAGATGCTGCCACGTGGCACCTAGAGTGGTGGAGTGAGGGGAAATTTTGGAAAATTTTCCAAATGACCAAAAAGGTGCAAAAATTCGAATTTTTGCCCGGCAACCCAATTTGGCCCTGTTTTTCCCTAAAACTTCAAATCGCCATATCTTTCGATCCAAAGCTCATTTTTTCGGGTTCTTTATATCAATGGAAAGCTGGTGAAATTATCTACAAGATTATAGGGTCAATTTTTCATTTTTGTGGATTTTGGAGAGAGAAAATAAAAAACACTTCTGGCACGTGGTCATGAATAGAAATGACGTTTCAACCACTGATTTTAATGAAGAATGGCTCGCATTCTCTCCCAGCATGGTTAAAAATGTCAGGGGATGGGTCTGTCAGGTTTCCCATGCTATTTTGATGGCATTTTGGTCAATGGTTGAACCCCTTTCATGTTTTCCCATGTTTCTCTCTCCTGGGGTCGTGATTTGCACTGTAAAAGCCAGAATGAGCTCATTTTTGCAAAAGAGAGACACTTTTTCAGTTCTGCAACTTCCTTTTTCTTCCTCCTTGGCAGAATTTGTGAAGAAATTTTACCTTTCCATGTAATGCAACACCTTTTCTTGCCTCTAGATCACTGTAATGTACTGTATTGGATCTGAGATGTTGATATATGTTCTGTGATTAAAATCCCCCAATCCTTTCATATATCTATCATTGCTTTCTTGATCTTTCATTACATTTTGAGCATTTGTGCATGTTTTGTGCTGTGTTTCCTTGTGGATTTTATATTTCATGCAGCATCAGGTGTCTACAACTCCTTTGGTGCATCACCTATTAGTATTAGTTCTTTCTTTTTGCATTTTATCTCTGTCTCCTTGGAATTTAGAGTAGATTTAGGAGTTTAAACCTCTACAATTGTGCAAGTAAAATAGCTGATTAGAGGAGTTGAGGAACCAGCCTCTAATCTGGAGATTCCTCTTCCATTTTTGCAAGTCCCACACTTGGGAAGAGGATTCAATGCTGTGCAATCACACTGGATGCTAGTATGATCAAACTAGAAATCTGATCAACATCCAGGGGGTGCTGTTGATTTGCCACAACAGATTCCACTTGATCTTCATCTTCTTTGAATTATTATTAACCGTGAAATATCTTCATAAGCTCTTTTTTCTGCTATTCTATAGTATTCTTCATCTTTAAAATGTTCTGAATTTTCTGATTTCATCATGATTATTTTCCATATCAACTCTTCATCTATTGTATGTTCATCTTCTTTTTAATTTCTTCCTTCATTTTTAGCTTCTTGGTCTTCTATTTCTTCTTTCAATACATGTTTCTTTGTCTTCTTATCTTTTTTTAGTTCACCTACATTCACACATGATAATAAAATTTTAGAATAAAATTTTGGAGGCTACATGGCCTCTTGAGAAGCTCATTTCAAGAGCTCTTCTTCATCTTCATATTGTTGTGTTTCAAGAGAGGGTAAAAATATCTCTATTACTTCCTCTTCATATATTTTCTTGTCCTCCTTAAATATAAATTCTTTAATATTTTCTTCTTTCTATCCAGTTGACACCTTCTTCATTTCTTATTTTCACTCCTCTTCAATTTTCTCTCTTCTTTACTTATCCAACCTACTAATTTTTTTCTTTGTCTTCTTTCTATAAGTAATTGTGTAGGACACTTAACCTTTTTTATCATCACCACTCAAACTTCTTGGTTTACTTCCTCTCTCATTCTTTCCATCATGCTTACTAGTTGTTCCACCTCCTTTCTTATCTCTTCTCTCACTTTCTGCATCCATAACTCACTCTTTCTTGTTAACTTCATCTTCTTCTTTTCTCTTCCTCTCTCTTTCCTCTTTCTCTTTCTTCTTTTGGCATAGTAACTGAACCAAACCCTTTATCATCTCTATTTCTTCTTCCATGTTCTCTTTTCTCATTTTTTTCTTCTTCACATGAAAGTATTTTTTGCCTCTCTTTTCTAGTACCCTCATTGTTATCACAAAAAAGTAGCACCCTAATATTTGGCTATGCAGATCTCTACTTTTTGTTAACATGGGACCATCTCTCAATTTTCGGGACTTGCTACTTAAGACGGACCTCCAAAGAAGGTCGGATTCCTCTACCTATTATAATTCTAAACTACTCCTAGAAGGGAAAATGCAACTAACTAATCCTAATATAACCATGCCAAGGGACCAGGGAAAGAGAGAGAGAGAGAGAGAGAGAGAGAGAGAGAGAGAGAGAGAGAGAGAGAGAGAGAGAGAGAGAGAGAGGTGCATGGAAATGAAATCCTACACTAACAGAGGTGATAACACCAGAAATAGGGGTGGAAATATCCTATTTGAGGGAGAAGGAGAAGGAAAATGTAACAAGGAAAGGCCAGACAGTTGTGACACAAACCTAGGGCAACATTCACCATATTTTCTCCATGAGACACAACAACAAAGACCTGGAAATGAGAAATATGTGCACAAAATATAACAACAAAAAATGGAGAGGCAAGGGAATCTAAAAAAATAAATGCAAGGGTTGAAAGAACACCACAAACATAAATTTTATTGCTTCAACTATTGTACACTCCATTACATTGATGAAGTAGAGGCACAAATACATTTTCTAGGCCCATGAGAAGGTTTTCATCTAATGATGTTGAGTAAAAAAAATGGCAGAGTTTCCCCACATCTAAGAATATCCCATTACTTCTCAAATGAGAAGTTTACGATATCATTAATTCCCTAAAAAAGGGTGTGGGAAGCCCTACAAAACTTGTTTTCCAATGTCCCTTTTACTTGCTAGAGAATAAAAAGATCATAATGGTTCATTAAATACATTTTCAACTGCCTGGGAAATGTTCTTTTGAAATGGGAGAGTTTTTACCTTTTATGCCCACCAAATCCACCTACTTTCCATATTTTATTGTTTCATGATGAAGAGCTCATAAATATGATTCCAACGAGTAAATATTTTTGGATTTGGTGCCCTGGGGAGTGAGTTATGGTAATTTGGGTTTGTAAGGTGACTCAGCTCAGGTTTGTAAGATCACATTACTACCCAACTCTATCAATCTCAAACTCCGAGTTACTCACCTTCTTCACCTACGGGGTTTTTGGACACCTCTGCTCATGGAACCGAACCAGCTTCACATAATTTTGGCCTTGCTTTACTTTGGGATTTCGAACCCCTATTGCTTCACAACAATGGTACATTACATCGACGCATTACTCCCTTCCTTTCCTCCTTTACAAGTTTTTCAGCTGCAACTTCTTTACTCACGTTTTGACTTGAGCATTACTTCAAAGTAGTCATGAGTCATATCCCCACATAAATCTTTGCTCTTCCTTTGCTTTGTGGGGTTTTAGAATTTCTGTACTCATGTTTTTTCTTGTGCTTTACTTTATTTCTTTTAGAAGTAAAGAAATGTGATTTCTACACATGACTCTTTTGCATTGGCCCTTCCGCGGGTTTTCTGATGTGCTTTACTCATATTTTTTAGCAAACTTTACTTGATTACTTTTATCACTAGAGTAACATCATTTTACTGATTTACTTTGCTCCTCCTTTGTTTTGCGGGTTTTCACTTGGCCATTACTACCTTGCTTCAACTATTTTTTTGGGCTTTGGAATAGCTCTACTTTTTAGATGTCTTACATCAAAACTCCACACAAATCTCTAAACTTCAATTTTTTCCATTTTTCTGATTTTTTTCTAGCTTCTTTGGATTTCTCTTGGACTGAGGAGTTAGAAAAATAGAGTAAAGTTCCCTAAAGCCATTTTTTTCCATTTTTTCCATTTTACTCCATAATTGACAAGCATTAAAATAAAGCAAAGGGAAATGCCTCTAAATGATTCCAAGTGCCTAAAAATCACAAGAATTTCCTGAAATCTCCAGATTCTCCATTGAAAATCCATGAAGTTTTCCAAGTCCAAATTTTCAAGTTGTTCATTTCTACCATGGTAAAAATGGATAACACTCACCTTAGGCCTCTCCTAGTATTTTGGCACTTATCTTCTTTTCTCTCATTATTTAATTTTCTTCCACCTTGTATTTCTTCTTACATTGTTTATATCTCCTTCTTCTAGCCACTTCACTTTTAAAATTTTAATTTTTCTCTTTAAAAAGACTTCCTTTTTCACCTTTAAAGAGAAAACATTCTCTGATAATAATTGATGTAGTGGATTTTGGTGGACCCAGTAAAATTATAATTCATAAATTGTAGACACCTAAAATATGCTTACACATTTTTATTGATAAAATTATACTAGTTATCCTCTTTCCTATCATTTTCATTTTAATTAGTGATTTCTCACTAATTAACTAATGTTTCCCTCTATTCTGGTCAATTAGCGACACTTTGTTAACTAACTAGCCTTTATCACATTCTGGATGCCAATTAATGACACTTCGTTAGTTATAATCCTCTTTGAATCAATTAATTAAATATTATGAGTTAATCAAGCCTTTTTTAACAATATATTTAATCAATAAACCCTTTTATTGGCTAAATCCCTCTTTCAAATGCTTCAAATCATATCAAATTCCTCCTAAATCACCTCCAAATAGCCTAAAAATATTATTCTAGCCTATTAATTAATCATACTTGATTAATTAAATCATCTCCAACTCCCATGAGTTGTTTGATTACTTGTTAATTCCTCTAATCAAGCTTAACAAGTCTAAATCTACTTTATCATGTATCCCACAAGCACTAGCTTGCAAGCTTCTCCTAAATAGGAAAGCTATGTAAAGGACCCTCCTACATCCTTCACACCTTACACCATAATTTTTATAGTATTTCATATAACATTATGATAAGAGCCTTCTCCATTATTTGGAAATCTACTTCATCTTAGCATCCATTCTACCATTATTGATTAGAAAGCAAGATCCAAGCTTGTCCTTGTAGCCATTTCTTGGCATGATCCTTCCCTCTCTTTAGAGATCAAACACATATATTTGATTACTCATAATCTAAAGAGTATTATGTTTTAGATTAATCATACATTAATAGAATTGAAATGGTTAGAGTTAGGTGATTTAATTCATGTTTATGAAAAACAACTAGTTTACTTTAAGCTCTAATCATAATGTTAATGTTTGATTTAGCTTTTCTTTGAAACTACTAGGTGTTATTTTATTTCAATTAGCATAGAAATTTTAATATGAACACATTCGGCACGCTTGGTGGGACATACTCCATTGTCGTTTGCATTTAATTTCAATATTTTTAGATTAGTTTCAAAATTTGAATATTAACCCTCATTTTTAGCATATTTTAGATAAATATGGTGTTTCTTAAATAGATTAGTTGAGTTTGAATTGTTTTGTTTCTCAGGTGAGGTGTTGCCAAATTTGGATCATTATTATTAAATGGATCAAATTGACAAAGTTTTGAGATTTTTTAATTTTTTTATTATTAAATCATGTGTTTTGATGATCTACATGTGCCTTGCGCTAGCATGAAGGAGGCTTGTGTTTTTATCACTAGGCTAGTGTCAACGTGCACAGGCTTTTGGTACCATTTCCAGGTTTGCACTACCACTGGCTTAGTTTTTTTTGCTCTGTGTTGAAATCTTCATGTCTTTGTTAGGCTTATGCTACTATATCTTTGCCTATTCTAGTGTAACACTGTCTGGGTTTTCTGTTTTAGATCTATGTTTTTATCTCTAGTATTTTGCTATTGTTCTCAGAATTGTGTTACCTTGCATAGGCTTGTGTTATTATTGTTAGGCTTGTGCTAGTGTGTTGTGTAAAATTTTGGCTCAGTTTTTGAGGTGTCTAGATTCTAATTTTTTGTGTTTCTGTTGTTTTACAGGTTTTCCTAATTGTTTTCTGTAGGTTTTAACATTTTTTAATCATATTTATAACATGGTGTTAATATTTAATGAGAATTATGTTTCCATTCTTTATTGAAGCTATACTAAAGTTTGTGTATGATCTTCTCTTGCACCTTAGGGTAGTCTTGAGAATAAAAAACAACTTTAGTTTTCATTTTTCTAACATTTGGTTGATTAGAAACTTAATCTTTCATTTTTTTACGGAATGAATAATTTATCAAGAATTGTTTAAAGTTAATTTGATTTAAAGTTTTCCTTTACATTTATCTAGTTGAGTCAATTATTGTGTATGCTCTTCTCTTGCATCCTTATAAGATCTTGAGAATCAAAAGAAACTTTGATTCACTTTATATTGGAAACTAATAAGTATTTTGTGTACAAGACCTAATGCTTGTCAAAGACTTGGGATCTAAACAAAATCTAACTACAAGTGTGTTGCAGGTTTCCAATGGCGTGCTAAACCACATTTTAATCAAAAGATTAAAAAAACACGCCAATTTATTCATCACACTGTATTTACATGTTTCAGTTAAGAGCTACGGCTCGTTCGCTTTAAACTGGTAGAAGTATCATGGCATAAGCCATAAAAATCATTATGAGGATTACCCCAGGAACCCCAAATTAGTCCACACCTTGAGAGAACTGGTGGAGGAAATGGGAAGTTCCCCGCTACCCCACTTAACTAGTTAAAAACATTTGTGAGAAAATTTTCATTCTTCCCGTATGGGGCCCCATTCATTAATTTGATTGTGGGGTGATGGTATATTATCTAGAATCGATTCTAGAAATATGTACCTATTTTAGGAAAGAATCGGAAAGTTTGTGAACAAAAGATTAGGAAACCATTTGGCACTGGGGCTAACTTGACTTTATCCATCATGTTCCAAAGAACTCTCACAAAGTGACAACTTTTTCGGATTCAAAACCTTGTTATTCAAATAAGGGGAGAGTCCATTGAAGTTGAAGTTCCATGTTCTTCATCATGAAACTTATAAGGAATTACTTTATCTTAGTTTCTACCTTGTCCTAAGACAAGGTGAAACTCTTCCAAAGTTATGCTAAGTATTTTTCATCACCACCTGGTCTACTCCTTTGTTTTCTTATTTCCCTTTTTGGGGACAAAAGAAAGCAACATACGTGGATACCACTAGAAATAATCATGTCACCCACTTTTTTATTCTACTCACATGACTAGGTTGTAATTCTGGAATGTGAGTGATAAATGTGTGAATGGTACGTCTTCATGTTCTATTAGGCCCTTTGTCTCACACCCATATTAAGACTCATCATTGTAGCTAGTTTTTATTATCATTGACTTCCTTTGAGTTGTTACACTTCCCACATTATATCAATACACTTGTGATACTTACATCTTGTTTCCTTTATGAAACTGTGATTTAATTCTCTAAGTTATATTGTTACATTTCTCACATAAATAACAACTTCTTGATATACTTAGACTTAGTTTTAATCCCAACATTGCCTTGAGTTTTGGAAAGTGTCATCGTTACACTTCTCAGATTGCAGTAACATAATTTTGATACAAAAATCTTTCTTTGTCTACAAATCTTGATTAACGTGTCCAAATAGTGTTGTTGCGTTGCTCGCATTTGTAGCCTCCATTTTCAAATACTTAGAATTTTTTTGTTACTAAACTTGTTTTAGTATACCTTGTTTGGTGATAATGTCAACAAATTCTTAGTATTTAGGTCTTGTTTATTCTAAACTTGACCTAAGTGTTGATATTGTGTTGTCATTATTTTCACCAAACCTAACTTTGAAAATGTAGGGAGTAGTTATTCTTTTGATTGGATCATAGCCTTGTACTTGATTGTTTTGTTCTAGATACTTCTTACTATACGGTACCCTATCTGGGGATCATTATTTATTCTTTGGTGTCCTTGGTTCATATTTCCTTGATCCTTTGGATTCATTGCCATTTATTATTTTACATTCTTTGTGATGATTTGACAATGTTACGCTATTTGGTTTTACCTAGGGTCCATTTTAAATCAGCCTTAGTAAGACCTTCCCTATTATGCATCCTATCACAAGGATGGGGCATTAAAACTTAGGGTCAAACCCCTTTGTAAATGACAAGATAATCCCACTTTTTAAAGACATCACCATTTTTTATTATATTGGTGGTGAGGATAATTCTCCTTAGGAAGACTTTGAGTGTAGTACCGCCCAAATAGACAACTTTTTGTTTCAAAATAGACATGAGATTCTTGTGTGTGTTATAGAGTTAGGGGCCAATTTTCCACCTATGTTTGATCACTCTCTCCTTGCCAACATGATTCATGGAGAGGAAGAAGTAGAGTGTCCTCCATGTAACATTAATGAAATCCTAAACCCATGACATGCTTCTACTTCCGAGCAACAGAATGAGGAATAATTTCCTTCTCAAAATGATGGAGGATATCACATCCTTGTTGTCGAAATTCATTGTGAGGATCATGAAGAACATGTTAATCATGAACAACCTCCTCCTCATGAGAATCGTGAAGAGATACCAACCTAAGAGGTTACCTTGGAAAAAAAAATACAAGATCTTACTCCCCAATTGGAAAGCTTGGCTTCACATGTTAATAAGGAACCAACGAAGACTTCTAGAACAGAAAAACCTAGAGCTTCGTATCACAAGTTCTATACCAAAACTCCCCATCGGAAAAAACATAAAGAGTCATATGAAGATTTATACACATATAATAAAGGTGTTGAAACTATATATTTAACCGCTTATATAAGGTAACACCACCTATAAAGGGGAAACTCTTCGACCAAGAGTGGTTGTCCATAAGAATGCCCTTATCGCTTTACAAGAAGGTAATGTAGGCTAGAGTAAAAAGTATAAGTTTGAGGATCTATGACCACATCCCTTCAACAGGGCTATGTTTCAAATACCTTTCCCTCGTCACTTTAATTTTCCTAATTTTGACAAATACAAGAGAAAAGGTGATCCAAGAGACCACATTAAAGACTTCTATAGGGCATGTCAAGAGGTCATTTGTACTGATAATTACCTCATTCACCTTTTCCCATGGAGTCTAGGGGGTCAAAGACTTGAATGGTTTTTACATATACCTAAAGGATCCATTTCTACATGTCCAGAATTAACAGAACACTTTGTGCGTCACTTCTCCTTTAACATGGAAATTTTTGTTACCATGATATATTTGTGCAATGCAAAACAAAAAAACAATGAAATCTTCATTGGTTTTTTACAAATATGGTGAGGGATTGGTATTCGCTTCCCTTTCTTCATACAAGAGAAATAGTTGGTCAGTATATTTGTACCTGACTTACACCTCGAGATTACTTTCCACTTACAGATGCATTTTGGAAACACATTTGAAGAAGTCATAGAAAAAGGTAGTCAAATAAAAAAAGAATTGTTAGCAAAAGGGACTTTAAAACCCTTCTCACATGATAATCAAAATTGAAAGCCTAACGAAAAAACCAAATTTCATTCCAAACAAGAACAATAATGTCATAGGTGATGGTATAACGGATATTCAAAACCATGCTCCTTTGAAGCTTGTTAAGGGACCTCCGACCCCTAAGTACAAACATTGCATTTTCACCCCTTTATTTAACTCTATGTCATCTATATTAAAATAGTTAGAGGTATTCAACATGGTTAAATACCCCAAAACTATACCCTATGGAGATGACACACCTAAGCCATCATGGTTTAGAGAAAAATAATATTGCGGGTTTTATCGTGTTAGGGGTCACAAAACTGATAAGTGTTTGAAGTTTAAACACTGTTAGGAATATCTATGTTGTAGTGTGAACATAGAATATTATGTAAGTGATTATATTATCTAGGATAATATAATATGTGTTGTAATAATTAATTACATTATTGTAAATGTAATTATGAGTGGGTGAGTAAATATTGTTATGAGTTGTTGAGTAAACAGATCATTAACAATATTAGTTTTGTGAGAAAACAAAATCTCACGTATAATAGCATGGAGTTGTTTTAGGAGTTATGTGTGGAGATATTTATGGAGATTATATCTCCTTAAATATAGGAACAACATCTCCTATTTAAATGGATGTAATACTTCCTATGTATTGAGCAAGAATAAAGAGTAAGATTTCGAATTTTCTTTATGCAATTATGATATTAACTTTTCAAACACTTCATATAGGACTTAATTGATAGTGGTGATGTGGAAATGGATTCCTCTACCCCTAGTAAATCTGCCAATGCAAACATGGGAATTTACAAAGAACCTTTCCCTAAGCATAACAAAATAAAGGAAAATTCAGATCAAGGACAGTTGTCCCAAACCAAAACTACCTATTATGTTACAAAAATGAGTAATCCTTTTGATTCCCAAATTGGTTGTGTTAGCTCACCTTTTGAGCATATCAACACCATTAAAATTAAAATGAAGGAGTGGACCATGGAAAAATGACATGCTCACCTTGTTATCTCATAACCTCCTCTATTTATCTCAGAGGAAATTCATTATGATGTTTTAAAGAAACTTGAGAAAACTACTACTAAGATTTCGATCTTAGATCTTCTCAAAATCTCTAATGTTCACAAATACATCCTTTGTAAAACTTTATAGGGGTCAGGAGTGTCAGTTGATATTGACCCTACACACTTCCAAGACATGGTCACACAGATTTCTCCAATGGAGCACATAACCTTTATTCATGAAGAGATTCCTAAAGATAATCCTACCCATAAATTACCTTTACACATTGAGGTAATTATCAATTATAATAAGATAAAAAGGGTGCTTATGGATGATGGATAGGGCTTGAACATTTTTACTTTAAAATGGGTCCAACAACTAGGTCACATTGATACATATATAGAAAATAAGGTCATTACCATCAAGGTATATGATAATGAAGCATGTAAATCAGCCAACATGATCACTTTCTCACTCGGAGTAGGGCCTACTACTCATGATACTAAGTTCCATGTTTTAGACTTGGAGCTTTCTTACAACATACTACTCAGTCGCCCATGGATTCATGCCATGTAGGCCGTAAATTCTAGGTATCATCAGTGTCTGAATTTATACCATGAAGGAAAGATCATTACTATTTAGGGGAATTATAAACCCTTTGCTCATTACATAGCATTGTTAGATTATTTTCCCACCACTTACAAATGTCCTTCTACAGAGATAGTTGTTCTAATTCAATGTAAGTCTCTTGCCTCAAGCATTTATCCAGACACCTTGGGTTCTCGTGATGATGGTGCTTATACTTAAAACTCTCCCTTTGCTTCATGGGAGATTAAATTTGATGCAAATGGCTGTGAAGAATATGATCTTCAAAAATCCCTTTTAGTTTCTAAACTCCCCCTATCTCCTAAGACATGCAAGAGGCCTAACTAAAAATATCAAAGCCCCTAGAAGCATTGTAACATCAAAAATTTTACTCCTGGTGGTCTATTAACATATGATAAGTTGTTTAAGAATATTTTATCCTAACCTTTGGATGATGAGATGCCTCTATGCTATCTAATCACCTAGATATGTTATCCCAATTAAAATTATGTATGATATGGGATACAAAGGATATGGTTCCGGCATCAACGAACAAGGTATGCAAGAATCTATTCCAATATCAAATGACAATTTTTGTAATTATGGTATTTATGTCCAACCATATGGGTCCAATCCACTAGAGGTCAAAGAAACATCTTTTGAATGAGAAGATAGTTCATCTAATTGTGAAATAAAAATAGATTCCCAATGTAGTCTTTACGAATACCTTTCCTCTATGAACTTATTTTCAAACACGAATATATTAACCATATCCCCTACCAATCCCGAGTTAAAATTTTTCTATCCTTACCTTTTCCATTTGGACCAATAAAAACATGTACCAATCAACCTCTTTGAAAATGACAAGGAAATTGGTGAGTTTATGGGTCTTCGTGATGGTATTCTAGTTGGTGATCATAAGTAGGGCTTCTCAATTTATATTGACGCATGCACATACTTTGGGGAGGAGGTTGAGATTCATGGTTAGAAAAATAAAAATAAAAATAATGACAATATATCCTTAGAGACAAATAAAAAGTCCAAGTCCTATAGTGAAAACCTCTTTGAGGCACTTGCAGACAAACAAATAGCTGGACATAAAAATTGACCATACTAAAGGTGAAAATATTATTGAGATATATTTAGAAGAATATATCAATCTCCCCCCTAATCCTATGTGCATGGAGGAAGAATCCAAGTTTTTTTTAGAGGATATCATAGATGTAAACATTTGTGTAGAGGAGATACCTATAATGGTCAATTTGGGAGCTTCTCTCTCATCCCAAGAACAAAAGACCTTTGTGCTACTTTTGCATGATTTTTTTAGATATCTTTGCTTGGTCCTATGCAGACATGCCCAGGTTAGATCCAACATTAGTAGTGTATGACCTAGTTGTGCATGAAGAATCAAAGCTTATAAAACAAAAGTTCAGAAATATGCATCCTCGCATTGCCTTTTTAGTAAAATAAGAGCTAGAGAAACTATTAGCACTAGGATTCAATAGGCATATAAATTATTCAAAGTGGATTTCAAACATAGTCCCTGTACAAAAGAAACCCATCAGTATTAGAATCTATATATATTTCAAAGATATAAATAAATATTTTCCTAAGGGCGACTTCCCTCTTCCTAATATTGACATGATTATCAACTCAACAACTGGTTATGAAATGCTATCACTCATGGATGGATTTTCAGGGTATAATCAAATTAAAATAGTTGAGGAAGATAAACACAAGACAAATTTTACAACCCCATGGGGGACATTCTACTATAAATTCATGCCCTTTGGCCTCAAGAATATAGGAACAACATATCAACGGGATATGATTGTCATCTTTCATGATATTGTCAATGACATAATGGAAGACTATGTGGATGACATCTTGGGTAATTCTAGGACTAGATAAGATCACCCAATGATCTTGAGGTGCATCTTTCAGTGTCTTAGGGACTATAAATTCAAACTCAACCCGAATAAATGTGTCTTTAGCATGTTATTAGGAAAATTGTTAGGTTTTATTGTTTTAGGGAGAGTAATTGAAGTAGATCTTAAAAAGGTTACTCCCATAACATAAATTCCTCCTCCTAAAACATCAAGAAATTGTGCATATTGTAAGGAAAGATTCAAGAAATTAGAAGATTCATATCCTATCTTGTAGAGAAGTGCCACTCATTCATACATTTTCTAAAGAAAGATCTTGACTTTCATTGGGGTCCAAAACAAAAACAAACATTTTCTTTTCTTAAGGAATATTTTTCCAAACACCTTGTGTTAATGTTTCCTACCGTAGGCAAACCAATGCTATTGTACATTTCTATAAATCAATTTTTAATTGGCATACTGTTGGCCCAATATGATATAAAGCAAAAAGAAAAATATGTTTATTACCTTAGTCATACGTTGATTTATTATGAGATTTACTACCCGCCGATTCAAAAGGCTTGCTTCATCGTAGTTTTTTATTTTCAAAACAATCGTCACTGTTTTCTGACTAATAAGACCAAGCTCATATAAAAAGTGAACCCATTGAAATACTCATTATCAAATCCTACAGTTATTGGAAGCATGGTCAATTCGATCATCATACTAAGTGAACTTGATATTGATTACATCCATTAGAAATCAATTAAATGGCAGGTGATAGAAGATCAAATAGTCAAATCCCCTTTGTCAGGTACTAAACCAGTGAATCGAGAACTTCTAAATGCTTCTACAATGTTCCGTGAGGAAACTATTACATGGCAGCTATAATTTTGTTGACAAGAAAAAATTTTGGGGAAAAATTGGTGGATTTTTTGCCAACACTCTGGGAGTCTAATTCCCTCTACTTAACTGGTGTAGCTGTTGTATATGCATGCGTGAGTAAAAAGGAGTATTTTCTTGGTATCCTTACAGCTGAGGATCTAACAGGGGTACTCCACTGACCCTGCGGAAAAGATAGAAATTTCTTTCTAGAGAGGATTTTTTCTGAAGAGTGGGAAAGGGGAGTGAGAAAAGAGGTAGGATAACTAATGTTGCAGGTAGAAAATCATATTCTTGCACACACTAGTTAGAAATTTCATCACATGCACTAAAATTAGGAAGAAACAATATTGCAAATAAAAACAAGACCAATTAGAATTTAATGAACAAAAAGTATCAATAAACCCCTTAGTCAAAAAAGGATCGAAACTCCTTCTTCTTGTACTGATACTCAAGAAGAAATTGTACATAGTATGAGAATGGAAGACATTGCGAATATGGGAAAAGTGGCTAACTCTTTTCACTCAAAAGTTAGAAAAATATCTCTCATGAACTTACAAGAATACAACCAGCTAGAAGAATTTCAGAATTAGAACCCCTTGGAATGAAGATCTTATTACAATTTATAGTGCTAAACTTGAATCCTCATCTTCCTGATGATCTTTCATATTCCTCATTTTGAATTTAGACTATTCATATTCATATTCAAATATTAATTCCCTTTTATAAAAATAAGGTGACTTAAATTTTACTTCATGTCTCTAAAGTCACTTTAAGACATATCAAAAAGTGCAAACCCTCAATGCAAAATTAGAACATAGAAGAGAGAGAATGTTGGAGGGGAAAGAAGGAGGAGGAAAAGAAAGGATGATGTCCCTGATGAAGTCTATAGATCCTTTTTGATTGAAAACTCAAGTTAAGTGAGACTCTGAATCTTTGAACTCCTTGCACCCTAAGAAACTCCTTCAAATTAGCTCATGAATGCTTTCCAAATTAAATGAACTATTCCGCTGATGATCGCAACTCCTAGCATGTGTATGATATACATATGACCCAAACTATGTAGTGAGTGTTGAAAAACATTGTCCAGTTCCATGAGATGGACCTCAAATTCCCTATGATCAATGCCCATAGATGATCCAGAATGATGTTGTTTACCTAAATGATCATCCCTCTATGTCCCATTGTGCCAAACTTTCCCTTTGAGAACAACCTACTATTTTTAGTAAGTATAAATGGGGCAACTTACTAATTCATATATGAAAAGGAGGTTGGTGGACCTAGTCAAATTCGAATTCACAAGCCAACAAAGCTAGTCAAAAGATCTAAAATCATGTCAAAACATGCCCAAATATTCCAAATCTCAAGAACCCACAAAGAGGATACAAGTACCAAAATACATATCAACACTAATTTAGAGGCTACATCCACTTCTTACCCGCTCAATTACATATAACTAACATGAATTAAACTTTGAAAAATTACCAAGGCATCATCACATTTGTTTACCTATTTGAGTTTGTTTCATGCTACTACGCCATCTTAAACTCAAACCTTATTTCTTGGAATAACTTATAAGTACTTAGAGGCTATTGTTAACCTTTTGTATACCCTTTATGAGAATAAAACTCCTCTCAAAATGTTAGCATCTAAATCTAAGCCCAACTCCTTTTATTCTCCTTTTACCGTTTTCAACTAGCCATGTTTACCTACAAACCTTATAGTTGGAAACAACTCATTAACACGCCTGAAAAAGTAATCATATATTTGAATACCCTTTATCCTTTTATTCCCCCCCAATTCACTAATCACCTTTGTAATTAGGTATTCTAAGTCTTTATTAAGTATTCAAACTGAAATTTGATCATATTTGTCTCCCACATGTGATTCTAATAATAAAAATTTACACACATAATATTATTAGTATAAATACCCTACAATCCAATATCCAAAAGAACCAGTTGATAAAACACAAATTATGATGTTTTTAGAAATTTGTCCCAAATCCTAGAACTATGCTAGAAACAAGGGTATTGTCCCTTTCAAAAAAATATTTACCAATAATAAAAAAATGCTAGCAACAAGAAACTAAAAAATAAATAACTTTTGCATGTGAGGGTTTTAAGACTTAAAAATACATGCAAAAGTTTTTTCCTAACCTATTACACCTCCATACCAAATTTTAGAACATATATCCTCATAAAACATGAGCTATGCACATGTTACCATGTTTGTGCATGATTTGTGTTCTCATAACATGGTAATAGACTAAGTTTATTAGTGTTATTTATCTATACTCACATGAAACAATGATAAAAGACACTGCCTACTCTTCCTCACTATGTAAAATTTTTTCCTTTATAATTTGAATCTTTATAAAGTCATTTTAAATGTTTTAGGGCATAGATAACACAAAATCTCTTACCTCCATCTCATAATGTCAATGGAAATGGTTGAACACTATTATTCCATATTCTTCAAACACCTTCAATATCTCTTTCATATGATTTTTATAATTGCACAACTCATATCTACCTGTAATAATAAAATTATCCTTTAAAAAACATTCATCTTTCATCCATTATGCATAAGCTTATAGAATTATCACAGTATCATCTTTCAAGAACTCATTCACATTTGTTATTTACATGATATAATACATGATTCGTGAGCTTCTTAGATTTTTAATCACTTCTCTTTCTCTTATAAACCCTATCCTATCATCTAACTCTTCCCTTTTTGAATAATCATCTCTAAATGATCAAAATGAGAAGTTAGGTCACAAACTTACCTAATTCAACTATGGTGAGAGTCACTATAGTTAGCGAAACCTATCAAGAAGAATTTATACACATAACTCAAGCTCATTTATTCCCCTTGACATCCATGTATAGATTTTATTCATCATAACCTGTCACCTAGACCGCTAGACACAACATTATAAAATTCAAATATTTTATTCCCCTTGACACACATACCAAAAGAGATCCAAATGGACTAGAATCCATCCCTAAAAACCTTTAAAAGGCCACCTACACCAAATACACTTATGAAAACCAAAATTTTACTGTTTACAAGAAATTTTTCTCCGACATCATACTCCCCAAGTGGGAAGATTTAAGCTCCCATGCAAACTTTTATTCTTCTTTCTTGTTTTCCAACTTCTTTCATTATTTTATTTGCTTATCCTCTTATTATGCTCAAATCCATCTATCATGACTCTTATTTTTATTTTCTTTGTCTTCTTTACTTCTTTTTTAATTCATTTCCATGAATCTTTATTGTTTTTGTCTTCGTTATTTATATTCTTTTCACCTTCAACTCTCAACTAATCTATGAAATCAGGCTCATGCTAGTCTTCATCCTCCCATGGATTATTCAAAATTGATTTAACTTGATATTAATATTCTTTTAATTCTTATTCACCATGGAATATCTTCAAAAGATCTTTTTCTTCTAGTTTATAGTCTTCTTCATTTTAGAAAAAGTTTTGTATTTTCTGAAGTCATCATGATTATTTTCCATATCAACTCTTCATCTGTTGTATGTTCATGTTCATCTTCATTTCTTCCATCATCTTTAGATTTTTGGTCTTCTATGTCTTATTTCAATACATTTTTCTTTGTATTCTTATATTTTTTTAGTTCACCTACATTCACACATGAAAAGGCCATGTTAGAATACAAATTTGGAGGCCACGTAGCCTCTTGAGAAGCTCCTTTCAATATCTCTTTTTCATCTTCGTGTATTTTTGTTTAAAGACAAGATAAAAAGCTCTCTATTACTTCCTCTTCATATTTTTGTTTATCCTCCATAAATATAACTTCTTTAATCTTTTCTTCTTGTTATCCACTTAACACCATCATCGTTTTCTTAATTCCACTCCTCTTCATTATTCTCTCTTCTTTACTTATCCAAGCTACTAACTTTTTTCTTTGTCTTCTTTCCATAAGTAACCTTATAGGCCACTTAACCTTTTTTATCATCACCACTCCAACTTATTGGTTTACTTCCTCTCTCATTCTTACTAGTTGTTCCACCTCCTTTCTTAAATCTTTTATCTCTTTCTGCATCCATAACTCACTCTTTATTATTAACTTATTCATCCTTTCTTCTTTTTTATTCCTCTCTCTTTCCTCTTTCTCTTTCTTATTTCTACATAGCAACTGAACCAAACCCTTTACCATCTCTATTTCTTCTTCCATTTTATCTTTGCTCTCTTTTTCAATTCTTTAAAAGAAAGTATTTTTCACCTTGCTCTCTCCTAGTACATCACCTAAGGCCTTTCCTAGTTTTTTGGCACTTATCTTCTTTTCTCTCAACCTCCAATTCTGTTCCACCTTGGATTTATTATTACCTTCTTTCTATCTCCTTCTTTTAGCCTTCAATGGATATGGTTTCTTCTCATACCACTTCACTTTCAAACTGTTCCTATCTTTCTCTAAAAAGGACTTTATTTTTTTTATTTTAAAAAGAAAACATGCTTTGATACTAATTGATGTAGAGGAGTTTTGTGGGCCCATTAAAATTATAATTAATAAACCAACAAATTTATTCAGAAGATCCAAATCATGTCAAACGATGCCCAAATATTCCAAATTTGAAGCACCTGTAAAGATCATACAAGTACTAGAATACATATCAAGACTAATTCAAATGCTACATCCACTTCTTACCTTCTCAATTATATCCAATAAACATGATTTGAACTTTCACAAAGTATCAAGGCATCATCACATCTTGTTTACCTATTTGACTTTATTTTATTCTACTAGCCCTTCTTAAACTCAAACCTTATTGCTTGGATTAAATTAAAAGGAATTAGAGGCATACAAATCCTCTCAACTCCTTATGGGCATACAACTCCTCTCAAACCTTTTTGAATACCCTTTATGGGCATACAAATCTCAAAATTTTAGCATCCAAATCTAACCCCAACTCCTTTTATTATATTTTTTTCCATTTTCAACTAGACCTCTTCTTCTATCCCTATTTACTTGCAAACCTTATAGTTGGGAGCAACTCATTAACAATCCTAAAAAAGTAATCATATATTTGGATACCATTTATCCTTTTATATCTTTTCACAAATTTTCTTAGTCCAACTCTTCATACATTCCCTCTAACTCACTAATCACCTTTGAAATTAGTTCTAGGTCTTTACTAGGCATTCAAACTAAAACTTGATCATATTTTTCCAAGATTCACAAGAACCCAATTGATAAAACACAAATTATGATGTTTTTAGATATTTGTCCCAAATCTCAGGACTATGTTGGCAGCAAACACTCAAAAATCAATAAATTTTGCATATGAGGGTCTTAATACCTAAAAAAACTTGAAAATATTTTTTCCAGATCTCTTACACTTCTATACCAAATTTTAGAACCTATCTCCTCATAAAACATGAATTATGCCCATTTTACCAGGATTGTGCATGATTTTTGTTCTCAGAACAGGGTAATAAACTAAATTTCTCTAGTTTTCTTTCCTTATAGTCAATTGAAACAATGATAAAAAACACTCCCTACTCTTCCTCATTGTGTAAACTTGTCCCCTTTATAATTTTAATCCTTATAGATTCAATTTAAATGTTTTTTTATTAAGGCATAGATAACACAAAAGCTCTTACCTCCATCTCATAATGTCAATGGACATGGCTTCACTATTATTCCATTTTTTAAAAATACATTCAACACATCCTTCATATGATTCATATATCTCCACAACTCCTATCCACCCGCAATAACAATATTTTCCTTTTAAAAAAATCATCATTCATCCATTATGCATAAGTTTATACCATTCTCACAATATCATTGTTCAAGAATTCCTTCACAATTATTATTTTCAGGACATAGTATAGGCTTCTTGATCTTCTTAGCTCTATAATCACTTATATTAATTTTCTAAACCCTATCCTACCATCTAAGTCTTCCCCGTTCAAATACTCATCTTTAAATGACCAAAATGAGGTAGTTAGGTCACAAAATTACCTAACTCAACTATGGTGAGAGTGATCATAGCTATAAAAACCTATCAAGATGCATTTAGACACATGACTCAAGCTCATTTATACCCCTTCACATCCATTTATACCTTTTATTCATCCTAACCTACCACCTAGACCCCTAGAAACAACATTAGCAATTTTAAATATTCAAAAAGTGGTTTTAAAGGGAAACTCTAAAATCACATTATTACATACCAAAAGAGATCCAAATGGGCTAAAATCAATCCCTAAAGACCTAAGAAGGCCTCCCACACCTAATACACTTATGCAAGCCAAAATTTTACTATTTACAAGAAAATATGCTACTACATCACTCATATTTTATGTGGATTAATCTCAATACCTCATTTGGAGATGATATAGCCTGATAAATTCCTAGTAGTAACACCAAAAATGCACTTTTTTGGATTGAGTTATACATTATATTGTTGTAAGAATGTAAAAATATTACGAAGGTCAATGAGCTTATGAAAATAATCATGGAATATGCGAGTCACAGTGTGTTGGTATGAAACTCCAACATTTTTAAGTCCAAAGGGTATGGTATTACAACAAATAGTGCCCCATGGTGTGGTGAAGGATGCGTTCTCTTGGTTAGTAAGGTTGATTTTGATTTTATCATAGCCAAAAAACCCATCCATAAAGGAAATCATGTCATGACCAGAAATGGAGTCAACAATAGTATCAATAAGTGGTAGGGGAAACTATCCTTGGGGGATGCTTTGTTAAGATTGCGGAAGTCAGTGAAAATATGAGCCTACCCATTATGTTTCATCACATGGAAAATATTATAGACCTATTTTGGGTAGTCAACTATGTGAATAAATCATGCATATAATAATCATTTTATCTCTTCTTTGACTAATAGGGCCACTCGGGGTGCATCTTACAAATTTTTTGTTGCAGGGGTTTAACTCACTCGTGAAGCATGATGTTGTGCATAGCTATGGAGGGTTTGATACCATACATATCACTATAGTGCCAAGAAAATAAATTAGATAAATCCTACAAAACTTGTTGAATATAAGCTCACTCAGTATCCCTAAAAGAGGCTACTAAAATAATTAATCATGGATCCTCAAATGATTTAACAAAAATTATATCTTAATTAGAGGGAAAGACTAAATTAGATATATTAGAAACACACAATATACCAAAGTACCATGATAATCAAGTGCAACCAATAAGAGGAGAAGAGTGACTTGGATAATATTTGACTGCCTGAACTGGATCTGGACTGGACTAATAGTGGAACATGCTCATTCTATATTGTGTATTCATCTTCTAGAAAATAATGATCTGAAATTTATTCTAGATAGTATCTCCTAGAAGGGGACATAATTGTCTAGGTGTTAATGTCCTTGTAATGGGTTCATATCAGGTTCTTTCAGTGTCTGATAATATCACCTTCACTTCACTCTGTATCACATCCAATTCAATGTAGGGTTCTCTTGTCACACATGTACCTACAAAATAAACCCTAATTACCTACTCAAGACTCAAACACACATTAAACTAAATAAAATATGCAAATTCTTGCGTCAGAATGACCTCATTGGTCACCCCAATGTGATTTTCATAGAGTACTACACTACATTTAAAACTTAATGTATTGTTGCATTATTCGCTGCGCAAGAAGGGAAAATTCTGAATTCCATTGACACACATTATCTTGAGGGAAAATTAGTTGTATCCTGCTATCTTGGTGCAACATACATAAGGAAATATATAGGAAATAGTAAACCCCACGTGCCCCTTAGAATAGTTAGTAGGTTGTGTGTGTGTGTGTGCGTGCGCGCGCGCGCGCGCACGCTGCGTGTGTGTGCATGTGTGTGATGTGTTTTAATATTTTTCTTGAACTTCAACATTAAAAACATTAGAATCCAATCCAAAGTGATCAATACAAGTTTAGAAAATATAAACAAGTGATGGGTCATATTTAAATATAAGAACATAAGTGAGGGGATAGGAACACCCACATGGGGACACTAGCGTCAACTGCTTTTGTCCCCTAATGAGTTCTTATGTCTAGAAAGCTCAAAAGATAACTAAGGAAATATTTAGTTGATTAAAACATTATGTGATGTTCAAAAGTAAATGAATAATTCTAGAAAAATAGAGGACGAAAGCATGAAAAGATACAATATGTCAATGTAAATCAAAACAATTGTTATCGATGTCTATTTTTCTTGCTTAGGAATCATGCATATAATGTTATACTAGAGGCATAATGTAATAGTAATAAGTGCATAATTTTTTGTCTACACCAACCCATCTTATAATCATGATGCTAAAACATGATGTAATTTTCTTAGAATTTACATTTGGAATTTTTGTTCACCAAATAAACAAAAGACAAAATTCAATAGTTTTTATATTGTATGATATCATCAACTGTAGGGATATTTTTATTCCCGTTTTAAAAAATCTAACTTGAATTGTTGAATTGATCTATCATAAATTATGGATAAAATAATAAACTATTTCAAAAAAATTAATATTAGATTACTTTGATGGATTTTAGAATCCCTTTTTTTGAAATGATTGTATGTATTTTTCTAATTTTTTTAAATATATAAAATCACATTAAACTATTATTTCATGCATAAGGAATGATTTTAACATTCACACTATATATATTGTAGTTTGTTATTGAGTATTGAAAATTATTAAATAATAATTGTAACTCCTATTTTACTTTACAATATATAGTTATTTATTAAATGTATTATGTGGATGTACACTAGAAAAGTAAGTAGATAGGAAAAAGGAGAGATGAGTGAATCCAATTCAATATAAACAATTTAGGACACTACTCCTATAACTAATGTTATTTATAGACAAAAATGAGTCAATCTTAGAATGGGTTGATGAGGTATTTATCACTAAGACATTGTGCATTGGGATTGTACACCATGTCAAAATTATGCAATGAAATTGGCCATACATTGTGCATTGGTATTGTACACCATGCAAAAATTTTGCATTGGACTTGACCACTCAAAAAATGTAAAAAAAATGTTGCGTCCCACCAAAAATGTACTTCTTCATTGTAGGGCCCACAAATAACAAAAAATTCATAACAAAATAAAAAACATAAACTAAATCCAAATGATCAATTTTTTTTGTTAATACACGATTTATTTCAAACCTAGATGTTTCTACATCATACACCTTGGGTAATTTTGAAAACTTCTCGAGGAACTCGAATGCCATGTTTCATGAAATCTATAACACTTACCCAAGTAGCATCTTCAACATGTTTTTATTTATACTAACCAAGTACTACATATACTCCTTTTATGTGTATTTTCTCAATCAGGGTATCTATCACTCTTTCTTCTTCCTCACACACTCTTTCTTGCATCTTCCTTCTCTAATATAACTAACCATATTTTGATTATAAATCTTCAGCACTTTCTTACACTATGCAATCTAGATACATATACACCACTTAAATATGTTAGAGATATCAATGCTTACAATAAATTACATCCCATAAGCATTATAAGAATACTTCCTTATGATTATGCATGGTCATTTCTTCTCCAATTAATCTTATTATATGTACCATTATGAAACCTTTCCTTATATAAATTTTCTAAGGCCATATCTTCAACATGAATTTCAAATTCTATCCTATTCTCATATGTTTGATGTTTTTTTATCGTGCACTCATATTTTCTAACTAATTATGCACTCATTGGTGCACTTATTTAATACGTTATGTAAATTCCCCTATTTTTACATTCATTTATTCACTTCATGGTAAGTATCTCAACTCTATAAATCCTCTTGGGATGCTATCTTATAGAATGGTTTCTTCCATGTACTCACATTCACTAAATAATTGTAAGAATTTTTTTCTTACGCTAGAGATAAATACCATGCTCCCATATTATCTACAACTAATCATCTAAGAAAATATCCAGTCCTTATGTTTATAAATTATATTTTCCCATAGGTCTAAGGATGGTATGATAAATTGAATTTCAACTTCATATCCAACTTCTTCCATAATGTTCACCAAAAATGAAAAAAAATCCATGTTAGAAACTATATTGTGTGGTAATCCATGATCCTTACAATTTTCCTGAAGAAACAATTTGCAATATGTATTCCATAATTGGTCTTCCTACAAGTAATGATATGTTCCATCTTTGAAAATCTATATACCATTACAAAAGTGGAATCAACAACTCGTTGTGTTTTAGGTAGGCACAAAATAAAGTTATACTTATATTTCCCCAAGGAATCTAAGGAATAAGAAAAATTTTATACAACCATACATAATAATATCTCCCTTTAGCTACTTGACATACATGTAATTCCTACACACATATAAACACATATATGCTCATCTATTACCAAAAGTAATTATATCCTATATTTTATAATTTTTAATCCAAGCCGAAGCTCACTGCTAATCCTTTTCTATGTTTCTCACTCATTAAATTCTCTCACATTGATCCTCTCAGGATGCATAATTTCCCAACTTGGAACAACGATCATCTTGTAAAAATTATTCCAACCAAGGTGTCCTACCAATACTTTTGGGTAATGCACACACTTCCCATACATTTTTGAAATATTCATCCTATACATACAACACCTTAATGGATTTAACACCCATAGCTTATACTCCCATCTCTATCAACAAAATACTATGCCTACTGAGTGCATCAACCAACTTGTTATATTTTCTTCTTTTATTCCTCAACACAAACGTGTATCCTTGTAGGTACTCCACCCAGTTTATATTCCTATGATTCAATTTCCCTTGACTATTTATAAATTGTAATTCTTGATTATCAATATATAGTGTAAATTCCTTTAATAACAGGAATTTCCTCCACTTCTTGAGTGATTACATAATTACATAGAAAGATTGATCATACACACTATAATTACTCATTACATCATTAAATGTTTCAATAAACTACACAATACATCATCCTTATTGATCTAACACAACACTAATTTGGATAAACAATTGGCATTGAAATCAACCTAGAATATCACAAAATATAACAATACCTATATTAGCTATTTGGTTACCTTATTATTCAATTCTACAGATCTCTTCTTTGTAACTATTCTCTATATGAAACTCTTACTATACCATCACATGAAATTCATAATTAGAACATACAAAAAACTAAATTTCTTGATGAATATGTGGTAAAAATGAGCCAACCCATTAAAACTAAGTTTTTTCATATAGTAAAGGGGAAAATTATCAAGGTCCCAACCTTGGTACAATCAAATAAGACACAAAGCCAAGATATCATCATAAGGCATAAACCAAGTTAAAAAAGACATAGAAATAACAATCTAGTTACTTACCACCCACCAAAAAAACAAAATAGGACTAAATAAGAACAAAACCTAGACAAGACAACAACCAATAGCCCAAAAAATAATAAAAACAACCCCAAAACAACACCCAAAAATAGACTACATATACATGTCAAAGAGGGGAACCTTCATTACCTACATGGTGGCCTCTAAATATTATATAAAACCTTGATAGTTTCCTTATTATTTTGAGAAATATCTCTTTTACTCTTCTTCTTCACATGCTCATTTGAACCATTCTCATTCAAAAAAATTAAAATATTGACTTGGGAGAGGTGGATTTCCATAGTACACTTATTAAATCTATCCATAACCTCTATTCTGAGGGCAAGGGCTTAATAATTTTTCCTCAAATAAGAGACCATATCATTAATATTATTCAAAGGAATAGAATAGTCCATGTCAGTCCCTTTTCCATTTAAAAATTTACCCACCTTATTCTTCCCCATATCTAGAAGATTGCTACTAGTAGTAACATTTAGGCTCATGTCATCCTTATCTTCATCCAAAATAATGTTACAAAGATTAGTCTAAATCCTTAAATTCCATTGATTGGGAGGTCTAGGGGGTTTCTTCCTTTAAACAAAGTTTTAAATTTAAGCCCTAAAATTGGCTGAGGGAAGGTATCCAGAACATTATGATAAATAAGAAAACTAACTACATGATAGAGAGACAACACTTTCTTCCATAAATACACTCCCAGAGCATAGGATTCCAAAGAGTGGAGAATGTAAAAAGTAATAGTCTCTAGGGTTTGATGTTTGAAACGATTAAGTAAAACCAAATGATGTCTTTTTACAACCTGATTTCTCCCTTACAGAATAAGATATTTAATCACCATTTTAGCCACCTTGTCAAATGGTTTAGGAAGATAATATTTGAGAAATCCCCCATGAAAATGGAAAATAAGTTCACCATCCTGAAATAACTTCCTACTTTCCTCTTCCTTATCAATTTTTTTGTTAAAAAATATAATGCATTTCCTCTTGAGACCCATCACCTAAGTGATAAACTATTTTGTTCAAAATAAATCCTTAATGATGGCCAAACCAATAATGTAAAAAACCTTTTTTGGGCCCATCTTTAATCCTTCATAAGAAATCAAAAATCCCAAATACACTACCTCCTCCTACATAAGACTAAATTTCTTAAAATTAATCTATAATTTCTTATATCATCAAACCTTTATAATACTTGTTTGATATATAACAAATGCCCTTTATGCTTTGTGTTAAAAATTAGAATATCCTCTAGGTATATGATCACAAATTTTCCCAAACATTATTTCAAGACTTCTTTCATCATCTTCATAAATTTACTTAATGTATTTCTCAATCTCTATGAATTCATAAGTCACCAATAAAATGGTGCTCGAGTCTAAAAGATTGTCTTTCATTCATCTCGTCTTAGGTGAATATGATGGTATTCAATATTCAAATAAATATTACTAATATAATTTACCTCACTCAAAAAATCTATAATATTATCCATGTATGAAAATGGAAATCTATATGTGATGGGGATAATATTGATGACACTATAATCGATACACACATGCCACTCACCACCCTTATTTGGAGTAAAATTTTTAACACTATGCCACATACCTCTCTCTCTCTCTGTGAGACATGTGACAGTGGTAGAAAACATTTTTGGTGGTGGGTGTCGGGTTTGGATATGTCATGGTTGTCAAGATCAGTACAAATATTCATATATCTGAGTGAAAATCCATTTGAATGGTGTTAGAGGTGTGGGGATAAATAATTTCCCAAAAATATCAAATGAAAAAATGGTAGAGTACATAAGAGAACAAGAGGAGGCTAATAGAAAAGCTGAAAGAAATAGAACTAGAATAATTCCTTCACAAATAAGGCTTTCATCACTACCACCACACCTAGACCTACTTCTCATCCTTTCATTCAAACTCAAATTCAACCATTTGATGAAGATCAAGAGAGCTCACAAAAAAGGTCAAAAGGAGAATTGGAGAAAGCATTTAATATTGAAAAGAGGGATATTGTTGATGAGGTTGTTGCTCGATGCATTTATGCATGTGGGCTGTCGTTTAATGTATTGAGATCTCCATATTGGCATCAAATGGTGAAGGGTATAAATGAAGCTCCACAAGGGTACAAATCCCCAGGTTACGAAAAATTTCAAACCACACTCTTAGGAAAGGAAGTGGAACACATTCACAAGACTTTGCAGCCAATCAGAGACTCATGGAAGGAAACAGGGGTTTCCATCATTTCATATGGATGGAAAGATACTAGAAATAGACCCCTCATAAATGTTTTTGCAATATTCCCTAAAGGGGAAATTTTTCTTAAAGCCATTAACTATGAAGGGGAAGTCAAGGATGCACAATTTATTGTTGAACTTTCAATAGAGGTAATTGAGTGAGTGGTCCCCCATAATGTTGTCTAAGTCATCACGGACAATGCTAAAAATTGTAAACTAGCAGGAATGATCATAGAGGGTAGATATGAGCAAATTATTTGGATCCCTTGTGTTATCCAATCCCTTAACTTGATGCTCCAAAATATTGGGAAAATCCCATGGATTGAGTAAATTTATTCTAAGGAAAATGACATTCAAATGTTTATCACAAACCATCATATGTCACAAGCCATTTTTCAAGAAATTCTCAAGCTTAGAGTTGTTGACAGTTATAGAAACTAGATTTACCTCTCATGCACTTGTTTTGAGATGGCTTGTGAAGGTGAGAGATGCTTTAATCAATATGGTGATCAACAATGTTTGGTCATTGTGGAGGCAGTCAAATATAGAGAAAGCTACAAGAGTAAAATCATGGGTCCTTGATGAGGATTGGTGGGCCAAGGTTGAGTACTTGTTGATTTTTATAGAACCCATTCTCTCCATGATCTGATATGTAGATATTGATGAAGCCTGATTGGGATAGATATATGATGGCATATATTCTATGCTTGAGTGTATCAGAGATATATTACAAAAAAGGGCAAGATCCAGAAGAGACATTCTATGGTGAGGTCAAGAGTGTGGTCATGAAGAGGTGGAATAAAATGACCACCTCATTACATCTCCTTGCTTATGCACTGACCCCAAAGTACTATATCTCTGATGTACTTGGGCTACCAAACAAGCAAGCACCATTTTCTGACTCCAAAGTTGGAAATTGAACCAACGTAGCATTCAAAATAATTTTTCCTGATCCATCTATAGCTATTGTGGTCAGAAGTGAAATATGCATGTTTATTGGTTCAGAAGGCAACATGGGATTGATTGAGGCTCTTTTCGACAAGAGCAGCTTGACTCCAACCACATGGTGGTGTGTACATGGCCATGATGCCAATTACTTACATCTTATTTCTATAAAAGTTCTTTCACGTGTATAACATTTATACATTTATAAATTTAGAATCATTTCGAATATTTTAAATTTTATTAAGTTAGGATTATTCAAAATTTTAATTTTGTTTTACACATTCTTAGTATGTTACTAATACTAACTTTTCTTTGAATTTCAATTTTATAACTTTGTTGTAACAGGCGGCGATTAATTCTTCCACGGAGTAGAATTGGAGTACTTATAGCTTTATCCCCTCAACTAAAAGAAACAAGTTGGCATCTAAAAAAGATAGGGATTTGGTATATGTGCACTCCAATTTGTGCCTCTTGTCACACAAGTCTAAGGAGTATGCTAGAAGGCCTCAAAAAATTTGGTATCTTATTCCAGAGACCATAGACTTGGATGCCTCCATAACCACATTTTCCCAACTTTCATTATTCGATGGAGAAGATGACATTCAAGGGAGTTTGTAAGTACTGGAGAGTGGAGTTAATGAGAGTGGAGCTAGTGTAAGTGGCACACAAGAAATTTATTTTGAGGAAAATATAGATGATATATTCTAGATTTGTTTATATTCCTATATCATATGTATGTCAGCCACATGAACAATGAAATGTAAAATATTAAGTATATTGTATGTTTTGAAAATTTGAACATGGATCCTAGTATATTTTTTCAAATTTCAAGTTTTGCTCATATTCATGTTGACATGATATTCGTATATCATATGTATGGAAGCCACATGATCAATAAAAATGCAAAGTATTAAGTATATTGAATGTTTTGAACATTGATTCAAGTTTTTTATTACTATTTCAGTTTTTTATGGACTAAAAATTGAGTAGATGTACATAACATATATATATATATATATATATATATATATATATATATATATATATATATATATATAATTTACTAATTTTGTGATAGTGAAGGATAAAACATGGTTTAATATCTCCCAAGGGGTAATTGAATTTATGTCCTACTTTTGCTATTACATAGCTATTTTCCCTCACCTTATTTGGATTACTTATTTTTTTCCTATCTACTTTTAGGGGGCATGAGAGGGTGGTGGGAAAATGCTAGTAACATAGGCAACAACCTACGTTTCTA
This sequence comes from Taxus chinensis, assembly GCA_019776745.2. Taxonomy (NCBI): domain Eukaryota; kingdom Viridiplantae; phylum Streptophyta; class Pinopsida; order Cupressales; family Taxaceae; genus Taxus; species Taxus chinensis. The sequence goes on from CM034148.1 coordinate 897,399,540, forward strand.
GGATACCTATATGAGTATCAATTTGGATACAGATACGATAAGTGGATACGTCAATTTTTAAAAACCCTTGGATAAGATATGTCTTGGATACATCCATATATATATATATATATATATATATATATATATATATATATGGATGTATCCAAGACATATCTTATCCAAGGGTTTTTAAAAATTGACGTATCCACTTATCGTATCTGTATCCAAATTGATACTCATATAGGTATCCTAGAAACGTAGGTTGTTGCCTATGTTACTAGCATTTTCCCACCACCCTCTCATGCCCCCTAAAAGTAGATAGGAAAAAAATAAGTAATCCAAATAAGGTGAGGGAAAATAGCTATGTAATAGCAAAAGTAGGACATAAATTCAATTACCCCTTGGGAGATATTAAACCATGTTTTATCCTTCACTATCACAAAATTAGTAAATGAGGACAGAGAGGAAAAAACTAAACACATGTTAATCCTCACCTTACTTTTCAACAAAGCTATTATTTCCATTTTAATTGTGTGCATTTGATAATGTGAATTAACAATATTTATAGATATATGCCTAATTATGGAGAGAATAATGTCAATCGTAGTAAAACTATAGTTAGCGGATAAATTCTGGTTATCCCTAAAGATCACAAGATACTATAGGAACATTTGAGTGCTCTTCTTTTACATATTCTAGAAGCCAAGCCAAAATAAAATTTCTGATAGAAAATTCAAATTGTAACCTTATTCGACCACTATCTACCATTGAATTTTTTTTGTACATTTTTATACAGATATAATTTACATGTGTAAATATAATTTTCACTACCATGTTGGTATCGATTTCAGTTTTTTTTATTTCTGTTGCACCTGAGTTACAAGATCGGGAAGAAAATTACAAACTTAACTAGGAATAATAAAAAAATCCACACCATACATAAAGAAGAATAAATGGTAACACAAAATCAAAAGAAAGCGGGGAGATAATCCTACCTCAGCATACGCACACCTTCCACATCTTCCATAACCTACTCTCATCTTACCTGTCAAAAAAATTAATAGAACCAAAGGTTATTCTCAAATATTAATATAGCATCTCTGTTAGACCATGAATTCCAAATAAATACCCAAACAAAGACTTACACTCATAAATATTCTCTGTGTACATAGATTCAAAACAAAGGAAAAATGAAATCTCAAAATCTGTAGGCCTATATAGTATACCAGTACACATGAAAATAAAACCATGATACCCTCGGCCACCGCCATCTACACACAGCTGCATGGAGGAATCTAGGTGGGCACCTTATATGACAACAATAGTGATTGGAGTAGCGACCAATCAAAAAAATTGCTAATAGATCCGGAAATGAGAGCAATAGTTCCCTCCAATCAAATAATAACCATAAAAATATATCCATAGTTTACAACAAACATATGCCACAAATAATACTTGGACTTTAGACCTTCGCACATATCATACCAGTAGAGGCCACTAAAGATATGAGGATAATGTCACACAAAAATTCATCCTTATATCTTCCTATTTATAATTTCAACATACATTGTTATATTACTAACACTTGATGTACCTTTTGCATTCACAAAACCTTTTATGGATTTTCTCAATTCTCTTCAGTCCCCACTCATTAATTATCTCCTACATAAATAAGTAATCAATGATTTCATTTTATACTCTCAACTTAGATACCTTACCACTAGATTTAAATATCATTCTAAATAAACTATTCATCTACTAAGGATGAAATTCTTCTTTGGATGGTTTTAATAATAATTTATTAAACTTCAACTCTTCTCCCATATTTAGTTCTTCCTCATGGATTGACATGTCATCTTCCTCCTCTTGTGTAGTGTGTGAAATTTTATTACCATAATTATGGTCATGTGGGGACTCATAAGCTCTATGTTGTGCTTCTCCACTCTTATAACATGTGTTATTTAATATATAAACACTTCCACATCTAAGGGATCCTCAACCCCTATATGCACTTCCACCTCCTTTAGACATTACTTCACTTTGTAGTGTTGAATTTTGATTTCCATTTCTCTGTATAGAATTTCCTTTTCCTCCACCTTTTCCATGATATTATGAAATTTTACCCTTTCTATGGGTTTCACTCTACTATTTTCATGTCAACTTCTCCTATACCTTTAGATAATATTAATATCATTTCTCAAATGACCTAACTTACATCATCCCAAAATCATCCTAAATCATAATACACAATCCATTCATATACCTAGAAATATTCTCCAAAGAATCCTCGATGTCCAAATATAATTATGAGTTAGTAAAACTCTTCAATGTAATGCTTCACATTGATATCTCTATGTCAATGTTTTTTAACGTATTTTAACAACCAAGTTTGTAATCCACGAGAAATAATTTTACCTTCAAATTTATAAACAATATATCCCATGTCACTTTAGCACACCCTCTTCCTAATATTTACTCATCGAAAAATGTCCACAAGAATTTTATACCCACACTCACAAATGTGGAGAAAATAAAAAATATCTATCCTATATCCAATTGCAAGGAAATAAATCATCTCTCTGATACCAAATGATGTAGATGTGTGTTGTCTGAATTTCTTTTTCGTAACAAAGTTAATACACTAGCTACTAAATAAATTAACAACTTAGAAATGATGGAGGGTTTATGTTACCTCAGAAGCGTAATGATACAGGCGTAAGATGATGATGGATTCCATTGCTACAACTTGATATACCTACAAATAAGACCGAAAATGATTATGATTAGATAGATAGATGTGGGGGATTCTAGGCTAAGCAGATCCAAGAATATTTTGAATTCGTTAATGGATGTCAACTCCTGTTTATTTAGATAAAGTGAAATAAAAAGGGAAAGAATGTGTAGAAATAGAAGTAGTACTGAATCTAGAAAATGACATAAATTGATCTAAAGCTAGTTAGATTGCAATAACTATGAATAAAGTCTCACTTGGTCTCAGTCGACAGAAACCCAAACCATGCATAGGAAGGTTGACAGTGACCTGGGAGGATGGATTTGAACCTTTAGATGAAATATGCAGACCTACAAAGTCTGGGAGAGATCTGGAAACTAATGAGGTCCTGTAACTACTATAAAATGATCTTCAGAAGAGAACCAAAGGAAAAGAAGTAGGATAAAGGATAAGAAAGGATAATTTAGACATGTTATTCGATAGATAGGGCCCAGGTCGATGAAGACCAGGGGGGTCGGTGGTGAATGCATCAGAAGGGTATAAATCCAAGGATGAAAATATTAAAATGGAAACCTATAAGAAAAGGGACTATAAGATAAGGTTGCTAAGTATTTCTGAAGTTGCAATGAACCTACAAGACGTTAGAAAAAAATCATATATGATAATATGATAGAGATACGGAAAGTAATATGATAATGATGAGAAGATCTCATGAACGATGATCATGAGTGATGCAAGAACATTGAAGGGATGTACAAGAAGTCTTTGGATGTCTTAGAACTGATCAAGCACGAGAAAGGATGAGAATTACATGCATCTAATTTCTACCCCCGTAATGGAAAGAAAACACTCGGTTTATAGGGGTAAAAAATGACTAGGATGGGTCGCTGCCGACTATGGGGCAAGTTTCCCCAATGTGCATGATTTTTTTTATTTTGGTCAATATTTGATGCTTTTAAAGATTAGGTGAGTAAGGGATGATATATGGGTAGTTAGGACCTAAAAATAGATAGGATAAAAGATAGAAAAGCAAGGGGATTTATGTGTAGGATAAAAGCATCCTAATTAGAAGGTTGGTTAGGTAAATAAATTTATATGATTAATTAATTAATTAATGGGACTTAGGTGGGAATTTGATTAAATAAGGAGGGATAAATTAAATTAACAATTAAATATGTGCATGTGGGTAAATGAAGGCATAGATAATGATTTTAAGTGTCTACAATGTGGTTAGGGATCCCAATGAGGAGAACCTTCAACCACATCTATTGTAATATGTATGGAAAAACAAGCATAATTAAATTGAAATTTCACACACGAAGGAAGATAAAATGAATATATATTTTAATAGTTAAATGAAAATAAGACTTGATTCATATGCTCAAGGAAATATAAAATTAGAACGATCGCTAAAGATTCAGTCACATGTCACATATTATATGATTACAATATTTTTCATCAAATACATACATACCTCATTCTAATTTTATCCTTAATCTTGCATCCACACTTTAAGTCTAATTAGACCTATTGAACTCTCTCCCTCTCTCCAAAAATATACTTTCCCAAGGAAATTTAGGTTCATTTATATAGGAATACAAGCAACCCTATACAACACACTAGGAATCTTAAACATAAAAACTTCAAGTGTAAAGTCCCAAAGAACCCATCAATAGACCCAATACATAGATAATTAACCTTTCCAAAAATTGCATATTCAAATATTCATTTTTTATGATTAACAACTTCAAGTAACCCAATATTATTTCAGATCAAAAAATTATATTACATAGCTTCACTAGTATTTCATGGATTCAAAATAGGTTCTTAGTATTATGTGGCTTCCACATATTCTTTATAAAACGAACTAGTATAATGTTACTCAAACAAATTTTCACAGCTTGTACAAGGACTCTAAACGATTGTGTGGAGTATGCAACATACTATAAATTGTGAAGTGAGAATGTGGATTATGAAAAAATTACACAATGGACTTGCACACTCCATATAATGCAAGATGATACTCTGTGACATGCTAACAATGTACTACTTCACTCCAAATCCTACCAATAACATGAAATGCATAACAAAATGTAAACAAAATTTGATTACATTTGTTTAGTTATTTTTCATTGATACAGGAAATCCTATGAACATGGATTTTATTACATTTTTTTATTAAGTATTTCTAAAAAATGAGATATAATATTCAATATGTGTGTATGTGTTTTACTTATATTATTGAAAGTTCTGCAAATGCGTCAAATGGGATAAGTTCGTACTATTAATATCAAAATAAGATATTGAGAGTGTATTATCCATATACTTGGTTTTTTTGTGGTTTATGTAATTATTTTTAATGGAATACATGATAAAATCATGAAATAAGTTCATGAGGCACCACATTTTTCTCACCCCGTAGTTATAAAAAATATACATAAATGTAAAAGGTTCTATTTTTTGCCTAGAATGAGAGACAAGGCCAGATAATGTATATCTCGGTGATTAGAATGTCAATGAGTGATATATAAACATTTCCACCCTAGAATACTATTGTAACCTCATGACACCCCAAAGAAAAATAGGGATATAATTTATATGGATTTTGTTTCCATTTTTCCTTTTTCTCACAACAAACATGAAACCATTTTGGTGGTAGTGGAAAATTTGATTAAATTATCTAATTTTATTCTAGGAAATCTTAAATATAATGCCCCAATATTTTCTAAAAGATTCATAAACTAAGTGGTCAAGTTACATGGCATTATTAAAGAGATTATTTTAGATCATGAAAAAATCTTTACTTATACGTTTTGGAAGATCTTAACAACTTCCTTTGACACAAAAATTAATTTTAGTTCCACACACCTTCTTGAAATAAAAGTTAAAACTAAGAGGATTAATCAAATTGATGGGTATATGCTTAGAATGTTTGTAATGGATAGAAATTCCAAGTAAGAAGAGTACCTCTAATAAGTGTAATTTTCTTAAAATAAAATTTATTACTTTCCTCTTAAGATGGAACCATTTGAAGATTTATATACAAGAAGGTACATAACACCCTTAGGATGTGATGACCTAGACAATAAATATTTTAACATGCCTGAGGTATTACAAAATTATTATTAAAATAGTTGTCTTATTAAAAACATGATCAAAGAATCCTATCATAAGTATAAAACTTATGCCAATTTGAAAAACGGTTCCTGGAGAATTTCAAGTTGGTGAAATGGTAATATTTGTAGGCAAACCCTCAAATGAGTTCTATACATTTTGGATTTTTTTCCAAATTGGATCCAAGAGATTTGGGAACATTTGACGTATTGGAAAAGATCTATTAGTGTGAGGTATTTACCTTGTCATCTCAGGGAATTTTCCACCTCGCATGGTGAATAATCTCACTTAGATGGGTCATAGCTATTTAGGCGTTATATGACTTATGACATATTTTGTCATCGAATATTTCATTTTCATATGCGTCATAGGAGTTGCATTCCATCTTAGGAATTGTAACTCATTTCTCCCTCATGGAGGTAATGATTGTCTATACATGGGATTTACACAACACTCCTATATGTACCCTCTTATTTTGATCTATGAGAATGAGTAGTACTATTTTTTCCATGTATGATTTTTGTATTTGATTATTCACTTGATTACTTAGAGCTTGTTTGATTCCGTTGGAGTGCAACCTTGTTGATGTGCATGGGTTTCTAGTTGATCCTCACATAAAAATATCACATGGTATCATATATGTGATTCAATAAATGTGTACTTGCATTTATCAGTTATTAAATACTTCTGGTTTAATTTTTATCATTTCTCATGCAAGTTTTCATCATTTTTTAGATCATGATATTCTAGATTAACATCTCTTATTTTTGGAGTTTTGTGTTATTTGGTTGTTTGTGCATGTGTAGTTTTAGGTGTTTTCTATCTAAATTTGGCTAGTTGTAACTACTTTTAGCGGAAAAAATATGGTTGGAGGTATTTACAGTTGGGTGTATTTGGAATTTTTTTCCTATTTTCCACCCTCTACTCCATCCTCCTCCATCCTCACCAAACTCCCTCTAAGATCTTTTCCCAACCAGCTTGGTTTAACACCTTACTATCTCGGTGAGCTACTTGTTTGGCTCGACGAGCTCTCTATTAAACTATCTCGGTGGTTTTTTTGAGATCAGCCCATGTTTTGTATTTTTTTGGCTTGATGAGCTCATGTTTACATTAGTCTAGGTCTTCCTAGGTTCAACCCTTTACTCCTTGCATCCTTATTTTTTCTTAGCAGCTCAGCCGTGTGTTTCTTTTGGCTCATTTCCACAAGCTCTAGTTGCTTCCATCTTGGACCACTTACCTTGTGTTGGCTCATTCGAGCCCTACTCATTTGGGTACCTGTATTATAAAATCTTCCTACTCTAAGCCTACCTTGAATGGCTCCACCATGTTTCTTAATCTCTCCAACCTCAGCCTTGAACCATCCAAGCTAACCCCATCCATATCTCTTGGATATCCTCTGTGGATAACATCCCTGACTCATCCCGTGTAACCATTGGACCTTGCCATATATATACTGGATCGGCTCACACACATCCCAAGGGGAACAAAATACATAGTGAAACCCCTTAATCACATACCAAAAGTGATCTTGTTTCACTTGCTTCTAATCCTACATTAATGTCTACATCCATTTTGATGGTATAACCGTCAACCCAAAAAATCTCGTCATATTGGGTGATTGTAAGTTTCCATCAATCCCCTTTTCCTTGAGCCTATTGTCCTCCACATAACGTCCTTTACTAATCCAGATTAGTCTGTGATAACATCCCTTATCAAAAAGAGCATCCACCTTAGTGTTAATCTTCACTATAGAATTTATAATGAAAAAGCTTTAGGTTAGATCATTTTCTTAGATTAGCAAAATTGTTACTACCCAAACATACCTCTCTACGGATGGAGGCACAACACATAGGGTCTTATTCAACCTCTTCACTGTAAGGAAGGGACTTCCTCTCCCTAGAGGGTAGGTCATGGCCTATCTTGAATTAGAAGGTTTTATTTTTGTAAGGGATGTAAATCCCTGGGTGGATTATTCCAATTATTTTTTCCTAATGGAATGAGTTGGGAACATCACAATTCCCACAATCTAGAATTATTGGGTATCCTTTTTAGAAATGTGTGGGTATGTAAGAGCTTTTTTTCACTCTTTCCAAAGTTTTTCATTGTATCGTTATACTTGGAAGTCACCTTTGACTTGTTCAAAGTCATGCTGAGAGGTATAATGAACTCTTTTTCTTATCCATCTCTAAGCTAGTGAGTTTGTGTACAAGTTTCATCTACATTTTCCATCTTGGACAAGAGTAATGGAGTCTCCTTACAATGTGAGACGTATGTTGTCTGCACACATATATATTCATCAGTAGGTCCCTGGCCTGTTTCTACATCATTTTCTACTTTTTATGGTGTTAAATAGCTGATATCATTCTGGAACCTCACTGGTGGTACTCCTACACAGTTTGGCCTTATTTATGCGCTAATTATAAGGTGCCAATACATGGACCTCTCTTCACGATTCACATTAACATCTTATTTGATAATCAACTGCACTTTTTTATTAGCTTCTTACAAAGCAAGGGGTTCCCACTTTGTAATTAGAGGTGTGTGTGTGCTTAACAACCAACATATGATACATAAATTTCAAACCAAGTTAAACTCATGTTTGGTTAATTTTAACTGAGAAAAGGAAATTTATCTGACACTGTTTCATCTAATTTGAATGCAGAACTAAAATGGTTACCTGGCAGTTACGAGCTATCCAACGGTCTAGCTTCTCAGTATCACTATGGGTCTCCATCATAAGAGATGAATTTATATCTTGTCCTAAAAAAACTTTGAATGGAGGAGGTACACCGATGTGGTAAAGCCTTGGGTCTTCTTTTTATGTCCATCTCTCACAAACCTCTTCTTCACAATCTTCTGAGTCTCTCCATTTGGAACACCCAATTTTTTCCATGAGTAATCCCATGATGGACTCCAATTTCTTGATGGACAAGGAATATGACATACCCAAGCATGAGTTGGAGACAAAATTTCCAGGATTAACTCCTAGTAACTTATAAAAACTCTCTTCATTGCTATCATATCTCATATTCTCTACGCACACCATCTCATGAATTCCTTGAAATTCCACTTTGGAGTTGTAGAAAATGTTTGCTTCAAAAGGAACAAGGATACCTTCACCACTTTAGAAATCCTCTTGATGGGTCATACTGGGGAATCTAATTGCAAATCTCAACTAAAATTCATTTCACAATAAGACTAAAGATCTTAACCTGACACTGGATACACAAGTGCTTGATCCATGGGTAAACTTCATTAGTTCGTAGCAATAAACAGATCCACTATGTATCATTCCAAAAGAGTGAACGAAATACGCGAACTATTTGTTAACCAAGTTATATGTGCAGATGGAAAGCAATGACCATAATTGTACATATCAAATTTTTGATGACATCATGTGTAATCCTTGGAGAGCAACACAAAGGATGATAATATTTATCCTGTGAGAAACCCAATGTGGGAAAAAATCTAAGATGCCACTATGAGAATGGCTCTACTACTTTCACATCATGCTCGATTGTCTGATTAATACAACTTACTGCCAATAATAATGGCCTTCACGAAGGATTGAACACTGTCCTAGATTATCATGCCCTACTTTCTCAACTTACTCTCAACCAATGAAGAACCACAAGATCTCACAATGAGAAAAATAATGAAAGAATTCAACTTCTCCAACTTTTCTCAACAATATTTAATTTTTCACCCAAAATCACTGCTACTGGAATCCTTCTGAAAAGGTTGTATCGTTAATGCCAAGTTTCTTCATATTAGTTGGATGCTATGGAGAGGTGAACCATGAATCAATTGGGAATGTTCATGAACATTTACAACTATTGAGATCTCGAAGATCACTAGAATCATGTCAATTACGATCAAGAATCTTTGATGACTTGTTGCAGACCCAATAGTTGTGTAACTACCGTGAATGAGTTGTAAAACCACTGCTCTACTATAGAGAAACAATTGTCAATTTTTAACCAATGGGGTGGTTCCCATGACATGTATCATACTGAAGAAATGGAGTAGAAATAGAATTACCAAGAGCACCCTAAAGGATTGTCATTTGGAGGTGTCCGGATCACCCCCAATGCTGATATGTGACGCCAATGAATATGAAGGATATACTAAGATGATTGAATCCTAAATTGAAGAGAAAGTATCTAATACATAAGAATACATAGAATTAGGTATTTTGTGAATTCGCAGTAGATTGAGATTTGTAGGAACATTCCCATGATAGTTACTCCTATACACCATCTACATAACCTGAATCTACCACTTCATGAAAGAAGTCTCACCTTGTACTTTCTAGATACATTTAAGGGGTTGCATCAAACGGAAATACTTCTTATCATGTTACACAATGAAACCTATAATCTACTACGAAGCCTCATATCCACAGGGTCAGCTGAGAATGTAAATCACTGATACTACTTGAAACCGAGTCTATCGATTTTTCCACATCGGATATTTTTCATTCAACTCTCCCTTGATAAATGATTGATTCTATTGATGCCCTTTATTGCACATCATCCTCCCTATGTATTCATAATCCCTGATGTACCAAAAGGATGGCCTCATACTTTGGATATCATTTCCCATTGTATTAATGAAAACTATGATAATGATTCAAATTTATGTACTATGAGTGCTTGAAAATCAAGTCCCAATAAATTTGATAAAGGAATCATATCTTCATTGATATCACGATATGCAAATAGACTTGTTTCATTCTACTCTATGACATTATCCTCTACCTAGATTGTGACCTAATGATGATGGTCCTTCTCATGGACAAGTTAATTTCTACAATTCTCTTAGGTTAATAATCAACCAATACCAAAAATTTAAAATCAAATGTGAAAAGGAAAAACTATTTCTCATAAAATATACTCAAGTTAATCATAGTAAAAACTGAATTATTGCAACATTGACTTTGGTACTTCAGAAAATGTCATTCCTACAAAAGTTGTTAAAGGTCTTGGTCTCAATCTCTCCTACATTTTGGCATTTACTCTCCATATAAACAAAATAAGTACCTCTCATTGGATAGGTTGATAATGCTCAGGTAGAATTTGTGGATTTCCCTAACAGGAGGATCGCGATGATAATACTTGTTGAAAACACGCCTGTTGCATATGGTATATTTTTGGGCTGAAGTTTCTGTCAAGATGTTAGTAGAGATATACATCTATATTGGTCACATACCACCCTTTCGGTTAAAGGTAAAGTGAAGAAACTTCTTCCCATTAGAAAAATGAAGTACATTGTTCAAATTCCTGATGACCCTAAGGCAGATATCCTGTCTCAAAATTAAAATTCTTGCAAATTTTTCATGACTTTTGAGGAAGATGTTGAGCTTCCCACGTTGGTGGAAAAGTATCGAAGCATCATAGATCTAGCCAGAGATCATAATAGTTGATCCATAGGGATCCAAAATGAATCTACTTCACCATAGTAGTCAGCACGAAGAAGGGAAAATGATACACGGAGCTTCTATCTTTTTAGTAACAGGACCGCCGCTCTGTATAGAGCGACGGTTACAGAACCTCCGCCCAACCAAGGTGGAGGTCTTGGGACTGTCGGTCTGCATTTGGCGGAGGTCCTGGCTCTTTCAGATAGAAAACAAAAATATAAAATGAATAGCCTAGAATTTAGATGCTTGTTCATGTCTCTTCTCCTCCATGACCTTTCCCATTCTCCAGTGCACGGGAGGACATGGGAGAGGCTATAAATACATGTTTGTAGAAGAGAATAGGATCATCGAATCATGAAATAAAGTGAGCAAGAAGTTTTTAGTGTTGGAATTGTGTTTTGTAGAAGAAAGGAGTGTTGAGAAAGAGCAAACAAGTATTTGGGAGGAAGTGTGAGATATTATCTACTTCTCTTTCATACTTATTGTAACTTCTATACTTGTTATTTGTAACTGGCCAATAAGAGTGGGAAGAAAGAAAAATTTCCCTTCCCGACTAGTTTTTCCTCTTCTGGAGGTTTCCAGGATAAAAATTTTTGGTGTTTATGAGCTTTAAATTCTTTCCTTTCCTGCAATTGTGGATTTTAAGCATAATCATAATTCATTCACTAGCTATCTTTGTCATTTTCTAATAGAAAGTAGAACAACAACGTTTATTTCTATTTCTATGGATAATTCCAAAGTTGAAGAGTTTACAAATCATTTTGGTATCATAGCTAACAATTATTGAGGACTATGGTATTCATTCTTGGATTTGTATGACAGTGACGAGATCTAAAGGAGAAGAGGCTTTACCTTGCGATCCAGAAATTTCTACAAAGAAGTGGAAATAGAGAATTTGGGGAAAAATGGAGGAAGATAACTTGGTCCATAGAATTGAGATGCTGGAGACCATGATGGATAGGATGTTCAGAAGGCAAAAAGAGCTTGTTGATTTACAAAAGACAACTTCTATCGAACAAGACTCCATAGAATCAATGGTTCGGGGCTTAGCTAAAAATTTTGGCATAGGAAGGATCCACCATGAGGAAATTTATGGGGAAGAGAATGAAGAAGAGACTTTAAACACAAGAGAAAACGTAAAATCTGATCATACTCCTTTGAAAGTTGAGACAAAATTTGATATTAAAAGCTTTGAAGGACAAGTATATGCGGAGTTGCTTGATAAATGGTTAAAACAATTAGAAGTCTATTTTAGCATCCATAATGTCACTGAGGCATAGAGGATCACCTTTACAGGTCTCAAAATGGAGGGACACAATATGGTTTGGTGGGAAACCCATCTAACCACTTGTGAAAAGAAGAAGTGTCCTATTGTGAAATCTTGGCAAGAATTTAAAGAATTACTTAGAGCTAATTTCTATCCTATTGGCCACAAGACTGACCAAATGATTAAATGGTTGTATTTTAGAAAAGGCAGTGGTCAAAGTGCGTAGGACTATACTATGGAGTTTTGGAGGCAGGGCATGTTGCTAAACATTGACTTGGAGGATGAGGATGTTCTGACTAAGTACTTGGGAGGACTTCACACTCACCTTTAAAGAAAAGTCATCTCCACCAAGCCCAAAGATCTCAACAAAGTGTGTGTGCAAGCATACTACATAGATGATGAAAATAAGAAAGGGGAAGTAGAGCCGAAGGAAAAGCAGTTGACAAATCAGAAGAAAAAAGAGTATGGGAAAACAAGTAACAAGGGTAAGTGGAAAGGGAAAGGTAAACAAGCTGCCACTACCTTAAATAATTGTAAAGATCCTAAGAATTTTGACAAGAACTATGATATTAATGGCCATACTGATGCTACATGTTGGAAGTTACATCTGGAGTTGCATCTGAAGAACCAAACCAAGGACTCGAAGAAGTCCATGAAAGATGTAAGAATAGAAGAGGAGGTGGAAATCGAAGATGACTCTGATGTAGATGAAAGGCTTGGATGCACGGCCACCAATATGGACAGCCAAGAAGAGGAGATGAGTAGACTATTCCAGATCAAAATCCAGATCAAGAGTACTAAGGTAAATTCTTTGGTGGATACTAGTTCTCAGTCTAACTTGATTTCTAAACCAGTTGTAAAGAAGCTTGGTCTTGAGACTTAGGAGCATCCACACCCTTATCCTTTGGATTGGGGTGAAGAAGGGTGTTGAAATTCAGGTAACAAGAAGATGTAAAGTCAAGTTTGGGATAAATTCCTCGTATATTGATGTTTTGGAAGCTGACGTTATTCCACTTGATGCTTTTAATGTTGTATTCAGGAGTCCTTACTTATATGTTAGAGATGCTATATTTATGAGAAGGGAAAAATGGTACCGATGGGTCAATGATGGGATCAGCTACAACATCCAGGCACACCAGCGTAAGACACGGGTTACTATGGTGAGTGCTAACTAAGCAAAATTATTTATTTAGGAAAATCATAATCAGTTTTGTTTACTTTTGTTAAAGGATAAATGAGATGGGGTAGAAGTTTTAGATATTTTTAACCAGGGAAAGTATGATTTGGATAGTATTATTTAGTCCTTTCAAGAAGTTTTTTAGTCTCCCAATGGGTTACCACCAAAACGGGAAGTAGAGCATGAGATTCAGCTATTGCCAGAGTCCCCTCTACCGAACATCGAGTTGTATAGGAAATCCTTTCTTGAGAGTAATTAAGTAAAGAAACAACTCCAGTAACTACTAGACCAAGGGATGATACATCCAAGTACCTCACCATGTGGTTCACCTATTGTAATGGTGCCAAAGAAGGATGGTTCTTGGAGAATGTGCATAGACTACTACGCTTTGAACAAGATCACCATAAAGAACAGATATCCACTTCCCCGCATAGATGATATCTTGGACTAGCTTCAGCATGCCAAATTCTTCACGAATTTGGATCTCAAGTCCATTTATCACCAAGTTAGAATGAAGGAGGAGGATATATGGAAGACTTCCTTGAAAAAAAAACAAGGTTTTTATGAATGGTTAGTACTTCCTTTTGGGTTATGCAATGCACCTGCTACATTTATGATATTGATGAATGTATTGCGGGATTTCATAGATTCTTGTTCCATTGTATATCTAGATGATATTATGATTTTTAGTGCCACATGGGAAGAACATCTAACCCATTTATAGTAAGTCTTGCAAGTCCTTAGGGAGAAACAACTACTTTGTAATATGAAGAAATGTGAGTTTTCCAAACAATCACTTGTCTATCTTGGGAACATGGTTGGAGGAGGAGAGCTACGAGTGGATCTAAAGAAGGTGGAAGCCATCACCAACTAGCCAAAACCAATAGGAGCCATAGAGACTAGGAGTTTTGTGGGAGAAGTACAGTACATGTGGAATTTCATTTTGGGTTTCTATGCAATTCCAGCACCTCTACACATAGTGGCCACAAAGAGTAAGGGTTTTGACTGGGGTAAGGAACAAGACAAATCCTTTGATTTATTGAAATACAAGATTAGTCATGCTCCATTACTTGCTCTTCCTAATTTGCAGCAACCTTTTGAAGTAGAGAAAGATGTTAGTGATTACGTTATGGGTGCAGTGTTACTTCAAGGAGGTAAACCTGTATGTTATCATTCTGAAACTTTCACTTCAGAAGTTAAAGGATATTCAGTATATGATAAGGAAATGTATACACTAGTTCAGGAAATTAAAAAATGGAAGCATTATTTGTTGAGTAAAGAAAATATCGTGCACACTGACTACAAACCTCTCTAGTATTTGCAAGCATAGTCTAAATTGTAGTAGGAAACGCACTACAAATGGATGGGGTTCCTTCAATAGTTCCATCTAGTGATCAAATACAAGAAGGGTAGTAAAAAATTGGTGGCAGACATGTTGTCTAGGCCACCCAGACATGAGAATTTTTTCCTGTTTTTCCACTATTTCTCAGATCAAGCCCTTCACAAAGGAAGCTTAAGGAGAGGCATATGCCCAGAAAAAATATCCTGGGGTGACATTTCAGCAGTTGCAGTCCCAAGGGGCTGAAAGAATAGGGATTGAAGATTGTTACCTCAAAGACAAGATGCTCTACCGATGGGGGAAGCTTTGCATGCCAAAAGAAGAAAGAATTCTATTGATGAGGGAAGCACATACCTTGAAACTGGTAGGAAATTTAGGTTTTGGTAGGACCCTATCTCACTTGCAAAGGTACGTGTATTGGCCCAATATGTAAGAAGAAGTATCAAAAATTATATGGGGATGAAAACTTTTTTGTACTAGCAAGCCTAAGACTAGGAAGGATGGTTTGTGTATGATTTTTCTAGTACCTAATCGTCTGTGGGAGGACATTTCTATGGATTTTGTAGGAGGATTACCTATGTCTAAACATGTCCATGAATATCCATATGTTGTTGTTGATAGATTCAGTAAGATGTGTATCCTTATGGCATGTAAAAAGATAGTAAAAGCACATGAGGCAATAGATCTTTTCTTTGCTTATGTATGGGTACATTTTAGTTTGCCAAAGTCTATTGTTTCTGACAGGGATTCAAGGTTCTTGGGGAAGTTTTGGACTACTTTATGGGACAAGATGGATACCAGATTATAAAGGATCACAACTTTCCATCCACAGACATATGGATAGATAGGGGTGGTAAACAGGAATTTTGTATAGTTGATTAGAGGGTATAATAGAAAATATCCAAGAACTTGGGATGATTCCTTAGCCTACATTCAGTATTCCTATAACTAGGTAGTACACACATCCACTATGAAGTTGCCATTCAAAGAATGCTTGGGATATCTACCTACAAATCCGATGGAAATAGTAGTTGGCCATCAGGATGAGGAGGATACACGAGACACAGAGGTGACTAGAGCAAACAAATTCATTGATAGGATCCGAAAAATCCATCTCAAAGTCAAAGAACAGCTAGAGAAATCTCAAGCCAAGTACAAAGCTAGGAATGATCAGCATAGGAGAGAACATAAGCTACATGTTGGAGATAGATTTTGAATTTACTTGAGCAAGGAGAGATTACAAGGTCAAGCATGAAAAATCAAGCCACTACGATATGGCCCCTTCACCATATTGGAGCAGGTTGGATAAAATTATTTTTGGCTTGACTTGCCACCATTTATGAGGATGTACTCTGTACTAAACTGTGAGAACTTGTGCCTATATGATCCATCTATGCTAGATGAAGATGAAGGTATACAGTTGCTATCTTCCATTTAGGATTGTGTCTTAGACTCATGAGGAAAATTGGAGGAGGATGTAGTGTTGCAGTAGAAGGTTAGAGAGACAAGGAGAGGTCTGCAGGAGTCTTGGTAGATTGGACTGAAAGGAAAGACACCAAGGCAGGCCTGGTGGTACTCAAAGGAGAAAGTGAGGGAATTATTTTCTCATCTACTCCCCCACTAAGATTTTTTGGGACCAAAATCCTCCTAAGTAGGGGAGGTGTGATCCATAGGGATCCAAAATGAAGATGCTTCATCAAAATAGAAAGCATTAAGAAGGTAAAATGATACATGGAGGTTCTGTCTTTTTAGTAACAAGACCGCCACTTTGTGCAGAGCGGCAATTACAGAACCGCCACCCAACTAGGGAGGCAGTCTTGGGACCTTCGGTCTACATTGGGCGGAAGTCCTGGCTCTTTCAGATAGAAAACAAAAATATGAAATGAATAACCCATAATTTGGACAGTTATTCGTGTCTCTTCTCCTCCATGACCTTTCCCATTTTCTAGTTCATAGGAGGACATGGGAGAGGCTATAAATATATGTTTGTAGAAGAGAATAGGATCATAGAAGCATGAAAGTAAGTGAGTAATAAGTTCTTACTACTAGAATTGTGTTTTTTAGAAGAATGGAGTGTTGAGATAGAGCAAACAAGTATTTGGGAGGATTTGTGAGATATTATCTACTTCTCTTTCATACTTATTGTAACTTATGTACTTGTTATTTTGAATTATCCAATAAGAGTGGGAAGAAAGAGAAATTTCCCTTCCCGACTGGTTTTCCTCCTCTGGAGGTTTCCAGGATAAAATTTGTTGGTGTTTATGAGCTTTAAATTCTTTCTTTTCCTACAATTGTGAATTCTAAGCATAAGCATAATTCATTCACTAGTTATCTCTGTCATTTCTAATAGAAAGTAGAAAAACAATGTTTATTTGTGTTTCAGTGGATAATTCTAAAGTTGAAGAGTTTATAGATCAATAGTGGCTTCATGAAATCAGAATTTGAGAGTATGTACTTCCCACAGGATGTGATCATGAATGCATATTCTCTACTAGATGTTGATGTTGGTCATCAGAGTCTTGACTTGCAAAAAAACAATCTCAAAGCTATGTGCAGTGTGGATTTATGTAGTCATAAGCTCTTCCGGACCTTTCTTGATATTGATAAGTTGTTGTAAGAGTGAATATCTATCTCCCTTTTCATTCAATATTCTAATGAACACATTTCCCAATTGATCCTAGGTACAAATGGAGTTAGGGGTCAAGGAACTATACCAGTCAAGAGATTTTCTCTTAAAGGATTCAGCTAGTAATCTTAAGGCAACATCTTACTCCATGATGTAATGCACCATGCAGATCTCCACAACGTCATGAATATTTTCCTCTCAAGTTTTGAAGTCTTCACTATTAAATTTAGACAGTGCATTCAGTGCATTTTTGGGATGGGATTTCATGTTTCCGGATGCACTAGCAAGATGAGCGGACTTCCCTTATTCCATGAGACAAATTGTCTCAGAGGATGGGGCGGTTGATGAACCATTATGATAGGCCTGAGAACTCTAGTGCATTGTGAGAAAGGTGTACCAGGTGGAGGTGTCAAGAGAGTTCTATTTGAAGGATATGGAGATCTTTGAATCTTTCTACCTATTCTTCCTCTTCCTAGGGATAGCTACAGGTATTCAAATGTTTCTTCTTCTCTTGTTTTCAACCTTGTTTGAATCCTTCTCATGAACTAGAGAGGATTAAATCATCAATATTGTTGAGACCAATAGATATGTCAAATAGAGTCACCATATGTGTTATTGTGGAGTCTCCAAAGGCTATAATTTGTTATGTCACACACAAAACCTAGCAATATTTGAATTTTGAGATTTTAATGTCGGTCTCGCTGAGCGTGCCATGAAAATTGTTGACAATTATCTTTGTAGATGAATCACTAAAGTCATGGAAAATCTTAGATATGTGGGACTTGTCCCCTAGGATGACCTCATGTTTTTATAGAAGCTTTCACTTCTCTGTTTTAGGTTGAGATAAGGGTTAGAGAGAAAATAAAACAGTAAGCAATTCCTATTTAAGGTGATGCACTGAGATTTTACCAAAATAACACAAAGACTAATAGTGAAATAATTACTAGATTAATCGAAGAGCATCAAGCATGGTCAACTAATCTGAAGATATCTCAAATTATCAAAGGCCAAATGAATCATAACCATGAGTGAATGAATATATTTATGTAAAATATCTAAGGGCGTGTAGCACGATACATATTTAAACATCATCTAAAACTTGAATAAGAGTAAATAGGAAGAAACAAAGGCCACATGATAATGCAAGCTTGGAGGTGCACAAAACAAGAACTCTTATATATATAGAAAAATAGTACATAATGTAAAAATGGCATAGATTACAGTGTTTGTTTACAACAAATCCTTGTTAAGAAAAATTAACACAATAGAATGAACCTAAATTCTCCTGCGGAGCTCTGGGACCTCTTTTCTGATGTTTTTTCTAATATTTTCCCTCTCCCTCAATTTCTAGGGAAAATAAAATTCCTTTATAGACCTCACGGCTCTTTCTTCAACATGTCTCCATTAATATTTCCACTGCCCATATTTATTTCTGACCTATGAGATCTTTAAATTTGGAGAAGATCTCAACTGCACATTTTAGGACCTAAGATCACATTCACTCCATCAAACCTCTAGCACTTCACTTCTTTGATTGGTAATTTTAAGGTGGTGGCTTCCTTATATAACACGTGGTGATCACACGTTGCTTTGGGACTTCTTTTTCTCTCTTTCCTTTTAAACTTGCACCTAGAAGACACATGGAGGTATGTGCACTCTTCCACTTTATCTTTGACTTTTCAACTTGCCAAGGGTTATTTATCTGCACTTTAGCCCCATGGTGGATCCTCGCTACTCAACTAATACCAATACTTTGTTCCTTATCCAAAGTATGTAGAAGAGACACGTGGATACCCTATGCATTCAGTTACATACTTAAGTAAAAATTAGTCCTAAGAAAACACAACGGAAAGTCAAAAGAAACAAGGGGTTGGGGAGATGAAATGGAAGAACTAGAGGGGCCCTACAATGATGTATAAATACTTCTACAGTTATGGTGACTCACTAAGGGACTTCGTGACATCCATGGAAGAATCCATAAATCCTTCCATGAAACTTCAAAATTTCAAAATGTGGCTCTAAGAGATGCAACGCAGAGCTACAAAGAAGCTTGGTATGAAAACCATTCAGCCTCAGCTGGGTAAGTCCTTTGTTGTGGATCCTAAAAGGCTCTATCTAGCTCAATGATTTCCTTGTGAGGGAACATTTGGAGATCCTACACTTTTTCATTCAAATGGAACTCCAACTTTATAATTGGGTTCAGAATGGCCTCCACTTTAGCAACACTAGAATAAATTTTTAAAGACTGAAAGACAGTCTTATAATGTTCCTTAGCTGTAAGAAGTATTTGAATCTGGTCCTCTGATAGGAAAGTGGAGTCATCAGGGAAGCAAGATGGGCACCCCTATTGGACTAATTCTCCATTATGTTGCTTCAGCCCTTTGATCCTTAATTGGATCTGGGTCAAGAGATTCTGGAACTTGGTAGTGGCCTTGTTACAACTCAGAATATCACTTTTTTTTACCACCACCATCCGCTTATCTCTAATACCAGCCCCTTGTAGGGCAGAGTCTAAAGAATCATAAATTCTTTGAGCCAACATTAGTGATTCAGGGACCTTGGTGGATACAGAACTGCTGATGGTTGAGGTTGAGGACTCTACACTGGGGTACATGCTTTGTGAATTAGATATGAATTTGAGTGTGGGCCCTAGTTCCTTTTTCATGGTGGATAATATCTTGCAGCATGAGGTATATAATCCTTACACCAACTTGATGATTCCTCCTTTCTCAGGCTGTTGAGTGATTTTCTGGGTAAAATCCTTGACCACATCCTCTGATGCCTTGCATTTTGTTTACAAGATTCCCATTTCCACCTCCGAGGTGCGTAGCTTCACTTGGAGTGAAGTGACCTCTTATTTCTTAGAGTTAGCCTCCTGCTGAAGGAGCTTCCTCTCCTGATCAAGAAAACTATTTGTAGCCTTGGATGTTTTAAGTTCAACTTCTAACATTGTGTTCTTTACTTGAGAAGATGTAATATCTTCCTTCAATGCTTCCTCTTTTAACTCCTTAAGGAGCTTCTCTATGTCTTTGCTCTTGCCCTTGATTTCAGAATTGATGTGGGTCATAGTGCTTTGTGTCTATAGGAGACCAGCCTCTATTTTCTTCATCTTATTGTTGAGCTTGAGATAATCCATGGTGACCACAATAGCTATTTCACTCATCAACTCGACCTTATCCTAAGGCTGGTGTAGACACCAAAACTGGGTCACACTCCCCTCGGTCCCTCAAAAAATAACCAACTCAAACACACTCACCTAACCATGGCCCCTTTCACCCCACTCTAATATTAATTTAATTAATTAAATTAAATTAATCTATGTCCTCACAATATTTATTATTTAATTATCCTAATTAAGATAATTCCCACACCACCACCTCACCCCAAACCTATTCTTAGTCTATTGCCATAACTAACTAAGACCTACCTAAACCCTCAAAATCAAAGCTTATATTCCCTCTAACCACATTCTCACCTGTTAGAAAAGAAGCTTTCATTCTAATCCGCAAAGGAAAATGAACAAGATCTAAGAAATCAAGCAGATCTACCCATTTTAGTAAAACCTAAGATATCCCACCCTAACCGATGCCGGTCACTCTAAACTGCTGCCGGTCAACCCGGAACCATCGTTGTTTACCTTTTATTCCCTTTTATAACCTTATTTTCAGGGTTGGCACATTGGGAGAGCAAGAAACGATACCCAGAGTGACATGCAAACAGAACCAGTATTCACACATGCATCCAAACACCACAACCAACATCAGAAGTGACCACAGAGCCATTTTGCATTCACGGGAGCATCCTAGGAAGTGCCATCACCACATCAAACTCCATCCATCTGAGAAACTACACCATTTCCATCCAGCCATCAAGCTCATATAACATTAAGTATACCTCAACTAACTTGGTCTAATACACTATAATAAGCGTTTATTATTTTTGTTATTAGATTAGGTTGTGTTGCATCTCCATTTCTTCATTTATTATTAGTTTGTAACTGGGCCTTTTCCATTATTTACATCATTAGATTTACCCATCCTTGCTTGTTGTTCATCCCTAACCACATTTGATACCTCTACAACCCTCAAACCTACCCCACCACCTACGTCAAAATACCATATCAAGCCTTCTAATCATTTTATTTTGATTTTCCTTTACCTTGACCATACCGATGTCAGCTACCCATAACCCTCACTAGTTTCTATTAAATTGACATCAGTCATACCAGACTAATGTTAGTCTCTATATTTTACCCTCAAACTAAGAACAAATCCTAAATTCTCTACCAAACACCCAAAACAGCCCAAAACTAGACCCTGACTAGTACCAGTACTCTGACAGAGACCTTTCCCTTAAAATTTAATCATAGCTTATCCTGTTGTGAATTAATTTGCTTATTGTAGTCGAATGAGATACCTAAATCATTTTAACTATAATAGGATTTTATTTATTGTTAACATTGAATTATTTTAAACAGTGTATTGATAGCCTTCTAGGGAGTATCACACTTCCCAAAACTAGCATACCCTAGGTAGTCCACTATCATATGTTATTTAATCTCTTTTTGTGGTCTTGTTGTTCCTTTCAGGTAGTTCCTCCTAGCCAAAAGGAATCTCTCATGATCAGCTATGGATCAAGAAGTCATACGCATTCAACAACCTTCAACCAACTTTAACAGGTATTCCTCTAGCCCTCTTAACCTTATATGTTTTGTCACATTCCAAGAAATGCTCGAAGAATCAAGTGAAACATTTTGGCATGCCCGGTGGGACCCATTTGGGGTTCCTTGTATTTCTTCATTTCTAGGTGAAATTTGTATGTTTGTTTCCTTTCCAAAAGGTTCTCACATTAAATTTCTCCCCTAGAATCTTCCCTTCTTTCTATTGTCTCAAATTAATCGTGTTTTGGTGATATAAAAACAACTCTTCTTCTATTTCATTTGTACTGCATTAGTGAAAGATCATACTCTCTCATGTTCATCTTTTTGTGTCGCAAATACAATATTTTGCTTTGGGCTTAAAATCAACTGCATTTCATTCTAATTTACTGCATTAGCTCACATTAAATGAAGGAAACCTATACGCTGGAAGTCATGCCTAGCTAATGGTTGACAAATGAATCGTAGAAAAGAACTTTCTTTCTCTCTCTCTCTCTCTTTGAGTCTTACCAAACTGTTAGTGTGAAATCACAGCACCCCCAAATGAGTTATGGATCTAGTTTTCTAAGGCAGGGTTATTTTTTGTGATTTGCATAACATTGGATCATTCCCTAAGTTGTTTGTGAAGAGCCACACACAGCTGGTTCCAGTTTTGGATAGAGCTTACTTCAAGACTCCTGAACCATTATGAAGCTTTCCCTTTGAATGAAGAGGTGACCAACTTTACTACAATGTCCATCTCATGGATCTCATGGATTTTATAGATATTTGCAATATCTTGGACATGGTCACAAGAAGAAGTTTGATTTTCCCTAATGAAATATGGGATGCTCTTTAGTGTTGCAATCGGAACTGGGATTTTTGCATTCAAGGCAAGAGGACTACTATCGGTGAAGTTGACATATGGATTTGGTTGTGCCATTCTAATTGGCCTAAGAACCCTTGCAGACTGAAAGAAAGGCCTTATAGGTGGAGGTGTTGACAAGGTTTTGCTTGGTGGAGGTGGAGACCTTTAAACGCTTCTTCCTCTCCTTTCTCTGCCTGGTGATAGATGTAAGTATTCAAATATAACTTCTTTCCTTACTCTAGACTGGGTTTTTCTCATGAATCTCTGAAGCTTGGGCTACTAAAACTAGTAGATTTGTTTCTTCTGGAGTCACCATATGTACAATTTTAAGGCTTCTTAAAAGCTAGAATCATAGCAAGTGTACATCAATCCCTACTGTAGTAAGATGGAGACTTCTTAGTCCCACCAGACATGCAAAAACTATTAGTGTGAAATCACAACACCCCCAAATGAGTTCTATAGGTATGCTTTTCTAAGGCAGAGTCATTTGGTGTGATTGCATAACATTGAACTTTTCCCAAGGCGTGGGACCTTACAAAAATGGAAAATCTCTCCAGATCAAAGGTTGGTTCCTTATCCCTTTGTTTAGGTGCATACATAAGGATTCCCAAAGGATCTATCTCTATACCTAATCTAAACCTTACCAAGGAGACAGGGATAAAAGAGAATAAGAAATAAGAAATGACTAAACTACCAAGTGATGCACCAAAGGAATGATGAACACTTATTTTGCTAATAGACACAAACCAACAAAATGCATACAATAAACAAACATAGATATCCAGATATATAATGGGAGACCAGATGAAAGCAAAAGATACAAGAAAGGATCTAAAATCTATCATAGACGTGTTTTATTACTCTGTAGATTGATACAGTCCATTATAAAGTAGCCAAGAGGTAGAAACGTAATGCAATTTTTGATGGAAGGCCTGAACCCCACAAATCCCTTTGCTAAGAGGAGAAGGGAACCTACAAAACAAAGAATGTCTAACCCTTTATAATGAATCATGCCCCCATTTTTATAGATTCGATCAAAGAGAAGAAAGAGAGAGAGAGAGAGAGAGAGAGAGAGAGAAGGGAGAAGCGGGAAAAGTAGATTGAAACTCAACCACTATTATTAATGCTTCTGATAAAATATGCCCCCAAATCCATCTTTACTACATCAATCCTTGGTTGGGTGTCTTGAAGGAAGAGGAAACGGTGAAACAAATCAAATCTGATTTGGTTTTTTAGGCGAGAAGATCCCACATTAAAATCTTGAAGATGTTTCCTCCATTTTTCTTCACCTAACCTCCTCAACAATAAATTCTCAGGCCTCCATGGCATGGGCGAGGCCGAGATCTTTCCAATGGCATCATATTTTCAATATTTCGAGCCCTAAGTTAAATATATACCCCTTCTAAGTTTGTATCGGGTCTGTACAGGAGGGTGGGAAAACAACTTGAAAAATGGGTCCCATTTTGATATGGGACACGTGGCAGCTAGATTGGAACCAAAATCAGACCTACGGGTCTGTAATTTATCTTTTTCTCTTTCCTCTGATTCCCACTTTGGCTTTGACTCGGGCCCAGATGCTAACTTTTTCCATGGGCGGAGTTATGGGGTATTTTATAAATTTTATCCTATTTGAGATAGCAAGGGGAAAAAAATCAATTTTCCCTCCGATGCCCCGCTCTCCCCTAGGACACATGGCAGTCTGGCACTCATTTAGAAACCTTTTCTCTATTCATCCCTTGAATTATCGTCATATTGACACTTGGCATTCTCTGCTTACACCTTTATACTTAGCCAATTTTGAAGCCTTTTTTGTCCCCCTTTTGACTCTTATTCCCTCTTATGCAAGATCTTGGTTGATCCTATATTTGGCACAGGGGGTGAAATATGGATAACACAAACATCACAAAATTGAAAATTACACACATTTTTAAATAACATCTCACCTGGAAGAAGATGTAGGTGATCACACGATCACAGTACAGTAGGCACCCATATCTTTACTTCTGTCAAGTCATTATCTCAGAGGACAACCCGCCCTCACCATAACATAACCTGAAACCTCTCATTGTAGATCTCCTTCTTTGTAGGAAGCCTTCCTCACCAAAGACTCTATTCTAAAGTTCACGAGTCAGTCTTCTAAATAGCATAAGTTGAACAAACATAAAGGAAAGAGCACTCTTAGGATTGTATTTTTCTTAGTGTTTGTGCTTGGCTTGTGTTTTGAGGTGAGAGGACACGTTCTTCATATTTTTATTTCTCTTTGCACTCTCCTCATCATATTTGGTGTATTCTAACTTCATCTAAGTGTGTATGGACCCCATTTTCATCATTCTCAGAATTTTGGGTTTGATTCCACAATTGATTTTAAATCACAACCACCTTTTTCTTCATCTTTGTTTCAATTTCACAGTAACCAATTTCAGTCTAGCAACTGTCATCGATTACCCTCTAACCGTCACTGATTTTACCTAACTGGCATTGGTTTACTATTCTTTTGGTTAAACTACCCAAAAGGACACCTGTTTCATATTCTTTGTTGTTCAGAGTCTCTATAACTCTCATCATATTCTCTATCCTGATAAAATCCATCTACAACTTATCTACCTGGTAGATTATCATTCTTTTGCCTTGTTTGGAAAAATTTTCTTTTTCCATAGTAACTGACCACAGTTACCTCTAACCGACATCGGTTTACCCTAACTTGCATCGGTTAGCCTGTGTAATTTTCTAGCTGACATTTTTACCCAATCCACCTACCACTTCCTATTTTTCCTATTTCTGTTGTTTTTCTGTGTCATTTACAGAAAGCAGCCCCACAAAATCAATAATTGTTCACATGGTGCTGACTCGTAGCCAAGTAAACACCCTCATATTCCACACTAGTTGTCAACCACTCCCACCTAGTCCTTCACGACCTTCCATTCTATCACCCATGGATCCTACCCAACCTATCACTATCACCACAGGTGACAAGGAGTTCACACGACTCCTTGACCAGAACCCTGTCACCTTACAGTTTTATCTTTCCCATTCATCCAATCGAGATGCCTCTAGTTAATTGATATATAACATGCTTGTATCTATCCCCTCGACACTCGTTCCTACTTTTGCATCCGCCCCTTTTAGCTCCACACTACCTACACCTTCCTTACCCTTATTCATCTCACATCTAGGCCCTGTACTTGCTATGAACTCTGCGTCTTCCACATCTATTACACCCACAACATCCACTATACCTTCATCAACCACCAAGAATGTAACCTCATCCATGCCTATTGTCTCACATATACTCATAGCAACACAAACACCCCTAGTTTTGATGACCCATACCCCATTTCAAAACAATGTCCTTTATATTCCACATTCCTTAGCCCCCATCACTACTAGGGTTACCTCGACCATTCCACCTTCATTTACGTACTATCAACAACCTCTTGTTTCATCTATCATTCATTCTGGGTATGTACCCCCTATCTCACTCCCTCATTCTCAATCTACCTATGAGGCATCACCATATACTAGAATGCCACCTCCATCATATGGCCAACACCAACTCTCTTATGCTACAGGAAGTACCCATCCATCACCACCTACCAATGACCTCATGAAGTTAATGATGGAAAAGATGCAGACACTGGAGGCATTGGTTTATGGCTCACACAACTCTCTCACCTACGATGAAATTTTAAATGAGCCCATACACTCAACCATTCCTATTCATCCATATCCCGTACATTGGGAGATGCCTAAATTTAACTACTTCAATAGTAAAGAGGAGGACCCATAACAACATTTGTGGTCTTTTAAACATGGGTGTTATCTAATCGCCCATGATGACACTTTGCTTCTAAGGACCTTTCCCATGTCTCTAACCGGGCCCGCCTTAGACTGGTATAGTGGGTTACCTAGACATTCTATCTACTCATTTAATCAGATAGCCCAAGCCTTATTGGATCACTTCTCCATCAATGTTGTTAAGAAGGTTACTATGACTGACCTCTACTCTATACGTCAATATGACAATGAGTCTATCAAATTTTTTGTCACTCGTTGGTGTAGCCTGATCAATCAACTCACATTCCAACTACCATAAACCAAAATCATAGATCTCTTCACGTGGGATTGTGCAAGACATATTTCGCCGACTCTGTAGGTGTAGAATTTCCGAACCTTCAATGACACATTCACCATGGCACGAAAGCTAGAGATTCAGGCCATCGAAGAAAATAAAATCCAACTACGAAATAAGAATGTGGCATTTAAGTCAAATGATACCTCTTCTTCTTCGAAACCACAGAATAATTATTCAAAATCCAAGGGAACCGCTAATGCAGTGGTACTCAAGGTCGGCCCAGCTCATCCATCAAATCAATTTAAGCCCTCACTAATCTATCCCTTGTCCATACTTTTAAATTCAGACGAGAACAACGGAAAAAAACACTCCAATTGGAGAGCCTTGTTCTTCTATTTTAGAAAATCTCATTAAAGTTGGGGCCATCACCCTTCCTCCTATAAAACCACACACAGGATTTGATCCTTCTCACCCCACACATGTGTGGTACAAACAACATGACTTCTACAACTATCATTAGGTAAAAGGTCATAATGATGACAATTGCATCACTTTCAAGAACATTGTTCAGGAAATTATTGAGAACGGTGAGTTAGTCTTGGATAACCCTAATGCACATTCCAACCAAAACCTACACATTTTCAAGAAACCATTTCCTAATCATGCCCCTTCTACTGACCAAATTGGAGAGACCTCAATTAATGATAGCAATACCCGCGAGGTCCATGCTATTTTAAATGATGCACCAGTTGCATCCCAATTGCCTCATATTCCTTCCATGGAGGAAATCCTAGTCCAAAATCCTCCACCTACACAGGAACCCACTTCGCATATCCCTCCACCCACAGAGGAACACCCTTCATCTCCTCCCTCACTTGTCAAGGAGCCTTCTGTTAACATTGAGACCACTTCACCTTTGGCTTCTCCACCTAGAGAACTATCACAAGCAGTACCTCTCCAACCCATGGGAGATGATTTTTCATCTCCTCCACCCACATAGGAGCACCCATCCTCTCCTCCACCTATCAAATATCCAGTAGAAATAGCGTTTCCTCTAGGTGACGATTCTCCATCAGCCACCCAAGATCCTGCTGACTTACTTTCAGCTCTCTTACCCACATAGGCTAAAGCTAGCAATTTCCCCATATCTAAAACACATTTTACAGGAATCGCCATTGGATCCACATCGACATCACCCACAGAAGTGTCATTCTCATGCTTAGATGATCACCTGGATTATGTGGATAGAGCCCTACTTTGGGGGCATCTTCTACTTCCTATCTCAACACAAATGCAAATATCACTGCTGACACCTCCATTATCTATCCAAAAGTCTTTCGATCAACCAAACCAAACACAACAACAACTATCGAAAAGTCTCCCACAATACCACTCATGGCTACACTTACACCTCTACCCATAACCCAACATGTATCTACATCCAAACCCACACCTACATCATCTTCCTTGCCTAAACCTATTATTACTTTAGGGGTCATACCAATGGCTAGCCTTGCTCATCCACCCATCAAATTAGATTTAGCTACATCCTCCAAAACTAACACCAAACTTAACCCGGCCCCTAAACAGAAGAACCAATCCCCTAGATCTCATACCCCAAACTCACCAACCACACCCTTATCACCTTCACCTCTTTCGTCCATCCTAGGACCTCACCCCTCGACCCTAGCAAAGAAACCTCCATCCATTGGTAAACCAAAAATGCAGCAACCCATTTCCCCGTCACAAACCTCTAATATACCCAAGCACCTGACCCAACCTCTGCCCACACTTGTAACATTTTTACCACCCATACCTCTAATACCATCAATAACTTCTTCATTACCCATGACACTTCCTTCCCTTTCCCTCACACCTCTTGCACAACCTACACCATCTACCTCCACAGAACCTCGATTATCCCCATGGGTAAACTACCCTCTTCTACCATATTCTTTTCCTTCTACATCTTGTACACCCATACCACCTTTACCCAAGAAATTACAACCTAAAGGAAAAAAATTGCTACCCTCCAATAAGGTAGTGAAACCAACCATACACTCTATTTCCATTTCATCTACCATGCACCTATCCAAGAAGACACAACCAACACCTAAGACCATAGCTCAACCCACTCCCCCTCTTGGAAACACTCTTCCCATACAATCAGCCACAATTGCACCCAAACCCACATTCACCTCCCATTTTGATCCACCAGCAGGATCCTATGCTAAAATCTTAACCAACCTCCTCAAAACTTCCGTCATCACATTACCACCTCTTAGACCTTATGACCCACTCAAACCCAAACCAAAAGGGTTTGATGAAACCAAAATTTTCACCTACCATCATGTGCCAGGACATGATGTAGAGGACTATAAGGATTTGAAAGTTATTTTTTTCAATTTGTGTCCTCCTGAAGAAAAATTTGACAATGATGACCTTCTGGATGAGGACCCCATTTTGCCAGCACCAATTTCCATAGTTCTTCCCTCATTACCTACTCAGCGACCAAAATATCCACCCCCATAACTCTTAGAGCCATCCCCAAGATTCAAAATTAACATGGTTCATATAAGAGAACTCGCCAAACCTCCACCCAAATGTCGGTGCACCCAAATCAGGCTTTTTCAAAAGGTTCCTTCCTATCATTACACCTTTCATAGCTCACCTACTTCATCCACCTCCCCAACTCAAATCAACATGATCCACATTACCACCTGCGCTTAGAAGGGAAAAGGCAAGGAAAAGGAAACCAACCCACCAACCAACCATATACCCAACATAACATCTACACCCACACCTAAAGTCACTATCTGCGGCCCCACATATCCTATTTCTAATGGGGTTACATTTCACATGATGCTCAAACAATTACACCAATCCTCCCTCAAAATATCCCTATATGACCTCATCTAAACCTCTGAATCCCATCGTCAAGCTCTCATGGAGGTTCTTTCGTTTATTGAGGTTTTACCCAATGACCCCACACATGTAGCCTCCATTATTACACCTCATCATGTAGCCTCTCTCACCACATTACCACCTTCTTCTACACCTTCACCTACCCACCAAGTAGCCACCCTTAGCTTCTCACATGAAGAGATCACACCATACCATACTAATGACCCTGATCTAGCCCTTTTCATCTCCGTCCATATTGATAATATATGTGTACGATGTGTTATGATCGATGGGGGAGCTAGCATTAACATCATCTCCTCCCATGTATTTGACCAAATACACATACATGACAATTACATGCATAAACATGCCATCATGTTGCATTCATTTAATGGTGTTATCACTTCTACACTTGGAACCATCATCCTCGATGTTCACGTGGGATTTTGTACTATTCCAGAATTATTTTTACATCTTGGAGGGGGAATTTCAATATAACTTGTTACTTGGTAGACCCTGGATTCATGTCATGGGCTTGTGTTCCTTCTACTTTGCATCGCTATGTGAAGTTTGAGCATGAAGGACACACCTATACCATTCTGACTGACCCATCACCCTTTAAAACCTGCAACATGCTTTACCAACCCAATGATGTGCTTGTACCCATTAAGGCATCTTCAGCCATGACCACTTCCTCTTCACCTACACCTCAACTCACCAGTGTCTCCAATACCTCAACTGCAGCTAAATCCTTCATTCCTATTGCTGCCATGACCTCCATGGCCAACCCGTCAGCCTCCCAATAATCTGGCTCCACCCTCGATCCAACCTCTAACACATCATCTATCCTAGCTACCCACATATTGACCACCGATCCCTTGGAAGTTGTTTTTCAATGCCTCACTCTCAGGGAGTATCGCCTATATATTGTCAACACATTCCTTACTCCACAAGAGTATGGAAACCTTCACCAACACCCTCACTATGATCACCGCATAATAGAGCATCACCTTTATGGTCCTCCCCACCTTCACACCAATCTCACCTATGGGGGACTTGATACTTCCACTTATACACCTGAACCACCATAAAAAACCCACCCCTTTCCTGCCGACCTCCAGTCACTCACCAATCACCATTTCACCCACACCTTCCTGCACCAATGTGCGTGGAAAGGTTTTGGTTTTCACTTTTACAAGAAAGACTGTCACACTGTTATTCCATGTACTACCCACAAACATAATGACCATAGTGGTATCAGCTTTGCTAAACTACCTATCAAGAAGGCTTGCATTGAACTCATTGAGGATATCAACCCTTCTCCGCCTTCTTCACCCACTCAACCTTCTTCACCACCTTCACCGACAGTGTCGATGGATCTAGAATCCATTCCTCCTAACCTTGTTTTTCATAAACACCATTTCCTTAAGGCCTCTAACTTATCAATGCGAGCGCGAGGCCCCCTCTTCTCTTCCCTTCCTATGTCTTGAAATTACCAATGATGATACACCTTCTATTAATGTCATTCAATGTTAGGATGATGAATCTATACTCATAGTGCAGAAGACTCTTATATTCATCAATCGTTACCATCTGAGATGAAAACCATGTTGAATGAATTGACTATCGAAGTCAACATCCATACTCATGACGACCCGCACATTCTAAAGATCGGCTAATCTTTAGATATTACTAAATAGGAAGCCATCACTTCTTTTCTCAAAATTCATAACCATGCTTTCGCTTGGTATTATGCTGACATGCCTAGTATTAACCCCACCATAGTGGTCCAAAATATCATCACCATTCCCAATGCCAAACCCATAAAACAAAAGCTGAGGAAAATGCACCCTTGTATCACTCTTCTAGTCAAAGAAGAACTTCACCACCTTCTTTCTGTTTCCTTCATCTTACCCATTGATTATCCCTAATGGATTTCTAACATTTTCCCTGTCACTAAGGTGATAGGGGGACTTCACATTTGAAAAAATTTCCATGACCTCAACCTAGCTTGCCCAAAAGATGACTTTCCTCTACTCGATATTGACAAGCTAGTTGACCTTATTACTGGTCATGAGATGCTATCACTCATGGATGGCTTAGGTTACAACCAAATCTTTCTTGCCCCAGAGGATCAACACAAAACCACTTTCATCACCCCTTGGGGGACCTTCTACTATCGATTCATGCATTTTGGCCTTAATAACGCTGGTGCCACATATCAATGGGCTATGACTTACATCTTCCATGACATCATGCATTGTATATTGGAAGATTACGTAGATGATCTCCTTGCCAAATCTAAATGCCACTCTGAGCACCTCGTCATTCTAAAAACCATCTTTGACTGCCTCATTAAGTATTGTGTTTGCCTTCAGCCCAAGAAGTGTGTCTTCATGGTTCTCTCAAGAAAGCTCCTAGGATTTATCATTTCCTTACGTGGTATAGAGGTTGACCCTGATAAAGTCAATTCCATTCTATAAATTCCTCCGACCACTAATCTGTGGCAACACCATAGCCTACAAGGTAAGTTGTAGTCTATTCACCATTTAATTTCATAACTTTTCGATCGATGCCAACCATTTCATCATCTTCTCAAAAAGGATGTCTACCTTAAATGGGATGATGACTTCCACAAATCTTTTGAGGCCTTCAAAAAATACCTTCTCCAAACCACCCTTACTCATTCCACCTAAAGATGATTAACCCTTCTACCTATAAATCTTTGCTATTGATCACTCCTTAGGGGTTATGCTTGCTCATCGTGATGAACAACATAGGGAGCAGGTGGTTTATTACATAAGCCATACTCTTCTGGACTATGAAACCTAATACACCCATGCTGAAAAACTTTTCTTAGCCTTAGTTTTCGTTGCCACCAAACTCCGCCATTACCTACTTAACCACAAAACTTATGTTGTGACCAATACCAACCCCTTACACTTCATGTATTCCAAACCTTACCAAAATCAACAAGTTTCCTACTGGCTTATGCTTCTAGCCGACCTTGACCTCGAATTCATCCATCAAAATTCCATCAAGGGCCAAGCTATTGCCGACTAATTGGCTGACGCACCTATTTCTGGGGATCAACCCTCTAACTTTGACTTTCCAAATGAGTCAATTGCTACCCTTTCCTTGGGTGAACCCGCTTACCAAATGACACTCTTCTTTGATAGTTCTAAGTGTCAGTGTGGTGGTGGGGCTAGTGTTATCCTCATTCCACTTGATGGTGAACCCATGCCTTTTTCTTTCAAACTTGATTTTGATTGTACAAACAATATTACTGAATACGAAGGACTCATATTAGGTCTCCAGGCTTCTTATGCCTTATATGTTCAAGTCTATCAACATATTTGGTGATTCTCAATTGGTCATAAAACCAAGTCAATGGTATATACCAGTGTCATAATGAGATACTTCAAAATTATAAGCAATCATGTGGACATACTTTTGACCACCTTTGACCGTTACGCCCTTCAAACCATCCCACGTTCTACCAACACATTTGCTAAATACCATGGCCTATGCTTGGTTTTTTAGATACTCACGCTTCGCCCTTCAATTCTAAAATATTTGTCACCATAAAAAGACTCCAATCAACCTCTTATTTAACTCATGAAGTTTTACTCTATTGGAACCATTGCTCCTAACCCGAGTGACCTTTGGTATAAAACAATACTCAGACTATCTTTCCCTCTCCATCTTACCTCCTGACCTCACTTGTGATGGTCTAACGTGCCTTTCTTAAAAGGGTATCTCATTACGTCATCATGGGTGGCCTCCTTTATAAGTGTGGCTTTGATGGTATTCTCTTATGGTGCCTTACGAATGTCCTGAAATTCCTTATACCATTAAGGAAGTTCATGACGGCATATTTGAAGGTCACTTCAGTGGCCTTGCTGTTGTTAAGCATATTCTTTTGCCTAGGCTATTACAGGCTGACCCTTAACCATGATTTGTTGTGAGTATGTTAAGCATTATGTAAAAATGCCAACAACATGCCAACCTTCATCATACACCCAGTCATGCCTTACAGGTCGCCCATGTGACCTTTGGCCTTTCTCTCAATGGGGTTTGCATCTTGTCAGAGAAATCAATCCCCATTCTTCCCAGAGACATCTATGGATAATCGCCACTATTGAATATTACACCAAATGGTTTGAAGCCATACCTCTCATCTCCACGAAAGCTGAGGAAAATATGTGAATTCATCAATCATCACATTATCTGTCACTTTGGCGTTCCACATCGCATCGTCACTGATAATAGAAAATAATTCAAAAATAAAATCTTGCAGAAAACTTTATGACACCTTCGGTAATTCAATTAATTTTCTCGTCACCATATTACCCCACAAATCAACAGCCAAGTCCAAATCCACTAATACAAATCTGAACAAAATTCTCATGAAATTGGTTTAACAATACTGGGAAGGATTGGCATACGTACACATTCCTTTCGCTCATGTGGGCATACCATACTAGTATTCACACTTCCACTACTACCACACCTTTTTCTCTGGTCTACGGTAAAAAGGTTGTTCTGCCTCTCAAAGTCTAGATTCCATCCCTTCGTATTTCTCTCCATGACATGCTCAATGATGTTCATTTTTACCAGGACCATGTTTAGCACAACTTGAGTTATTAGACGAATGTTGTCTTAATGCTCTTGACCATCTCCAAGTTTACCAAAAATGTATCAAACGTGCCTATGAAAAACGTGTCCATGAACGAACCTTCCAAGTCTGGTGATCTCGTCCTGAATGGAAAATCAACATGTAACCACAAGTAGAAAAAAGTAAACATGGGGAAAATTTGCTCCTTATTGGCTTGGACCATACATAATCACTCATGCTTATGGATCAGATGCTTATCGTTTATCTTCACTAGATGGTAAACCCGAACCTGAGCCCTTTAGTGCCTTGCATCTTCGACCATTCTAATGTTGACTTCTAGTCCTACCTCACCTTACTACCTCTTTTTCATGCTCATCCCTTGAGCACTCATTCACTTCCCTCCTTTCACTATGTCATACCCAATGATTAAAAAAAAAAATCATTTGCATACCCATCACTCTTTTACCCTCTCTTAAAAAATGTGTACCAAGGCTCTACACATGGCATGATTCTCATGGATACTTTTTTTCTTCTTTTAGATGAGATCCCATGGTCATTTCACCTTACTTTCTAAACAAGAATCTGATTCCCCACCTTAGTCTTGTCCATGACTTAAAATCCCTCACATGGGATCCAACTCCTTGAGTCAAACCTTCCAATAAAAAGATGACTTCCCTCAATAAGGGACATCTTTTTCTCTACATCACTCCTATAAATAGACTTGCTCCTCTCAAAGGAACAGCTATATAATATCATTTCTTTAATAAGAGTAAGAAAAAGAGAATCTGAAGCTTCTTGCATCGATCAGCTTCACGAAGACCTCAAGGAGATAATTTCCTCATCCCATATAGACTTCCTGCATCGATCAATCTATCTCAAATACAAGTCAAACAGAAAAAAAAATTCATCATGGAACTTGCTCATTGTGATCTTGGATCTCTTGCCAAAAAGGAATGCTACCTCATACCATATAAACCTAACCCCTTTTCACCTTATCACCATTTCCACACATTCATTTCCTACCGCCTCAAGGGACCTGTTGGAACCATGATATTTGGTGATGATGTGACTATTATTCACCTTCATAATAATCAATCATGTAATGTCTTTAGGGTCTTACTGTTCACCATCGTATCTAAGGTATGATCCAACCGTTATGATCCTCACCAATCAGATGGCTCTCTTTCCTCCTCTTATCTTTTAAATTCTTCATTATGTATTGATCATCTTATACAAGAATAGATCCTCTACGCTTATCTCTAGGAAATTTTCCTCTTTCACCGTAATCAACTTAATATCACCCATGCCTATTTTCCCACAATTCAACCATCCCTAAAAGACCTTGACTCAACCATGTCCTATAACCTACCAACCCATTCTCATACCTCCTCACATTTTTCCCTAGCTTATGGGAGAAACTACATCAGTCTTGCGGTCCTTGTTTTCCGGGGACAATGTAGGCAGCACTCTGAGGGGCATGGGGCCTTTGGGAGGTTAGCTTGGCCATTCTCTACCCTAACCAATTACCTCTCCCCCTTTCCTAGTCACATTATAGCCTAGTTAGTTTTCCTTTTTATATCAATAATTGGAAATTAAACCAAACAAACAACAATTGCTTCACATTATTTATCATCATCATTCATACATTCATTATCGTCCACCATTTCTTTACCATTATCATGCATTTTTACTACAAAACATCTCAATGTGACCCATATCATCATTAATTGCACAAATTAATGAATTACAAACTCAACCAATCTCAACTCAACCATGCCTAAACCAAACCTAAAATTCATCATACCTAAGTCAACCTGACTCAATCCATGCCTAAACCACAAACCTGACTTAATCCATGCCTATGACCTAACTCAATACATGCCTATGACCTGACTTCATCCATGCCTAAACCAAAAACCTGACTCGATCCATGCCTATGATCTGGCTCTATCATGCCTACACAACTTAGTTTCCATCACATATACAAATTAAAATAGCACGTTAAACACAACCATGTATGCATCATGCCATAATCACCATCATCTCTATAAATCAATCATCTAAACATGTGTATCCATATACGTGACTCTCAAATATCTTCGGCACGTAGGCCAATGTATATAACAACATCTCAAAAACTCTCATGTACATCCTCACTATCTTCAGCACACAAGCCGATATATATGTCAAAAATAAACTAATCATACATGGAGCTCAATCATCTCACCATCTAATATCTAATCATGTCTCAAATGTCTCCTCCTCTGCTCCTCTAGCCCGACATCTAGCTAACCTCCCTCTGCCTCACCCTAGTCTGGCTCTTGATGGTCCTACCTCTGGACCTGGCCTCCATGGACTAGTGGCCTCACTGTGACCCGGCCCCTAAGCTCACTAGCCCCTGTACTCTCCACACTATGTGTGTGGGATTTTATCCTCTCACTCAAGGCCTGCTATGCTCTATGCTCGTCATATGATAAGACATATATCCCTGGTGCCATCAAGTGATCTTGGTAATACCTCACCTTGGCCATGGTTTCTCTCAATCTAGCGTCAGGTACTATCTGTGGTGGCGCCATTGGCCTCTAACCCTACCCCACTCCTTCCTGAATAATGGGACCCTGTCCTTGCCCCTGTGGTGGTGCCATCAACCCCAGCGCCTGCACCTGTACCTGGGCCTGAAGGGCCACTATCTATGTCTGTGTAATGGCCAACTGGCCCTACAAACCTATAACCCGTCCCTTCCCCATGGTCAACTAGCCCTGTAAACCTATCACCTACACCTATAGGGTAGTTACCTGCACCTCATCTCCATCTCCACCCTCTCCCTCTCCCTCCAGTGTGAGTACTGGTCCATGTACTCCATGTGCCTAAAAAGTGGCCACATGTGCTTGCAGAGTCACAACCTATGCCTCAGCCCCTATCAAATGTCCCTGTACTATGCCCAACTGGGTCACCAAGGTAGCCACCTACCCCTGTAGGGTGTCTCTCTGAACTATGATGGTTGCTAAAACTAGCTACCCCAACCTCAGTAGCACTGCTCATAGCTGTGTAGCCCACCACTATCTATACCTGTCTGTCACCCCGACATCATCTATCTGTCGTTTGACCGGCTGGTCCTCCTACCCAATCGGTACTATAGGTCATGGTGGAGACAGGCCTCTCCACATCATCTCTTCTATACTATGGGAAGGGTGTTGGTATATCTTGTGGCAACCCAAACTTTCATCTAACCCGATCTATGGGTATCATCTCATGCTCCGCAGCTCATCACCCCTCTATCCACCTATAAATCTATAACCCATCCAACTCTTCCGCCATCTGGAAATATGAAGGGAATCCCACATATGGCCTCAAAATGATGTCCACAATGGACAACCCATCTAGTAATCACCTGTAATAGGCTACACCATGTGTAGCTCTCACCGCTTGGCACTCTCTCATAAGTGGCACCCATCACATGTAGCCCACTCAAATAAAACCTTGCTTGAATGCATCGGCTTAGGGCATACCAACTGGGCACACACACAATATGCTTATAGGCCCAACAATGTAACAAGAATGTGTAGTACAAGTTAAATCGACGTAGTCACCCATAAACCCACAACTCCCTGTATAGTTTTACCAAGAACATAGGCACCCATGCAAATTGAGTCCTGCTCTCCACCATGTCGTGTAGGACCCCCATCAGTGACCATGGGAATCTCCCACCCTCTGCATCTGGAAGTACAAAACAAAATACCGCCTCCATCAAAAGTACTACCAACCTCATCTCCTCAGGGTAGGCTTGGTACATCACCCCATAGCTCATACTGGCACTGTGGAATCCTAATAATGTCAGCCCCTCTCCTAACACTGGAAATAGTAACTCCTCAAATGCCTTTGAGGAGATCAAGGAAACTTGTGTACCTACTATATTTAGTCGTAGGATCATGTAAACATCCTCTAGGGTGATCATGATCTCACCCATTGGAAAATGGAATGTATTGGTTGCCAAATCCCATCTATCGATGAGGGAAACCATCAAAATCACCTCCCAGACTACATTTCGGTAGCATCTGACCCCAATCAGGCCCACATCTACAACATGGATCCACTCCTCACGTGTCATCTTCCCCCGTATCTCCACGAGTAAGGGAGGTACCCTATCCCTCATCCGTAGCTGGTCCCTGGCCTACGTACAACCAATCCTATTAATCAAACTTGACCATACCTGCATGCCACCTCGCCACCCCACTATACTGCTTACCCTAACTAACTTAACCTTTCACCTATATCTATGCCCTAAATCAACACTACCTATCTACCCACACCTTGGACCCTCACCTATTTAGATTTTTTCCCCTCTCACCGATATTCCTTATTCACCCACCTACCCATACCCATAAATTTTCCCTCCTTACCTAACTCTCCCTACCCCTACCTATCTGTAGTGCCCACTTCCCTTTGACACTTTTAGATACTGATCTTGATACTTTTGATCTTATTATGGACACAATTATGTTTTGTTTTAGTATGATGGATAGATGTTAGATCATGGATTATTATTGATCTGGATTCAGTTATTATGCATGATGATTACTAGAGACATTTATTATATATATGTGTGTGTGTGTGTGTGTGTGTGTGTGTGTGTGTGTGTGTGTGTGTGGATGATGATATACTATTAGACATGGACATATTAATATATGTTGATTTGGACATGTGACATTGGATAGTGTGAGTAGACCTAGTATGGAAGATTATTGATGATGATATAGTTGATTAATTAATTGAAAATGATAATGTTGAATTCTTGATATTGTTATGATTCATGTGTTTAGATGATCTTGAGATGTTGTTTATATCATTTTGGATGTTCTAATATGGCCATGAGGCCGAAGGAGGCATTTTCATTTTATAGGTTAAAATATCACAACAATGTTGGGGCACTGGAGATTAACCATATTAAAATTCTGGGTGAATTCAACAAGGTCACCATGGAAACTGTTGTGTGTGTGTGTGTGTGTTGTATGTTTTTCGGGATTTCCATGGGGGAATATCCATTATTTGTTACCATGGGGTTTTATGTTTTGATTAATGTGGTTTCTTTATTAATGTTGCATGTGTTTATTTTTTGATGTGTTGCCCCTTTTCATTACTTATTATATATGTTGTATTAATGTTGTGAATAATCATGTGTTAAAATAAATAAATCAGTATGTCATAAGAATGTAATTAATGAAGTTGTTGATCTTAAATGTAATGTTGTAAGAGTATGTAAGAAATGTGTAAGAAGGTGTAAGAGATATGTAAGAGAATGTAAGATAATTTTTGGAGTGTGAGACACTCCATCCTCTTAGGAATTCGAATTTGTCCTTAGAGGCTATATTTGGAGGCTTGTGGGACAAGTTAAACTTGTCCCACACCTCTTAAAATTATTCACCAACCATACATATGGTTTGGAGGATAAATTTAGACCTTTTTAATGCATTTTGAAATGACTATTTGTAATTTTTTATTGCACTTCTATTACATATTTTAGATTCAATCCTTTTGGGGTATGGGTTATTTTGGAGTGTGTAAGCAGATTTTGTCATTTTTATTTATTGTGTTTGGGTGAATGATGTTGACCTTACTCTTGGGTTGAGGAAGAATGATGTGGAATCAAACATGGATCCACATCATCCTCTTCTCTTCCCTCTCCTTTAAAAGTTTGAATTTCTTGCTTATTGTGGTTGTTGAAACTTTGTTCATTCTTCTTGGGGGTGAATTTTTGCTTGCTATTTTGGGAACTTGTTGTGGAAGGAGTTTGGAGTCATTTTGCATGCTTGAGCATTGCTAATTTTGGAATGCATTTGGTATTTGGAAAGCTTGTGGATATTGTAACAAACTCCACTATGGAGAGGAGGGAACTTGTTCCTTTTGAAAATGTTTCTTTCTCTTGCATGCTTGTATGAAATGGCGAATGTTGTTATGTGTGTGTTGGTTGGTTGGGTAGACTGCTTAGGATTTGTTGTAGGAGAAGACCATGGGGATTTCATATGGGGGGCATAAGGGAATTCTAATGGCATTATTTTTATTGTGGAGGGATTTTAGGATTGGGATCCACCTTGGAAAAGAAATAGCTTGCATTTATTACTCTTGGGGGGGCATAAGGGAGAAACTTTGGGGGGGCATAAGGAGGGGTTGGGAGGCATAAGGTTTATAGGATATGATATGTTATTTTGGTGGTATGATTATTGTTGGATGCCCAATTTCCAAATTAGGAGGCATAATTAGTTTCCCCATAGTTCCTTGTTCTTCTTGGCTTGCTTGATCAAGCCTAAGTTTTGTGTGAATGTTTTCAAATGCAGTTGTGAACTGCTATTTTGTTTGGACTGTTTTTCTTATTGTATTATGCATGTGAAAGAATACTGCATGTTTTTTTTGGAAGCCTTGTTGCCATGAGTTGATTATCATCTTCTATTTCAATATGGTTGGGGCTCAGGGGCCAATGAGGAAGGATTGCTTCTCCCTTCTCATTGTATGTCTTGGTTGGGTGGAGAACGTTTCCTTTCCCCCTTCCTTATTGTGATCAAGATGAAAAGATGGAGAAACTAGCATGCTGCTGTTTTGGAGCAAGAGGAATATAGTTTTACAGTCCCTTCTTTTGTGCAAGTGCATTATAACCCTTCCCACTTTAACTGGATGAGTTATATAAATAATTTCAATGTGAAGACATTTGTTTTGGTAATGTAATACTGAAGATTGGAATGTGAAATGTACAGGATATTTATTTTACTCTCTGTTTTGGAAAATAAATGTAAAAGATGTTATATTCATTGTATTTTGTATTTTAGAAATCAATGGAACAGAGAAGATTGTAAATTTGTATTGGAAATGAATAAAGGATTACCTTAACTTTCAAAATTGTATTATGTATTGGATTTGGATTTGCTGTTAAGATTGAAATTGTTGTTTGAAGAAGGAAGAATGTGTAGGAAGGAAGTATATTATTTTTGCATACTTGGAACTTTATTAAAATTGAAATCAGGAATTGTAATTTAACTTGGAATTGAATGGTTAATTACATCCAGTAGATGTATTAGACTAGTTTAGAAAACCATTCACACATTTAAATTATAACATTGACATGCAGACTTAAAAGAAAAGATCACGGTTATAAACTTTACTCTGGAAATTCTACTTTTTTTTATAAAAATGAGCAGTTCAAACTTACACCAAGTAATAAGATATGAAACATTGAAATTCAGGCTTAATAAGTCCTAAGGAATTAAAATTGACCCTAACATTTAAGAAAGAACCTTCAAAACTTTATATAATACAATTTGAAGCTTGCACTGTCATTTTTCTGTCTATTGTTGGAAAAATACAACTTTGAATAAATTGAACAAATTCAATCTTTGAAAACACTCTAATTCCTCCCTAGACCAACCCTCCATGTTTGTTTGACATGTTGAGTGAAGGAGGAGATCTAATTTAACCAAATTAAGAAGTTGAAAACTGCTAGTTCACAAATTAAAAGCCTGCAGATTGTT
This sequence comes from Taxus chinensis, assembly GCA_019776745.2. Lineage (NCBI taxonomy): Eukaryota > Viridiplantae > Streptophyta > Pinopsida > Cupressales > Taxaceae > Taxus > Taxus chinensis. The sequence goes on from CM034148.1 coordinate 897,441,810, forward strand.
TTCTCAAAATTGACCCTTTAAATTTCATCAAAAATTAAATTTTATGGTTTCTGTGCAAACGGGGCATCGAGATCTTTCTGAAAAGTCTCTGTTTTCCCAAATCTGAGCTTTCTATCTCAATTTATGGCCATTTGAAGTTTTTACTCCAAATTGGCATTCAAAAAATAAAACAAATAAATCTAACTGTTAGAAAAATTTAAATTTTAACTTTGGAAAATTTTCCCTAAAAATTCTGCAGCCCTTGCCATCCGGCAACCAATCAGGACCTACCACGTGGCACCTTGGATTGGTAGACAAAATTTAAACTTATCCTTTTTGAAAATTTTGCCTTGGGAAAAATTTCCCATTTTTCCCCGCAACCCCGATGGTCTGCAGCCAATCATGTGCTGACACGTGGCTCGACAGATGCACGTGAGAATTTTGGAAGTTAACTTTTAATTCTTCTTTTAGCATAATTCTCCTTTTTCCTCCGCCAACCCGTAGCCAATCAGAGTCTACCACGTGTCCTCACGGGGCAACAGCGGAGGTGTGGCTTTTCCTTGTCCTTTTTCCCTTTTGAAACTCTTGGGAAAATTTTCTATTTTGGCCCCGCAGCCCGCAACTAATGAGAAGGTTCCACGTGGCACTTTGGGGGGTGGTAGTAGGTAGGGAGGAAACCCTTTGTTATTTTGGTTTTTGGCCTTTGGGAAAATTTAGAAAATTCTCCCCGCGGCTCGCAGCTCCGCTTTACTCTCAGATTTCCTTCTTCCATAGGCGCGCGGACCCGCGCGTCCCCTTTTCCCATTTTTACTCCCTTTGGTGTAATTCACCAATCTCCCCCACTACTTCACCAATATCTTACCTTTTTCTACTTTACACCAGGACTCAACACGTGTCCTCCAAGGACCCATAGAGGCACGAAAGAATGTTTGCTTTTGAGCCCGTGCAATGGGAAAATTCCCTAAGCCACCCCATGACCCACTGAACCATTTAAGGCACTTTCCCCATCTCTTGACACGTGTTTCCCTAGGGGAAAATTTGACCCTAGAACTCCACCCAGCCATATCTTGAGTTCTATAAGGAGTTAGGAGGACTTCTTTATATCATCAGAAAGGTGAGAAAATTTTCTATCCATTGGGAATGGTTTAGAGAAATTTTGGAAGCATTAAGTATGATAAAAAAACATGTTGAATCTCTGAACCTATTAGAGAGCAGGCATGGGGGTAAATTACTCCCTGAACCTAACTAAAACATATAACCCTAAAATCTGAACCTTGTGAACTTGAAATTGTTAATGAAGGGAAACATAGGTTGTAGTATTTTGGTCTTGTTTCAGAACCTGTTAGTGATAACTGGTGTCTTGTAACTTGGTTGTAGACACTTCAAAGCAAAAATAAAGTATCCCCTAACTTTTCTAGCTAACCCTAGGTTATTTCTTGGGTCTCTAGTGGTTGTTTAAATGGGCATTACACTATCTATCTGTAACCCATCCATTTTAGCTCCTTCAGGGCCTACCTCTTTAGCCTACCGACCGGCATCGGTCATCATTGATCAGCCACGGTCGAATCATAACCGACATCAGTCACCATATCTATGACCGATACTGGTCCTTACCCACCGATGTCGGTCACTATCGTGGAGACAAACCCACGACGCCCTACCCTATTTCTACCTACACTTCTCCTTTATACCCATTTCCCCCACTAATGTCTACCTAATACCTATTCCCACCCCTCACTTACCTAAACCTACCCTCCCTTGTTCCCCTTTTCTCATTACATTCCCTCCCTTCAAATTTTAAATATTGCCCCCCCCAAAACCCATTTTCCTCCTACCTGATTTCCATCCTCCACCAACTCAAAACAAATAAACAATCGGAATGGGCTCTTACCTCATCACACTTCTGTCTATGTGGTAGCACCTCAGGCCACTATGCAGGTCCATCTGATCCCTTTCCTGCCTCTGCCATGACCATTTGCCAACTGGCTTAACCAAATCAAATCAATCACGCAATAAAATCACACCGCACTCGTAGACCCACCTATCGACCAACAATCACTCACTCTATAGCTCAACAACTGAGGTCTCAGTGCCACTTGGTCACTTTCCACCTCTTTATCTCTTTCTTGTCATTTTATCCTATGTGGCAAATGACAAATGCTCTTCAAAATGTGGCACTTTTTCTTTTTATAGCCTCCCCTACTTGACCAATGATGGTTTCACCTTGACCGACATCGGTCCTATGCCCTAGCCTACTGTGTTCAATTCATGGTGACCGACATCAGTTACTTATGACCATTGTCGATTATCCTCCTCAGTCTTATAACTACCTATTACCCCTAATTTGCTGGCATGAATCCTTTCTACCCTACCCACACTTGACTTGGACATTTCCCTTTACCCTCCTGACCTCATCATTTACCACCTAACCTCTTCATCATTTGGGGGCTCTTTATTTTACCCATCCCTCAGCCCTACCCATGCTGTGACCTAGCTACTTGGACTTGGAACATTGCTAATGACATGTGACCTCATGTGCTCACTATAACTTGTGACAATGTTACTCATGTTGTTTGACCTAATGACCTTACCTTTCTTTTTTCCATGACCGTTTATCCTGACTCAACCTTTGGTGTACCAAAACATACCTAAACGTTCCTGCACCTGACCTACATCATGTTTCCTGACCATATCCTATACCTTAGATACCAGAATCACCTCAACCTTGTTTGGATAAACCTATCAACCTTAGACAATGTAGAGTTTGCATGCTCTCCAACCTGGTAACATGCTACAATTTATACGTGTGCGTGCATTTGACTATTACTACCTTTGACCCTAACCCATTACCTGGATTACCCGATTGGACCCTTACCCCTTTACCCCTATTTTCCACCTTCCTCTCCATCACATTCACCTTTTATCAAACCACTCACTGATTCTGCCTTCTACCTCATCAATTCCTGGTTTGAGGGGGATCACCTTCAACCACACATGGGGCAACCATATCTTATTTTTGTCAGCGTCATTTACCAATACAAGCTATGCAACAAAAAGGGGGAAAATGTAGACACCAAAATTGGGTCACACTCACCTAACCATGGCCCTTTTCACCCCACTCTAATATTAATTTAATTAAATTAATCCATGTTTTCACAATATTTATTATTTAATTATCCTAATTAAGATAATTCCCACACCACCACCTCACCTAGCCACCTCACCCCAAACCTATTCTTGGCATGTTGCCATAAATAACTAAGACCTACCTAAAACCTAAAAATCAAAGCCTATATTCCCTCTAACCACATTCCTGCCCATTAGAAAACAATCTTCCATTCGAATCTGTAAAGGAAAATGAATAAGATCCAAGAAATCAAGTAGATCTGCCCATTTTAGTAAAACCTAGGAAATCCCACCCTAACCAATGTCGGTCACCCTAAACCATCACCAGTCAACTTAGAACCATTGTCAGTTACCTTTTATTCCCTTTAGTAACCTTATTTTAGGGTTGGCACATTGAGAGAACAATAAAAGAGACTAGAGCTGCATGTAAGCAGAACCAACATTCGCACACGCATCCGATCATCCGCATCCAACATCAAAAGTGACCACAAAGCCATTTTGCATTCACAAGAGCATCATGGGAAGTGCCATCACCACACCAAACTCCATCCATCTGATCAATTTACATTTTCATCCAACCATCAAGCTCATATAATAGTAAGTATACATCCACTAACTTGGTCTAATGCACTATAATAAGCTTTTATTATTTCTGTTATCAGATCAGGTTGTTACATCTTCATTTCTTCATTTCTTATCAGTTTGTAACTAGGCCTTTTCCATTATTTACATCATTAGACTACCCATCCTCTCTTGATGTTCATCCCTAACCACATTTGAGACCTCTGCAACCCTCAAACCTACCCCACCACCTACATCAAATCCCAGATCAAGCCTTCTAATCATTTTCTTTTGAGTTTCCTTTACCTTGACCATACTGACACCGGTTACCCATAACTGTCGCCGGTTTCACTTAAACCAACATCAGTCATACCGGATTGACATCGGTCTTTGTGTTTTACCCTCAGAACAAGAATAGAGCCTAAATTCTCCACCAAACACCCAAAACAACCCAAAAACAAACCCTGACTAGTACCAGTACTCTGACAGATACCTTTCCCTTTAGATTCAATCATAGCTTAGCATGTTGTGAATGAATTTTCTTCTTATAGTCGAATGAGATACCTAAATCATTTTAACTACAATAGGATTTTATTTATTGTTAACATTGAATTGTTTTAAATAGTGGATTAATAGCCTTCTAGGGAATATCACACTTCTTGGAACTAGCATATGCTAGGCATTTCATTGTCATGTTTTATTTAATCTATTTTGGTGGTCTTGTTGTTTATTTCAAGTAGTTCCTCCTAGCCAAAAGGAAGCTATCATGATCAAATATGAATCAAGAAGTCATACGCACACAACAACCTTCAATCAAATTTAATAGGTATTCCTCCTAGCCCTCTTACCCTTATCTGTTTTGTCACATTCCAAGAAACACTCTCAGAATCGGGTGAAACATCCAGAACTGAGTCAGGTCCACTGTAATAGCGTTGATGGAATAATCATGAAGCTATATATGCTCATCATGTTTTTAGATGTTATGGACCATTTGATCAATGTTTAGGGAACTCTATTGATGGTCATACAATGACCACATCTGTTTATGAGCTCCTACTGCCATTTATTTCTTTTTAATCCTTTCCATCTTGTTATCTCGGGACACTTTGGACGTCTCATCCTGATTCAAAAAGTGAGATGAGGAAGGTAATACCTCACCTATAAATGGGAATCCTAGAGATAGGATGTAAGGGATTGTAATTGTTCATGGGGGCTGGGAAATCACAAGATCCACAGATGAGCCCTTCATGACTCGCGGAGAGAATGTGGGAATCATGGATAGTGTTGGAGGAATAATAAAACATCTAGGAGAATGAAAATTGTGGGTTGGATTGGTCAGTGTAGGAATGCTCCCGGCTGAGGAATTGAAAGGTGGAGGAGATGTAAATTAATGAATGAGAGGAGAAAAAGGGGAGGAAGAAGGGGAGACCTCAAATTTTTTCAAATTTTTCTTTGGAGGGCTCTAAGGGATGGTGACTCCAACAAAGCTTGCCGAGGGTGAGACTGTAGGTTTTGTCAAATTGAACCCTTGGGGTGTACCTAGCACTGGTTGAGATGTTGACCCTTCACCCTGAGGGCTTGCCATTATTTGAATCATGAGTGTGTGGTCTATAGGATCCTGCTAAGGAGTGGAAGAAGGGGGTCATGATGGCTTTTTTTTCTGGAGGGGCAGAGGGACCCCACCGTATATTGTATGAGTTATTCTTTTTTGAGTGCAATTACCTCCTCACTATATGTGTCAGACCCATGCTTAGCATCCCAATATTCTTCCCACTACTCATAAGTGCATAAGTCCTTAAAACTGAAGGTTTTTAACCAAATTTCTTACCTATATTACCAATAGACTTCAATTTTCTCTCCATTCCATTCCTTATTCTTTAGGATTTCCCTCAATCCCTTACTCACAGTAACAGTTGGATCATATATGTACAACACTAGATTAAAATAATTCCATAATGGGATCAGCATATCCTTTAGTTCAACATAAATGTTGGGATTGTATTCCTAGGGAGACCTCCTATCTTTAAAAAACTTTCTGTGTTCATGGTGGCAAGAGTCCGAGACTTAGTTTTGGGATAGGACACTGCTCATCCACCCATTTGAGTTATATCTCCACGTTTTTGGGATGAAGGTGAAGCCATAGGAACCCAGCTTCTGTGTGAGAATATTCTCTACATTGAGAATCACCTACTACCTGGTTACCTCTAAAAAACCACCCGCTCCATGAGAATCTTCTGAAGTAGGAAGGATTCATCTCAGAATCCATACAACCAGATCATTGAATATTTTTCCCCAAATAAAAAGTCACAGGGATGCAGGGGGTCTGCTAGGATGGCTCATACCAGGTCGTTCATTCTATTATTTACCCCCTATGTCAAACTCAGGTAGAAGGGGTGTAATTTCTAGTTGGTGAATTAATATGCGTCTGAGGAGTGGGACAGAACATGAGTCCATGTAGATATCGAGATGATATCTTAGGGGTCCACCTCCATTTCCCACAACATTAGGTTCATAAATTGGCTAAAGATCTTGTATTTCTAGTATAAAATGAGGTGGAACAAATAGGAATTGTACTAGAAGGTGGAATTAACAAATAACATGGCCATCTACTTGCAGAAGCAGGCGAAAATGACCTCAGCAAATTGAAATCGATATGCATGTTCCTTCTTCATGACCCTCATCTAGAAAAGGGCCACAACTTACCATTCATAGAAATCTCTATCTATGTCTTAGCCAAAAATGAATGCCAACATGGAGCAGGCCTCTTGAGAGTCTTCCAAGAACATCTTCAGGGGAAAGGAGAATCTCGATGTCCTGAAACTGTTTGAATCATCTTTTCGTAGCTCCCTATTAATGAATGTGGTTTTGTGTTGGCATAGATTTCAGATGTTTTGGAGCTTGGGCATATTATAAAAGCTAGCCATGTGGTCATAGGGTAGGACAAACATATACTTTATCATCTTTGGTGTAATAACCACCTGTATGTTCATGCCTTTTATGATGTTGGAGTCAAGGTCAAAACAACGTGCACACATCTGTACAAGCTCTAGATATGGGTGCACAAGAGGCACCATATATTGTGTGAGCATGGTGGTCCAAATCCTGGAGCCAAAGGACTCAAAATCCCCTAAATTCAAGAATCTAGCATGGGCTGCATTCATAAGATTATTTGGCTTCTTGGTGAGAACAGGGTCAAAGACCTCATCTATGAAATTCATTACAATAGTCAAGTTACTAAATTGCATTCCCCTACTATGGGAACTCAACCTCAGGTGGAGAGAGAAGTGTGGCATAGGTTGCCCTGTATAATATTTTTACTGTGGTAGGGAACCGGATGTTGCCATGATCACTCGATATCTGCTACAAGCTCTAATTTTTTTTAAATTAGGGACTAAGGTGCTTTAAGAAAATTATCTTAGCATTTAGAATGAGTCTTTCATATGCTCAGGTATTTCCTTAAATATACTCCTTGACTCCCATAAAGTAAAGGCTCTTGAATACCTTGGGTCACATCATATAACGGAACTTTTGGTTACATGACCCTTAGTTCCAAATTTTACGTTTCCTGAGAGATTTTTCATTAACACCACAATCCTTCTCATTCATTATTTGAAAAATTCATTGGATCATTTACTTCAGGAAAAATAAAGAAGGTACAACACCTTCCAAAATTTTAAAAAGGGGTAGAAGGGTCTCAACAAGAGACATGTGTCCAAAGACACTTATTAGAAGGGGCGATACTGAGAAAATGAAGTAGAAGCAAAAGAAAGAGGGGAATATACATATGATACAAAATTTTACAATGTTGAAACCTTAATATAAGGGCTTAAGATGGATTCCATTCACCAGAATTATAAAAGGTTCACCTTCTATATTTTCAAGCTTGAAAGTGTTGAGCTACTTACATGCATTGATTTTGAATGGTCACATCCGCAAAGGGTAGAATTTACCATGATTGCAAGTTTTTGTGGCCCTTTCATCCCATTTCAGAACTAAATTACTAACTCAAAAGTCTGGCTCTTAAGTCTTTTGACCAAACCAAGTCTTGACAGCCTTTTGATGATTGATCATGGATTCATGGGTTGTTTCTCATTTTTCTTGAAGTTCTACTAGCTCTGCGAGCCTTACCTACTTTACTCCATGTTCCTCAATTTTAATATTTTTCAATAATTTTAATACTAGTACTTCCATAGTTATGGACATTACGGCACTTTTACCATAGACTAAATAATATGGTGAGGATTTCAAGATTTTCTTGGGCATGATTTGATCAGCCCATAAGGTCATCTTGATGTGTTCATGCCATGATCTCTTATGTTCACCCCCCATCCTCTTTATGAGCCTGATCAGGTTCTTGTTTGTAGACTCCACAAAACCATTACCCTATGGGTAATAGTTGGAAGATGTCTTCAGATAGATTCAATGCCTCATTTCAAAATCAGACACCCTAGCACCCATAAAATCCTTTGCATTGTAAGATATGACCATGCAGGGGAGTCGTAAGTGAGTTGTGATATCTCAGAGGAGTTCTAGGATCATATCTTCCATGGCTTCCTTTAAAGGAACTACCTCTTTCCATCAAGTAAAGTAATCAATGGCTGTGAGAATCCACTTGTGACCCCTTCTTGAAATAGGATTAACCATTCGAATGAAATCTAGTCCCCATTGCACAAATGGATCTTCAACTAGGATAGGGTTACGAGATAATGCAATGTTTCTCTGGAATCCCATATAGAATTAGAAAATTTCACACTTTATCACCATCGCATAGTAATCCGTAAACAAGATGAGCCAAAATTATCCTTCTTGTAGGACTTTTATGGTTGTAATTTTGGCTAAAAAGTAGCCTCCCAAGCCTCCATGATGTAACTCATGGAAGACCATTTCAAACCCTTCCTTTTCTAGGCATCTTATCAGTATCCCATCATAGTTTCTTTTGAAAAGGAAATTATCAATAATGATGAGTTTGAATCCCTACTGTCTGTAATATCTTTTCTTTTTGAGAGGAAGGTGGCTTGGATACTCTCCCTTCTACATGAAATGCATCCTATTTGATAGCTAGTCTTTAGATTCATTTTCTTAGATACGAAGCACCATCTTGGATTCTTCATTCGTTGGGACTAATGAGTCTTGTGTGAGATACTCGCATAGACCTCTTCCTCATACCAACTTCATGGGCTTTATTTCAATTTCATATTCTAGTATCTTAGTGATCAAGTTGGCTCTTTTATCATTTATCTCACCCTTTGTGATGTATTCTTTGACACTGGAGTGTGCCACCATGACCATGATCTTGCTATTGGAAACAAGGTTTCTAAATTTCTTCAAACCTTTGACAATGGGGTAAGCATGTTTCTCCACAAGTTTTTACCTTGTCTCATAATCATGGAGGGTTTTTTAAAAGAAATCAACTGGATGCTCATCTTCTTGTGACTCCCCTTTATGTGTCAGCATGGATGTTATAGTATGCTCACTCCCATATACATACATGATGAAATATTCAGAAAATTCTAGGTTACGTAGCACTGGAGTAGATGAAATTTATTTTTTTACCTCCTTAAAGGCTTGAGAAATTTCAGTGGTCCATTTTAAATTTAGATTCTTTTTCAGCATCAGTGTGAACGAGTAGATCATTCCAGCAAAATCTAAAATGAATCTGTTGAAAATTTTAATCTTCCCTAGGAAATATTACATTTCCTTCTATTAGACAGGTAGGGACAATTCCATAATGGCCTTGACTCTTTTTGGGTCAGTTGAGATTTCATCTTTTGAGATAATGTGTCCCAAGATTTTTCCTTGTGGTACTCCAAAAATGCACTTATTTGGATTCAAAGAGATTTTGAATTCCTGACACTTCTTGGGCACAAATTCTAGGGCGTCAAAATGATCCTCCGTTATTTTGGTAAACACCATGAGGTCATCCAAATATATTAGGATTAACTTTTTAATCAATTCTCTAAATGTGGTATCTATGGCTCTTTGAAAAGTTGACCCAACATTAGAGAGTCTAAATGGCATCTTTACATATGTAAAAGTTCCCCACTTTGTTGTAAAAGTGGTCTTATGTTGGTCCTCCTCTATGATCCATATTTGGTTGTAGCCTAAAAAACCATCCAGTAAAGAGAATCTTTCCAAACTTGCTACTATTTGTATTATCTCTTCCATGGAAGGTAAGGGGTAGTGATCCTTAAGGGACACTCTATTCATATCTGTGAAATCCACACAGAGTTTTATTTCACCATTTTTCTTTCTTACCAGTACCAAATTGGAAATCCATGTGGAGTGCTTGATTGGTAAGATTATTTTAGCCTCTAGGAGCTTCCTAAGCTCTTCGGCCATGAGATATTCCATTTTTGGATTCACATGCCTCTACTTCTAGTGAATAGGGTTAGTCCCTTCTTCTAGGTCAATAGTATGTTGGATGATGTCCTTATTATAACCGCTTAGGTCATCATAAGTCTAAGCTATTACCCTATCGAATTTATGGCATAGAGCCATAAACCTTTCTCTTTCTTTCTAAGTGACTAACTTCCCAACCTTTATATTTTTCCCATTGGCTACTTCTAGCTCATCATAGTCTTATTTGATTGGTGCAAACTTCCTTTTCTCTATATTAGCAACATTGAAATCAAAGAGACTTTCCAATGTTATTAGTCCCTTTGGAAGCTTGTTTGGTTTGAGTTAGATGACTTGATCTCCATATGCTTCTTAAATTTTGGGTTGGATTTGGTCTGAAAACTCTTTAGATTGTTGTAAAAAGATCAAAATTTGTTGGTCACTTTCAAAAACTTGCCAATTATCTATATTATCAGGTATAGACGGGTGAGTGATCAACCTCGCCACTTTTTTTTTTGTCAGCAGATCCCTAGTTGGGTCGAATTATGAACCAATCTGGGCCATTCTATCTACTTATATGTTCTACTCCTGATGGATAACCTTAATTTCAAAGGCCTTAAAGTCTTCAATAAAATCCCATACTCTGTGATGATAGGACCTCATTCTTGTATTTTTTGTTGCAGCAGTGTTTCTAACTTGAGTCACTACTAATTCAGAGTCCTTAAAGATTCTTAGTTATTCTATGCCTTCTTTGCATGCCAACATCAAACCATGAAATAAAGCCTCATATTCTTCTTCATTGTTGGTTTAAGTGAAGTGGAAGTGAAATGCCTGGAGTATATTTCTTCTACTTGGTTAAGAGAGGCATATTCTAGCTCCTAAGCCGTTCCTTCTTCTGACCCCATCAAAGTGTAGAGTCCACATTTGGGAATTATTTATGAGATTATTTTCATTTTTACTATCTTCACTCATGATCTTTGGGATTCTGGTATTCTCATAAAATATTACATAGGTACCTAACCCGGTGGATTCAAATTTTTTGAAGGGGTCTTTAAGTGACAGATATATCAAATAGCTTCTGCCTTGACAGTCGTATTCATCTATATATGATTCTTCCTCTCGGGTGATCATACCATGTGAGGCTTCAAAACCTGAGGCCACTTGATCCATTGCATGTTCCTCCGATAGGGGCTCTAATAGTACCTTCATTTTGGATCCATACTTAGTCCACAAAATTAGATGAGACAAATCTAGGCACATGTAGCCTTAGATTTTAGCTCTGAAGTCATGGAATAGATAGAGTCCAAAGACCGGTGGATCATCAATCACCACTATATCCTATGGAATGGTTATGTTTGGGAAGGAATATATTTTTAATGGGAGGCTTCTAATAACACCAAGTTTTTGAACTGATTATTCATCCAGTTGCATGAATCCTCTTCTTATGGGCTCATATTTAATTCTCAAAGCATCCACAATTGCTTTGGGCATCACTGTAGTGATTGTGCCAGAGTGTATCATGGAATTTTGTAATAATTTCTTACCAATTATAAGAGTCATGAAGAAGGGTTGGAGTCTGGGTTTACCTATTGCTTCCTCATGGTTCATTAGCACTAACTCAGTTTGAGCTTGATTTTTTTTTAGTGTCTCATTCCCCTTCTTGGTTGTAGTCAAACCGCCACTATATTTCAACGCTTCTTTAAGTAATTCCTTCTATTCCAGAATGCCCAAGATATCCCACAAGGATACATTGGTTGGTTCCCTTTTAAGTTGATCAACTACATTCATTGGCCTAAGTGGTTGTACTTTGGAGACTTGTTGGTATTTCATTCTCTCAGCCATTGGATGGAAGGTACTTTGACTTTGAGTTATTATTGGATTCTCTTGTATGGTTACGGGTGGAGGGATGGTAAACATCAGAGGTTTTCTCCTTGCTTCATTCATTTTTGTAGGAGTAGGGACCATGGCTTCTATCATCCACCTCTTGGAGAAAGTGTTGTAATCTGACTATGTCAAATTCTTAGACGTAGATGCATCATTTATGAATTTGAATTCTTATCCTTTGATCCAAGAGAAAAGTGCATGTTCAAGAGAAATCTCTACCAATTTTTCTAGGCACATCCCTTGCATTTGAGCAGTAAAGGCTGCATTTTAAATTCCCATGGATTCGTAAGGTTTTCCATCATTAACCTCATAGCCTTCCATCACTCTTTTCTCTACTAATTTTTTTATAGATTCCCCTGGGGGAAATCTCTTGGCATATGAGGGGTATTGTAAAGGAAGCACCAAACATTGGGATATTCTACCAAATTATTTTATCCCATAATCATTTCTCTCCCACTATTGGGTGGGAGCATCTGGAGTGGTGTCGAGACTGGAATAATTTGGTTGGAAGGTTGTGCCAGAGGTGGTCCACCCCCTTAGTCACCTTGATGATTTTTTCTTGGGTACGTGCCTTAATTCCTATTAAGATTGACTATCTCATTAGAGAAACTCCTACGCATATTTTTTACCTCCTCCATCTCTGTGGAAGAATATGATGGTGCAATAGTACGGGTGATGGCTCCTTAAGAGGATGGGTAGCTGTATATAGATGCCAAATATTGGGAAAATATTGAGGCCTGTAACTGAGGAAGGGGAGAAATCTCATGATACACTAGCAAAGGGATCTTTGGGGGAGCTTCCCAGAATCTATCAAATTATTCTCAGCTTGGACTGCAAGATCATATGTTTATGGCAAAGAATCCCCCTAATGAATAAATCATGATGGAGATATCTTAGTTTAGGGACTTTAGATAAAATACAATAGCCATACTTGAACGTGGTCTGGCTAGAACTGGAATGATTTTTCATGTCTTATGGAATTTGGTATTGAAATCAATCATAAGCTCTTACGGACCTTCTTGATATTGATAAGTTGTAAGAGAAAATATCTATCTCCCTTTTCACTCAATATTCTAATGAACACATTTCCCAATTGATCTCAAGTACCAATGGAGTTAGGGGTCAAGGCTATGTACTAGTCAAGAGTTTTTCCCTTAAAGGAGGTAGCTAGTAATCTTAAGGCAACATCTTTCTCTATAATGTAATGCACCATGCAGATCTCCGCAATGTCTTGAAGATGTTCCTCTGGGGTCTTGAAGTCTTCACCACTGAATTTAGGTAGTTCCTTCAGTGCATTTTCTGGGATGGGATTCCATTTTTCCAGATGCACTAGCAAGATGAGCGGGGTTCCCTAATTCCATGAGATAAACTATCTCAAAGGAGGGGGTGGTTGATGAGCCATTATGATAGGCCTAAGAAATCTAGTGGATTGTGAGAAAGGTCTACCAGGTGGAGGTGTTGAAAGATTTTGATTTGGAGGAGATGAAGATATTTGAATATGTCTACCTCTTTTTCCTCTACCTAGTGATAGCTACAGGTATTCAAATGTGCCTTCTTCTCTTGCTCTTGACCTTGTTTGAATCCTTCTCATGAACTAGAGAGGATTAAACCATCAATACTGTTGAGACTAGTAGATATGTCAAATAGAGTCACCAGATGTGTTATTGCGGAGCCTCAAAAGAATAGAAGTTGCTATATCACACACCAAACCTAGAAATATTTGAATATTAAGCTTTCAATTTTGTTCCCACTGGGCATGCCAAGAAACCTGTTGACAATTATCTTTGTAGATGAATCACCAAAGTCATGGGAAATCTTGGAGATGTGAGACTTGTCCCTTAAGATGACCTCCATAATTTATAGAAGTTGGCTCTTCTCTATTTTAGGTTGAGATAAGGGTTAGAGAGAAAATAAAATAGTAATTAATTCCTATTTAAAGTGATGTACCGAGATTTTACTGAAATAACACATAGACTAATATTGAAATAATTAATAAATTAGTCGAAGAGCATCAAGCATGATCAACTAATCTGAAGATATATCAAATTATCAAAGGCTAAATGAATTGAATCATAACCATGAGGGAATGAATATATTTATGTAAAATATATAAGGACGTGTAGCATGATAGATATTTAACCATTATCTAAAACTTGAATAAGAGTAAACAGGAAGAAAAAAAGGCCACAGAATATTGTGAACTTGCAAGTACATAGAACAAGAACTCTTATATATATATAAAAATAGTACATAAGGCCAAAATGGCACAGATTACTGCATTTCTTTACAACAGATCCTTACTAAGGCCAATTAACATAATAGACTGAACATAAATTCTCCTACAAAGCTATGGGACCTCTTTTCTGATGTTTTTTCTAATATCTTCCCTCTCCCTCCTTTTCTAGGGAGAATAACATTCCTTTATAGACCCCACAGCTCTTGCCTCAACGTGTCTCCATTAAGATTTCCACTTCCCGTATTTTGTTCTTACCTATGACATCTTCAAATTTTGAAGTAGATCTCAACTCCATGTTTTGGGATCTGAAATCTCATTCACTTCATCAGACCTCAAGAAATTTGCTTCTTTGATTGGTTCTTTTGACAGTGGTGGCTTACTTGTATGACACATGGTGATTGCATGCTTCTTTGGGACTTCTTTTTCTCTATTTCCTTTTAAACTTGTGCCTAGGTGACATGTGCATTCTTTTGATTTATCTTTGATTTTTCAACTTACATGGGGTTGTTTAGCTACATTTTAGCTATGTGGAGGATCCTCGCTACTCAAAGACTCACAATGCTTTATGCCTTCTCCAAATTGCACTGAAGAGACACGTGGATACCCTTGGTGTTCAATTCCATACTTAGGTAAAAAAAATAGTCTTGACAAAACACAACAGAAAGCCGAAAGGAACAAGGGGTCGGGATGACAAAAGGGAAGAACTAGAGGGGCCCCGCAACAATGTAGAAATCCTTCTACAAAGTGGAGACAATTGAAAAGTATCCCTAAGAGGTTCAAGAAGACTGGAAATGTACTAAATGATAAATAACACAAATTTCTTTGTGAAGGTTTCATGAATGGCATGAACTTGCTTGATTATGGGTATGACTTAAGTTTTGGTACTTTTTTGTTTGATTAATTATGAACTATATAGAATGAATGATTATGTGATTACATAAGTGAGTTTCTAGGGGTGAGAAGGTTTTATGATATAGAGTTGTCATAGTGGGTTTGCTATGAAAGGGTTTTGAACTAAGAACCCAAAACATTTTCTGATAAAATGAGGATTGCAAGATATTTTGAAATATTTATGAATTTAAATTTTGTATAGATGTTATTAGGGTTATCTTACAGATGTTCTGAAAAAATTTGGATTCATAATATTCATACCCAGAACAGTTATAGAAATTATATTACTCGTTTTCATGACTATAGCATGACAATGGCCAAATTTCTAAAATGATGATAAATGGAGTTAGGTTTCATTCTAGGGGTTAAAAAATGCTATGAACATTGGGAAGGAAGTAAGAAAATAGAATAATCCCTAGTAGAAGAAGCTAGTACAAGAAGCATGGTGACAGAAAAGATATTTGCATTTTGATTTGAGAAAATAAATTTTTCACACACCTCAAGGTTTTCTCAGTTGTCTCTAGGTTTCTCCCAACATTAACTCACCGGAGGTATTGCTCTTAAAAAGCCCAAGAGGATAGTTTTCGATTTTTTAAAGAAAGTTAAATCTTTCTTTAGGTTCCACTCAAGTAGGATATTTATTTGGCATGATAATAACTCTTAAAATGGTACAAGATGAATGAATCTCATAAATACCTCTAGGGGCCAATAAATGCATTTTTTTAGAGAAAGAAAGACAAGTCTTAAAGATTCAAAACAAGGCAGTTTGAAGAAGTTGGAGCAAAAGATGATGTTTTCTATTGTTTATAACCAATATGGTTGTTGTAATTTCATCTCATAAGCATAATAATATGGCACATAAATACTCTAAACTTCCTAGTTCCATATAAATCATATTTTCATGACTAAGAAGCCTAATGAAGGCGATTTTTCTAAAATGTAATATTATAGCCTAATCTAAATGTCATGGTAGCAATAAATAAATGAATGACAAAATAATGAAATAATACCCAAGTAAATAAGCAATAAAATATGAAAAACTATTTAGAAAGAGGGTTAGAAGAACTTTAGTTGATTCACAGAGGTTGTTGGACTGTGTCATAGTGATGACTAGCTAAATAAGAGTGGGAGGTTGTCGTACATAAGCCTGGAAAATGTAGATCCAAAAAATTTGACTACACTAGGGAACCTAGAGAGGGATGAGGGTGCACTGGTCTTGTTTATGGGCATCTTGGTCTACGTAGATGCTCTAAAAACCTCCTCTGAGGTGTCGCAATAGGTTCACACTTGTTTCGCCTTTTTGTGGCATGTATGTCGCACTTAGATCACCGAGGTACCCGTAAACCTGCACTGAAGAAAGCACCTAAAAAACCCTCAAATAGACATCAAATCCTAAAAATATAAAGATGCAAAATGAGGGGTTGGACTGTCCTCAACCACCACAATGGTCAACTTACAATTGAGTGTTGCACTACATATCAGACCAAATGTAGTTTTGTGTGTGTGCATAATTTTTCCCTAGGTTACTCTTGTGTGTGTCACACTTTGTGAGTAGTGAGAAAGTGGCTAGATGTAGAATGTAAATAATGTGTGCATGGAAACAATAGACTCCCCTCTTATGAAGTGTGATGTAGATGAACTATCCTTTATCCCTTATGATGGATCTATATGAATGCAAATGGAGCTATAGATACCTTTGATGGATTTAACCTTAGGTGGAGATAGTAGATTTTTAGTGCTTGGTCCCTTATTATGATCACATAATTGTTGAGTTGTGGAGCTCAATTACTTTATTTTAGTATGCAATGGAAACTTGCTGGAAAATACAGTAACCAGAATCGGTTAAGGGGGAACTGGCATCAGTTAGGTATGACCAGCATCGGTCAAGCAAGGGAGGAACTGGCAGCGGTTAGGGCTATGACATCGGTTATCTGTGCGAGGATGTTTTAAGTAACTCTCTGCAATTATATTTGTTTTTAGCATTAAAGTATTTCTATTTATTGTAATTACGTGACTAAGTACCCTAAGTCTATAAATGACTATACAGGCATAAAATCTAGGGTTTAGAAGTAAGAAAGGAAAAGATTAATAATAATTAGAAAGAACTTTCAAAAGTTGCTGAGAGAGATAATTCTTGGTGAGGAAGAAAAAATCTTGAGGGAGAGAAAGTACTGTACATCTGAGAGGTGTGGAAGATTGTAAATATTCATTGTATATCTTTTCAAAGCTTTGGATAATAGATTGGTTTGTTTCTTGGGGGATGTAGTCCACACTGGGTGAACCATGTTAAATCTGATGTTGATTTATGTCTCTTGTTTCATATATTTCTTCAAGTAGAATATCCACTTTTATTTGCATGTATGCTTAGATTTGATATATTGTTTGTACAACCGGTGTGCTAACCCCAACAACTGGTATCAGAGCTTTGTTTGAGGGTTTTGTGTGTTGACAGATTTACTCATAGAGGGTTTTCTGATTGAGTGGGAGCTAAAAAAATGGAAGAAGATAATAAATACAAGGTAGAGAAATTTGATGGCTGAAACTATCAATTATGGAAGATGCAGATTGAGGATTATCTGTATCAAAGAGATTTGTACTTACCATTGGATGAGAATTCTATACCTATGAAGATGACTGATGAAGAATGGAAGATTCTTGACATAAAGTCTTTGGGATCTATAAGATTGATCCTGACAGCATCTGTGGCTTCCAATATTACAAAAGTGGCTTCTATGGTATATTTAATGAAATCTCTCGCTAATTTATATGAAAAACCTAGTGCTTCAAATAAAATTTATTTGATGAAGAAATTATTAGTTCTAAGATGCATGAAGGTGAATCTGCATCTAGTAATTTGAATGATTTCTAATCTATTGTAAATCAGTTAAAATCTTTTGTTATACCTTTTGATGATGAAGTAAAAGAACTTTTATTCTTTTGTTCTTTGCCTGATAGTTGGGACAACTTGGTAATGGTTGTTAGTAATATAGCATCTGCTAATAATATTTTGAAGTTTGATGATGTGGTTAGTATAATCTTGAATGAAGAAATTCATAGGAAGATTACAGAGGAATCATCAACTAGAAATGCTTTGAATGTAGAAAGCAAGGGTAGGCAGAAGGAGAGATCCAAAAGTAAGATTAATGGGAAATCAAAGTCAAGCGATAGCATATCTAAATCAAGAAGTAAGGGAATTACTTGTTGGAAATGTGGAAAGAAAGGACATGTAAAGAAAGAATTTTGGTCAAAGGATAAAGAGAACCAACAACCAGATAAAGGTAAAGAAGTAAATATTGTGCATCAGAGGTAATGCAAGATGCTCTTATTCTTTCTTTAGATAATAGAATTGAGTCATGGGTTTTAGATTCAAGAGCTTCTTTCCTTGCAACCCCTAATAAGGTTTTATTTCAGAAATTATGTCTAGGGAAATTTTGGGCATGTTTATTTGGCTGATGATGAACCTTGCAGTATTACTAATAAAGGGGAAGTTCAGCTAAAATTGCAGAATGGAAATACATGGGTATTGAAAGATGTGAGGCATGTGCTAAGCCTCAGGAGGAATCTTATTTCTACAAGGTAACTAGGTGAATTTGGTTGCTTGGTTACTTTTACAAGAGACTCTTGGAAAGTGACCAAGGGTGATTTTTTTGTGGCAAGAGGTAAGAAGGTAGGAACGTTATATTTATCTACCTTTATTACTGATTCCTTTTCTGCATTATCTACTTCAGATTCAGATGCATGAATGTGGTATAACCAGTTGGGTCATATGAGTCAAAAAGGAATGCATATATTAAAGGCTAAGGGTAAGTTATCATATTTGAACGATTTAGATCTTGATTTATGTGAGTATTTTATCTTCGGAAAGAAAAAGAAATTGAGATTTCTCAAAGTTGGGGCAACTAATAAGGAGAAAAAATTGGAGCTTGTACACTTAGATGTGTGGGGACCAGCTCAGGTAGCTTCTCATGGAGGATCTCAGTATTATGTTTCTTTTATTGATGATGCTACAAGAAAGGTATGGGTTTATTATATTAAATGTAAATCTGATGTTTTTGAGACTTTTAAAAGATGGAAAGCCCTTCTTGAGAATGAATCAAATTCTAAGTTAAATTGCCTTAGATCTGACAATGGTGGTGAATACTATAGCAAGGATTTCAATTATTATTGTTCAGTGAATGTGATACATAGAGAAAGAACGGTTCCAAGAACACCATAAGAGAATGGTTTTGTAGAACGAATGAATAGGACAATCATAGAACATGCTAGAAGTATGAGGATACATTCTGGATTGCCCTTATAGTTTTGGGCAGAAGTAGTTGATACAACGGTTTATTTGATTAACCATGGGCCTTCAAGTTCAGTAGATGGAGGAATATCAGAGGAAGCTTAGACTAGAAAAGAGGTAGATCTTTCTTTTCTTAAATTTTTTGCAATTCAGAAGCTTTTGCGCATGTTGATAAGGACAATAGGAAAAAGTTGGATGTAAAATCCAAGAAATGCACTTTTATTGATTATGGATCTGGAGATTTTCGTTTCCGTTTTTGGGATTTAGAGAATTCTAAAATTATTAGGAGTTGTGATGTTGAATGGAATGAAAAGAGAATGTACAGGGATCAAATTTTAGTACCAAGGATGAACCTATTGAGAATTTTTTGAATGAAAATGAACTCTTGGATTTTAAATAATTACTGACAGGATTACACAGTAGCCGATGTCAACTAACCCCTAACCGGAACCGGTCATATGAATACGTATTGGTTACAGAGGATCTAAACTAGAATCATTTAGCAAAACTGATTTCAGTTAGAGGTGACCAACGTCAGTCACTATCATATTTGGATAGGAATGTCCAGGAGGCCCAGACTGAACCTCCGGTACCCCAAACTCCTATGAGAAGGTCACAAAGGGTATGTAAACTTCCAAAAATATTTACACCTTCTCTATTTTATTTATTATTGACTGATAGTGGTGAACTTGAGATCTTTAAAGAAACAATGTAGGATAAGATTCACGTTCAGTGGGAGCATGACATGGATGAGGAGATGGACTCCTTAGAACATAACCAAACTTGAGATTTGGTTAACTTTCCAGCAGGTAAGAGAACATTACAGAACAAGTGGGTTTACAGGATTAAAGAAGAATAGGGTGGATATAAAAGGTACGATGCAAGGCTTTTAGTAAAGGGATTTACACAGAAAGCAAGTATTTACTTTGGTGAAATATTTTCTTCTATTGTTAAGATGACTTATATTCATACTGTATTGAGTTTAGTTACAGTAGAAGATTTGCATTTAGAGCAACTAGATGTGAAGATGGATTTCCTTCATGGTGATTTGGATGAAGAGATTTATATGCAGCAGTCACTTGGGTATGAAGTCAAGGGTAAGCAGAAATTAGTGTGCAGGCTGAAAAAAGAGCCTATATGGGCTCAAGCAAGCTCCAAGGCAATTGTACATGAGGTTTGATAGTTTTATGCATGAGCATGGTTACTTGAGATGTGAATCTAACCATTGTGCTTATTTCAAGAAGCTTGAAAATGGGAGCTATATTATTTTGTTACTGTATGTGGATGATATGCTTATTGTAGGATCTAGTATGCAGGACATTGGTGAGCTTAAGAGAAAGCTAGATCACACATTTGCAATGAAGGATTTAGGAGCTACAAAAAGAATCCTTGGCATGCAAATACATAGAGACAAGAAAAACAAGAAATTGTCATTATCTCAGGAGGATTATATCTACAAGGTCTTAGAAAGTTTCAACATGCAGATTGTAAAACCTGTTAGTACACCTATGGGTGGAAACTTCAATTTGAGAAAATATCATTGTCCTTCATCACATGAGGAGTTCAAATACATGACATGAGTGCCATATGATTTAGTAGTTGGAAGTCTCATGTATGCTATGGTTTATACAAGACCAGACATTGCACAAGTAGTGAGAGTTGTGAGTAGATATATGGCTAATCCTGGTAAAGAGCATTGGAAAGAATTCCAATGGATAATTAGGTATTTGGAAGGAACATCTAGCATGTATTTATGCTATGGAGGTTTGGATATTTCATTACGTGGCTATGTTGATTTAGATATGGCTAGAGATTTAGATGTTAGGAGGAGCACTACTGGACAATTTTCATAATAGGTGGTATGACATTTAGCTAGATTTCAAGATTGCAGAAGGTTGTGGCTTTGTCTACCACAGAGGTAGATTATGTTGTAGCTACAAAGGCTAATAAGGAGATGATATGGTTGAGTAGGTTCATGGAAGAGTTGGGAAAGGAGAAAAGTGATTGTAAAATTTTCAGTGACAGTCAGAGTGTAATTCATTTGGCAAAGAACTCAGTGCTTCATTCGAGAACGAAACACATTTAGTTGAGGTATCACTTCATATGGAAGGTATTGGAGGATGGATAGTTGAATCTGGAAAATATTCATATAAGCAAGAACCTTACGGATATGCTAACAAAGCCATTAGCAAAGGAGAAGTTGGAGCTACACTCCACTTCTGTTGGTCTTCTAGTTTGATACTTGAAGAGGGAGAAAGAAAGATAAGGAATAATCCAAGATTGACGTTGTATAGGTATGGTGCAGTAATTAATCTCCAAGTGGGATATTATTGAGTTGTGGACCTCAATTACTTCAGTTTATCATGCAATGGAAACTTGCTGGAAAATACAATAATCGGCATTGGTTAAGGGGGAAGCGGCATCGGTCGACCAATACTGACATCAGTCAAGTATGACTAGCATCGGTTAAGAAAGGGAGGAACAATCAATGGTTAGGGCTAACCGGCATCAGTTACCTATGCGAGGATGTTTTAATTGATTGTAATTGCATGGCTAAGTTCCCTAAGTATATAAATGACTATATAAGCATAAAATATAGGGTTTAGAAGTGAGAAAGGAAAATATTAAGAATAATTAGATAGAACTTGCAAAATTTGGTGAGAGAGAGAATTCTTGGTGATAAAGAAAAAATCTTGACGCAAAGAAATTATTGTACATCTGAGAGGTGTGGAAGATTGTAAATCTTTATTGTATATCATTTCAAATCTTTAGATAATAGATTGGCTTGTTTCTTGGTGGACGTAGCCAACACTGGGTGAACCACGTTAAATCAAGTGTTGATTTGTGTCTCTTGTTTTGTATATTTCTTCTGGTAGAATATTTTCTTTTATTTGCATGTATGCTTAGATATGATATATTGTCTATACAACCGATGTGCTAACCCCAACAATAACTTAATATTTATATGATTTCTTCACTTGAATTTCATAATTTTTCCAAAAATGTTGACTACTAAAATTATAAGATGCTCAAATGGCTAGAAAGGACCCAAAAGGTGTGACCAAAGTACAAAGATAATAAGAGAGCCCAGAGGGGATGGGCCTGCTTGGCGCTGGCATCCTAGCTGGGCACTAGTGTCCAGAATGATAAATGTCAGAAGGTGAAAAGAAAAATTGAGAAAGTAAGAGTGCAAGAGTGAAAGTAGAAGCATAAAGCAAATAAAGGATGCCAAAGAAATGGGTTAATTAGTACTTTTATTACTTAGGAACCATATGAATAGTAGTACATGATCGAGACTATATAATTACCCAAAGTGTGTAATTTTGTGTATACATTTTCCCCCACTTTATTTTGGTGAGAAGAAATCTTAGTAATATAAAGTAGATAGAGATGTGTACCTTATATTCATGTAGGTTGATGTATAAAACGTGTCGAGGGACTAGAAAAAGTATAGAGTGATAAAAAATGATGGAACGTGGAGAATAAAGATGAAAAAGTGTAAAAAAGTGATGAGAAAGAACATAGGGTAGAAACGTGTGTGTAAATGTTGATGTTGTACATGTTATTGGTGTTGATGTGTGTGATTTTGGTGATGTTGACTACTTGTTTCCCATATGGATGGATCTGCAAAAGATAAGACTATTGTAATCAAAAAATCATACACTTAATGTTACATTTATACCACAAAGTATGGTATTTTATATATGGATCTCACATACTAAAATAATTCACTAATGACCTATTCCCTAGTCACATTGTCAGTTATTCGGTCATCTTTGTCATTTGTATTGCACAGTCGTCAGTTGTTTACATGGTTCTGGTTGTCTCTTGGGGAGTATTAGGTGTCGTTATTTAGTCATTTATCTTCTCTAGTATATTAGTAGAATGTCTAAGGTAGTGCTAGGGTGCCCATGAATGCCTCGGTCCATAATTTTAGGCACCCTAGTCAACGTAACACTTGGGTCAAATTTTCTTATTTGATTTTAGTCTTTGTTATTTTCCCTCTCATTCCCCTAGGTACTAGTTGGCATGTTGGGTCATTAGTATCAAAATTTGAGCAAGAGATCCCTATATAAACATAACATACTATCTTATACATGAAATATCTACTATCAAGATCTATCTATCTACTAAGAAAACTACATTTGGGCATCATTTACATCTAAATCCTACAAGCATAGGGGGAAAGGGTTGTATTCATTCTATTTCATTCACCATTTTCATTTTACATCTCGTTACTATGCCCTACATCTTCGTCATTGGCACTAGGGTACCCTATGCACACAATTGCACACACAAGCACATAGAACTACATTGGGTTTGGAATGTAGTGTAGCACTTAATTTTAATACCACCATTGTAGAAGATAAGGTCAGTCTAACCCCTTCATATGCATCTCTATTTTTTAGGAATTAAATGCTTTGTATGGGGTTTTACAGGTATATATTCATATCAGATTCATGGCTACATAAGAAAACATATTGTGAAAACTACACAAAAAAGATAAAGACACTGCGAAGACCTAGTGACACTATCAGTTTCAGATTTTGAGCTTTTCTATAGACTAGACCACCTAGATCACATACCAGGGTGCCCATAGGCGCCCCAGTCCAGTCAAATTTTCAACTGCTCCAATTTCCAGGGTAGCACCTTCACATTCTATCCTATCCACACATTAGCCTATTCAAGTCTAGCACACAACAAGGTAATTCATTTTCAAGTTAGTACCTTATCTCTCTCATTTGCATTATTTCATTTCATTTAAATATCAAAATAAAATATTTAGCACCAATATTTCAAGTTACATCATTTATTCCATTTATGTACATACTTATATTAACTTAGAATATAGATCTCCAAATTCATATTTTATTTAATCATTTTTGTGAACCCAATGTTTCAAATAGTTTTCCCTAGGATCCAATTAAATCCTAATGGCTAAATATTTCTCATCTTCTTCACACATCATGTCTCACTTTAGTATTAACCCTATCTACAATGAGGTTGTCATAGTTGAGCTTAAAGCCCTATATAGTACTTTGGTTACTACACCTGATCATATTCAACAAAAAAAATTAGATGTCCAACAACATGTGCCTATTATTTTTAAAGATTCTCCTATATGCATTAGCATTGTTGAGGATCCAATAGCCTTTAATAATTTTACACCATGATATACGGCTACTTGTGATCCTCTTTCTAATATTTCATGGGAAACTTTAGATGATTCTCTTATTGATTACTTACTTGGTGTTGACAATCATTCACATGTGCATAACGATTCTTATTTTACTCCAACCACTGATATATTCCCTTCTTATGCTTCTACCACTTTTGATATTACTCCTACTAGTTCTCATTCTCCTTTACATTGTGTTGACGATCCTATTGATAGAATTCTTAGCGACATTCTCATTTCTGAAGCTCTATCTGATACTGATGAGGCAGAGGATATTCCTAGTTCTCCTTCTTTCCACACTGTTGAATGTGACTCACCTTCTCCATTGTTACCTTCTCCTAAGATCACATATATCATTGTGCCATGATTCACCACCATCTATTGCTTCCTCTTCTCTTACTGCTACATCTCCTAGTCCATCCTCTCCTATAGATGTGTGTCCATCAATTACCTCATCTATTAAGGGTATTTCTAATGTTAGTCCTACCATATATAAGAACACTCCATCTATATCTACTATTATAGATTCCTCGCCACCTACTCCTAGTGTTCCTTTAGCATCAGAATCTCCCACATCACCTCTTGATAATCCTCTGATCACTCATAATGGTAAATTACAACCATTTAATACATTATTTCCATCTTCCACCATTCCTTCACAGGATATCATCTCTCTCATGCATTTCATAGAGCAGTTACAATCTTAGGTTCACTGACTCACTTTAGAAAGTAGGGCTTATTATGCTTCTATTGACAACAATTCATTACATGGTAACCTCGTCCCTAATAAAATTCATAACTCTTCATTTCCGCGAAATTTTACCATGCCTACTTCCACATGTTTTGACAGTCCTAGTGACCCTTATGCTCATCTCCTACATTATCGCATGCTCACGGCCTATCATTCTAATGATAGATTGTTACTTAAGGCCTTTCAATGTACTATTGTTGATGAGGCATTACAATGGTACACTTATCTCCCCTTTACGTCCATCAGTACTTTCTATGACATGGAGGACACTTTCCTTTGTCGTTTCATCATCAAAAATGGCCCTAGAGTCACTTGTGATTGCATACCTACTTTACATCAGGGATCCTCTGAACCTATCAAGGATTATATCTTATGATTCAATGATTTTATACATCAACTAATATTCCAACCTATTGATTTAGAGAAGAAATTAATTTTCTGTCATGGCCTAATTTCTCCACTCAAGAAAAGATTACAATATGATACATGTGAGTCATTCATTCTCCTAAGTTATAAGGTTATTGACCTAAAATAATATCTTCTCTCATCAAGCATCATGGATTCTCCACATATCTCTACAGCTATTACCTCATCTAGTTGTCCTCCACTTCCTCTGGTTGAGCATCCAACACAATCTCCACCTTTTCCTCACAAGCAATATTGAATGATTAATTTGCTTACCCTCCAACCAGCATCATACACAACTACGATTACAATGTTAGTGTGACCAACCTTATTGTAACTATCATTGCATAAATGGCCATATGGACAATTATTGTCCTTCCCTTTGGGATCGATTACAATAACTAGAGGATAAGGGCATCATCTCCTTTATCTCTTGTTCACGTGAGAGATTCATTTCTCCTCTACCTCATCAAATAATCTCTACTACTGATGAATTATCTCCTACCTACAATATTATGGTATGACCATTGCAGTCTATTAATCATATGCATTCTCCACCACATCCATACACTGCTGCATAATTGCATCCATTTTATTCACTTCATTCATCTCATCCACCACATTCAGGCTATCTACCGCATCATGCTACTCATTTGCATTGGCTACCATAGCACTCCTCTCTCAACATCCCACCGTAGATCCATATGAAATCCAGTTTGGTTCATACACTCATGTCACTTCCACCCCACACGCTTCCACCGCTTCACACCACCTTGCTCTTTGGTAGGTGATTGTTATCACCTTACCCCCTGATGACACACTTGTGTTCTTACAATTATTACATGACTATTAATGTATTTTTTATAAGAACCTCTCATCATGTGCTTTGTCATTTCATCTAGCGCACTCAATCATTTCCCAATGATGCACTCTTTCTTACGCAGATCATTCTTTACTGTTGAGGGGTTTTAACTAAATGATCCCATTCATACATGTTGGGGGGCATCACTAATCCCCCCTTTTTAGTTTCTTCATGCTAACATTCCACGATCACATCCTATTACCATAACACATTGCTTCCTTCAGCGATCATACATCATCCATTTTTACATTTTATTCTACTCTCATCATTACATTCACTATACGCCACATGTCAACATTTTTCATCAATCACATTACATCATTCACCATATACATATTGTCTACCATTACCAATATTATAATGCAAACCTATGTTAATCAAACAATACACCAGATGTATAATAAACATTGAATCATGCATCATCCAACACATTGCGATATTTATCTACAACAAAGTAAAAGTATCATTTATCCCAAACATTTATACATACATATCTAGTGAATAGTAAAATCATAACAAAACATCACTGGGGGAAACACCCCTACATCGTAATATACAATGATATAAATCATACCTCATCATCACTATCGCTCTTAGGTATCACAAGAGCTCTAGAAATAGATGAATCTCCACCAAAGTAATGTCATTGTTCATGACCTAAATATCTCTTGACCTACCTCCATAAGAAGGAAATATCCATAGCTTGCTTAAAACACTGGCGTATGAAACACTGGCACTGCACATCCCCATACCATGTAAACACATCTTGTGCCAAGGGATCAGAACCTACCTCCTCTCAGGCTCATCGTATCTCCTCATGTGCATCATCCATCTCACCTAGAAACACAGTACATGTATTTTTTATGGCCATCGGTCCAAATAAATGGGCATACTCGCCCATGATATCATCCACATGATCCAGTATACCTCCACCAAGCACATAGATTAGAATATTCCACATCAATGTATGGATGTATGTTTCAATGATTAATGACCAATATGCATCACCTAAAAACACAAATTACACAACACATTACAGAGCTATATATAATAATATAGGCAAAAAAAAAAATACACAATGTAACTATACAAATAATTATGCTCTGCTACATCTCTTACTACAGGTTTGAGGGTATGGGATTCCCCCTCTCCTCCTACATGTGGTAACCCCATTGGACCTATAAACAAAGGGAACAACAATACCCACTAATGAGATTCCCACCATGCATAGTACTCCTCAGTGAAACCTGCATCATTTGTGTCTACAATCTTTATCACCACGTCTACCTCATTTGGCCCCTATAGTACTAACTTCTCTATTGTGGGCCCTTGTCTAGATCCAACCCTCCCTAGGTTCTTTGATAGCTCACAACTATATATATGGCTTTGGGGAAACATCTTGAGCCATGCCAAATAGACATGATGCTCTCTCTAGTTAAAAAATATTGGCCACACCTAGAAATCAATCCTCAAGCCACATCTTCCTCTGAATACACCGCAACTCTACCAAATCCTCGAGCCATCCTCCATAGTCGCGATATGGCCTCCATATGAATACCTCAGGCCCCATCCTATCTATTAGTGCCATGTAGGTATCTTTTTCCATCTTCGCTACCCATAAATATTGATCCACCTCTGTGCATAAATCTCTGGCCTAGCCCACTCTCCTCGTGGACCTCCAACTGATCTCATCATGATTAAATTGGTATAGATATCTATATAGGTGGGCCAACACACACCATGCCCACGCGTATCTCGTACCCTCCTCCTCTATCCACTGGCATATGTCATGCATCTTATACAAGATTCCTACACCTCCTCCCTCTATGACTATAAATGAAGCAATCAAAATTTTTATGAAATTCCACAAGTGTAGAACCCTAGACCATAATATAGCATCCAAACTTATATGGACATCAATAGGTACTCAAGTCCTCAAAAAATACTTCCTTGCACCTCACATCTATCACTCCATATCCTCTACTGGCATAACCCGTACTCTCTCCCCAACAACTTACAATCGTAGTATGTGATATACATCCTCCAGAGTAACAATCATCTCTCCTATAGGCAACCAAAATGTGTAAGTATCAGCACACCATCTCTCTCATAGTTTAGTCAACATAGGCATATTATGGGGCACATCCCTCATCTGTGTTATGTTCCACAGGATAGCATGGTCCATCACATCCCAATCATCATCCGAAAAAACCAATCCAAGCAACATACTCATATAACACCCACCACAGAACACCCTCAAGTGGATATTCCTCTACACACCATAAAATAACACCAAAACACAGCATTAGAACACATTCCAAGATCAAATACACTGGTGTATTGCACTAGAAACCTATTTTTCACTATTCTACACCAAATGCAACACATTATGAACGAGTGCACCCAAGAGTAAGACATCAGTGCTCAGATCTAGGTGCTCTTATCCCATAGGTCACTAGTGCCCTCACCACTATTGTCTAGGTCTAAAACACCAAGAAACTTAAAAATCTCACAATTACAAAAATTCAACCAAAAAAACTACTACACCATATATTTGTCAAAAAATGATGCACTCACCAACTTTGCAGTAGTATGTGACACTACGGCGGTCTCCACCCTCTCAAACCGACTAGGACGTGATGCTCTCACTTGTGGCATTTTCACTCACTTTATGCTCACTCTCACAATCACGTACAAGAAAAATGAAGCAACTAAACACTTTTTCATTTCACTACTCATAGTTATTGTTTCATCACCTATTTTACTATATTCAGTATTTAGCATTTATTACCACTACTAATACACACTACGTTGTTTATGTCATGTCTTCAACATTTTTACTCTGATTTTCACCCCATTTGCGGGCATCCTTTTTATAATTATTTCTACCATCGTATTGAACACATTTCATGAATGTTATCTCTCTTCAATGATGTATTTCATTATTCACTTCATACACATTACAGAAATTTGCCACTTTTTATCTATCTCGAGCTTACTTTTTGGCTTAGCATTTATTCTTATCATCACGTACCCTTTCACCGAAAGGGGGGGAATATCATTGCAGTTATCCTATAATTACCCTTATATCACCACATGTTTAAAACACTACCAATGTGACAATTCCAAAACATTTACTAATTCACTGCATGACATTTCACCATCAATCCCCCCTAATGAACTAATTCGGGGGCAATAAACACACAATTTTTCTATGCGATGCTTCATCACTTCCCCCTAATGACCTAACTTGGGGAAAATGAGCGATTAAAAATATTTTCATGTGATATTTCACCCAACTTCTATTGATTTCCCCTAATGACCTAACCTAGGGGAAACTAACATAAAATCTCTCCACGAGTATTAAATCAAATCAATAAATCAATGCATTCAATCAATACAAACTTGAATAATTGGCCTCCTAGATTAACTAACTTTGGAGTTGCATGTGGCCTCCCAGATGACCTAACTTGGGAGATTACATCCATTGCTTTCCCAAATGACCTAGCTTGGGAGGTTATTCTACATTTTTTGTTTTCTTCCAGATGACCTAACTTAGAATCCATCATTTTATGTTTGCTTCTAGATGACCTAACATAGAAGCTATCACATTGCGGTGATACCCGTGGAATGGGGGTAAGAGTGGATTTCCTATACCACTCCTATATGGGTCAATTAATTAATCAAAATTAGATCTGAGTTCATCTACAATGGCTAGATCTGTAGGATGTAGTTATATATTGGAGAATAACACATTTTTCTCCCTACACTCTTCATATGGCAGTAGGATGCCCAAATCCTCTAGTCAATTATTCGTATACATGCGTTCAGGTTGGGAACTAATCACTCCCTACCTCATCTCATCGTAATCATATAATGTTCAAAATCATAAAATCATCTCACATTTTTAGCATATCTCGTATTTAATGCACTTCATCACCACGGAACATTTTTTGTTACATGGATCAACACGTTGATCTATGGTTCAGAACACTATTATGGTTCTTTCAGCATGCTTCTACTACACATTTATAGGTTCTACTATAGCATGGGCTTCTCCAACTACTCTCAAGTATGCATCTCTATCCACTTTATGTTACTAAGATTTCCACTCACCAACATAAAGTGGGGGTAAATGTAGTCACAAAATCACACACTTAATATTACATTTATACCACCAAGTATGTTATTTTATATATGGATCTCATGTAATTAAAGTATTCACTAATGACCTATTCCCTTGGTCATGTTATCAGTTAGTCGGTCATCTTTGTAATTATTCTTGCACAGTCATATGTTATTTACATGGTTCTATCCATCTCTTGAGGTGTATGAGGTGTTGTTATTTAATCATTTTTCATCTCTAGTCTCTAACTAGGGCACCTAGGGTAGTGTTGGGGTGCCCATGGGTGCCCCAGTCTGTAATTTTAGGCACCATAGTCCCCGTAACACTTGGGTCTAATTTACTTATTCGAGGTTGTTCTTTGTTATTTTCCTGCTCATTCCCCTAGGTACTAGTCGTCATGTCAAGTCATTAGTGTCAAAATTTGAGCAAGAGATCCTTATATAAATTATAGCATACTCACTATCTTATGTGTAAACTAGTATACTATCAATAGTTAGCTATCTACTAAGCTAAAGGACTACATTTTGGCATCATTTACATCTACATCACACAAGCATAGGGGGAAAGGATTGTATTCATTCTATTCCATCCACAAT
Source organism: Taxus chinensis (assembly GCA_019776745.2). Taxonomy (NCBI): domain Eukaryota; kingdom Viridiplantae; phylum Streptophyta; class Pinopsida; order Cupressales; family Taxaceae; genus Taxus; species Taxus chinensis. Next base: position 897,473,027 of record CM034148.1, read on the forward strand.
TTTCATTTTACATCTATTTATTGTCCCCTACTTATTCTTCATTGGCTCTAAGGAACCCTAGGCACACAAGTACACAGAACTACATTAGGTTTGGAATGTAGTGTAGCGCTTAGTTATAAGACCACCATTGTGGTAACTAAGGTCATCCTAACCCCTTCATATACATCTTTCTTTTTTAGGGATTTGATGCTTTGTATGGTGTTTTGCAAATAGATCTTCATATCAGACTCACAGAGACATAAGAGAACATATTGCGACAACTATGTGAAAAAGATAAAGACATTGCGAATACCTAACGACACTGTCAGTTTTAGATTCTAAGCTTTTCTACAGACCAAATCACCCAAGTCATAGACAAGGGCACCTATAGGCACCCCATTCCTCTCCCAAGCATCCCAGTCCATTCAGATCTTAAACTACTACAATTTCTAGGGTATCACCTTAATATTATGTCATGTCTGCACATCTTGTTCAATTTTAGCACACAACAAGGTAATTCATTTTCAGGATAGTACCTTATCCCTCTCATTTTCATTATTTCATTTCATTTAAATATCAAAATAAAATATTTAGCACCAATATTTTAGTTTACATCATTTATTGTATTTTTGTACCTACTTAGATTAATTTAGAATGTACATCTCCAAATTCATATTTTAGTTAATCAACAATCAAGTAGTCAAATATACATGTATATGTATAAAAATAATGTAAATAAGTATGTAAACTAAAATGCTAAAAAATGTGAAAAAGGAAGATGTGCGCCTTATCCGTGAAGAGGAAAGAGTGTAGAAAGGATCATGTAGATGACGTTGATAGGCGTGAGTTTTTCAGGCAATCTCACGCCAATGTAATGGAAGAAGTATAGGGATAAATTTTCTAGTGGCATCCTTCAGCCTTAAATTATTTCTCATTGTGTAAAACACCACTACAGATGGTGTGCATGTGATAAGGACTCTCTTCCCTCTAAAATCCATTGTGTAAATGCCTAGTGTTAAAGGACTCTTTCCCCTATCAAAATCCTCTATGACATGTCAAATAACTGTGTAATTGTCCCCTAGTTACTGCACTCTAGGAAAGATCAGTGTATTGCCCCTTGTTACTGGCACTTAAGGAAGGCCACTGTGCTAAGGACCCAATTCTAATGCTAAGCCCTGTCAAAACTGAAAAATTTTGTTGTACTGGTATTGTGTTGTGTTGTGTATATTCTGTATGGGGTGACTAATTCACCCGAATGATTCCCCCCTCATTTGGGGGTGCATGCAATGTCGTTGAAGGAGTATGCATCTCAAAAGGGGATCAGCTTTTATACTAAAATTGTGCCCTACAGGGGGGAGGGAATGTGCTTGGTAGAAACCAAGGCACACACAAACAAGTGTCTAGGAAAAACAAGTGTTAGTATGAGCAAAGACAAATACTCATGTATAAGACAAAATGTAAGCTACCAGACATGAAGACAATGTAGAATGAAAAAGTGGCTTGCAAACATGGGACATCACTCACGATGTCACAATATAATCAAGGAAAATGAATCAAAAATCATACAAGTGTGCACACAAGACAAAGGGCAAAGCTAGAAAACAATGAAATACAATGATAAGCAAGTACAAGCAATATAACAGAAAACCATGGTGACAAATAGTCTTATAAATCAAATATTACAAATGAAGCACCCATTAGCATATTATAAAGATAAAAATTATGTCAAAGTATGTATAATATGATAAAGTAGTGTGTTATGAAACAAAATGAAACAATATCACCTATAATTTATGAAAATGGATGCTCCCAGGAGCCGTTCTAGGACTAGCATGAGGTACTGCACCAACCATCCATGCTATGTGTAATGGATTTGTAGAATATATTATCACAACTAAAAATCAATTGAACACACATGATAGTATTATAAATATAATGGCATACAAGATATCTATCTAGCATGTGCAATAACGTGAACATGTACAAATAAATGCAAGTAAGAGTAAATGCAACCAAGATATGGAGTATGTTGTGGATAGATGCAATGGAATGCAAAGTGAATGACAGGATCCACATTCCCCCTGAGTGAATGGAATTTTATGTAGTGAGGTTTCATTTATTTATGCCCCCTCAGCAATCAAGAATGAACCATAAATGAAAGTGCATCATCACGGAATGGTTCAAATGATGTGTTGTGTGTAGCATGATGTGATGAATGTGTAATGATGATATGAGACATAGAGATGATGTGAGAGAATGTGTACCTAAAGCGTATATCACAACACAATATAGAAGAAGTGATTATTTATCCTAAAGTGTATATCACAAGATGAGTAGAAGAAGTGATGATGTATCCAAAAGTGTATATCACTATATGATGCTAGAGGAAGTGATGATGATGTAGCCTATGGCGTATATCACTAAGAATGTTGCATGATATAAATATTGAATGTTGAACACGTAAGTTTGATGAGGTCAAATTTCTATATATACCCTTAACAGTCTAATATGAACCATGAGAATAGATTGTGTCATATGGTAGTTAGTGCAATATGTATAAATAGATAAGTAGGATGTGTAATATGTGTAATTAGATGTAGTGATGAGGCAAGATGATGTGTATGTACAAAAGTGTAAGATGTGTGAAGATGTATAATGTATAGTGTCTATTTTTTAGTGTGTGATGTTTATGTGTATTTGATTTCCTCAATATTCAATTACAAACCAAAGCGTAAGATGGCGTCATTGGGTAATGATGATGTGAATGCATAATGAGTGTAATGGATGAGATGCAGCATGTTTAAAGTGGAAAAGAGTGATGGTGCTGAACTGTAAGAGGTAATTAATGAATGATTAAGTAGTGTGGTAAATGATAGATAATTTTGGGTGTATGTGTCATGGTTGTAAATGTATGTATGTGCAAGGGATTATGTGATGCAATGAAGTTCATGTTATAAGAGTTCCTTAAACATGTCATATAAGAACCATAAGAATACGAGTGTGTCATCATGAGTCACCTACCAAAGACCAAGTTTTTGTGAAACATTGGAAGCATTTGATAGAAGCATAACGGACTGAGAGGGGGGGTGAATCATTCCTAAAAATTTCTTACTTCATTTATCCATCCACATACATTCAACCATAGCATAATAAATGTGCACAATATCAATAATGAACCACAACACATGCAAGAGAGCTCATAAACACAAGATTTAAGTGAGAAAACCTCATGGGGAGTAAAAACCAATGAAACATAAACATTATATTTTCATGCTTCAAATTTAGTGAGGCCACCAACCCCTACTTTAGTAGAGCACCAACTCCTAGTTTAGTAGAGCACCAATCCTATAAGGAGCACCAACCCATAATTTAGTGAAGCACCCAATCCAAAAGGAGGCTACATCCACCTAAGGATGACCAAGAACCAACTTAGCCACTTGAAGATATTTTATATATTCAAATTCTTCTGCCACAACTAATGGAGATTACTTATTCATCTCGTAAACCCTAGCTCACACACCAAGTCTTCAAATTATCATATTCTTGATCTTTCTTCACTTTTCTTTACTATATCCTCTTAATATCATTCTTCCATGCCTTCCTCAACCTTTCATTATCTTCCTCAGCCTTCAAAACATGCTCACATACCTATAAAATATCTCTCTCTAGGTTGCACACCTTCCCTCTAAGAACACTAGCTCAAAAATGAACCAAACAAAAACTTAAATATGCTTTTCTTCCTTCCAAACCAAAATAGGTTCAGTCCCTCATGATAATTTGACCCAAAAATCTCTATAACATTCATAAATTTTAATTACAAATGTCACATATGACCCAAGTAGGTCTCCCTAGCCAAAAACCTCATTACATGTGCCAAAAATGGCTCAAAACCCCATGGGCACATTCTTAAAAATTCCCTAACATGAATACCATACTTTTTCATGACCCATTAACCCTTATACATGATAAAATATCATAAAAAAATCATACATGGTCATAATTAATATCAACCAATCAAATTATTTCATTTACTGGGCCCAGTTTCCTTTACAATTTCCAAAACAATTGTTTCCTTCACCCTTCAGCACCCTGGAAACTTCATATAATCACCAAATAACTTCTACTAAATCAAAACATGCCATGTTACCACTATAAAATAAATTAATAACCTATATAACACTTATAAACAAGTTATAATTCATGAAACATCATCTTTCACTTCAAGCCACAAGTGGTTTTGCCTTCACCAAATCAACCTACCAAAAACATTGTTTCCAAAGGTTAGCTCATAAAATCAATTATATATGAATTCAAGACCTCCAAATGGATTAATTTTATTCCAAATTAATCTTTATTTACACTCCTAAATGTTATATTAATCATCACCCAATCCATATCATGCTTCAAATAACATCAAACTTACACAAAAAAAAAATCTTGTCCTGAACTGCCAAAAATCTTCTTGCTCAAAAGAATTCCATAGAAACCCTGTCAAATCACCTCATCATGAGGCAATCCATATATCAATATAAATATATCTGAATCATAATTTCCAAAACAACTTTAATCATCTCAAAATGAATCCACCTATAGCTCAAGTTATGGCCAATTTACTAGAACCCTATTATTTGAGACCCCAAAACTGCCCTTTGACTAGTCAACCTATTTGGAGCCTCAAAACACCATGTACCTACAAAAATCATCCTGAAACTTATCCATGGACATAAAAAACAACTCCCATAAATCATGCTACATCAATTTTTCATGCTACTCCTTTGGACCATCTTGTCCTAAAACCTTCTTTCCCAAAAACTGCTATTTTTAGGTGGGGCCCACATCATGACCATGACCTCAACCATATATTTATAGAAATCCTAATAGAGTCCTCTACAACATAAAATCATCACATTTTTATGAATCAATAAAAAAAACTGGGTCAGTATACTTCACCTTTTGCTACAAACTACTCCTAGCTAGGGTTTAACTAGGGTTTTTGACCTCTTTACCTTCTTAACATTCATTCATAAAAAAGTGATGATGAAATGACCTCAATTTTTTTTGAAACCTTATAAACTCACCTTAGAAGCATCCCTGAAAGCCACAAGGTCCCATGTAAAATCACATGATTCACAACGAGCATCTGAAGTTGCACTTTGAAGCTAGATTTTTGCATTGATTCTTGACCATGTCTCACTAAAATAACTATATCTTGAGAAAATTCACATCATGGGAACCTGAAATTTTTCTGAAGAAAACTATCACTCATCCCTATAACATCTCAAATCATCATAATTTAACACCATATCCCAATCTCTCCAGTCATTAAGACTTACCTATGCATGCATGTTAGATCATTCACTTAGTAACAACTAGTATCAACTGAAATAATGCAATAACTGAACATGAAACCTCTAAAAATGACCCAAACATACCTCATATTTTCATGATATACCTGATAGCATTCTTCCATGAGCTCATATAGCTCTAATCCACTCTGTCACACCTCCAACTAAGCATACTTGCTCCCAATGAGCACCTGTAACATGGAGAATCACATGTACCTGCACTATACCACTATTGTGAGTGCTCAAGCACCCTCAAAATCATTCTATACATCATGTCCAACATGCTTCCCAATCATCCAAGAATCTCACACTACCAAGAAACACCTCTTAGGCACTTGTATGGGCTTGCTAGAGCAAGCATGCATCATCACTGAATCCCACTATATCAGCTGATAAACATCTGAAACAATATGTTAGCATCTCAAACATCATCATGAAATCATCCTTCAAAATTCAATTTTTCATTAATGTGGTTTTTCATCAATGACAACACCTATTAGGCCACCATGCCAACAATCTCCCCCTTTTTCATTGATGGAAAACACCTTGAACTTCTCCCCCTTTTTACATTAATCAAAGGCATACCTTTAGCTTACATCATTCACATCATCTTAGCTTCATACCTCATACTTTGGTTATGAAACATCAACCAAAGGTCTCAAATTTTCTCATTTTCTTGATTTTTTCCCAAAATCTGAATTCTAGGCCTTCATTGCAAACATGCAAATGCCAAGCTCCCCCTGGAAAGAGCACTTCTAACATCTGAAAACATCAGTACAGGCATGAAAAAGCAAAAATTCACCTTGTTAGGGGAAAAAAACATCATTTTCCATCTTCTAGGCATGTAAAAACATGGCAATTTTCTTCTTGAACCCTTGTTTTTGCCTTCTTGGAAGAGTATTGTAGCAGTATGAAAATATGAAGAAATACTCATCTCTACATGCATGCCAAAAATGCTCATAATGATCATAAGTATTCATCACTTCATCTTTCTTGGATAAGGAATTTCATCTTTTCTAGGCCTAATTTTCATGCATTTATAAGGCATAATCTTTCACTCTTCATACCATGTCAACTTGGGTTCAGATCCCATAACATAATCCTTCTTAGTGTAATTTTAGGCAAATTTCAACCAGCAACTATAGTATCCACCATGCTTGGACTCATACAAATACTCCTCCTGGGCTTAAGGCCTCTATATCTAGCTCCATAAGCACAAAAATGAGACTTCTAGCCTTCTTAACATGACTTGAAATCATCTTTACAACTTCTTTCAAAGTCCCTAAACATCTTTTCAGTCATCTTGAGTCATTTGACTGAGATAAGCCATTACATACCTTCATCAAGGCTTGAATCAATGAATTAAATTACCTCATTTTCTACACCTTGAATGTCTCTTGAGAACAACTCATTTCAACTTCAAGGAAGAATCAAACAAGTACTCCCCTATCTATGATTAACAGGCACTACTAAGATTTACTCCTTATACATTTTAGCCACAAACATGTCTATATTCTCTATAGATTGAACATGTAACTTTAACTTATAATGCATCTGGTGTAAGTCATCTTCAAAGCCTAACTCTTGACAACTGATAAGTTTTAACCCTCTATTACACCTTAAACATGAAACTTTTATACTCATGTACACTCATATTCCATGAACATGTTCAACCTATATGTATCTATATGAGAAAGAGTGAATATCATGCAGTCTCAACATTCGACAGTTACAATTATGAAAAAATCACTAAATGACTACCTTCAACATCCCCACAATTGGAATTGTTAACATTTTGAGGGCTATAAACTTCGATAGGAAACAAGAATCTCATCTTTACCTAGTCTTTACTCTAGACCACCCAATGAACATAATTTTTCATTTGCATTGATTTGAACTTTATGATTTAATAACATATTATGCCTATTTGAGTGAGAAATAGAGTTAGCTATGATAGTTCAACCTTTCATACCTTTGACTCAACTGAGAAGGAGTCATACATACTACCTGAGAATGTGTTGAAAATTCTATGACCTAAACCTTATGAAGAAATAACATTTCCTATCTTAATGATGCATTATTATGCTTTTCATAGACTTCAATGACATACTAAAATCATTTTACGCCTCATATAAACCTTCCACTTTCATCAATGATTGACTCAAACTCAAGTGAGCATTGTAATTATACTCTTACTAACCATGATTTCAAACATTGATATCTTGACTCTATTTTCCTAGGACATTGATGAGCTCATCACCATAATCTTTATCAAATTAAGTACACTGATTTTCCATAAATAAGTGAATAAATTCACTTACCTCTTCATATGGACTCATTGAGGCTTATGGGTCACTTCATGAATTGACATATTTTCACATTACCTTTGTCATTTTCACTAAACCATACAGATCAGGGCATTTTTCAACTTCTTTCACAGGATCCCTTTTATTCACTATAGCCATAGCTCTCAAAACTATACAAGTGTATTTTCACCAAAATTTTAGACCTTAGACTGTAGCTTGATCATCCATATAATCATGAGAAGACACATCCTATAGTCCATAATTTTCATCTAGATAACTAATACAAGTCATGTAAATGTAGGCATTCATTACATGACTTTGATGAGTTTAGAATTGACCCATATTAGTTTTGACAAAGACTTATTTGATCAACTTCAAATACTTTTAGTAATCTTTCAACAGGTTTGAACTTCACCTTTTAACCACTTGGCACTTTTGCAGTATTTTGATCACTCCTTCCTTGTAATAGAATTGTACAATACCTTGAACCCTGATCTTCCCTTCATGTCATTCTTTATCACACACTATAGCACTTTAGATATCATTTACATATCAGCACTTGGTGAAGATCAATGACATCATAACATTCACTAAAGCACCAACATATTTGGAATTTTAGGTCATTATCATACTCAGTCATAGAGAAATCCATTGAAGCTCATTATTAGTACTTTCAAACCACTGATTTTCTTAGTACCAAAATTTTCCTCTTTTCATAGTTCATCCATGGTAGTTTCCAAGCCATATGTGACACTTGAAGATTACCTTAAGAACTGATGATGTCACTCAGAATCTGCACATTATCTCATAGTAATTACCTTGATTTCTAACCCTTCTCAGACATGTATTTTTACAAGCTTTGATTGCTATGTCATACTTGATCAGGATAATCACCTGATATACTTCACTTAGAATGATGTTGAAGACCTTGAAGATATTTAACATGCCTAGTAGTGTAATGAATGCTTATCTTCAACTCAGAGCATCTTGAGGCCAATGTACTAATTCCATTAAGACACATGTTCTTACAAACCTGAGCATATAAATTCAATCCAATCGTTGATACATGTCTTTACCAAGTATGGAACTCATATCTTGCATTAATGCTCATTGAACACTCTTTATCATTGTCATGATACATCTCATAGTACTTATGCAAGATGATCTATGACTAGTTTACTTGGTAAGCCTCTCAACATGAATCATAATGAAGTTTGGACCACAAGAAGTGTTATTAAAATATGACTTGGGACACACTCAAAATATACAACTGTGACTCACCCCTAAAGCCACTTCTAGTTATTGGTCTTCTCAACTACATTAGAGCCCTTTGCAAGATGGAATGAAATCTCTGACTTCACAAGCATAGTGACAACTTTGATGTACAACTTAGGATGATTTCAGACCACTAGTCACACTCAGTACATTGACTTCAAGGAACATGTACTTGCACATTTTTTCATCTTCCTCAAAGAGATCACTTTACCCCTGAATTTGCACACACTACTGCGAATTTCAATCTTAAACATAATAGACTCTTACTATAATAGTATTCACATCCTATACTGACCGCTCTGTCATACTTGGAGACAAGGTGGACATCATCCTCCTAGCTTATCTTGTAAATTTCTTACCTGTATGACATTACATGATTTTCTTGACACTCCAAACCATCTTGACAAGCAAATTTCAAATGTTGATTACTCACAGAGGCTTTAAGATCTTGACCACTTTTCTCAACATTTGACCTTGCATCCAAACTTTGAGTAGTCATAAACAAACCTCATATCTTGACCAAGATAACATCACTAAGACTCTCTTTGAATGTAACTCAAGGATTTACATATATGAGATTGAAAAGTGTACTTCAACACTTATGTAGATTTTTTCTACTTCATATGACATGTGAAACATTATGAAAATGTAATATGAGACTCAAATCACCCTCACAACAAGCCATTAATCTTTCAAACTCCGTATTGTTTCATGACCTACATCAGTCCTTCTATCAAATTTGTCAGCAACTTAGAATGCATTTACACCTCCTTTAAGACTTGGATTCGACATGATATCAGAACAGAGCATGAAGCATTCACAAATGACTAACATAGATTCAGACTCTTTGACTGACACTTGTGTCATACCATCTAAGATACTTAAGCAATCAGTATAGTCATTGTACCAAATCAATACCCTCATGCTAGGAAAAAGATGCATAGTTTGACAGTTCATACCAAAGTTTTGCATAGACACTTCTATATTACCTTAGAAACTAATGATTCACAATACTTACAGACTTGCATGAGCTTAGATTATGAAGTCAAGTTTATAACTCATATCTTTTGACAATCATATATACTCAAGATACAGACCTTGGGATCATCTTGATTCGGATAATCACTGAATATACTCTTACTTGTCAATGACTGTTGAAGACTCTTAACTTCATGATTATTTTGAAAACAACTTTAGACACTTCCCAACAGGCATCATACACATAATAAACCCCTTGAACTTACATGAGATCCAATACTCTATAATTTCAGGCTGTACATTGGAATCATTCAGTATAGACCATCACAAACCTGATAACTTATGGACATACATGGGAGACTATATTCCCAACACATAGTAGCGACATTGATGCCAACTTATAGACATCTTACACACGCACACCATGAGTCTTAGAGACACACAGGTTCACACCATATGACATGAAAAAATAATATCTTGAACACTACTAAGACATCTAAAGAACTAATTCCATATGAATCAATACAACCACCACTCAAATCATATTTAAGAGCTCAAACACATGCATCTTGCTATACCAATCTACTGAGAATAGATCGACTTACATACAAGAGCAACCGATTAATGAACATGGTGATGCATTATACAATACTCATAAATCATACCTTAACACTTATGGAGAGTACATACTTTGACAACAGACAACTGAATCAAACCCTCAATACTTACTAATTGACTTCATAATGACTTTGACTATGACCTTATAGAGAAAGCACACAGTGAATAAAATAACTCCCCCTATTCCATGAATGACCTAAAAGAATGTATTGAGGAGGTCCCTTTAAGAAGCCCAGTGACGTGCATCTGACCACGAAGAACTCCACTTTTATTCTCCTTTCTGATCTAATCACAGAGATTCACTTATCCTTCCATAGGAATTCTGCTCTTGATGAGACACCAAGGTCTCCTCTAGGCTGAACTCGATGTCCTTTTAGGGCCATTATACATACATTCTAGGTCTCTTAACATTCCTCCAGTTTGTCACTCTACAACCTTGAATGAACTTCTGTTTTCATTTGAATAGAATTTATAAAAATTTCCTTTCCACATGTCCTAAATCTGTTGCAGCTGTAACATACCACTGTAATTCTCCTTTTGAATATTATTAACATGATTAGATATTCCACTCAATTAAGCACTAGATACATGGCCTACCTTATTGCATTTAAAGCAAACAACATCTTTAGCAAGGATCCTTTCTATTTTCTTTCCATGACTGAGCATCTCTATGGATAAGATATTTTAACAAACATCATTATTAATTTTTCTAGGCTCAAATAACTCCTAGATTCCATCCACAATCCTTGGCTTTGTGACCATATTAAGAACATGAGTTAAATTCACCATGAAATGATCCTACATCATTCCTAGGAGACCTTGTCTTACATTCTTTAGATTTATGACTAAAAATGACATACGAAACAACATCCATTGAATGATCTTTCATACCTTGATGCATTAGATTGCCTAATAGGCTTTGCCTTCTCATGGTACTTGGAGTTAATCACCTTCTTTATTCCTTACTTAAAACAATGTTATCTTGCCTCAATTCATTGTCCTTGAGGTATTCCTTGAGTCTCAAACTAGCCTTATCACCTAGTGGTCTTTGTTGGCTAAGAACAATATCTAGTTCCTTGGTATTAAGAGAAACAGTCATATCTTCAATTTCTAACTTCAATCTAATTTTATCCATTCTATGAAATGTTATATCTACTTACAAATTACATGTTACCTCTTTGAAGTCCACTTTTCCATGCACACACACCTCACAAGGATTGTTTCTCAGTATATCACATTCCTCTTCCTTTGTGCTCAAATATGAAATAGCTTTCTCCAACTGAGACTTGAGATATTTTATAGTTTCTTCATCCTTATTAGCCATGGATTTAGATTCCTAATTCTCTTTCCTGATTTATTTTGACATAATGTGTTTTAAGGATCTCCTTTCAAGTTGTCAAACTTTTGCAAAAGGACCCGATCTAATACCAATTGTTAAAAGCACAAGAAATTGGGATGGGGGTGAATCATTCCTAAAAATTTATTTCATCATTTACCACTAGAATTAGAGAGTAACATCATTTATCCATCCACATACATTCAACCATAACATAATAAATGTCCATAATATCAACAATTAACCACAACACATGCAAGATAGATCATAGACAAAAAATTCAAGTAGGAAACCCTCATGGGGAAGAAACCCCACTGAAACATAAACATTACATTTTCATGCTTCAATTTTTTTGACGTACCAACCCCACAAGGAGCATCAACCCCTAGTTTACGAGATCACCAACCCTACAAGGAGTACCAACCCCTACTTTAGTGAAGCACCCACTCCAAAAGGAGGCTACAACCCCATAAGGATGACCAAGAACCAACTCAGCCTCTTGAAAATGTTTTATCTCTACAAATTATTCTATCACAACTAATGGATATCACTTATTCAGCTCACAAACCCTAGCTCACACACTAGGTCTTCAAATTCCCATATTCTTGTTCTTTCTTCACTTTTCTTTACCCTATACTCTTTCTCTCATGCTGTCATGCCTTCCTCAACCTGTAATTATTTTCCTCGTCCTTCAAAACATGCCCACCTACTTGTAGAATATCTCTCTCTAGGTCACACACCTTCCCTCCAAGAGCGCTAGTTCAAAAATGAACCAAACAAGCACTTAAATATGCTTTTCTTCCTTCCAAACAAAAAGAGGTCAGCATCTCATGATAATTGAGACCCAAAAAAATCTATGACATTCATAAATTTTAATTACAAATGTCACATATGACCCAAGTAGGTCGGCCTAGCCACAAACCTCATTACATGTGCCAAAAATGGCTCAAAACCCCATGGGCACATTCTTAAAATTGTCCTAACATGAATACCACACTTTTTCATGACCCATGAATCCATATACATGATTAAAATATCATAAAACATTCATACATGATTGCAATTAACATCAACCAATCAAATTATTTCATTTATTGAGCCCAGTTTCCATTACACTTTCCAAAACAAATGTTTGATGCACCCTTCAGCACTCTGTAAAATTCATCTGATCACCAAATAACTTATAATAAATCAAAACATGCCATGTGAAAACTCAAAATAAATTTTAGAACCTGTATAACACTTATAAACACGTTAGAATTCATGAAACAACTTTCAATTCAAGCCACAAAAAAAGGTTCCTTCACCAAATCAACCAGCTAAAAACATTGTTTCCAAAGGTTATCTCCTAAAATCATTTTTACAAACATTCAAGACCTCAAAATGGATACATTGGATGAAAAATTAATCCTTATTTACATTCTATGTAGTATTATTCATCACCTAATTTTTATCATGCTTCAAATAACATCAAACTTTCACAAAAACAGATCCTTTCCTAAACTGCTAAAATCCTTCTTTCTTAAATAATGTAATGGAATACCTGTAAAATCACCCCATCACATATCACTAGATAGATCTCTGAATCTAATTTCTAACACAACTTGAATCACCTAAATATACCACTTGTGACTCAAGTTTTTTCCAAAACACTTGAACCTCCTATTTGAGACCCTAAAACTACCCTTTGACTAGTCAACATGTTTGATCCCAAAACACCATGTACCTAGATAATCATGTCTTAAAACTTCATGTAAATCAATATTATCTCTTTATAATCACGCCACATCAATTTGGCATGTTACTCCTTTGGACCATATTTTCCAGAAACTTCTATTTTTAGGTGTGGCCCAATCATCACCATGACCTCAACCATACATTTCTGGAAATCCTGCGGAGTCCTCTGAAACATATAATCATCAAATTTTCACTTTCAATCAAAACTAGGTAATTATACTTCACTTTTTTCAAATTGCTCCTAGCTAGGGTTTAACGAGGGTTTTTTACCTCTTTACCTTCTTAACATACGTTCATAAAAAAGTGATAATCAACTAACCTCATTATTTTTTTCAAACCTTATAAAATCACCTTAATATTATCCTTGAAATCAACAAGGTCCCATGCAAATCACATGATTCACAACGAGCTTCTGAAGTTTCACTTTGAGTTGGAATTTGCATTGATTTTCACCCAATCTCACTAAAACATATATATCTGACAAAATTCACATCATGGGAACCTTAATTTTTTCTGAGATAACTATGACACATCACAATAACATATACAATCCTCATAATGTTAATACCATTTCTCAATCTTTCCATTCATTAAGACTTACCTATTCTTGCATGTTAGATCCTCATAGTAACAACTAGTACCAACTGAAACAATGCAAGAAATGAACCTAAAACCTCTAAAAATGACCCAAACATACCTCACTCATCATTATAAATCTGAAACCATGCATTCATGATCTCAAATGGCTCCAATCTACTCTGTCACACCTCATAGTTGTTATACCTATTCCCAATGAGCATTGCTAACCAAGAGAACCAACTATACCTGCATTATGCCATTGTTATGAGTGCTCAAGAACCCTCTAAACCTGATATACACCATGTCAACATGTTTCCTAAGAACCAAGAAGCTCACATTACCAAGCAACACCTCTTATGTACCTGTATAGTCTTACTAAACCAAGCACACACCACTGAATCCCACTGTAGGAGCTGATAGACATCTAAACCAATATGTTAGCACCTAAAAAAACATCATGACATCATCCTAGAACATCCAATTTTTCATTAATGTTTTTTTTCATCAATAACAACACCTATTAGGACACCATGCCAACAACATTTGTGACAATAGTAACAGTAGGAGCATGTAATGGTGGCAGAAATGTGCCTTGACCATTGGTATAATGATCAATTGCTTTGAAAAAATGAATTGGAAATGAAATTTGAGTAGGATGTGGAGGAAACTTAAATGGTGTTAAATTTGGTGGTATTTATGATGCTGCAAAAGACTTGATAGGAGAATGTGGAATGATTTTGAGAGGTGGTTACGTAATTTGACTTGGTGATGCCACATATGACTTCAAAGGAGGTGTTATATTTATTTTGAGAGGTATTTTCTTAGGAGGTGCTTGACTTATTGTAGAAGGAACCTGAGTAGAAATGGCATGACGCTCATTAGACAGATGAATCAGATTTAAGAACCCATTAAGATGTAATAATTAGAGGGAATGATGTAACATGATGTTGTACAGTGAATGAGATAAAGCCTTGATGCTCAAGATGTTTGATTATTCATTTTAAACCATAGCAATCATTGTCATTATGTCCATTTCTTCAATGATAATTTCAATATGGGTGACCTTGGTATTTTGCAAGTTGGTAAGGAGGATAGCGTTAAATAAATGGTCAAGTGATCAATTGATGACTAAGGAGCTGACTAAGAATTTCTTATTTCTTAGCATTGTGATCAAACATGAGAGGATTCGGTAATAGTAAGACTTGAGGCTCATTGATATGAGCACATGTAGAAGACATATAATGAAGATGAGATGTAGAAGGAGAACAAACTTAAGCTTTAGAAGCATCCATAAGATGTTGAATTTCATATTTGAGAGATGTAATCATGGATTTCATAGCCTTAAAATTTCCTTGAAATAAATAATGCAAAGCTTGAATTGACTTCAACATGGGTTGATTAGTTAGAGGATCAAAAATACTAGGGTCATTAAATAAATGATCAAAAATAGCACTTACTTCATGTGGAGGCGTATCTTGGGGAAGATACATGGTGTCATGCATTTGAAGTAAATTAGACAAGTAAATTTGAGGAATTTTAGGATCCATGATAAAGAAGATGATATTCCAAAGAAGGATCTAAAAGATCGATCATGTGTGGGGTTCACCAAAATTACTATGCTAAAATGTAATATTATGGCCTAATCTAAATGTTATGGAACTAGTAAATAAACGAATGATGAAATACTGAAATAATACACAAGCAACTAAGCAACAAAATATGAACCTCTAGTTACAAAGAGGGTTAGAAGAGCCTTAGTTGATTTGCAGAGGTTTCTAGATTGTGTCACGGTGATGAACTGTTGAACGAGAATGGGAGACCGTCACACATAAGCCTAGAAAAATGTAGATTCAACAGATTTCACTGGACTAGGGTGCTTGGAGAGGGATGAGGGAACTCATGGGTGTCCTAGTCTTTTTTATGGGCACCCTAGTCTACGTAGATGCTTAGAAAACAACCTCTGAGGTGTCGTAAGAGGTTTTCACTTGTTTTCCCTTTTGTTGCACTTGGATCACCGAGGTACCTGTAAACATACAATAAAGAAAGCACATGCAAAACCCTCAAATAGACATCAAATCCTAAAAAAGAAATATGTAAAATGAGGGTTCAGATTGTCCTCAGCCGCCATAATGGTGTACTTATAATTGAGCATTTCACTACATCTTATACCCAATGTAGTTTTGTGTGTAGGAGGAATTTTTCCCTAGGTTTTTCTTAAGTGTGTCACACTTTGTGAGTAGGGAGCAAGTGGCTAGATTTAGAATTTAAATAATTTTTGCATGGAAACAAAAGACTCCCCTCTTATGAAGTGTGATGTAGATGAACCAGCCTTTTTCCCTTATGATGGAGCTGTATGAATGAAAATGGAGCTATAGATACCTTTGATGGATTCAACCTTAGGTGGAGATAGTAGATTTTTAGTGCTTGGTCCATTATTATGATCACATAACTTAATATTTATATCATTCCTTCACTTGAATTTCATAATTAACTCCGAAAATGTTGACTACCAAAACAATAAGATGCTCAAATGGCTAGAAAGGACCCTAAAAGTGTGACCAAAGTACAAAGATAACAAGATATCCCATAGGGGACGGGGCCACCTAGCACTAGCATCCTAGCTGGGTGCTAGTGTCCAGAATGATAAATGTCGAAAGGTGAAAATAAAACCTAAGAAAGTAAGAGTGCAAGACTGAAAGTAGAAGCATAAACCAAAGAAAGGTAGCAAAAGATATGGGTTAATTATTAATTTTATTACTTAGGAACCATATTAATAGTAGTATGTGATTGATACTAGATAATTACCCAAAGTGTGTGACTTTGTGTCTACAGAAGTTATAAGGGAGAATTGAGACAAGTGATAGTTTGAGTGAAGCAAGTTAAATGGAATGAATAGGGCGATAGGTATGAAATTAAGGATAAGGAGAGGTAATAATATGAATGGGTGATGATAATAAAACAATAGAGTGAAGGTTAGAAAAAATAATTAAAAATAGAGTTGTTGAGAATTAAGAGAGAGCTAAGAATAAGAAAGCTTTCTAAGAAGCCAAAATAAGAAAAATTGACTTGAATGAAGCTAGGTAAGTAATTGGATGTTGTGGGAGACATGAAAAAGGTAAATTTGAGTGGGAAACATTGATTCAAGTGTTGTAAAACAAATAATAGCATTAAAACTTCATTGAGCTATTTAAAACCCTTAAGAGACCTAGTTAACTAATGAAGGAATAATGAAAGAGTGAGTTGGGGAGAATGGATAATGAGTGGTAAAATGAAATTTTGTATGAATTTGTAAGGCCCAAATGGGTATCTGAAAATGTGAACCTCTTGGTGTGAAATTTTATAGTTTTTCTATAACACTAAGACTTTTCCATTTGCAGGGATAATTGCAAGTTTTTGGTGAAAACTATACTTGGTGAATAAAAACAATTGGCTCAGTTTTAGAGGGTGAAACTTTGTAATATTCTTAAGGGGCTTAAATGGCATCTTAAAATATTACTAGTCAAGGAAAACTCTTTATCTTTTTTTAATTTTAAGTAAAAATTATAATTTGCAAGGCTACAAGCCTAAAAGGAGGTCTAAATGGAAAGTTAAGAAAATTAAAGGTATGCTGATTTGAAAATTTTATGATCATGTTTACCTAATGTGTTTAAGAATTTTTGAAGTGAATATATCCTTAGGTACATTTTTTTGGTTCATATTTTCCTTTTGAACAAGTTTTGGGCTTCTTGAGTAACAATCTTGGATTAACAAAGAAGATTATTCTTGGTTTCTTGGAAGATGGGATATTGATAATCCTCCTCTACATCATTTTGGTATTAGGCCATGCGTAATCGGAATATTAAGGATTTTATAAGGTTTGAAATAAATATTTATTGCTAGATTTTTTAGGTTAGCTTTTGAGGAAAGACTGAAGCTATGAAGACAAAAGGTGTGAAGCAAGGGGCAGAAATGGAGAAAGAAATATCAGAATTGAGGAGTGATTTACAGAGTTTGGAAGCCTTGGAAATAATTTGGTTAAAGGTAATAAGTCAGCTAGATGGATGGATTTTAAAAAAGAGAGTGAAATGGCCAATCAAGTCACTCGTGAAGAATGCAAGAAGACAAAATAAGTGTGATATAAGAAGTGGAGGAAGAAAAGAAGTGAGAGCCTATGGAGGCTTAAAGAAGACATAGTTTCCATGTGAGAAACAAAATAAAGAATAAGATAAGAGAGTTCTCATTGTGGAGATTATATTGAAAGATGAAGAAGAATGGAGGAGAAGAAAGGTGCAAAAGGAAGCACTTGGTGAAGAAGGGGGGATAAGGAGGAAAGTGTCCAAGAGAGAGACACTCATGAAGAAAATATGATCTCTATTTGTATTAACTAATGTTTGTGCTTTCATGTGTTATACAGGTTTAAAAGATTTTGTTAATAATATTAAGAAGAAGACAATAGAATTTACAAGATAAGAGTAAAAAAGAGACTCATTTGGATCAAACACAAGTGTTGAGAGAAAAGAGGATGTTGTAGAAGCTTATGATGAAATAGATGAGATTCTCTAGCATGTTAATGACGAAGAAGAATAGAATACAGAGTTATATGATGTTTTAGAAAGCATTCAAGAGAGAGAAGACAAGATTGAGAGAAAAATCAAGAAGATAGATGGAAAAAAGGAAGAGGAAAGAGATGTGATCACAAAAAATGGTCTATAATCAGGTATATGAAGATGAAAATTATGATTTCCTTCATGCATATGTTAGTGATTTTTTTGATATACAAGAATGAAAAATGAAATGTGAAGATGGTTCTTCAAAATATGAATTCCAGCATGGTTCTATCATGCCTAAATGGCTTGAAAATGCAATTATTTATGAACAATAGACAAAATGCAAGGAAGAAGCTAATGAGGCTGTAATATGAAATTAAAAACAAGAAGAAAATATAGATAATCCTCAATCTGCATCTTCCATAATTGATAATTTCAGCTGTCAAATTTCTCTACCTTGTATTTGGTTTCTTCTTCCATTGTTATAGCTCCTAGTCAATCAGAAAACCCTCCGTGAGTAAATATGTCAACACAAAAAACCCTCAAACAAATCTCTGATACTATTTGTTGGGGTTAGCACACCAGCTGTACTGATAATATATCATATATAAACATACATGTAAATAAAATTAGATATTCTACCAGAATAAATATACATAACAAGAGATATAAATCAACACCAGATTTAATGTGGTTCACCCAGTGTGGGCTAGGTCCACCAAGAAACAAGCCAATCTATTATCCAAATCTTTGACAAGATATACAATTGAAGATTCATAATCTTCCACACCTCTCAGATGTACAATATTTTCTTTCCCTCAAGATTTTTCTTCTTCTCCAAGAATTCTTTCTCTCACAATTATTCTCACAATAATCAACTTTTACAAGTTCTTAATTATTACATCTAAACCCTTATTTCTATGTTTATATAGGTGTATACAATACTTAGGTAACTTATCCATGGCAATTACATGTTCAAATAGATCTAATGGAATTTAATAGCTAAGAAATAGATCTAATTACTGAGAAGTGTGAGATAATAACACTCCTGCACAATTTAACCAATGCCAGTCCTTCCATAACCGATGATGGAAAACTACATGTTTTCAAGAGCAAGTTTCACATTGCATGCTAATCTATGAAGTAATTGAGTCAAAACCAGCAAGATTCAAGGAGGATAATCAGAAATGTTGTAAGGATTTTCAAATAAGGGAAGAAAGTGGATTCCCCTCTCCAGACATGAGTTTGATCCTCTTGCTCTTTCAGAAGGGAAAACCCACCCTCAATCCCAGTTGTGTCAACCCTGTAGGAATCTGAGTCAATGAAACATTAGCCAACCGTATATAGTATAAAAGATAAGAATACATGTGGAAGTAAAATGGGGAGAATGTTGAATTATGGAAGTACTCGCTGACTTAAGAGATAATGGAGATTCATCTGAGGGGAAGCATGAAGTTAAGGAGAATGTGGGTGGAAGCCCTAACAATGATTCCAAAATTCTAAGAATGGAGACAACTAGTGACACCCTGCTGAATGTGAACTGCAAGAATTTTGTGGAGGATGTGAGTACCAGTGGCATATCAAGAAAGGCCTTGGAAGAAGAGAAATCATATTAAAAACCCTCCAAAGAGGTTTAAATTTTTCTTATCATGCAAGAGTGATGAGGATCATCCATCTGTACAAGAACCAATTGGCCAAATAGAGTATGTAGAGAAAGTGGCTCTAAGGTAAGGTCCTAGAAGGTCATGACTTGGAGGATGATGGAGGCATTTGCAGGAAACAATGATGGTTGCCTCCATATGCAAAACTAGGATCCTCTTAGTGTGGAAGGTGGGGACGAGATCCATAACCCCGTAGGCACACCTAGAAATTTGAAAATTCGTTAGCAGATTGTTTACTGACTGGTTTGTGCCTCTGTGTCATGTTATTTCTTTGTGTTCCTCATTAAATGTGAATTTTTTATTTGGTTGTTCTTTGGTGGTGGTTATATAGGTAGATGAAGTCAAATCAACCCTTGTGATTTAAGGCCTTTCATGAGTTAACTCTTGCCTTAACCTTGCTGGGCTCTTTTGTTGAAGTCAAGTCATTTTTTCCTTTTGGAGTCCTAGTTGGTGCTATGAAGTGAAATCTCTCACCTTGAGAAGTATTTATGGATGTTAATGTATTGTGGGTTTGGATTGGATCCCCCAAAACTGAAAATATTTATCTAACGCTAAAAGGAACAAGGAGACTAGAAATATCCTAAAATGATAACTAACACATGTATAATAAAGAAGTGTATCACCAATGGCATGAACCTGCTTCGAGGTGCCAATGGGTACGAGTTGAATTCCATTATATTCCTATTAATAATTAACTGGAAATGAAGAATCTCTATTATGCCCACATTACATACATAAATAAGACTCTCTTAGGGAATGAGAAGGTAACTACATAAAACTGATACAGGGTTGATCAAATATGGGTTTCCTGATGAAATGAAAGGAGATCATCATTGATTATTTGAAGAACCCATAAATTGATGTTAATATTGATCACAACAAGTAGATTGCTGAAATATTATGAAAGCTTGGGGGATGGTTTAACTCCTTGCAAGGATACAAATGAATGTCATTACAGACATTCCATCAAATATTTACATTAATATATATTCATGACCCATAAGAATATATTCTAGGACTATTATATTGCTCGTTAGTAAGTCCACCATAGCTTGACAATGGCCATATCTTGATATTAAACCAATGATAAATAGAAACTTAGGAAAAAATGCATTCCAGGGGTTAAAAGTACTAGTCTGGAAATTGGTCAAAGTAAGAAAATACAATCAATAGGTTCATGATGTGGGATAGGATTTAGAAGTATCAAATACTCATGAAATGGATCTCCATGGATCAGGGCTTGTCAGTAAGGCCTAATCAGACGTATCCAGTATCTATACAAACATGGTTAGAGAAATCAGACAAAGCATTGTGAGTTGAGAAGATAAATTTTACTCACACCTCAAGGACAGTAAAGGACATAATCATATGACTCCATCAATTTGACATGAGATGTCTCTAGGTCACTCTCAAAATTACACATGACCAGAGGAAAAAATACATCTTTCAACCACCCTGTGAGGAATAGTTTGGAGTTTATACCAAGTAATTTGCATTTTTCTTTGGTTTCCACTCAAAAATGGTTATGTGTAACTTGGCATGATTAAAAGTCTCAAAAAATGATACTTCCATGAATAAATGATGCATAAATATTGTTATCATCTAAATCACAACACCCTATGGTTTTCACAAGTGTGTGTGTTTGATATCACAGTGTGATTGGATAAAATGGGTGTTATCTCCAAGTTTTGGGACTTTCTACTTGAGATAGACCTCCAGAGAAAGTTGGTTCTTGTTCCTAAACTACTTGCCACAATCTACTCTAATGCAAGAAAAATTGTCTAATCCTAATCTAACTGTCCAAGGGGACTATGGAGAGAGAGAGTACATGAAAACAAATCCTACACTAAATAAGTGATATATCAGAAACGGAGGGTGTGAGGATAGCTTTCCTATGTGTGAAAATACATAAGCAAAGTGCATACTAGAAGGGGTGGTGATAGTTCTCCACAGATCTAGAAAATGCATTCACAACAATATTTCATGTACATGCACAATGATAATGAATCCCTGCAACAACATAAGATAGATACAATATATTTGTCAATGAGTTTGAAAGGCCAAGAAGAATGCAAACAAACATAGCAGGGGAAGATATATCCACAAACTTGTATCTATTGCTCCATTATTATGCATAGTTCAATCTATTACAGAGATAAGGGCCTGGATCACCATGCAAGGAGTCCACTACAAGGGCCTGCAGCACATTGGCTTCACAAAACAATTTTTGACAGAGTTTTGCTACTAAAAAATACCTCCCTTTACAATGAGCCCAACACTCCAATTTATAGAAATCTAAGAGAGAGAGAGAGAGAGAGTGGGAAAATAAAAATCCTGAAATATTGTCCTTCAACCACTTGTAAAAGGTAGTAAATGGAGTGAAATGATGTTTTTTTTCTTGTAAAAGGCCCCCCATATTTTCCCCATAACTTGCAGTAGTGAGAAATGTCAGACCTTGCTTCATTGAATGCACTCCAAACCACCAAATAAAACATTGTTATGAAATGGGAATGATTTCTGAAACTTAACCATCTATCCTTCACTAAATTATGAGTTTTGTGATTTCTATGCATTGGAATCAGATCCATGATTCTAACAGTGCCAATTTTGTGTGTTTTCATTAAGAAATACAAAATTTATGGCCTTCTGAGTGAGAGCAGCTATTTTGGGTCTACCAGGAATTTCTATCATTTAACGAGACTGAGTGTTCAATTTACTGGGGATGAGGAAATTTTCTTTATTTTCATATAGATAACCTCATTAAAAATAAGAAATGAGGATGTCATTCTCATTCCAGAAAGTCAAATTTCATGAAAATCAGAGCTCGGGGTCAATCGTTATGGCCGGTTGAAGTTCGGGATCTGATTCGCACTATTTTCCTTTGCATGTGGACATTTCAGCTATTTCAGGTTTTGGTGTTCTGGATGTCCCTTGTGCAACTTGGGCCAAAAACCTCTACTTCATCCACATCACGCTTGATGTGCTTTTCAAATCAGGAAAGTCAGATTTTTTGGGGAGCTCATATCCCGCGCATACCTGGACCATCTAGGCCTTCCTTTTCCGCTTTTACCGATTCCCTCTTAGTGTGGTGATTTTGGGTTTAGATGTCCTAGATGTCCCTCTATTTAACCGGGATTTCTGGAACGTTGACCACTGCTTCCTCCGCATGTCACTTGACCCACTTTGTAAATCGGACAAATCAGCTTTTCGGAGCCTGCATGTCCCAACTGTCTCATAGATCGCGTGGGACCAAAACTTCCGATTTTTTCGATTCCCTTTGACTACAGCTTTTTTGGCTTTCTGGGTCCTAGACGTCCCTCGTGAACCTGTGTGGCTTGGAACAGAAAAATATGATTTAACTGATTCCCTCTTGTAAATTGGTCATTTTGGATTTGTGGGTCCTGGTTGTCCCGATGTCCCACAGACTGTCTGGGACAAAAATACCTGATTTTTCTGATATACACTAAAAGAAGCCCATTTTTTGGATTTTTTGAAATTTTTTCTAACTTCTTGGATTTTTTTTTTTGGACAAGGAAGTTAGAGGAAAGCAAAGGGGGAACCCAAAAAACCCAAATTTTTTTCCTTTCACCATTTATGTTCCTCCAAGCCTATAGAAATCATGTAAGTTATCCAATTTACCTTGAGTGGTGAATTTGGGATAACAAATACCTCTAGGGACTAATAAATGCAAGAAAGACAAGTCTCAAAGAATCAAAACAGGGCAATTTGAAGGATTTTGGACAAAAGATGGTGTTTAATATTATTTATAACCAATGTAGTTATTTTAATTGCATATCATAATAATAATAATAGGTCATCTAAATAATATAACTCTCATAGTTTCATATAAATCAGATTTGCATGCCTAAGAAGCCTAATGAAGGCATAAGAAAATTGATACAAGTGATAGTTTGAGTGAAGCAAGTAAAATAGAATAAAGAGGGTGACATGTATGTAATGAAGGATAAGGAGAGGTAAGACCATGAATGAGTGATGAGAATAAACCAACAGAGTGAAGGTTAGAGTGGAGAAGCAAAAATAGATTGGTTGAGGATTAAGAGAGCAACAAGAATAAGAAAGCTTGCTAAGAAGCCAAAATAGGCAAAATTCACTTGAATTAATCTAGGTAAGTAATTGGATGTTGTGGGAGACATGAACAAGGTAAATTTGAGTGGGAAATAGTGATTCCAATGTTGGAGAATAGAGACAAACATCAAAACTCCATTGACCTATTTAAAACCCTTAAAATACCTAGTTAACTAATGAAGGAAGAATGAATGAGTGAGCTAGGGAGAATGGATAATGAGTGGTGAAATGAAACTTAGCATGAAGTTTTAATCCCAAAATGGGTATCTAAAAAGGTGAACCTCTTGTCTTGAAAGTTTATAGTTTGTCTAGAACACTAAAACTTGTCCATTTGGAGGGCTAATTGCAAGTTTTGGGCTAAAACGGTACTTGGTGAATAAAAGAAATTTGGCTTATATTTAGAGGGTAAAACTTTGTATTATTTTAAGGGATTAAAGGGTATCTTATAATCTTATGAGTCAAGGATAAATCTTTATATTTTGTCAATTTTTCAGGAAAAAAGGCTAATTTGCAGGGCTACAAGCCTAAAAGGATGTCTAAATGGAAAGTGTAGAAAATTATAAAATATTGAAATAAATAAATGGTAATCTAAATATGTAACAGTGTAGTAAATAAATATATATATGTAATAAAGTAAATATTTTGACCCAATCAAGTAAGCTAGAAAATATGAAACCCTAGTTGCAAATGAAGGAAATAAAATACTTACATGATTCGCAGTGATGCCAAAGTTGCGTTGACTTGGAAAATTGATGGAACAGGGACTCATAGCATCACAAATGAACCTAGAAAAATGCAATATTCTCAAAAATTCCATTATCAGGGTGCCTATGCAGGGTCAGGGGTGTTTGGGGCACTAGAGACCTATTATGGGCACCTATGACTACTTAATAGCTGTAAAACCCAATTTCGCAAGGTCATGAGATGTTCACTGATTATCTCTTTTTATCACTTGTATGTCACTGTGCTTCATTGTTATTCACTTGCAACCTACAATAAGGAAGAAACACCTACAAAAACCCAAAACACATCAAATCCTAAAAAGAAAAATATGCAAATGGGGATTCAGACTGACCCCAGCGGTCACCCAACTAAGTGGACTTATGATATGAGTGTGTTAGCATAATTTAGCATAGGCATATTTTTGTGACAACTATCAATATGAGTGAACACACAGTCACCTTTGAGAAGTTGGTCAATCTACTCCAACAAGAAGAGGCAATGAACAACAAAGATCATGAAGATGAGCAAGCACTATCTTCCAATCATAAAGGAAAGGGGAAATTTCAGTCCAATCACAAGAAGTCCCAACAAAATCAAAGTCAACAAAGGGACCAAAGTCAACGAGACAACACCAAGAAGTGTCCCATTTGTAATAGAGGGGGACATGACATCAAATATTTTTGGTACAATTCCTACAAAAAGGGTTCATCAAGCAATTCAAAACCCAACAGCCAATAGGGTAACAATAATTCAAATAAAGGGAAGTCTAACAACAACAACAATCAAGGACAGAAAAATGGTAATTGGAAAAGAAAACCCAAACAACAAGGGTACATTGCCGAACATGAGGATGATTCAGATGTGTTGGTCCCATTATTGAGTTTGCATAATGTGTCTTGTTTTTCCAAGACTGAATAAGCTCACAAACGTTTCATTTTTTGATTTCATGGTCTGCAGTTCACATTTTCCAACTGAATACCTTTGTAACTGCCCTCAATGTTGTTATTCTACCCTAAATTGAAGTAAAATCCAAGCTCCCCCCCATTTGTGCCCTGATTTATTTGTTTTCATGAGATGTATCATTTTATCCTTTGCCAAATCGTGAAAGAGCTCGAAATTGATCAAATCCTGAATTCGTGCAAGTGTTTCCCCAATCCCAAGGTCACGAATGATGTCAAGAGATGATTCAGTTGGTTTAAAATGAAGAATTCTGCCTTCCCTATCAAAAAATTCAGTTTCTAGGGCATTCCCTGAATTTTTCACGTTTTGACGTGCTCTCAGGCCATCAAATTTATCATTGCAAACCTTTATGCTAACGTGGCAAGTTACTATTGGTTGGGGATATGCAGGAAAACATTATTAACTTGTCATTTTTGAAATTTTGGTGAAGGGAAAATTTTTACTCGCGGCCCCACAGTGCTACAGGGATGTGCTTACGTGGCACGATGTGATTGGTCGAGGAGTGGTGGGTGGCAGAAGTCACTTAGGAAATTTTTCTTCCATTTTGGAAAATTTTCTAAAAATCAAATTTTTTCCCGAAGGCCCGCAGCGAATGGCATGATGACATGTGTCACAAGAAGGTTAGGCAGATGGTGAGGGTCACTTAACTTTTTCTTCAATTTTTTAAAAATTCTCAAATGTCGAAGTTTTCCCGCAAATCCGCGCCCAATGAGAAGTAGACACATGGCAAAGAATGCTCAGGCGAGTGGCGGGGGGTAACTTAAAACTTTTTCTTCATTTTGAAAAAGTTCTCAATGTTAAATTTTGACCCGAAGGTCCACGCCCAATGGAAGGGTGACATGTGGCATGGGAGGATAAAATGGGTGACGGTGGATTTAAAAAAAATTCAAATTTTTTGGGCTCAAAACGTCATGGAAAATTTGGACCCGAGGGCCCACGCCAATGAAAGGGTGACACGTGTCCATGGGAGAAAAGGAAAAGTGGGGTGATGCGTATTTTTTGGATTTTTTCCTTTGGAGGCAAAATTTCAAATAACATTTTGAGCTAGATCTCCACGCGAATCACAGTGTGACACGTATGCATAGAGATGAAATGGAGAGGCGGAGGCTTAGAGGCAGTTGAATTTTTTTAACTTCAATAGGTAAGAAGGAAAATTTTGGCTCGAGGTCCCTCCACCAATGAATAGTGGACATGTGTCCAACATTTGATAGAATTTCAGAGCGTGGAGGAAAAATGGAAAACCTTCCAAATTTGGCGAAAAATCTCAAGGTGAAAAATAAACCCATGGAAAAATTTGGAGGGTCGTCTCCACATCTAATAGGACAGTGACACGTGGCATGTTTCAGAAGGGAAAGGAAAAAGCCGGACCCCGCATGAGATTTTGTGCTTGCGGAGGAATGAAGGAAAATTTGGTGAGTCGGCTCTGTATCTAATGAGAGAGCGACACGTGGCAGAGAAATAGCAGGCATTCGGGGGTGTGGAACATTTTGAGAAAATTTTCCTTTTCTCAAAAAAGGGAGAAATTTTTCATTTTGGCCCGCGATTTTCAACAGGGTCCACAAAAGGACACGTGGCGCATCCAGGGGCTCACGGGGAAAATTTTCAAAATTTTCCCAAGGGTAGAAAAGGTTCAAAATGTAAATTTTAAAAGGAAGGGTCACGTGCCAATGGTTTTTGGACATGTGTGCACCTTATCAAAAGGCAAAAAGGTAATTTTGGCATTTTTAAAGAGGATTTGGATCTGCCACGTGGAAGGCTAGCATTTAAAGTTGATTTTAATCAACGGCAGTTGTGCATTTTCATTTTTTGGGCGCCATTGGAGCTTCAAGAAGTGTGGAATCGTCATTTTTACACCAAAACACATGAAATTTTATATGAAACTGAATCCCTTTGGCCTTCTAAACACAATGGAATCATTTATTTGATCTGATTCGATACCCTATAGTGTTTTTCATGAGATATTTTTCTCAGCCCGTGAAAAACACATGAAAGGTAAAAAATGAAAAGTTGCAGAGTTAAAAATGACAAGGGAAAAGGGTGAAAAATGATTGCAAATGCATGCTGGCATGGTGGAATGCCAAAAATGTGACCCTAGGATGGATAAGGATCCGAGTTCATGTAATATTTTAAAATATTTGTGCATCTCTGACATTTGGCGAGTTGTTTCACAGTTTTATATCATTTTTCATCAAATGGATAGGGTTTTGTAACAAATTTGATCCCTTTGGCATATTATTTTCTTAGGATGCAAGGATCCAAGTTGGCATAGGGTATATCATGTAGTTTGGAAGCATTTTTGTAAGTCTGTTGAGAATTTTGGAGAAAGAGAGAATAATTTTCACAGGGAAAACTGGAAGAAGTCCATTTCCTTTTTGGAGAAACTACCTGAGAGCCATTTTTATTCCAGTTTGCATAAAATGTTCAACATGTTGAGTTGGTTTTAGCTGTAAAGCCATCAACAAGCTTTTAGATTGTCTAAATAACACTCCCTTGCTGATATATTTTGATCATATTCTTGGACTAACTGGTTTTATCTCTTGGCAAAGCTTGCATACACTGTAGAAATAATCTGATCTAATACAAAGAATCCATGAAATAGCTACACAGAAAATAATTGAAATCAACAACTCTATATTGTATTTTTTATTATATTCATTCACTATTACACTCCATTATATAGGAGATGTAAAATAACAATCATTACAACAACATTTGTCTTCATATACTACCATACACCCATATGGTTTCAACCTCTCACCAATATAATAATAAAACAATACTAATTGTTTTTATTATTCTAACTTACTAACTAACCACATTTTACATTTACTATTTACATTTACATAATAAATGTACTTTCACTAATTTACCATAATAATAATTACACATGTAACTATTATTCACCCGTACATACAAATGGAGCACTAAGATATATGTCCTAACATTCCCCCCCTTAGTGCGAACATGGGGAAAAACCTGCCTTATACTTGCACCTGCTCATGATCTAATGATTTTACAGGATGATCATAAACCTAATGGATGGTTTTTCATAGGGTTGACCATAAACTGAAAATGATGGTTTTGCAACTGGTTTACCATAAACCAAAAGGTGATGGTTTTGCATAAGGTTTACCAACAACCGAAAATGGTGGTTTTACAATTGGTGTACCACAAACCAAAAAATGAAGGTTTTCAAGTGGTTTACCTACAACCACATCATGATATGCCAAGTATTATTATTAGCCCTAATCACATCTCACTGCAAGGAATAACATAGGAAAGTCTGCTGAAATCTGCTGCATATATAGAAAATACCAGAATGTAGAAAATTAGAAATGGAACATTAAGATCATGTTCCCCCCTCAATGTGAAATTTCCTTTATTCTGCAAACCACAATAGGAACACTGCAACCAAACACTTTGCCATAAATACAAAGAAACAACAAGAATGCACTGTATAAAAAAATAATCACCATAGCTGATACGGCCCGTCGTTGGTGACTGACGAGAGGTCGTTGAATGACCTCTAACCTCCTGTGCCTCCTTCCTCCAAGAAATTCACTTAGTATAGAAATTCTTCATAGTTATAGTCAATTTTATCTGTTATTTTTTCATCTCTAGTTTTCCCATTCTACAATTTTGCTTACATCTGTAGGTTTTTTTTTCTTTTACCATCTACTATATCCTCCATAGGTTTTTATTCATTAACGCATCTGGATTTTTACTCTCCATGTATGGAATTTCAGCCCATTAAATTTATCTAATGGTGTATCCATTTTACTGAATCTAAATATCCAAAAAAAAAATTGAATGTAGATTTGAATTACCTTTGATTCTCTGATTTCTTAAAAAAAAAAACAGCAGTGATCAATGTGTTGTATAGTAAATTGCATGTTTTTCTCCCAAAAAACTACGAACTGGGTTTTGCTGAAATTTTTACTGTAGCTTTTTGTATAACAGATCGTTTCCACCACAAAATTTTTTTTTGGAGAAACCCAGATCGCGAAACAAAAGTTACAAGATCTTCTTCGAGACAGATTTAACTGCTCTGGTACCAAATGTAGAAATTATCTGATCTAATATAAAGAATCATGAATGAAATAGCTACACAGACAATAATTGAAAAATCAAACAACTCTATATTATATTTTTATTATTCATTTCAGCCCATGCTTCAATTGAATGCACTCCAACCACATAAAACATTGTTATGAAATGGGGAATGATTGTTGAAACTTAACCATCTATCCTTCACTAAAATTATGAGTTGGTGTGATTTCTATGCATTGGAATCGGATCCATGATTCTAACAGTGCCAATTTTGTGTGTTTTCATTAAGAAATACAAAATTTATGGCCTTCTGAGTGAGAGCAGCTATTTTGGGTCTACCAGGAATTCTATCATTTAACGAGACTGAGTGTTCAATTTACTGGGATGAGGAAATTTTCTTTATTTTCATATAGATAACCTCATTAAAAATAAGAAAGAGGATGTCATTCTCATTCCAGAAAGTCAAATTTCATGAAAATCAGAGCTCGGGGTCAATCGTTATGGCCGGTTGAAGTTCGGTATCTGATTCGCACTTTTTCCTTTGCATGTGGACATTTCAGCTATTTCAGGTTTTGGTGTTCTGGATGTCCCTTGTGCAACTTGGGCCAAAACCTCTACTTCATCCACATCACGCTTGATGTGCTTTTCAAATCAGGAAAGTCAGATTTTTGGGGAGCTCATATCCCGCGCATACCTGGACCATCTAGGCCTTCCTTTTCCGCTTTTACCGATTCCCTCTTAGTGTGGTGATTTTGGGTTTAGATGTCCTAGATGTCCCTCTATTTAACCGGGATTTCTGGAACGTTGACCACTGCTTCCTCCGCATGTCACTTGACCCACTTTGTAAATCGGACAAATCAGCTTTTTCGGAGCCTGCATGTCCCAACTGTCTCATAGATCGCGTGGGACCAAAACTTCCGATTTTTTTCGATTCCCTTTGACTACAGCTTTTTTTGGCTTTCTGGTCCTAGACGTCCCTCGTGAACCTGTGTGGCTTGGGAACAGAAAAATATGATTAACTGATTCCCTCTTGTAAATTGGTCATTTTGGATTTGTGGGTCCTGGTTGTCCCGAATGTCCCACAGACTGTCTGGGACAAAAATACCTGATTTTTCTGATATACACTAAAAGAAAGCCCATTTTTTGGATTTTTTGAATTTTTTTCTAACTTCTTGGATTTTTTTTTTGGGACAAGGAAGTTAGAGGAAAGCAAAGGGGGAACCCAAAAAACCCAAATTTTTTTCCTTTCACCATTTATGTTCCTCCAAGCCTATAGAAATCATGTAAGTTATCCAATTTACCTTGAGTGGTGAATTTGGGATAACAAATACCTCTAGGGACTAATAAATGCAAGAAAGACAAGTCTCAAAGAATCAAAACAGGGCAATTTGAAGGATTTTGGACAAAAGATGGTGTTTAATATTATTTATAACCAATGTAGTTATTTTAATTGCATATCATAATAATAATAATAGGTCATCTAAATAATATAACTCTCATAGTTTCATATAAATCAGATTTGCATGCCTAAGAAGCCTAATGAAGGCATAAGAAAATTGATACAAGTGATAGTTTGAGTGAAGCAAGTAAAATAGAATAAAGAGGGTGACATGTATGTAATGAAGGATAAGGAGAGGTAAGACCATGAATGAGTGATGAGAATAAACCAACAGAGTGAAGGTTAGAGTGGAGAAGCAAAAATAGATTGGTTGAGGATTAAGAGAGCAACAAGAATAAGAAAGCTTGCTAAGAAGCCAAAATAGGCAAAATTCACTTGAATTAATCTAGGTAAGTAATTGGATGTTGTGGGAGACATGAACAAGGTAAATTTGAGTGGGAAATAGTGATTCCAATGTTGGAGAATAGAGACAAACATCAAAACTCCATTGACCTATTTAAAACCCTTAAAATACCTAGTTAACTAATGAAGGAAGAATGAATGAGTGAGCTAGGGAGAATGGATAATGAGTGGTGAAATGAAACTTAGCATGAAGTTTTAATCCCAAAATGGGTATCTAAAAGGTGAACCTCTTGTCTTGAAAGTTTATAGTTTGTCTAGAACACTAAAACTTGTCCATTTGGAGGGCTAATTGCAAGTTTTGGGCTAAACGGTACTTGGTGAATAAAAGAAATTTGGCTTATATTTAGAGGGTAAAACTTTGTATTATTTTTAAGGGATTAAAGGGTATCTTATAATCTTATGAGTCAAGGATAAATCTTTATATTTTGTCAATTTTTCAGGAAAAAAGGCTAATTTGCAGGGCTACAAGCCTAAAAGGATGTCTAAATGGAAAGTGTAGAAAATTATAAAATATTGAAATAAATAAATGGTAATCTAAATATGTAACAGTGTAGTAAATAAATATATATATGTAATAAAGTAAATATTTTGACCCAATCAAGTAAGCTAGAAAATATGAAACCCTAGTTGCAAATGAAGGAAATAAAATACTTACATGATTCGCAGTGATGCCAAAGTTGCGTTGACTTGGAAAATTGATGGAACAGGGACTCATAGCATCACAAATGAACCTAGAAAAATGCAATATTCTCAAAAATTCCATTATCAGGGTGCCTATGCAGGGTCAGGGGTGTTTGGGGCACTAGAGACCTATTATGGGCACCTATGACTACTTAATAGCTGTAAAACCCAATTTCGCAAGGTCATGAGATGTTCACTGATTATCTCTTTTTATCACTTGTATGTCACTGTGCTTCATTGTTATTCACTTGCAACCTACAATAAGGAAGAAACACCTACAAAAACCCAAAACACATCAAATCCTAAAAAGAAAAATATGCAAATGGGGATTCAGACTGACCCCAGCGGTCACCCAACTAAGTGGACTTATGATATGAGTGTGTTAGCATAATTTAGCATAGGCATATTTTTGTGACAACTATCAATATGAGTGAACACACAGTCACCTTTGAGAAGTTGGTCAATCTACTCCAACAAGAAGAGGCAATGAACAACAAAGATCATGAAGATGAGCAAGCACTATCTTCCAATCATAAAGGAAAGGGGAAATTTCAGTCCAATCACAAGAAGTCCCAACAAAATCAAAGTCAACAAAGGGACCAAAGTCAACGAGACAACACCAAGAAGTGTCCCATTTGTAATAGAGGGGGACATGACATCAAATATTTTTGGTACAATTCCTACAAAAAGGGTTCATCAAGCAATTCAAAACCCAACAGCCAATAGGGTAACAATAATTCAAATAAAGGGAAGTCTAACAACAACAACAATCAAGGACAGAAAAATGGTAATTGGAAAAGAAAACCCAAACAACAAGGGTACATTGCCGAACATGAGGATGATTCAGATGTGTTGGTCCCATTATTGAGTTTGCATAATGTGTCTTGTTTTTCCAAGACTGAATAAGCTCACAAACGTTTCATTTTTTGATTTCATGGTCTGCAGTTCACATTTTCCAACTGAATACCTTTGTAACTGCCCTCAATGTTGTTATTCTACCCTAAATTGAAGTAAAATCCAAGCTCCCCCCCATTTGTGCCCTGATTTATTTGTTTTCATGAGATGTATCATTTTATCCTTTGCCAAATCGTGAAAGAGCTCGAAATTGATCAAATCCTGAATTCGTGCAAGTGTTTCCCCAATCCCAAGGTCACGAATGATGTCAAGAGATGATTCAGTTGGTTTAAAATGAAGAATTCTGCCTTCCCTATCAAAAAATTCAGTTTCTAGGGCATTCCCTGAATTTTTCACGTTTTGACGTGCTCTCAGGCCATCAAATTTATCATTGCAACCTTTATGCTAACGTGGCAAGTTACTATTGGTTGGGGATATGCAGGAAAACATTATTAACTTGTCATTTTTGAAATTTTGGTGAAGGGAAAATTTTTACTCGCGGCCCCACAGTGCTACAGGGATGTGCTTACGTGGCACGATGTGATTGGTCGAGGAGTGGTGGGGTGGCAGAAGTCACTTAGGAAATTTTTCTTCCATTTTGGAAAATTTTCTAAAAATCAAATTTTTTCCCGAAGGCCCGCAGCGAATGGCATGATGACATGTGTCACAAGAAGGTTAGGCAGATGGTGAGGGTCACTTAACTTTTTCTTCAATTTTTTAAAAATTCTCAAATGTCGAAGTTTTCCCGCAAATCCGCGCCCAATGAGAAGTAGACACATGGCAAAGAATGCTCAGGCGAGTGGCGGGGGGTAACTTAAAACTTTTTCTTCATTTTGAAAAAGTTCTCAATGTTAAATTTTGACCCGAAGGTCCACGCCCAATGGAAGGGTGACATGTGGCATGGGAGGATAAAATGGGTGACGGTGGATTTAAAAAAAATTCAAATTTTTTGGGCTCAAAACGTCATGGAAAATTTGGACCCGAGGGCCCACGCCCAATGAAAGGGTGACACGTGTCCATGGGAGAAAAGGAAAAGTGGGGTGATGCGTATTTTTTGGATTTTTTCCTTTGGAGGCAAAATTTCAAATAACATTTTGAGCTAGATCTCCACGCGAATCACAGTGTGACACGTATGCATAGAGATGAAATGGAGAGGCGGAGGCTTAGAGGCAGTTGAATTTTTTTAACTTCAATAGGTAAGAAGGAAAATTTTGGCTCGAGGTCCCTCCACCAATGAATAGTGGACATGTGTCCAACATTTGATAGAATTTCAGAGCGTGGAGGAAAAATGGAAAACCTTCCAAATTTGGCGAAAAATCTCAAGGTGAAAAATAAACCCATGGAAAAATTTGGAGGGTCGTCTCCACATCTAATAGGACAGTGACACGTGGCATGTTTCAGAAGGGAAAGGAAAAAGCCGGACCCGCATGAGATTTTGTGCTTGCGGAGGAATGAAGGAAAATTTGGTGAGTCGGCTCTGTATCTAATGAGAGAGCGACACGTGGCAGAGAAATAGCAGGCATTCGGGGGTGTGGAACATTTTGAGAAAATTTTCCTTTTCTCAAAAAAGGGAGAAATTTTTTCATTTTGGCCCGCGATTTTCAACAGGGTCCACAAAAGGACACGTGGCGCATCCAGGGGCTCACGGGGAAAATTTTCAAAATTTTCCCAAGGGTAGAAAAGGTTCAAAATGTAAATTTTAAAAGGAAGGGTCACGTGCCAATGGTTTTTGGACATGTGTGCACCTTATCAAAAGGCAAAAAGGTAATTTTGGCATTTTTAAAGAGGATTTGGATCTGCCACGTGGAAGGCTAGCATTTAAAGTTGATTTTAATCAACGGCAGTTGTGCATTTTCATTTTTTGGGCGCCATTGGAGCTTCAAGAAGTGTGGAATCGTCATTTTTACACCAAAACACATGAAATTTTATATGAAACTGAATCCCTTTGGCCTTCTAAACACAATGGAATCATTTATTTGATCTGATTCGATACCCTATAGTGTTTTTCATGAGATATTTTTCTCAGCCCGTGAAAAACACATGAAAGGTAAAAAATGAAAAGTTGCAGAGTTAAAAATGACAAGGGAAAAGGGTGAAAAATGATTGCAAATGCATGCTGGCATGGTGGAATGCCAAAAATGTGACCCTAGGATGGATAAGGATCCGAGTTCATGTAATATTTTAAAATATTTGTGCATCTCTGACATTTGGCGAGTTGTTTCACAGTTTTATATCATTTTTCATCAAATGGATAGGGTTTTGTAACAAATTTGATCCCTTTGGCATATTATTTTTCTTAGGATGCAAGGATCCAAGTTGGCATAGGGTATATCATGTAGTTTGGAAGCATTTTTGTAAGTCTGTTGAGAATTTTGGAGAAAGAGAGAATAATTTTCACAGGGAAAACTGGAAGAAGTCCATTTCCTTTTTGGAGAAACTACCTGAGAGCCATTTTTATTCCAGTTTGCATAAAATGTTCAACATGTTGAGTTGGTTTTAGCTGTAAAGCCATCAACAAGCTTTTAGATTGTCTAAATAACACTCCCTTGCTGATATATTTGATCATATTCTTGGACTAACTGGTTTTATCTCTTGGCAAAGCTTGCATACACTGTAGAAATAATCTGATCTAATACAAAGAATCTATGAAATAGATACACAGACAATAATTGAAATCAGGAACTCTATATTATATTTTCATTATTATTCACTATTTCAATTACACTCCATTATATAGGAGATGTAAAATAACAATCCTTACAACAATATTTGTCTTCATGTACAACCATACACCCATATGGTTTCAACCTCTCACCAATATAATAATAAAACAATACTAATTGTTTTATTATTCTAACTTACTAACTTACCACATATTAACCACATTTTACATTTACTATTTATATTTACATAGTAAATGTACTTTCACTAATTTACCATAATAATAATTACACATGTAATTATTATTCACCCATACAAATGGAGCACTAATATATATTTCCTAACAGAAAATGCACACACCAACATACTGCTAACCCCTTGGTTTAGCTGTTTTGTACTGCAACGTACACATTTCTAATTTTACAGCATTGTTCAAGTTAAAGTTCAATTGCATGGTTACCTAGGACAATACCAACTATACCTCTGGTTTTATTTTACAAGTGGTTATCTTATCAACCACACAATAGATGGTTTTTGAGGACAAAACACAAGCAACCTCTGGATAGTAAATCTCAATGGCACGCTCTCGAAAAAATGATATTTTAAGGAACTACACACATATCATTATCACTGCAGTAGCACACAAAGGTCACCTCTAGGATCTACTATCCTTCCCTTCCCTTAGAATTCCAATGTACGAAATTCTACTGAAATCTATTTCATTCCGCACACTACAACACTCATTTGACACGCTACGACACACTGGAACTGGGACATTGGA
Organism: Taxus chinensis; assembly: GCA_019776745.2. Classification (NCBI taxonomy): domain Eukaryota; kingdom Viridiplantae; phylum Streptophyta; class Pinopsida; order Cupressales; family Taxaceae; genus Taxus; species Taxus chinensis. The sequence continues at coordinate 897,510,004 of CM034148.1, forward strand.
TATGATTTTCCGACTCCCTCAAGGTACGAAATTTCCACTCTAATCTATTATGTCATGAATCACTGTATTCAACAGGATAAAGTGATACTGGAACTGTAGTCACTAATATGACAAGAAGCACACGACATTAGCTGAAAGCAATCTAGCACTCTACAAATACTGTCATTTAAATGCATCTATTCGGCCAAGCAATAGAACTAGCCATTAAAAACACTTGTTTCTCTTTTGACATTATTTCCATCTTTCGTTATCTTTCCATCTTGTTGTTTATGGACTTACACCTATAGAAATTATTACATAATTATAGCCAACATCATTTCTTAAATTTGATTCATCACTAGTTGTCCCATTCTACAATGCTTCCGTCCATCTTTCTCTCCTTTTCTAATTTTTCAGATGTTACTATCTTTCATTGATCTTTGTATTCATTCACTGCTAGGTCTGAACCTTTCACTTGTTAATGAATGAAAATTCAAACGAATCAATCCTATAAATACATGACTGTATCCATTTTTCTCCGAATCTAGGGGGCAGGCATTCAAGATTGCATGCACATCTATGAAGAAGCTAATGATTTTCTGATCTACTTCAATCGAACAGCAGTGGTCAATGTGCTGTATAGTAAACTACATACTTCTCCTACAATGTGGACTGGGTTTTTTATGAAATTCCATACCACAGCATTTCTCATATGGGATAAAGTCATTATAGCCCAAAAAGTTCTTGGAGAAACCACTGGCACTAGGGAAACCTAAAGCTACAAGGGATCACTATTCCAGACCACATTTACACACTAGAACTACATTGGTACCTAAAATGTAGAAATGCACTCTGACTCTAATGACAAAGAATCACATTAGGGTGAGATACACAGAGGTTAGTATGAAATCTTGCATACTGCATATATTATATTTTCATCTAATGTCACTGTTTGAGTATTACACTGCATATAGATAGGGTTTCTTTTGTAAAGTAACAATCCTGTGACTGAGTAGATATTTGTCTTCAGATACAACCATGACAAGACCTACATATGGTTTCAAGAAGTGACCAATATAATAATAAACCAGGACTGAATTGTTTTATTATCCATAGACTTACTAAGTTACCACATACTAACCAAATGCTAGCGCCTAGGTAGCCATGTTACATCTACCTAGTAAATGTACTTTCACTAATTTACCCTGATAATCATTACACAGTCTAATTATTATGAAACAGAGCATACGAATGGATCCACTAATATATACCTTTCCTAGACAATAGTCACCATACCCATAATCGGACAAACCTGAGTTCTGTGAGCTCGAGTTACCATTGCTGAGGTCAATCTTGAGAAAACCCTAATCCATCCTAGTGTACTCTTTCTTGTATTTGCTACCAGTGCTAGATCTTTGCTTGAATAAAATGGATTACATTTATCTAAATTTGTGTCGTGTTCTTACATACAACTATAACAAAGTGACGATCAATAATCGTTATCACCCTTCAGATCTCACATAGATAATTTATTTGATCAGATGAAGGGTGGAACATTCATTTTACTAATGAATAGATGGGCTTAAGTCCATGCTAACATTATTATGATGGAATGTTGAGGCAAATATCCACAAGACAACTTTCCACACAAGATGAGGGCCTCTGGTAGGAAAACAAGTATGGTACCTTTTGGTAGTTCTACGAATGCCCCTGTAGAATGATTCATGATTTTGCATGAATGGGGTACTACAATATTAGTGTTTGGATCACTTCAAGCTCATGTTTAGGTGATGACATTATAATAGTTACTATGGGGATACACATGGGGAGCAAAAGGAGCACCTTCTACATGTTCTACATTGTCTTTATGGGAAATAATCGTGTACGGGAACCTAGAGAAGTATGTCTTTTGTTGAGTTAGAGGTTTAGTACATACATGACATTGTTTATGGGGGACCTGCCCTCCACAGTCAATCCTGCCCCTCCATAGAGTTATTATGTTTTTGTCCATGTGTCTAACCAATGTGACCATGGGTGCGTAATTTCATGGATTGACATGTTGTCTATAAGACCATTGTTTGTGGACTATCTCTCAAATCTGCACACCCCATCACTTCACTTCAAGGGTAGAATTTGAATAATCGTTTAGTTTTGTTTAATAGATGTGTGTAGGCATTCTGATAGTCCATTTAGCCATTTCTTGTGCCTATTTTCATCCCGACCCCTTCACGTAGGTGTTGAATTTGACAACCATTTAGCGTGGTTTCTTGTGATCTTAGCCATAAAAATGCTTACAAATTTGGCAGGATCAGGATGGTTATTTTGATGTTTTGTGAACTTAACGTAACAGTCATATTAGCCTTTGAGTTTTCACAAACTCAAGTTTTTATCCTGTCCCTCTGCGCAGAGGTATGAATTTCATCATGAGTTTGAGTTGTTTTTTCTGTGGTGCTTAGCTTTGTAAAAACTTGCATATTTTTTCCTTCTTGGCATGAGGTTCATTCTCATGATAGATCATTGCAGCTTATGTTAAAATCTTCACGCAGCCCAATTTCAATGCTTGTCATATAGAGTTATGGATGGTAAATTTCTATGTGAATAAAATATGGAAATATCTAGCTAAATGAAGGGGAAGGATAATCTGGTTACAAATATTTTGAGTCGACGAAGACATTTGGTATAAATAATACTTGAGTTTGTACAAAAATTATAAGAGGGCAGTATTTTGTGATAGCTTCCACATTACCGACTTTTACCCTTAAAATTGTAGAGATAGAGATTAGGTGTGCCTCAGAATTTACCCTTGCCTCCACCTGGGCCTGTTTTATGGATTTGCATTAGATTTAGACAGACATTCTGAAACCTATAGAGGTTTTTTCCCTTATGTTATTTTAGCCCGTAAGCGCAAGATGCAGGTTTCACGATAGGATATCTTGCGTAGTGTGATCATTGTGCACCTTGTTTTGTTTTTGTCCAAACTTTATTTTATCTATTAATGTTGCATTATGCAATTTGAGACAGTTGTATTCGATTTGTAAGAGGACTATGGAGGTTGATGGAGCTCTTTTTGATGTGTTGTTTTTTGGAGTGTTAGAGGGTGAATGGCCAAAGACACACAATCTACAGAACTATGGCATCACAGATTTGGTCACATCAGTTTTGGCTATCTCCAAACACTTCAAAAGGGAAAAATGGTGAAAGGATTTCCTACACTCAAGCACAACACTGACAAGTGTCACAATTGCCTAGTTGGAAAGCAACATAGATTACCCTTCTAGAAGAACACATATATAGCTAAGGGAAAGCTTGATTTGGTGAACACAGATCTTTATCGGCCCATGCAGCCAAGTCATTCTAGATGTCAATACTTCATGCTTTGTGTTGATGAATACTCAAGAAAGATGTGGATATATTGTCTAAGAAACAAGAGTCAAACCTTTGAGACATTTCAGAAGTTCAAAGCACTTGTTGATAATGAAGTTAGTCGCAAGATCAAAACTCTCCGCTCAGATCAAGGGGGGGAATTCACAAGTAATGAGTTCAAGACTTACCTGGAAGCTCATGGGATTCGTCGACAAATGCCTCCTGCTCACACACCACGTTACAAGGACATGGAGTAGACAGGTTTTTTTATCATATCATGAGATTACATGAGTGATCAAGATATGATAGAAGAAATCAGGTGTAGATCAGAGGAGACATTTTACCATAGCTATGAAGGTGGGCATGAAGGTACAGTCTATCATGTCAGACCTCATAAGAGTGCCCTATCAGTAGCTCTATGGAAAAGGATCTAAGTCAGCTCCTAGATTCATGGGTCTATTTGATATCTTGGAGCACCATCAAGTGCACACTTTTCTTATTGTATTAGCCTGTACCACCCAGCTTGTCATGCGCATACCCATGATGTATTTCATGAACAAGTTTGATATCATAGCTGAGAAACTGATATTCATTAGATGCATCTCATGTATTAGCACTTGGACCACATATTCAGGTGCAGGATCTGAAGGGGAAGGTGAGTGTGGAGCCCATCTACATCATAGAGTGAAGGACCCTGGGCTCTTCGAGGCCACGAGATTGACCAGGTGCCAGTTGAATATGATCCAGGTCATGATGAGACTCAACAGGAACATGGAAGGATTCTACCTCTTGTTACGGGTGCATTTTCCAGACCTATTTTAGTGACTTCCAAGAGGAAGATCGAGTCTAAGGGGATGGATTGGATGATAGTGCCCACTTGGATTGACCACTATTTTCATTATGATGATATTGTTGTTGGATTGATACTTAGACATTTTGATTAGTACTCATATTGATTAGTAGATGATAGAATTATGCATGATATTTGGACCTAATGACATGTTGTGATCCTACATTTTGAATTACGCATGTCAAGCTAGATGACGATGATGGATAGATATATATGCCCTGATTTGCAGTAGATTCTGACGTTATAGTTGAGCCATGTCACAGTTTTGGATACGTATCCTATAATTAGATATTTTGATTAGAATTATGATGTTATGGATTTTAAAATAAAATTAAATTGAATGATGATAGATGATAAAAATTCTAATTTTGAATGACAACTTATTGACCTTCTACCATGTATAGAAACCCATTGTGATGTTGATTGATATTCAACCACTAAGTAAAAATCAGATGGGTATTATGTTGACAAGTATAAAGCAAGGACATTTTATCACAAACATTGAAAGGGGGGTAGGGGACCAACCACGAAAGGATGTCATGTGATTATGAGTAGACATTTGCTCCCACAGCCAAAATCAAGACAACTCAGTGTATAATGTTATTCTCTATGTTGTTGCATGCAATTTGGTTAGGAAGGTTCACCAAATGGGGGGTGGGGGGTAACCTTTCATTTATGTGAGCCATGGGTGCAATGAAGAAGTCCTATATGACTTTAACCATTTTGTTTGTTTTTATTTTTTGTGCACGTGTTTAATTATTTGATGGAAATATTGTCAAACTTTATTAACACTCTACTATATGTGTCTTAATTAACTAGTTACCTTAAATTTGAATTACAAAAGGAATATTTGACATGTGCATCTCAATAAGTCATGGATTTGTAGATGAATCCTTATGACCCCAATATTGTGGATGTCAAATTAGCATTTGCGTAGGGATTTTCATGTTGTGTACTCTTTCCTAGCTCGAAAATTTTGGATCATTGACTTGGGAGGATTTTTTGAAGAGGCTTGATGGGAATAAGCTGAAGGCTTATCCTAATGCGATCATTCAATTCATCCAACAACCATACCTACGGCTCATGGGGAGTTAAATGTCTAGGTGTAATTATGCATTTTGGAGTGTAAAAAGGGTAAATCACATTAAACTTGTGTAGTCGCAGTTTAAGTTTTTCCTTGTAAGTATGGTGTGCAAGTTAGAGTGTCATGTTAGAATTATTGATGTGTAATCATAGTACTCCTAATTATTTATAACTATGGATAGATTGAAACTTCAGTGTGATCTACATAATATGGAGCTTTTCACCACCTAGTGAATGGAAATTTACAATTGGGAAAGCTCTCTAGATCGAAGGTCAATCTCATATTACCTGACATATTCTGATACACACATATCAAATTGTAGCAGGATCTATCCTAAAATCTACTCTAACTTCATTCAAGAACTGAAGGCACGTCATTGAAAAGCATTGCAAAGAGAATACTGAGATATCTAAAGGGTACAGTTGACCTTGGTCTAGATGTACCTAATGGAATGTTGAATAACTTACTTTTTGACATGGAGATTGAGAAACAAATAATGCAGGAAACATGGGATGAATACACACCTCAATTCAACCATTTTTATGAATTCATTCATGGGATTTAGACACGAGACCATGGGGAAATATGCAACACAATTTAACATGCACAGTTAACCAAAATTGCAATGAGAGATCAAGAAGATGTAATGAACACGAGCTAGAGGGTTGAAGCTTCATCCATGAATCTTATATTATTGCTACGCCAAATATTTGATAGGAGTTCAGTCTATAATAGCCAGAAAGGATACTCTAGTATTTGCATTGACAACTTGAATGGGAGGTTCTGAAGCTTGTTAAAAATTCACTTACAAACATGAGAGAACCAAGGGATATTGCATAGTACAAGTTTTCCAACCTTTCATGACACATGATCCCCTCCTTGAAGCACAATATATAGCTCCAGTTCTGAGAGACAGCTGAGAGAGAAGGAAATCAAAATCGTGCTTCAACCACCCTAAAATGCATGTGACAAATCACCTGCAACAATCATCAGAGAGTTCCCATATAAAACACATACCTCTTTGTACTTTACCTTATTGCAAGAAGAAAGGAAACCCATATTGTTATCATAATTTAGCATAGGCATATTTATTGCATATTTATTGCATTGTCTTTTATTTAATAATGTGCAACATGTGCACTCTAGTCTAGTGACTTGCATTCAATATTATTATGTTGGATAACATTTAATAGTGGTATTAGTAGTAATTACATGTGCATATGAGATGGGTCTTATCATCTCGTAGTTGGTGCATGATAGAGTGTCATGTCTATCCATATGAGGCTGTCTAATATCTATAAATATTACAGCTCTTGCATTGCTATGTAATCTGATTTCATGATCAATAATATTTATGAGGCTTCCATACCTCTTTGGTCATTGCAATCTTATTCTATTCTATCATTTGGTATCATAGCTATACCATTATTATCAGAGTGTTGCACTACATTTCAGACTCCATGTAGTTTTGTGTGTGTGTGAAAAATCATTCCCTAGCTGACTCTTGTGCGTGTCACACTTGAATAGTGAGAAATAGCTAGATGTAGAAGATGTAAATAGATGTGTGCATGGAAAAATTAACTTCCTCTCCTATGAAGTGTATGCAGTCCCTTTTCCCTTGTGTGAGTGCAAGTTGGATGTTTGAATGCTCTTGTAAATGCCTTTGCATGTAATCTTAGCTAGAGATAATAGATTCTTAATGTTTGGTCCTTTATCATGATCACATAGCTTTGTATTTATATGATTCCCTTGGTTAAATTTCATAATTAACCACTAAAAGGCCGTCCAGTAAGAAATAAGATGCCCAAATGACTAGAAAAGACACAAAATATGCAAGTGAGATACAAAAAGGTTAGGAGCACCTAGAGGGGACGAGGCCGCCTAGGCCCTGGCATCCTGGTTGGGCATTGGTGCCCAAAGTCAAAAATCCTAAAGTATCAAAAATACATATTGGAAAAGGTGTGTAATACCAAGAAGGAAAATAAAAAGCAAGTAAAGAGGCCAAAAAAAGTGGTTAATTTGTAATTTTCTCTCTTAGGAATCATATGAATAGTGTTATGTGATCAGGACTAGATAAATACCCAAAGTTTGTAATTTAGTATCTACATTTTCCCCCACTTTATGTTGTTGAGAAAATTCTTGATAACATAAAGTAGATAAGAGATGTGTACCTGATAACCATGTAGATTGAGGGTGAAATGTGTGATGAGAGACAAGGAAAAGCGTGGAGTGATAAAAAAAGTGAAGCGTGGAAGCTAGAGAAGAAGTGGAAAATGATGATGACCCTAGGGTGAAAGTGTATGTGTAGATATCCTATTGTGCTTGTTGATGATGCCATTAAATGCTTAATGATGTGACTATTTCTTCCCATAATGACAAACCTACAAAAGAGAAGAAGGAACAAGTATTCAAAGTCGTTTATATGAAAATTTTGATCAAAATGAGTAAAAAGTATGTAAAAATGTGAAAAGGAACATGTGCACCTGATTTGTGATGAGTAAAGAGTGTAAAAAGGATCCTGAAAATTTTATAGAAGAATTTTTTTTTCAGGCGATCTCACGCCAGTTACGCTGAGTACAATTTTTTTGGGTGATCTCACGCTATGTACGAAAGAAGTGTAAAAATAAAGGTATAGTGTTATTTTTCAAACTTTGTCTACTTCTCAAAGTGTAAACACCACTATATATGGTGTGTAAAAAATCTGATCCATTTCAATCAAGTCCAATCAAACATGAAAGTAGAAAATAAGGCATAGTGCATGCATGTCGAGTGCTGAAGGACTGCATGTCCTTTAAAATCCATTATGTAAATTGATGTGAACTATCCCAAATTGAGGAAGATTATGTAACTGCCCCTAGTCATAGGTGCTCATGAAGGGTCAAGAGTGCCCAGGTGATACTGTCTATGTCTGTGTGTTGGTTTATGTGTTGTGTTGAAGACCCACGTCAAGTTCTGGGTCATTTTTAAAACTGAATGTTGTGCTAACTGTGTGATAAATGGTGTTGTACTATGACTATAAACCATTATATGGGGTGACTGATTCACCCAAATAGATTCCCCCTCATTTGGAGTACATGCGACATCATTGAGGAGTATGTGGCCCGAAGGAGGACCAACCACTAAATTGAAGTTGATGCCCTGCAAGGGGGGGAATGTGCTTGGTAGAAACTAAGGTACATGCAAACAAAGTGGCTGGAAACAAGTGTTAGTGTAGATAAGATAAACACACATGTATAATATAATGATGTAAGCTAGAAAGCAAGAAGAAAATGTAGAACATGAAAATTGGGTAGAAATCATGGGACATCACTCACAATGTTCTCAAACAATTGAGGCTAAAGTGGACAAAAGCATACATTGTACACACAAGAAAAAGGGTAACGCTCATAAACAATGGAATAAAATGGCAAATAATAATAGGCAACGTAATAGACAACCATGATAACAAATAGGCCTAAAAAGAAAATGTTACACATGAAAGACCCATGAGCATGTTAGAAGGATAAAATGTATGTCAAAACATGTATAATCTGATATAAGAGTGTGTTAGTATGAACAGGAAGTAGTATAAATAGAAACAATAACACCTATAGTGTCTACGAAAGTGGATGCCCCCAGGAGTTCTTGTGGTAGGAATGGTAAGAGGTACTTCTCGAAAAGCATCCATGCTACATGAAAATATTTGTGTAAAGCCTGTGATCACAACTATAAGGTGAGTGAATGCACATGTGTATATAAATAATATAATGACATACAAAATATCTTGCTAACATAGTAAGAAAGATTATGGGAGTATAAGTAATCAAGAATAAATGTGACCAAGATATGCAGTATGTTTTGGATGTGATGGAATGAAATGCAGAGTGAATGTGATAAGAGTCGTGTGCCCCCCGATAAAATGTGAATGAGTATGCATGTGAAGAGGTTAATTTATACATGGTCCCTCAGCAGTCGAGAATGAAACATAGAACAAGAGTGTGTCATCAGGAAATGGTTTGAATAGTGCACTAGAAACATATGATCATCAAAGCATATATCATAAAGATTGAGTTAGTGAGTGAGTGGGATGAGGTTCATTTCAAATTTATAACATCAGCAGTTGAGTATGAACTGTGGAACTAGAGTCCATCATAGGGAAGTGTGTTGTGATGATTGTGCACTAGAAATATGTTCCATTAATGCACCGAGTGTGAAATGCATAATGTGTATGATGTGAGGTTCATGAATGTAGTGTACCCTCAATAGTTAATTCTGAACCATAGCACAAGAGTGCGTCATCGGGTAATGATGATACCAGTGTATCAATAAGTTTGTAATGATGCTTAGGAAATATTAAACATTTAAGTGCACTGTGTTAGGTGCATGAGATGATAGAAAAATTTAATAACAATGCAAAGGGGTAAGAATATGCATGATACCCCTAAGTGTGCCAATGGTGGAGATCTATGTGGGGATGAGAGAGGTACCATGTCATTGTGGGAGAGTGTCATTTATATCATGATGAGAGAGAGGGCCAACATAGTGATAGGTAGAGGCCATAGTAGGACCATCGCAAAGAGGCAGAGCTTGAAATAGGTCTTGAGGATAAAAATAAGGAATAGTTTCTTTGATAAAAATGATTTTCTGTTGAAGTGGGGAAATATTGGGTAACTATGTAGCAAACTCAATACAAGGAGATGTTGACTTGATTTTTAAAGGAGGTTTCTCAGGTTCACTTGATAATGTTGTAGATGACTTGAGAGGAGGTAGAGTGAGACTAATTTTGAGATGTGGCTTCTTAGTTTGAGTGGATTGCATAGGTAGTTCATGGAATAATAAAAATTATAATTGATGACATGATGCTCATTATATATGGATGAAACATATTTAGGAACCCATTGAGATGTAACAAGTGGAGAGGACCATATAAAAGAATGTTGTGTAGTGAATGAGATAAAACCTTGACGCTTAAGGTGTTTGATTCTTTATTGTAAAGAATATAAACAATATTCATTATGTATGTTGATTTTATGATAATTTCAATATGGATGACATTTATATTTTCCAAATCGATAAGGAGGATAGCAATGAGTAGATGGCAAGCTTATTGATTGATGAGATATGAGCTACGGAAGAATATATTTTTTCTTATGATTGAGGTAAAACTTGAGAGGTGCAGGGTGAGGAAACAATTGAGGTTCACTGACATGAGCAATGTAAAAGACATAGAGTGAGAATGAGAATAAGAACTAGCATGAGCCTAAGAAGCATCCTTAATATGTTGGATTTTTGATTTTAGAGATGTAATCATGGATTCCATAGCCTCAAATTTATCTCAAAATAAATAATGTAGAGCTTGAATTTATTTTCAAATAGATTGATTAGAATTAGAACCAAGAGATTCATGAAAAATATGATCGAAGATAGCACTGACTTGAGTAGGCGGTGTATCTAGAGAGAGAAAAATATTGTGTATGGCTCTTTGGAGAGTATCTGTACAAGATGGGTGGATTTGGAGAAATTAAAACAAGGGGACTTGATGAGCTTTAAAATCTATGAAAGAAGATTGGATAGAATGATAAAAATGAAGATCTGAGAGTTTTCAAATGACGGGTTCACCAAATGATTAAGCAAATATTGAAATAAATAAATTCTAATCTAAATATGTGGCATCACCGTAAATAAATATAGATATGCAATAAAGTATAAATTTTGACCTAATAAAGTAAGGTAGAAAATATGAAAACCTAGTTTCAAATTAAGGGAATAAAATACTTAGTTGATTCGTAGTGATGTCAAAGCTATGATGAGCTAGAAAACTGATGGAACAAAGACTCAGAGCATCACAAACAAATCTAGAAAAATGCAAGATTTTCATAAATGTCAAGACCAAGGAACTTATGTAGGATTAGGGGCATCGTGTTACTAGCATCCTGGCTGGTTATTGGTGTCCAAACTCATAAAAGTTGAAGTGTCAAAATTCAGACTATGAAATAGGGTGTATAAGACTAATAAGGAAACCTGTAGGAAATAAATGAGGCCAAATATAGTGGTCAATTAGTACTTATATCGCTTATGAGTCATATGAATAGTGGTATGTGATCAAGACCTAGAAATATACCCAAAGTATGTGATTCAGTGTCTACATTTTCCCCCACTTTATGTTGTTGAGCAAATTCTCAATAATATAAAGTAGATAAGAGATGTATACTTAATAACCCATAAAAATACAGGAGTTTCGAAAATTCTAGGACCAAGGTGCCTATGTAGGGTTGTGGGCACCTGGGGTGCTAGAGACCTATTATGGGTGCATGTGACTTCTCAGAAGCTGTGAAACCCCATTTTTTAGGGTCGTGATATGTTCATTGGTTGTCTCCTTTTATCACCAATATGTCACTGCACTTTATTGTTTTCTGTCTGAAACCTACAATAAGGAAGAAGCACCTACAAAACCTCAAAAGAAATCAAATCCTCAAAAGAAAAATATGCAAATGGGGATTTGAACTGACCTTGAATTTCACTCGACTAAGTGAATTTACAATCCAGGCATTGCACTACATTTCAAACTCCATGTATTTCTATGTGTGTGTGTGAAAAAACATGCCCTAGGTGGCACTTGTACGTGTTGCACTAGAATAGAGAGCAATAGTTAGATGTAGAAGATTTAAATAGATGTGTGCATGGAAAAATGAACTTCCCCTCCTATGAAGTGTATGCAGAAGAATTCAGTCTCTTGTCCCTTGTGTGGGTGCTAGACGGAAGCTTGAATGCTCTTGTAAATGACTTTGGATGCAACCTTAGGTGGAGATAATAGATGTTTAATGTGTGTTCCTCTATTATGATCACATAGCTTTGTATTTATATGATTCCCTTGGTTGAATTTTGTAATTAACCACTAAAATGCCAACTCGTAAGAAATAAGATGTTCAAACAACTAGGAAAGACCCAAAATATGAGAGCAAGATACAAAAGGTCAGGAATAGGGGTGTCTAGGCGTTGGTGTTATGACTAGGCACTGGTGTCTAGAGTCATAAATACCAAAGTATCAAATAGAAAAACTAGGCAAGGATTTTGAGACTAAAGAGGCCAAAGATAGTGGTCAGTTAGTATTTTTCTCACTTAGGAATCCTATGAATAGTGGTATGTGATCAGGACTAGATAAATACCCAAAGTGCATGATTTAGTATCTAAAAAGGTATGATGATTTGAAAAGTGCATGATCATGTTTACCTAATGTGTTTCAGCATTTTTAAAGTGAACATATCCTTAGTTACATTGTTTTTGTTCATATTTGGATTTTGATCAAGTTTTGGACTTCTTGAGTAACAATTTTTTGGATTGAAAAAAGAATTATTCTTGGTTTCTTGGAAGCTAAGCTATTGATGATCTTCCTATGCATCATGGATCGATAAGGAGTGATTCCCATAAAATCATTGTTAGGTGAGTCTAATGTTTCAAACCATGTTTTCAATGCTCCATTTAATGAGTGTGTTTGTGAATTTGAAGACTTCTCTTTCTCGTTGGGAGAGTATGATAAGAGATACAAGAATGACAAGATGTTTAAGCCTCTTGAATATAAACCTATCCAAGGGGATGATTATTTTATCATGGAAATGGGATCCTTAGTTCTTAGTGGTCATTCCAAATTTTGTGTTCATTCACCTTTCATAAAGATGGAGACATTCTAAAAAAATGGATAAATGAAATGGTGCTTGATCCCAAGGATAATTTTGTTCAAAATGAAAATATTCTCAATAGGTTAAAATATTTCAATCTTCACTCTTCTCAAGAGAATGATGCTTTTGGCATGAAAATGAATTTTGAGGTTCAAAATAGCCAAATTGAACAAGGTGATGGTTTTCATTCTTCATATTTGAATTTTTTCTCATTTTATTTTCAAGATAATAAAACACTATGCACAACACATCGTAATGGGAAACATGTCAATATTGATCCAGTAAGTTTGAAAGAATATTTCTTAGATCAAGTAAAAAATAGAGAACATCAAAAGACTAGTGATAGTGTTGAGTTTTTCAAAGCATCTGTAGAGAATCAACCCATGAAATTTGTGGTCATGAATTAGATAAACAATAAAAAATAAATGTCTATCAAATTGCATAGGCCTTGATATGAAAATGATAAGTATGATCAAGGCTCATCTTCACAACAACAATGGAAAACCAGCAAGTGGAATAAACTCAGGAATCAATGAAAAAATGGAAAGAATGTGTCAAGGCAACAAAGGATGTGAACTGAATAAGTGGGTTATCAATTGCAATAACAATCATACTATATTTCTCAATAATTTAAGGAAAGATTCATATTTCAGTGATTCTATCAATGGATTTGTAGAAGAAAGGAATTCGGTGATACCCATATATGGGTAAGCACTCAATTTCAATTGGTGCTTCAATGAAAGAGGGTTATTCGCCTCATGTACATAGGTGATTTATGATGTTTCCATTTTATTTGTGTGTTTCCCTTATTAATTTTTTGTTTCCCTTTAATGTTGTGTGTTTTTTTCTTGTTGAGTGTGTGTGCATTCAATAAAGGAAGTTTCATTGTATGTCTATGACGACTCTATATCCCAATAGATAAGGCATTGCTACATGTAATGTATTAAGATTTTAGAGTTCTTACTTGTCATGTCCTCATTGTAATGGATCCAAAAAAAATCCCTAAGCTAGAGCTAGTTTTTTTCATGAAAAAAAATTAGCATGAAAATTCAAAAAAAAAATCATGACAACCTAGTCCTCATTTGAAAATCCTTCTCCCAGTCAATGTAAACATGTCCTCCAGACAACTCAGTTATTGTGTAACCCTCATAATGGATATGAGGAATGTTATAATGTTAATTTCAAGAGTGTTTCATGTGAATGTGTTTGAAATGGTGTGATAATATCAACTCTTTAATTCAGTGAAGTGCTTCTAAAGACCAATTCTTGGGCAGGCCTAGAGAGGCCAATATTGGCCATTTCAAGGTAGGTGTGCACCCTGTGGGAAGGTTCTAAAGGCTCATAATATTTTTTAGGTTTTATTTGATATCTAATAAGGTTTTCAAAGTGATTTAGGAATATTTAGGGAATATTTGAAGGTTTAGGGACAAATTTTACATTTGCAGGTTTTCTGGTGTAAGAAGTGAAAGGTCAAAATATGAACCTTAACTTCTCCAGCTGATTTCGGGAGCTCCATAAAAATTTATGAGAAAATAAAATGTGCATTTTAAATCTTTAATAATTCTCTATATGGTGGGAGCATCACATTTTTCACAAGACCTAATAGTTTCTCAAGGCTGCTCAATCATTACAGGAACACTTTGTTGTCCTGAAGAAAAAGAGCCACTTTTTGGATATATAAAAAGAATAAGGTCCTGAAACCTATTCCAATGATCTCTAAATGTAATTTTTATTCAAAATAATATTGAATTTCATCTGATAAGACCATCTGGAGCTCTGGGAATTGGGTATGTAAGACCACTCTAGTACAAGGTGTGTTTCTCATATGTGGCCAAAGTTTGAAGTGACACATGTCATATTCTAGATCCATAGTACACTCTTGTTTCCCCATTGTTTATTTTTCCAAGGGGGGAAAGGGGACATAAAAAAAATTTCCCAATCGCATCCCTCCTCTCGGGTCCCCCATGTGAACCTCCTCAGCCCGATGGAGTGCTTAACCGATTCAGCCCATTTCCCCAAACATGCACAAGATCATGTTAAGTGGCACAATCCTCCTTCGATTTCATTTTATTGTCCCTTTCCCAAGGGTACATAGGGGACACAAAAAAATTCCCAATCTCATCCCCTTCTGAGGTTACTCATATGACCATTTTCAGCCCCCAGGTACTTAAACATGCTTTTTTAATCTCCCTCTCCTTGTACCATAGAACGACAAGTGGAAAAATCTTACTCAAACTATATTTTTGTGCCCATATTTTCCATTTGGGAACATAAGGGACAAAAAAATTATCCCATGAGAATCCCATCAAACCAATTTTTTATCCTCACCATGCTTCCACTCACCCATGATCAAACTGCAATTAGCTAGGAAGGTAAGAAAACCAAGTGAACTCATTTTCAACCTAAATGCTTTGAATTTTTCACCCATCCTCCATTTATGCATTTGAAAACCCTTATAATTACATCTAAACATGATATTCATGCTTCCCAACACGTCCTAGACCAGCCATGAGTACAAAAACAAAGCTTCTCCTATAACTCCTCATCTTGAAAACTGATTGCACTAATGTTTTAACTAATTGCTCTCCTCCCAAGATCCCTTGTGATCATTGAAGCTTCAAGAATCCATTTATTTCTACCATCACACAGAAAAAAATTGAAATCCTCTATCCCAAAATTTTCCTTTTCTATTTGCAAGAATTCCAATGGGCTAATCACAACAAAAATTGGAGCACAAGATCCCAGTACAAAGATAAAACCAACAATGGTGTTTTCATCACAAAAATGACACCAGTATGACCAATTACTAAAAATAGCATATTATTTGTACACTCCCATGCTAAAAATATTAAACCTCTCAAATTTTCAAGCTCCGATCACTTATAACATCCAAAAACAATGAAGAACAACAAGCAAGGCAAAATAGACAATTTTCCCAAAATAGAAAGTTTAGAAAAAATAGCTTGCTAAAAATAGAAAAATCCTAAAATTGTTAAAATATCATCAATGGAGGTGAATTAAGTGTGATAAGAGCTTAAAAATACAAAATTTGACCAAAAAGGTGAAATTTCCCAAAATAGCGGCTCCTAGTCCCACCTATCAAAAATAGAAAGTTTATGTTTTCAGTGCAAAAAGTTAATATTGACTCCATTTTCACTCATCTTGATGATTTTTACCATGATTATAGGATTGTAATGTGGTTACATAGCTCAAACAAGTAAATAAACTCTCCTCAAGGATCTTGAAGCATCATTTTGATCACAATTGTGTCAAGGAGCAAGACATAGCATATCGAGGAATGGTAAGTGAAATTTAATGACATTGTAAAGCTAGAAAAGAAGTTGAAGAGGATCAAGAGATTTATTCAAATTCAATTCATCAATAGGATGGAAATTAAAAGCATGATGAGAATGATTCTCCATGAGTAAGGAAAGAGGTCATCTCATGCAATGCATACCTCATAAAGTGTTTCTAAACACTTGACCCATGATCAATAAGAATCTCACATCTTGCAAGTCAAAGGAGGTGGAGTTTACAGTGTCTTAGTGCAGTGTGCAAGATGAGAAAAATGAAATTCTTTCCCATCCATTTCTTCACATACCATTCAAGTATCATTATTTCTATCAAAGAAAGGTCACCAATTTTTATAAGAAACATGTAAGTAGGAGGTGTATGAGTTGATCTCATTCCATAAGTGCTTTATAGTCAAGAAAGGAAAAGGGGCACAATCTTCATTCAGATCATCATAGTCATAAGAATGGAAAATCAGCTCTATTTCATTTATTTTCGCCCACTTGGTAGTTTTTTTAAACACTCATCCAAACCTTGTGTTGTGATCATGCCTCGATACAGAAGGATATTGCCATCAGCTCATTCCATTTCAATCAGTGACCAATTCTCATGAATTTATCTCAAGGGTAATCCTTTCACCACCTAATAAAAGCTCGTCTCATTAAAAGAAGGATAAAAACCAAGAGGTTTGAGTGTCCCTCATGATCATTGGAATCATTAGTGAAATCCTAAGGAGCAAGAGAGTTATCCTCACTCTCACTGTGAGATCAAGAAGGAACCATCATGATTTATTCATGTAGTCATTTCAAGCTCCCATTGGGAGGTCTCACAATAGTGTTCTTAAACACTCATTCGGAAATCTGAAGTGTCCACACATCTTGCAGAAGGAGGATATTTTGATCACCATACCTCAAATTAGAAAGTTCTTCATCGGCAACAGATAAGTCAACCCCTTCTCTTTCTCTCTTCTCTCTCTCCATATTCTAATTTTCAATTGCGAATGTACTTTTTTATATTTTATGTTATGCACTTAAGTGACAACAAAATATTTTTGAAATGTAAAAGTACTCTCTCAAATTATAAGATAGATACTTAATTTGTCTCTTCTAATGGTAACTAAAAATTCACAAGTGATGAGATGTGAAGAGTCATGTGGGGGGTAAATGAAGAGTTGTTTTGCTATGTTATAAATTGGAATGGCTTCTCCATCCCAAGGAACTTGGAAGTTATTTTTTCTATAGCAATTGTGGATTTTTGTAAGTGATTCAGCTTGGTATCACCACTACATAAGAAATAAAAGATAAATTTCTTCCATTAACTTTTTATATGTTTTATTTTATTCCCTCTATATTTTGTAACTTTGAAAGCATAGTGTTATCAAATAATCAAGAAGGAACTATGTATCCTTGATTGATTAATATAAAGAACTATGTGTCTCTAGTTTGTTAGTCTTTCTAATTGCTTACATTTTTTTAATCTTCTAATTGAATGTGGACCTACTCTAGTTATTGTGTGTGAACTCTGCTAGTGCCTACTCACAACAATAACCCTCTCTTTCATAATTTCCTCAACTCTCCTTCATCCCTCATCGCTTAAAATTTGTCCCTTTTACTCCATAAAATCACGTTTCCATAGGCTCAGTGAAGTTTTCATTTGTAATCTTTGTCCTATTGGGCACCCTACAGAATTAGGATTGTTTACATACAGTAATGGGATCCTGCCCATACATAAGAAGGAGGGGCTTATCCCCATGATCGTTAGTGGAAACACATAATTTGCAACATGAAAAATTATTTCACCAACACACCTGCAACAAAGAAGAAACCCAAGAAACCTACAATACCATTAATCAAAGAATTAAATAATAGAAGGATAAATCTTGTGTGTGGTGTGATCCATAAACTGACACTGATATTTTAAACTAATGGGTCCTTATATGCAATTTTAATTTTAATGTTTGATTTTAAAACTCTAATATAAAATTAACTCAAATAAAATGCAATGAAAATAATAATGGACACTACATACAAGTTTGATAATAGAGTTCGACAGATGTCTATGTCTCCAGGTTCGTTAATTGATCAATCGATTCATTATAAAATTCCTATTGTAAGTACAAAGAAACTTACAAAACTATAATAATTCATAATGTCTAGAGACCAATGATAGCGAAAAAAAATGTGAAGTTGAAGTTTAGCGAATTAATGGCCTAGTGTATGGTGAAGTGGGGGTTCAGACCATTGAGATGGGGACGTACCAACTAGTGGCACCCTGCTAGATTAGAGGATCAGATTCTTGGGGACCCTTCTAAGCATCAGGGTTTCCATCATTTTTATGAAGTCAACCGGATTCCAATTGGATGGAGAATTCATACCCGATGGACTTCGTCATGGTGGAAAAGTCTCAGTTTCCCGCCACTTCACAATTTGAATTCAAACTTTCTAAAGGACAATTTGTATTCTCGATCTTCGCAAGCTCACTCCTCTCCCTTCCCAGAAGCTCTCATCATGTTAAGACTCTAGAACAAGTAGGCAGACTCTTCTTCAGTTTCCTAAGGCCATGCCATCACTCCAAAATCCCACTCCTAGCCTGAGAAGCATCATCCTTTGGTCCGTTCATATCAAGATTCCTTTTTGCATCATGTTCATTCCTCTAAAGCCTAGGAGGGTCTAGAATTTTACTTAGAGTACCTATCCCTAACAATCCTAGCTCAAGATGGTAAAGTGATTTTGGGGGAGGAAGATGGGTTGGTGGGCCAAATTTCCCTATTCTTAAGTAGGAATGTGATAGAAAAATTCATAGGGAAATGGATTTCTACAGGATACATCACTTTTTGGCGTGAAGATCAGTGGGGTCCTGGTTTGAGAATCTGATTCTTAACTAAGGGTTTCTTCCTTATTCTTTTTCGCATTGAAGCTATGAGGAAGGAAGTTCTCCTAAAAAAAGGCTCCTTCCTATCAAAATGGGGGCTTCTTCTGCAAGCATGGGTTCTAAACCTTGACCCTTCCAAGATCGTCATGGAATCTCAACAAGTCTGATTCCGCCTTTATGCCCTTCCTAAAGAATATTGGAATCCCAAGATATTGTCAAAAATCTGTGGAAGCTTGGGGAAAGTTGTTCAGATTGAGTCTAGGAATTTGGAAGGATCCCTTGCCATCTTCACAATATTGTGCATTATATTTGGCCCCTCCAGACCATTTCTAGATGCAATATTTATCCAATGACCCATGGGCACCTGGTCTCAAGCCGTGGAATATGAAAACTTCTCCTAAAAATGCTTGAAATGTGGTATCTCAGGTCACTTCCAAGCGGAATGGAATACCCTCCCTAATTCTTTTGGATCAAAATGGGTTCCGAAGACCACTCTGGTGGGGAAGAAAGATTCAAAATAATCTCCCCTAGCCACTCCAAAAGAAACAGTCTCATCTTTGAAGGGATTTCTCTCTCCATAGAGTCTCCTTAAGGATTCTAAAAACATCATGGAGTAATCCTCTAGATTTTACCACTTAGTTCAAGAAGGAATTCATTCGGGCCTTGGTGAATTAGTAGAATTCTGTAGAAACTTGGATGTAGGGGAAGGATGTTTCATCTATTTTTATTCAAGCTTCTCTGGTGAATGATAAACTGGGGATAGAGGAGGATTCACTTCTAGTGGTCATTCCTTCCTTATAATAATTGTTAGCATTCACTCCAGGTATCTCCAAATCACCTAATTTTGGTCCTTTATCTCCAATGGGAAAACCCAGTTCAGAAGTCAAAGTCAACAAAGATATTTATTTAGGTAAGAAGGGCCAAATATTTAATTTCTTTCCAAAATTGAGTAGGGAGGGCATGTCCCTCCTTAAGGACAAATTAAGATATTATCATGGAATGTTAGAGGCCTTAATGCCCCTAACAAACAACGTTTATTCAAGTGTTGTATTCTCGAGTAAGAAGTAGATATTTGTCTCTTGCAAGAAACTAAAATTTCCTCTTTAGCGATTAAAGGTTGTGGTCTCTCTAAAATAAAATATTGGTTAGGGATCTCAGTTGATTCAATTGGTGCCTCTAGGGGTATGGGTATTTTTTGGTGGTCACATAAAGCTACAATGTTTTTAATCAAAGACTACACCCACATATAATTATGTCAAGTTCAGGTTCTTCATACCGATGTCTCATTTCTTCTATGTAATGTTTATACTCCAAACATCTTAATTTCCAAAAGGAATCTATGGATAGAAATATCTAGAGATATGGAATCCCATACATATGATCTGATTTTGTTTGCTGGGGATTTTAATGCTATAACTTTAGATAGGGATAAGAATGGAAACATCTTATGAAAATGCTAATCTCAATTTGATTTCTACTCCTTCATTCATAATTTTTCCTTACTAGACTTGGAACCCAAACAAGATTGGTTCACCTGGACAAATCGAAGGTTTGGTTTTAGCAGGATTGTTGAAAGATTAGATAGATTCTTGGCTAATGGAAATTGGCTTCAAGAAAACATAATAATGGAAAGTGTGGTCCTTTCGATCTCTGGGTCAAATCATTTCCCCATCTCCTTTCTTATCTCCTTGGATCTTCCTCTGAGAAAATCCCCATTCAAGTTTGAACTGATGTGGCTTAGGGATGTCATGTTTTCTAGGTTAATTAAAGAATGGTGGTCCTCCTTCAACATAAAAGGTACAAAGATGTTCATCCTTTCCCAGAAACTATCTAGACTTAAGGGCCTATTGATTGATTGGAATAAGAGTCACTTCAAGAACATATTTGAGGAGAAGAAAAGAGTTGAGATGGAAATCAAGGAGTTGAATGAGTTCATATTCATAAATGGAATGGGTCAAGATGAATATATGAATGAGAAATATCTGATGTCTGAATTAGGTGAGATTATACTAAGAGAGGAATTTTTTTGGAATCAAAAGTCTAGATAATTATGGTTAAAGGAAGGGGACAAAAATACAAAACTTTTCCATTCTTCCCTTAAATCAAGGCGGAGCTCCGATTATATTTTGAAGCTAAAATCTTCCCAGGGGGGATTGGATCACCAAGAAACCAAGGATTAAGGAATCATGCATCTCCTTCTTCTCTGATCTTTTATCTGGAGGCACTCTTTCTCATTGGAACCCTCAAAATTCCCTACTCTCCCTGATTCCAAAGATGGTAAACAAGGTTAGGAATCTCAAGCTTATGGTTCCCTTTTCAGTAGAAACAATTAAAGCAGTGGTATTTTCCATGGAGCAAGACAAAGCACGAGGTCCAGACATCTTCCCTATGGCCTATTTCCAGTATTTTTGGGAAACTATGGGTTTGGATATTTGGGAGGTAGCCAAGGAATCCAGATCCACATGTAAAATTACTGGCACTTTGAATCATAGCTTCATTTGTATGTTCCCCAAAAAACATCCAGCAGAATCCCTAGAAAATTTTCACTTGATCTCTCTCTGTAATACCTCTTATAAGATAATTTCTAAGGCTATTTCTCTTCATCTCAAACCATTCCTAGAGGGAATTATTTCTAAAGAGAAATGTGGATTCCTTCAAGGAATATCTATATACTTGGGTATTCCCCTCTTCATTGGAAATGGTAAAACCATTATGTGGAATGATTTATTACTAGCGTTTGAACAAAAATTGTCCTCTTGGAAAGGAAAGTGACTCACCTTCACTAATAGAATTCTGATTATTAAATCAATTCTCATTTCCCTTCCCACTTACATGATTTTTTCTTGAGGATTCCAAAATCAATCCTTTAGAAAATAGAGAAATTGTTCAGGACTTTTCTTTGGCAAGGTATAGGTTCAGAGAGAAAAAATCATCTTGTCAAATGGGAAGAGGTAAAACTACCAAAGGATATGGGAGGACCAAGCATCCTGGACTTGAATCTTTGGAATACCAGCTTGGGATCTAAACTTATTTGGAATATGATCTCCTATCTATCCATCCTTATCAATAAGAACTTGCTTCAAAAATATCTTCCTTCGGACAGGCTAGAATACATAATAACAAGTCAAGAGCTTCTGAGAGGCTCCCACATCTGGAATTTTATTTTCTCTTACAAATAGGTGTTCTTAGCTCTGATCTCTTGGAAGATAGGGAATGAGAAGCTAGAAAATTTTTGGGAGGGTTCCTGGAACGGTCATCTGGCATTGCTCATTAAAAACGAGCTTAAACCTCTCAGAGAATTCATGAAATAAGATTGGAGTGATAAGGTTGCTGATTTTGGATCTCAAATGGAGGATGGATCTCTAGTTTACAGGTGGAAATAGGTAAAGGATTTATATGTTCTCTAAGCCTCCAAATATCTTTTCAAAATTATCATTGATTATCACAAAGCTAGCTTCTCCCTTTCTCATGATCATGTTCTTTGGTTAAGAAATAATTCTATACTATACAGAGCAAAATATGGCTATGATTCTCTCTTGCAAAGGGAAAGAATAATCCCTTCTTCATGGTCAGGATGTTGGTATCCCAACTACATGCCTAAAGTAGGGCCTTTAGCTGGCTGGTGTATAAATGGAAGGTCCTCACATAAATCAAGAGGATAAAATGGGGATATCATGGACCTTACCATTTTCTTCTCTACGAACAGGACAAAGAGGACCTATATCATCTTACGCTACACTTTCCATTCTCATTCCAATGTTGTACATGGTTGTGTTTAAAACTGGATTTGGCTTGGGTCCTGATCACCTCAATTAAGAATACTTTGGAATCCTAGCCAGTACTTAAGAAAAACCATTCCCTTGGTTCCATTTGGATATGTAGCCCTATTCTCCTCATATGGCACATTTGGTGGGAAATAAATATTCATCTCTTCAGATACTCCTCCTCAGGGGTTCAATCCATAATCCAAAAATTAGAAATAGCAATCTCTGACAATGTCAACTCTAATTTTTGTAATCTAGATAATTTTTCCAATTGATATGCATCGATAAGGAAGGCTTGTCCTCTTATCAATCTACCATCCCTATGCTATCTTTAGAATACTAACAAATCAAATGTAGAAAAAAGGATAATAAGAAGTAAGGTTACCGTCCCTAGGTTTTTCAAGTTAAATTTTGATGGGACCTCCAAAGGGAACTCTAGGATTTTGGGGGCAGGGTGTGTAATTTGTAATGAAAATGGTGAGCTAATTAGCATAGGTTCCTGCCATCTTCAGGAAGGCACTTGTAATCAAGTAGAAGAAAAATCTCTTCTTCATGGCATCAAGAGTTCAGTGGAAAGTGGGTGTACCTAACTATTCATAGAGGGTGACTCACAAATTATTACTCAAACCATCATCTCAGGAAAAGCTATTAATTGGAACCTTGATCTTTACATTTTCAACTCCTTGTTTTGGTTGGAAAAGTTGGAGACATGGCATATTTTTCATGTGCATAGGGAGGATAATGAAATGGAAGATCACCTAGATAATCATGACATGTATCAAACAATTGATTCCATCAAATCCAATGATGTAAAAGCTTGGCTAGGTTTTCCCACCTTTTTGGAAAAGGAGATCACTTGAGAGCATGATTAAATCCTTTGTGGTTACAGGTGGGAAGGGATTTAAACTGGTGATGTGGGCTTTCCTTCTCACATCCCTCTCTCTCATTACTCTATCCTTTGTTTCTCAGGTCCAGACTGCTCTAATGGTGATCATGCCCTATCCAGGTCTCTACTTAAGGGGAGTAACTCAAGAGATGGCCTTTTATGGCGTAGTCTCCTCTATAAGGTTGAGAACTATTTTTTTCATTCCATCTAGGTCAGTGGGTAGAGCCATCTGAGCACATTATTGGGGAAAATTTCTTGCAAGGCCATGGGAGACCATGGGTAAATGTAGAGCTAGCTTCAATTTTTGTGACCAACCTTCTATTAATTAGAGAGGGAAAAGTAGAGGTATTCTAGAATTTATTCATGTCTTCGAGCTAAATATAACCCAATGTGATTGGTGGCTCAAAAATGGTGGCCTTGGAATACATAGTGGGATAGGAAAGGAAAATTGGATACTCTTATGTTTTGTTGTGATGGTGCAACAAAAATGTTGGATGAAGGGATTTCAACCTACAAATATTTATCCTCTTGAATTTGAGGAATTAGACACCCCCATTGGACCAATTCCACCCAGGGTGGCCATGCTCAAAACCAAAGGTAAATACTCCTATGATTTCCTCCTAAAAGCAGCCAAGGTCGGGGATGTGATGTGTCACTCAAGTGGTCGTAATAGGAAGATTGTAGCATAGGAAGGAGCCAACATGTAGGTGAAGGAGGAAGAGGTTGAAACCTCACCCTAAGATTGACAACCATGTTCATATCAGTAATATTTTTTTGTAATTTTTTGTATATACCAGGCTAGAAGTTCTAGTTTTTTGTAATTTTGTTATAATATCAAGGCAATCTTTCCTCATAGGTTTCATTGTAAACCACCATGGATTTCATTTTATACATACTCTATGTAGTAAGGGAGGGGACCCAAGAACCCCTTGGTTCAAATATCCATTAAAAAGAATTTAATTATCAAAAACAAAACTTACAGAACTATAATTAATGTTCTGGTCCACCACAAACTCAATGTCAATCAGTCTTGTAGAACCCAGACTAGTCTTGGAAGGCTTGTTTAATGTTCCACCATGGCCTCATGGATTCACACTTCATAAAGACTTCCCCTATGTTACATGACCTCTAACCTCTGCATAGAGCTAAGTTAGAATAGTGTTTTTCATCGATCTTAGCAACACAATCCTCCTTCGTGGCTTCCTAATAGTATGAACTTGGCTTAATAATGCCCAATGAATAGAAAATATGAGCTCTTGTATAATGTTTATCCAATTCTTGAAAACTCCTATTGTATCCACACTCGAGATTTGGCTTACAATGGAAGAATTTAAGCTGTAAATATCCTTGTACAAATTAATAATAAGTTAAATAACTCACAAAATGCCTTATTAAAAGGACTTAAATGCTTTAGAATAATTTTCTTTAGGCCCTTTAAAAACAATTTGAAACACACTTTGAATTCAAAATTTTGTGTTTAGAAATGGAACTTGACCCCCCTTTTATACATGGGTTGGGCCCAATTATTATGTTTAAAATCCTTATCAGCTTTGGATTTATCAAGCCAGCTCACTTGGCCAAGCTAGTTGGGACATCCACTGCGGGTGGGGAGGTCAACAGCTCAAACCTCCCTGCTATTTTTTACTCATCGTTGGGTAGTTGTCCATTGGCCACAATAACTGCCACTATCTGTCCCACCACATGTTTTCTATTATGCCCATGTCTACCATTCTATCGTGATGTTATGAGCTCACCACACCAAGTTCTCCCATCGAGTTTCCATGTCCATCGCATGGTCCATTCACCAGCTTGGTCCGAGTTATTTTCCTACCGTGAAACCACCCACTAGCTCCCTCCTTAGCTCACTAATTTACCACATCCTACCATGTTAGAGAGTCAATGGGTGTTATTCCCAAATTTCATGGGCGAGGGATTTGGTAGGGATTAATATAGCCTGAATAGTTTGATTATATGCATGGGTTTGGCCACATCAATTTACTTTTCCATTTGGAGTATAATCCCTCTCCACGAGCTCACTGATTTATGTGGTGAGGTGGCTAGTATGTTATGTATAGTCTATTAAGTGTCTTCGATGTTGAGTTGGATATCTCAGTTCACCCCACCTTGAATTTGGTCTTCATCTCGGTCATGGGATTCTTGTAGTTTCACAATGATCAGACCCCCCTCTGAAATAAGAGTGGAACCCACTATTGCAAAACCCTTATTTCATTTTTTGAAGACCAGAGGTGAAAACAAAATTCATTTTTTCTCTATCACACAACTCCATTTTTTGATTCCATATCAACCCTTGTGTGTTACGTTACCTATGAATGTATCCTTCCCTCTAGCTCTTGTTCAGGAACAGATGATATTTTGCACATACGATGTCTGTTTCAGCCCGTTCAAAATGTGTTGAAAATTTTACTCTAATCTCTTCTATAAGGAATGGGTTCTAGGAGATATTGGGAATTTCTAATGCCCAAAGTTTACCTCTAGATCATGGTGATTCTTACTATCCTTGGTTGACCTCTTCAAACCAATCTATGTGCAACAGTATATGCTCTCAAGTGGGTTCAATCCTAATGTAGTTCTCGTATGTGTTTGTGTAGTCGTGAGTGTGATCTAAGTCAACCACCTATGTATAACCTTGTGTATATTGACACAAAGATAGTGGTATAATTATGGAATAGATAATGTATCCACCACAATCGTATTGTGGTGTAGCATTTTTTAGCTATGTGACCTAACTCTTTTTCCCTTGAAACCTATTAAAAATTCTTGGCATGACTTTTCTATTGCTAATACATGGTTATATAACCTTTACATGATTATAAATGGAGGAATTTAGACTCTTTGACCTATTTGAGTGATTCATACCTATAGTAGTGGATGCTCTAAAGGATGTGCAACTAATTTTGGAAGATATAGGAGAACCTTGATGCTTTTGGAGTGATATTTACAATAGGAGCTTATAAAAAAACAAGTTATTTAAAAAGTGATATGGACTTGTTTATATAGCCTTCTGTAGGTGAGATATTGTAATAAGTCCAACCCTAGGGAGATGAAATGACACAATATATATATATATATATATATATATTGAAATTAGAGTTAGAAGATAAGAAGATCTAGGACCACATAATTCATCCAAGGTCGTATAACACATCTTAAAGAAACTATACGGTCCAAGATAGGAAGCATGTGATGTAAAACAAAAAGTTATAGAATGATTCTTAGGGTTTATTTACTTATTTTATTGATTAATATTTCCTGAGTTTGCAACAAAACAAGTTATAAGGATGAGCAAGTCAAGAAAGAGCTGGAGAGAATTACTTATTGGACTTGGAATGTGAGTATTAATCTTAACATGGGAGCATATCCAAACTTGTCATTATCAAAGAATAATTTACTGAATTTGAATGTCTATAATATTATTACCCACTACAAAATCAAATGGGTACTTATAGACAATGGTTCATCATTGACTATATTCACTTTGAAACTTATTACACATTTAGGCCACCCAAATACAATATTGGAACTTAATGTCATCACTAGTTAATCATATGACAATGTGGAGTGTCAATATACAGTGAAAATCACTTTTCTCCTTAAATTCAAGCATGTCAATTATAAAACTCAATTTGATGTTATGGATTTGGACCTTCCATATAACATTCTACTTGATCTCCCATGAATTCTCACTATGCAGGATGTCCCTTCCACCTATCATCAATGCATCAAACTCCCATTTCACGAATAAGAACTTACAATCCCCAGTGATCCTCAACCCTTTCAATATTGTAAGATGTTAGAAGAACATTACCATAAAGCATATGTTTGCACAAGCATTGAAATTTATTTTCAAGGCAAAATCCGAAGCTTCTTCCTCCCAAATTCATCCTTGATGCATTGTCATCTTCATCTAACAATCCACCCTTAAAATGAAAATTTAAAATCATTAGCACCAAATGTGAAGAGTAAAAAATCCATGATGTCTTCCATATCAATAGCCTTCCCCTATCACCTAAATTTTTTTGTATGCCCAACACCATTCAAAAAAATATATCGTATTTTAAAAAGTTTGGAATTTTTTTGAAAGGTGGCTAACTTACACATGATGGCTTGAATAACATGTCTCTCTCTTAGTTTTATTGTGATACCTTCTCATCTCATTAGAAATCTTCAAACTATCACATTCCAAACAAGATGGTGGACAACATGAACTATCAAGGCTATGGTACTTGGATTGATGAGAAAGGCATTTTCAAACCCATCCAAGCTCATGAAAAACATGACCATTATGGCATTGGGATTAAATCGTATGTTGGTGTGCTCTATGAAATTAGAGAAAGCTCTTCAATTAGTGAAGACAACTATTTAGACATTGAACCATGGTCATCTTGAAGCCTTTATGAGGATCATTCCTCCACAAATATCTTTCATGATAATATCATCTTCACCTTACATCATTCTAGTACTAACATGTACCTATAATACCCCAATCTCATTGACAACAACCAATAGAATCACATACCAATTCATTCTTTATATAAAAAGGAAGCTATCAAAAAAATGTTGGGAGTGTGAGACAATGTCCTGCTATGGGATCACAATAAAGGCTTCACAATAAGCCTAGATGTGTTGACTTACCTTGAGGAGGAGGCTAAGTTGCTTTGTTAGCAAAAATTTACAAAAAATCACGAAATTAGAAAAAGAAACAAAAAATTAAAAATTTAAAGTCCTATAGTGAAAAATTATTTGAGACGATGTCCAATGAATAAAATAAAAAACAAGAAGAAAATAAATTTATCACATTTAATTGTGAAAACCTTTCTAAGGCACCAATAGAAGAGGAACTCGGCCTTCCCCCATATCCTACATAGCTAGAAGATGGATCTAAACTCTGTATACAAGAAAATATTGACATCACTATTGGTATAGAGGAATAGTCTAAGATCATTAAATTTGGATCTTCTTGGTGCATAAGAGAATAAAATTTTGTCACCATCTTATGATACTTTTTTAGATATATTTTCTTTTTCATACACATACATTTCTGGGTTAGATCCTTATTTGGTCAGTCATCACTTGGTTGTCATAAAGCAACTAAACCTACTAAGTAGGAACTATAAAAAAAAACTCATACTCTACCCTCCTTGTTGAGTATGATTCCATTACGGGCACCCAATTAGTTACTGTTAGAATTAGTTTTTTTAATTTTTTTTTTTTAGGAGATTATTTGGTTAAGTGAAAAATATTATTTTTAGAAATATATGTTTAGAATGGAGGTGTTAGTTAGAGTGTAGTTCACTAGATGTGAACTTAACTAAGTGTAAATCATTATCCAACCATTCCCAATGTGTGGGGTTTCATTTTATATGTATAGATGAATAATTTTAGTTTTATCTTAAATCCGTTTCTATTTTTAGGAGAAGTTGGGGAGCCTAGATTGACTAGGGTGTATGATGGGTGTGCATGTGTCACATAAATTACTAATGAAGTCTTGGATGATATATATCATCTTGAGTCTATTTTTAGTCTTCTTACTTCATTCATTAAGAGTTATAGTTCCTATTATTTTTCGTCTTACTTTTCATGCAAATATATAGAAATCTTGTTGTAATGGCTATATTAGCCTTATTTCTTAATTAATTGAATACACTATAGTGGGGTGAATTTTTCCAAGTGGAAATCCTTTTTGTATTAGGTTTGTTCAAATTTTATTTGTATGTATTTACAAAGAAAACAAAAATAAAATTGGATTCATTATTTGAAGTTATTCGGTGCATATTTTGTCATCAATCTAAGTTATAACAGTACTAGTTTAATAACTAGTTATTATGGGCAAGATTGGGTGATCATTAGCTGCATTTCCAAATGGTATTTAATAACTAATTTTCACTCCATTCACATAAAAAACTTCACTCCTTATCAAAGAGGAACTTCATAAACTATTAGAATTGATATTTATCCGACCAACAGATTACTCTAAGTGGATATCTAATATCGTTCATGTTTGTAAGAAACCTGCGGGAATTTGAGTGTGCACATATTTTAGAGATATAAACAAATATTTTCCTAAATATGACTTTCCCTTACCTAAAATTTAAATTATTTTGGACTCTATGGTATAATATGAGATGTTATCTCTTATGGATGGCGTTTCAAGCTATAATCAAATCAAGATTGTGATTGAGAGAAGACATATGATAGTTTTTACTACACCACAAGGTGCCTTGTATTGTCAGGTCAAGCCTTATGGATTGAAAAATGTATGTGTTACATATCAATTATCTATGACCTTCATCTTTCATGGCATTCTCCATGACATTGTGGAAAACTATGTGGATGACATACTAGGTAAACTGGCAACTCGT
Organism: Taxus chinensis; assembly: GCA_019776745.2. Classification (NCBI taxonomy): domain Eukaryota; kingdom Viridiplantae; phylum Streptophyta; class Pinopsida; order Cupressales; family Taxaceae; genus Taxus; species Taxus chinensis. Next base: position 897,540,127 of record CM034148.1, read on the forward strand.
GCAAAACATCCAATAATCTTAAGTCAAATATTTGAATGGTTGAGAGATAACAAGGTCCATATGAATCCCAATAATAATTCCTTTGGTGTCACATCAAGGAAATTATTGGCTTTTATTGTTTTGCATATAAGGCTTGAGGTTGGATCCTTTTGAGGTAACACTAATCACATAGATGCCTCCTAAGGATTGTTAAAAAACTTTGGAGCCTTAGGGAAAACTCAAAGCAATTAGAAGTTTCATCTCCCAACACACAAATAAATTTCATCCATCCATGAACCTATTTAAATAACATTATTTTTTATTGGGATCCCAAATGTCATAAATCCTTTGACCATCTTAAATTATATCTATTTAAACATGTCATGGTTCTACCTACTTCAAGGGATTTTCAACTATTTTACATATCAATAACATAATTTTCTTTGGGGTCCCTTTTGGTACAACATGATTAAAATGGTATAGAAATATTTATGTACTATTATCTAAGTCATACTTTGATAACATATGAGATTAACTATACACAAATTGAAAAATATTTTTTAGTTGTTGTCTTTTCTTTTCAAAATTTAAGGCATTATCTACACAACAACAAATTTAATCCTATTATGTAATTCAATCCTCTTAAATTAATAATGGAAACCTTAAATAAGCTTATCTCAAGGAAAAATGAATATAATGTAAAAAGGGAAAAGGGGTGTCCCATCGGGAATGCTAAATGTATGTGCACATTAAATCATAGAATTAACATATGAATTAATACCACATAAGACCGAGTCTATAACTCAAGAAAATACCTAAAGAAAAATCTTAAGAGAAAAAATTAATGCACACAAAAAAGTTTTCCAAGCCCTATTACCCCCAAGGTAATGTTCAAGATGAGGCTACAAATAAAACCTTTGTTAAGATTATGGGAAAAATCATTAATAACTCTAGTAGAAACTGGCACCTCCAAAACTATCTCAACTTATGGGCTTACCACACTCCAATAGGATCTGCAAGAGCCACCCATTACTCTATTGTCTTTAAATTTGAGTTCATCATCCTCCTTGAGATAAATCTACCCTCTTTTTTCACATCCTTACAAGACCTGATAGATGATGAAAATTATAGTTTCATGACTTAATGAGATAGAAATTCTAGATTAGAAATGAATTCATGCCTTAGATCACATCAAGTACTATTAAATTAGATTGCACCAAAACTATAACAAGTGCATCATCTCTAGAGATTTCAAGATTGGTGATGCTTAAAGAGAATCAAAATAACACCACCAAAGAGTGAGATAAGAAAGGAAATTTTGAACCTAATTCGTTAGGCCCATAAATAGTTGTTACAAAATATGGTTTTAAATTGGCTATAGAAGAAGGGGATGAACTCTGTGAAATAATAAAAATCATGTACCGTAAGTGATTTTATACCTAAGTGCAAATTCAATGTTTAAAAAAAATAACAAATCAGAAATAATTTTTTCCACAGTGAAAACCATGCTTATGGCACCTTGGCTAAGTACCATGATGAAAACTAGTTTTTGGAATCATGCATAGGTCTTATTATGTATAAGAACTTGGTACTCAATGACATGGCCACTCATACTTGATTGGTAATCTTCCATGTTTTCATCCATCCATACCACCTACATTACTTGTACGAGTTGAGGACATTGGGGGACTTGAACATCAGTCCTCACCTAGGCATGTAACTTATGTGTTAATGATAAGAAACGTCTCTTCACTCACTAACTTTGGTTCTGACATTGATCGCACACTAGCCTAGTTTGAAACATTATGCAGATCAATCTCTTAGTATTCTTGAGTTATCATTTGAGCCACATTACCACATGATCCCTTGTATATATCTATTAAAAATTCAAAAAAGATCCAAATATCCAAAAAATCAAAACCGCAATCTAAAAACATTGGCAAAACACAAAACCCCAAAAATAATTGAAAACATTCCAAAAATACTATCAAGTACTGAACCATGTTTTAGACAAGTGGAACATCACAACCACCCTTTACAAATGATATATATTGTTATCCATCCAAGTTTCCCCAACATATATCATTTCGTAAGTAAAACATGGATATCATCATCCTCTTAAGACACATCATTCCCTATCCACCTCCCTCGCACACATCATCAATTGGGCCAACACCATTACCCTTATTACATCCTACATCACTAGGGTACTAAAAATGACAAAACAAAGTGTATTTTTTTTTTTATTGTGTTTTGTTTGCTTAATTGCATATTGTTATCTGCTACATTAAATAAAAGTTGTTCAAGCCATTCAAGTTATGTAAGATATGCAACATTCATCACATTTTCATATCATCTATCATCTACTTTACATCGCATTCATCCATATCTTATATAACATTCTAACATATTCTTCAAACATCACATTCTTCAATCTAATAACATTATTAAGTGTGCATCATCATATAAGAGAAAACAGGTGCAGAAACTATTCTACATAACCATCACAACTATCTAACCATCCACATCTATATAAACCATTATCACAACATAATATCATATCATCGTCATAAGGAAAATAAAAAAAACCATGAGACAAATATAATAATAAATAACATAAATTTAGATCATCATATATATCGCAAAATATGATCAATGTTTAGAGTGACACATCTCTAAACTTGTATACATTGTATCACACTGTCAAAATCCTAAGTTATGTCGATTCAAATCTTACCGTGACTCTCAACTGGTGATGAGCCTCCTAGTGGACCTCCTAAAGGTGGTGGTCCCATAAAATATGGGGTCCTCGTTGATTATTTATATATCACTAATAAGGACGGTCTCACCGATTCACTCCTCCAATCTAAGTAGACTAGAAATTGTGCAACTATTGGTATTGTTTTCTCCTATAATCGCATTTAATAGAAACCTACTCAAGTTGTTCTCACATAATCCAATGTTAATCAAATCAGCCCCAATAAATATAGTGTTTCATGGGTTGTATCCCACTCTCCCTGGAGTCTTTATGCCTCTACATGTTTCACATGCCACTATGTTTTTGGCCACACTATCTCAATGTATCTTAACACTACATCTACATATCGTGTTTCCATATCTACAATTAATCAAGATACCAATGCAAACATCCAAATAATATTTTTAGAAAAACATGTAATCTTTAAATCCTTATATGTTATGATGGCCTAGTATGGGGTGTCTTCCGCTATTAAACATATTATCTCAACCTACGACACATAGAGAGAGAGAGAGAGATAAACTCTATAATTCAAAGTAATTTTACACTACCTAAGGGCCTTGTCTCGTCTCCAAGTTTTAAGGGAGCTAAGATCCCTAACCCATCCACCTTCATCAAACTTTTCCATATCAATCCTCATATTCCTCCATCTTGAATTACTCCATCTCCTTCTCCTACACATCTCCTCTTATCTTCAGTGCATGTCTCACCCACTATTGTATTCTAGGATGACGATGATATCATGATAGTTGGGTGACCTCTCAAAAATCCATCTAACACCTCATAGGAATATCCATTATCTCTATCCTAACATACCATCACCAAACGTCATATCCGTCCTCTAATCTTGGGTCTATTACTACCCTATATGCATCCCCTAGCACCTTTTTCATGGAATCCCAAGTCAGTTTCGTTGTAGTTGCATCTCTAAGAGGGCCCCATTATCACATCTCCAAAGTCACTCTAGAAAATTAATGGGAACCTAAATGGATTACCTAGCTATACCCAAAATATCATATAACCCTATCTGGTCTATACTACACTACCATAAAATCCATGTGGTAGAAAATGTAGCACTTTGTATGAGTGTATCCTGGCTACTCATAATCTTCATCCCATACCCACATGGCATTATAAGTTCTCTATGTAATATTTATGGTGATGATTCCATCTAGAGCTCTCATGTAATACATTAGGTATCTTTGATGGCCCTTGTGTCCTCCACCAAAATTAACCCATTAAAATACTCTAGGCTCATCATCCTCCCTAACCCTTAATACCCCCAATGGTCATCCCACAGTCATATGATCCCATGACCATATTTTTAGTCTTTTTGGTATCCTGATATTGTTCCCACATTTATATGTGGACAATTATAGTTCTATATACAGTTGTGCAAGAATACAGGATCTCCATGTAAAAATCCTATGGTCCTCAATCATATTTGTTAAAACATCTAAAAATCCAACAGAAAAGAACTTTATTTTCTAATCAAGTAGCAATTTTTTGCTAATAAACACCATCCATATTAGGGGTGGGTAATCTATGAGATCATTCATTAGGCAAAGATCATTACTAATTTTTTTAATTAGCTCCATCCCAATATATTGTGTTACCCACTATCAACAATCTAAACAATCTGGTAAACATATTTTAGGGTCACCATCATCTCCCTAGTCAGTAGATGGAAGGTTTTAGTCTCTAACTATCATCACTTGTTCAATGTTATCAGTAATGATTTTTCTATGTGGATGGTATACATTTTTTTATGTAATATAAATTTAATTCCTCTAACACATCCTACTCGTCATTCATGAAATTCATCGTCAATGTCAAAATTATTGACCTCCACTCATGGACCACTAGAATAGATGAATGTTCTTATAATTAATCAATCAAATAAAGCACACTTAAAAAAAATTCAACGTAAATAAAAAGTGTCACTACTTATTCTCTGAGGCTTTGGAGGAACTTCAGCTCTGCTAGGATTTTATGCTTGTTCTTGTGATATCCCACTATTTTATTTGTGCCCCTTTATCCTTTCTATATTTTTTATTGTGGTCCTATCATAGTGTTAGTCTCTTATTTTCCCATCACTAAGGTGGTGAGTTTCCTATACATGGATAACTCTCCATCCATTGCAACGACTGTTGTGATTGGTGGTGAAAATGGCTCCCAAACGGGCTCATAATTTTGTCCCAAAGGTCTATGACGAGGTATGGATTTTGAATCATCCTTAGATGTGATTATTTCTGATGAATTTTTAGACCCTCTAGTCAAATGGTATCGTAAAAATTTCCTTATTTCATATTTCTATGGTTTCATCCCCTCAAAATTCTTCTTGCAAAACTGGATAAAGAACCATTGGGAATCTAACAACATCTTGGTTTTAGGCATCTGTAACCTTACCAAAGTTTTTTTATCTCTTTTAATTTTGAGAGCCTTCGCAGGTCCAAGCCCTCTTTCTTAAGGAAACTTGTTTGTATTTATGTAATACCCTTTTAGTTGTTTCTCAATGGACTCCCAATTTTAGCCCCACTAGCTAGGTTTTGTTGAAAATCCCTTTCTACATCAACCTTCCTGGACTCCCCGTTCATCTCTCGTATTTTTTTCCAAAGATAATTTAACATATTGGTAGGGTGATATGCCATGAGAAATATAATTTATTTTATGTACGTCCTATCAAATGGGTTTGTGTCAAATTTGACCTTACAAAGTATCTGCAAGACCACCTATATACTCATGTTGGGTCCCTACGTATCTCTAAAAATGTGGTGTATTTTAACCTCCCCAACATGTGCTTTCATTGTCAATCCTTGGCCATCGTATACATGACATTCCTCTTCTAACTCATTCCAAACTAGTGGTGATGCAACCCTCAATACCTAATCCTAAAATAGATCAATTGACTATTGTTTGGACTACAGTCATGAATAAGAAGGGTGCATGTGTGAAATCCACTCCTGTGGAACCTCCTGCACAATATCCTTCCCCTATTGCATCTAAGGATAAATCCATATTAGCTCCACCCCCTCATCAGTTTCTATTTCTTCTAATCCCTCATAGATCTAGATTACGCATCTTCCATTGGATAACTCTAGGAACTTAGCTTTAACATATCTTCCTTTTCTTCGCTCTCACAGTACACCTTGGGAGGTGTCTATCTGCACCTGATTTTACATGGTGTAAATTTTTTGAAATAATTAAATCCCCAATAATGAAAAATTATCTTTCTAATGATGTTCAAGTCCAATTTATCATTTACAGCATACCTTTGTAGCCTAGTTTGCTTTACTTGTCCATTTCCATGCTTTTCCTAATTTCCTTTATCATTTTTCAAGATTTTTCTTAGCTTTCTAGCTTTGAGTTACAGAACCAGATTGGCGGTTACGCAATCACCCCGGTGGTTATGAAACCGCCGTTATGCACAGACTGGTGGTTCCATCTGCATTTTACTGAGCATTTTCCAGTGTGTTTTACATGCATGTCACCTTCTTCAAACTCATTTTTAGTGCATGTTTATTGAAACAATTGGTTGTTCTTGAGCTTATTAGATGCATAGAAATATCTCCTTTCTAACTTACCATTATTAGTGAGTTAATTTCCACTTATTTGAGTGATACAACATTTCTTGGCTGTTAACTGGGTTAGACCACTTCCCTGCTAAATTTCTATAAGAACCAAACTTCTTCCCAAAAAATTGGTTGGTGTTTCTCAATTGGAATTACACTGTTATGCTACTAGAATCCCACCAGGAAGTATGCAAGCAATCCTGTTCTTTTTCCTTGTTTCTCTCTTACTCGCATTGTTGTTGGACCACTTGTAAACTATCTAGCTCCATTATTCTCCCATTCCTTTTGCACACTTTCCACCATATCTCTTTGGACAGGTTGGACATTCATTGGAAAATAAGTTGAGGGGACACTTAGAAGAATTGCCAACATTGGATTTATCTCTGTAAAACATTTCTAGGTTGGGGGTATCTTTAAATTCCTAAAAGTTTCTTTGTTTATTTTGAATGGATTTAAAGATTTAGTCTGATTAAACACATTTTTTTAGAAATATTCCATTGCAATAGTAGTGATAGTATATTTCATTTGTAAATATTTCATTGAGTATTTCTTCTCATCTTGTCCCTATGGATTTTCCTAAGAAGGATTCTGAGGAAGTTTCTACTATAGTGTTTTTTTATCATTTCTTCATTATTATTTTTTTTAGAAAAAGTTCACTGCATTCAAAATTAAGTATTTTTTACACAGGAGAAAATCTTCTGTGAAAATTTACTTCTCTTGCTATCCCTTTCGATTTTCATGGGAACTTAGTTTTAGAATCTTTTTTGTATGTGTTAGATTTACATTTCTTCATTAGAAAGATTTTGTCTTACCGGGGAATTTTTGGGGGAAGTATTGCTTCTGAGAAGCTTTTGATTTTTCCCATGATTCTGAGGTAGACTCAGAGGAAGTTACATACACAACTAAAAATAGGAAAATCATTTGTTTTATTAGATTAATTAAATCCTCTGCAACAAGGAAGTCCCCACATCTGGCTATTTCATTGTTTAGTTTAATTAGTATTAGTGTATAAGTAATTTCATTTAAATTAAAAGAATCTAGTTTATCTGTGCACATTTATGTTATTTACCAGTAAACACAAAAATCCAAAAACGTTATATTAGATTAATTAGGTCTTTTATTTGTTTTATTCCCTTTTGTTTAAAACTCATTGGAAAAGGACAAAAACAAATAGATTAGTTTTGTTTCTTTGTTTAATTAATTGCCTTTCATTTGTTTAATTAGCTAGCCACATTAGATTTAATTAGGCTCAAGGAGAGTAATCAACTTGATTTAATTTAAATATGCTTACTTGCATTTGTTAACTTTAGAACATAGAGTTAATTAGAAAGGAATTTTACGTATCCTTAGTTGGCTTAGGTTTCCTAAACATTGACCTTTCCCTCTTGTGGATTCTTTGTGAGTTTGTTTATTTCTTTATTTTACTAATTTGTATATCCCACATGACCATCCAAGGCCCTAGATGACATAGGGATTTGGTGTGTGATCCACAAGTACCTCAACCAAACCCATCTCCATAATTGATAGACATTGATCAAGGCCTCAAACACCTCATTTTCCACCATGCCGCTTCCACCTGTTATTATCTCACATTTGATGGATTTGAATGTCAAAGCAGATAGTGCTTACATGTTTTAGCATAGTCATCTTGGTCAGGATTAGATTCCACAATTCACCCATTTTTCCTACCAACAAGTTTCCTCTCACATCTCCATGACCTTGTCTGGAGAATTTTATGAGGCAAACGTAGGATAATTCCCATACATCCCACAGCTAGTTCAGAGGGTGTTTAGTGACACTGAAAATGATAAAATCCTTCATGTGTCCATTATCCTTGACCATTCCATTTCTCCCTCCAAAGTTAAACAAGAATTCATCACTTTAGATGAGCAGATTCCCATTGTGCCCATAGAAGACATTCGATTTCCTTTATTACTTGTTATCCATTTTCTCCCATTTTTCACACATTTCACCTTTTCACCCCAGTTATCTATTTCATACCCATATTTCCATTTCATATCGGCTATCCCGACATGACCTCAGGAATTTGAGTGCATCCTAGAGTCATTTGTTTATTATTAGACATACAAAATTATTGAACCCGACATGAAGGAGTAGTTATTTTTTGTTTCCTCTGCTTCTTCCTTCTTCCATCCATCATTATCCTCTCCCATTATTATGTGGGTATTTATACACCCCCTGAACTTTTTGGGTTAGGGAATATGGTAGGCCCATCTTAGGTCTTGAGGCATATTATTACATATGTAACAATCACCCATACTTATTGGACTCGGCTGATAATTACTCTTTACCTTCCCCTCACACTCTTCCTCCTCAACGTGTCAATAATGGCTCATCTGTCAGAATTGAGGAGGTTGATCAACCTATCTATAGTTCACAACTGAATTCATCCCACTAAAATAACATGACATTTATGGGAGAACAAGGGTTATATCCTTTGGTCTTATTAAGACCTCAATTCAGCATGCAAGTTGATTCACTCTCATCCTATCTGTTGTTAAATGATGAACTCCTGGAACGCTTTACCTAAATCGATGAGAGTCTTAACACAATATATGAGTCATTAGAATGGATGCAAGAGTACACTAATGTTATTATTCATAACAACATTATTACCCCTCCTCCTACAACAAGAAGTGTATCGAAAGAGGGGTGGCTTGTCAAGGATCAATTCATAGCAGCACATCACGTACCTTTGCTTCCTAACAAGACTTAGAACACACCTAATACAAATGTGGTACCATCTTTGGGTTATTTAATTTTGATGTTGTTTTATAAAGTTAGGGAACTAGAGCTTTCCCAATATTCTCATTCTACCTAGTCTGCAGGGCAAGGCAAGGTCCCCCACCACCCTCATAATTACACCTATGTGCCCTATGTACCTTCACCACCTCCGGTCCACATGGGTATTCCTAGCCCTAGAGACCTCCTTACTGGATTGGGCACATTCGGTATTCCATCTCACACTCCATACGGATATCCTCCACAGGAACCAACTGGAATTGCATTCTCAAAATCCATTCCAACTGGAAATGAGACATTCCATGGTTTCACTCCTACCACTCCGTATCAAAACAATGTTCCCCCAGACCTTCACATGTATACTAAATCACCATAAGGGGGCATGTTTTCCTTTCCTAGTTTGTGTGCTTAGTCTTAGGGGATTCCTTATCCTCCCATAAATGATTACGATGTGCCTTATCAACCTCTTTTTCCACCTCCACCTCCCAATCAAGCGTAATCCATGGTAGATTCTTATGCATTAGTAACTTATGCCAAATATCTCAAGGAGACACTTGACTTTACCATAAAAACTGTAATTCTTCCACGACCATTTCCTGATCTTTCAAAGTTCAAATGGGAGGGTGATCCAAATGCGCACATCAAAGTGTATGTTATTTCCATTAGAGAGCTACTCTTATGGGATGCGGTTGTGGCTAAAATATTCCCCAAGAATCTTGAAGGGATTGTTCTCAACTGGTAATACAGGATACCAGAAGCTTCGATTCATTCATTCAAGCAACTCACTTCAAATTTTTTAAAGTATTTTGATTTGAACAAACTTTTAAGAATATGAATCAGAGAATTCCTTCATATCAAGCAAGATCATAATGAATCTATCACCCATTTTATCCAGAGATGGTGGTAGGTCCTCTACTCCTCAATTAGTGCTCCAAACATGGACCAAATGGAGATTTGTGACTTGATCCCCCCATTCCCTCAATCGAGAAATCTGAGGAGGTGTAAAATTTCCCTCTTAGACAGCTATGAGGAGATCTTATATAGTTCTCTCTGCACTGACCAAGTGGTAATTGATAGTGGCCAAAAGATGTACGGATAAAATGGTAGACTGGTCACTCCCTCTCAAGGTAATTGAAACTATTTGAATGGTTAAAATAACAATAATCAAGGACCTAAAGTGCTTAATAAGAAGCGTGGTGTAACAATGGATGGTGTAACTAATCAATCTAGAAATTTGAACTTTTTCAACACAAATAGTGTGAATAACGGTAAAAATAATGTGAATGTGAACAACCAAAGGAGTAACAACTTTTCTCCTTCGATTAATGTAGTAGACTTTAATCATCCTCCTCCACCTCCATAGTAGGTCCAGGGCCCAGGGTCTAGTTCAATAATCGGACCAATTGTAGACACCAAAATTAGGTCACACTCCCCCTTGACCCCTCGTTAAATAATTAACTTGAACACACTCACCTAACCATGGCCCCTTGCCACCCCACACTAATATTAATTAAATTAATCCATGTCCTCACAATATTTATTATTTATTTTTCCTAATTAAGATAATTCCCACCTCACCTAGACACCTCACCCTAAATCTATTCTTAGTATGTTGCCATAACTAACTAAGAACTAACTAAAACCTAAAAATCAACGCCTACGTCCCCTCTAACCACATTCTTGCATAAAAAAAGGTAACTCCCATTCTTTCCCGAATGAAGAGAAAGATCTGGCAGAAATCATTGTCATGATCTCTTATTTTTAGTAAACCTAGGGAGTTCCACCTTAACTGATGCCAGTCACCCCTAAACCGACGTCGGTTAACCCGGAACCATCGTTGGTTACCTTTTATTCCCTTTAGTAACCTTATTTCGATGTTGGTATATTTTGATAGCAAGGAAAGAGACCAAAGCTGCATGCAATCGAAACAAGCATCCTTTTATGCATCCAGACATTCAGAGCCATCACGAGGATCAATCATAGAGCCATTGCATTCACCGGGAGCACTCCGGGAAATCAACGCTATAAGACCCATACATGTATTCTCCGATCAACCACTTCCATCCACTCAACCATTAGATCCTTAACACGGTAAGTATGGCCATAACCTATAGGGTTTATTTCAAGTAGTAATCTTTATTACTCATATTCTTAATTTTTTCTTTGCATGCTTATTGTTTCATCACCCACTTGCCTATGAACTCAAATAATCCCTTCACCCATATCACCAAATCACCTATCTTCACCTGTTGTATACTTCTGAGCATACCTAAGATCTCTACAGACCTCCTCATTCACTCTCTCAAAACTTTATTTGACCTCAAAATCACCCCTGCCATTTAATCTATTTTGAGTTTCTTTTACCTTGACCATACTGACACCGGTTATCCACAACCATCGTTGGTTCTACCTAAACCAGCATCAGTCACATTTAGCCGATGTTTGTCTCCATGTTTTACACCTTGACCAAGAAAAGGCCCAACAATCACCGTACCAGTTGACCTAAATAACCCGTAATCAAACCCTGACCAGCCCCAGAACCTTGAGAGACACCTCACCTCTCATATTCAATTATAGCCTAGCCTATTGTGATTGGATTTTGTTATTGTACTCGAATGAGATACCTAAATCATATCTAATATAGTAGGACTCTTGTTTATTTCTCACATTAACTTATTTTAAACAGTGGATTGACAACCATCTAGGAAGTATCACACTTCCCAGAACTAACATATGCTAGGCAATCCACTGTCATATATCATTTAACTATCTTTTTGTGGTCTTGTTTTCTATTACAAGTAGTTCCTCTTAGCCAAAAGGAAGCTCTCACATTCAGTTGTGGATCAAGAAGTCAAAACGCGCGCAACAACCATCAACCAACTAGCATTTAACAGGTATTCCTCCTTGGCCCTTACCCTTATCTGTTTTGTCATTTTGAAAAGGTAAAGAAAATGGTGAAACATTTTGGCATGCATGGTGGGACCCATCAAGGGTTATTTTGCATTTATTCATTCCTAGGTGAAAGTTGTGTGTTTGTTTCCCTTCAAAAATCTTCCACATTAATTTTCTTCTTTGGAATCATTCTCCTTCTTTCTATTGTCTAAAAATAATCATATTTTTGGTGCTTTAAAAAGAACACATCTTCCTTTATTTTGCATTGCATTAGTGAAAGAGCATCCCTCTTCCTGTTCATCACTTGCTACATCAAATATCACACTTTGATTTGGGTTTAAAACACTTGCATTGCATTCTAATTTGTTGCATTATTAGCTCACATTAAAACTCAAGGGCAACCTATATGCTGGAAGTCATGCCTAGCTGATGGTTGACACAAAGAATCGTAGAAAGCACATTTTTCTCTCTCTGTGTCTTACCAAACTTACACAAAATCAAAATATACACATCTTTCTTAAACAACATCTTACCTGGGAACATTTGTCAATGATCACACCGGTTGGTAGGTACTCCCCAGCTCGTTGCCTCTATCGAGTCATCATCTCAGAGGATGGCCCGCCCCTGCCATAACATACTTGAAACCTATCCTTTTAGATATCCTTCTTCATAGGATACCTTCCTAACCAAAAAATTATTTTTCTAAATACACATAGTCAGTCCTAAATAGCATAAGCTAAAAAAACATAAGAAAATCACTGTTAGGATTGTGCTTTTTCTTAGCGTTCTTCTTGGTTTTGTGTTTTGAGGTGTGAGACTACAACTCTCCATTTTTCTTCTTCCTTACACACTCCACCATCATAGTTGAAGTATTCTGACTTTTTCTGAGTGTGTCAAGGCCCCATATCCTCATTCTTAGGTTTCTGAGTTTGATTCTTCACTTAATTTAATTCACAAAACCAATTTTCTTCATTTCTTTCTAATTTCACAGTCACCAACGTTAGTCCAACGACCATCTATGGTTCACATCTGACCATCGTCAGTTAAACCCTAACTGGTGTTGGCTTTTGGATTTCTAGTTACTTTACCTAGAATATATTTCATCACTGCTTTATGTTCTGTTTCTGGCCCTCAAGGCATCATCATATTTCTCCCCTGTTGATACCTACTATCATACACAGTTTTATCAGTACACATCCAACATTCATACTTCATTCTTTGAGACTGGTTTTCTTCCACAGTGACCTGGTATCGGTTTCAGAAACCATCATCAGTTTCCCTCAACTGTCATCAATGGTCAACCTGATCATCATCGGTTTGTCCCTAACCATCACCGGTCAACCTAACCATCATCAGTTGTCTGTGTTTGATTTTCAAAATCTAGACATTGACCAAATTCACCTCCAGACCCCATTATTCTCTATTTCTATTGTTTTCTGTGTCATCTACAAAATATAGTCTTACCAGGTCAGCACTTGTTCACATGGTGCTGACTTGCAGCTAGACTGAACCCTCATATTCCATTCTAGTCATCAACCACTCCCACCTAGTCCCTCACCACCTTCCATCCTGTCACCCATGGATCCAACCTTACCTACCACCATTGTTGTCAGGTGACAAAGATTTTGCATGACTCCTTGATTAGAATCCCGTGGCCTTACAGTTCTACCTTTCCCACTCTTCCACCCGAGACTCCTCAGGTCAGTTGATATACGACATGCTTGTATCCATCTCTCCTACCCTTATTCCTGATTCTGCATCAGCCCCTAATAATGCGACATTACCCTCACCTGCTTCACCCCCAGTAGTTTTACAGCTAGGCCCCATACCTTCCATGACCGCTGCATCTGTAGTTTCACTTGCACCTGTCGTATCTATTGTCCCCTCATTCACCACCTAGACCATAGCACAGTCTGCACCCATTGTCTCACAAATACCCATTGTAACACAACCACCCGTGGTGTCAGTGACCCCTACTCCATTCCAAAATCTCATCCTCTCCATCCTGCAAACACTGCCCCCAATCACTACCAGAGTCACGATGACCATCCCACCTACATACACCTACTATCAACAACCCCCTATCTCGTCTGTCACCCATTCTAGATATGTGCCTTCTATGTCGGTTCCTTATTCTCAACCTACCTATCAGGTTCAATATCTACCCCCTTATGCCACAGGAGGTGTCCCTCCATCACAACCTACCAATGACCTCATCAAGTTGATGATGGAAAAGATGCAGACACTAGAAGCATCAGTTTCCGGCTCATGCAATTCCCTCACCTATGATGAAATTTGTAATGAGCCTATTCACCCATCCATTCCTATTTGACCATACCCCGTACATTGAGAAATTCCAAAGTTCAACCGCTTCAATAGAAAAGAAGATCCACAACAACATTTGGGGTCCTTTAAACATGGATGTTACCTGATTGCCCATGATGATGCTTTACTTTTGAGGACTTTCCCAATGTCCCTGACAGGACCTGCATTGGACTGGTACAGTGGACTACCAAGACACTCCATCTACTCATTCAATCAATGTATCCCAAGCCTTCCTAGATCACTTCTCCATCAACATTGTTAATAAAGTTACCATGATAGATCTTTATTCCACATGACAGTATGACGATGAGTCTATCGCTGACTTTTTCACTTGCTGGTCGCAGTCTCATTAACCAACTCACATTCCAATTACCTCAAAACGAGCTTATAGAACTATTTACTCGAGCATGTTCTGTTCTAGACACATCTCACCAACCCTATAGGTGAAAATTTTTCACACTTTTGATGAGGCTTTCACCTTGGCACGAAAATTGGAAAGTCATGTGCTATCAAAGAAAATAAGATTCAACTTCATAATAAGAACATCACGTTCATATCAAATGATGTTTCTTCGTCTTTGAAACCCCAAAAAAACTATTCAAAGCCCAAAGGGTATGCTAATGCCATAGTTCTCAAAGCTGGTACCCCTCATCAATCAAACCCAGCCAAACCCCCTTCTAATCTCTTACCTATCCAAGCTTTCTAGTTTAGACAAGAACAACAAAAGTACACTTCCTTAGGAGAATATTATTCTTCCATTTTGGAAAATCTTGTCTAAAGCTGGTGCCATTACCATTCCACCTACAAAATGGCCATTACATACTAGTCCTTTAAACTTTGGGTGACCTACCTAATGGTTCTCATGATTTTGAAGCTTTTCATGTTTGAAGGCTTTCCCAATGTCATCTGATTCACCTATATAGTGGAAGTAAATGGACTACCAATTGAGACTCCATATTACTCATTCAATAAAATGCCCAAGCCTAACCAAATCTTTTCTCTTTAAAATGGTTAAGAAGATTACCATGATAGATCATGCCCTTCTTCCACACAAGCAGTATGACCTCAAATGATTGATAGATTGCTGACTTCCTCGCTCGCGGTGGTGCTAGCCTCATGATATACCAGCTCACTTTCCAATTACCTCATTCTCCTGCTCCATAGCTATAACTTAGCTCTACGCTCCCCTACATGTGCTAGACACATCTCACCAACCCTACAGGTGCAAACTTTTCATACTTTTGACAAGGAATTCACTATGGAATGGAAATTGGAAATTCATGATATCGTCCAGAAAAGAAGATTCAACTTCATAACAAGAACATTGCGTTCAAATCAAATGATGCTTCTTCATCTTTGAAACCCTAAAAAAACTATTCAAATCCCAAAGGGTCTAGCTAATGTTGTAGTTATCAAAGTTGGTCTCCCTCATCAATCAAACCCAGCCATGTCAGTACCTTCTAATCTCTCTCTTGTCCAAGCTTTCCATACTTTAGATGAGAACAAAAAAAGTACACTTCCCTAGGAGAATCTTATTCTTTTGTTTTGGAAAATCTTGTTAAGGCTGGTTTCATTACCCTTCCACCTATAAAACCGCATAATGGTTTCAAACTTGAGTGACCCTTGCCTAGGTTGTATACGGAACACAACTTTTGTAACTATCATCGTGTCAAAGGTCACAATGACAATAATTGCATCACCTTCAAGAATATCATCTAAGAAATGATAGAAAATGGAGATCTAGTCTTGGATAGCCCAAATACACCCGCTAACCAAAACCTACATATCTTCAAGAATCCATTCCCTAATCATGCCCCATCTTTTGACCAAGCTGGTGATACCTCAAACAATGATAGCAATGTCCCACCTAAGGTCCACACTATTTTCAATGATCATACCAGTTGCTTCCCAATTTCCTCATGTTCCTTCCATAGATGAAATTTTAGCCCACACTCCCCTACCTGGGAACACCAAATATATTTCATCTACTCCTATACCCACAGAGGTACCCCCCTTCATGTTCACCTTCATCATTGGATGAGCCTATAACCCAGCACACCTTACATTTGACCCCTCAAAATTCTTAGCAATTGTCAGTGACACCTCTCCTACTCATAGAAGATGCGGATTCACCACCTACACCAACACAAGGAGAGTACTACTTTGGCTGGCCCATCCTCTCCTCTACCCATGGAGGATACTATATAAGTACCACCTACCTGTAGATTGGTGACCATTCACCATTAGACCTTTAAGATCCCATTGATCTTATTTCAGCTCTCTTACCCACAGAGTCCGAGGCTAACCATTTCCTGTATCTCAAACACGTTTTACGAGGATTTCCACTCGGTCCACATCGATCCACCTACAATCAGTATCATTCTCATGCTTGGCCTGATCACCTGGACTATGTCGATAGAGCCTTACTTTAGGGGATGCGTCTTCTACTTCCTTGTTTCAACACAAATGCAGTTTTCACCCACTGACACCTCCACTATCTATCCAAAAGTGTTTTGGACTGACCAAACCAAACATACAATCATGACTATTGCAATACCTTCCATGACACCACCCATGGCCCAACTCACACCTCTTCCCATAGCCCAACATGCACCTACACCCAAACAAACCCACCGCCTATATCATCACCCTTGTCTAAACCTATCACTACCTTAGGGGTCATACCAACAGCTAGCCTTACTCACCCACCCATCAAATTAGATTTAGCTACATCTTCCAAAACTAGCACCAAACTTAACCCAGCCCCTAAAAAGAAGATCCAATCTCCTAGGATCTCATACCCCAACCTCGCCTACCACACCCTTATCACCTTCACCCCTTCCATCCATCCTAGGACCTCACCCCTCGACCCTAGCCAAGAAACCCCCATCCACCAGTAAACCAAGAATGCAACAACCCATTTCCCCATCATAGACCTCTAATATACCCAAGTGACCCACACAACCTCCGCCCTCACTCGTAACCTTCTTACCACCCATACCTCCAATACCGTCAATAACTTCTTCACTACCCATGACACTTCCTTCTCTTTCACTCATGCCTCCTACCCAACCCGCACCACCTACCTCCACAGCACCTCGGTTACCCCCATGGGTAACCTGCCCTCTTCCACCATCTACTTTTTCCTCCACATCTCATACACCCGTATCACCTTTACCCAAAAATATGCAACCTAAAGCTAAAAATTTACTACCCTCCAATAAGGTAGTTAAACCAACCAAACCTTCCATTTCCAGTTCATCTACCATGCCCCTACCCAAGCAGATACAACCAACACCTAAGACCACACCACACACCAAACTAGTAGCCCAACCTACTCCCCCTCTTGTAAATACCTCTTCCTCCATAATCAGCCGCACCTATACCCAAACCCACATTCACCTCCCATTGTGATCCATTAGCAGGATCCTATGCCAAAATCCTAACCAATCTCCTCGAAACTTCTGTCATCACATTACCACCTCTTAGACCTTATGACCCACTCAAACCCAAACCAAAAGGGTTTGACGAAACCAAAATTTGCACCTACCATCATGTGTGCCAGGACACGATGTAGAGAACTGTAAGGCTTTGAAAACCACTCTTGTCTAATTGTGTCCTCCTGAAGAAAAATTTGATGATGATGATCTTCTTGATGAGGACCCCATTTCACCTTCACCAATTTCCACAGATCTTCTCATCATTGCCTACTTAGATGACCAAAATCTCCACCCCCACAACTCTTTGATCCATCCCCGAGATTCAAAATTAACATGGTTCGCATAAGAGAGTTGGCCAAACCACCACCCAAATGCCAATGCACCCCTACTCATCTCACAAGGCTCGTATCCACCTCTAGGGTTTTGTCCCTCTTGCCACTATACCTTCCATGACACACCCTCTTCATCCACCTCCCCTCAGATTAACATGATCAACATTGCCACCCGTGCTTAGAAAGGAAAGGGAAAGGAGAAAGCAAGTGGCCCATCAACCAACCCTATACCCAATATACCATCTACACCCACACCCAAAGTCATCATTCGAGGTCCTGCATATCCCATTTCCGATGGGGTCACACATCGCACAATGCTAAAACAACTACACCAATCCCCCCTCAAAATGTCTTTATATGACCTCTTCCAAACCTTAGATTCACATTGTCAAGCCCTCATGGAGGTCCTTCAATCTATCAAAGTTTTACCAAATGACCCCACACTTGTGGCCTCCATCATTACCCCTCACCACGTAGCCTCTCTCACTAGGTCTTCACCTTCCTCTACACCTCCACCCACTCACCAAGTGGCCACCCTTAGCTTTTAGATTAAGAGATCACTCCCTTCCAGTCTAATGACCCTGACCCCACTCTTTTCATCTCCTATCTTTATTGATAATATATGCATATGATGTGTTATGATCGATGGTGGTGCTAGCATTAACATCATCTCCTCCCATGCGTATGACCAAATGTAAATACTTGCCAATTACATGTATGGTAACCCTCGTTATGTTGTGTTCCTTCAATGATGCCATGACCTCTACACTAGGTACCGTTGTTCTCCATGTCCACATAGGTCCCCGCACCATCCCAAAACTTTTCTATGTCCTAGAAGGGGAGTTCCAGTATAACTTGCTACTTGGTCAACCTTCGATCCATGCTATGGGTTGTGTCCCTTCTGACGTTACTTTGATGCCTCAAATTTTAACATGAGGGACATAATTACACCATCCTAGCCGACCCCTCACCTTTCAAGACCTGTAACATGCTATATCGACCCAATGATGTGCTTGTACCAATCAAGGCATCCACCACCAAAATCACTTCACCTTCACCCATGAGCCCATCCACTAAAATTTCCACTACTTCTGTTGCATCTAACCTTTTTATCCCTACTACAGCTGTAGCCTCTACCACTAGCACCCATGTCTCCCCTTCATCTAGCGAACCATCTATACCCGCTACCCACATACCAACTACTGATCCCTTAGAAGGTGTTTTTCAATGCCTCACTCTGGGGGAATACCGCCTATACAATATTGATACCTTCCTCACCCCACAAGAGTATGGGAATCTACATCAACACCCCAGTTATGACATTCACATTGGTGACATTTTCCCTTATGGCCCTCCCTACCTTCACACCAATAAAACATATGGGGGACTTGATATGGCCACCTATAAACCCAAACCTCCATCCCAAACCCAACCATTTTCCTTTGACCTACACTCCCTCACTAACCATCATTTCACTCACACTTTCCTCCACCAGTGCTTGTGGAAAGGATTTGGCTTCAGTTTTTATAAACAAGGCTACCACACTGTCATCTCATATACCTCTCGTAAACACAATGACCGTAGTTGCATTGGTTTTGATGCTCCATCCTTCTAAGAAGGTTTGCGTCGACCTTATTCAGGATGAGAAATATTCCCCTTCTCATTCACCAAGATTACCATCCTCACCCACAGAGTCCATAGATCCTGAATCTATACCTCCTAACTTTTTTTTTGTTAACACCATTTCCTTGGGACCGCTGACCTATCAACGCAATGGTGAGGCTCCCTCTTCTCTCTCATTCCTGTATCCTGACATGATCGATGACAATACACCTTCAATTAATGTCATTCAATGTCAGAACAATGAGTCCATCCTCACCTACCTTGGTGTAGAAGACTCTTATATTCACCGTTCGTTTACCCTCCGAGACGCAAACCATGTTGAACGAATCGACCATCAAAATCAATATTAATACTCAGGACAACTCACACATTCTAAAGATCAGCCAATCCTTAGACGCTATTAAACAAGAAGCCTTCACCTCTTTCCTTCAGGACCATAGTGACCCATTTGCTTGGTCCTATGCTGATATACCTAGTATCGATCCTAAAATCATGGTTCACAATATCGTAGGCATTCCTGATGCCAAACCTATCCAAAAAAAGCTGCGGAAAATGCATCCTCACATTGCTCTTATGATGGTCAAAGAAGAGCTTTAGTGCCTTCTCTTGGTTTCCTTCATTCTACCCATTGATTATCCCCAATGGATTTCTAACATTGTTACTGTCATGAAACCGACAAGGGGACTTTGCATTTGCACAGATTTTTGTGACCTCTCCATCACCTATCCCAAAGATAATTTCCCACTACCAAGCATTGACCAACTAGTTGATCTCACTACTGGCCATGAAATGTTATTGCTCATGGACGGTTTCTTGGGCTACAATTAAATATTACTAGCTCCCGAGGATCAACACAATACTACCTTCATCACCCCTTGGGGGACTTTCTGCTATCGAGTCATGCCCTTTGGTCTCAAGAACGCTGGTGATACATATTAGTGGGCCATGACTTACATCTTCCATGACATTATACATCGCATATTGGAGGATTATGTAGATGATCTACTTTCCAAATCCAAGCATCAAACTGAACATCTACCCATTCTTAAAGTCATCTTTGACCACCTCATCAAATATTTTGTTTGTCTTCAACCAAAAAAATGTGTCTTTGCAGTACTTTCCAGGAAACTCCTAGGTTTTATCATTTCTTTACATGGCATAGAAGTCGGTCCTACTAGATTCAAGGATATCCTTGAAATGCTACCACCTGCTAATATCTGTCAACTTTGCAACCTATAAGGAAAATTGCAATCAATTCATCATTTTATCTCCCAGCTTTATGACCACTGTTAACCATTCCATCATCTTCTCAAGAAAGATGTTTCATTCAAATGGGATGATGACTACCATAAATCCTTGGAAGCCTTGAAACAAAACCTACTTCAACCACCAATGCTCATTCCTCCTAACGATGACCAGCCCTTCTACCTATATATTTTGCCACTAACCAATCTCTAGGTGTCATGCTCACTCATCGCGATGACCAACACCGAGAGCAAATGGTTTATTACATAAGTCATACCCTTCTTGACTATGAAACTAGATATACCCACACCAAAAAAACTTTACCTAGCCTTATTTTTTGTCACCCACCAAACTCTGCCATTACCTACTCAACCACAAAACCTTTGTCATTACTAATACCGACCCATTACACTACATGTATGCCAAACCTTATCAAAATCAACATGTCGCACACCTAGCTTATGCTTCTGGCTGACCTTGACCTCGAATTCATCCATCAAAAGTCCATCAAAGGCCAAACTATCACCGACCAATTGGCCGACATACCCATTTCTAGGGAACAACCCGTTGTAAATATCTTCCCCCCCGGGTAGATATAGACAAGCAGAAGGATATAGAAATCAAAGAAGCTTAAATCCCTGACATTCAAAAGGCACATAGAAGTGGCGCACGACAATGGATGTCGACAAGGAAAATAGTGTGCCCAAGGTGCATAGAAGTGGTACATGACAATGGATGTTGACAGGGAAAATGGTGCGCCCAAGGCACACAAAAGTGGCACACGACAATGGATGTCGACAAGGCAAAAGGTGAGCCCAAGGCACACAGAAGTGGCACACGACAATGGATGTCGATAGGGAAAACGGTGCGCCAAAGGCATATAGAAGTGGCGCATGACAATGGATGTCAATAGGGCAAACAGTGCACCCAAGGCACACAGAAGTGGCACATGACAATGGATGTCGATAGGGCAAACGGTGCACCTAAGGCACACAGAAGTGGCGCATGACAATGGGTGTCGACAGGGCAAACGGTGCGCCCTTGGCACACAGAAGTGGCGCACGACAATGGGTGTCGACAGGGCAAACAGTGCGCCCTTGGCACACAGAAATGGCACACAACACATAGTTTCGACAGGGTAAAGGATGCCCCCTCTTGGCACATGGAAGAGGATGTTGACACACACATGGATGCGCCAAGGTGCACCTATCAGGAGGGGCAACATTTTGAGCGCTGACAGGAAGCAAACCCTGGCACGGATATTCAGATGGCCATAACTTTTGACTGGGAGCTCAGATTCATGCAAGGTTGGAATTTTTGGAAATCTTACGAGGTCCTCTATCCAACTAAAACTAGATAATCTTTAATTGGGTGAGAAAAATTTCTTAAAAATGCAAAATATAGTTTGCCACTTTTGGGTTCACTAGGGTTCTCACCTACCATCATTATGAGATGAATTAAATGGCATCTGGAGGTGGTTGGATAGATTTCGAATTCCTCTCTATTTTCTCTCTCATTCTTCCTATAAATTGTAAGGAGGGGGCTTCTTTCAAAAGGTTGGACATTCTTTTTTTGCCCCTCCCTTCTTCTCTTTGGCAGGTGAACTTGTGGAGTTAAAACCTCCCATTTGAAACTATAATACAACCTTGCCTCTTGGCATTTTGCAGTGTGTTGTATCAATCTTTGGAGCAAATTAATGCATGTCTGTGGATGATTCTCAACCATATCTGTATTCATTTACATCCCCTTGATCTTTCACTATGGATCTGGCTATCTGTGCATGATCTTGCATTGCATTTTAATGGTCTGTGTTTATTTGGCAAGATAGGTGTTCTTCATTCCTCAGTGCATCACCTTTGTAGTTTAGGTTTTTATTTTATGCATTTTCTTACCCTGTCTCCTTGGAAAGTTAGATTAGGTTTTTGGTAAACCCTCTACATTTTCTACATGTGCATCTAAACAGAGGAATAGGAACCAGGCCTTCATCCGGAGAGCTTTTCCGTTTTCGCAATGTCCCACACTTGGGAAAAGCTCCATGTTATGCAATCGTACTGAGAGTATCAACCCATCATGTTGCAGGCATTCAGGGGTGCTGCGATTTGACACCAACAGTTTTGGCACTCCTAGTGGGACCAAGAGGTCATTCCACAGATTTGAAGGAACTTTCAAGAAATTCAGACTTAAAAATTACAGGTTTTACAGTTTCAGTTTTTTCACCTTCCAGGCTGAACTTTGAAATCAATTTTCAAGGACTTAACTTGCTCGAAACAAGTCAAAATTTCACCAGTTGATAGATCAGGGGATAATCTTCAAAAGGGTATTCTTAGATTTTTGAGATTTTGACCTTCAAAATTTCATGGTTTTTTATTTTCAGATTTCAAGTTTTCAGAAGTCTGGCATTTTTGGGTTTTTGAGACTGTCATTCCAAATCAAATTCCAAACTCTAAAATCTCAAAAATACAGGTCTAGTGTGTAACTTGGTAGAAATCTACCTTTTGAGGCTCATTTTTTCTAACACATCTGGCGACTCCGAAGGGATAGAATTCAGCGGTGTAGCAGCAAAAGTTGCCCAAGCATATGAGAAGAATTCAAACCAGGTCCAATACTCGAGAAGAGGGGCTATTTGTCCACTTGCAACTTTCACCAGGTAGAGGAAAGAGAGGAAGAAGACCACAAAGATCACCATCTCCACCTAACAGGACTTTGTCTACACCTCCACCTGGTAGGCCTTTTCTCGCATCGACCAGGGTTCTTAGGCCAATCATAATGGCACATCTACCACCGAATCCCTTTGTCAATTTCACAGGTAGTAGTCCACTTGCCCTAAATGCTCAGAATCAAATTCCAGTTGCAACACTAAAGAATATACCCTATTTCACGGAAGAAAATCATACTACTCCTATTGATCACATCCAGGATATTGCTAATGCATGTGCAATTCATGAAATAAATGAAATGGATGTTGCAGTCAAGTTGTTGGCTTCATCTTTCAAAGGTAAGGCCTTACAATGGTTTAGGAGCCTAGCAGCAGGGTCTATTATAAATTGGAACCAACTTTGTTCAGCTCTTTGCAACCAATTCGGGGAGAGGGTGGACAATTTATCTTTATTGGAACAACTGACAACAATCAAAAGGGCTCCTAATGAACAAATGATAGATTTCAACTTCAGATTCCAACGGACATGGGACAGGATTCCAATAGACATTAGACCAACCGCCGAAGGAGCATTCCTTTATTTCTTAAAGGCTATAAATTCAAACATAGCCACGATGATCCAATCAATGGGAGGGACAACGCTGCCAGGGGCCTATGACACAGCTATCAGAGCAGAGAACTATTTGATCCAAGCTGGCAAGCTTGCACCAAGGCCACCAATGCCTCTTTATCTAGATATGGGAAATCCTACAACCAGTCAAGCACCAGAGTTGAATCCCATTCCAACTCCTAAAAATCAAAGTAATAATGAGGCGTCGACTTCTTCAAATACTTCAAAGGAATTGCAGGAGGTCATGAAACAACTGCAGAACCTTGGAAATGAGCTAGTGACTATCAAAAGATAGAAAGCTCAAAGTGCTATACCGTATCAGCCTCAAGCACAGTACCAAGCTAGGCCCCCATACCAACAAAATAGACTGCCACCTCAGGCTACAAATCAAAACCAAAACCAAGGACAACCTCAAGCTGCCAGGCCATTTCAACCGTATGATCCAAATGCAATGACGTCCTCAAGAGCTATGGTCCCGACACAAAATAACATGGCACAAGAATACGACTGGTGTTACCCTTGCAATCTACCCCACAATCAGTCAACGTGTTTCAATGGTGCACTAAATCAGGCTTTGATGGTGCAAACCATTAGTGTGCCTCAAGAACCAAACCAGGAGGATAATCAATAGCAACAAACGCAACAAGAAGGACCTCCAACAGAAACCACATTGGCCAATTGGCAAACGGGAGACTTCTGTGGAGTTAACCAACAGCCTTTTCAAGGCGTGGCTGCTAACACACGGTCAAAGAAGATAAATATAGGAGAGGGACAACCATGTAATCCAGTTGTTTCTTAGTCCAATCCTACACAACAAGGGGTCAATAGACCAAACGCAGCTCCAAATGTGCAAAATCAGCCTAAGGTACCTGTTGTAGCAACACATGCACCTGTTCAAGCTCCATAAAAGGTTGCGCCAAACAAGGGACAGCAAAAGGACAATTTATTCCCCTTCAACATCATTGATCAAATGAAGAAGACACATGTGAACATTTCCATGTGGGAATCACTTGCGATCCCAGGGCAACGAGATTTATTGCAAGCTGCAATGGCTAATTGGTCTGCCATAAATGTATCAAACCAGGGACATGAGAAAGTTCTCACTAATGTAGTGCAACATGATGGGGGCCAGAAAAGGAAAAATTTGAAGCCTCCACCATTCTATGTTTTGTTAATTGTTGGAAACCACTTGGTACACAACTGCATGGTAGATTCAGGGGCAAGTAGTTCAGTA
This sequence comes from Taxus chinensis, assembly GCA_019776745.2. Taxonomy (NCBI): domain Eukaryota; kingdom Viridiplantae; phylum Streptophyta; class Pinopsida; order Cupressales; family Taxaceae; genus Taxus; species Taxus chinensis. Next base: position 897,565,556 of record CM034148.1, read on the forward strand.
ATGCCAAAGCAAATAACGGATCAACTGGGTTTGAAGTATGAGCCAGTGCTAAAAGGAGTAGTGTAACTAGATGGAATGACAATAGGAATAGTTGGGGTCATCAAAGGGTTAAGCCTAACACTACATTCCTGTCCTAATGTTACAGTTCTACAAGATGTGTCTGTGATTGACCTTCTGCCACTCTTTGCGTTGTGTCTATCAAGAGACTTCACTGCAAAAATCGGTGGATATTTATCTGCAGATTGGTCATACATGATTTTTAGGACAAGGTATGGAGCCAAAGCAACAATCAGGTTAGAACCAATTGCCAATTTCCATATTGAGCCTCATGTACCAAATCCTATCAATGCAAATTGCTTGGCTTTTGATCAGGAGGAGTGTTCAAGTGATCTAGAAACAGGTACTAAGGTCGAGGGAATTCCTGATTTAACTTTGGATGAATGGGCAAACAAGATTCATGAATTTGACCCATACAAGGAAATTAAAGAATCTGAATTGGGCGTGTATTGTATACACGAAGAAAATTCACCCATTCCCGACATCATTCAGCTTGAACAAAAGGATGAAAACAAAGTTTGGAAATTATTTTTCGATGGTTTGAGAAGCAGACAAGGTGCTGGAGGTGGTGCAATGTTGATTTCACCACAAGACATCAAATATTTTTTAGCTTTTCGTTTCCAGTTATCCTGTTCAAACAACATGGCTGAATACGAAGCATTGATTCATGGAATTCATTGGACCAGGAAAAGGGGCATAAAGAACTTGCAGGTGTTTGGAGATAGTGAGCTAATCATTAACCAAGTTAGGGGACAACATGCTACAAAGAATGACTTGCTGAGGAGCTACAAGAATAGGGTATGGGACCTCATTGAGGATTTCGAAGCTTTCAACATTATGTCCATACCCAGGAAGAAAAATGAAGTCGCAGATAGGCTCGCAGCAGTTGGAGCAACGTTTGATGTGTTTGACAACATCAGAAGGGGAAAAACACAGCCACATATCCATGTGATTGTGAGGCCAGCAGTTCTAGATAATAACACAAGTTGGTAGGTGTTTGAGAACGATCAACAGATCGTCAATTTCTTACAAGAAGAGGCTGAATTCTCAGCTAGGAATCATGACAGATTAGAGCAGCAGTATGGGGATCAAGTAGTGCAACTGCGGACAAACAAGCTTCCTAAGGTTTTAGTAACATTGGAGTCTATCTTCAACCCTAACGACCAGTTCCGTAAGGAAAAGGCTAACATACAGGTCAAGAGAGAGGATTCAGAGCCAATTCCGGTTAGGGAAGGCAAAACACTTCAAATTGGTAAAGTGGCCACTGAGCAGGAGAAATCAGATTTCATACAGCTTTGCCAAGAATTTCCAGATGTCTTCACTTGGAGCTATGAAAACTTAAGAGGATTTGATCCAAATTTGGCACAACATACCATAGAATTGGATCCAGATGCTAAGCCCATCAGGCAGAAGCAGAGACCAGTCAACCCTCACATTGAACCTCTAATGAAGAAAGAGCTAAATAAGCTAATAGAGGCAAGCATTATTTTCTCGATCAAGCACTCAAGCTGGGTTGCAAACTTGGTTCTAGTCAGGAAGAAGAGTGGAGAAATCAGGTTGTGTGTGGATTTCTGAGACCTAAACAGGGCATCTCTCAAAGACCATTACCCACTTCCTTCAATGGAAAAAATATTGCAAGTAGTATCCAGTTCAGAGAGATTCTCTCTCCTAGATGGCTACTCAGGGTACAATTAGGTGATGGTGAAAGAAGATGACCAATTCAAGATGGCTTTCACCACCAAATGGGGGACCTATGCCTACAAGAAGATGCCATTTGGGCTATCAAATACTGGGGCCACTTTCCAAAGGGCAATGGATATGGCATTTAAGGGGTTGATCAATAAAATAGTTTTGATATATCTTGACAACATCACTATATTCTCAAAAAATGCAGCGGATCACCTCTGTCATTTGAGGCAAGTATTTCAGAGATGTAGAAGATTTGGGGTATCATTGAATCCCAAAAAATGCATATTCTTGGCTCACAAGGGAAAACTTCTAGGCCATATTGTTTCAAAGGAGGGGTTGATGATTGACCCAGAAACAGTTGAAGCAATTCGAGCATTGTCATTGCCAAGTCACAAGAAGGCTCTTTAAAGCTTCTTGGGAAGGATGAATATTGTCCGCAGATTTGTTCCAAATTTTGCTGCTCTTGTGAAGCCAATAACGCTGATGTTAAAGAATAATATGGCATTTAAGTGGACATCTGAAGGAAAGGCAAGTTTTGAGGCAATAAAAGAGGCTATATCCCAAGCTCCGACTCTCGTCAATCCAGACTTCTCCAAGGACTTCATGTTATATGCCTTTGGTGGTGGGGACACGATTTCTGCAATCCTGGTACAACAAAACGAAGGAGGATTAGAACAACCAGTTGCTTTCTTTAGTCAAGGCTTGGAGGAATAGGAAACTAGGTACTCTTTCATTGAAAATCATGTCCTTGCAGTAATCAGGAGCTTAAAGAAATTCAAGCACCTAGTCTCAAACAACAAGATCCAATTATTGGTCTCTCATGCGGGAGTCAGGGATTTCCTTCTAAACAAGGATCTGAATGAGAAACGTGCAGGATGGATAACTTGTGTCATGGAATATGACATTGAGATCAAGGTCACCAAACTAGTACGTGGGAAGGGAATATGTGAACAGCTAGCCTTGAGTCAACAAGTTGAAGCAGGTGATGAAAAAGAAACTACCTTGGTACTACAGGATGATCAAGAACAAGAAAATGATGATGTGCCTACTCCTTTTTGGACTCAGAATATGATACACTTCCTACAGACAGGCCTATGCCCCCCAGAAATGAGCAAAGCGAAGAGGAGATACTTCAAATTACAAGCCATTCCATATGTGCTTGTTGATGGTATTTTGTTTAAGAAAGACATCAATGGAGTTCTATTGAGGTGCATTGGGACAAATCAAATTAAAAGGGTGTTACGAGATTTTCACGATAGAGATTCTAGAGGACATTTCACCCCACGAGTAACAACTCTCAAGATAATGAAGGCAGGGTATTATTGGCCGACAGTCTTCAGTGACTGCTATACATGGATAAGAAAGTGCAAGAAATGTGCACTCTTCACAGGCAAAGAAAGACTAGCAGCACTTCCATTGCACCCAATTCTAGTTGACCAACCATTTATGCAATGGGGATTGGACTTCGTCGGGGTCATCAATCCAAACTCAAGCCAAGGCCACAAGTGGATTCTCACGGCAATGGACTATTTCACCAAGTGGACCGAAGCAGCAGCGCTCAAAGAAGCAAATGAGTCTAACATACTAGACTTTTATGAAGGAATAGTGACCAGGTTTAGTGTGCCGGCCACTATCATATCAGATAATGCATTGGCATTTATAGGTTCCAAGATTACAGAATGGGCTGTCAAGAATGGAATCTATTTGAGAACCTCTTTAAATTATTACCCGCAGGGTAATGGACAGGCAGATTCCACGAACAAAAATTTGCTAAGAATCATCAAGAGGACTCTGGATGAAAACCAAAGAACATGGCATACCAAGCTAAAATCAGCATTATGGGCTGACAGAATAACACCAAAGAGGTCTACAGGTAATTCCCCTTACAAGTTGGTCTATGGAAAAGAGGCAGTATTGCCTATATCATTAGAACTGCCTACATTGGAGTTCATGAAGCAGTTGGAGTTGGCTGAGTTCGAACCAATGGAGGCTAGGTATGCAGAGTTGATGGAATTGGAAGAGATTAGAGAACATGCAGTTCAAATAATTGAGAAAGATCAGGCCTTAGTAAAAAGATGGTTTGATAAGAAAGCAAAAGCAAGGACCTTCCAGGAAGGGGACCTAGTTCTGAAATGGGATGCAAATCGGGCAAAACCAGGAAGGCATTCCAAGTTTGATGCCATTTGGAGTGGCCCCTACATGGTCACGAGATGTAAAAGTAGTAATGCCTTCCAATTTTCTACTTTGGATGGAGGAGAACTCCCTATTCCGGTTAACGGAATCTATCTTAAACATTGCTACTAAAAGGAAAAGGTTTACCCTTGTAAATATTAGCCTAGTTTTCAATTCCTCTAAGTGCTTATGCTTCTGGCTGACCTTGACCTCGAATTCATCCATCAAAAGTCCATCAAAGGCCAAACTATCACCGACCAATTGGCCGACATACCCATTTCTAGGGAACAACCCGTTGTAAATATCTTCCCCCCGGGTAGATATAGACAAGCAGAAGGATATAGAAATCAAAGAAGCTTAAATCCCTGACATTCAAAAGGCGCACAGAAGTGGCGCACGACAATGGATGTCGACAAGGAAAATAGTGTGCCCAAGGTGCATAGAAGTGGTACATGACAATGGATGTTGACAGGGAAAACGGTGCGCCCAAGGCACACAAAAGTGGCACACGACAATGGATGTCGACAAGGCAAAAGGTGAGCCCAAGGCACACAGAAGTGGCGCACGACAATGGATGTCGATAGGGCAAACGGTGCGCCAAAGGCATATAGAAGTGGCGCATGACAATGGATGTCAATAGGGAAAATGGTGCACCCAAGGCGCACAGAAGTGGCGCATGACAATGGATGTCGACAGGGCAAATAGTGCACCCAAGGCACACAGAAGTGGCGCACGACAATGGGTGTCGACAGGGCAAACGGGTGCGCCCTTGGCACACAGAAGTGGCGCACGACAATGGGTGTCGACAGGGCAAACGGTGCGCCCTTGGCACACAGAAATGGCACACAACACATAGTTTCGACAGGGTAAAGGATGCACCCTTGGCACATGGAAGAGGATGTTGACACACACATGGATGCGCCAAGGTGCACCTTCAGGAGGGGCAACATTTTGAGCGCTGACAGGAAGCAAACCCTGGCGCGGATATTCAGATGGCCATAACTTTTGACTGGGAGCTCAGATTCATGCAAGGTTGGAATTTTTGGAAATCTTACGAGGTCCTCTATCCAACTACAACTAGATATCTTTAATTGGGTGAGAAAAATTTCTTAAAAATGCAAAATACAGTTTGCCACTTTTGGGTTCACTAGGGTTCTCACCTACCATCATTATGAGATGAATTAAATGGCATCTGGAGGTGGTTGGATAGATTTCGAATTCCTCTCTATTTTCTCTCTCATTCTTCCTATAAATTGTAAGGAGGGGCTTCTTTCAAAAGGTTGGACATTCTTTTTTTGCCCCTCACCTTCTTCTCTTTGGCAGGTGAACTTGTGGAGTTAAAACCTCCCATTTGAAACTGTAATACAACCTTGCCTCTTGGCATTTTGCAGTGTGTTGTATCAATCTTTGGAGCAAATTAATGCATGTCTGTGGATGATTCTCAACCATATCTGTATTCATTTACATCCCCTTGATCTTTCACTATGGATCTGGCTATCTGTGCATGATCTTGCATTGCATTTTAATGGTCTGTGTTTATTTGGCAAGACAGGTGTTCTTCATTCCTCAGTGCATCACCTTTGTAGTTTAGGTTTTATTTTATGCATTTTCTTACCCTGTCTCCTTGGCAAGTTAGATTAGGTTTTTGGTAAACCCTCTACATTTTCTACGTGTGCATCTGAACAGAGGAATAGGAACAGGCCTTCATCCGGAGAGCTTTTCCGTTTTCGCAATGTCCCACACTTGGGAAAAGCTCCATGTTATGCAATCGTACTGAGAGTATCAACCCATCGTGTTGCAGGAATTCAGGGGTGCTGCGATTTGACACCAACACAACCCTCTAACTTTGACTTTCTGGATGAGTCTATTGCTACTCTTTCCCTAGACGAACCCGCTTACCAAATCACACTCTTCTTCGATGGCTCCAAGTGTCAGCATGGGGGTGGGGCTACTGTTATCCTCATTCTTCTTGATGGTTAACCTATGTCTTTATCTTTCAAACTCAATTTTGATTGTACAAACAATATTGCTGAATACGAAGCACTCATATTGGGTCTCCAGTCTACTTATGATTTATATGTTAAGTCAATCAACATGTTTGGTAATTCTCAATTGGTCATAAACCAATTCAATGGTATATACCAGTGCTGTAATGAGATAATTCAAAAGTATAAGATCATGTGGACATACTTTTGACCACCTTCAACCATTATGCCCTTCAAACCACCCCACATTCTACCAATAAATTTGCAAATACCATGGCCTACTTGGCTTCTCAGATACTTGCTTTTCCCGCTGACTCTTAAATCTTTGTCACCATACAAAGACTACAATCACCCTCTTATTTACCTTGTGAATGCTCCTAACATAAGTGACCTTTGGTATACGTAATACACAAACTATCTTTCCCCCTCCATTTTACCTACAAATCTCACTTGTAATGAACAACGTGCCTTCCTTAAAAGTGTCTCACGTTATTTCATCATGGGTGGTCTTTTTTACAAACACGGTTTCGACAGCATTCTCTTGCGATGCATTACTAGTTTTGAAATTCCTTACACCATTAAGGAAGTTCATGATGGGATTTTTGGAGGCCACTTTAGTGGTCTTGCTGTCGCAAAATGCATTCTTTGCCTAGGCTATTACTAGCCAACCCTGAACCATGACTGTTGCGATTATGTCAAACGTTGTGTAAAACTCTAGCAACATGCTAATCTCCATCACACCCCTAGTCATTTCCTATAAGTTTTGTGAGACCTTTGGCCTTTCTCTCAATGGGGTTTGGATCTTGTCACTGACATCAAGCCCCATTCTCCACAATGCCTCCAATGGATCGTAACCACTACTAAATATTACACTAAATGGGTAGAAGACATTCCCCTCATTTCCACCAAAGCCGAGAAAATATATGAATTCATCAACCATCACATCATCTATCGCTTTGGTGTCCCTCACCGCATTATCATGGATAATGGAAAACAATTCAAAAAAAAAACTTTTGGCGTCCACCTTAATTTCTCATCACCTTATTACCCACAAACCAATGGTCAAGCAGAATCAACCAAAAAAACCTCAAACATAATTCTTATGACGGTGGTAAATGATACGGGGAAGGATTGGCATATGCACATTCCTTTCACCTTGTGTGCTTACCAAACTAGTATTCACACTTTGAGCACTACTACCCCCCCCTTTTCTCTAGTTTACAGTACTCAGGTTGTCTTACCTCTCGAAGTCCAGATTCCATCCCTCTGCATCTCACTACAAGACATGCTCAACGATGATGACTTTCTCCAAGATCATTTGGCACAACTTGAATTATTAGATGAATGTCATCTCAATGCCCTAGACCATCTCCAAATCTACCAAAAACATATCAAACATGGATATGAAAAACATGCTCACAAACGAACCTTTTAAGTCGATGACCTCATCCTAAAGGAAAATCAGCATGTAACCAAAGAGGAGAAAATTAAACGGGTAAAATTTGCTCCTAATTGGCTTGGACCCTATATAATCACCCATGCCTATAGATCAGGTGCTTATCATTTGTCTTCACCCAAAGGTAAACCTGAACTTGAGACCCTTAATGCCTTGCATCTTTAACCATTTTATTGTTGATATCAAGTCTTATATCACTTTCTGTCAAGGTACTTGTTCACCTTCCATTATTACCCATTTTGAGTATCCACGACTAAACAAAAATCATGTGATTACCTGTCACCTTTTATCCTTGTCTTCAATATGAGTACCATGGCTCTAATCATAGCATGATTCTCATGGATACTTTTCATCTTCTTCAAGATGGAATCCCATGGTCGTTCATCACTTGAAACCACCTCTTTCATAGTTAATATTTGTGTACTATGATATTGTTTTCTAAAATAGGAACCTAATTGTCCTCTATAATCTTGTCCATGACTTAAACATATAAAAACAAAAAGGGATACAACTCCTTGAGTCAAAATTTTAGAAAAATATGACTCCCTCAAAAGGGACATCTCTTCTCCATATTCTACCACTATCAATAGACTACTCCCTCGAAGGACAACTATATATGGTCATTACAAAAATATAATAAATATTCAAAAGCTTCCCGCATCGATCAACTTCACGAAGACCTCAAGGAGATAATATATTCATCCCATATAGACTTCTCGCATTGATCATTCTATTAAAAACAAACAAATCAAGAAAAATATGAAATTTTCGTCATGGACTTGCCTATTTTGGATAAGTGGTTTTCTTGTTCCGAAATACACGTCGTCGAACACTAAGTTACGCTAAACCTCTCATTCTCGCCTCCTTTTCTTTTTTGCCTAAATTCCTTATTACTCAAGGGACTTGTAGTAAACGTGACATTTCATGATCATGTGACTTTTTCTTCACCCTTACAACAATCCATTATGTAAGGCATGTAGGGTCTTATGTTCATAAGCCCATCTAGGATATGGGAGACTCATCAGGGTTCTTATCAATTAAGTAGCTCTTTTACCACCTCTTACCATTCACCTTCCTCATTACCTATTGATTATCCTATACAGGACCAGATCCTCGGCACATGTATCTAAAAATCAATCAACCATACCTATAACCTAAACTTAATCATGCCTATGACCTACATCACCCATGCCTAACACCTATCAGACCATTCTGCTATTTCACCCTAATCTTCCCTAGCTTATGGGAGAACTACATTGGCCTGAGGTCCCTTTTTCTGGGACTATGTAGGCAGCACTCTGAGAGCATGGGGCCCTTAGAGGTTAGCTCGGCCACTCTCTAACCTAACCAATTCACTTTGCCCCTTTCCTATTCACATTCTACCCTTATTAGTTTCCTTTTATATCAATAATTGGAAATTAAATCACACAAATAACAATTGCTTCACAAATTTACCATCATCACTCATACATTCATTTCATCTTGTCTACCATTTCTTTACCATTATCATACATTTTCCTAAAAAACATCTTAAAACAATCCACATCATCATTAATTACACAAATTCATGAAGTAGAAACTCACCCATGCCTAAAGCAACCTAAACTCAACCATAACTAAGTCAACCTGAGTCAATCCATGCCTATAACCTAACTCAATCCATGCTTATGACCTGACTCCATACATGCCTATGATTTGACTCAATCCATGCCTATGACCTAACTCCATCATGTCTGAACTGACCTGACTCCACCATGCCTCAATGACCCTGAATCTATCATACTTAATTCACCTAGTTTCCATCACATACACAAATAATAATGGAAATTAAAACAAGTACACCATCCATAGTATGCATATCATCATCTATAAATCATGACATCTATGTATACACACATATGTACACAGATACAAATGAATACAAAAATCTAAAAAACCCTCAAGTACATCCTCACTCTCTTTGGCACGCAGGCCGACGTATATAAAAACTAAAACAAATACATCAAAATGGAGGTCCACATGGCTATCAAGCATCATCCCACTAAATATCCTCCATATTTGTCTCCCTTGTCTCCTCCTCCTCAACTCCTGTACGACATCCTGCTAACATCTCACCACCCATCATGGGTCATGGCTGGGTCCCAGCTGGTAAATCACATGGGATTGGCCTCCATGAACTAGTGGCCTCATCCTGACCCTATCTCGGGGATCATTGGCCCCCTATTCTCTCCACACTCTGGGTGCGTGACCTGGTCCTCTCACTTGAGGGCTATTTTTCCCTGTAGTCTCCATAGGATAGAAAATTTTTCTGTGCGTCCATCAAAATATCCTAATAATACCTGGCCTTACCTAGGGCATCCCATAATCTGGGTACATGTACTATCTATGGTGGCCCCATTGGCCTCTAACCCTATGTTCCAGTACCTATCTTGAGGGACCCTGTCCCACTCCTACCTATATCTAGGTCTGAAGAGTTGTAACTTGCACCTGTGTAGTGGCCAACTGACCCTACAAACCTGTAACAGGCACCAATAGGGCAGCCACCTATATCCCATCACCATCACCATCACCACCCAATGCGGGTACATGTCCCTGTGCTATCATGGCCTGTAAACTGGCCACCTGTGCCTCTGCACCTGTCAACTGCCCCTACACCATCCCTAGCTATGTAATCAAGGTAGCCACCTACCCCTAAAGGGCATCCCTTTGAACAGTGATGGTGGCTAAATTCAGCTGCCCCGACCTCAACAGTACTACTCGTAGGTGTTGTTGGTCTGAAAATCTGTCGCTTGGGCAGATCTATGGATAAACGAGCCAGCAGTGTGTAGGGCATAGCCCCTCTTTGAGTCAGCAAAGCAAAACTGGTTTATTGCTATTCTACCAGCAGGAATCTGTACAAGTCTCACAAATTCTTCCTTCGGGGGTTTGGGATCTCATCCCAGTAGGGGTGTTTCTGACTGCGAAAAGAAAGGAAAGGAAGAGGGGATGAAGAAAGAGCAGGTCCGAAGGGAGAAAAGAAATGAATTCCAAAGCAGAAAGGTCAGAAGGTTTATGTTTTGGGATTGGTAGTAAACAGAGCCAAACCTACTTGCATAAACGAGCAAAGCAATACTGATGATAAATAAATGATAATAAAACAGAAGCAGATCCAACAGAATAAACACACAGATCTAACGTAAGAAAGATCTAATGCACATAACACATGTATTTAGCACAAAGTCTAAATATTGTATTAATATTTTCCTTCTGTTACAAAAAGCTCAAAGTATTTTCTCCTCACTTCTATTTTTCATCTGAAAGATATTCATCTATCCATAATACAACAAGTATTGGGGTATTTATAGAAGAAGGAGAGAAAAGAAGGCAAAAAGGAGCCAACAACCTATTCACAAAGATATTTACAAAATATCTAAAAGTCATGTTGACTTTTTACAACTTGATGGATGACATCATCCCATGATGCAACATGGATGATGTCATCATTTGTATCAACATACTCCAGATATTCTTGAAAAGAAAGTCAAAGAAGAGAGAGAGAGAAGAAGAAGAAGAAGAAGAAGCTACTCGTCGTCATCATCCTGCGGCCGAAAGGGGGTGGACTGCTTTTGTTGTTGCTCAGGTGACGAGATATGGAATTGAGAGTGGTATTCCATAAACTTGTTGATCATTGGCCCTAGCTGATCCTGGGAAGGATCCTTGTGCCGATCACTGATCGCCTCACAAGTCTCCCGCTCATTTATGAGTTTCTCGGGGAGCTTGGAATAGTATTTTTCTGCTTCAATGAGTAACCCAATGAAGTCTCGGCAGGCCAGCAAGTTGTTGATAGACTCTGTGTCAAAAGTGACCTCTGGCCCTATGCCTTGAGAAATGATCTCCTTGAAGATCTGAATGGTTTCCTCAGCTTTTCTTAAAGTAAAGGAAGGAGTAAGTAACCCTGGCGACATGTTAAGAATGATTCGTTCCATTTGGTGCATCGCATCCAGGCATTCTTCCTTTACTTTTTCAATCTTTTCTAGGACAAATTCCAGCTTATCCACCCAGTAGTCCAGAGTGGACATGATTTTGTTGAGGGCCCTAGGATGGCCGAAGATGCCTAACTTAACCAAATCTTCGACTGAACAATCGAACATTTGTTGGAAGGTCTCGTGCTGCAGTCTAGCATGTTCTAGCTCTTCCGATATGGGTCCCGCTAATGCTTGGAGCTCTTTATTCTCCTTATTGATGCTTAGATATAAGTTGGAGAACTCGGTGATTACTTTTTCGCTGTCTTTGAGGATTTGGCTCCTCCAAGCAGAAACGGCCATACCCTGCTCACCGATCTTTGCGTACTCATTAATTTTATCCTGGCTGAGAAGCTCAGAAGTCTCGGCAGCAGTTGTGGGAGGCATACTACCCATCTTCTGTAAGGCTTGGAGCAGATATTTGTTTTGCTCTTTTAATTGCCTTTTCTTTTCCTTTGTCTCTTGAAGCTTCTTGCAGAGGGCGTCAACTGCAGAAAGGGCCTCCCCCTGAAGGCTTTCAGAAGATGTCCCCATTGTGACTTGGGTCACTGTATAATCTGTCAGAGACAGATCCTTTTTCTCCTTGAGGGGATTGGGGTACGCGATCTCCATAACCCTCTCTCCCGCAGCACTTTGAGAGAAGCGTGTGACGGGCTTCTGCTTCTTTGCCCCCTTAGATGGGATTATAGAAAAGTCCATCAGAGTGATGGAACTTTCCTCTTTTGCTTACTTAGCTGCTGAGAGATCCAGGATGGACCTATGGGAGAAGGGCCGGAAATGGAAAAGGGGGGCAGCTACAGTAGTGGAGGGTAAAAACGTGGAGACACGTGGGGGCGGCATGGAGAGAATAGCTGAAGAAGTGTCCACGGGAGGAAGGGATACTGTAGCTGTGGAAGACATAGGAAGGGAAGGGAGCTCAGAAATGAGGGAAGAAATGGAGGAGGAAAGATCTGCAAGGGAAGAGAAGATAGACAAAGAAGCGGGGGGAGGAGTAGAAGAAGGGGGAGAGGACATGACAAAAGAAATGGCTGCTTGAGTCACTCGAGGAGGGGAAGGAAGGGAAGAAGAAGGGATAGAAGGGACCTCGGTTGCTGTAGTAATGCCGACATCCTAAGTGGATGGGCCTATTGGAACATCCTCTTCTGCTTCTTTCTCTGGCGAAGCCAGAGTTATAACCTGTTCGGGTGCGGTGGAAGGAGGACTTGTTGGAGCTTCTTCCTGAGTGGTGTTGGATTCACCCTCTATGCCTTTTTCCTTGCCTTTAGGATGTTGTTTGGATCGAGGAGGTGCGTTACCCAATGGGGAGGTTGTGAAATCAACCCTGAGGTAGATTAACCCGTTCATCCGGCACCAATGCTCTGTTCTACACAGAGTTTCCTTAACCTCAATTGTCTGAGGTGCCTTAGATATATCAATGGCTGGAAAAGGCCAATTATCCCCATCCGTGTTAGTATATACTTGGTTTATTTAATATTCCATAGTCTGGAAGCCTTTGGGGACAATTGCTACCCCATATTGGATGATTTCTACCAAGGCTAAGTGAGAATGATCCTTTCTCCTGAGCTCAACCTCATGGATGATGTCGATGTAGATGTCCTCGATCTGGGGGATGTGGATTGGATCAAGTTTCACCCTTGGCAGACAATTCCTTGGGTCGAAGGTAGGCCTGGCTAGGAAATCATGTCTTAAATTAAGCAACTCCAGCTCTGCGAACATGTCCTTTGCCTTGTGGTGGGTAAGGCATGTATATCGGCCTACTGTGAGGGGGAAAGGAGTTCCACCCTTCTTTCTTTTGAGGCACTTCTCGTGATATGTAATCAGCCGTCTTGACAGCTCCAGCAAAATCATCTTAGGCCCAACATACCTCGGCAGTCTGGTCGGCTCTCCCAAGAAGTTGCCCACCCTCAGATAGGTGAAAGTGGGAAATTGGGTGAACAGGGCCCCCCATTTCTCAGTGGATACCACTATGCTTTTGTTCGTACGACCATAAGTCATATTTGGCCTCAACAGGAAGATGATGTGATAGAAAAACACATCGTTCATTTTTGTGAATTGAGAGATGCTATTCTCTAGCCTCAATTCTGGGTAGTACTCATATATTTTGACCTGAGGCCAAACCCCACTTCGTATCAGGCCTGGGTAGTCTCTCTCTGATGCTGCAGCGTAAACAACATAGGAGTTCATGTAGAATCTCCCTGTTGTATTGAATTGTTGAAACTACTCGGAGATTGTGTTGCTTATTATTTCTCCCCAGTAAAAGCGTTGATCGGGCACATTCTTGTTCATGGTCTCTAAGTACCGCAGCATCCATTTATGGAAAAAGTGGGCGTTAGGAAACCCAAAGACCCTGCTCAGGAATGTGATGGTGTCGCTGAGCTCCTCTGAGAAGTCACTGTGGTGGATAATTTGAGGCCATCGGGTCACCACCTTTTTATTCTTCAAATAAGCCTTGTTCATCAGCTACATGCACTGATCTTCGTTATCATCCCAAGCCTTAATAGAATCCTCTCGGCTGACGGCCTGTTTCACACAGAATGTTTCATATTTTGGGAATAGAGTTGCTTCTATCCTTTCATTCCTTTTAGAAATAGATAAGGGTTAGGGCTGGGAGGAATACCTATTGAATGTCGACAGGGTGAGGCTTGCACGTACCATAGAGAGAAATCAAGTTGATTGCGAAGAACTCCTTTTTATCTTGGAAGGACTACCTGCAAATAACAATACAAGACCACCCGATTTTGATTAGACAATAAATGAGGGAACTACCTTGGGCCCAAGAAATATAAAACTTCCTTTTGAAGGTGGTCAGTTCCCCTTTTAATACAAATTAACAGAAATGATAACAAAGAAAGCTATTGCAAAATCACAATTTAGGTACCTCGTTACAAAGCAATAGAGGCTAAACTATCAATAATAAAGAGTCACGTTGTTTGTTCGGTTACTGGTCATTGATACATTCAGGTTGAGTTACAGGGATAAACCAGACTGGACCTGAGGTTGTTAGGTGACAAATAGGCGAGAGGAAGGTTTTGGGGTATAAGTCACATTGACCGATGCCGGTCACTGGATAACCGACCGCGGTTAGAGAACCGCTACCCGTAGGGGATAACCGACACCGGTAGGGTCAGTAATCTAGGTGCTTCTGGATAGAGGTTGGTTTCAGGGTGATTGTGGGGTTATTAAGACTAGTGGATGGCTGAGGGGAATAGTCAGAGGACAGGGAAGACTCAGAGTGTGATAAAATGGTCTTCTGGGCAATACAAGGATGTATGGATGAAGGTTAAGTGTAGGGTGCTGGTAGGTGGTAGATCTAGGAATGAGTTTATAATTACTATCAATCCACATGCTCAAGAAATGGTGCTTAGAAACATAAAAGACACTGCTTACTCATTCCTGATGAAGATGCAGGTTCCACGACTGTGATGACGAAGACAGGGCTCAAGTAGGATGATCTGACAATCCAAGATGTGTTATCTCCTCTTCTGATGCTCAGATGAGTGTCACTGGGCTCTGGTTATTCAGTTGCAGTCTTGGGCTTGATGTCCTTCTCTGTAAACTCTTCTTGTTTCTTCACTTGTCTCTGTTCGGCCAAGAAAATCCGGATCCTTTCAATGATTTCTCCTCCTCCTGATCAAATGAAAATCTGATCCCTTGTTTTTGGTTGGAGGTGATCATTTACAGGGAACTGATGGCGGTTACGCAACTGACGGTGGTCAAGTAGGAACAGATGTCGGTCAGGTCAAAGCGGGCTATTTTTGGTAAAATAGCCAGCTTTCCCTCCTTTTCTCCTGAGGGATTAGTTGTGGGCTTGGTCAAGTCATTATGAGGTTGGTTTTAGGTGTGGGTGAGGAGTAATTAGTCATGGGTGTGGATGTGGACCAAGTTATAGGTCTTAATTAGGTTAGTTTAGGGTTAAGACTAGGTTATGATGAGGTGGTGAAATGAGGTGGCAGGTATGGCGATGTGGATTTATTAATTATAAGGTAATTAATAAATAATTGTGTAAGGTTTAAGTGATGAGGTTAGGTTTTGAAATGAGATGCGGGGCACAGGGGGTCGTAAGACACAAATTTGGTGTCTACATTAGCCCCTTGTTGTCATGTAGCTTGTCTTTGTTAAAGCTACACGGACAATAATACGAAGTGGTTACCCCTGTTAAGGGTATAGGTAATCCCCCCTCAAATCTATCATAGATTGAGGTAGCGTGAAATCAGGGATAGGGTTGATAAAGGGTAAATGGTGTTTAGATAATGGTAAGATGGTGGGGTAGGTCCAAGGAAGCAGACGCATGTTGACATGCAGTAGTGCGACCAGGGTACATGATTTGAAGAGCAAACAAGCAATTCATAGGCAAAGGTTGATAGTTTATCCAAACAAAGGTGATATAATCGTGGTATCCAAGGCATTGGAAGTAGCTCCAGGGGATATAACGGGTAAGGTATAGGAACGTTTAGGCATGTTCGGCAGTACCAAATGGTTGGTTTGGTTGAGATAAACGTCACGGTCTTGGTCTAGGAAAAGTTTGTCGACTGATCAAGTCAAGGACCCTAATCATGCTAAAACACGAACAGGTGAGCTCGATTGAACAAAAAGCTACATGATGGGTGGATAAAATTGTATTGTGTTGAGGTTGGGTGAGGTATTTAATTGGCGCGGCCTTGGGTCGGGCCAAATGGTTGGGTGCGGCCTTGGGTCGGGCCAAATAGGTTTGTTGTGGCCTTGGGTCGAGCCAAATGGTTGGTTGCGGCCTTGGGTCGGGCCAAATGGTTGGGTTGCGGCCTTGGGTCGGGCCAAATGGTTGGGTGCGGCCTTGGGTCAGGCCAAATGGTTGGGTTGTGGCCTTGGGTCAGGCCAAATGGTTGGGTGCGGCCTTGGGTCGGGCCAAATGGTTTGGTTGCGGCCTTGGGTCGGGCCAAATGGTTGGGTTACGGCCTTTGGGCGGGCCAGGTTAGCTGGTTGCGGCCGTGGGTTGGGCAAATGAAGTTAACAAAGGGTATTCAGCAAAGGTATATATAGGCGATGTTGTGAGAAAGGGCGAGTAGTAAATAAGGGCAGAAATTTGGGGAAGAGTTGGGAAAAAGCCGGTGTCGATTGTCTGTGACCGATATCGGTTAGGTGACCAATACCAATTCCTTAGGGCACAATAAAACCGATATCAGTTATAGGTGAAAAACCTATAAAAAGAAAAATACGGCCTGTCATTGTCACGTTGTCACTTTGAAACATAATTTGAGTTGTCTGAGGTGGAGTGTAAAGGTTGGGATTCAAACGATGGTTCCATACAGAACAAGAAGCGAGATCCCAGGCCATGATAGATGACATCGAGTAATATAGATAGGTATGGGAGATAGTGATGATTGTAGATATTTTTTGGAGGCCTTACGGGAACTATATGGTGACAGAGCACATAGATGAGGAGTTGAGGGGTGTAGAGTGATTGAGATGGATCACAGGGCACAGGCTAGGTGAGTACGAGAGGATTCCTCTAGATCGCGTGCGGCGACAATTTGGATTCGTTTAGGATATACCGATGACATATAGACCATACATGAGGATCGACGCCGAGGCAAGCATTCTCACCTCCCAGGCCTACACCTCCAGAAGGGCCAGAAGAGATAGCAGCCGATCGTAGGGTAATGGATGGGGGAATGACAGAGACCTATAGAGTATGGTGGGTAACAGAGCTGCGAGGTACACGTGAGCACCCAGACATAACTGTGATTACAGCAGAGAGAGATCGTCTACAAGAGTTGGATCACCAGCTTCAAACACAGGTGAATGAGACAATGGGATTGTTAGAGGTTTCACAGTTACGAGTGGAGAGACTGGAGGCCAGATTCCTCCATGCGAAAGGACATATTCGTATGTTACAGGAGATGTTGGCGGATCAATGGGAGGAACCAATGGCAGTGGCACCTTTGAGGATGGAGAGGCCAACTGAGGGGCACCGACGATCACGATCACCACCTGATTCGGGAGGAGGTGCAAGGGTCTAAGAGAATTTCATAGGAATATAAGAATAAATAAGGATCCCGACCTGCGATTCGATGATAGAGAAGATGTATTTGTTTAACATCTAAAATAAAACTAAAGATGTATGTGGTTTTGAGTGATGATAATAATAAGAATGGTTGTTTTTTGAATGTTGTTTTTGTTTTGTTTGAAAAAGGATAAAGATGAATGTTTCAACTTTTGGGAATAGAGTTGCTTCTATCCTTTCATTCCTTTTAGAAATAGATAAGGGTTAGGGCTAGGAGGAATACCTGTTGAATATCGACAGGGTGAGGCTTGCGCGTACCGTAGAGAGAGATCAGGTTGATTGCGAAGAACTCCTTTTTGTCTTAGAAGGACTACCTACAAATAAGAATACAAGACCACCCGATTTTGATTAGACAATAAATGAGGGAACTACCTTAGGCCCAGGAAATATAAAACTTCCTTTTGAAGGTGGTCAGTTCCCCTTTTAATACGAATTAACACAAATGATAACAAAGAAAGCTATTGCAAAATCACGATTTAGGTACCTCGTTACAAAGCAATAGAGGCTAAACTATCAATAATAAAGAGTCACGTTGTTTTTTGGTTACTGGTCGTTGATACATTCAGGTTGAGTTACAGGGATAAACCAGACTAGACCTGAGGTTGTTAGGTGACAAATAGGTGAGAGGAAGGTTTTGGGGTATAAGTCACAGTGACCGATGCCGGTCACTGGATAACCGACCGCGGTTAGAGAACCACTACCGGTAGGGGATAATTGACACCGGTAGGGTCAGTAATCTAGGTGCTTCTGGATAGAGGTTGGTTGCAGGGTGATTGTGGGGTTATTAAGACTAGCGGATGGCTGAGGGGAATAGTGAGAGGACAGGGAAGACTCAGAGTGTGATAAAATGGTCTTCTGGGCAATACAAGGATGTATGGATGAAGGTTAAGTGCAGGGTGCTGGTAGGTGGTAGATCTAGGAATGAGTTTATAATTACTATCAATCCACAGGCTCAAGAAATGGTGCTTAGAAACATACAAGACACTGTTTACTCGTTCCTGATGAAGATGCAGGTTCCACGACTGTGATGATGAAGACAGGGCTCAAGTAGGATGATCTGACAATCCAAGATGTGCTATCTCCTCTTCTGATGCTCGGATGAGTGTCACTGGGCTCTGGTTATTCAGTTGCAGTCTTGGGCTTGATGTCCTTCTCTGCAAACTCTTCTTGTTTCTTCACTTGTCTCTGTTCGGCCAAGCAAATCCAGATCCTTTCAATGATTTCTCCTCCTCCCGATCAAATGAAAATCCAATCCCTTGTTTTTGGTTAGAGGTGGTCATTTACAGGGAACCGATGGCAGTTACGCAACCGACGGCGGTCGAGTAGGAACCGATGTCGGTCAAGTCAAAGCGGGCTATTTTTGGTAAAATAGCCAGCTTTCCCTCCTTTTCTCCTGAGGGATTAGTTGCGGGCTTGGTCAAGTCATTATGAGGTTGGTTTTAGGTGCGGGTGAGGAGTAATTAGTCATGGGTGTGGATGTGGACCAAGTTATAGGTCTTAATTAGGTTAGTTTAGGGTTAAGACTAGGTTATGATGAGGTGGCGAAATGAGGTGGCAGGTATGGCGATGTGGATTTATTAATTATAAGGTAATTAATAAATAATTGTGTAAGGTTTAGGTGATGAGGTTAGGTTGCGAAATGAGATGCGGGGCACAGGGGGTCGTAAGACACAAATTTGGTGTCTACATTAGCCCCTTGTTGTCGTGTAGCTTATCTTTGTTAAAGCTGCACGGACAATAATACGAAGTGGTTACCCCTGTTAAGGGTATAGGTAATCCCCCTCAAATCTATCACAGATTGAGGTAGCGTGAAATCAGGGATAGGGTTGATAAAGGGTAAATGGTGTTTAGATAATGGTAAGATGGTGGGGTAGGTCCAAGGAAGCAGACGCACGTTGACATGCAGTAGTGCGACCAGGGTACATGATTTGAAGAGCAAACAAGCAATTCATAGGCAAAGGTCGATAGTTTATCCAAACAAGGGTGATATAATCCTGGTATCCAAGGCGTAGGAAGTAGCTCCAGGGGATATAACGGGTAAGGTACAGGAATGTTTAGGCATGTTTGGCAGTACCAAATGGTTGGTTTGGTTGAGATAAACGTCACGGTCTTGGTCTAGGCAAATTTTGTCGACTGATCAAGTCAAGGACCCTAATCATGCTAAAACACGAACAGGTGAGCTCGATTGAACAAAAAGCTACATGATGGGTGGATAAAATTGTATTGTGTTGAGGTTGGGTGAGGTATTTAATTGGTGCGGCCTTGGGTCGGGCCAAATGGTTGGGTGCGGCCTTGGGTCGGGCCAAATAGGTTGGTTGCGGCCTTGGGTCGAGCCAAATGGTTGGTTGCGGCCTTGGGTTAGGCCAAATGGTTGGGTTGTGGCCTTGGGTTGGGCCAAATGGTTAGGTGCGGCCTTGGGGTCGGGCCATCTAATGGTTGGGTTGCAGCCTTGGGTCGGGCCAAATGGTTGGGTTGCGGCCTTGGGTCGGGCCAAATGGTTGGACATTGCGGACCCTTGGGTCGGGCACAAATGGTTGGGTTGCGGCCTTGGGGCGGGCTGGGTTAGTTGGTTGCGGCCATGGGAAGTCGAGTCAATGAAGTTATAGCAAGGGTTTTCAGCAAAGGTGGATATAGGCGATGTTGTGAGAAAGGGCCTAGTAGTAAAGCAGGGTAGGTATATTTTTGATAGAGCTGACCGGTATCGGTTAGCAAACCAGTATCGGTTATTCATAACCGATATCGGTCATCTGTAAGAGTTTCTAGAACTTGAGAAAAAAAACCCATAGAGATTTATTCTTTTGAATAATTATGTGTCATTTTGATGTATGTAGGCAGAAGCAGGGTTAAGGATGAATGATATTGTGCCAGCGTTGTTGTCACGAATTCGCGGATGTAACACCAGCTGAATGGGCATTGATAAATCATTTGGGGTTAAGTGGAATCCACTATTATTCAAGAATCGTGCGTAACCATGCTATGTTGTAGGCGTTGATTGAGGGGAATCTAGAAAAGAATACCTTCTATCTGCCAACAGGGGAGATGACAGTGACTTTGGAAGATGTGTAAGTGTATTTTGAGACTCCCAATGATAGGAAAAATAGTGTATCAGGCGTTGCCTAGCACGGGGCGAGCATCGATAAGAAGTAGTATTTTGGTCAGCTGCACGAGATTTGACACAGTGAGGTTTATCTTTTGTGTATGGTACAATGTATGCAACACACCCTGAGGAAACAAGGTTGGCCGTGCTATTAATGATAGCGGTGGGGTATTATGCATTTCCAAGGGCGGAAGGGGGAAGATTTCCAAAAGCGTTGATGAGTGTTATTTGGGAAATGATAGAAATGAGCGTGACTTTTGCATGGGCACCCGCATATCTGGCAGAGTTATATAGGGGTCTATGGGCTTGCAAGCGAAAACACAGGATGACACTAGGATTGTTCGTCCTTATTACATTGTTGGGCCTATGAGCATATTGTTTGTGTGCATCCAATAGGCCAACCCATCGAGTCGGGAGAGGCAGGAGTGCAAAGGTTGGGATTCAGACGATGGGTCCAGACAGAACAAGAAGTGAGATCCCAGACCGTGATAGATGACATCGAGTATTATAGACAGGTATGGGAGATGGTGACGATTGCGGATATTTGTTGGAGGCCTTACGGGAACTATATGGTGACAGAGCACATAGCTGAGGAGTTGAGGGGTGTAGAGTGATTGAGATGGATCGCAGGGCACAGGTGGGTGAGTACGAGAGGATTCCTCTAGATCGTGTGCGGCGACAATTTGGGTTCGTTCAGGATATACCAATGACATATAGACCATACATGAGGATCGACGTCGAGGCAACATTCTCACCTCCCCGACCTACACCTCCAGAAGGGCCAGAAGAGATAGCAGCCGATCGTAGGGTAATGGATGCGGGAATGACAGAGGCCTATAGAGTATGGTGGGTAGCAGAGCTGCGAGGTGCACGTGAGTGCCCAGACATAGCTGTGATTACAGTGGAGAGAGATCATCTGCAGGAGTTGGCTCACCAGCTTCAAACACAGTTGAATGAGACAATGGGATTGTTAGAGGTTTCACAGTTACGAGTGGAGAGACTGGAGGCAAGATTCCTCCACGCGAGAGGACGTATTCGTATGTTACAGGAGATGTTGGCGGATCAATGGGAGGAACCAATGGCAGTGGCACCTTTGAGGATGGAGAGGCCAACTGAGGGGCACCGACGATCACGATCACCACCTGATTCGGGAGGAGGTGCAAGGGTCTAAGTGAATTTCATAGGAATATAAGAATAAATAAGGATGCCGACCTGCGAGTCGATGATAGAGAAGATGTATTTGTTTAACATCTAAAATAAAACTAAAGATGTATGTGGTTTTGAGTGATGATAATAATAAGAATGGTTGTGTTTTGAATGTTGTTTTTGTTTTGTTTGAAAAAGGATAAAGATGAATGTTGGCAAATAGAAATACACAAAAAATATTTATATTTACAACACATGATAGGGTATGGTAGGGGATGGTTGAGCTAACCTTGGGAGACTCCATGTCTCCTAAGTGCTGCCTACATAGCCCATTGCACAAAGCAAGGAGGGGCCTCAAACCGATGTAGTTCTCCCTTAGGACCAGGGAGAGGTGAATTCAGGCAATTTAGGTATGGTTAGGCAATTTGTTGGTTGGTAAAAATATTGATATTGATATTGGTAGGGTAATGTTGTTGGTGTTGGTAATGAATTGGTGATTTTGGAATAGGTATAAGTGACGCGAAAGTTAGCCTACCCAAGTGGTAGGGAACCATGTCCTGATTAAGATCAACACATAATCCTAGATTCGAGTCAAAGAGGAAAGAGTGCTCTGTAGGTGAAAAGAGCTAAACAAACCACATAATAACGTAGAATGAGCTTGAACCCCTAGGTACGCGTGCATAGACGAGAAGTCAATAGGTGAAAAAGAGTTGTATGATCACAGTATATCGGGTGTACGTCACGTCCCTTGAGCTGTGTTGTTTTAACAAATGGTGAGGTGAAGTGGATGGTGTAGCTGAGACACAGAGAACTTGTTATAAAGTGAGTATTCTGACGAAAGAGAACCTAACCCAAATAGACAAGTCCATGACTCAAAAGTTCTTTTGAATGTGGCTTTTATTTTTGCTGAATATAGACTGATCGATGCGGGAAGTCTACAAGGGATCTTTTTTTTGTTTTATTCTTGAGGTCTTCACGAAGCTGATCAATGTGAGAAGCTTTTGATAAAGGCTGACTATGTATAGCTGTCCTTCAAGGGAGCAGTCTATTTATAGTAGCAGATGCGGTTTTAGTGCATAGCTGTCCTTCGGGGGAGCAGTCTATATATAATTTAGAGAGCTAGATGTCCTTTTGGCGTAAAGCATCTAGTTTGGTAGGAAGTTTGACTCAAGAAAATCCCATAAGCATATAATTAAGAATGTGTCATTTTAATACTTTGAAGTCATGGACTAGACTAAAAAGGGGAAGGCATCTTTAAGGGGAGGTGAGAATCAAACTATGTGAGCTTGATTTTATTTTGAGATGTAGGAAACAACGTGTATGTGGTGGTAAAATGAGCTCAAGGGACGAGCGGTAGGTAGATAAGAAGTGATATAACACTAAATTCAATAGTAGAATGGTCGAAGATGCAAGGCATTAAGGGGTTCAGGCTCAGGTTTACCATTAAGCGAAGCTAAACGATAAGTGCCTGATCCATAAGTGTGAGTGATTATGTAAGGCCCAATCCAATTGGGAGCAAATTTTCCACGTTTGCTCTTTTCTAGTTTGGTTACATGTTGATTCTCTTTGAGGACAAGATCACCAACCTTAAAGGTACGCTCATGAAGTCATTTATCATAAGCACGCTTGATGCGTTTTTGGTAGATTTGAAGGTGGTCAAGAGCCGTAAGACGACGCTCGTCAAGAAGCTCTAATTGGGCTAACCGCTCTTGGCGGAAATCATCGTTGGTGAGAATATCCTGAAGAGATATTCTGAGGGAGGGTATTTGTATTTCGAGAGGCAAGACCGCCTCGGTACCATATACCAAAGAAAATGGTGTGGCATTAGTGGAGGTACGAATGCTAGTAGATAAGCCCAAAGGGCAATGTGATCAGCCAATTGCTTCCAGAATCATTAACAACTTTCATGAGGATTTTGGTCAGGGTTTTATTATAAGATTCGGCTTGTCCATTCGCTTGTGGATAGTAGGGTGATGAGAAGCTAAGTTTGATACCAAAGTTGTCACAAAGGTCTTGCAACAACTTATTTTTGAAAGATTTTCCATTATCTGTTATCAGGCGATGAGGAACACCAAAACGACAGATAATGTGGTGGTTAATGAACTCTACAATTTTTTCTTTTTTAGTTGAAATGAGTGGAATAGCCTCCACCCATTTTGTGTAATATTCGGTTGCTGTGATTATCCATCGGTGACGTTGTGAAGAGGGCGGATGAATCTCACCAATAAGGTCTAAACCCCATTGTGAGAAAGGCCAAAGATCTCGTGCGACCTGTAGCGGATGGCTAGGAGTATGTTGAAGGTTGGCATGTTGTTGACACATAACACAACGCTTAACATATTCGTAACAGTCGTTATTGAGAGTAGGCCAATAATAACCTAGGCGAAGGATTCGTTTGGCCATGGCAAGGCCGCTAAAATGTCCACCACAAATACCGTCATGGACCTGTTGGATGGTATAGGTGATCTCCGCGCCGATTAGACATCGAAGGAGGATACCATCAAAGCCACGTTTATAAAGGAGTCCCCCCATGATGACATAACGAGAAACACGTTTAAGAAAAGCACGTTTTCCGGTACTAGTTAGGTCAGGTGGGAGAACAGAGGTTGTAAGGTAGTCATGAAATTTGTGGTACCAGGTATCCTGCGAATTAGCAGACACATTATTTATCATACAAACAACCGGGGCTGAGTAAGATGGGGCAAAGAGTTGTTGGACCAAGACGAATATGTCAGAGTCAATTGGTGAGGCAGGAATTTGCGAGGCTAAGCAAGCCATAGTATCCGCAAATTTGTTAGTGGAGCGGGGAATGGTCTGGATAGAATAACGAGTAAATGAGGTCAAAAGTGAATCCACGTAATGTTTGTACTTTTGAAGTTCCTCATTTTTACATTGTAGATGCCCATAACTTGATTGACTACCAATTGAGAGTCGCCAAAAATATTAATAGATTTGACACCTAAGTGTAACGCAACCTGGAGACCCAAAACAAGGGCCTCGTATTCCGCTGTATTATTAGTGCAGGGGAAATCGAGCCGGAATGAAAGAGGCATAGGCTCAGCGTCAAGAGGAATGAGAACAACACCGGCCCCTCCGCCGCGCTGGCATTTGGATCCATCGAAGAAGAGGGTCATTGGATATGACTCTTCCCTGAGTGAAAGAGTGGCGATGAGTTCGTTGGGGAAATTAAAATTGGTAAATTTTTCCCCAGGTAAAGGGGCCTCCGCAAGTTGGTCCACAATAGTTTTTCCTTTGATTGACTTCTGTTGTACAAACTCAAGGTCGAGGTCAGTGAGGAGCATAAGCCATCGGGCGATGTGTTGGATTAGATGTGGTTTGGCGTACATATAATGAATGGGGTCCGTGTTGGTAATGACAAAAGTTTTGTGATTCAGGAGGTAATGTCGAAGTTTGGTGGCTACGAATGATAGGGCTAGGCACAATTTTTCTACATGTGTATACCTAGTCTCGTAATCCATGAGAGTACGACTTATATAATAAACAGCTTGTTCTCGATGTCTCGAGTCCCGATGTGTGAGCATGGCTCCTATAGCATGGTCAGTGGCAGAAAGGTAAAGGTAGAAAGGGTGATCATCCTGAGGTGGAATAAGCACGGGTGGCTGCAAGAGATAGGCTTTGAGAGCTTCAAAGGCTTGGTGACACTCTTCGCTCCATTGAAAGGCAATGTCCTTTTTAAGAAGGTGATGGAAAGGTTGACATCGATCCGAGAGTTGGGAGATGAAACGCCGGATGGATTGAAGTTTACCCTGTAAACTACGTAATTGTTTGAGGTTTTTGGGTGGGGGCATTTCTAGGATAGCTTTGACTTTAGATGGATCGACCTCAATGCCATGCAAAGAGATGATAAAGCCAAGAAGTTTTCCTGAAAGAACACCAAAGACACATTTCTTTGGTTGAAGCCGGACTGAATATTGTAATAGGTGATCGAAAATAATGGTTAAAACATCGAGATGTTCACTGCGATGTTTAGATTTTCCAAGAAGATCATCAACATAATCCTCAAGGATAGTGTGCATAATGTCATGAAAAATGTAAGTCATAGCCCGCTGATAGGTCACGCCAGCATTCTTAAGGCCAAATGGCATGACACGATAACAGAAGGTTCCCCAAGGAGTTATGAAGGTAGTTTTATGTTGATCGGCAGGGGCAACCAAAATTTGGTTGTATCCTGAAAAGCCATCCATGAGAGAGAGCATCTCATGGCCCGCAGTGAGATCAACAAGTTGATCAATACTTGGGAGGGGGAAGTCATCCTTGGGGCAAGCGAGGTTAAGATCTCAGAAATCTGTGCATATCTGAAGTCCCCCCATCGCTTTAGTGACAGGTACGATGTTAGAAATCCATTGAGGATAGTCAATAGGTAGGATGAAGGAAACAGAAAGGAGTCGTTGAAGCTCTTCTTTGACCAAGAGGGCAATGCGTGGATGCATTTTTCTCAGTTTCTATTTAATTGGCTTGGAATCAGGTTTCAGGGTAATGTTATGGACAGCAATGGCAGGATCAATTCCTGGCATGTCAGCGTAGGACCAAGCGAAAGCTTGGTTGCGGGTACGGAGAAAGGTAGTAAAGGCGGCTTGTTCTGATGTGTTAAGGGATTGTCCGATCTTCACAACGTGAGGATCCTCCTCTATGTGGATGTTGATTTCTATAGTCGACTCATTCAACATGGTTTGAGTTTCAGATGGTAAGGCGCGTTGAATATAAGAGTCATCCGCGCCAAGATAAGTGAGGATGGAGTCATCATCCTGGCACTCAACAACATTAATTGAAGGTGAATCCTCTTCGATCATGTCTGGATACAGAAGGGGAAGAGAAGATGGGTCCTCATTATCGCGTTGATAAGTGAGAGGACCTAGGGAGATGGCATTTATAAAAAAAAAAGTTAGGAGGGATAGATTCAGGGTCTATCGACTCTTTGGGTGATGATGGAAAAATGGGTGATGATGGTTTGGTAGGGGTGACGTCGTCATCTTCCAGGATACAACTGACATGAGGTTTCTCTGGTGTAAGTGTTTCAGGAAAACCAAGACCACTACGATCATTGTGTTTGCATGTAGTCACGGGAATGAGTGTATGTCGGCCTTGTTCATAAAGACCAAAACCAAAGCCTTTCCAAGCACAGCGAGTCAAAAAGGTGAGGGAAAAACGACGATTTGTCAAGTATTGAAAATCGGATTGGAAGGGAACCACACCAAGAGGAGGTTCAGGGGTAACGGAGGATGTGTCAACACCCCCATATGTTAGGTTGGTGCGGCAATGGGGTGGTCCGTAAGAGATTACCTCCCCCACGCGATGGTCGTAGGTAGGATGTGCATGTAACTGTCTGTACTCCTGTGGGGTATGGAAAGAGCTAACGTTATATAGGTGGTACTCCCCCAGCGTAAGGCGTTGAAAAACATCTACTAAGGGGTCGGAGGTTGGGATGTTATCTGCAGGAAAGGAAGTGGTATTTGTGACGGCGGTTTCATTGGTTGAAGGTGTAGGTGTAGTTGAAGTGGATGGTTGGGTTGGATGAATGGGTGTCTTGACTGGTACAAGCACATCATTAGGGCGATACAACATATTGCAGGTTTTGAAGGGGGGAGGATCAGCTTTTACGGTGTAGGACTTCCCCTCGTACTCAAATTTTATGCATCTATGTAAGGTGGAAGGAACGCATCCCATAGCCCGGATCCAAGGGCGGCCTAACAACATATTGTATTGGAACTCTCCCTCAAGGACATAGAAGAGTTCAGGTAAAGTGCGTGGCCCTACACGAATGTTAAGGATCACGGTGCCTAAGGTAGAAGTAATAGCATCATTGAATGACCGCAACATGATGGGGTTGGCACACATGCAACTAGAAGGGATATTCATTTGTTGGAAGGCTTTTGAAGAGATGATGTTTAGGCTAGCGCCCCCGTCAATCATAACACGATGTACCTGAATGTCCCAGACATAAGCTGAGATGAAAAGAGCAGGGTCAGGATCTTCGGCACCAAAGTCGATAATTTCATCTTCGGAGAAACTGACAGCAGCGGCTTGCTGTACAGAGACAGAAGTGGTTGGGGAGATAGATTGTTTGGTGAGTGAAGCAACGTGATTGGGTGTTAGAATAGAGGTAACAGGAAAGGTTTCATTAGGTAAGACCTCTATCCCTTGAAGGATTTCAACGAGAGCTTGTCGATGAGATTCAGAAGTCTGAATGAGATCATACAGTGTCATTTTTACAGGTGATTGGTGAAGCTGTTTGATCATGGTTCGGTGGGTAATTCCATTAGAGACGGGATAGGCGGGTCCACGAATAACTACTTTAGGTGGTGGTGCCATCGGGATGGTGGACGGAGAAAGAGATGCCGCAGGTTTGTTTTCTTTCACTTTCCCATTGTTTTTCTATCCTCGAGTAGCAACACTAATCATATTGATCTTGTGAATATGAGAGGAGGAAGATGGTAGGGATAGGTCATGGTCTTCAAGAGGTGGGGCTGTAATAATGATAGATCTTGGTGAGGTGGGGACAAGTGGTATAGGAGAGGGAATTGAAGCTAAAGGTCTCTCTCTTCGCAAGTTATCTTTCTTAACTTTTCTATCTGAGAGAGGTGACTGACGAAGTATAGCTTTCAACGCTTTGCATCCCTCTTCGTCATGTCCTGGTGTGTGCAGTGGTTAGCGCAGATTTTAGACTCATCGTAACCTATAGGTTGAGGTTTAGATGGATCATAAGGTCTAAGTGGGGGTAGGGAAATGGTCACATTCTCTACCAACATAGCAAGGATTTTGGCGTAAGACCCTTTGAGTGGGTCAAAGTCAGAGGAAGAGGAGGCTACTGACTGGGTCGATTCTGGTGATGACGTGGTATGGTTGGTTTGTATGGGTGGTGGTTTAGCCAAGGAGTTTTTGATAATGGGTTTTAACTAAACGTAGCTTCTTTGACACAGAAGCTATGTTTAGCTGGTTAGATGATGAGGCCACAGATGATGTGGTATCAGAAAACAACCATGGAGAAATAGGAGTGATAGAAAACAAATCTTTTGATGATGGAATTTGTTTAAGGTTGATAGGTGGACAGGATACACGGGGTGACGGTGTTGCTATACCCTTGGATTTCTGTATGGGTGCAGAAGGCGTAGGTCGCTTTAAAGAAAATGCAGGAGGTATGATATATTGATGCAGGGTAGAAGGATGGGGTACCAATATGGAAGGTAGGTGTGACGACGAGGGTTTTAGTTGTGATAGTGGCATAGATTGAGGAGATTGAGTATGTCTCCTAATGGGATGGACAACTTTATTTTTAGATAAATCAAGCCACTTAGGTGGGTGTGTTAGACTGGGTATTGGTGGGGTCCCAAGCGTAGGGGAAGATTTGGTTAGGTTAATAGAAGTGGATGAGGTATTTAGTAGAGATGAGGGGGGGTGAAGATGAGGACATAGGCATTTTAAGCTTCTGTAAACACTTCAGGTATATGGTAGAGGCATCTGGATCGGTCATCTGCATTTGAGTAGAATATGGCGTACTCAAACGTTCCCATAGGACCTGTCTATCTTCTGGGGAATGACAATCCTCACATGTGAATAGGAACTTTTGTATGGAAGAAAGGTGGGTTGTGATTCCGGTCCACTGTGGGTGTGATACAGGGGGTAGATGAGGCACTGTATCAATGGGCGTTAAGAGGTCAACCGGTCGCTGAAAAGATTTAGGCAATGAAGAACTAATAGGTAGGAGGGCGTGTTTGAGAGGATCCGTCATGTTTAAAGAATGTGGTGATGTCGGTTCAAGAGGTTTTTCGTCTAAGGATGACAAAAGAAGTGGCGAGCCTTCTTCTTGTATAACATGAATGGTAGAAAGAGACGTTTGGGAAATAGATAAGTTGGATAACATCCACTCACAGTCTTGTAGGGATGTGGTGTAAGAAGACTCATCTATGAGAAGAGGACTCTGGGCGGTTAATTCCTTTACGGATAAAGGAATGATTTCACCTTGTCTTGATGGTGGTGAAGGAGGTTCGGGCCCTTTGCGTCAGTGAAGAGGCTTGATTCAAAATTTTCTCGATAGAGGCTTTTGGCTGGGAGTCGAAGACTGCATGGATCTCATGAACACTCTCCTCGGCTAAGATATCTTGGTTTATGTTACTGTTAGAAGAGTGATTCGGGAATGGTTTGTTGAAGATTTTCAAATTTTGGTTAGCAGGGGCATTAGGATTATCGAGGGTTATATCCCCTGCATCAACCATTTCCTGCACTATGTTTTTCAACATCTTGCAGTTTTCGTGACTATGTCCCTTTACGCGGTGAAAGTTACAGAAGTCATTTTCTTTGTACCAGGAAGGTATAGCGTCGGGTGGAGTCAAACCCGGAGTGAGGTTTAACAGGAGGCAAGGTGATAGCTCTGGCTTTGAGCAATTTTTCCAATATCACACCATATGTTTCTCCCAAGGGAGTGTAGTTGATGGGCTCGGCTTTATATTTATAGGTGGTTTTTGGTGGGGTATTAGACGGTGTTTGAGATTTGACCATCACCGCGTGGACAGCTCCTTTTGATTTCGAAGAAGTAGATGTGTGAGGAGTGGTGGTGTTTGGTTTATTGGTGGAATCTGGAGTTCGGAAATTGGGGGTTTTTGTTGCGCAACCGTAATTTCTCTTCTTCTAAGGCTCGAATTTCTAGTTTCTGAGCCATAGTAAAGGCCTCGTCAAATGTGCGGAAGGTTTGAATTTGAAGGGTAGGAGAGATGTGCTTAGCGCATGCCCGCGTAAAAAGTTCGATAAGTTCAGCCTGAGGCAAGGCATATGTAAGTTGGTTGATAAGGCCCTGCCATCGTCCAACGAAATCTGTGATAGATTCGTCTTCAAATTGTCGGATGGCATAGAGGTCGGTGATAGATACTTTCTTGGCAATGTTAATGGAGAAATGATCCAAGAAAGATTGGGCTAGTTGGTTAAAAGAGAAGATTGAGTGCTGGGTTAAAGCACTGTACCACTCCAAGGTAGGTCCTGATAAGGACATGGGAAAGGTGCGGAGTAGCAAGGCATCATCATGAGCAATCAAATAACAAGCATGTCTAAATGATCGCAAGTGTTGTTGAGGATCCTCTTTACTATTAAAACGAGTAAATTTCGGAAATTCCCATTGAGGAGGATATGAATGAAGGGGGACAGAAGGGTGAATAGGCTCTCGACAAACTTGCTCGTATGTCAAGGCGCTATGACTTCCCGAAACAGAAGCCTCCAGATTTTGCATTTTTTCCATCATTTGTTTGATGAAATCTGTGGTTGGATGAGATGATGGTGCGGTTGTGGTAAACGGAGGCAAATTGGGCCAAGGGCCTCCGCTAGACAATGGTGGGGTTAAGTGTTGATAAGGTATGGGGGACGAATATGTTGAAGCGACCGAATAGGGATGTCCTATATAAGATGTTGAGGTCACTGGATACGTGTGTGGGAATGAAAAGGTAGGCGGAGCTTGAGAAGGAAAGCTCGTGTGGACAGGTGGCAGAGAGCAAGTCATGAACGGAGCAGTCTGCAAGAGAGACGAGGTAGGAGCAGTCGGTGGTAATGACATGTGGGGCCCAAGATTAACCAAAGGAAAGCCAATCTGTGTCGTATGAACCTCTGAAGCCGTCGGATTGGGAGATGGGGCTAAGGATGCAGAAGGCAAGATGGTGTTATCAGGTGGAGTGGGAGCTAAATGAGCAGCTATACTAATAGGCATGCCAACAAGGAGTTGACCATCGGGTGTACGGTCAGGGGCATGAGACAAATAGTATTGTACAGTGCTAGGATTAGCATCCAAAAATTTGGCAAATTCCTTATCTCCTACAGGAATTTTGGGGATCTCACTGGTGTCCGTAGGGTTCCCTATAGAATGTGAAGGGGGTGATTCAGGCAAAGGCACAGAGCAGGCATGTGAAACCATGGCGGCGGCTTGCTTCCGAGTGATAACAACCATGGACAAGAGTACACAGTAGGGCTTTGATCTATCAGGAACAAGAAACAGCCTCAGAATGGTGAAATTGGTAGGTTGCTGGTTTGTCAGGAACTGTAAAAGACAGTAACCGATATCGGTCTGATAACCGATGTCGGTTAGACTATAGCCGACGTCGGTCAGTTAACCGATGTCGGTGTAATAAGACTGGTATAAGAAAATATAAGAAGCTGCTGATTTGATTTTTAACAACGCTTAGTACATTTATCAAATTGTTCTAAGGTGATCACAGAAGACAGTGTATAACAGAGAAAACAGAACTGAAAACAAGCAAGATGCACACGCAAATCCAGAGACTAACCCTAGGGTTAATTTTAATTATTGTGGGCTTATGCCTTTAGACGTAGAATGATGTCAGAATCCTAAACAAAAGACTTAGGGGAAATGTCAAGTTTGTTTTGGCTCATAAGGTTACCTCAATCAGGCGGAGGAATACCGCGGAAAAAGGGGGGATGTTTTGAGCTGTTGCGTTAATTGTGAAGTGATTCGGTATGTGTTGTGCAGTGAAAGTAAGATTAATTTCTTGTCAATACCGTGGATATCACCCCCACGTGTATGACCTGTTACTTAATCTATGTTCACTAGAATTGAAAACAACAAGCAAGAATGTGATGCACATGTTTTAAACCCAAATCGAAAATTATATTCGATGAAGCAAAAGAGATGACTTTCACTAATGCAAAGATGTAAAAGCAATGCCAGTTCTATTACCAAAATAACAAAATACCTTGTGAATATCTTTAGAAGAAGAAAACAGCAGGTATGCTCCCTATATGAAAGCAAACAAGAATTAAAGAAACCCGAAATGGGTCCCACCGGGCGTGCCAAAATGTTTCACACGGAATGTTTCAGCTTTTGGGAATAGAGTTGCTTCTATCCTTTCATTCCTTTTAGAAATAGACAAGGGTTAGGGCCAGGAGGAATACCTGTTGAATGTCGAGAGGGTGAGGTTTGCGCGTACCGTAGAGAGAGATCAGGTTGATTGCGAAGAACTCCTTTTTGTCTTGGAAGGACTACCTGCAAATAAGAATACAAGACCACCTGATTTTGATTAGAAAATAAATGAGGGAACTGCCTTGGGCCCAGGAAATATAAAACTTCCTTTCGAAGGTGGTCAGTTCCCCTTTTAATACGAATTAACACAAATGATAACAAAGAAAGCTATTGCAAAATCACGATTTAGGTACCTCGTTATAAAGCAATAGAGGCTAAACTATCAATAATAAAGAGTCACGTTGTTTGTTCGGTTACTGGTCATTGATACATTCAGGTTGAGCTATAGGGATAAACCAGACTAGACCTGAGGTTGTTAGGTGACAAATAGGTGAGAGGAAGGTTTTGGGGTATAAGTCACAGTGACCGATGCCGGTCACTGGATAACCGACCGCGGTTAGAGAACCGCTGCCGGTAGGGGATAAACCGACACCGGTAGGGTCAGTAATCTAGGTGCTTCTGGATAGAGGTTGGTTGCAGGGCGATTCTGGGGTTATTAAGACTAGCGGATGGCTGAGGGGAATAGTGAGAGGACAGGGAAGACTCAGAGTGTGATAAAATGGTCTTCTGGGAAATACAAGGATGTGTGGATGAAGGTTAAGTGCAGGGTGCTGGTAGGTGGTAGATCTAGGAATGAGTTTATAATTACGATCAATCCACAAGCTCAAGAAATGGTGCTTAGAAACATACAAGACACTACTTACTCATTCCTGATGAAGATGCAGGTTCCACGACTGTGATGACGAAGACAGGGCTCAAGTAGGATGATCTGACAATCCAAGATGTGCTATCTCCTCTTCTGATGCTCGGATGAGTGTCACTGGGCTCTGGTTATTCAGTTGCAGTCTTGGGCTTGATGTCCTTCTCTGTAAACTCTTCTTGTTTCTTCACTTGTCTCTATTCGGCCAAGAAAATCTAGATCCTTTCAATGATTTCTCCTCCTCTCGATCAAATGAAAATCCGATCCCTTGTTTTTGGTTGGAGGTGGTCATTTACAAGGAACCGATGGCAGTTACGCAACCGACGGTGGTCGAGTAGGAACCGATGTCGGTCAGGTCAAAGCGGGCTATTTTTGGTAAAATAGCCAGCTTTCCCTCCTTTTCTCCCGAGGGATTAGTTGCGGGCTTGGTCAAGTCATTATGAGGTTGGTTTTAGGTGCGGGTGAGGAGTAATTAGTCATGGGTGTGGATGTGGACCAAGTTATAGGTCTTAATTAGGTTAGTTTAGGGTTAAGACTAGGTTATGATGAGGTGGAAAAATGAGGTGGCAGGTATGGCGATGTGGATTTATTAATTATAAGGTAATTAATAAATAATTGTGTAAGGTTTAGGTGATGAGGTTAGGTTGCGAAATGAGATGCGGGGCACAGGGGGTCGTAAGACAAAAATTTGGTGTCTACATTAGCCCCTTGGTGTCTACATTACTCGTTCCTGATGAAGATGCAGGTTCCACGACTGTGATGACGAAGATAGGGCTCAAGTAGGATGATCTGACAATCCAAGATGTGTTATCTCCTCTTCTGATGCTTGGATGAGTGTCACTGGGCTCTGGTTATTCAGTTGCAGTCTTGGGCTTGATGTCCTTCTCTGCAAACTCTTCTTGTTTCTTCACTTATCTCTGTTCGGCCTATCACCCAAGCAAATCTAGATCCTTTCAATGATTTCTCCTCCTCCCCGATCAAATGAAAATCCGATCCCTTGTTTTTGGTTGGAGGTGGTCATTTACAGGGAACCGATGGCGGTTACGCAACCGACGGTGGTCGAGTAGGAACCAATGTCGGTCAGGTCAAAGCAGGCTATTTTTGGTAAAATAGCCAGCTTTCCCTCCTTTTCCTCCCGAGGGATTAGTTACAAGCTTGGTCAAGTCATTATGAGGTTGGTTTTAGGTGCGGGTGAGGAGTAATTATTCATGGGTGTGGATGTGGACCAAGTTATAGGTCTTAATTAGGTTAGTTTAGGGTTAAGACTAGGTTATGATGAGGTGGCAAAATGAGGTGGCAGGTATGGCGATGTGGATTTATTAATTATAAGGTAATTAATAAATAATTGTGTAAGGCTTAGGTGATGAGGTTAGGTTGATAAATGAGATGCGGGGCACAGGGGGGTCGTAAGACACAAATTTGGGTGTTTACACGGCCACAAAGTTCCGGTGATGAGGGATGCCGAGTATTATTTCGAAGTGGCGGGCAGTGAGGTTAATGACGACCTCGCCCTTATCATTTACAATCTCACACCTTGTGTCCTTGTTGTAGCACCGGGCGACCACCATCATGAATTCATTGTTGATGGTGCTGACTGGGATTCCTCCAGCAAAGTGTAGGGCACTACCCATTAGTTTATCCATCCATGGACTTCTAGTTACCTTCTGAGTTCTGACCCAGAATTCCTCCATATCAATGTGACCCAATTCTGAGTCTCTGATGTCTAGGTCACATTCGGCTTGGGAGTTAGGCATTCTGACTCTTTGATACTTGCATTTCATCTCTTCTTCTGTAAGTTTGGCCTTGCCTTTGGATTTGGTAGGTCTCCTGCTTGATGTTGACATATGTTCTTTCGAGCTTAGTTGCTGATCTGCACGAAGAAGAAGCGAGACCCAATCCAAAAAGGTTGTATTAGCCATTTGATCTCCCATTGAAATGTTAACAGAAGAAAGAGCTAGTGATTTTGAGGCTCAGGGCGCAGGGCGCATGTAAGGTGCAGCTTACAGGGCTAAATAGGTAAGGCACACAGAAAAGAGGTGTTACAAAGGTTAAATCAGCACCAAAGGTGCATGGCGCATGGGTACTGCAGGGTACATTTTGTAAAGGGCACATGGAGACATCGTGTTACATAGAGACAGGATGCGCCAAAGGCACATATATTTTTCATGTTGCATTGGGGATTTGGTGCACCCTTTGGTGCATGTACGATTTGTGTAACAGGAAATTTTCATGCGCCAAAAGCAACTTGGCACGGCGCACGGAGGGTTTACACAACATGATGTTTTTACAACGAGGAAAGCGCCTACGCCTTCCAAGTTTTGCACTTGGCGCAGATTAAGCTGATGTTGCACAGATGCTAGGTGTGCCAAAGGGCGTATCTTTATGTGATGCATCCAAATTTGATGTGCTTAAGGGGGCACACGGGAAGCAGTTGCAGCATGCGAGAGAGATGCGCCATGAGGGCACATCTTTTTGTTATGTAACAGCGGCGACAGATGCGCCAAAGGCGCATCTGTTTTTAACGTTGCATATCAAGTTCATGCGCCAAAGGTGGAAATGGTTTTTCTTCTCTCTGAGGGGTTTCCACATGAGGTCAGCTTAATCAAGGTTTATTGAAGGATATGAAGGAGTGCCATAGCAAGCAGGATTTTCAAGTCAACGTCATTTTTAGAACAGAGGTTCCTCTTCCAGCAGATCTGGAAAGAGGGGGGGGGAGGAAAATGGAAAGACAGCAAGGGGAGGCCAGTTCAAATATTTTTTATTCCAAAACTAAGCCAACAAGCATCAAAGAACCAAAAACGTAAAACATATAAAAGAGATAAGAACCTCTTACCCAGATGAATAGTGAAAAATGTGCAACGGGTCCACAACGTGTTTGAAAACGACAGGGAAGACTTGCTAACAGGCTCAGAGAATACAATAGAAGAACTTGATTTCTCTGGTGATAATGACATTTACAGGCACGCAAAAATATATATATAGGTGAGTCAGTAATAAATGTGCCACCAAATCTGTAAAGGGTGCATGAAAGCTGCTGTCGACATAGGAAAGCATGCACCCTTTGGTGCACCAAAGCATTTGGTGACATGGAATTAAGTGCGCCTTTGGCGCACCAAAAGTGGTGTCGACATGAGATTATGTGCGCCTGTGGTGCACCAAAAGGTGGCGCAACAAAGCATTTACCAACATGAAGGTGCATGCACCTTGGCGCATGCAGCGAAGACTCAACATAATCAAGGCGCACCAAAAGGTGTGTTGACATAGGAAAATATGTGCCAAAGGCTTTAAAGGGGGTGCACCAAAAGGTGGTGTTACATAGCAATTCCATGCGCCAAACCAAAAGACCAAAAATGACTAAGTTCGGAAAACCAGATTTCCCCAGAAAAGGGATTTTGCAACGTTCCGAACGCAAGGGATTCCTAATGAGGGATCGGAACAAAATTTTCGGTATGGTTATCGGTAAAATTTCCCTTGTCAATTTTACAGGATAACAGATGGCTCTTTCTAGGGACTATCCCTGAGAAAACTTGGGGGTAGAGAATCCCAGATCTCATGTGCCTATCCATTGGGTAACAGAGTCCAAAAACAAGGGCGACCGGAGGGAGAGCAAAAGAAACACACAACAAACCGAAAGCAAACACACGAAGAAAAACAAACACACAACGAAAACAAACACACAACCAAAGCAAACTGTACAAAGAAGAGAGAAAGCTCTACTTCTTGAAAAATTTTAGGTGTTGCCCGCTATAAGGAAGCTGGAGCTCGGTTCCATCCAGATATGAGAGATAGAAACTATTCTCTCCATTGAGCTGCTTGATCTTGAAGGGCCCTCTCCACAGGGAATCAAACTTTCCGTGCATGCCCTTCAGCTCTCTTCGCTTGTCCCATAGAAGGACGAGGTCTCCCACTTGAAAATCCCTTTGCTTCACTTTTTTATCCAATAATCTCTTGACTTGATTCTGATGTTTGGTGATCCTGTCGACCACTCTTACCCTCTTTTCTTCGAGCTCTGTCAGATACATGATTCTCTTTTCAAGATAATTTTGGAAAGTTTCATCTTCGATAGCTCGTGCCAAGCGCAGAGCAGGAAGTTCAGTAGAAATGGGAATCTCGGCATCAGTGCCATATAACACTTGAAAAGGTGACATGCTGAGAGACCTCTTGGGAGTAATACGATCGGCCCACAAAGCGTCGTACAAAGACTTGTGCCACATTTGCTGATTCTCATCTACTAAATTTCGTATGATGGTCACCAAGTTCTTGTTACTGGATTCCACCTAACCATTTCCCTGGGGGTAATAATCTGAGGCGTGAGCCAAAGCAATCCCATATTCATAGCAAAAACTAATAACTTCTCGTGAGGAGAAATTAGAAGCATTATCAGCAATAATCTTGTTTGGAACGCCAAACCTGACAATGATATTTTCTTTAATGAAATTGCAAACCACCTCAGAAGTGGCATGCTTGACAGGTATGGCTTCCACCCACTTGGTGAAGTAATCCGTTGTTGTAAGGACATAGCTATGTCCGGCACTCGATTGAGGATTGAGTGCACCAATAAAATCAATTCCCCATTTCCTGAATGGTTCGTTGACAATGACAGGCCTAAGGGGAAAATCAGCCAACTTGGGCTTGCCGACGAACTGCTGGCAAGGTTCACACTTTGTCACCCAGGTGGTTGTATCTTGGAAGAGCATCGGCCAATAGTACCTGGCTCGGATGATCTTATGTGCTGTCACGGAGGAAGAGAAATGACCCCCACAGGCTGAATTATGAAAACTTTCGAGTAACTTTACCTATTGTGGTTTGTCAACACATCGCAAAAAGATGCCATCTATCCCACGTTTATATAAACCGTCATCCCCAGATGACATATTTAGCTGCTCTGAGCTTTATAGTGCACTTCTCCTTTGCAGTTAGGTGCATTGGGCATTCGCCATAGGTGAGGAAGAAAGCGATATCAGAATACCATTCATCGCTAGTCACAACAAATAGGACCAGAGGCAATGAATCGGGTTTTTCCAGCCGGTCCTGTGCTTCATTGGTGTAGTCACACCCCTTTCATCAGGGTTTTCTGAATCTTTGTTTTCAGCCATAAGCTGACATAGGCCCTTGCCCCTTACCAGCTTGGTTGGTTTAATATCCAAGTCATACTCTTGGACTTTTATGATCCAATTTCCTCGCAATCTTCCTAACTCCTGTTGAGTTAGAATTGATTTTACTGCCATGTCAGGGACCAGCACCACCATATGAGAGTTTAGAATGTAATACCTGAAATTCTTCACTGCTTTAACAGCAGCGAAGGCATGCTTTTCCAGTTGAGACATTTTTATTTCGTGAGGGCTTGAGGGGAGAGCTCATGAACGCAATCGGAGATTCAACATCCTCCGAATTCTTTTGCATCAAGATTGCGGACACAGTATGCTCAGATGCGTAACTATACATGATGAAGTCCTTGGAGAAATCGAGACACACCAAGACTGGTGCATGAGCAACGGAAGATTTTATTTCTTCAAACGACCTTTTCCCTTCTTCGCTCCATCTGAAAGTTGGTGACCCCTTCATCATGTTCAATATGTGACGAGTCTTCTCAACAAAGTCAGGAACAAAACACCTGAGAAAGTTCACCTTTTCGAAGAAAGAATGAACACCATTCTTGCTTGTAGGCAGAGTAAGGCTTTGAATAGCCTTAACTCTTTCGGTATCTATCTTTGTTCCTTCTTTGCTAACCACATGCCCTAGCAACTTTCTTTACGTGACTCCAAAAATAGAATTTTTTGGGTTTAGGGAGATCCCATGTTCTCGGCACCTGGCCAACACTTGCTCCAAATGATCACAATGATCATTTCATTGTTTAGAGAACACAGTTAAGTCATCTAGATAAACCACAGTGACCTTCCCCATCATACCTTTGAATGTAAATTCCATGGCCCGCTGAAAAGTGGTGCCAGCATTAGTTAGGCCAAAAGGCATCCTGCTGTAGGCAAATGTACCCCAGGGAGTAGTGAATGCTGTTTTAAATTGATCTTCAGGTGAAACTTCAATCTGATTATAGCCTGAAAAACCATCAAGCATGGACAGCATCTCTGATCCAGTTACTGCTTGAAGAACTTGATCCATTATCGGAAGTGGGTAGTTGACTTTTAAGGAAGCCTGATTCAAATTGTGAAAGTCTACGCATATGCGCATCTCGCCATTTTTCTTGCGCACTGGCACAATATTTTCTACCCAAGTACTGTGATGGATAAGAAAGATGATTCTCACATCCAGCATCTTCTGAATTTCAGCCTGGATAGTACCCGAGATCTTAGGATTATAGTGCCTCTACTTCTGGCGAAAAGCTTTGACATCTTCTTTCAATGGGATGTCATGCTGGACGTCCTTTGGCTTAAAAGACTTTAGATCGGCATAGGACCATGCCAATACATCCATATATTTCTTCAGCAACTTGACGAATTTCCGCTTCTCCTCAGGCGTGCAACATTTTCCAATGTTCACAAATTGTGGGTGCTCTACCGAACCTATATTGACCGGTTCAGTTTCTGGGGATGAGTCAGGATCATCTCGCCTCTTCTTTTTCACAAAATGGTCATGCCTGTTGAACAACCACTCCAGAGAAACCAGGCCCTTTGGAATTTTATTTCCTTTGAGCTGGCATATGCCGGCGTTCCCTTCACATTCATCGTCTTGATCGGTGACTGATTCACGGCAAGTGGAAGTAGATCCTTCAAAGTGCAATTCTTTAAAATTTTCTGCCTTCTCTAGAAAGGAAATGAGTTGATTATCATCGTTGAATACTTGCCGGTGCTGAGAATTGTCTGGCACGCTCGGGCGGAAAACCACCTCAATGGTGTTTTTGTTTTTTTTCAAACCTGGGTGAGGGAGCATGAGGGATGCTGAAACAGCCAATGAATAGGCCATGTCATTTTGGGCTCTTGGAATGGATTCAATTGAAAAAGCATCAAATTCTTCAATGTTGTCCCATACCGCATTACGGTAATGCCTAAGCCTTTCATTCTTCACTTGGTAAATCCTTTTAACTTGATTCACAACTAGCTCCGCATCACCTTGCACTTTCAGATTCTTAATCCCTCTTTCTTTTGTGGCTTGCATGCCAAGTAGTAAAGATTCATACTCAGCAGTATTATTTGTGTTAAAAAACTACAACTTGAAAGAGAGAGGAATGAATTCTTCCTTGGGAGATATTAGCACGGTTCCAGCGCCACATCCGCTGGTTGCACAGCTGCCATCAAACTACAAGGTCTAGATCTTATTAAGATCTCTTTCTTGAATGAGAACAACCATTTTATCAGACTCGGTAGACAAGAAATAGTTCCCCATCCCTGATGATT
The DNA here is from genome assembly GCA_019776745.2 of Taxus chinensis. Taxonomy (NCBI): domain Eukaryota; kingdom Viridiplantae; phylum Streptophyta; class Pinopsida; order Cupressales; family Taxaceae; genus Taxus; species Taxus chinensis. Next base: position 897,606,223 of record CM034148.1, read on the forward strand.
CAAAAAGGATTTGAGCTTTGGGGTCCTCAGAGCAAGTAACCAAGTACTTCTTTTGTGATTCCGGCTCTAAAGTCTACATTACACCTTTAACAGGAATTCTAGCCTTAGACCAATCCATATGAATCTCCCCACCAACTTCGCTGCAAAAACTTCTTCCCAGCAAAATTAAGTAGGCTGCTGGAATGTCAGCAACGAGGACTGTCATCTTTACTCTCTTCTCTGGGAATGCCGCAAATGCAAATTACGGGTCTTTGATTTGGCCAATCAATGGAACCTGCTTGGTTTCCAAGGAATAACATCTGCCAAAAGGCTTGGTAAGGGTGAGGCCCAAAGCATGGGTGACTTTTGCTGGCATGACATTATCAGAAGCCCCGGAATCAATTATGCAGTTACTTAGCTTGTGACCATTGATTAGGAGGGAGAGATAGAAAGGCTCTATCTTGCCTGATGCAGACGTTGAGGTAACATTTATGTGGGATTCAGGGGGAGTGGAAAGGATTCCTTTTGGGGAAACCTGCTTAGATACAACAACTTGACTTTGAATATACTTGGTCAATCTTACAAGCTATTCAGGATTTGACTGAAGGTACTCAGCTTCAGACATTTGGATCTTGGTCTTTTTTGCATGATCTATGATATCAAATGCGGCCAAGGGTTGCGTTGGTGAAGGAATGAGTCCCTCACTTCGCGATGGTGTAATAGGATTACTGGTCTTGGTAGGAACATGAGAGGACTGATTTGGAAGAGAGATGGGGGGAAAGGATTTCCTTGTAAAAGATTTGCCAGGGAGTTGAGTAGGAAGAGGATTACCTCTTTTAGCAATGATCAAAGGCGCGTTTGACATAGCCTTCTCCTTCTGGACATGGGCAGCAACTTCCGCTTCTTTTCCTTGCGAGCGGGTAAAAACAGCGTATGACTGTCCGCTTGCATATCCCTGGGTACCCTCTTCTTCATCAGATTCTTCCTCATCGAATTCCATATACCCGATAGTAGAGTCACCAGTCGGTTAACCGACATCTTGATCATCTTCACCTTGAGATGAAGGTTCTTCATAATACTGCTCCTCTTCTTTGATTTCAGCCAGAGCATTGACCGAAGGAGCCTCAAGCGCCAACTGCGGAGCAGTTGTGGGTAAGCACGGCCTTTGTGAAACATTGTTAGGAACGAAATTCCTCCGCGGAATATCCCAGTATGAGGAACTGGTGGAGGCCTGGGCCAACTGTTTCTTTAATGCAAGCAAGTCATTCGCCATCTTTTGAAAGGCTGGATCAGAAGAAGTAGTGGGCGAAGGGCCCAAAGATTTAGGCTTGGATGATTCCTTTTTCAACTTGCCAGATATTATCAAATTATCTTCTATTTGAATGGCAGCGGCCTGGGTGAGAATCAAGGTAGCCACTCGCTCTTGAAGGAGCAAGAAACTGACTTTAGAGCTCATAGCGTTTACGAAGAAACACTTTTGATTTTCCGATGTTGGAAGCATGGCAAAAGGGACACGATTGATTAATGCATTGAACCTAGCAATAAAATCGTGCATGGTTTCATTTGCCTCCTTCTTTAGGTGAGTGATCCGTGATACTAATGCAAATGCATCTTCTAAAGGTTTGTACCTGTCTTCAAAAGCATCCCGCAAGGTGGCCCAACTCGTAATAGATCTGGCAGGCAAATGCTGAAACCATTCAGCTGCGGGCCCTTATAGAGTTTCCAGAAAAAAGGTGAACCGACACGTCCTCGTGAGTTACATCCAGGATACTACAAGACATAATGAATGCAGATATGTGGGAATCCTGTGCTTTGATTTCCGCTCCCGTCGAATTTGGGAAAATTCTTTCGGTTTCCGTGAGGGAGCGCGTGAACTAGATGTGGTAAAGCCAAGGGACCCATAGCATTTCCCCATGGTACCGCCATTTGAAAGGCTGGAAAAAGAACATGAGCTGGAAGTTTGGTTCCGCTGAGTAGCAAGGCACTACAAAGGGATGTGGATGCCCCTTGCAAAAGATTTTTCCTTCGTGGAGGTGAGACACTCCTGGATGATCGGTTGGCCGAGCTTAGCATTGAAAAATGTGCCGGTTTTACGCTGAAATTGTGCCTCTGAAGCAAATCGAAAATAGGATCAGTTTCTCCACGAGCTCTCCCTGCTACGTGTAAGGGGTTCACCTGCTAGCGTGTCTTTCCGAACTGTGATTTTAATAGTGCAGATTCAAAATTTCTTTTTGGCTGTACTTGCTGATTTTCTGGCTTTTTTGGCAAAAAAACCAGCAGCATGTACTTTTCTAAATATTTAAAAACTATCCTCTTCAGAAAACTGATTGTGGTTAATGACAATATAACAGCGAGGATAAAATGGCAGAGAAGATTAGTAAGCTAATTTTCGGATCTAATTTTGACTTTTTTCCAAGGTTTCAAACTTTCTGTGCAAACAGTCAAAAACTCAAATCTATGGAAAAATACTGATTTTTATAAAAAACTCAGCAAACTAAAGGTTTCCAACTAGGCCAGATCTATGGATCTCAGAAGAAAAAATTTCAATTGAGTCACTTTTTGAAAAAAAAATTGGATTTTTTTAACAAAATAATCCAGATTTGCAAACAGGCAGCAATTTTCTTATTTTTTTGATTTTTCTATCCTACCACCATCATAGATCTGATAGATCTATTCGATTCCCCCAGCGGAGTCACCAAAAATTGTTGGTCCGAAAATCTGTTGCTTGGGCAGATCTATGGATAAACGAGCCAACAGTGTGCAGGGCATAGCCCCTCTTTGAGTTAGCAAAGCAAAACTAGTTTATTGTTATTCTACCAGCAGGAATCTATGCAAGTCTCACAAATTCCACCTTCGGGGGTTTGGGATCTCATCCCAGTAGGGGTGTTTCTGACTGCGAAAAGAAAGGAAAGGAAGAGGGGATGAAGAAAGAGCAGGTCCAAAGGGAGAAACAGAAATGAATTCCAAAGCAGAAAGGTCAGAAGTTTTATGTTTTGGGATTGGTAGTAAACAGAGCCAAACCTACTTGCATAAACGAGCAAAGCAATACTGATGATAAATAAATGACAATAAAACATAAGCAGATCCAACAGAATAAACACACAGATCTAACGTAAGAAAGATCTAATGCACATAACACATGTATTTAAGCACAAAGTCTAAATATTGTATTAATATTTTCCTTCTGTTACAAAAAGCTCAAAGTCTTTTCTCCTCACTTCTATTTTTCATCTGAAAGATATTCATCTATCCATAATACAACAAGTATTGGGGTATTTATAGAAGAAGGAGAGAAAAGAAAGCAAAAAGGAGCCGACAACCTATTTACAAAGATATTTACAAAATATCTAAAAGTCATGTTGACTTTTTTACAACTTGATGGATGACATCATCCCATGATGCAACATGGAATGATGTCATCATTTGTATCAACATACTCCAGATATTCTCAAAAATAAAGTCAAAGAAGAGAGAGAGAGAAGAAGAAGAAGAAGAAGAAGCTACTCGTCGTCGTCATCCTGCGGCCAAAAGAGGGTGGACCTGCTTTTGTTGTTGCTCAGGTGACGAGATATGGAATTGACAGCGGTATTCCATAAACTTGTTGATCATTGGCCCTAGCTGATCTTGGGAAGGATCCTTATGCCGATCACTGATCGCCTCACAAGTCTCCCCGCTCATCTATGAGTTTCTCGGGGAGCTTGGAATAGTCTTTTTCCACTTCAATGAGTAACTAAATGAAGTCTCAGCAGGCCAGCAGGTTGTTGATAGACTCTGTGTCAAAAGTGACCTCTGGCCCTATGCCTTGAGAAATGATCTCCTTGAAGATCTGAATGGTTTCCCTCATCTTTTCTTAAAGTAAAGGAAGGAGTAAGTAACCCCTGGCGACATGTTAAGAATGATTCGTTCCATTTGGTGCAGCGCGTCCAGGGCTTCTTCCTTTACTTTGTCAATATTTTCTAGGACAAATTCTAGCTGATCCACCCAGTAGTCCAGAGTGGACGTGATTTTGTTGAGGGCCCTAGGATGGCCGAAGATGCCGAACTTAACCAGATCTTCGACTGAATAGTCAAACATTTGTTTGGAAGGTCTCGTGTTGCAATCTAGCATGTTCCAACTCTTCCGATATGGGTCCCGCTAACGCTCAGAGCTCTTTATTCACCTTATTGATGCTTAGATATAAGTTGGAGAACTCAGCGATTACTTTTTCGCTGTCTTTGAGGATTTCGCTCCTCCAAGCGGAAACGGCCATACCCTTCTCACCAATCTTTGCGTACTCATTGATTTTCTCCTGGCTGAGAAGCTCAGAAGACTCGGTGGCAGTTGTGGGAGGCACACTACCCATCTTCTGTAAGGCTTGGAGCAGATATTTTTTTCTTCTCTTTCAATTGCCTTTTCTCTTCCTTTATCTCTTGAAGCTTCTTGCAAAGGGCGTCAACTACAGAAAGGGCCTCCCCCTAAAGGCTTTTAGAAGATGTTCCCATTGTGACTTGGGTCACAGTATAATCTGTCAGAGACAGATCCTTTTTCTCCTTGAGGGGATTGGGGGTATGCGATCTCCATAACCCTCTCCTCCCGCAGCACTTTGAGAGAAGCATGTGACGGGCTTCTGCTTCTTTTCCCCCTTAGATGGGATTACAAAAAAGTCCATCGGAGTGATGGGAACTTTCCTCTTTTGCTAACTTAGCTGCTGGGAGATCCAGGCTGGACCTATGGGAGAAGGGCCAGAAACAGAAAAGGGGGCAGCTACATTAGTGGAGGGGAAAAACTTGGAGACACGTGGGGGCGGCATGGAGAGAATAGCTGAAGAAGTGTCCACGGGAGGAAGGGATACTGCAGCTGCGGAAGATATAGGAAGGGAAGGGAGCTCAGAAATGAGGGAAGAAATGGAGGAGGAAAGATTCGCAAGGGAAGAGAAGATAGACGAAGAAGCGGGGGGAGGAGTAGAAGAAGGGGGAGAGGACACGACCAAAGGAATGGCCGCTTGAGTCACTCGAGGAGGGGAAGGAAGGGAAGAAGAAGGGATAAAAGGGACCTCGGTTGCTATAGTAATGCCAACATCCTAAGTGGATGGGCCTATTGGAACATCCTCTTCTGCTTCTTTCTCTGGCGAAGCCAGAGTTATAACCTGTTCGGGTGCGGCGGAAGGAGGACTTGCTGGAGCTTCTTCCTGAGTGGTGCTAGATTCACCCTCTATGCCTTTGCCCTTGCCTTTAGGCTGCTGTTTGGATTGAGGAGGTGCATTACCCAATGGGGAGGTTGTGAAATCAACCCCGAGGTAGATTAACCCGTTCATCCGGCACCAATGCTCTATTCTAAGCAGAGTTTTCTTAACCCTCTCCTCAATCGTCTAAGGTGCCTTAGTTCTATCAATGGCTGGAAAAGGCCAATTGTCCCCATCCGTGTTAGTATATACTTGGTTTATTTCATCTTCCATAGTCTGGAACCATTTGGGGACAATTGCTATCCCATATTTGATGATTTCTGCCAAGGCTAAGCGAGAATGATCCTTTCTCCTGAGCTCAACCTCATGGATGATGTCGATGTAGATGTCCTCGATCTGGGGGACGTGGATTGGATCAAGTTTCACCTGTGGCAGACAATTCCTTGGGTCAAAGGTAGGCCTGGCCGGGAAATCATGTCTCAAATTAAGCAGCTCCAGCTCTGTGAACATGTCCTTTGCCTTGTGGTGGCTAAGGCATGTATATTAGCCTATTGTGAGGGGGAAAGGAGTTCCACCCTTATTTCTTTTGAGGCACTTCTCGTGATATGTAATCAGCTGTCTTAACAGCTCCAGCAAAATCAGCTTAGGCCCAGCATACCTCGGCAGTCTGGTCGGCTCTCCCAAGAAGTTGGCCGCCCTCAGATAGGTGAATGTGGGAAATTGGGGTGAACAGGGCCCCCCATTTCTCAGTGGCTGCCACTATGCTTTTGGTCGTACGACCATAAGTCATATTTGGCCTCAACAGGCAGATGATGTGATAGAAAAACACATCGTTGATTTTTGTGAATTGAGAGATGCTATTCTCCAGCCTCAATTCTGGGTAGTACTCATATATTTTGACCTGAGGCCAAACCCCACTTCGTATCAGGCCTGGGTAGTCTCTCTCTAATGCTACAGCGTAAACAACATAGGAGTTTATGTAGAATCTCCCTGTTGTATTGAATTGTTGAAACTACTCGGAGATTGTGCTGCTTATTATTTCTCCCCAGCAAAATCGCTGATCGGGCACGTTCTTGTTCATGGTCTCTAAGTACCGAAGCATCCATTTATGGAAAAAGTGGGCGTCAGGAAGCCCAAAGACCCTACTCAGGAATGTGATGGTGTCGCTGAGCTCCTCTGAGAAATCACTGTGGTGGATTATTTGAGGCCATCGAGTCACCACCTTTTTATTCTTCAAATAGGCCTCATTCATCAGCTGCATGCACTGATCTTTGTTATCATCCCAGGCCTTAATACAATCCTCTCGGCTGATGGCCACAAAGTGCCGGTGATGAGGGATGCCGAGTATTATTTCGAAGTGGCAGGCAGTGAGGTTAATGACGACCTCGCCCTTTTCATTTACGACACACCTTGTGTCCTTGTTGTAGCACCAGGTGACCACCATCATGAATTCATTGTTTATGGTGCTGACTGGGATTCCTCCAGCGAAGTGTAGGGCACTGCCCATTAGTTTGTCCATCCATGGACTTCTAGTTACCTTCTGAGTTCTGACCCAGAATTCCTCCATATCAATGTGACCCAATTCTGAGTCTCTAATGTCTAGGTCGCATTCAGCCTGGGAGTCAGGCATTCTAACTCTCTGATACTTGTATTTCATCTCTTCTTCTGTAAGTTTGGCCTTGCCTTTGGATTTGGTAGGTCTCCTACTTGATGTAGACATATGTTCTTTCGAGCTTAGTTGCTGATCTGCACGAAGAAGAAGCGAGACCCAATCCAAAAAGGTTGTATTAGCCATTTGATCTCCCATTGAAATGTTAACAGAAGAAAGAGTTAGTGATTTTGAGGCTCAGGGCGCAGGGCGCATGAAAGGTGCAGCTTACAGGGCTAAATTGGTAAGGCGCACAGAAAAGAGGTGTTACAAAGGTTAAATCAGCGCCAAAGGTGCATGGCGCATGGGTACTGCAGGGTACATTTTGTAAAGGGCACATGGAGACATCGTGTTACATAGAGACAGGATGCGCCAAAGGCACATAGATTTTTCATGTTGTATTGGGATTTGGTGCACCCTTTGGCGCATGTATGATTTGTGCAACAGGAAATTTTCGTGCGCCAAAAGCAACTTGGCGCGGCGCATGGAGGGTTTACACAACATGATGTTGTTGCAACGAGGAAAGCGCCTGCGCCTTCCAAGTTTTGCACTTGGCGCAGATTAAGCTGATGTTGCGCAGATGCTCGGTGTGCCAAAGGGCGTATCTTTATGTGATGCATCCAAATTTGATGTGCTTAAGGGGGCGCACGGGAAGCAGTTGCAGCATGCGAGAGAGATGCGCCATGAGGGTGCATCTTTTTGTTATGTAACAGCGGCGACAGATGCGCCAAAGGCGCATCTGTTTTTAACGTTGCATATCAAGTTCATGCGCCAAAGGTGGAAATGGTTTTCTTCTCTCTGAGGGGTTTCCACATGAGGTCAGCTTAATTAAGGTTTATTGAAGGATATGAAGGAGTGCCATAACAAGCAAGATTTTCAAGTCAACGTCATTTTTAGAACAGAGCTTCCTCTTCCAGTAGATCTGGAAAGAGCGGGGGGGAGGAAAATGGAAAGACAGCAAGGGGAGGCCAGTTCAAATCTTTGTTATTCCAAAACTAAGCCAACAAGCATCAAAGAACCAAAAACGTAAAACACATAAAAGAGATAAGAACCTCTTACCTAGATGAATAGTGAAAAACATGCAACAGGTCCACAACGTGTTTGAAAACGACAGGGCAGACTTGCTGACAGGCTCAGAGAATACAACAGAAAAACTTGATTGCTCTGGTGATAATGACATTTGCAGGCACGCAAAAATATATATATAGGTGAGTCAGTAATAAATGCGCCACCAACTCTGTAAAGGGCGCATCAAAGCTGCTGTCGACATAGGAAAGCATGTGCCCTTTGGCACACCAAAGCATTGGGCAACATGGAATTAAGTGCGCCTTTGGCGCACCCAAAGTGGGTGTCGACATGAGATTATGTGCGCCTGTGGGCACACCAAAAGGTGGCGCAACAAAGCATTTGCCAACATGAAGGCACATTTGCCTTGGTGCACGCAACAAAGACTCAACATATCAAGGCACACCAAAAGGTGTGTTGACACAGGAAAATATGCGCCAAAGGCTTTAAAGGGGGTGCACCAAAAGGTGGTGTTACATAGCAATTCCATGCGCCCCAACCAAAAGACCAAAAATGACTAAGTTTGGAAAACCAAATTTCCCAGAAAAGGGATTTTGTAATGTTCTGAATGCAAGGGATTCCTAATGAGGGATCGGAACAAAATTATCGGTATGGTTATCGGTAAAATTTCCCTTGTCAATTTTACGTGATAATAGGTGTGCATCCCACCACTGTCTATATCTATCAGTGACCCCAGCATCATCAATATTCTGGTCTCTCACTTTCTCCTCCTACCCTGTGGGCACTTTCTGTTGGGGCAGAGGTAATGGACTCTCCATGTCATCCCTCCTGTACTATGGGAAGGGTGGAGGTATATCCTGTAGCAGCTTGAAATGTCATCTAACCCTATCTATGGGAATCATCTCGTGCTCTCTGGCACATCACCCCTCTATCCATAAGAGTATTTGTAGCTCCACTACCATCTTCCCATATGATGGATAACCCACTTAGGGCCTCCAAATGATGTCCATGCCAGATAACCCCTCCAGTAAATGCCTATAATATGCAACATCATGAGTCGCCCTAGTCGCTTGATGCTCTCCAATAATATCCACCCATCACCTGTAGCCCACTCGAACAAAACCTAGCTTCAATACATCAGCCTGGGGCATAGCAACTGGGAACACACACACACACACAATATGATCATATGGCCAACAATGATGTAGGAGCATGCAGTATAAGTTAAACCTTTGTAACCACCCACACGCCCATAACTCCTTGTATAGCTACACTAGGAAAGTTGGTGCCCATGTAAAATGGGTCCTATCCACTGCCCATATCAATTAGGGACCCCCATTAATGATCATGGGGAATCTCCCACCCTCTACATCTGGCAATGAAAAATAGCAAACTACCTCCATCAGCAACACTACTAGCCTAGTCCTCCTCTAGATAAGCCAAGCATATCTCTCCATAACTCATGTTGGCACTATGAAACCTCATCTCCACCAACCCCTCACCAAATACTGTCAGCATCAACTCCTTAGACACCTTTGATGAGATCGAATATACCTACATCCCCAACATTGGTAACCACATGATCCTTTACACATCCTCTAGGGTGACTATGATCTCACCCATCGGTAGATGGAATGTGTTGGTCGTTGAATCCCATCTTTCAACGAGGGTGAACATGAAACTAGGTTTTCAGACTACATGTCGGTAGCGTTTGACCCCAATCAGGCCAACCTCTACAACATGTCACTAATCCTCGGCTATCACACCTCCTCAAACCATCACGCGAAAAGGCATCTCCCTATCTTACATCTATATCTGGTCTCTCACTTGCATCCAACAAAAACATCACATTAATACACCTTCATCATACCCACAATCACTCTTGACACTTCACCTACACCTATTACCCTCCCTCTTTTTCCCCTCGTATCTTACCCTTCTTATCACATATTCTATCTACCAACCTCAACCCTAACCCACTATTGATCATACCATAACTCTTCCAACCTCTTACCCCATGCTCTATTTTTCATCAACAACATATTCATTGCCCACTATCTCTCTCACCAAACCACCCTAGGGTTCTTTTTGGCCCCTTTTTCTCCACATGATGACTAATACTGGTTACTCCTAACTAACGATGGTCTCTCCCAAACTGGAATTTCTCACCTTATTTGTGACTGGTACCCCGGCTCAATACCACTAACGTCGACCACCCCCTTGACCACCGCCGATCACTATCATGCATAAATCCATGACACCCAAAACCCCTTTCTTCCTAAAAACACTTCCTTCTTCTCACCCATTCCTACCTAACTCTCCCCTCAACTCCTCCCCACCCCTCCTTCACCTAACCACACCTCTACCCATTCCTATTTTACTCAATTTTCCTTCCCAAATTCAAATCCCGTTTTCCTCCCAAAACCCTATATTCCTTCCCTAACCTATATACCCAATCTACCTCCCAAACCAATGCAAGAGATTGAATCTTACCTCATTGCGTTGCCGTCTCTGTGGTGGCATGTCAAGAAGCTGCACTAGTTGTCCACCTGATCCCTCTCCCACCACTTCTATGTCCAATCACCAAATCTAATCCTCTTGACCTCCACCCAATCACAATCAATCCCCCTATGCTCATGAACCTGTCTACCTAGCTCCTCTAACCAACCATATCCCTCCACCTCAACAGGATATTGTCCCTCATCTTTTCCTCCCAAAAAATCACAACTCATTCAGCACTCTGTCATTTTCACAAAATCCAAACCATACAAATGAAACTGTCTTGTACAGTTTTCTTATTTTTATATACCCACATTAACCTGACCAACGTCAGTTATACCTAAACCGACATAGATCATGTGTCATAGTGCAACGTGGTCAATTATACCCAGACCGACATCAATCATCTGCCCCCAATAAAACATGATCAATGTACCTTGTCCATCCTCGATTACGTACAACCAGCATTAGTTACCTGTCATACTCTTGCCCCTACCCTTTCCCCATTTTTGACCCAACTTCACCAACCCAACCACCATTTGACCTTACCCACCCTTATTGCAACTAACCTCCATGCCTACCTTACATATACTTATCCTTAATTACATTTTGGGATTTTTTATTTTATCCATACCTTGGCCCTGCCCATGACATGACCTACCTACTTGGACCTGGAACATTATTAGCAACCTATGAACTCATGTGCTCGTTATACCTTGCAACATTGTTACCCATGTTGTTTGACCTAATGACCTTACTTTGCCTATTTTTGTGACCATTTATCCTGACCCTACCTTTGGTATACCGAAACATACCTAAATGTTCCTGCACCTAACCTGTGAAGTGCTTCTGCACCATATCCTATACCTTGGATACCAAAATAACCTCAACCTTGTTTAGATAAACCTATCAACATTTAGACAATGTAGATTTTGCATGTTCTTCAACCTGGTACTATGTGAAAGTTTATACGTGTGCATGCATTTGACTGTTACTACCTTTTACCCTGGCCCATTACCTGGATTACCCGATTCAAGCTTTACCTCATTACCCCCATTGTCCACCTTCTTCATTATCCCATTCACCTTTTATCAAACCACTCACCAATTCTATCTTCTCTCACATCAGTTCCTAGTTTGAAGGGGATCACCTTCACCAACACATGGGGCAATCACATCTTTTTTTTTTAGTGTTGCTTACCAATACAAGCTATGCAACAAAAAGGGGAAAAATATAGACACCAAAATTGGGTCACACTCCCCTTGACCCCTAGTTAAATAATCAACTTGAACACACTCACCTAACCATGGCCCCTTGCACCCCACACTAATATTAATTTAATTAAAATAATCCATGCCTTCTCAATATTTATTATTTAATTATTCTAATTAAGATAATTCCCACCCCACCACCTCACCTAGCCACCTCACCCTAAATTTATTCTTAGTATGTTTCCATAACTAAATAAGACCTAACTAAACCGTAAAAAATCAATGCCTGCATCCTCTCTAACCACAATCCCACATAAAAAAGGTAATGTTGGTGTAAAATCACAGCACTCCCAAATGAGTCCATTAGATTTAATTTTCTAAGGCAGAGTCATTTGGGTGTGATCCGCATAACATTGAGTTTTCTCCAAAGTGTGGGACTTAGAAAATGAGAAAACTCTCCAGATTAAAGGTTGGTTCTTACTCCTTTGTTTAGGTACATGCATGAGAACTTGTTAAGGGCCTATTCCTAAACCTAATCTAATTTTGACCAAGGAGATAGGGATGAAAGAAATGCAAGAAATCAAACTAATCTATAAGGTGATGCACCAAAGGAATGATGAACATTTTTTTTACTAATAGACACAAACCAACAAAATGCATACAATAACCAAGCACATGTGACCAGATCTATAATGAAAGACCAGATGAAATAAAAAGAGACAAGAAATTATCTAAAATCAATCATAGACGTGTTTTATTACTCTACAGATTGATACAATATATTACAAGGTGGCCAAAAGGTAGAAAAATGTATTACAGTTTAGTGGAAGGTATGAAAAACTCCATGAGTTCCTTTTCCAAAAACAAAGGGGGAGCCTACAAAACAGAATAATGTCTAACCCTTTTAACTGAGTCCTGACCCTACATTTATAAATTCAATCTGAGAGAAGAAAGAGAGAGAATCAGGAAAATCATATCAAATCTCAACCATAGCTATTAGTGTCCCCTACAAACTCTACCCCCAAATCTACCTTGACTATATCAGTATTTGGTTTCAGCACCTTGAAGAAGGAGGAAACAGCGGAGCAGATTGAATCTGATCTAGTTTTTGAGGCAGATGGATCCTGCATTAATGGCCTTGAAAGTTTTTTCTCCATTTTATCCTACCTAACCTCCCCCAAACTTAAAGTTTTAGATCTTCATGGCATGGGTGAGGCCGAGATCTTTTCAACGGTGTCAAATTTGTAATATTTTGAGTCCTGAATTGAAAGATATGCCCCCTTCAAAGTTTGCAATAGGTCCGTACCGAAGGGCAAGGAAAAATAGTTTGAAAAATGGACCACTTATGTACTATGGGACACGTGGTTGGTTGGTGCATGTCTGAGGGTGGCCTCTGTATTTTTTTCTTAGAATGGTGTGGGGATGACACGTGGCTTCTTCCATTAGCATGCTCAATTTCTTTGCTTCTAACTAAGTCTTTTTCTTGGCGAGGTCATATTTCTTTGATTGGGGACACGCAACATTTTAGCACTTGCTCGAGAACCCTCTCTCTATTTAATCCTTGAATTAGCACTATTTAGACCACTTGGCACTTTCCATCAGTCTACCACCATGCGTTGACTATCCAACTCAACTCTATCTCCCTTTTGAGACTGGACATGTGGAGGCTCTGCACTTGTTAAAACTCCCAATCAACACTTTTCCCTTGGAGTAGCATCGAGTTCAAACTTGGAAGCCTTCATAGGTATTTGGAATTTTCAACAACCTCTCCTCTTCCTTTTCGGGCCTGGGGCTATGTGGCAAACTAGTGCTTGTTTGAGCCTCCACCTTGGGCTCCCATCTTGGATTTGCGCTGAGATGACACCTAGCACCCTCCTGTATAGTCAAAGACTTTTCAATGGAAGCACAAATTTTGGGGTTCTGGACATGTGGAGGTGTGACACTCATTTGAGATTCCTTTCTTGGACTCACCCTTAGAGAAGCACCGCTTGGACACATGGCTCTTTTCACAACATCCTCTATTCTTAGCTGATTTTTGGACTCGTTCTAAACTTTTTTGATCCCAAAGACTTCGGATCTTCACCATTTCCTCATTTTCTTACCCTTGGCCTCCTCCGTGACACTTCTTCTTCTCATTTGACCCTGCTACTCTATTTTTGAGCCCACCTATAACAAATAGAATGGATTTAAAGCCCAGGTATGCTTGACAAAGCCATTTTCTGAATTTATCCTACACAGGGTTGTTTGATCTTTACATGCCTCCACCACTCCCATTATAGAGTCACCTTGTAATTTGTTTGCCGGAATCAAATGTGATTTCTCATGTTCTTTTAGTGCGGGGTCATTCTGATCCAATATTTTTCCCAGGAGAAAAATATGGATAACAATTTGGCAACTCACAGGGGTATCTTCCTGCTAGATTAAAAGACCAATTTCCTTGTTGTATCCGTTGGGCATGGAGTCAAGAACAATGGTCTAAAACTAATTTTGCCTCTGATTCATGAGCCTGATTGTTTTCACCTCTCAAACTTCATAAGAAATCTTGAGACGATGGTTTCTGAGAGTAAAAAAATGTTTTGACCCAAGGCTTCATCTATCTCTTTTTGGGCTATGCAAGAGCAACAAAACAGTTCCATAACTATATACAAAATTAGAAATCATACATACTCCAAGTAGAACATGCAGAGAGTGCAAAGCACTTAGGATAAAAATAACCTAAACTATAATAGGACAATGTGTACAAGCACTTAAAGGAAATAGAAACTAAACTAATATGTACAAGGTGAGAACCTTCCTTTTAGTAGCAGTGCTTAAGATAGATTCCATTCACTGGAATCTATAACTCTTCACCCTCCAATGAAGACAATTGGAAAGCATTGCTATCTTTACATTTTGGGACCATGTAAGGGCCGCTCCAAATGGTATCAAACTTAGAATGCCTTCCTGGTTTTTCCCGATCTGCATCCCATTTCAAAACTAGGTCTCCTTCCTTGAAGGTCCTCATCCTTGCCTTCTTATTGAAGCATCTCTTGATTAAGGCTTGATCCTTCTCTATAGTTTGAAGTGCATGTTCTCTAGTTTCTTCTAACTCCATCAGAGCTGCATATCTGGACTCCATTGGTTTGAACTCAGACATCTCTAGGTACTTCATTAGTTCCAATGTTGGTAACTCAAGTGATATAGGAAACACTACCTCCTTCCCATATATGAGTTTGAATGGAGAGCTTCTTGTAGACCTCTTGGGTGTTGTTCTATCAGCCCATAAGGCTGATTTGAGTTTTGTGTGCCAAGTCCTCTAATTTTCGTCCAGAGTTCTTCTGACAATTTTCATCATATTCTTGTTCTTGGAATCATCTTGACCATTACCCTCAGGGTAATAGCTTGATGAAGTGCTCAAGTAAATTCTATTCCTAACAACCCATCCTGTGATTTTGGATCCTATGAATGCCAATGCATTATTTTATATAATGGTGGCTAGCACTCCAAATTTGGTCACTATCCCTTCGTAGAAGTCTAATATGTTGGACTCATTAGCTTCTTTTAGTGCCACTTCCTTAGTCCACTTAGTAAAATAGTCTTTTTCCATTAGAATCCACTTGTGGCCTTAGCTCGAATTTGGATTAATAACCCCAATGAAATTCAACTCCCATTGCATGAATGGTTGGTCCACTGAAATTGGGTGCAATGGGAGTGCTACTAGCCTCTCCTTGCCTCTAAAGAACACACAATTCCTGCACTTTTTGATCCATGCATAGCATTCACTAAACACCCTAGGCCAATAATAACCCACCTTCATGAGTTTAATTATTGTCACTCGTGGAAAAAAATGGCCTCTAGCTACTTCATCATGGAATTCTTGTAATACTCTCTCAACTTGATTTGTCCCAATGCAGCTTAATAGAATGCCATTGATGTCCCCTTTTGAACAAGATGTAGTCAATAAGCACATATGGGATGGCCTGTAGTCTAAAATTTCTCCTCTTTGTTTTATTCATTTCTGGAGGACACAAGCCTTTTTGAAGAAAGTGCACCATGTTCTGAGTCCAACAAGGAGAGGGCACATCCTCATTTTCTTCCTCCTGACTATCTTGTAGGACCAAAATAGCTTCTTTTCCATCACTTGGTTTCTTCTTATTGACTCGAGGCCAGTTGTTCACATAATCCCTTCCCATGGAATAGCTTAGTGACCTTGATCTCAATGTCGTACTCCATGACACAAGCGATCCAACCTACACGCTTTTCATTCAAATCCTTGCTGAGAAGGAAATATTTAACCCCTACGTGGGATACCAACAGTTGGATTATGTTGTTTGAAACCAAATGCTTAAATTTCTTCAATCTTTTGATCACTTACAGGACCTACTTCTCGATGAAGGAATATTTTACTTCATAACCTTCCAGACCCTGGATGAAGAAAGCGATTAGTTTCTCTATGTCCTCTTTATTCTGTTATACTAAGGATTATAGAAATTGTGTCACTCCCCTCTAAAGGTGTATAGTATGAAGTCATTATAAAAATATCAATTCACGAGAGTTGTGACCTGGGATATGGCTTCTTTGATGGCCTCAAAACTTGCCTTTCATTCAACTTTCCACCTAAAATTCTAAGCTCTTCTTCAACATCAACGTGATTGGCTTAACAAGGGAAGCAAAGTTTGGTACAAACCTACGAACAAAATTGATTTTTCCTAAGAATATTTGAAGATCCTTCTTATGGCTTGGCAATAGAAATGCTCTTATTTCTTCAACTCTCTCTGGGTCAATTTCCAAACCTTCCTTTGACACAATGTGGCCTAGAAGCCTGCCCTCAATCGGATAAGAATATGAATTTTTTAGGGTTCAAAGATACCCCAAATATCCTACACCTTTGAAACACTTACCTTAGGTGAAAAAGGTGGTCTGCTGCATTTTTAGAGAACATGGTAATGTCATCCAAGTAGATCAGCATTATTTTGTTGATCAACCCTTTGAATTCCATATCCATTACCCTTTAGAAAGTGGCTTCAGCATTAGACAATCCAAATGGCATTTTTCTGTAGGCATAGGTGCCCCATTTGGTGGTGAATGTCATCTTGAATTGATCATCTTCTCTCACCATGATCTAGTTGTACCCTGAGTAGCCATCTAGGAGGGAGAATCTCTCTTATCCAGACACCACCTGTAATATTTTCTCTATTGAGGGGAGTGGATAGTGGTCTTTGAGGGAAGCTCTATTCAAGTCACGAAAGTCAACACATAACCTAATATATCCATTTTTCTTCCTAACTAGGACCAATTTTGTAACTCAACTTGAGTGTTTGATTGGAAAAATGATACTTGTTCAACTCATTCTTCATCAAAGGCTCAATATGTGGATTGACTGGTCTCTACTTTTTCCTTTTGGGCTTAGCAGCTGGATCTAATTTGATTGTGTGTTGTGCTAACTTTGGATTGAACCCTCTGAGGTCCTCATAATTCTAAGAAAATATGTCTGGAAACTCTTGGAAAAGTTGCACGAACTCATACCTTTCTTGCTCGGTGACCACTTTGCCAATTTGAAACATTTTGCCTTCTCCAACCAAAATTGACTCTAAATCTTCTCCTTTGATCTATATATTAGCCTTTTCTTTTCAAAACTGATCATTAGGATTGAAGATAGAATCCAATGTCATTAAGCCTTTAGGAAGTTTGTTTATGTGTAGCTGCACTACTTTATCTCCATACTATTGTTCTAATCTGATTTGATTCCTAGTTGAGAACTCGGCTTCCTCTTACAAAAATTTGATGATCTACTGATCATTTTCAAACACATGCTAGCATGTGTTATTATCTACCACTGTTTTCCTCACAATCACATGGATATGTGGTTATTCTTTGTCCCTCTTGATGTTATCAACCACATCAAATGTTTATCCAACTTCCGCAACCCCATCAATAGCGTCGTTCTCTTTTCTGGGTATGGACACAATGTTGAAGGCTTCAAAATCCTCCATGAGGTCCCATACCCTACTCTTATAGCTTTTGAGAAGGTCATTTTTTACAACATTTTTTCCTTTGACCTGATTGTCAACCAGCTCACTGTCACCAAACACTTCCAGGTTCTTGATTCCTTGTCTTCTGGCCCCATATAATCCATGGACCAAAGCCTCATACTCTGCAGTGTTATTTGAGCATGAAAACTGAAATCTAAAGGCTGAATAATACTTCATACCTTTGGGGGACACAATCATAGCTCCTCCTCCAGCTCCTTGTTTTCTCCTCGAACCATCAAAGAAAAATTGCCATATTTCATTGTCATATTGTATTTTGGCTTAATGATGTCAAGAAAAGGATGATTTTGTTCATGTAGGTAGTAGACTCCTAGCTCAGATTCTTCCATCTCCTTATAGGGGTCAAAAGCATGTCTTTTTGACCACCCATTCATCGAGGGTCAGGTCTGGGATACAACACACCTTGGTATCTACTTCAGAAGTGCTTAGGAGGTCCTCCTGATCAAAATCCAAACAATTTTCATTGGTTGGCCTTGGTACATAAGACTCAATGTGATAGTCTATTATGGTCTCAGATCTGATCGTGGCCTTTGCTCCATACCTTTTTCTAAAGAGCATATACAACCACTTAGTAAACAAGTAGCTTCCAATTTTGGTAGTGAAGTCCCTGTATAAACACAACACAAATTGTGGTGGTAAGTCTATGACTGACACATTCTGCAATACACTCACATTAGGGCAGGCATGTAGAGTGAGACTCAGATCCTTGATGACTCCAACAGTGGTCACTATCTTCCCATCCAATTGTATTACTCCTTTAGAAAATACTTCATACTGGAGGCCCAGTTGATCAGCTATTTGTTTGGGCATTACAAAACTACTTTCCCCCAAATTGATCATGTAGTTGTGCACCAATTTATATTCAATGATTAATGAAACATAAAATGGAGGGGGCTTCATATTCTTACCTCTTTGTTCTCCATGGTTTCTCTCAGATTGAGCCGCATTGGTAAGAACTTTCTCTTATTGATTAGAGGGTTGACTTGAGCTTGACAAATTGGCCATGGCACTCTGCAATAAATCCCTCTACCCTAGAATGGACAGTTACTCCCATAGTGAAATATTCACACTTTTCCTCTTCATTTGCTCAATGATATTAAATTATTTTTCCTTATGTTGCCCCTTCCCTGGCACATTTTTCTCTTATACATGGGTTATTACAACCAGTGCCTGAGTAGGTTTCGAAGGTGGCTTGGATTGACTCTACACATTAGGAGTCATATTTTGAATGCCAATACCTTGTGGATCAATGCAAGTTTGAGGATCACCTAAGCTTGGTGAATGTCCTTATCCAATATTTCTCTTCTTGGACCATGTATTGGTAGCTATACTTTGAGTAGGAGTATGATTCATTCCACAGAAGTCCTTAGCTTTCCAATTGAAAAACATAGTTTCACTGGGAGGTCCCTCTTTCTGAGCTCCTTGTTGTTGATCCTATTTTTGGCTAGGTTCTTGTGATACACCAATGGATTGCACCATCAAATCCTGATTTAGTGCACCATTGAAGCACATCGATTGATTGTGTGGCTGATTGCATGGGAAACATCAATCATATTCTTGTGCCATGTTATTCTATTCTGGAACTAATGCCCTTGATGTTTAATATGTGTTTGGATCATATGACCTAAAAGGTCTAGCAGCTTGAGGTTTCCATTGGTGTTGAATCTAATTTATAACCTACGCTAGTGGTCTATTTTGTTGATACAGAGGTCTAGCATAATACTGAGTCTGCTTTCTTTTGATGGTTACTAGCTCATTTCCCAAGTTTTACAGTTGTTTGATCACTTCATAAATCTCCTTAGAGGTGTTAGATGATGAATTGGATGCTTCAGTTGAACTTTGACTCCTAAGAGTGGGTATAGGAGCTAATGTGGGCATTTGGCTGGTACTTGGGTTTCCTAACTCGGGGTATATATGCATGGGTGGCCTAGGAGCAATTTTTCTATCCATAATCAAATGATTCTCAGTTCCTATGGAAAGGCTATAGGGTGTAGGTAAGGTTATGCCCCCCATTGAATAAATCATCAAAGAAATATCAGAATTTAAAGCCCTAAGAAAGTATAAGAAGGCACCTTCATTAGTGGGCTTTACTGCTATTAGAATCCTCTCCCAGGTCCGTTGAAATATGAGGTGTAAATCCATCAGTTACTCATTCGGGGCCCTCTTGATTATTGTTATTTGCTCCAACAAAGATAAGTTATCACATTTTTCTCCAAATTGGTCATGAAGAGTTGTGCACAACTGGTTCCAATTTTGAATAGAGCCTGCTTCAAGGCTCCTAAACCATTGTGAAGATTTACCTTTGAGTGAAGAGGTGAGAAACTTAACTGCAATGTCCATCTCAATGATTTCATGGATTGTACAGACATTTGCAATATCTTGGACATGGTCACTAGGAGAAGTTTGGTTTTCCCCAGTGAAATATGGGATGCTCTTTAATGTTGCTATCGGGACTAGATTTTGTGCATTCAGAGCGAGTGGGCTACTGCCAGTGAAATTCACATAAGGATTTGGCTGAGCCATTCTAATTGACCTGAGCACCCTTCTTGATTGAAAGAATGGCCTACTGGGAGGAGGTGTCGGGAAGGCTCTATTTGGTGGAGATAGAGACCTCTGGATCTTCTCCCTCTTCTCCTTCTGTCTGGAGACAAGTGTAGGTGTACAAAATTTCCTTCTTCTCTTGTTCTTGACCTTTTTTGTATCCTTCTCATGAATTTGGGAAACTTGGACTACTGAAACTAGTGTATTTTATCTCTCTTGGAGTCGCCATATGTGTAGTTCTTAAAATCTTCTTAAAAGCTAAAATCACAACAAGTGCACATCAATCTTACTGTAATAAAGATGGAAACTTCTTAGTCCCACTGGGTGTGCTAAAACTGTTGGTACAAAATCACAACACCCCCAAATGAGTCATCATATTTTATTTTCTAAGGAAAAGTCATTTGGTGTGATCCACATAACATTGAGTTTTCTCCAAAGTGTGGGACTTATAAAATGAGAAAAATCTCTAGGTTAAAGGTTGGTTCCTACTCCTTTGTTTAGGTGCATGCGTGAAAACTTGCAGTGGGCCTATTTCTAAACCTAATATAAGTTTGACCAAGGAGACAGGGATAAAAGGAATGAGGGAAATTAAACTAAGCTATAAGGTGATGCACCAAAGGAATGATGAACATTTTTTTTTTCTAATAGACACAAACCAAGAAAATGCATACAATAACCAAGCACATGTGTGACCAGATCTATAATAAAAGACTAGATGAAATAAAAAGAGACAAGAAAGGATCTAAAATCGATCACAGACATGTTTTATTGCTCTATAGATTGATACAATACATTACAAGGTGGCCAAAAGGTAGAAAACGTATTACAGTCTAGTGGAAGGTCTAAAAACTCTATGAGTTCCTTTATCAGAAGAAAAGGGGAGCCTGAAAAATAGAAGAATGTCCAACCCTTTACAATGAGTCCTGACCCTGCATGTATATATTCAATCAGAGAGAAGAAAGAGAGAGAAGCAGGAAAATCAGATCGAAGCTCAACCACTACTATTAATGTCCCCTACAAAATTTTCCCCCAAATCTACCTTGACTATATCAATCTCTGGTTCGGCACCTCGAAGAAGGAGGAAACGGCGAAGCAGATTGAATCTGATCTGGTTTTTGAGGCAGATGGATCCCGCATTAATGGCCTTGAAGATGTTTTCTCCATTTTCTCCTACCTAAACTCCCCAAACTTAAAGTTTTAGATCTTCATGGCATGGATGAGGCTAAGATATTTCCAACGGTGTCAGATTTGTAATATTTCAAGACCTAAGTTGAAAGATATGCCCCTTCAAAGTTTGCATCGAGTCTGTACCGAAGGGTGGGAAAACCATTTTGAAAAATGGGCCCCTTCTTTACTATGGGGCATGTGGTTAGTTGGTGCATGTCTGAGGGCAGCCTCTGTACTTATTTCTTTGAATGGCGTGGGGCTGACACGTGGCTTCTTCTGTCGGCCGGCTTAGCTTTTTTGCTTTTGGCTAAGTCTTTTGTTTGGTGAGGTAATATTTATTCGACCAGGGACACGTAGCGGTTTAGCACTTGTTCAAGAATCCTCTCTCTATTTTATCCTTGAATTAGTTTCATTTGGAAACTTGGTGCTCTCCACCATTCTACCACCATGCATTGACTATTCAACCCGACTCTATCTCCCTTTTGAGACTGGACGCGTGGAGGCTCTGTACTTGCTGAAACTCTCAATCAACATTTTTCCCTTGGAGGAGTTTCAAGTTGACACTTGAAAGCCTCCGTAGGTATTTGTACTTTTCAACAACCTATACCTTCCTTTTTAGGCTTGGGGCTTCGTGGTGAACTGGTGCTTGTTTGAGCCTCCACCTTGGGCTACCATCTTAGATTTATGCCAAGCCGACACCTGGCACCCTCCTATCTAGTCGAATACTTTTCAACGGCAGCACAACTTTTGGAGGCATGACGCTCGTTTGAGATTCCTTTCTTAGACTCACCCTTGGAGAAGCGCCGCTTGGACACGTGGCTCTTTCTACAACATCCTCCATACTTAGCTAATTTTTGTACTTGTTCTAAACTATTTTGAGCCCGAACACTTCGGATCTTCGTTGTTTCCTCTATTTCTTTCCCTTGGCCTCTCCATGACACTTCTTCTTCTCCTTTGACCCTGCTACTCTATTTCTAAGCCCACCTGTAACCCGTAGAATGGATTTAAAGCCTGGGTTTGCTTGACAGAGTTTATTTTCTAAATTTATCCTACACGTGGTTGTTTGATCTTTGCAGGCCTCCACCACTACCATTATAGAGTCCCCTTGTAATTTTTTTACGAGAATAGAACATGATTTCTCAGGTTCTTTTATTTCGGGGTTGTTCTGATCTAATATTTTCCCTTGGGGAAAAATATAGATAACAGGTAACTCCCGTTCTGGCCCAGATTAAGAGAGAGATCTGGTGGAAATCATTGCCATGATCTCCTATTTTTAGTAAACCTAGGGAATCTTTCCTTAACCAACGTCGGTCACCCCTGAACCGATGTCAGTCAACCTGGAACCATTGTTGGTTACCTTTTATTCCCTTTGGTAACCTTAATTTCAAGGTTGGTACATTCTGAGAGAAAGGAAAGCGACCAAAGCTGCATGCAATTGAAACAAGCATCCTTTTACGCATCCAGACATTCAAAACCATCACTAGGATCAATTATAGAGCCATTGCATTTACGGGAGCACTCCAGGAAATAAACGCTACAGGACCATACATGTATTCTTTCATCAACCACCTCCATCACTCAACCATCAAATATTTAACATAGTAAGATGGCCCTAACCTATAGGGTTTATTTTAGTTAGTAATCTTTATTACTCATGTTATTAATCCATTCTTTTCATGCTTATTATTTCATCCACTTGTCTGTGAACTCAAAAATCCCTTCACCCAATCACCAAATCACTTGGTCTTCACCTAATGTATACTTTTGAGCACACCTAAGATTTCTACAGACCTCCCCATTCACTCTCTCAATCTTTATTTGACCTTAGATCACCCCTACCATTTAATCTAATTTGATTTTTCTTTTACCTCGACCATACTGACATCGGTTATCCATAACCATCATCGGTTCTACCTAAACTGGCATCGGTTACATTTAGCCGACGTTGGTCTTTTTGTTTACACCTTGGACCAAGAACAAACCCAACATTCACCCTACTAGTTGACCTAAATAACCCAGAATTAGACCATAACCAGCCCCAGAACCTTGACAGACACCTCAACTCTCAGATCCAAATATATCCTAGCCTGATGTGATAGGATTTTCGTATTGTACTTGAATGGAGATACCTAAATCATATCAACTACAGTAGGACTTATTTTATTTCTCACATTAACTTATTTTAAACAATGGATTGACAGTCATCTAGGAAGTATCACACTTCCCAAAACTATCATACGCTAGGCAGTCCACTGTCATATATCATTTAACTATCTTTTTTATGGTCTTGTTATGTATTACAAGTAGTTCCTCCTAGCCAAAAGGAAGCTCTCACATTCATTTTTGGATTAATAATTTAGAACGCGTGCAACAACCATCAACTGACCAACATTTAATAGGTATTCCTCCTGGGCCCTTACCCTTAGTTGTTTCGTCATTTCGAAAAGGTAAAGAAAATGGTGAAACATCAATATCTGAATCAATTTTTGAACTAGTATGAGAACCAAGTCTAGAGCCCCCCCAAAAATTTAAATACAATAACCAACAAGTAGAACAATAAAAGAAACATTGGACCACAAAAAAAATATAATCAAATACCTCAAAACTATGATCTTGATTTGTATTTTGGTTTCCATAGGGTTAAAGGACATGATGCTCATACGTGTTGGGATTGTAATAAATTTATAGAATGGATTCCAGAATACCAGAGATAGCTCTTTGTTGAGATTTTTTTTGATATTCTCATGGCACCTACACAAAAAACTCACATGGGGCTTTTTTTCCTAGTAAAATGCTAATTTTGAAATTTATAGAGATCCCCTTCTAACGTGCCCTAAAAATGGAAATCTTAATCCTCGTAGTAACCAACAAGTGGCTCCCCGATGGAAACAACGATCACAAAGTTTCTACATCTGCAAACCCTTTAGTAGATCTTCCTTTAGATGGTAAAAATTAGACTAAGATTATAGGATTAGTAGATATAGAAACTGAACCTAAAATTAATGCAGCAACTCACACTTGAGATTATTCTTCACAACCTATTCCCATTTATCCATCTATCTCAGATGATGCACCAATGGTGCCCAAACAAGTAAGGGCTTATTAATTGATCACGGACTTGACTAAGACATTTTCCCACATTTAATTTCTTGGATATGTTAAAGAATTCTCTTGTGTGTCGATTGGGTTTATTACAAGCGCTAGGTCTTGGCCATCTTATCCATGTCACTCCAACTCCAAAGGCCCAAATAAATCATATAGACTTTTATTTCTACCCACCGGGGCATCCTGAGAGAGATGTTGGATTCATGTTCGATATTAGTAAAATGCCTAATAACGTTGAGTTGGCACGGAGAGGCAATCCTACATTATATCTGCAAGTTTGGATTTATATAAAACTATGTTAAGTGTGCAATGATAGGACAATGGGGTTTGTTGTTAATATAGTCCCTTTCTTGTTTTATTTTCTCTTCAACACAAAAACACATTGAGAGGCTATGATAGTCTCAAAGCAACATCTATCATAACTATAGTGTTTATGTTCACTCTTGGACCTAAGAATGTGTTTGACTTGGTTTTTATATTATAGATTGGGAAACCAACTATAATATGACTCTTATTCGACCTTGGATTCATCGAATGAAGGCAATTCCCTCTAACTATGTTCCAAGAGGTTAGGTTTCTTACATTTGGGGAAGGTCTTTGTGGCTCATGGTGACCCAAAGCCATTTGATTCTCCATTTGGCCCAAATTAAAAGAAGAAACTGGGGATTCATATTGAATCCAATCTCCCATCTAACTAGTTAAACAAGCTTATAAGGACCAAGGCCTATGTCTAATATTGTCCCTATGGCTGAGTTGGAATCCCCTAAGGTAATTGAAGAGCTAATTCTTGATGAAAAAAAAATCCACCTAGTAGAAACGGTATCAACGAAAAAACTACGGATGAGATAGTTAATCTACTAGAGAATTATTTTCCCTATCATTCTTCCTCTTGATTCCTTGGGCATAGGCCATGCTCTTGGAATTACCACTTTTCTGGTTGATGGCTTTAAATAAATTTACATGTTTGAGGTTTTGGAATTCAAAGAAGAAGATTCTATGAACGAGCAAGCTTTCATCTTCCCAAATTACTATTGGAAATCTCGACTATGATGCTGAAAAGTGTCTCTTTGGCACTAGGGATAGGGTGATCCTCACTTCTCCTGAGGGGGAAGGTCATGCCTTTTTCCTTCAAGTTGAAATTTGAGTGTACAAACAACGCAGGTGAGTATGAATATTTACTTCTTGGTCTTATCATAGCCAAGAGGATGGGCAATGAACAACGTTAGGGTCTTGGGTGACTCTCAACTCATCACCAATCAAGTCTCAAAAGTGTATGATACCAGAACAGAGAACCTACAACTTTACAAGTCCATTATTCTAAATATTTGCAAGGGGTTTTGAATTCATCTCTATCGAAGCTATCCCATGAGAGAAAAACCAATTGGTCAATTCTATGGCTAATTCCTCCTCTCTCTTTTTTCCAAGTGAGGACTTGAAAGAAACCAATTCATTATTTCGGTTCGATCTGAACCTCTAGTTCAAATGATGCCAACCAATGCAATTCTGATATATGTTAAGACTAAGAATGAACCTACCACTTTGGATTACACAAATACTGATGAGGAAATCCTAGGATACCTCAATGCATACACTAATCTCCTTCTCGCGCATCATAAGAGGGGATTTTCTCTTATACCTCACCCTTCATCCTACTTCAAGGATCGCACGATAGATCCTTCCTCATCAGAGGGTCCTTGAGATTTATGAGGTAGAGGAAGAAGAACTAGAACTACCTCCATGCCCACCTAATTTTGAAGAGGTTAATTCCTCTTTGATCAAAGGAACTATAGATATAAACATTGGGATGGAGGAAGAGCCTAAAAGCTTGAATCTCGGTTCTTATCTTAAATCCAAAGGATGTAGAAGCACATATGAAGGTGATTAAAGAGCACTCAAAATCCTTCTCTTTCAGATATAAAGAAACAACATGCATTACTCTTGATTTTTTTAGTGCACAATCTAGTTTATGAATCTTGATGCCACCTGTGAAGCAAAAAATTGAGACCTATGAAGACCAAGGTGGCTTTAATGTTTGAAAAGAGGAGGTAATGAATCTCCTAAAAGTAGGGTTTATTAATCTGGTAGATTATTACATGTGGGGTGTCGAACATTCATCCCATTTTTTTAAGAAGAATGGGAAGATACGCATCTACATTGAATTCAGAGACATCAACAAAACTTGTCCCAAAGATGATTTCCCTTTTCCCTCAATCGATTTCATCATAGATGCAACAATTGGATATGAGTTGTTGTCTCTTATGGATGGATTTTCTATCTATAACCACATAAGGATTTCTAAGGAAGACCAGATGAAAACTACCTTTACAACTCCTTGGGGAACCTAATGTTACATGGTCATGCATTTCAGCTTGAAGAATGTTGGAGCCACTTACTAGCGGGAAATGACATATACATATTTCATGATATTATTCACAATAATATGGAATCATATGTTAATGAACTTTTGGAGAAAGCAAAGAATTTTGGTGTTCATCATGAATTTTTCCGTGTCATTCTCTCATGCCTAATTGATTATGGAGTAATTTTAAATCCTGAGAAATGCGTGTTTGGCGTGATGGGGAGGAAAATTGTTGAGATATATCATTTCATCCTAAGGCATTGATGTTGATCTAGTAAATATCCAGGTAGTTGTGGGGAGGTCCCCTCCTACAGATGAATCAAGCATCAGATCTTTTTCTGGGTAAACTTAGGGAAATTCTCAAGTCCATATTGTATTTAACATGTCGATCACCCTATTAATGGTTTTCTTAAGACAATACTGTTTTAAAATTTTGACAACCAAGTGTCACGAAGCATTTGATTCTGTGAAACACTTCCTTAGGTCACCACCTACACTCATTCCTTTGAAATTTGATTGTCCCCTTGATCTTATACTCTTGAGCCATTGATGTCTCGATTACATGCATGCTGGCACAAGAGGATGAAAATTACCATGAGTAGGCCCATTTACTTCATAATTTGTAATCTTCTTGATTACAATATGTATTACACGCAAGTGGAGAAAGAGTGCTTGGAAATATTATTGTTATCCAAAATCCACCCCTCAGGGTAATTTTTGATAACATGCATTAAATTCGCAAGTCCCGGGAAAATAGATTGATTCAAGGAAAAATTCCATGTTTCTGGGGTCCCCTCAGATTTTTTCTGACTCTCCTGTCCAAGGAGAAAAGAGCAAGTTCTAAGAAAGGGTGAAAAATTTGCAAAAAAACAAGCTTGGGCAAGAGAAAATCATAAAAAATGGCTAAGTCCTAGTCCAGGTGGTCCTTGGGACAATTGGGACCATCGGGGCACGAATCGGCCCGAAAGGCCGCCAGGCGGTCCATGCAACAAAGGGGACATCCAGGCCATTGGGATGCGTGGGGCACGAAAGGGCAAACCGGCCGAAGGTAAAGAAAAATTTGACTAACTATTGTGGAAAAAGCTGGGACATCTGGGCCGCGAGGATGCGAAGGACGTGAACCTACCCGGATCAGCTGAAACAGAGAACAGATAGCCCGGGACAGTTGGGACATAGGGGATGCGTGGGACACGGGGAGCCGAAGGAGCCGAGAGCCAATCAAATCACGCCACGTGTCTTCTCCTCAAAGAGGGACAGGGAAGCCTGAATCGGGTGGATCGGAGGAATTTGTCCCCAAACAGTTTGGGGGATAGCCGGGCCAAGGGGACGCGAGGGACGTGAAAAAGTCGGCAGGCTTGCAGATGAATCAGGAGACGCCACGTGTCACAAAGGCAAATGTCCAAAATTTCAAAGGGCGAGGGTTTGAAGCGTCGGCTCAAACCAATAGACACAGGACATGTGTCCAAAGGAGAAGGGGGAGTGTGGAGCTTGGGGAGGAATTTAGAGAATTTTGCAAAAGTTGGCCAAAAAGCTAAAAGTTAAAGGATGATCCCCGTGCCCCTGTCCTCCAACCAGATCATGCCACGTGTCCCAAGTGGGCGGGGACACAAGGAAAAAAATTGGAAAAAATTTCCAAAATTACAAAAAGTCAAAACTTTCAAGGAAAAACCCACAGGTAAAGGAAGGAGAGAGAATTTCTCATCCAATCAGCGCCTGACACGTGTTGTCCAGGTGGCGAAGCACGGGAAAAAATTTCAAAATCCATTTTTGCCCTGTTTTGTGCCCTAAATCTTCAGATCGCCATATCTTTCGATCCAAAGCTCGGATTTGCATGTTCTTTATATCATTGGAAACCTTATAAAAGTCTCTACATGATTCCAGGGTCAATCTTGAATTTTGATTCAGTCCTAGAGAGAGAAAGTTAAGAAACAGCTCTGATGCGTGTTCATGGCCAGAAGTGACATTTCAGCGACCAGATTTAATGTAGAATGGGTCGCATTCTCCTCCAATTCGGTCAAAAATGGTAGGGTATGGGTTTGTAAGGTCCCCCATGCCATTTTAATGCATTTTTAGTTAAGGAGGAATGGGCTCCCATGTTTTGTATGTTTTCTCTCTCCTGGGCTCGACCCATGCAATGTAAAAGCCAGATTTGGCTCATTTCTTAAGGGGGGAACACTTTTGGGCATAGAAATCTTCTTCTTTCACCTCCAGCAAGTGATTGTTGCAAGAATCAGACCTCTTCAAAGACTGTAACAGTTTTTACCTCTCTGAGGTTGTAATGCAGTGGTTTTTGACATTGGAAATGATAATGCAAGCTTTGTGAATGGGTTCCAGTCCTTTGTTTGTATTATTTACTTCATTTCAGATCCTAAATTATATCTTATCAGTCTGTGTATGTGTTATGTTGCAATCTTTGGTTTTTGTCTATTTGCATGACAAAAATATTCACCACTCCTTTTGGTGCATCGCCATCTTTAGTTAGTTTCAATTTTTGCACTTCTATCCCTGTCTCCTTGCAATTTAGAGTAGGATTAGGATCTGAACCTCTGTAGTTGTGCAAATATAGATCTAAATCAGAGGAGTTTGAGGAACCAGCCTCTAATCTGGAGATTCCTCTCCCAGTTTCACAAGTCCTACACTTGGGGAGAGGTTTCCATGTTGTGCAATCACACAGGATGCTAGAGTGATCAACCTAGAAGCCTGATCTGCATCCAGGGGTGCTGTGAGCCTGCAACAATAGTTTTGGCACACTAGGTGGGACACTAGAGGTCTCATTTTTATTGCAGCAAAGTTTATGTGCATCTGCTGCAGTTTTTCTTGCTTGAAAAGAGCTATTATTTGCATATCTGGCGACTCCAAGGGGAAGAATCAACTGGTTTCAGCAGTGCAGGCCTGAAAACTCATGAGAAGAATCACCACAAGGTCAAGAGTTGGAGAAGAAGAAGTTCAGTTTGAATACCTACAATTATCTCCAAGAAGAAGGCAAAGAGGAAGAAGGACTCAAAGGTCTCCATCTCCACCAAACAGAACTCTCTCAACTCCTCCACCTGGTAGGCCTTTCATTCAGTCAACAAGGGTTTTAAGACCAATTAGAATGGCACAAAACAACCCCTATGTCAACTTCACAGCCAACAGCCCACTTGCCCTCAATGCACAACATCCAATTCCTATTGCAGCCTTGAAGGACATTCCGTACTTCACTGGAGAGAATCAAACTACTCCAGGTGATCATGTTAAAGATATTGCTAACCTTTGTGCAATCCATGAAATCAATGAGATTCAAGTGGCTGTCAAGTTACTGGCATCTTCATTCAAGGGTAAAAACATTGCAATGGTTTAGGAGCCTTGGAGCTGGTTCTATCACAAATTGGAATCAGCTGTGTATAGCACTTCATGAGCAATTTGGAGAGAAGGGAGACAACTTGTCTCTTTTGGAGCAGCTGACAACCATCAAGAGAGCTCCCAATGAGCAGCTGACCGATTTCAACTTCAGATTTCAAAAGACTTGGGAGAGAATTCCAGTGGCAGTCAGGCCAACAGTAGAAGATGCTTTTCTCTACTATCTCAAAGCTCTAAATTCTTATATTTCTATGTTGATTCAGTCCATGGGAGGCATAACTATCCCTATGGCTTATAGCATTGCCATTAGGGCTGAAAATTGTTTGATCTAAGCTGGAAAACTTGCCCCTAGACCTCCCATGCCATTATTTCCAAGTTTAGAGAGCCCAAACACCAATCAAGCACCTAATTTTCCTCCTTCTCCCACTCCTAGAAATCAGAGTTCAAATGAAGCTTCCACTTCATCTCCAAGTGCCCCAAATGAGCTTCAAGAAGTCATGAAGCAAATGCAAAACCTAGGCAATGAGCTAGTTACTCTCAAGAGGAAACAAGCCCAAGGTTTTAGACCCTCTTATCAACCCCAAGCTCAGCCTAACAGACAACCATAGCAACCACAAAGGCCACCTAATCCAGTTGCAAATATAAATCAAACAAGGCCTCCTGCCAACAGACCATTTCAGCCCTATAATCCAAATGCCATATCTGCCTCTAAGGCATTAGTGCCAACACAAAACAAAATTGCCCAGGAGTATGATTGGTGTTTTCCATGCAATGAACCTCAAATAATCAATCCATGTGCTTCAATGGTGCTTTGAATCAAGCACTAATGGTGACAACTACTGGTGTGGAGGGTGAGGGTAGTCAAGGAAATAGTCAACAACAAGAAACATTCCAATAGCAATCAGCCCCAAATGACACCACGTTGGTAGATTGGCAAGCAGAGGATTTTTGTGGCATGAATCAGGCAGTTTCTCAAGGTGTTGCAGCCAACACAATGTCAAAAAGGAGGAATTTGGGTGAAGAACAGCCATTAGCCCCAACCAATCCACAACCTTCCATGGCTCCACAAATGATTGGCAAGAAAAAATCCAATTTCAAATGCACAAGGGCAGCCAAGAACAGCTTCTAGACCAACTCAAATACCAGTTGTTGCTGCCCACATGCAAGGAGTGAATGTGCAAACCAAGGGACAACAAAGAGATCCTTCATCACCATTTAGTATCATTGATCAGATGAAGAAGACAAATGTTAATATATCAATGTGCGAATCCCTATCCATCCCAGGCGAAAGAGATCTGCTACAAGCTGCCATGAAGGACTGGCCAACTTCAAATCAACAGGTCCAAATGCAAGACAAAGTGCTCACAAAATGCTGCCCAACCTGAGGGAAATCATGGAGGACAGCAAGGTAAAATGTTGAAACCCCCTCCTTTCTATGTTTCATTGATCATTGGAAATCAATTAGTGCACAATTGCATGATAGACTCCGGGGCAAGTAGCTCAGTAATGCCTAAACAAATAGCTGATCAGCTAGGGATTGAATATGAAACCTTATCCAAAGGGGTAGTGTAGCTAGATGGGACAGCAGTAGCAACAGTTGGAGTGATCAGAAACTTGAGTCTTACCTTGCATGCATGTCTAAATGTTATTGTTTTACAAGATGTATCAGTCATATACCTTCCACCACTCTTTTCCCTATGCTTGTCAAGGGACTTCACAGCCAAGATTGGGGGATATTTGTCTGCTGATTGGTCACACATGTTGTTTAGAATGAGGTATGGAACTAAGGCTACAATCAGGTCAAAACCTATTGCAAACTTTCATATTGAGCCTTACACTCCAAGTCAGATTAATGCCAATTGCTCAGCATTTGATCAGGAAGATCACCCAAGCATTGATGAAGCTGACACCAAGGTTGGAAGCATCCTGGATCTAACTCTGGATGAATGGGCAAACAAGATACATGCATTTGATCCTTATCAAGAAGTGGAAGAATCTAAGCTAGGGGTCTATTGCATGCACGAAGAAAATCAGCCTATTCCTAGCATCACCAAGCCAAACCACAAAGATGACAATGAGGTATGGCAGCTGTTTTTTGATGGATCAAGGAGTAGACAAGGTGCAGGAGATGGAGCCATGCTTGTTTCACCTCAAGGAGTAAAGTACTATTCAGCTTTTAGATTTCAGTTTGCATGCTCTAATAACACTGCTGAATATGAAGCCTTGGTGCAAGGGATGCATTGGGCAATAAAGAAGAAAATAAATAACTTGCAAGTCTTTGGTGACAGTGAATTGATTGTAAATCAGGTCAAAGGACAGAATGCTGCCAAGAATGATCTACTCAAGTGCTACAAGAACAGGGTGTGGGACCTTATGGAATATTTTGAGGGTTTTGGCATCAAATCCATTCCTAGGAAAGAGAATCAAGCTGCTGACAGGCTTGCAGCAGTAGGGGCAGCCTTTGACATTGTGGAAAGCATTCAACAAGATAAGGTACAGCCAAACATCCATGTGATTGTGAGGTCTTCAGTGCCAGATAACAATGTCAGTTGGCAAGTGTTTGAAAATGACCAGCAAATCATCCATTTCTTACAAGAAGAAGCTGAGTTCTCAGCTAAGAATCAAGAAAGATTGGAACAGCAGTATGGTGACCAAGTGGTACAGCTGAGAACTAACAAGCTGCCCAAAGGACTTATCACTTTGGAGTCCATTTTCAATCCCAATGACCAGTTTAGAAAGGAGAAGGCAAACATTCGGGTCAAGAGAGAGGATTCAGTATCCATCTTAGTAGAAGAGAACAAACCATTGCAAATTAGAAGGATGACAACTGAGCAAGAAAGGTATGAGTTCATACAACTATGTCAAGAGTTCCCTGATGTGTTTGCTTGGAGCTATGAAGACTTCAAAGGTTTCAATCCCAACTTAGCTCAGCATACCATTGAATTGGATCTAAATACTAAGCCTGTCAGGCAGAAACAAAGACCAGTCAATCCACACATGGAGCCTCTCATGAGGAAAGAATTGGACAAGCTGATTGAGTCAAGGATCATATTCCCAATCAAGCATTCTAGTTGGGTCGCCAACTTAGTCCCAGTCAGAAAGAAGAGTGGAGAGATCAGGTTGTGTGTTGACTTCAGAGACTTGAATAGAGCCTCTCTCAAGGACCATTACCCACTCCCTTCCATGGATCAAATCTTGCAAGTGGTGGCTGGCTCCGAGAGGTTTTCACTACTTGATGGCTACTCAGGCTACAATCAGATTATGGTGAAGGAAGAGGACTAGTTCAAGACAGCCTTCACAACCAAATGGGGAACTTTTGCATACAGGAAAATGCCATTTGGGCTGTCCAACGCTGGTGCTACCTTCCAAAGGGCAATGGACATGGCATTCAAAGGTTTGATTAATAATGTGGTGCTGATTTACCTTGATGATATCACTGTTTTTTCCAAAAATGCAGCAGACCACCTCTCTCATTTAAGACAGTTCTTCACAAGGTGCAAGAGATTTGGAGTGTCTTTGAATCCTAAGAATCTTTCTTGCACATGAAGGAAAGCTCCTTCGCCATATTGTCTCCAAAGAGGGATTAGCAATTGATCCAGACAGGGTTGAAGCCATAAGAGCACTACCATTGCCAAGCCACAAGAAAGCCCTTCAGATTTTCTTGGGAAGGATAAATTTTGTTGGGAGGTATGTCCCAGATTTTACAGCCCTTGTCAAGCCCATCCAAAATGTTAAAGAAGAGCATGGCTTTCAAGTGGATAGCAGAAGGCAAGGAGAGTTTTGAAGCAATCAAAGAAGCCATCTCTCAAGCACCAACTCTCATCAACCCAGACTTCTCCAAGGATTTCATCCTCTATGCATTTGGAGGTAATGACACTATTTCTGCCATTTTGGTACAGCAGAACAAGGATAATGATGAGCAGCCAATTGCCTTCTTCAGCTGGAGCCTAGATGACTATGAGGTGAGATACTCTTTTATTGAGAAGCATGTGCTGGCAGTAATCAGAAGCTTGAAGAAATTCAAAGCATTTAATCTCAAACAACAAGGTCCAGTTACTGGTCTCACATGCTGGAGTCAAGGACTTCCTCCTCAACAAGGATTTGAATGAGAAAAGGGCAGGTTGGATCACCCGTGTCATGGAGTATGACATAGAGATCAAGATCACCAAGATGGTAAGAGGGAAAGGATTGTGTGAGCAGCTGGTTTTGGGGAAGCAAGAAGAAGTATGCAATAAAGAAGAGGCCTGTTTTGATAGTCCAGGACAGCCATGAGCCAAGTGGCAATCAAGAAGAAGACAATGCTGCCCCCACTCCTTGCTGGACCCAAGGTATTATACACTTCCTAGGCACAGGCCTATGCCCTCCGGAGATGAACAAGACCCAAAGGAGACACTTCAAATTGCAGGCTATTTTTGTATGCCATTGTTGATGGAGTTTTGTTTAAGAAAGATGTGAATGGAGTGCTGTTAAGGTGCATTAGCACAAATCAGATTCAAAGGGTGTTGGAAGAGTTTCATGGTGGACCAGCTAGTGGTCATTTTGCACCAAGAGTGACAACTCTAAAAATCATGAAGGCTAGTTATTATTGGCCTAAAATCTTCAGTGATTGCTATGCATGGATCAAGAGGTGTAAGAATTGTGCATTCTTCACAGGAAAAGAGAGACTTGCTGCCCTTCCATTACATCCAATCTCAGTTGACCAGCCATTCATGTAATGGGGTTTGGACTTCATTGGAGTCATTAATCCCAATTCAACCCAAGGGCACAAATGGATTTTGATAGCCACAGATTACTTCACCAAATGGACAGAAGCAGTAGCACTCAAAGAGGCAAATGAGTCTAGCATCTTAGACTTTTATGAGGGGATAACAACCAGATTTGGTGTACCTACTACAATAATCTCTGACAATGCATTAGCATTCATTGGATCTAAGGTGACTGAGTGGGCTGTCAAGAACGGTATTTACCTAAGCACTTCATCAAACTATTACCCTCAAGGTAATGGCCAGGCCGAGTCTACAAACAAGAACTTGTTGAGGATCATTAGGAGGACTCTTGACGAGAATCAGAGGTCTTGGCATGCCAAACTAAAATCAGCCTTATGGGCTGATAGGATAACTCCCAAAAGATCCACATGTAACTCTCCATTCAAACTTGTCTATGGAAGAGAGGTAATCTTTACCCATGTCACTTTAGTTGCCAACATTGGAACTCATGAAGCAGCTGGAGTTGCTTGAATTTGAGCCCATGGAGGTGAGGTATGTAGAGTTGATGGAGTCTGCAAGAGATCAGAAATCAGGCATCCCAAGTAATGGAAAAGGATCAAGCATTGATCAAGAAGACCTTTGATAGGAAGGCCAAGGATAGATATTTTCAGGTTGGAGATATAGTGTTGAAATGCGATGTGGATAGAGCAAAACTAGGAAGGCATTCAAAAATTTGATGCCATTTGGAGTGGCCCATACATGGTCATGAAGTGCAAGAACAACAATGCTTTCAAATTGGCCTCATTGGATGGTGAAGAACTGTAGATTCCAGTCAATGGAATCTATCTCAAGCATTGCTTCTAGAGGGAAATTCACTACCCTTGTAAATATTAGATTAGATTTTCATTCCTCCAAGTGCTTGTGCACATTGTTTTGCTGTAGGTTAGTTTTATGTTCCTTAAGTGCTTTGGCACAGTCTTGCTGTCAATGGAGATGTTTTACAGTCCTTGCTTCCATCAGGTGATATTCCATCTTCCTCCTTACATATTTTGAAGTCAGTTAGGGGTTCGACATAGAATATTTCATGACTCCATGCCCAAATGGACTACTTCAGGCAACTGGTATCTTCTACCTAGTAGGAAAGTAACCCCACTGAGTCACCAAATTGTTATCCAAAATTCACCCCCAGGGTAAATTTGATAACATGCATCAGAATACTCAAGTCCCAGGCAAATAGATTGATTCAGGGAAAAAATCCATGTTTCTAGGGTCCCCTCAGATTTTTTCTAACTCTCATGTCCAAGAAGAAAGGAGCAAGTTCTAAGAAAATGGTGAAAAAGTTACAAAAAACAAGCTTAGGCCAGGAGAAAATCATGAAAAATGGCTAAGTCCTAGTCCTCAGGCAGTCAGTAGGGATAGTTTGGACGTCGGGGCGCGAATCGGCCGAAAGGCCACCAGGCGGTAGGCTGCAAAGCACTGGGATAGTTGGGACATATCGAGACGTTGCGCGGGACATGCAAAAGGGCTAGTTCGGCCGAAGGTAGAAGAAGAAAATCGACTAACTGTTGCACAGATAAGGTTGGGACATCTGGGCCGACGAAGACGCGAAGGATGCAAAAAGGTGAAGCAGACGCAAAGAGGGACAAGGAGCCCATTTCAGCGTGGTTCTGAAGAATCTGTCCCAGACAGCACCAGGACAGCTGGGGAACATAAAGTATGCGTGCGGACGCGGAGAGCCGAAGGAGCCGAGAGTCAATCAAATTATGCCACGTGTCATCGGCCTCAAAGAGGGACAGGGAAGCCCGAATCGGGTGTGATCAGAAGGTTTTTGTCCTAGACAGTTTAGGAACATTTGGGCCGAAGGGGACCCCAAAGGGACGTGAAAAAGCCGGCAGACCCGCAAACAAATCAGGAGACGCCACGTGTCACAAGGGAAAACATCTAAAATTTCAAAGGGCAAGGTTTGAAGCACTCAGCTTGAGCTAATTAGACAGAGTACACATGTCTAATGGGGCAGGGGAGTGCGGAGCTTAAGCAGGACTTGGAGAATTTGGTAGGAGTTTTGGCAAAAAAAATAAAAAGTAGAGGAAGACCCCACGCCCCTGTCCTCCAATCAGATGCATGCCACGTGTCCCAAGAGGTAGGGGACGCGGGGAAAAAAGTGGAAAATTTTCCCAAAAGTTACAAAAAGTCAAAAATCTCAAGGAAAAAACTGTGGATAAAGGAAAGGAGAGAGAATTTCTCATCCAATCAGTGCCACGACATGTGTTGTCCAGGTGGCGGAGCGCGGGAAAAATTTTCAAAACCCATTTTTTGCCTGTTTTGTGCCCTAAATCTTCAGATCACCATATCTTTCAATCCAGAGCTCAGATTTGCACATTATTTATATCAACGGAAAGCTTATGAAATTATCTACAGGATTCTAGGGTTAATATTGATTTTGATGTAGTATAGAGAGAAAGTTAAGAAAACGGCTCTGATGCGTGTTCATGGCCAAAAGTGACATTTCAGCGACCAAATTTAACGCAGAATGGGTCGCATTCTCCTGTAATTTGGTCAAAAAATGATAGGGTATGGGTTTGTAAGGTCCCCCATGATGTTTTAATTCATTTATAGTTAAGGAGGAATGGGCTCCCATGTTTTGTATGTTTTCTCTGTCCTGGGCTCGACCCATGCAATGTAAAAGCTAGATTTGGCTCATTTCTTAAGGGGGGAATACTTTTTTGGCATAGCAGATCTTCTTCTTTCACCTCCAGCAAGTGATTGTTTGCAAGAATCAGACCTATTCAAAGATTGTAATAGATTTTTACCTCTCTGAGGTTGTAATGCAATGGTTTTGACATTGATAAATGATAATGCAAGCTTTGTGAATGGGTTTCTGTCCTTTGTTTGTATTATTTGCTTCATTTCAGATCCTAAATTATATCTCATCAGCCTGTGTATGTTTTTATGGTTATAATCTTTGGTCTATGTGTCTATTTGCATGACAAAAATATTCACCACTGCCATTTTGGTGCATCACCATCTTTAGTTAGTTTCAATTTTTGAACTTCTATCCCTATCTCCTTGCAATTTAGAGTAGGATTAGGATCTGAACCTCTGTAGTTGTGCAAATATAGATCTAAATCAAAGGAGTTTGAGGAACCAACCTCTAATCTGGAGATTCCTCTCCCAGTTTCACAAGTCCCACACTTGGGGAGAGGTTTCCATGTTGTGCAATCACACTGGATGCTAGAGTGATCAACCTAGAAGCCTGATCTGCATCCAAGGGTGCTGTGGGCCTGCAACAACAAGTATTTGAAACAAAGAGATTAATGCATTACATGTGTAATCAAGAGACATGATTGATTGTTAAATTAGAACAGTTGTGAAATTTATTAACCTAGGATGCCTTTTCCAAAAAGGTGAGTCATTTCATTACATTAATGAGTGAATTTGAGCTCACCTTTGTTAACCAAAAGTCTATCAAGGGAAAATAAATTCTTGTTGGTTATATGATACCCCTATAGACTATGGGGATCTAGTAGATTTATATTTCCTAGATGAATGT
The DNA here is from genome assembly GCA_019776745.2 of Taxus chinensis. Lineage (NCBI taxonomy): Eukaryota > Viridiplantae > Streptophyta > Pinopsida > Cupressales > Taxaceae > Taxus > Taxus chinensis. Next base: position 897,644,543 of record CM034148.1, read on the forward strand.
GTGTTCTATGTAGAGACAAATCCTCCCATTGCCTCGTGTCTATGGTACACTGACATTATTAACCATATTATAGACCGAACATATCCTGAGGTATCAACCTCATAGCAAATATGATGTCTATGTGTCATAGCCACCAAGTATGTGATTGTAGAATAATTTCTCTATCATAGAACCTTTGATGGTATGTTTTTAAGATTCCTTAATGAAGAAGAGTTAGAAAAGATCCTCTTCAAAGCCCACAACAGAATCTATGGTGGTCATTTCAGAGGGAATGCTACCACCTAAAATATTCATCGTATGGGAGTTTTTTAGATTACTTTACAACATGAAACCGTAGAGTATGTACACAAGTGTCAAAAATGTCAAGAATTCTCACATGAGATACACATTCCTACACAGGCTCTACAGCTCAATGTGACACCTTTGCCCTTTTCTACTTGGGGCCTTGATTTGATAGGTAAATTATCTCCCTCATCATCATATGGCCATAACTTCATAATCACGGCCACATAATATTTTACAATCTGGGTCAAGGTTATGCCTCTTATGACTGTACCTAGGTCTGTGACCATCAATTTTATTCTAAACTAGATCATCTGCATGTATGGAGTCCCACAAGTAATTATTTCAGATAATGGCACACCCTTCAAGAATGAAGACATATGAGAATTGTGTACATAGTTCAAGATTTCTCACCATACGTCCTCTTTATACTACCCTTAGGATAATGGACAAGTTGAGGCAACAAATAAAACTCTAAATTCCATTCTCCTTGACATACTTAAGGAGAACAAAAGGGATCGGCATCTCAAGTTATTTCCGACCTTGTGGGCCTATAGGACATCAGTTATAACTCCCACAGGGGCAACCCCCTTTTCTGTAGTCTTCATATGTGAAGTGCTTTTACCATTAGAAATCAAGTTATCTATCCTTATCATATCTTTGCAAGGAATTTTGGATGATGATGTGTACCACGATGTGTGGTTGGTTCAATTGGAAACCCTTGATGAAGTTTGTCTTAGATTTGTGCAGCACCTTAACATTTATGTTGAAATAATATGTCGTCGGTATAATAAAAATTATATGAGCATAAAATATGTGTGGGAGATGTAGTCTTACAACTCGATATCCAAATTGACAAGAAGAAAAAAGAGGGAATAAACTTCAAGCCCAAGTGGTTAGGGCCCGTACAAGGTAATAGAAGACTTCAAAAATGGTGTGTATCACCTATGTACTCTGGAAGGTGAGGAATTCAGTGAATCGGTTAATTCACTTCACCTTAAATTTTTCTAAGCATAATTCATTTTCATCTCCACTTAGACATTATTGCATTCATATTGCATCCCTACTGTATTATCATACTATGAAATTGTAAGTTGGAACTTATTTTTCAAAGAAAACTTTGAGAAATTTTTTAAAAATTGGAAAAAAACATTTAATCAAACCTCTTCAAGTATTCATCATATCATCACTAAATTATTCTAATCTTTTCACCATCTCAGCCATTAGGTGGAATTTCAAAATTGGTCCCACTAAGACTTTTGTGCCTAACTCTATTCACAGTTTTTCCTAGCTCATGTGTCTTTTCCCATAGTCTGTACTAGAAGCTTCTTAGTGTCACATCTTTCCCTAAAGACCTCTTTATGATAGAAATAGTCTAAACATTTCACCTAGATCTCTTTTTCACCTATCTCAACTTTCGGTGTTAATCCCATGCATCTTACTAGTTGCATGGGGTTGAGGCTAGGGGTAAGTGTTCCTTCCTATAAGCACAAGCCTAACATAAAAATTAAAACATATATATATATAAGCCAAAAATAAATAGAAAAATGTTTTTCTTTCAATAAATTATGTTACACCTCTTCCCCCTACCAACCTTTGGTGATGAGCCCATGCCTCCTACTGGTGGCGTGAGATTGGGAAAGCAGGGAGGTGCCCTTACTTGCCTAAGTCTTGTCTTTAGTGATGAGCGTATGTTTCTTACTAGTAGCATGGGGAAATATGTAGGGGGTCCCGTAAAATAAGTCAATAAGTTGTAAATAAGTAAATGAATGAAAATTTCTTTAAAATCTCAAAATCCCAAGAAGATGAATTAGATGTTATGTTTCAAGAGAGATTCAAATCATTAAAACCATATTTTGTCAATCAAGAGGCCATCCACGAATCTAAGTCTAGTTAAACTTTCAAGAAAACACATCCCAGGTTGGTTAGTTAACCTTGTTTAGGGTTGGGTTGTGAGTCCTAGTTGGATCTTTGTCAAAATTTTGTTTTACTTTCACCATTTCCACTCACCAAATCACATGACTCATATCCCTTCTATCTCTCAGTGATGAGCCCTCGCATCTTACCGGTTGCATGGAGTTAGGGTTTAAGTGGGTTCATTTACTTATTTTATCACATTCGTCATCTTTTTCCAATAAAATTAAAGTCATAAACATTTCTTGAAAACCAAAGTATCAATTTACAAATTGTCCTCATGTGCATCATCATTGAAAAAAATCATTATGTTTACATGATTTCATATTCATCATCCATATCATACATCTATAAAAGCATATAAAAACATCAGAGATTCTAAACATCTAAGAGTACATAAACAAATAAAACCATCATTGATTCAACTCTTACCCATAATATCCAAACTAGAAATATATGTATATATGTATATGTTAATAAATCCAATTTTGTATACAATTCCATCACACTCTAAGTGTCTTCAAAACTCTCATCTAGGAGCCGAAAATCAAAAAAATTGATATATGTATCATAAATGACCCAAAGTAATAAAGTCCTATGGCCTATCCCTCTCTACAAGATCCCTGGGAAGGTGCATGGCTAGGACTCCTATTACATCTCCTGTGATGGGGAGTGAGAGACTCCCATGCCTAGACCTGTGGGTGTGACCATGAGATGAAGAACCAGGTGATCGGTCAATGGTGGTGGTGTCACTGTGAGAGAGATCTCACCGTCATGCCCTCTCAACCACCTCAAAGGAAACAATTTCATTCCTCATCTTGGTCATGGATCTTGTTGCATTCCATGTCAGTGTCAACATTTTTGTGTGTCACCCATCCATGGTTGGTTTTCATGAGTCCACGAGTAGCTCATCTCGTGTCATGTCCATAAAATGTTGAAATTTTCCATGATAATCCTATATATAAGACCTCACCAACCCTTGGCATTAGATGTAAAAGATGAGTAGAAAAATGGGGAGTCAGAAAACTTTTGAAAACAAAAAATAATATATAATGGTGCATAGTTCACTAACAATTCTAGTCAAAGAAGTGAAGTCAAGGGAAGAGTATTTTACTTACTCAAATATACTAGCATCCATATTCGGTTAACTGGTGTTGGTGGTGGTGTGGTATTTATAGCCAGCATCTCCTCCACTCTAATCTCCTCTTTGATAGTCTCCCTAATGCCCCTTTGTCATCCATACACGGAATCCTCATCCCCTCCTCCACTGAGACTTAAAGGCTCCTCATTGTCTAATGTCTCAGCCTCGGCCCTGGCTTTCGTGGAAGCCTCCTCAGTAGTAGCCCACTTTGTGCCACTCTCCTCCTCTCCTGCCTACTTCATATCCACCTCTACCTCTATCTTGGGCTCCTCCTCTTCCCCCTCTTCCCCATTATGTGTGGATGCCTCAATATGAAGAATCATCCTAGATCTAGTAAGATCTGGGGCATCCTATGGAGTTTCGATTAGGATGCTAGGTGTGACAACATTCCACTCAAGCTTTCCCTTTGGGCCAGCTCTAGCCTCTTGGATCCCCCTATATACTATCGGGAGTGCTGGGAGGGCGTCAATGTAAGGTAACCTGAACTATTGGGGTACCCTCTTAAATGGATGGACCTCAACTCTATTAGTCCATTCAACCAACTATGTAGTAGAATTGTATGAAGCCATAGTAACAACATCCTCACCCCATAAACTAGTCATGTCTAAATATGGTTGTGTAATCACATCATCAGTGGTAAGTGTGGAAACTGATCTATGTGGCCCCTTGAGAGGATCTATACAAACCCACCTCACTACTCTAATAGCCCTGGGATATGTTATTCCAATGCCCTTTTGGTAGGGGATCATCCTCTCATAGACCCAACTCATCACTAATGTCAGATGACAAAGGGCCTTTCCCTTCAGTCGAACAACCCTTTATAGATTGTGATAAGTGGCACCAAGGATGTCAATGCCCCACACATAAGTACGGTTGTACTACTCTATGCTCTGAATGATTGGGACCCAAAAATAGATTAACTTATCTCCACCTTTTTCCCTAACCAATCACAGAGTGAAAATGCCAATGATGGTATTCCACAAGGTATGGATAGAAGCAGAAGCAACTGACAATAACTCATGCCCTACTTGGCACCAGTATCAAGTGATAATGTGTCTCCCATATATGTAGCCCAACTATGATATTACACCACTGAAGTAACACTCAAAATAGTCAACTTCTTGCCAATGACAGGAACACCCAAAATCATGTAGACATCCTCTAGTGTAATCATCCACTCCCCTCTGACTCCAAGCAGCCGGAAAGTGTTCTGGTCTGCATCCCAATAACTAAACAAGTAACATAACAAATGGCTAACTGGCGCTACTAAATGTGTCTGGGATATCCTCCATATCCCAGCCCTGTGTAGAAGACCCTCTCACCCTGATTCAATGAATCTAAGATGGTGGGTAGCAAGTCACACTCCCTAACTTAGCTTCATCTAACATATGGCCCCTGTATTCATAAACATCAAAAAGAGTAATTTAGAATCATAACAATGCATAATAATATCACCAAAAATATCATAAAAACATTTTAAAACCAGAAATTTTGCTACACTTAGTCAAATTTGGGTTTTTCCCCAACAATTACACAACCTCCACTTTGTGCAAAGAGGTGGTTGTGTAACCACCCCTTTGTGCAAAGTGACAGTTCTGTAACCTCTGCAGCAATCCCGCTTTTGACTCTGACCTTCTAGCAGTTACGTAACTAACATAGCGATTGTGCAATCGCTATGGAAGTTGTCTGTAGAAAGAATATCCTACCATAGGCCCCCAAAATGCAAAAAAAGACAAAATTAGATATTTTTGAATAAAAAAAAGTCAGACCCCATGTGGTGCCCCCCAATAAACATTTTGACTATAAAATTATTAAAAATAACCCCCCAGTTTGAATTTTTCACATTTTAGGGTTAAAATGAATAAGTACAAATAACTCACATGTTCATGACCTATTACTCCTCCCGCTTTCTGAGTTTCCATCATGTTGGAATGCTTGTCATTTTGACTGTAATCTCACTCGAAACCATCACAAGTGATCCAAATCTCAAAATCCGCTAGGTGGGTGAGTACAAATGATTTCTAAAAATAGTAATTTTGATATATATATATATATATATATATATATATATATATATATATTATGTTTTAACTCTATTTTTAGTATGTGTATTTTATAGGGTAGCAACATTGTATAGGCACAAGTGCTATTCTATCCTCACAGATATGGTAAATCTTCTTGTCGTTTTATTTTAGTATGTCTTGTCGATTATGTCTTTATCTGCACTTGATTCTCTTTTTCTTCATGCAGGTTGTAGGAAGCTTAGATTGGTGTACTACCAACACATGGTCACATCAGGTATAAATTCTAATCTTCCCATTTTGGAGTGTCATACTAGGACTCTATGTTTTATGCCTCTTTGTGGCTAAAACACTTCTCTGACGGGGGCAACATGTACGCACCCAGTTTTACACGATGCAACATTATCAGAACATCTAAATCCCCACTAATGAAAAACTATCTTTCCAATGATGTTCAAGTCCAATTGCTTGTTTGCAACTTACCTTTGTATCCTAGTTTTATTTACTTGTCCATTTCCATGCTTTTCTCACTTTTCTTTATCATTTTGAAAGCTTTTCCTTAGGTTTCTAGCTTTAAGTTATGGAACTACGTCGGTGGTTACACAAGGACCCCGGTGGTTGCGTAACCACCAATCTTCACTTAGTGGAGGTATCACAACCATCATTCTACATAGATTGATGGTTTCATCCACATTTGACTGAGCCTTGTCCAGTGTGTTTTGCACACATTTCACCTTCTTCAAACTCATTTTTAGTGCATGTTTATTCACAAAATTAGTTGTTCTTAAGCTTGTTAGATGCGTAAAAACCTCTCCTTCCTAACTTACTATTATTAGTGAGTTAATTTCCCCTTATTTGAGTGATATGGCATTTCCTTGTAGCTAAGTGGGTTAGACCAGTTCCCTGCCAAATTTCTATAAGAACCAAGCTTCTTCCCAAAAAAATGGTTAGATTTTATCAATTGTAATTGCATTGTTATGCCACCAGAATCTCGCCAGGAAGTACGTAAGTAAACTGGTTCTTTTTCCTTGTTGCTCTCTTTCTCACATTTTTGTTAGACCACTTGTAAATGAGTCGGCTCCAACATTCTCCCATTATTTCTGCACACTTTCCAGCATAGCTCTCTGGACATTCATTGGAAAATAAGCATAGGGGACACCAAGAAGAATTGCCAACATTAGATTTATATCTGTACAACTTTTCTAGGTTAGGGTATCTTTAAATTACTGCAAGATTCTTTGTTTACTTTGAATAGATTTAAATATTTAGTCTGATTAAACACATTTCTTTAGAAAGATTCAATTACAATAGTAGTGACAGTAGATTTCATTTGCAAATCTTCCGTTGAGGATTTCCTCTCATCTTATCCCTTTGGATTTTCTAGAGAAGGATTCGAAGGAAGTTTCTGCTATAATTTTTTGTTATCATTTCTTCATTATTAAATTGTTTAGGAAATTTCACTACATTCAAAATTCAGTATTACTCGCACATGAGTAAATTTTCTGTGAAAATTTGTTTCTATGCTTATCATTGTGGATTTGTATGAGAAGTTAGTTTTAGAAAACAAAATTGTCTATCTTAGATTTACATGTCTTCATTAGAAAGCTTATGTCTTACTGGGGAAGTTTCAAGGGAAGGATTACTTCTAAGAATATTTTCATTCTTCCCATGATTCTAAGGTAGACTCAGAGGAAGTTTCATCCACAATTACAAATAGGAAAAGAATTTGTTTTCTTAGATTAATCAAATCCTCTACAACAGGGATGTAACCACATCCAGCTATTTCACTATTTACTTTAATAAGTATTAGTATAGAAGAAATTCAATTTAAATTAGAAGAAGTTAGTTTAGCTATGCACATTTTTTTATTTTCTAGTAAACATAAAAATTCAAAAACATTAGATTAGATTAATTAGCTATTTTATTTGTTTTATTCCTGTTATCCAATTTCACCCCCCCCAGGGTTGAATTGATAACATACATCAGAATTCTCAAGTTCCAAGGCAAAAATCATGTTTCTAGGGCCCCTTCAGAAAATTTTCTAACTCTCCTATCTAGGTTGAAAAGAACAAGCTCTGAGAAAATGTGAGAAAGTTGCAGAAAATAAGCTTGGGCCAGAAAAAAATTGTGAAAATCGGCTAAGTCCTAGTCCTCGGGACAGTCGGGACATTTGGGACGAAAAGGCGAGGATCGGCCGAAAAGCCTACAGGCCACCCAAACAACAAAGGGACATCTGGGACAAATGGACGTGAAATGCCTGAATCGGGCGAAAGAAAGAAAATCGACCAACTACTTTAGTAGCATGTGGGACAAAGTACGCGGAGGACGCGAACCGGCCGAATCGGATGAACCGGAAGAATTTGTCCCAGACAGCACTGGGACATTTGGGATAGATGGACGTGAACCAGCCGGTTCGTTCGAAACAGGAAACTTCAGCACAAGGACAAGTGGGACAAAGGGACGCGCGGGACGCGGATAGCCAAAGGAGCCGAAGCCAATCAGATCATGCCACGTGAGCCCAACAGAAAAGGGATGAGGAAGCCCATTTCGGGCGGATCGGAGGATTCTGTCACGCGAAGCACTGGGACATCCGGGACAAGAGTACGCGGTGGACGCAAAAATCTGGCAGGCCCATGGACAAATCACAGCATGACGCGTGTCGCCAAGGAAAAAGGTCCAAAAAGTCAAAGGGGCGAGTTTTCGAGCACTGATCCGAAACAATGAAACAGTGCCACGTGTCCAAGTTTAAGGGGCCCACAAGAAAATCAAGGAAAGCCCTACGAAAAGGTGGAGAGAGGGAATTACTTAGCGAATCAGGGCCTGCCACGTGTCATCCAGATGGCAGAGCGCGGGAAAAGATTTTAAAACCTGTTCTTGCCTGTTTTGTGCCCTAAATCTTCAGACCTCCGTATCTTTCGATCCAGAGCTCGGATTTGCACGTTCCTTATATCAACGGAAAGCTAATGAAATTCTCTACATGATTCTGGGATTAATCTTGCATTTTGGTGTAGTTTGGAGGGAGAAAATTAAGAAAACATCTCTGACGTGTGGTGATAGACAGAAGTAATGCTTCAACAACCAACTTTAATGCAGCAGACAGCTCGCCATTTCTACTAGACAGCCCATCGTTCTGCCAGGATCCACTGCTTTTTCCATAATGAGATGATTTAAAAACACGACCTGGAAGTGGTTGGGGCAGATTTGGATTTCCTCTCTCTTCTCTCTCTCTTTCTTCCTATAAATTGTAAGGGGGGAGAGACATTATAAGTTGTTCATCTTTTCTGCTCTGCCCTCCCTTCTTTTACTCTCTAGGGTTAAAAATGGAGTTCGAACCTCCTCCCTTGCTCTGTAATGGCATTTTTGCCTTTTACTATTGAAATGATGTTCTGTGCAAACTTCTGGAGCAACAAAACATGTTTTGTGATGCATCTGTCCATCCTTGCTCGTTTTTGCTTGTTTTCTTCTTGCCTCTCTTCATTACAGGTATTTGTGCATGTTTGAATGTTCATTGCAGGTTTGGAGCTGTGTTCATGGAGTTTTGGGACATTTTCTGTGTGAAATCTATCCTTGGGCCTGTGATGCATCTGTCCATCCTTCCCATTGCTCACCTCTCTCTGTTCCATGGCAGTTTTGATAGATGTTCAACATTCTCCTTCTCTGGTGTATCACCGTTTTAGTGTAGGCTTTTGTTGTTTTCCCCTTTTCTCTCTCTCTCTGTCCCCTTGGCATGGTTAGATTAGGATTAGATTAGCTTGCCTGCACTGGAATAGCTTGTGGCAGGTAGTTTAGGAGCAGGAACCAGCCTTCTCTGGAGATTCCTTTCTCATTTCTGCAAGTCCCACACTTGGAGAAAGGTTTCAATGTTGTGCAATCACACTAGATGCCTGAAGATCAACTTAGAAACCTGATTTGCATCCAGGGGTGCTGTGAGTCTGCAACAATAGTTCTGGCATGCCCGATGGGACCTTAGAGGTCTTCCACTTCATCTTTTGCAGGTTGGTGTGTTCCTGTGAAGATTTCACCCTTTGGAGGCATTTACAAACACATCTGGTGACTCCAGCTGATCAATAGCTCATTCTCTGAGTTGCAGACCTTTTTTTCCATCCATTCCCATCCATCTTTCTTTCCATCCGTTTCATTCTTTTCCATTCCATGAAGTTGTGCAATCATGACTTCATTTCCATCACGGAATTCACATCAACAACAGCAGTATATTCCACCTCCAACATGTTTTACAAATCCTCCAAATCAGCATTTTGAGCAGATTCAAGATCAGTATGCATACCCATATGAGCAGCAGTGCCAAGGTCAGTTTGGATACGAATCACATCAAGAGCAAGGGTATGCTGGCTATGAAGACCACCAGATGCAAGATGCTGGTCTGTTAGAGAAAATCCAAAAGATGGAGGTAAAGATGGTGCAGTCCAGAGCAACAGCTCAAATGAGAGCTTTCAGAATTGGTTGCAGGACTCCTTGTCCATGGGGAGGCCCTTTTCCAAGACACTTCAGCCCTCAGGAGAAGCTGGACTTCATGATAAAGATGTTGCCCCAACTTGCACAATGGACAGTAGAGATAGAGGCCTATACACCTGTTGTTGAACAACCTTGTCAATGGGTAAGTTCTACACCATCATCTGGTCTTTCTCTTCCCATTACTCAAGCAGCATCATCTCATTTGGAATTGCAAACCCCATCTGCTGTCCCAAGTGTTGAATCCATTTCTCCACCCCCTAGCCTTCCACCACACCTCAATTCTTCTTTCCTTTTTCCTCCCAAACAGTCATCCCCTCCACAAGAGCTAATAGAAATACCCCCTCCTCCAAAGAAACAAGAGTTTCTACCTCCACCACCACAAAAAATTGCCAAGCCAATTGAGTTACAACCCATCCCTCCTCTTGCATTCCCAATTCCATGTGGGGGAGAAGAAATTACAAAAAATGGCTATGAAGGACAGCAAGAAGAGGAGCCCAACAGAAAAGGAATGATAGACAACTTGAAGGTTTGGGCTGCCAAATTTGGGATGACAAAGATCCCCTTGATGGTTAAACCTACAGAAGAGGCTGAGGTTGGAGAACAAATGGTGGTCAGGACTGATTTTGTTACAGCAGAAGAAGAAGATCTTGCAGTCCCAACTTGTCCTCTAGAGCAGCAGATCGAGGAGTTTGACTTGACAAACTTCATGCTGGAGGAAGAGTTCAATCAAGAGCAAGATTTTCTTCAAACATTGGAGGAAGGAGAAGCTGCTCCAAATCCAAAAGAAGAGGAGCACATTCTAGTTGTGGAGGAGAAAAGTGCAGATCCAAGAGCTTTGAGCACAAAGCAGGCTACAGGAGAACCTTCAGTTCTTCTTTCTACTTCACCTCTCTCAAGTTCTAGTACTGAAGAGGAGTTTGATCTCTCAAACTCAATTCTGGAGGGTGAAGGAAACCATGGTGATCAAGTTGCAGATCAAGAGAACACCATAGGAGAGATTGAACATTTGCAGCAGGACAGTCATGAGGCAGTTTATCTGTCAGATCTGGAGGACTGTTTTGATGGAGAAGAACCGGTTGAGTTTCCACCATTCTCTCTTTCATCATCCACATTCCAAACACTAGAGCCTGCTGTCATGGAGGAGAGTATTCATTTGCAACAGCCTGCATCTTATAGCAGCTCTTTGGAACCGAGATTGGAAGGTTTTAATCTTTCATGTTCTTCATTGGAGGAAGAGAAAGGACAGAGGAATCTCACCACTTTTTCCACACCATCCATTCAAGAAGGTCTACGAGAAGACTCCATTTTTGGAGTTGAAAATCAGAGCTATGGGCATATCAAATGGATCAGACCTTGCCCAATCAGGTATTTGGCTTCATTGGAGCCAAAGGAGGAGTCATAACCAGTCATGCTTGTTTCTGAGCATGAGGGCGAGCTACAAAGTACCAAGGATCAGTTGTCATACCTCTTCAATCCAAATGTAGAGCAACTAAAAGAGGTATTGGATTTGTTTTCAGCTGATACCTTGATGATTTGGGTGGAATGCCAACTTCTTGTTGATTTTCCACTCATCCTAACAGCCATGATTAGCTCCAAATCATTTGCATGGCTGCCAATTCTGAAAAGAGGAAGCTATTTCTCACAACCAGTTGCAGGGTTTGTTTAGCTTGACTTTGCTCCCAGTTACAATAGAGTAGGTAGGTTTGCTTTCAGTAGAAGAAGTGCTTGTGCACACTCTGCATGTTCCATTTGGAGCATGTATGATTTTTAGTTCTGTACATAGTTTTGGTGTTGCTGGTTCTGCTCTTGCACAGTTCATTTCAGTGGCATTTTGGTGAGAACAACTCCATGTCCGGTGGGTTTCAAGTGGCTCAGAGGGAGGTTTTCAAAGTTCAGATCAGTTGCAGGTTACAACTCATGACCCCATGCCCAATGGATGCTTCAGACAACTGGTAACTTCATCTAGCAGGTAGATGACCCCGCTGAGTCACCAAATTGTTATCCAATTTCACCCCCCCAGGGTTGAATTGATAACATACATCAGAATTCTCAAGTTCCAGGGAAAAAATCATGTTTCTAGGGCCCCTTCAGAAATTTTTCTAACTCTCCTATCCAGGTTGAAAAGAACAAGCTCTGAGAAAATGCGAGAAAGTTGCAGAAAATAAGCTTGGGCTAGAAAAAAATTGTGAAAATCGGCTAAGTCCTAGTCCCCGGGACAGTCGAGACATTTGGGACGAAAAGGTGCGGATCGGCTGAAAAGCCTATAGGCCACCCAAACAAAAAAGGGACATCTGGGACAAATGGACGTGAAATGCCCGAATCAGCCGAAAGAAAGAAAATTGACCAACTGCTTTAGTACATGTGGGACAAAGGAATGCGAACCGGCCGAATCGATGAACTGGAAGAATTTGTCCTAGAACAGCACTGGGACATTTAGGACAGATGGACGTGAAGGACACGAATCGGCTGGTTCAGCTGAAATAGGAAACTTCAGCACAAGGACAAGTGGGACAAAGGGACGCGCGGGACGCTGATAGCCAAAGGAGCCGAAGCCAATCAGATCACGCCACATGAGCCCAACAGAAAAGGGACGAGGAAGCCCATTTCGGGTGGATCAGAGGATTCTGTCCTGCAAAGCACTAGGACATCCAGGACAAGAGTACGCGGTGGACATGAAAATCCAGCAGGCCCATGGACAAATCACAGCATGACGCGTGTCGCCAAGGAAAAAGGTCCAAAAAGTCAAGGGGCGAGTTTTTGAGCACTAATCCGAACCAATGAAATAGTGCCACGTGTCCAAGTTTAAGGGGCCCACAAGAAAAGCCCGTGAAAAGGTGGAGAGAGGGAATTACTCAGTGAATCAGGGCCTGCCACGTGTCGTCCAGATGGCAGAGTGCGGGAAAAGATTTTAAAACCTGTTCTTGCCTGTTTTGTGCCCTAAATCTTCAGACCTCCGTATCTTTCGATCCAGAGCTTGGATTTGCACGTTCCTTATATCAACGGAAAGCTGTTGAAATTCTCTACATGATTCTGGGATTAATCTTGCATTTTGGTGCAGTTTGGAGGGAGAAAATTAAGAAAAAATGTCTCTGACGTGTGGTGATAGACAGAAGTAATGCTTCAACAACCAACTTTAATGCAGCAGACAGCTCGCCGTTTCTACTAGACAGCCCGCCATTCTGCCAGGATCCGCCACTTCTGCCATAATGAGATGATTTAAAACTTGACCTGGAAGTGGTTGGGGCAGATTCAGATTTCCTCTCTCTTCTCTCTCTCTTTCTTCCTATAAATTGTAAGGGGGGAGAGACATTACAAGTTGTTCATCTTTTCTGCTCTGCCTTCCCTTCTTTTACTCTCCAGGGTTAAAATGGAGTTCAAACCTCCTCCCTTGTTCTATAATGGCATTTTTGCCTTTTAATATTGAAATGATGTTCTGTGCAAACTTCTGGAGCAACAAAACGTGTTTTGTAATGCATCTGTCCATCCTTGCTCGTTTTTGCTTGTTTTCTTCTTGCCTCTCTTCATTACAGGTATTTGTGCATGTTTGGAGCTGTGTTCATGGAGTTTTGGGACATTTTCTGTGTGAAATCTATCCTTGGGCCTGTGATGTGTCTGTCCATCCTTCCCATTGCTCACCTCTCTCTGTTCCATGGCAGTTTTGATAGATGTTCAACATTCTCCTTCTCTGGTGTATCACCATTTTAGTGTAGGCTTTTGTTGTTTTCCCCTTTTCTCTCTCTCTCTGTCCCCTTGGCACAGTTACATTAGGATTAGATTAGCTTTCCTGCACTGGAATAGCTTGTGGCAGGTAGTTTAGGAGCAGGAACCAGCCTTCTCTGGAGATTCCTTTCTCATTTCTGCAAGTCCCACACTTGGAGAAAGGTTTCAATGTTGTGCAATCACACTGGATGCCTGAAGATCAACTTAGAAACCTAATTTGCATCTAGGGGTGTTGTGAGTCTGCAACAACAATTCCCTTCTGTTTAAAAAATATTGGAAAAGCACAAAAACAAATAGATTAGTTTTGTTTCTTTGTTTAATTAATTGGATTTCATTTGTTTAATTATCTAGCCACACGTGGATTTAATTAGGCAGAAGGAGAGTAATCAAATTTATTTAATTTTAATCTGCTTGCTTTCATCTGTTAATTTATGAACATAGAGTTAATTAGAAACGAATTAACACAACTCCTTACATATCCTTAGTTGACTTAGGTTTCCTAAACATTGACGTTTCACTCTTGCAGATTCTTTGTGAGTTTGTTTGTTTCTTTATTTTAGTATTTTGTATATCCCACATGACCATCCAAGGCCCTAGGCAACATAGGTACTTGGTGTGTGATTCATGAGTTCCTCAACCAAACCTATCTCCACAATTGACAGATGTTGATCAAGGCCTCAAACACCTCATTTTCTAAACCACCCCGCTTCCACCTATTATTATCTCATAGTTGATGGATTTGAGCATCAAATAATACAACACTTACATTTATGGCATAGGTAGTCTGGTCAAGATTAGATTCCATAATTCACCAATTCATCTTACACATGCATTTCCTCTCACTCCTCCATGACCTTGTCTAGATAATTTTACGAGGAAAACGTAGGACAATTCCCATGCATCCCACATCCAGTTATGAGGGTGTTTGGTGAGACTAACATTAATAGACTCATTCATGTGTCTATTCTCCTTGACCATTTCATTTTTCCCACCCAAGTTAGACAAGCACTCATCGCTTTAGACGAGAAGATACCCATTGTACCTATAGAAGACATTTTATTTCCCTTATTACGTGTTAGCCATTTTTATCCATTTTCACACATTTCACCTAGTCACCCTAGTTATTCATTTTGTACCCATCTTCCATTTCATATTGGATGTCCCAGCACAACCTTGGGAGGTCGAGTGCATCCTAGAGTCACATGTTGATTCTTAAATATATAGTGTCTTATGGCGTGCTTGGCGATAATGGGGTCAAACATCACTCCATTCATGTTGAGCTTTCTTATTCAGACCAAATCCCACTTGCAATAATTTTGTAATTCTTGGCTCAAAGGATGGTGTGTCAAATGAGCAGGGGCATTTTGACATGTCTTATTTTTCATGAATTTCATCTCTTGGAATGTCAAGGGTCTTACAGAACCTTCTAGTCAATATTTTGTTTGATTATCCTTCCATTGGATTAGCTTCCTTGATATTATTTGTTTATAGGAGTTAAAATTTCTATTTTTTTACTTCAAAATACTCTAACCTATATTGCTCCTGCTTTTTCACATTTTCTTACTTTGATGGAAAAGTTGGCACTAATATTTCAATTTCCCTGAAATTCCTAGCCTTAATCACCTTCTCAATCCATGATCCTTAAAATCGAATCGTGTGGGTGATTATGACAATTAATGATATTTTTTTTGGTATTTAAAATGTTTATGCTCCTAATGATGGCTCTGAAAGAATGCCTTTATGGACATGGTTAGGTGATAATTTTCCTTTAGCTTACTGGCTTGTTTGTGTTGACTTTAATATGATAGGACATCTTGAAGACAAACTTGGCACCCTCCCAATGTGTTGGTATTGTTACAATCATGTGGCTTGGTATTTATTTAAAATCCATTAGGGGATTTCCGATCCTTTACTCAGACAGTGGTGGGAATTTAAGTCTTGAGCTTGGTATACTTGGACCAATCTTCGAGAAGGATACGATTGGATTTTAAAATACTTGATCGTGTAATTCTCTCTCAGTAGCCCATTTTTTATTTTAACATGCAAGGCCTCTCCCCTGTCACGGTGTGCTCATATTTTCTTTTGTTAGATCACTGTCTGATCTCTTTTAAGATTATTTGGAGTGGGGTCCTATCTAAGGTCTCATCTAATTAATTCCTTCTTAATGTCTCCTTGATGAGTCACCCAGGGTTGGTCCCACTTATTGCTAAATTTTGGAACATGGTGCCACATCCACATTTTTATGCCATCTAGAATGACTGGTGGGAAGCAGTGATTCAGCTCGCCACCTGATTCCTCCGCTGATTTGGAAAATAGGTTTCTTGAGTGTGTGAATGGGCAAACTTGGCTTTACACAAAGATTTTAGAAGGATTTCTGTTCTCCTAGAATCTAATCTTTTTAATACCCCTCTTCAGTTACAAGTAGTTGGTTTTCGGCACAAGCTCGAGCTCATGGAATCTCATTCAGTCTATGCTGCACATATCCAATCAAGTTTGCATTGGCTCAAGGTGGTAGAAAAGGCATCTAAATACTTTTTAAAATCCCTTAAGGTCAAGCATTCTTGTCAACAGATCAAATGCATTCAATTTTCTCAATAACAACTCACAGATTTTCCTAATATCATTAACACCTTTGTGGAACACTATCAATTAGTCTTCTAAGATAAAGAGGTTACTATTGAGTGAGCTTATGATTTGTAACAATGGATTGAGGTGGTTCTGGTCAATCTTTCTTCTAAAGATTGGGCTTGTTGTAATTCTCCTCTTTCTTTAGATGAGCTTTATGTTGCTCTATTATGCCTTATCGATGATAAATCTCCAGGATTGGATGGATTTCCTAGTGAATTCTACAAATCTACTTAGTATTTTGTTGGTCCATACTTGTTTCGTGTTTATAATGAAGCTCTACAATCCTATTATTTAGGGAGTTTCATCAATCAAGGCAATATGTTCACTCCCAAAGATGGAAATCTGGAGCTGATTTCTAGTTGGAGACCTATCGCATTGTTGAATGTTTCTTACAAAATTCCTACAAAGGCGTTGGATCTTTGATTTTCCTACCTCTTACCCAATATTTTTTTACCCAAGTAGATGGGATTTTTTAAAGGCCAATACATTTTGGATAATCTTATCTTAGTCTAGGAAGGAATGGAATGGGATTGATTGTCTGTGCAATGGCCCTTGTTTCTCAAAATTGAATTTGAAAAGGCTTATGATCACATTGAGTGGCCTTTTATTTTGGAAATTCTCATAGCCTTAGGATTTGGAGAATATTTTACCTCAGTTGTCCAAACTTTTTTACTAATGCTTCTGCTTATCTCCCTATCAATGGGCATCATTCCTCCTCAATTGGCATTTTGTGTTCCATCAGACAGGGGTACCCTTTTGTGCTCGCTCTTTTTTTCTTAGCCATCGATGCGCTTGGATATATTATTGCTCAACGTGTTGATCAGAACCACATTCAAGGATATTTTTTCTGGATCACTCGACTCAACTCATTGATGAGCACTTCACTGATGACTCCTTTCTTAACCTTATTGAATATGAGAAGAATTCGGTTGTTGTGTTCAAATTCCTTGACATATTTTGTCTTACTTCAGGTTCCAATATTCATATGGCTAAAATATTGGGCTATTAGCAATGTTGTTGGCCTATGCCTAGCTGGCTAAAAGCTTACCCCTGGAAGTGGATTGGGCGTGGAGAAAAATTAAAATTATTAGGCATGCCTTTCACCTTTGATAGTGATTATGTTACTTTATGGAAGTATGTGATTGAAATATTTAAACATAAAGTCTCTCAATGGTCTTCCAAACCCCTTTCATTGGCTGGTAAATTTCGGGTGTGTACCAATATTTTTTCAGCCACTCACATCTACTGATCCATAGGGATCTATAAAACCACCACTTCATAAGAGAAACAAGAACTAGAATCTAAAGGAAAAATAATCAAAAGGAGGAAAAGGTTTAGTTACAAAACCATCACTCTGTGTAGAGCAGCGATTGTGTAACTTCCCCTCAGCATAAATCAGTGATTTGGTAACCACTGATTTGCGTTCACCAACAATCATGTCACTAATGAAAAAAAAATCCACTGACAATTGCAGATTTCAAACATTTAGGTTTTTTCTCTTCCTTGGATGACTCTTCCATTCTCTACTTTGTTAGGAATTAGTATTTACATTGGTAATTAATATCTTGTTAGTACGGTAATAATTTATTTTTAACATATTATAATATATTGTTTAGCATGTTATTGTTGTGAATAACAATAATAATATGCAGGTAGTATTATTTGATTAGTAGGTTGAGAGATTATAGGATCGAATCAGGATATATGTGTCATATATATTTGTAATGGTTGCAGCAGAGGAATACTTGAAGAAATTGATATTTCTTTTCTCTAACATTAGTGTATAACTTTTCTAATACATATCATTGGTATCAAAGCCAGGTTAATCTCTGATGGAAGTATAATCTATTTTAAAGAGGCAAACTTCTATGTAATTCCCTTTTTATGAGAGAATGAAGATTGGAAAAATTATGTAGTTAGATTAACATTTTTCATTGTTGATTTCATCTAACATCATGGTTCATGTGCTCTAGTTGACCTCTATACAGACCGCTCATAGATTTGTTCCTCTATCTCGGGAGTTGCCTAGTTTTGTTTGAATTTCTTTGATTGGCGTCATTATTTTTCCTTGTGACAGTTGTGCAGAATTTTGAATTCTTATTATACTATGGAAAGTTTCTACTTATTTCCATGGCTCATTGCTACACTATCTACCCACACTTCAATTCATTGGCAGAACCAGTTGCATGCATGCGTAGATTGACTAGATGTGTGCAACACCTATACTCGTGCACTACATGACTACAATTTCTGCCTCAACTAAACATTAAGTTCCTTAGTAAATTCTTCTACATCTAGTTTCAGATAATTTTGCATTGGATCATGGTTTTCTTCCTTACCTACGAGTTTAATTTTCATATAAATCTAATCTTCCCTTCTATTATTGACATTTTCAATGTCTCATCTCCGGAGAACATTGTGTCAGTGTATTCCACCTTGAATTCAAACCATTTAATAGTGACATACCAAAGACCATGGGAACGTTTGGTATAACTATCCTCTCAAACATCCTGAATTGAACCTTGGATGCAGCAAACAGTCTTGTCATTCATTCAATATAGGTTATTCTATGGTCTTGTTTAATATTTTCTCACAAGTTTAGATTTAGTTGTTAGATTTTAACAACAGTACATCGATTCTTTAGTATCTAAGTTTAGTAGTTTCATAACATTTCTCAGTCCTATTATTTTATTTCCCCACATAGGTTATTATGTCTCTATTTTTTTCTTAAGAGTTTATAGTTTATGCCAAGTATAGAGTTACTATAAAAGTGTCTATTTTGCCAAAATCTAAGTTTTCTTGTGAGTGTACAATTAGACAATACAAAATTGTTATATCAAGTTGATTATCAAATTGAGTCTTGTTGTTAAATAGGTGATTTTAGGATATTTGTTTAATTTCATTTTTATTAGTCAATAGAATCAAGTTGTCAAAATTTGTAAAAAAATAAAATAAAATTGCCTCGCGGATGCATTTTTGGTGTTACTCAACGGTCCTGGCAATCATTAAGCCTCAAAATCTAAATTTTTTGAGTTAGCAACTTCATACTGGAGGTCGGAGGCAATGGAGGATGGAGGGAGATCAGATCCTCTCACTAGTCACCAATGACGGGGCCACATTTTGGTATGGTGGCATCTCTTTTTCAGTTGTGTGGGGTGTGAAGAATAAAATGGTGTTTGGTTTCCTTCCCCTGCTATGATTCAAATGTAGATGATGTGCATTTTGGATGTTGAGAATAGTTGTATAGGAGGGCAGCTAAACTAGAGTGATCCTCTAACTACAAAGATTCTTCGACTGACGTACTTCTAACATCAATCAGCCAGTGAAATCTAGCATTCACTGGAAGTGAAAGCGGGAACTATTGAGTTCGTGTATGTAGGTGAATTGGTGGAATTATGATCATCCGGTATGGGATTCACTATGGTGAAGTGGATTGTTCATGTGGAGCAAGATCCAAACAACAAGATCCAAGTCAATAGTATGTGGCGGAATATAATTTTGTTTCCATTTTTACAAATGTTCTTTCTTCCCATGTAAACACTAAGGGGGGAATGTTAGGAATTAGCTTTTACATTGGTAATTAATATCTTTTTAGTACATTTACAATTATTTGTAACGTATTATAATATATTTTTCAGCATATTATTGTTGTGAATAACAATAATAATATGTGGGTGGTATTATTTGGTTAGTAGGTTGAGAGATTATAGGATCAAAGCAGAATATATATCTCCTATATATTTGTAATAGTTGCAGCAGAGGAATACACGAAGAAATCAATATTGATTTACTCTGAAATAAATTGTGTACAACTTGTCTAATACATATCACAGTGTGCATGAGGACATGGGGATTAATCTATTTAAGAAAGATGAGTGTGTGGAATTGACATCGAATATTTTATGGAGATAAGTGATCAAAAACCATTGATGTTGGAATTGTTTGGTAGAAGAAAGGTGTGAGAACAAAGTAAGAAAGTAGAGAGGGGTGGAAGTGACATTTTTAGCCTTCCTTCAGTTTCTTGTAATCCATATTTCTTTGAATTGGCCAATATAATATTGGGAAGAAAGAGAAATTTCCCTTCCTGGCTGGTTTTCCCTCAAAATTGGGGTTTCCAAGATAAAATATTGTGTTATGTGTTGAATTGTTTATCTTTCA
The DNA here is from genome assembly GCA_019776745.2 of Taxus chinensis. NCBI lineage: Eukaryota > Viridiplantae > Streptophyta > Pinopsida > Cupressales > Taxaceae > Taxus > Taxus chinensis. Next base: position 897,664,880 of record CM034148.1, read on the forward strand.
TTACTGCAAAATAGTTCTAAGTTTTAAATTTCATTCACTAGCACTTAAAATTGTCAGTTCCAACTTGTAGGCATCTAAAATATCAACATAATTAATTATGATTAATTTCATACGTAAATATCCTAACATCATCATTATATAATTAATCTCTTCCATATAAAATACCACATATACCCTTTATCTAAATTATTTTCAACATTTATTTAATATCCCATTTCATCATTAATCCCTTTAATTCACTATTATATCTCATTATCCCACCTAATCCTTATTATCATTTTCTAGGAATTTAATATTCCTACACCTACCTACCCACCTACTCTACACCTACCATATACCTAGCCCCTCCATGTAATCACATCCCTAATCATCTTTTATTAATCTAACCTAATCCTAACCTAATCAAATCCTCCACCTCCAAATCTAGAGGATTCTATTTCTATAATCCTCTCTAAACGTCCCTCCATTTTATTTAGTAATTTAAATAAAATTCAATGGAGGCTTCTCTCAAATTCTAGAGTTCTCCATTCTAGAATACTCACATGCATTCTCCGCCCTTGATCCAAATCTAACTTGGCTTCATCCTAGCCATCGAATCCTTCACCCATCAATTATAAATTGAACTCTCCTCCTCTATGAGAGAAATATATCAAGTCCATAACAAATCTCTTCCATTTTATCAATCAATCCATCACCCATCTTCAACCAATCAATCATTCATCCACAATCAATCAATTCATCTTCATCAATCAAGCAATCTAAAGCAAAATCAAGGGGAGGTGTTGCTCAAGTTTCTCCACAATATTTGAAGCAATTAAAAATCAATCAAGACTAAATCCGACACAAAAAAAGGAGGAGAATTGTATTCTTCATTGGTAAGTGTGGGTATTACATTCTCTCCCCCTTTCAATCTTTCTTTATTTGAGGTATTTTCTAGAAGGATTAGATTAGGAGAACAATTTGTAGTTTGTTTTCTTATATTTGCATACTAATATTTTCTAACCAATACATTTTTTATGCCCATCATGGGGTTTACCCCCACTTATTTCTTGTTTTCAACTTTATTTTATCCCTAGAACAAGTTCTCAAACTTTCAAGAATTTTCACTTTTGTTTACACCTTCAAAATTTGAAATTTTGAGCTCAAATTTCGTTCCCGGCACGAAACAACGCCTTTAACCTATGTATTAGCATCTATGCTTCATAAAATGGCACCTTTTCCCTAAATTGGCATTTATTCCCTGTTTCAGTGCTTATTCCATACTTTGGTACCTATGTTTCATGTTTCAACACCTTTGTTTTAGCCTTTGAAACTCTGAAATTGTATTTTTTCGCCAGTTTTTTGACCTATTTCAATATTTAGGTAGTCTTTTATTTCCACTTGAGATCTATGTGCACTGGCATATCATTCACCTAGACAAAATTCTCACCCAAAGCATGCACAACTACCATGTCCCTCCTTTTTTTGTCAAGATGTTAACATACATAATCATAGTGATAATTATCCAAGTATTCATCCCAGTATACTTAATCATTTCATAAACTTACCTTGGAAACACATATAATAAGGAAACATAATAGATAAAATAATAACCAATATTAATTACACCATTAGATCCCCATATTCATACATATCTATGATCACAATCCATCCACCATAATCCATTAGAACAAAAGCATTACATCACATAAGTTAAATACATATCATTCAATACATGTGAGCACCAAGTCATGTGCACAAGAACATCATAGAAACATAGCACTAACACATAACAAACGATCAGAACTATCATGTGTCTCTAACAAGGAATTACATCAGGTACATATAGAGGTGGGGACTTTCCCTTCACCTCCCATGCACTTCCTAATAATAGGCATGCCCAAAAATAACCATGCGTACATATATGCATACTTTACATAACACTTGCTAATAATATATTATCTAATAATATTTTGCTTTAATTCTATTAATAGTTTATTCCATTCATGTTCTTTAATCATTGATCTGTATGTGCTTTCACCAAAAATATTCATTACTTATTCGTCAAGGTATCCTTCTTTTATCCCTTGTTTGGTGAACACTCCAAGTCTATTTTTACCCTGTCCTTGGAAAATGGCTAAGTCCTCAATATTCCTGTATGCACCATCCCACATGCAATCATATTCCTTTCCACATGCATCCTCCTATGCACTATACAAACTCCTTTGTGTACTCACTCCTGTGTATCAGCCTTTACTCCTCTTGATACTTAGTCATTTTTGGCCACCAACACTTTTTCCATACTTCAGTGCTTATGCTACAAATAATTGTGCCTATGCCCTAAAGTGGCACCTTTTAAATATATCATCACCTTTGTTGTACTTTGGTTCCTTTTATGTAGTTTTGCGCCTATGACTTAGTAATTAGCACCTTTACAAAATCACAGTTTTTTCTTAAAAATAATAGACTAATTTTTTTTTCAAGTGTTTTTGTGACTTTTTTCAAGTTCCAGCATTCTATTTTAACAGTTTTATTGTAGCAACAAAGGGATATTCCATCTATTTTGACATTTATCTTGTTTCATCTAACCTTTTTGTGATTTTAGGATTCTTGAAAACTACTAATCCTCTTGTTTTGCAACACGGTCGGTCAAATACAGTTGGGTTTATCATCAAACTACTAATCATTTTTTGTAGGGCCTCCTCTTAAACACCCCATCACATAATTTTCATCATTTAAATTTATCTTGTATCCATCGTAGTTTTTATTTTTTTGCATTGTTACTTGTTTGACCTGAAAGTGAAATAGTATATGTTTTCATGTCACGTCCTAGGATGATCTTGAGGATCAAAATCAGCTAACCTTCCCATTTTTATTTTTTAGGGGAAACGTAACTAGGAAGTGACATCCATGCACTTTCCATAGTCCTAGGCATCTCATGGCCATGGGATTCATCTCTATGCACGTAGACACACCCCGTGTTCTGGAGGGGTATATAAGTTCTTAGACATTTTTCGTTATTGGCTAAGTGAGCTTACTTGTTTTAAGAGAAATGTGAAGTGAGAGGATTCCACGTCCCAATACACATGCCTTAGACAGCATCCTTACAACACTTACTTGGGCCCCACGTAACACAAGGTATATCAAGGACTCCCTTAGTGAGCTTGTATATCCTAGACAAGGAAACCTTTTGGCCACAATCAAAATATAGAGTAATGAGGCTACACTCCCCAAGATCACTCACTAGTCGACCCCAAATTGACACATAAGAGGAGATCCAGTTTGTGGTACCATATTTGGTGTGTGGTATTAAAATCGGGCTATATTTTATTGTAATCCCACTTAACTAGCTAGGGTGTGTGTTGCATGTTTGTTGTTTTCTTGTGAACACCCTTAACCATCCTATCAACTTAAATTTTTAATCAATCAAACATCATCATAATCAACCATCCTTAACCAAACAATCCCAACCCAAATCTTGTCACCATCCTTAATCAACCAAACTAATCCAAATCTAATCCCCCACACATCCTATCAAACTATGGACTTTGAACCCCAATCCTCATCCTCTCCAAACCAACATCCAAACCCCTACCTCTTTTCTAAATCCATCAACCAAGATATCCCATCATCCCCCACCCATCAAAGTCAACCATCTCGCTTTGATCATGAAATCCCACACATTATCCAACACCTTAATAAAAAAAATCTCAAATATCACATCCTACCTCAACCAATCCCCTCCTCGTCATTCAAATCAACCATCCCCTGTTAATCCTAACATCCTTGAAACCATCCAACAACTCAATCAATAAATATCTAATCATAAATCATGTATCAACCAATCACCTCCTAAATCATCATCTCCCAACTAACCCCATCCACAATTTCCCCTTCCTAATATACCTACGTCTCACCCCATTGATTTCCTCTTTGAGGAACCCAAATCATCTCAATCCTCATTTTTACCTAATCAACATAAACAACTATCCCCACAAGCTAATTACATCGACATTGACAAACTTGCTAACTTTAACCTAGACCAATAGGACCTCAGTTATGTCCTTGTTAATCTACACACCAATCCCAAGCCCACACAACTATCCCAAATCCCAACCTCAAAATCCCTTATCAATCATCATGACCTACACCTTCCTCCCATCAAAACTCATATGGATAATCAACCACCATCCAAAATCTCAACTCCTAAATCCAATCATCATAAAACCTATAATCGAGTCCCATTCACATATCCACAACAATCCCAACAACTTAACCCAAAATTACTATCACCCACATCTCATCTTAGTCCTCCATCCTTTTCATATTCATCATCCCAATCCGATCCTACAGAATTTCTCCTAGATATTCCCACATCCCCTAATCCACCATCAAATTCAGCCTCTACGCCTATTTCATCCCCTCCATCACTTAAGCCCAATCCTTTCAAAACTATCTCATCCACCGTGATTCTTAAGTCACCTTCATCCCCTTTTACCCCTAATCCTAAACTATCTAATTTTTCTCCTACGCCACCCTCATCCTCTTCATCCACATCTAATCATATATTAACCCCATCATCACCTAAACATAACACTATCCTATCCTCTAATCCTATTTCATCTCCACTATCCCCCAATCCCAAAGCATCTAACATTACTCGTAAGTCACCAATTCCTAAACCTACAAATCCAATACCAATCCTCTCCCCACCCCATCTTCTACACAATCTAATGTGGATCTCATTCCACCTTCATCTACTTCATCCCCTAAATCAAAAAAATCTAGTGTGGTTCCTACACCACACCCATCTCCCAAATATCCTTCATCCCCAACATCACCAAAATATAATGTGACCCCCATATCACTTGCATCCCCTCCATCTAAACCATCTACCTCAAAACCACATACTCCAACCAATCCAAAGTCAACCAAATCTACTTCAGCCTTTAAGCCCAAACCATCCACTTTGGCCCCTGGGCCTAATTCATCCCCTTCATCTTCTAAGCCACAACAATATAATCCAACTCATAAATCAAAATCAACCAAAACATCTTATAATCCACCCAATCATGCACCTTTACTTCCTAATCTCCCAAAACCATTTAACCCAAACTACTTCACTCCTTTAGGAGAATCCTTGACTTTCATCTTCCATCGTCTAGAAACCTTCAACATGATCATCCATCCCCCAATCAAATCACATCATCAAAACCTTCCCAAACCATCTTGGTATCGGGAAAACTATTACTGTGACTTCCATCACCCCCATGGACATTCAAACAATCGTTGCATGTAATTTAGGTCATATGTCCAAAACCTCCTTAACCAAGGGCTTCTTGTCCTTGTACCTCTTTATCCACCACCATTCTATCTAAATCCTCTCCCTAACCACTGTCCACCATCCAAATCTTACTTGACATCCAAACATCATCATCCATCCAAATCTCATTGTACATCTAAACATCCCTCACTGACCAAAAACAAAGACAAATCTCACCTCCCATCCTTTGTTAAGTCTAGCCTTTTAGCGGATGACAAAACTACAACCCCCCAGCCTCATGATGACCACATGGCATCATCTTCCCCATCTGCTTCATACCATATAGCCAAAAATATGTTCACTAATATGAAACATCGAGGCAAATACGTGAACCCGTATCCCTTCATCAAAATCCACAACGTTTAGGCTTAGGGTATAAACCTAATGCTAATAACATGCCTCCCAATACTCCATCCCAACCTGTTTCTATTACTCTTATTGATCCTACCATCCCATACATTCAACCCAGTCACAAATAATTTAATCCCCTATAAATACAAAACACCTAAAAATGGATTAAGCACATAATTCGTCCCCTGCGCACGGATGTTTTTTCCTTCTCACCCATCCTCCTTCCATCCAACATCCAAATCCATTTACGTCTAATCCATTCTTATCATCATACCCATTGATATCCTCTTTCAATCCATTCATTTGAACACTAGATCATATTTCTTGCACATGTTGTAAGACAATAGTATCTACTACAACCATGTGACCTTAGTCTATCATTACCTCCAACATTAAAGCATAATTATCCTCCTAGAGATCCACACTTTAACACATTTAATAAAATTTTGGTGAATACCCTTTGGTGTATCTTTTGACACTGTATCCAATGTTATATCCGCACTCATTTCCATCCTCCCATCAAGCCACTAGTGATTCTTAACCCCTTGAGAGTTCTCAAAAGAGTGGAACCTCTTTATGCAAAAACATCCAAATATCAAAAAGCAACATATCATATCAAAATTAAAAATATAAAATAAAATCCACGTCAACACTTTCTCTAGGGGTGTTTCTAGTATCTCTACCAGGTCTATAAATGCTTTGCTAGTAGAAGAGAAATGTTATGACAAGAATAATATGCATCTCCATCGAGGCTATGGATGTCTGGCTGAAAACGAAGCAATGCATGGCTTAGCCTTTCGTTCAACCTCCATCCACCTATTTTACTTAATAAATCCCTATACATTGGCTATTTTTTCTTCACATGATACCCATTAAGTATTCACTTCAAGTGGAAATTAACCATCACAATCACACACACTCACATACTTTGATCTCGCAGAGACATAGGGCTTACATATTGTCAGGTATTGTTTAGACCTTGTTCACACTTATATTTTAATTCAACACTTTCCTTACAACATGTATCATTAGGCTCTTATTTTTTTCATCACTGATGTTATTCCCTCCATCACATCCACCTCCTTTTTCCCTTGTATCGAACATCTGTAGGTAAACAATGATCCTTTCCTTTTCATCTAATCCTCCTCATGTCCCTCTTCAACTATCATCATCATGATCAGGGGCATCCTTACAACCATCTGTTGGGGGCATCATCCATTTTAGATACCCCTCACTTCCCATCCTACCCTACATATAGGGGAAAATTGAACACATACATCTATCCACACATGCCACCCTTCTTTACACTTGGGGGCACACCACATATATCCCTTAATATATCTCCCCTATAACTGGGGGGATATCTTATCATCTTCCATATCCCCCATATTATCATATACCACATCCCTCATCCTATCTATCTATCTTCCATCACACATCCCATCTAATCCTCACCAATCAAATCATCCTTATCTTGTCCAACCTATCCAATTTCCATCAATCCTTACGTTTCATCCTACCTAAACATGTTTTGAGACTTATATGAGAAAGTTGCATCCCACCTTAAATTGCTTCCCATCCCCGCATAATTTTCTCCATCCTTAATCCTTTCATATTACCTAATCTCAACCATTCCTCCCCATACCAAATCCAAAATATCAACATCCAACATCAAATAATCTAAACATCCAAAATCTAAAAATCAACACATTGAAACAATCCTTAAAAAGATCACAAAATTACACCAACAAAAAAAATACAAAAATGTAATGTTTATTTTTTCTTGTGTATGTTTGCTTATTTTTTCTTGTATGTTTGTTTATTTCATTTGATGGTATGAGGCCCATTTTATTTCTTTTTCTTTTTCACGGTCCAATGATATGAGGACAAGGGAATTTGGAAATTCAATCATCATGGTTTGTATACCTTGATGCATCTTGCTCTATGCCACATCATAACAATGTTAATGATGATAACAGTGGGAACTTTATGGTAGCACACCCCCTTTTATCATCATTTTTTATCCTTATCATCATCCACACATAATCCTCATCATTATCTAATCAAGCCTTTATTAATAAATCAATATCCTCATCCAAATCTTATCATATCACATCCAACAACCTCACCCCCTAGCTGGGGAATCTTATAACATCCCCTCATCAATCAAAATTGGACATTATTTCTCACTTATTCATCAATCATCATCCTAATCCTCTCCTCATCAATATCCTATCATCCAAATCGATCCAAAAACTAATCCTTATTCTCTCATCCAAACATCCTTAGTCTTATAATCCTCCAAATCCAACATCATATACCCTATCTTCATATCCAATCAATCCAACTTCAAATGTAACATCCTTAACTCCCACCTCATCACATATAACATCATGAAATCCAGCATCCTCAAATATAAATCCCAAATCTTCCAGCCTAACCCCTTGACTAAGGCATCATCTAATCCACCAATCCTAAATCTTCACTCGTGCCATACATCCTTGACTGGGCCATCCTCTACTCTAAAATCTAATATCTCCTAATCCTCTAATATTTTACTCCTCTAATCCTCACATCTCGCATCCTCATCAATAATCCTTCTATTCTCTAATCCTCAAATCCAATATCCTTAATCTCAACCCCTTGACTGAGGCATCCTTTAATCCAACCCCTTCAATCAATCTTCTCATTCTCTAATCCTCTCTCATCTACTAACTTCGGCCTATTCTCTTTTCAATTGGTTACCCACCTCGCTCTTCCCCATATAACCCCTCAATGGGGAATCATATCACTATCCTAACATCTTATCTTCTTTTTCTTTGAACAATCATTTCTACAAAATAACCATTCAAAGAGGGGGAAAATATCAACATAATATAAGGAAATTATCATTGTTGTGCAAGATAATATTGCTAGATTTGAACCCCCTAAAAATAGACTTTACCCGGAGAATGAAGAATGCATTCTGACTAAATGGAATATTTCCATTATTAATAGAAATAACAATGGTACTGACAGAAACACAGTCTGATGGATTAAACCCCCCACTGATTAGCACAAGTTAAATTTTGATGGGGCCTCTAAGGGCAATCTGGGTGACTCTGGAGGAGGGGGAATCATCAGGGATCAAAGAGGTTGTTATGTTGCTACTTTTTCTGGGAGAATGGGTAGACAGACTAATCATTATTCCGAAGCCATGGCGACTCTTTGGGGTATTAGACTTGCCAGAGATTGTAATATTCCAAATATCATAATTAAAGGTGATTCTCTAAATATTATCAATCTTCTGAATAAAAAGCAACACCCCAGCTGGTCTATCAGGGATTATATTGAGGAAGCTATTGATATATGCAAAAGATTTGAAAATTTCCAAATCACCCACACCTACCGGGAAGGAAATAGGGTCACTGACAGTTTGGCTAACTTCGGTGTTAATAATCCCTTTCAAACTTGGATTGGGGGGGACGTTATGCCCGCTCATGTCAATAAAGCCATTATCATTGATCTACATGGTAGTGACAATCATAACTAACAGTTGTATTTTAGACGCTAATGTGTGGATCCCCAAGTACATGATGATGACATCACAAAAGATTTGGATGATTGTTGTGATCTGTGCGGGCTAGACTGTCATCATTTCTTAGCATAGGAGGAAAGCCGAGGAGCAGGGCAATAATAACAAGTGTAGCATAATAATTAAACCGTCTTTCATGGGAAGGAAAGATTCAAATACCAAAATCAAAGTTTGGCCTATACCACACATTGGTAGCTATTTTACCATTGAGAACAGGAAAAGGAGCAGAGGAAACATGGGGGGGCCACCATGCAAAACCGAACCGACCCACAATCCTGAGTGGAAAGAGAACATGGAGCTTTGGGATTACCTGCAAATCGGGGGCCTGTCTAATTTTATTGAAAGGATACAAGGCTTCGACCAAGACATCTCTATCAAATTCACCCAGGGTTGGAAGAATAGAATAGTCAAATATAGTAACATGAAAATGGAAATCATGAAAGAGCTCATAGCTCAAATCACGGGCCTCAGCCTAGAAGGCACAAAATTCTTCAATAAGAAGGTAGACAGGGAGGTGGAAACCAAGAAATTTATGGAAGAGGGAGAGAATCTTGAGTTCGTGACTGCTGGCCTCAAGGTGGCATCGATCCCTGAACCTTTTGATGAACTAGCCAAAATGGCGGTAAGGTATGTTACCCTTAAAGGAAGATATGTGACTATACCTCAAAAGCATCTGATTTTTCTGAATCATTTTCGTAGAAATAACATTATCAGCTTTCCTCACTATCGGATTAACTCTCTGGAGAAATCTATAAGGGAAGTTCAAAGCCACTCTAGGGCTGTCCCTTTGCACCAGGGCCTTATCCTCTTGATTCACTGCCATTTCTCTAGCTGCCCTCCCGTGAATCCTATCCCACCTCCCTCCTTCATACCTCCACCTGCCCACACTGCTCCCACTCCCCCCTACTAAAAAGAAAGAATGAAGATGTTGTCTCTAGCAAGAAAAGCAAGAGCCTTAAAGCTAAAATCCCTGCTTCCCAATGGGTCCTAAGGAGCCACAAAGACTTGGAACTAGCTGAAAACCTCATGCATATTAGCAAGCCGGCGGAGGAGCCCAAAGAGGAGGAATTGCTAGATAGGGTGGACAGATTAGATAAGGAGATACAAGAGCTCAAAGGGGCTATAAAAAACATGGAAAGAGCTAAGGGTAAAAGGGTCCTTCAAAGTGAGGAGGAAGAGGGGGTTATTGGGAAAGTCTTCAAGAAACTTCAGTCCTTAGATGGTAGATTGGGGAATGCTAAAAGCCGAAATGACTACATATTATCTACCCTCAAAAGCATTTATAATTTCATTGAACAACATGTCCACAGTGTTTGCAGTTTAAGTGGGATTAATGAGGACATATGGGGCCCTAACGAGAAAAGGGACATTGCAATTGCCCAAGTAGATTTGCAAAACTCCTCTCAGGCCACTGCCATTGCCTTCTTCATGTCACTGCAGGCTATCAAGACCAAAATTGACAGAGCCATCAAGTAACGGGCTGTTGTGATGCTATTTTTTGGCTGCGATGTGGTTGTCATCGGGTGGTTCTAGAGCTGTTTTTTGGTGGAGCTCTTCATGTTGTTTCTCTTTTGGTTTATTTTTTATCTTGCCTTCTTATTTCTGGATCTTTATACGTTTAGATCCTTTTTTCACCTATATTGTAATAATTGGTTGTTGAGCCTTCCTTGGTTGACTGTTTTGCCCTTATCTGGGCTGCTTCTCTCATCTTTACTATTTGGCTTTTGAGCCCTTTTGTATAGAGGGTATAGTCCCTTCAAAACTATTTTCCCTTAATAAAAAAAATATCAACATAATTAATTATAATTAATTTGTCTTGTAAATATCCTTACATCATCATTATCTAATTAATCCCTTTCCCTATAAAATACCACATGTACCCTTTATCTTAACTATTTTCAACATTTATTTAATATCCCATCTCATCATTAATCCCTTTAATTCAGTATTATATCCCATTATCCCACCTTAATACTTATTATCATTTTCTAGGAATTTAATATTCCTACACCTACCTACTCGCCTACTCTACACCTACCCTACACTTAGCCTCTCCATGTAATCATATCCCTTATCATCTTTTATTAATCTAACCTAATCAAATAATCCATTTCCAAATCTAGAGGCTTTTTTTCTAGAATCCTCTCGAAACTTCCCTCCATTTTATTTAAAATTTTAAATAAATTGCCCTCCCTCCATTGAATTAAAAATCCAATGGAGGCCTCTCTCAAATTCTAGAGTTCTCCATGCTAAAATGCATTCTCCACCCTTGATCCAAATCCAACTTTACTTCATCCTAGCCATTGAATCCTCCACCCCTCAATTAAAAATTGAACTCTCCTCCTCCATGAGACAAAGTTAGAAATTTCATAACAAATCTCTGCCATTTTATGTATAAATCCATCACCCATCTTCAATTAATCCATAATTCCTTCACAATCAATCAAGGAATCCAAAGTAAAATCAAGTGGAGTTGTTGCTCAAGTTTCTCCACCAAATCTAAAGCAATCAACAATCAATCAAGAGTAAATCCAACACAAAAAAGGAGGAACATTGCATTCTTCATTGGTAAGTACAGGTATTGGATTCTCTCCCCCTTTCAATCTTGCTCTATCTAAGGTATTGGCTAGAAGGATTAGATTAGGAGAAAAAAAATTAGTTTTTTTTCTTATATTTGCATACTAATATTTTCTAACCTATACAAAAGTAAATTGGAAGTAGGAACAGTATTTTTTGATCCTAAATTTTTCCAAAGTAGAGGTTCACAAATCATTTTGGTATCATAGCTAACAATATTATCTAAGGAACTTTGGTATTCATTCTTGTGTGATTTGTATGACAATGACAAGGTATAAATGTAAATAGGTATTACCTTGTGATCTGTATATATCTACGAAGAAGTGAAAATAAAGGATTAGAGATCAAATGGAAGAAGAGAACTTGGTCCATAGAATTGAGATACTAGAAAGCACTATGGATAGGGTGTTTCAACACCAAAGGGAACTCTTAGATCTAAAAAATACAAAAGAAGCTAATAAATGTTCCGTAGACTTGGTGGTTCGAGCTTTGGCTGAGAAATTTTTCCTAAGAAGGAGCCACAATGAGGAAGAAGATGTGGAAGAGCGTGAAGAAACTCCAGTTGGAAAAGAGGGGGTAACATCTAATCATGGTCCTTTTAAATTTGAAACTAAAGTTGAGATTAAAATATTTGAAGAATAAGTAGATATAGAATTGCTTGATAAATAATTAAAACAATTGGAGGTTTATTCTAGTGTGCATAATGTCACTGAGGCACAAAGGTTCACCTTTGGACATCTCAAAATGGAAGGATATGCTCTGGTTTGGTCGAAAACCCATCTAGCTACTTGTGAAAAGAATAAGTGTCCTATTATAAGTTCTTGGGAGGGTTTTAAGGAATCTCTTAGAGAAAATTTTTATCCTATTGGCCATAAGAATGACAAGGTGATTAAATGGTAGTATTTTAGACAAAGCAGTGGTCAAAGTGTGTAGAATTACACTACATAGACTTGGAGGCAAGCCGTGTTACTCAATGTGGACTTAGAGGATGAGGATATTTTGACCAAATATTTGGGAGGCCTTCACACTCACCTTCAAAGGAAGGTCATCTCCATAAAGCCCAGGGATCTCAATGAGGCATGTGTGCAAGCATATTAGATATATGCTGAGAAGAAGAAAGGAGAAGTGGAGTCAAGGACAAAACAGTCAACAAATCAGCCAAATAAATATCATGGACAAATTAGTAACAAAGGTAAATCGAAAGGTAAAAATACCACTACCACTTTGAATACTTGTAAAGATCCTAATAATTTTTTCAATAATTGTGATATCAATGGTCATACTAATGTTACATGTTGGAACTTGCATCCAAAATTTCATCCAAAGAACCAAACCAAGGACTCCAAGAAGTCCATGACAACTATAAAAACAGATGGTGAGGTAGAGATAGAGGATGATTATGATGTAGATGAGAGGCTAGGATGCACAGCCATCAATATGGATAGCCATGAATAAGAGGAAGAGGTGAGTAAGTTATTTCAGATCAAAAGCAAAATTAATAGGACTAAAGTAAGTGCTTTGTTTGATATGTGTTCTCAAACTAGTTTGATTCCTAATGCGGTTTTAAAGAATATTGGTCTTGAAACTTATGAGCATATACTTCCTTATTCATTAGGATGGGTGAAGAAGGTTGTAGAAATTCAGGTAACAAGAAGATGTAAGTTCAAGTTTGGGATAAAATCTCAATATAGAGATGTATTAGAAGTGGATGTAATTCCACTTGATGCATTTGATTTTTTTTTCGAGAGTCCTTAATTATATATTAGGAATTTAATATTCATGAGAAGGGAGAACCGATACAGATGGGTCAAGAATGGAGTCAGTTACAACATCTGGGCACACCATCATAAGGAAAAAATTGTTATGGTAAGTGCTAACCAAGCAAAGAGACTTATTCCGGAAAATCATAATTATTTTTTATTAATTTTTTTGAAAGATAAGAAATATGGGGTAAAAATTTCAGATATTTCTAACAAAGCGATGGAGGATTTGGATAGCATAATTCAATCTTTTCAGAAAATGTTCCAAACTCATAGTGGGTTACCACCAAAATGATAGGTAGAACATGAGATTCAGTTGTTTCTAGAGTCCCCCCTACCAAATATCGAGTTGTATAGGCAATCCTTGTTAGAGATTGCAAAGGTTAAGAAACAACTCCAAGAGCTATTAGATCAAGGGTTAATACGCCCAAGCACCTCTCCATGTGGTTCTCCTATTGTGATGGTGCCAAAGAAGGATGGTTCTTAGATAATGTGCATCGACCACCATGTTTTAAACAATATTACCATAGTGAACAAATATCCACTCCCGCGTATAGATGATTTCTTAGACCAGCTTTACCATGCAAAGTTCTTCACTAAGTTGGATTTAAAGTCTGGTTAACACCAAATCAGGATGAAGGAGGAGGATATATGGAAGACTGCATTCCTAACAAAACATGGTTTGTATGAGTGGTTAGTACTTCTATTTGGTTTATGTAATGCACCCACTAAATTTATGAGATTGATTATGTAATGCACCCACTAAATTTATGAGATTGATTAATTATGTATTGTGGGAATTCATAGATTCGTGTGTCATTGTATATTTAGATGGTATTCTGATTTTTAGTGCCACATGGGAAGAACATCTCACACATTTGCAGAAAGTGTTGTAAGTTCTCAAGGAGAAATAGTTGTTATGCAATATGAAGAAGTTTAAACTTTCCAAACAGTCACTTGTCTATCTTGGGCATGTGGTTAGAGGAGGAGAGCTACAAGTGGATCCAAAGAAGGTGGAATCCATCACCAACTAGCCAACACCAATGGGAGCCATAGATACTAGGAGTTTTTTGGGAGCAATACAATACATGAGGAAGTTCATTCTAGGCTTCTCTACTATTGTAGCACCTCTACTCATAGTTATCACAAAGAGTAAGGGTTTCTACTGGGGTAAGGAACAAGACCAAGCCTTTGAGTTATTAGAATAAAAAATTATTCATGCTCCATTGCTTGATCTTCTTAATTTGTAACAACCCTTTGAAGTAGAGACAGATACCAGTGACTACGTTATGGGAGAAATGTTACTATAGGGAGGTAAGCTTGTATGCTATAATTCTGAAACTTTCACTTCAGCAGTTAAGGGTTATTCATTATATGATAAAGAAATGTATGCACTAGTTCAAGAAATAAAGAAATTGAAACATTATTTGTTGGGTACAGAAACTATTGTGCACACTGACCACAAACCTATCCAGTATTTGCAGGCACGGTCTAAATTGTAGTAGGTAAGGTATTAAAAATGGATGGGTTTCCTTTAACAAATCCATTTGGTGATCAAGTATAAAAAATGTAGCACAATTTTTTTGGAAGACATGTTGTTTGGGCCACCCACATATGAGAAAATATCTAGTTTAGCCATTATCTCTCATTTTGATCCCTTCACAAAGGAAGCTTATGGAGAAGCATATGCCCAAGAAAGAGAATTTGGGCTGACATATCAGTAGTTATAGTCCAAAGGGGCTGAAAGGATAGGTATTGATGATTGTTATCTCAAATATGGGGTTCATTACCGATGGGGGAAGATTTGTGTGCCAAAAGAAGAAAGGCTTCTATTAATGAGGGAAGCACATACCTCAAAAGTAGCAGGACATTTTGGTGTTGGAAAAACCATGGCTCACTTGCAAATGTATGTGTATTGGCCCAATATGCAAAAAGAAGTATCTAAATTTATAAGAGGATCTAAACTTTTTTGTACTAGAAAGCCTAAAAACATGAAGGAAGGTTTGTATATGCCTTTATCGGTTCCCACTCGACCTTGGGAGGATATTTCTATGGATTCTGTAGGAGGAATACCTATGTCTAAACATGGCCATGATTATCCATATGTTGTTGTAGATATATTCAATCAAATGTGTGTTCTTATAGCATCTAAAAAGATAATAAAAGTATGTGAGGCATCTAAACTTTTCTTTTCTAATGTATGGGTACATGTTGGTTTGTTGAAGTCTATTGTATCTTAATGAGATTCTAGGTTCTTGCAGAATTTTTGGACAACTTTTTAGATTAAGATGGAAACCAAGTTACAAAGAAGCATGACCTTCCATCCCAAAATCGATGGGAAAATAGAGGTGGTGAACAAGACTTTGGTATAGCTGATTAAAGGGTATAATAGCAAATATCCACGGACTTGGGATGAGTCCTTAGCCTACATTCAACATTCCTACAACAAGGTGGTACACACATCCACTATGCAATCACCTTTTGAAGTATGTTTGGGATATCTACCTACCAATCCAATGGACATTGCAATTGGATAGCAGGAATAAGGGGAGATACATGATTCAAAAGTGACTAGAGTAGTGAATTTGTTGAGAGGATCCGAAAAAATCCATCTCAAGGTAAAGGAATAATTGGAGAAGTCTCAAGCCAAGTATAAGGCTAAACATGATCAGAATCGTAGAGAGCACAAACTCCATGTTAGAGACAAAGGTCAAAGAAGGAAATTTAAGCCACTATGGTATGGACGCTTCATTATACTGAAGCATGTTAGAGAAAATGCTTTTAGATTTGGTTTTCCACACTTCATGTGGATGTACTCAGTAGTAAATTATGATAACTTACACCTATATGATCCATCCATGCTTAATGAAGAAGAATAATGTTAGTTTCTACCTTCCATATAATATTGCATCTTAGATTTACAAGGTGAATTGGAGGAGGATGTAGTGCTATAGCAAAAGGTCATAGAAACAAGAAGAGGTCCACAGGAATCTTGGAAGGTAAGACTCAAGGGGAAGACACCAAGACAGGCCCGGTGATACTTGAAGGAAAAAGTGAGGGAATTATTTCCTCATCTACTCCCCCATTAAGCTTTTGTGGGACCGAAATCCTCTTAAGAAGGGGAGGTGTGATCCATAGGGATCTAAAAAAAACCCACTTTATCATAGCAACTAGAATTAGAAGGAAAAATAAGAAGAAGAAGGAGAAAAAGGTTAAATTACAGAACCGTTGCTTGGTGCAAAGCAATGGTTGTGTAACCACCCCTCTACACAAATCAAAAGTTACATAACCATCATTCTGCATTCATCGGAGATCATGTCACTAATGAAAAAAAAAATCCACGAATAGTCACAGATTTCAAACGGCTAGGTTGTGTCTCTTCCTTGGATAACTCTTCCCATTATCCATTGCATGGGAGGACATGGGGAACAAGCTATTTAAGCAAGAAGAGTGTGTGGAATTGACATCAAAGATTTGATGGAGAGAAGTGAGCAAGATACCATTGATGTTGGAATTTTTTTGTAGAAGAAAGGTGTGAGAAAATAGCAAGCAAGTAAAGAGGGCTGGAAGTGACATTGTTTGCCTTCCTTTAACTTGTTGTAATTTGTGTTTCTTTGAATTGGCCAATATAATATTGGGGAGAAAGAGAAATTTCCCTTCATAGCTAGTTTTCCCTCAAATTCAGGGTTTCCAGGATAAAATATTGTGTTGTGTGTTGAATTGTTTATCTTTCATTGATGGAAAATAGTTCTAAGTTTAAGATTTCATTCACTAGCATTAAGAGCTATCGTTTTCAAGTAAATTGGAAGTAGGAATAGAATTTTTTGATCTTTCAATTTTCCAAAGTAGAGGTTTACAAATCATCTACTATTCTATTTGTTGGTTCCCATCCTAGGCTTCCTTTTCCAAACTTTTTAAGCTTCTTTGGGATTACCTTTAGTGTAAAACTTCTAGTTTAGATGGCTATCATCGGGTGGCCTAGGAATTTTTTTGTTCACCCCATGATCAAGGTGACATGGGTAATATTGATATTTACAGATAAAGTGTGGCTTTATGTTATAAATGGGTTGTGAGATTTCTTTCTGGCGGTCAAGCCTGGAAAATTATGATTTGGAATTGCATTGTTTCGAGTGCACCCTGCGGTAAAAAATCTTGGAACAATATAGGGTTGCATACCTTAATAATCACCAAGGCTCTAATCAAGATAATTGGCACATTTTTCACCAAAATCATATGGAAGGCCTTTGAAAAATTGAAAACTTTGTTGCGTTGGATTGGTGATGGATTTCATACTGGGCTCTCTTTCAATTCCCAAAATATCTGGTGGTATCCCATTATCATAAAAGATAGTATTTCACTTGAAGAAACTGCAGGCATCAAAGCACTTTATCTATCTCACAAAGGGATTCACACCATTCATGATTTGGTTGTCCTCAGAGACTAGATTTCATGGCCCAAGCTCAAGAATAAGTTTAATCTTGCTAATTCAGACATCCTGTCTATTTTCAGAATTTAAAATTTGATGTCATATGTCATGTTCCATAAACTTGAAGTTAAAACTCTGGATACATGGTGGTGTGATTGGCAATGGAATCATGATATTTCCTTTCTTCACTACAATTTTGGAACAATATACCAACTATTGAGCCCCATATCACCTATCATTTCCAAGCTTAACACCCGATGAGGTCTGTAATCTACTCATTCTACTTGGCTTTGTCGGCTTTCTCGTGCTTGGAACTCCTTGTTTGAACCTAATGTTAACCAATTTCTTTTATGTCTTATCTATTAGGGCCTTCCTCTTGGTGAGCATCTTAGTCACATCAAAATTCCCAATCTGAAATTCCCTTTCTTCTCTCGACTTGAGTATTTTAAGAATTTTTTATGGTCTTATTCCTACGTGCAAGTTTTTTGGTCCTAGATTCATACATTATTTCAACCCTACCACCCTAAATTCTTTCATTGGATTTTGGCTTTGTTTGGATATTTTAGTCCTTGGACTAATTATATTGAGACTCTAAGGAATTTTTTTAGAGCATGTATTCTCTTTCATATTTGGAAATCTCGTAATACTATGATATTCCAGAATGATCAAACTATTGCTTTATTCTCCACTAATGATAAAGTGGCTATTTTTTCTACTGTGCACATACAAATTCAAGCTCAAGCTGAAATGGTTTCCCTAGAATTTTCTCATTTTCAATATTTTCTCACACACTAGAGGAGTACTCCTTGCATGATGATTCAGGTCCCTACCGACCCTTTGTTTCCACGACCCTGAGCATCTCTGCCTTTTCAACTACCTCCGCAAGGCCTGCGTCGCAGATTCCACTCTCGCAACCACCACTTCATTTCTCCCCGCGGATTCCCTTCATCTCTGTCCTCCTCTAGGCTAAGCTAGATTCCTCCGTGTCGGAAGGTCGTGGCATGATCTCTGCATTGGACCTCTCCTCTAGCTGGATTTTAAACATTTATTGGACCCCCTGGATGGGGAATCATGGTTTCTTTATAGATGCAGATGTTGAATTGGGATGGTTGGCATATTGATACCCCTTCATTGGAGTCACCAAGTAGAGATTTCATCCCTCCCCAGGATGATCCTCCTCCTGAAGTGGCAGTATGTGTTTAATGATCTCTGGTTTTTGTAATTCTTTTGTTTTCCTTCATGGCATTCTATGTCTTCCCTTTGGGAGTTTTTTGGTGCCTTCGTGGTTTTTTTGTGGTACTATGAGTTTTCCAATCACCCCTGATTTTGTAACTCTCTTATATTTTTATTAATATCATGGGTAGTACCAATAGTAAAAGTGTCGCTACTTCTAGTATATGCTCTAAAACAATTTAAAAATACCACCACTTTTCTCAACAATGATATTTTAGCATTAATGCCACATGTATGTGCGTATACATTATGAATTTGATCGCATGCATTGTGACTTTAGTCATATGTGCTACTCATAAGGGAGAGCATCCAATCATGGAGCATGGACCACTAATGGTGAGGGTAGATGTAAATTCAAGGACTAATACATGAACATTCCTCACTTAAAATTTGAAAAAAAAAAGTAGCCAGTAAAATGAGTCACATCAAATCACATCAAACAATCACCTAATCAAATTATGCCACATAAGTGGAAAAATATGCATGACATAATGCCTACAAATGGTCCACCCTAAATTTCTGTGTATAAAAAATTGCTTGATTTAAATACCTTAAAAAATCACTTTCCATACAATATAAATGCTCAAAAGAAAATATTTAGATTAAAAATAAAAAAATCTATTAAAGGGTTTTTTTTCAACTTTTATTTTTATTTATATGATTTTTGTACACCCCTCAACTTAGGGTGCACAACCATTGGCTCCTCTCCCTTAAATCGTAAATGCCATTTTTAAAAACGTATGTGCATCTGCTAATTTCGAGAGTCCATACACTATTATCATGAGTCCAAATACTACAAGCATAAATTATGTGATAATGTTTCTACCCACCCAATTTTTTGGCACCATTAATACCCCTAATAAATGAAAAATTCAAAATTTTAAAAATCACTTAGCGCTAGTTATGGTCTGTAAGTCAAAGGTACTCTTGAACACACTCGTTGCAGTGGCGGTGGGTTAGAATATACCCCATCTTCTCACACTCTCTCTCTCTCACACAACCAGAGATATTTTTCTAACTGTGTAGGGTGAGAAGGAATTGTTTTTCTACCCTCCCCTTCTATTTATAGCCCCTACACATGTATTTTTTTCTGTTGTGATCATTTCTCCACCTTTCGAGAGACCCTCTATTTCTTCTATCACCACATAGTCTCTTAAGGGAGCATCACCCTATCAAATCTCACTTTTCTTCTAAATTTTTCCAATAAATCATCTATTTTATTTTAAATGATGTTGTTACCTATGACACCCTCCCAAAGAGAAGAAAATGTAGACACCCCAAATCCATCACTCATCAATCACCCACAAATCAGTCTTAAATCATACAAATTTCCTCCTTCATCATATAGTTAAATCCCCTTCTTAACATCCCATGGCTAATTAATCCTACTTAACAATCTACTAATCCTATAGCTCCATTTTCCTTCATTCATCCTAATCAACCTAGATCCTCAATCAAAAATCTATATATTGAACTCTCCAAAAGTACAAAGACACACCTAATCTCATGCAAGATTTCTCTTTTTGGAAATATATCTAAATTGAGAAACCCTCTTGATGTAAGATCTTACCAAAGCTATATATTGCTTCAAATTTAGGAAAAATCCTTACATAATCATCCTTACAACAAGCGTGCTTCCCTAATTATGCACAAATCATCTTGATCATCCACACATTTCAAAATCAAGTCTAAAAAACAAGGAAATTTTGCATCCACTTTTGTTTGTGCATTAATTTTTTTTATGTTGTATCTTGGTGTCTTTGCTTGAGTTATAGACTAGGTTTAATGTGGTGTTAATGCATGTTTACACATGGAAATTAAAAAAAAAAACCTTAATGATGCTCTAGATGGAAAAGGGATGGATGGTGGAAAAGAAATTAAATCATTTAGACATCAATGAGCTCAAAGGCATCATGAAGAATATCCTATATTTTCACATCCAATCTATTGGTAAAAGGGAAGTTTCTAAAATGGCCCAAAACTTGAATGTATCCAATATCATGTCTAATGTTGTTGGGAGCTTCCTCCTTCACAAATAACACAAGAATTTGGAATCAGTTATGTATGAAAACCAATGAGAAAACAACTTCCTCTTTCATGTCATATTAAAGGATCTGCAAGTATTTGTAAGGATAGAAGGAGATGGTTGAGGCATCTAGAATTTAGCTCTCCCCTACTACTTTGGTGGAGCTTCATAAGTTCCCTTTTTATCCATCTTCATAGGAGCAGGAGGAGGTAGTTTTTATAGACTAATATGTGTTCTAGGCTAAAGTTTTTTTAGTCTTTTTATTTGTTAACCATATAAGGGCCTATTTAATTTTCCCTGGCTTCACTTTGGGGTTTAGGCTATGCCCTTTTTTGTAATCTTATAATCCCCATTGAAAATTCCATTTTGATGCGCCCATGTATAACCTTCTTACATGCATATATTTCCCCTTTTTTGGTGTTAATGCACCATGGATAAGATATGATGCAAGAATGTCACAGAGTTGCTTTGATGAGCAGAAGTACACACGGATTGGCAATGATTTATTTTAATTTGAATTCTTCGAGAAAACTTTGACACTCAAAAGCATAGAACAACACAACAGTGGGAATTTTTCAAAGCATGTTCTCACACCAATACATGTTATCTTAGAATATTGACCTAACACTCACCTTCAAAGACTTCATTGTTTTTGTATTTATTCAAGTAGAGAATAATATAGCATAAGGTATAAGACTAGTGAATTCAATACTTCATTGATGCCCTTCTCCCATTATTTTTCATATTTAGCATTTTAACATGATCTTACATTTGTGGGTATGTTGAGCAGTTTATTAACAACCCATTTCACTTGTTTTGTTGGGCTAGGACCCTCTACCTAGGTAAATATAGCAAAAAACATATTTTATATAATAACAAAAAATAAATACAATATAATTATTTAATATTTTTTCAAATAATTTATTATATTTTTTATTTTATTTTCATTGTGATAGTGGCGTAGAAGTGGCATAAAGGTGGTGCAAAACTAACACATAGATATAGTGTTAAGGTGGCACAAAACCAATGCAATTAAAAAGGGTTGGTTGCTTCCTTTTTGTGTCACTTTTACACCACCCAAAATGATGCAAATTCCTCAATTCCAAGGGAAACAAACATCAAAACCTGTCAATTTATGACACAAAATCAACCCAATTGAGGCATTAATGAAACTTTATGTAGTATTGTTAGGTTGATTATGATGCGAGAGGTGTAGTAATTGGAGTATTATTGAGTCAAGAAGGTAAGCATATTTCTTACTTCCGCAAGAAATTGAATGATGCAAAAAGGAAGTATTCAATTTACGATCTCTTTCATAGTGCAAGCCCTAAAGAAGTGGAGGCACTACTTGCTTCCCAAGGAATTTTTTTTATACATAGACCACCAAACATTGTAATTCATTAATGGTCAAGGTAAGTTAAATCAATGACATGAAATGGATTAAAGTTTTCTAAAGTTACTAATTTTTCTTGAAACATGGTAGTGGAAATATAATAGAGTTTCAGATGCACTAACTAGAAAATTATCTTACTAACTCTGATGCATGTGGAGATCATGGGATTTGATTCCATGAAAGAGTCTTATGAGAGGAAAAGGATTTTAAGGGTACATGAAAGAATGTACATAACCAATGTGCACAAATAGAACAATTTGATTGGACTATTTCTTTCATGAAGGATTGTTTTTCAATAGGTATGCATGGTGCATACCTAGAGGATCAATGTGTGACAATTTGATCAAGGAAAAGCATAGTGGGAGACTAGTTGGTTGTTTTTTTGTTGACAAGATACTAGCATAGTTGATTAGAGGCTAAATTTGGCCAAGGGTGAGTATTAATGTGCATGAGGGTTTGTGGGGATGTTGAATTCATTATTTGGCATAAAGAAGAAGTGAAAATGCATTGTTGTATCAACCACTACAGGTACCCGAGAAATTGTGGGTGAATTTGATCTTGGATTTTAATATGGGCTTACCTAAGATGTAGAAGTTCCATTATCATATCTTTGTTGTTTTAGATATATTTTGTAAGATGGTGCATTTTATTGCTTGTAAAAAGACTAATGATGCACACATGTAGTGAACCTATTTTTCAAGGGATTTATGATGCATCACTAATTGTCATGCAACATTATGTGTTATAGAGATACCAAATTTGTGGGACATTTTTGGAGAACATTTTGGAAAAATTTGAACACCATATTGCAATTTAGTTGTGTGTATCATCCTCAAACAGATGGACATCAGATCTAGTCAATAGGAGTCTCGGTAACTTATGTTGTTTGATTAGAAAGAACATATGGACATAGGATTTGATCCTTCTGCAAACTAAATTTCCATATAATAATTCAATAAATTTAAGCAATGGAAGGACACCATTCCAGATTGTATATGGACATAGGCTAAAAGCAAAGTTGTACTACCTTAGAAATGTAAAGGGGAAGAAAATAAGTAGAATTTTTTGTAGAGTATATGTGTGATGTGCACCAATAAGTGTGCACATAGCTAGAAAAGATAAACATGCAATATAAAAAGCTCACATATATGAAGAGAAGAAAAGTGGAGTACCAAATGGGATGTGTGGTCTTAGCACACTTGAAAAATGAGATATCCATGGTGAGAAAATATATTAACTCAAGTGGAAGAAGATTGGACCATGTAAGGTCTTGTATAAATTTGTGTCCATTGCATACAAGACAAAATTATTAAAAGGGATAGATTTTGTACATCTTTGATATTGTAAATTTTTACCCATATCATTAGGGTTAAATTAGTGAAGGAATGATAGCACAAATTTTAGAGAGGTTTATTAGAGATACCAATTACCAAAGAAGGTGTGTGAAGAGGATGAAGCAATAAATGATTCAAGAGTTAGTAAGACAAAGTGTAGGGAAGAGTATAAGAAATACTTGGTCAAGTGTTGTTGGGTTTTGAATTAGCACTTCTAGTGATTAACAGTCATAAGACAGCAAGTCCCTCCTCTTTATGGGAGATTCTCCCTTATTGAAAGTGAGAATAAAAGATTTTATACAAATGTACAACTTTAATATTAATGAGGACCTCTAATATTTTGAAATGTTTCAACACAAAACTAGATTATCAATTCAAAAGAACAGAAGAACTAAGAAATAGGAGTAGAACATAACATCACTTTTAGGAAATATAAATAGTAGAATATAACCTAATACGTAATGACCAAGAGTGATACATAATAGAATCATTCACATAACATAAGATATCATTCCTTAGACACAAAGTTCTAGAAATTATATCAATAAGAACACAAAGTTTCTTATTATAAAAGATCAATGGTCCACAAATTTTAGATGAGCAAGGAAGGATATTAGATGAAGATAGAAACAAGAGGAAAGTTCTTCTGTATTGATTGCTTTCAATTCTATTTACACTTCAAAAGTATCAGGATCTCTTTAACAATGGCATAAAGAGCCCATTATATAGCTTACAAAAAAGTTACATTTGGTTACAACTTATTTTAATCAAAATATGAAAGACTAATTAAGAAATACATTAATACAAAGTCTTTAATAAAATATTACATCATGGGTGCCACAACCTCAAAATAAAAGAAGTGCCTCAATACCCTGAAGTAGAAACCTCTGACTGAGGCTTAAAGGGGCCAACTAACTTCAGAATCCAATGCCTAAATTTCTTCAATGCCTCAGCTATCTCCATACATTTTAGAATGGTAGTGTTGGAAGTGGCATGAATCCATGTGCCAAGACACTTCTCCATATCCTTATCAATTTTTGTATTCTCTAGAAATTCTTTGTTGACTTCGGTGATGGCTGACTAGAGAGAGCAGACATCCTTCATCTTTTCCTTCGTCTAATGTGGCCTATAATTTACCCAATAACACCCTAGATGCATTAGTACATCACTCATCCTAGACTAAGCACTCACCCAAAGTGTGCAAAGGTACCAGGTCCCCGTTTAGGGTTGTTTTAACTGGATGTTTGCGTGATGAAGGAAGAAACATATAGATCCATAACTAATCCATCATTCTACAATGCATGTCATATTCAGATTTATGAAAGAAAAAGCTTAAGAAATAATCATGATTGAATCAATAACATGTACTACTAAATTACACACAGGAATGACACTTAGGTTCGGCCAATATCTTCCATCTATTAATAAACATAGAAGCTCCTTACAATAATGGAAATCTATACCAATGTGCGCATGGATCTGATACAGTAATCCAATCATATGTGCATACCTCTATACCTTCATACATCCATCTCTCCACCACACATACATTACTACCATGTGATTCATATCATAGATATATATGGTGGGGACTTTCCCTTCACCGCTTATCTATTCCAAAAATAGGTTGCATGCTCTTAATAGCCACACACCGTTTACAGGCATAGCCACACATGTAAGTGTGTTATCTATAGACTTCTTATAGTTAACTGAAGTGACAATACTATTAATATCTCATCTCCATGCAAAATGCTTCAATCTGATCCTCCAAAGATAGATAATGTGTGGCACGCATGTCTCTACATCGTTGGTGTGTTTCGCACGCCATCTTCTAAAAATAGGTCTTCATGCTCAAAATCAGCTAAGTCCTGAATGTTGAACTTGCCCTCCATGTGTAGGTCCTTCCTGTCCCTACGCGCCCTTGATCCTGGCCTCTCCCACGCAGACTTCTTGTGTGATCTCTAACAAGTATTCTCTTATCAACATTACCCCACACTAATCTCGTTGTCATCTCGACAATGGGTATCTACAAAAATTGAAGTAAATAATAGAAGAATGGAAAGAATAAGAATGAAATAATGTAGATAAATAAAGAATTTTTATGAGGCAATGAGGCAGCCTCCTATGTATCAGTTTGAAGTATCAACTCTGGATACTCCTTTATTTTGGCCTCTAAGGCTTGCCATTCAACGAGTGTTTGTTCTACTTTTTCTGGAATGTCCACAGCAATGGACTCCAATTCATCCCTCGAAATCTACCCTTTTTCATTTTACAGAACCAACATAACGTTGGACATTAAGGTCATTCTTCCTTCTAGAAGATCCATCTTCTACATAATTAGCTTCCCAAGCTCTTCCATCCGAGTCTTGTGCAGCTCTTGTGTTGTTGTCAGGGCCTCATGCTTCTATTTAACCATTAACAATATTTCTACACGGCCCAATGTCTCGTCCTTCATTACTTTCTAGACCTCATTGTTTTATTCTAGGGTCTTTATGCTGATAAGCACCTCTGGAGCTGTGCAGATGTTCAAAGCTTGGTCTACTTTATTCAATACTTCTTGTATCACTTGTAGCATCCCTTCATAGGATGTAATATTTCACATCACTAAGGATTTCTCTTGTTCTACCTCTTTCTCATACTTCCTTGGTGTTTTCATGCACATAGGTTCATCTTTAAGTACCAAGTCCACCAAATTTCCTACATAATGTATCACTGAGGGAAATGTTTGTGGTACCTTGGTCTCAAAGTGTGGCCTAGCTTTTATGACATTATCCCCAATCTCCTCTATGAAGCTGATAAATACTTCATAATTCTTCTACACCAAGTCCCTCTCTTGTGTTATGTGCACTATCTCTACATCTTTTGTCTTTATCTCCTCGAATAGCACCCTTATCATTGCAACTTTATCCATGTTTCTTCTAGCAACTTCAGCAAAAACCTTCACCAATGCATTGCTGACCTACTCATCTGACATGATAGTAGGATTTACCATCATATGTCTATCTTGGGGTGCCTTCTTCAACCGTCTTAAAATGCATGACTCTTCACATGCATCAAATTCAGTCTCGTCCATGTGGGTATGAATTAACCATGATAGTTTCTTTAGAGTATGCACAATCATCGTATCCTCATCCATTAGCTCCCAAATGAATAAATCCTTCTATGTTATCATTCTCTGGAAGTGGGCATGGACAATTTTACCTACATCCTCTACATACCCCATGGCTGGTGGAATGTTCTCTCCACTCGTCCTCTTTTATCTAGGACCCTTGGGAATTGTAGCTTCAAGATTAGGAGCATGTCCCATTACATCTTGAGCAGTCGCATGCATGGATCCGGAGGTTTCCTTTTCTTTTTCTTCTGTCCTTCATCTCTTCATCTTTTTGCTCTTCCTCATTCTATGGCTTGTCTTCTTACTTGATCAGAGTCGGAGATGCATCCTCACTCTCCCCTGATTCCACCACTTCTTTATCCAACTTCAAATTTCTTCTCTTTTTTGGCTCAGTGGTCTCCTTGTGTGGAGAGAGACGAGGTGATTTCCATATTGTTTATGGGGTTCCACTTTGATTCCTTGTGCGTCTAAACACTTTCTTAAACCTATGCTCCCCTACTCAACCTCTGTATCTTCCTCTTCATCCTGTCCTTGGGGTGGAGTGGCTGTATGTTGTGACTCTTCTCTGTCATAAGGTTTCTTTCTTCTACACTCCAAGCCTCCACTATATTCACACTCCTCTTCTTCACCCTCTACTTAAACAACTTTTTTGGGTCTTTTCATCAATATGTTTTCCATTGTATACTTACCCTTCGGCATCCCTGGGAGCGCAAATTCATTCTCCACATACTTATTGTTCTCCATCTTGGGCTTTAGATGAAGATACACTAATGTTACCCCTACATCTGCTACAGCCAAAATTTTTGGCTTAATATTCAACACCTCTGAAATGATCCTCTCAGTATAGGCACTTCTTCTAGGATACACATACGTCTTCCTCAATGTGTGGTAGTCACATTCTACCTTATTTGCATTGAATACAAATCAGCGTGTGTCCCTGAATCTATAAACAGATGCTTGGAAATACCTTACAGTGAATGTGTAAGGCAATTTACACCAAGGGCTCCAGACTCCATCTCTCATTGGGAAGCATGTGATGTAGAAATGTTGATATATAGAAAACTTGAATTGTTTCCCTACTACTAATGATAGGTCCTTTGAGATACGCCACTCTTCTTTAAATGTCATGCAGAGCCTATCGTACCATTTCTCTTCCCTTTTATTGACATCATCTTTCATGGCCCCTTTACATAGGTACTTGCTAAACCTTTCAGCTGGTGACTTATTCTCCATACCTTTCCTTTGGCCCGTCTGGTACTCCAATTTCCATGAATACTAGTGATAGTAGAATAGCCCCAAAGTTTATCTTCCCTCCTATGCGCACTTTCTCGACTATTTTTTCTATAATGTAGCCTACAATATTGTAGACTGATCCTTCTAACTTACGTGTAATGTGTAACCACATAGTATTTACCTGTGACCACCACTCCTAATCATTCAACTTTGTAACAAGGTGTGTTGCTGCTTGCACAACCAGACAGTTCTTTAATTTGTCTATATCCATACCGTGTGGACCCTTCAAGTACCCCAACTCTCGTCTAGTCTTTAAGATCACAACTTTATCTGTGAGATCATTCTTTATATCCTCTCTTATGGCCTTCAAACCTATAACTGATGAGATAAGCGCAAATGAGATTTTAAATCTACGTCCTGTAAAGTAGAAGAAGTCCTCATGCACTCTACTCATGAGCCAATGATACAAGGGATCATACTTCCCGAAATATTGAAGCTCATATAATTGGTAGACCCCAATTCTCTTTGGAAGCTTCTTGCCTACATCATCATAAACTGGCATGTCATATTCCATACATTTGTTCATCCTAGTAGTGAGAAAGGAATGGATCTCTTTATTGTTCTCTGAGGCCTTGTGATTGTATTCTCTTACTTTTCTCTTTCTGATGGGTGAATCTCATTCTTGCCTGATGATGATGCCTTCTAGATATTGCATTTCTAAAAAATTACTTTTAGGTGCCATCTCTTCCTCCTCGATAACCACCTTCTTCTTTCCTTTTGTTGATGTTGTTGTTGCCTTCTTAGGTTCCATTTTTACCTTGCAAATGTCTCCTCTTTTTAACTCTATAGTTTATGAATCAAACACTAGCTCGATTCAATCATACCCTAGGTTGAAACTTCATACCCTAACTCCTCTTTTTCTCCTTGCTTCACTCAAACCCTTCACAAATGAGGACACAAGCTTCTTTTCACACAGATCTGTTTGTCCCGCTTGGTTTCACACCCTTTGCACCTTAACCCGCTCTCTCAGCTCTTCGCACTTAGCTCTTTCCTCAAATACTCTTAGTCGCAATGGTAAAAATGAATTTGCATCCCATCCTTATATAATTTTTCTAATTTTGATGCATTTATTGCTCCTTCACCTACCAAATATCCTCTCATTCATTGACCAAATCTATTCATTCCACATGGTACATCTTTTTTCCCCAGCTATAACCTTCTAGCATGTCTTCCTACCCTCTGGTCACAGACTTCTCTTAAGCACACACCCTTGTGCCTGAGTACCTTGTCACTTTACCTTCTCCTGGTAGTTATCATGGCCTCTTCTTACCTTGCATTATACTATCCTTTCATTCATCTCCATCCTTGGTCACTTTTGAGAAGCAAACTTCTTTTGACTTAAAGCACACCCATAGCAGCTTATTCCTTTCACCTTTTAATTCCCACAGTCTTTTACTTAGATAACTACCACCACCCCACACTAAAGGCATGTGCAGTCCCCTGCACATAAACATTCTTCACATAGTAATTAGCTTCATGTGTGCAAGCGCGCTTATTACACAAAAACAACAACTAAATTGACAAAGCATAATGAAAATGAAGGAAATTAACTAAGGAAATACAGAATTAAAAACCTAATCTAAATGGAAATACTACCTTATTACAAACACCAAGAAGACTTATTTATAGTAGGGCTTCAGCCTACTCCCTTTAAAGTAACCACGTAGCCATGTTCCATCAATTTCTTCTAACTGGTAAGCACCTAATTCAAGTATGTAAGTGATGACTTATGGCCCCAACAAATGTACTTTGAGATTGATTGGACGGCACATGAACTTGAGTCATAAAGAAGTACCATTTTTCCAATCTCAAACTTCTTATCCCTTATGCTTCTGTCATGCCATGCTTTCTGTCTAGTTTTTTCCTGCTTCTAACTCTAACGTGCTATTGCTCTTCGCTCATCCAGATGAATCATTTTCTCAATACACTCTTCTAAATCTTGTTCATCAGTTAGACCTCTAGCACACACAATACACAAAGAAGGTAACGTAAATTCTATAAGGAGAATGCCTTCTATGCCAAACACCAACTGAAACTATGTGGTTATGTTCAATCTCTTGTAATTTGTTCTATATGCCCAAATAACATCTAACACTTTGTCATCCCAATCCTTTCTTCCAACATCACAATTTTTTGTCAAATTATGGCTCAAAATCTTGTTAAAATCCTCAGCAGTTCCATTTTCCTGAGGATGGTAGGGTGTATTTTTATGGTGTGCAACCATAAACTCATCTAATAGGATCATGATTGTCTCATTCAAAAACTATGAACCCCTATCACTTGTCAAGCTTAAAGGACATCCATATCTTGTAAGAACATTCTCCCATATAAACCTAGCTGATGTAGCTATTGTACAGTCCTTTGTAGGTGTTGCTTCTACCCACCATGTGAGATAATTTGTGCAAGTAATGATATAGCGCAACCCAGTCCTAAGCACGGATATCGAAATAGGTCCTATAAAGTCAATTGTTGAAATTAGGTGATAACAAATTCCTCTTTTGTTGGATTGAGATCCTATTATTCAACTTTATGCTATAACAAGATAGCCTTAGTTAGAATATGGATAAGAATGCATTTAATGAATTCAGTTCTATATGAAATACTATAAATCCATGTATGCCCATAGAGTCTCGAAGATAGAGAGTTGAAAGAGGAATGATTGTGTTGATTGTAACTTCCTGACTTGAACAATAAGAGAACCGATACCATTGATCCATGGATGTTTCCCTCTTGAGGGTTTTACCACGTAAATCTGTGTGCTTATGTTTTTGTCTATTTTCCATTGAATTTCGTTTACTCGCATTAATAATTTTCATTGTGCATAATATTTTCGTGGCTGCAAGTTTCAACAAGTGGTATCATATCTCGTTGGAAGGAGGCCACGAAGGGCGAGTACAAAGGGGTAATTTTCCTATAGGTTGGGTTACAAAGTAGGGATGAGTTTGAAGGGTGAATTCATTTGTTGCGTTGAAGGGCTGCATAAACATTGCTGCACTAGAGGTTACATTTGAGGTCGTATCCACAAGCCCTCAAATCCCACAGCAAGGTTGTGCCTAACAAAGGAAGATGCATGCAACAGTTAGAGGCCACCCTTAACTTGTTCCAGGAGGCCACGATCCACACAGGAGATGCAAGCGGTAAGGCTGCCCTATGCAGTAGTTGTTCAATGCTTTCAGGAAGCCTTGTGCCAAAAAAATGCGTGTGGCAAACCAGGGAGGCCGCTTATGGTGTTTTCTGGACCTGCGGTAGAGCAATCGTAGTGTGGAAGTGTGATAGCAAAGACACAGAGTGCTAAATTTGAGATCAAGAAATTTTACGGGAGCAATAACTTCAAGTTATGGAAGGTCAAGATGTGGGATATACTATATGTGTAGGGAGTTATGAAGGCACTCACAAGAAAAGTGAATAACCCCACGAGTATTGATGATGATGAATGGGATGAGATGGAAACTTTTGCTCTTACTGTTATTCACCTATGCTTGGCCAATGATGTATTATTCAACATCATATCTGAAACAACAATAGTAGGACTCTGGACAAAACTAGAAAGCATGTACATGATTAAATCCTTGACGAACATAATCCTCCTAAAGCATCAACTGTATACCTTGTGTATGAAGGAAGGTATGAAAAATTTGAAACATTTAAATACTTTTAATACTCTTATTTGTAAATTGGACAACATGGGTGATAAAATTTCAAATGAGGATAAGGCGGTAACATTATTAAGTTCTCTACCTAAAGTTTTAGTTCTAATGAGGTTATTAGCTTTGATGATGTTGTTAGAGCTATGATATCTGAGGAAACTCGAAAGAGATATTCTCTGGAAACTTTGACATCAAAAGTTATGATGGACAGAGGCTGAACTACTGAGAGGGGACAGCATTCAAAGGGAAAAAAGAGCAAGTTGAAGTCTTAGTTCTGTAAAAAATCAGGACACCTCAAGAAAGATTGCTAGAAATGTAAAGAGGCATCTGAGGAGGAGGACTCTTCAAAGGAGGCTAACATATCCAAGAAGAATTTAGCTATGGTTGATGAGGTATTATCTATGTCTATTGTCTCACAGTACCATTATGACTGGTTAATTGATTTTGGGGCATCCCATCATATGTGTCTGCATAGGAATTGGTATTATACATATCAATCTATTGATGATGGGGTAGTTTACATGGGTAATGATGTTACATGTAAAACTGTTGGGATAGGGAGTATCAAAATTAAAATGTATGATGGGATTGTTAGAACACTGACAGATGTGAGACATGTGCCTGACCTGAGAAAGAATCTGATATATTTGGGAGTTTTGGATTCTAGTGGATA
The DNA here is from genome assembly GCA_019776745.2 of Taxus chinensis. Classification (NCBI taxonomy): domain Eukaryota; kingdom Viridiplantae; phylum Streptophyta; class Pinopsida; order Cupressales; family Taxaceae; genus Taxus; species Taxus chinensis. The sequence continues at coordinate 897,697,581 of CM034148.1, forward strand.
TAAGGGTTCAGTTCAAGGTGAGGTTTTGAAGATATCAAAAGGTATCTTGATTGTTATGAAAGCTAACAGAGTCAGGAACCTATATAAACTTGAAGGAAGGACATAAATCGATCAAGTGGGAGTTGCATTAGAGGATGCAGGTGAATCTACTCACTTATGGCATCAATGATTGGGTCATATTAGTAAGAAAGGAATAAAGGTACTTGCTGATTGTAAACTACTTCCTAGTTTAAAAACTATAGATTTGAAGTTCTGTGAGCATTGTATTTATGGGAAACAAGCTAGACAGAAGTTTAAACCTGGAAAACATACAAGTAAAGATATCCTTGACTATATTCATTCATACCTTTCGGGTCCATCTCCGAAACTCTCGTATGGAGGATCATCATATTTTGTAAATTTTATAGATGATTACTCGAGAAAAGTATGGATCTATTTGTTAAAGAGAAAAGCTGATGTATTTAACACTTTTAAACAGTTTAGAGATTTGGTTGAATAAAACATAGGAAAATCCATTAAATGTCTTAGAACAGATAATGGAGGAGAATTTACTTCTAAGGAATTTGATAACTATTACAAGAATGAAGGGATCGAAAGGCATAGAACCATTGTTTACACTCCACAGCAGAATGGTGTTACTAAACGCATGAACAGGACTCTTCTCGAGAGAGGAAGAAGCATGCTTAATAATGCAAAGTTGCAGCAGGAATTGTGGGGAGAAGCTTCGCTTACAGCTTGTTACCTAGTTAATCGATCACCATCGACAGCAATTGACTGCAAGATTCCATAAGAGGTATGGACAGGCCAACCATGTAATTATTCTAGTCTTAGAGTTTTTGGTTGTGATGCTTATGCACTTATTCCAAAGAGTCATCGTTCAAAGCTAGATCCTAAGTCATAGAAATTATTCTTTGTTGGATATGGTGATGGTCTAAAGGGGTATAGATTATGGAATCCTACTACCCATAAGATCTTCATAAACAGAGATGTCATATTTGATGAAATTTCACTCATGAAATTAGATGATAAGAATGTCATAAAACAGTTTAATGTACCATAGTTACAACAAATTCATTTTGATATACATTCATCCATGGGTGAAGATCATGAATATGTCCTTGAGTAGGATATTCATGAGGAAATCACTTAGGAGGATGAGCAGACTGAAACACCTCAGGAAATTGAGGTAATACCACATCAAGATCTATTAAGGTCTACATAGATCATATCAGTTCCAAGCAGGTATGTTTATTTTTTCACTTATGTTGCTTTAATTTCTAATGAAGGAGAACCAAGTTGTTATAAAGAAGCAATAGAGGTTTTAGATAGTGAAAAATGGAAACATGCCATGAAAGAGGAAATCAATGCTTTGATTAAAAACAAAACATGGGATTTGGTGGAACTTCCTAAGAACAAAAAATCAGTTGGTTGTAAGTGGGTATACAAGTTGAAGCAAGGTGTTGATGATACTATTTCGAAGTACAAGGCAAGGCTGGTTGCAAAAGGGTTTTCTCATGAAGTAGGTATTGAATTTCATGAGATTTTTTCACCAATTGTAAAAATTGTTTCTATTCGTATGGTGTTAGCACTAGTTGTATTGCTTAATCTAGAATTGGAGCAGCTAGATGTTAAAACTACATTTCTACATGGAGATTTAGATGAGGAAATTTACATGGAACAACCAGAAGGGTTCGTTCAAAATCGCAACAAGAGGTTTGTCTACAAACTCAAGAAATCATTGTATGGCTTGAAGCAGTCTTCAAGACAATGGTACAAGAAGTTTGATTCTTTCATGGTGAGCCATAATTTAACCAGAAGTGAATATGATCATTGTGTTTACTTTAAAAGGTTGGATAATGGAATGTTCATTATGTTGGTGTTATATGTTGATGATATGCTTGTAGTAATAAAAATCATGGTTGAAATCGGCAGGTTAAAGGATCAGTTGGCTAGGACATTTGATATGAAGGATCTAGGAGCAGTAAGATAGATCTTGGGCATGGAGATACATAGAGACAAGACAGAAGGCAACCTATGGTTATCAAAAGATAAGTATGTGGAGAAAATACTTCAGAGATTCGATATGGATAAGGTGAAACCAGTGAATATCCCTTTAGCTTCGTATTTTAAAATTTCTTCAGGTTTGTGTCCTAGTAATGATGAAGAAAAGGAGTATATGTCTCATGTACCGTATGCTAATGTAGTAGGAAGTTTGATGTATGTGATGGTAGGTAATAGACTAGATATTTCACATGCAGTTGGTGTTGTCAGTAGATACATGGAAAATCTAGGTAAAGAACATTGGGCAACAGTGAAATGGGTGCTTTGGTATCTTAGAGTCACAAGAATTTATTGTATCACTTTTGATGGTTGTAGTGATAAGGTTTTTGATTATGTTGATTCATATTTTTCAGGTGATTTGGACAAAAGAAGATTTACTTCAAGTTATTTCTTTACTCTTGCAAGTGGTCCTATTAGTTGGATGTCAAAGCTTCAAAGCATTTTTTCTTTATCCACTACTGAGGCAGAGTATGTATTTGCTTCACATGCTTGCAAAGAGGTAGTATGGTTAAAAGGTTTATTGGGTGAGTTAGGACAGTTTCAGAAAAGTGTAAAAAAAATTTGTCATAGTCAAAGTGCAATTTATTTGGATAAGAATCCAGCTTACCACAGTAAGTCGAAACATATTCCGGTTAAGTACCATTATGTAAGACATATTATTGATCAAGGACATGTGATTCTTGATAAGGTCCACACTTAAAAGAATTATGTAGACATGTTCACGAAACCGGTTATATTGGAGAAGTTGCGGTGGTGCTTGGCTTCTCTTGGCTTACAGAAAAGGTGATGAGCAATGAGCAAGGTATTAGGTTAATTGTTGTCAAGGTGGAGATTGTTGAAATTAGATGACAACGAATTCCTCTTCTGTTGGATTGAGATCTTATTATTCATCTTTTTGTTGTAATAAGACAGCCTTAGTTAGAATATGGATAGGAACACATTTAATGAATTTAGTTCTGTATGAAATACTATAAATCCATGTATGCCCATAGAGGCTAGAAGATAGAGAGTTGAAAGAGGAACGATTGTGCTGATTGTAATTTCCTGACTTGAAAAATAAGAGAACTGATACCATTGCTTCGTGGATGTTTCCTTCTTGAGGGTTTTACCAAGTAAATCTACGTGTTTATGTTTTTGTCTATTTTTCCATTGAATTTCATTTACTCACATTAATAATTTTTGTTGTGTATAATCTTTTCATAGCTGCAAGTTTCAACATCAATGGCCCGTTTCTCAAACAGTTCAGCACTAGTAATTGGTCTCAAATGCATCTCATCTCTTTTCCCTCGTTTTCCTATGTGTTGACAATGATCACATGCCTTAAAATATTCTTTACGTTCTTTAGACAATGTTTCCCACCATAATCCACCAAGTAGGATTTTTTGGGTAGTCGCATCACCTGCATAATGGCCTCCTACAATACCACCATGAGCTTCTTCCATAATATCCTTGTGCTCATGCTCTAATACACAACGGCCTGATACTTCATCTCTTCCTAAGTTGTAGGGGTCACCACTGATTAACATAAGCAATGTCGCACGTATAGCAAGTTGTTTCTTTTCTAATGCCTTCATTCCTTCTGGTCCCACACCAATCCATAGAAATATATCAATGTCTTCTAATTCTAATGGTGTGCATTGTAACCTATATAACTATGTATCTGGCATGGTTTCTTCAATTTTCTATGCTTCCTCTCTTGAGTTGATTCTAGATAAATGGTATGTTCTAGAGTTACTTTTCCCTGGATTCACCATAGTTGTGAAGTCAAACTCTTGAAATAGGAGTACCCATCTACATATGCACCCCTGTAAGATAGGCTTGTTTACCAAGTACTTCGATGCCATGTGATCTATATAAAACATAAATGGTGTTGCTAACAAGTATTGTCTAAACTTGTGCAATGCATAGATCATTGATAAAGTTTTGCACTCTGTAGTTGTATAATTTTGTTCAGCATGATTCAGCATCCTAATAGCAAAAAAAATTGGATGATCTAAAATACCTTCTCCAGGTTGATCTAACACTATGCTAATGGTCATGCCTGAGGCATCCACATGCACATGAAATGGTTTATCCCATGAGGGAAAGCAATGAATGGGCGTAGTAGTAAGTTTCTCCTTTAATATCTCAAATGCATGTTATTGCGGTTCTCCCCAATAAAATGTATCTTTCCCCTTCAGTAACTCTTCCAAGGGTGCAGCAACTTTGGCATACCCTTTGATGAATTTTCTATAATATCATGTATGACCTAAAAATATGTGCACCTCGCTTTGACTGGTAGGCACTTTCAAGGCCTAGAATGATTGCAGCCTTAGCTAGATCAACCAGCAAACCTTCCTTGCAGATTATATGTCCTAACAATATACCAAATAGTGTAGAAAATATGCACTTCTTGATGTTCAAAAAGATAATCAATTGTCTGCACCGTTTAAACATTAAGCACAGATTGTCACAATGATCTTTCATAAGCCCATATACTGTCCAATCATTTTGGTAGACCTATACAAAGTTATGAATAAAATATTTGAATTCCTAAAGAACTATGCGCGAGAATACAGCAGGTGTGTTTTTCAATCCAAAAGGCATCACAGTATAGGAAAAAATGCCCCATTCAGTAGTAAAATGTGTCTTTTCTTAATCCTCCTGAGTAATCCTACCCTGATGATACCTAGAAAACCCATCTGTGAAAGAATATATTTCGCACCCTGCCACTCCTTCCAATATTTCCTCAGTGAATGGCATAGGGATGGATCTGTGACGCATGCAACATTCAGCTCCCTATAGTCCACACATATTCTAATTTTTCCATCCTTCTTGATACTGATCACCATTAGACTAAACCATTCTAACTCATCAAGGGGCTTGATAATTCCAGATTTCAACATTTTATCAATTTCTTCTTTTACCTTTTTGCGTGAATTTGTGTTCATTATATAAGGTCGCTTCCTAACTGGTCGTGCACTGTCCTTAAGCTTTGTCTTCATTTCCCCAAGTGATTTATGCATGCCTTTAAGTTCATGATACCCTGGAGTGAATAATTCCTAATAATCCCTGAGTAACTCAATGATATTTGTTACCTCCAAGTCTGACTAGTAGTCTCCAATTATGGCCTCCTTAGGCTTAGCCTCCGAACCTATATTCACCTTATTTGTCTTCATAGGTTTTTGATAGGCACACGTATCCTTGTCTATACTATCCAAGACCTCACGCACCCCTTGTGAATGTTTAATATCCAAGTTCTCAACTTCCTCATCATCCACGATGTAAACCATCTTTCCTTTCTCTTTCTCAAGGAAAGCACATTCAAGTAGTATGGAGTCCATTTCTTATTCCCTTCCAAAATGTGCTCCAGAATCTGCCTCACCAAATAATTCTTGAATATGCTCTTCTACTTTTGTACTATCTCCTATAGTTAAGCGCTTGACAAATTTTTAATGCCTCTTCTATTGGAGGTTGGGAAGAAAAGTAGTCAAAGGTTTTGATCATTCTTGTAGTCAAATTTTTCCAGTTTCCAGTCTCTCAATGTAGTTTTTCATATACATACCAAGTGTGTGCACATCCTTATAGCATAAAGTACAATATATGCACCCAGAGTGAAGGTGGCAATGCTTCCTATCATGCTGTCTAGAATCTCTCACACTGCTAAATGTGATGTTGAACAAGTTGATCACCATGATAAGTGCATATCTGTGTAGGTGCATTGTTCCTTACAAACATAATAGATAAGGTGACTCCAATCACTTCCCATTCTATAAGATTATCTCTATGAACTACCCACCAGCGTGTTGTTGTCCCGTGTAAGTTATATACTAACATATCTCTTCTCTTAATTTTATATGTCCACTGTGTTTCCATGGATTTTAAAAATACAAGAAGATCTTTTTCCCCTATATACCAATGTACTGTGCTACTTATCCGTCGAACCAAACAAATTCCATTCTTATGTGCACACACTTTTTATGTTGTGCCCTACTAGGTCACATGTACCATGAGCCCAATTTTTGCAAGCAATACTCGTAGTATCGCTAATAGAATGAGAATCCACCTACTGTAGGATGCCTTCTTTTGATGGCCCATTGACCTTTGGGTCTTGAATAGTGCGTACATAAATTTTGTTTAAGTCCTCCTAACTTAAAGGCTCAACATATGGTGTAGACTTCTCATCTGTCAAAGGTATCACAACCCTTTCCTCCTTGTTCTCAAAGTTGATATACCCCTTATTGAATCTCAAGTCATCATTATTCACATAACACCAAGGGCATCCAAGCAAGGCTGGAAAAATTTCTTCTTCTACAAGTGTTAATACCTCAAAATCCTCAGTGAACTTGGCCCCTTGTATGGTTATAGATGCATCCTTCAAAAATCCTATGGGAGTGGCCTTAGTCCTATTTGCCATAAACAACACATTAGATGATGGCTGCAATGGAGGCCTCCCCATTTGTACCCATGCATCTAATGTAAGCACATTTACTTATGCACATGTATCAATCAAAATATTGCTCAACATCTATCCATCTACAATAGCATTCAGAGTAATTTCTGTGTCATATTCAATGCTATCAGGGGGAATATTTTCATGCAAGATCTATCATCTGGTCTCAATACTTACACGCGGAGTGTTCCCTTTTAACCAACTTCCTAAAAGTGGAATAATGTTCTCCTGGCGCAACATTTTTCACAACTCTCTTAGATCATCAATATCAGTTTGGACTGTCTCTGATGCTTTCTTCTGCTCCTTGAGGTATTGTATCTCACCCTAAAGATTCCTTAACACTTCCATGGTATCCTGGTAAACTTTCTTCTGATGAGCAGGATCTGGGTACCTTGCATGCAAAACCTCCTCCTTGGTGATCTTAGGCTTCTGGTGTAATGCATATCTTACGTGCATCGCTTCATCTCATGTAATTATCTTCATAGTTAATGCCTCAGGTCCTAGTGCTATCTTGGGCATCCACTAATCTTCTACCACACACTGGATTCTAACCATCCCGACACCTTTGTTTTCTTTCTTATGTTGCTTATTCATATGCTCATATAAGTCTGGGAAATCTTCATATCTATGGTTATTTCTATAGAAAGAACATGTAATATTTAGAGGACATTCACACCTATATTGGTCAGGAGATCTACACGTATAACATGTTCCACGAGGGAACTCATCTCTTCCTCCACCACAGCCTCATCCTCCATATCCACCACGATATACACATCCCCTTCCACGACCTCCTTCAAAATGCCCCTCATTCCTGTCATAGCATGTTCGATTATGATCTCGATCCTGGTGCTCATTCTTACCCTTAGAATTATCTGTTACACTTGTCTATCGTAACCCAATGTCTATAGCATCCTGGATCTGACTGATCAACCAACAATCCTCGGTATCATGGGTCATGGACCTGTAAATATTACAAAAGCAAGATACATTCTTCGTTATCACACACTGTAATAAAGGACAGTGACTAGCATCATGATTCAAATGAAAACTCTCATAATCCAACAGTAATGAGCATAAAAATATGCGAGGGAAACTATCCTTGGTGTGACCTTCCACTTCATAATCTGTACACCAAATTCCTAAGCACATTTCATGGGCTGAATTTACTGATAGCTTCTCTAACTACTTTTCCATAGCTGCAATATATACCTCTAAGAATGGACTAAGGCCAATGCCAATGCTCCCAACTACCTTAGCAGGTAAAGCTGCTTCTAGTGCTTCACGTGGATCAGTATATGTCTTATGTGATAGTGCTCTTCTAAATGGTGTAATCAATCCCCCAATAAACCATTGTGCATGTTGGCTTGCATAACTATCATAAGATATCTTAGATAGATGTTTCTTAAAATGGGCATCTTACTCATGTACACTCTCAGTAATGCCTTGTTTGATATCCTTGAGTGCACTAATACTCTTCTTCTCAAACTCAGGGATATGGAACTCTTTCAACAAAGCATCCTTCAATGCTGCATAATCCATGCAAGTTTGATTAGGGTCAAACTTCCTATACCAGTTGTGTGCACGTCCCTATAATGTAGTATCAAATTGACTTTCCTTTCACTTAGAATTCATGATCCCTTTAGCGTGCAACAATATTTCCCACATATGCACATGTTTGGTAGCATCCTCTATACCTCTATACTCTGAGATATAAAGAGACATCTCCATATAGATATTATGTGGTTGCTGTATACCTTGACCACCTGATCTAGAACCTCTTGTGTTCCCTCTTCCTCAAGAACCACAAAATCCACTGGAACTAGAACCACCTATACCTCCTAATCCTCCACTTGTAGCTAGAATAGGACCTGTAGATGTACTCCCCTATGCTTCGACAGTAGTATTATACTGAACACCTACAGTCTGTGAGGTAGTTCCACTTCCAAAGGTGAATCCAACATTATGCGTTCTCACGTTCTATTTGGATGATACACCTAAGAATGTTCCTCCAAATATCATTGAACCATTTGTACTTCCATTGATGTACTTTCTCCATGACTTACTCCTAATCTCCTACTTCCCAAGTTAGCTTGTTGGTTACTTGTCGTACTAGATACTGGAAAACCAAGTGCAAGGGCTAGGTCACCAGGTGGATTAAGATGTGCACCTGCGGCCCAGGTAGTCTCTACTGGCACACTTCTGTGTGAGGCCAAGGGGGGATCTCTATCATGTATTCCAAGATGGGGGAGTTCCTGATGCTTTGGATCCACATCTTCTACGTGAGCTATAAATCCTTCACGAGCCATCTCTCTCCTCAACACCATACTTTCTACAACGGAATGTTGCTTCTCTATCTCCCTCTCATGCACCTCATTATACTTAAGCCACCTCTCCTCTCTCTACTTCTCTGCCACTAGGTCTGCCATCTTTCACCAAACTTGTTCCTACCCTCGTGCATGGTGAAGTTTAGTTAGCCATCGGTTTACTCTCTAGGTTCAAATTTACCATCAAGATCTTAATCGTCAGTGGAATACCTTGCAAATATGCTCGTCTTGAATACCGCAAAAACTAGAATTCAATTACCTCCAGGCAAGAGTAAGTCGAAATTGAATTTTCCAGAATATAATTGTTTAGAACACCACAAAACCACATATCCACAGCATGAGTCCAGATCAGATCAGCATCATAAAGGGCCTGAAATTCTTCCTATGTCCAAATAAGTACGTGATACCTCTAATTCCACTGAGATGCATAAGCAATAAGCCACTCGTATAGTTCTACTGGAAAGATATCAAAAAAGCTCTCATATAGGCTGGCATACATATTCTATTCAACCCAAGTGTGTATGTTAAACTCAGATCCACTACTGAACCACCATTCATATTCTTCCTCTAAATCATGTATCCACTCCTCAGTACTTGCTAGAGTTAACCAGTACGTCTTCATCGCGACCCATTCTGAAAACAACTAAAAAAGAGGTCCCGGCAATAGAACTAATGATACATCCTAGAATTTACTAGATAACACCCTAGACGCGTTGGCACATCACTCAGTCTAGACTGAGCGCTCACCCGAAGTGCATAAAGGTACCAGGTCCCTCTTTAGGGTTGTTGTAGCAGGATATTTGTGTGATGAAGGAAGAAACATATAGATCCATAACTAATCCATACTTCTACAATGCATGCCATATTCATATTTATGAAAGAACAAGGTTAAGCAATAATCATGATTGAATCAATAACATGCACTACTCAATTACACACAAGAATGACACTTAGGTTCAACCAATATCTTCCATCTATTAATAAACACAGAAGCTCTTTACAATAATGGCAATCTATACCAATGCGCTCATGGATCTAATACATTGATCCAATCATATGCACATACCTCTATACCTTCATACATCCATCTCTCCACCACACATATATTAATACCGTGTGATTCATATCATATATATAGGGTGGGGACTTTCCCTTCACCACTTATCTATTCCAGAAATAGGCCGCATGCTATTAATAGCCATGTGTTGTTTAAAGGCATGGCCACACATGCAAGTGTGCTATCTATAGACTTCTTATAGTTAACTGAAGTGACAATCCTATTCTTAGCTTGTCTCCAAGAAAAATGCTTCAATCTGATCCTCCAAAGATAGACAATGCATGGTGTGCACATATCTGCATCGTTGGTGTGTTCCACACACCATCTTCTAAAAATAATACTTTATGCTCAAAATAGGCCAAGTCCTCAATGCTGAACTTTCCCTCCATGCGCAAGTCCTTCTTGTCCCTCCACGCCATTGATCCTGGCCTTCTCTCCCATGTGGAATTCTTGTGTGATCTCTAACAAGTATTCTCTTATCAACATGGTCATTGAATCCTCTTTGAACAGATCTTCTTTAACGAATGTATTAAAATAAGCCTTGATCTCCTGAATGGAAAAAGGAACACCTGTAGCTTCATTCTAAACTTGACAATGAACATCTTTGAAGGCAGAAAAAACACAATCTTTGAAAGCTTCTCCTTTTTTCCACATATTGTTCATTTCTCCCAATGCTTCTTCCAAAACCTTGATTTTCCAATCAACACTGAAAACCCAGGATTTTGAGAGATTGTCTTTGGCTTCATCAAATACTTTTCCTGCTAATAAAATCTTCTCATCTATTTGGCTCATTTAGTGGAGATCTTGGATACACTCACACCAGAGTTTTAATTCTTTTTCCAAGCCATTGATTGTTGAGTTGAAATTCAGATGTAACTTGGACACCTTCTCATATGATTTTAAGGCCTCCCCAATGAAATTCAATCCATCTATTGTCATATCATCATCAATGCTTTAATGTTTTTCCCATAGGTGGTATATTTGTAAATGTCCTTGATATTCATAACTTCATCTTTGTTGAGAACAATGGGAGGTGGAAGAGTGGCCAATGGAGTTGGATCCAAGACTTCATCTTTTACCAATAATGATTTTATGAAGTTGGAAAGAACCTGGTTATGCTCTTATAATTGCTCCATAGTTTTCCTGCCCTTCTCCACTCGTTCAATGACTCTAGTTACAGTCTCTCTGAGGTTATGAACCTCACTTTCAGGTGTAGACTCCCCAAGTGGAATTCTCATAAGCTCTAAGTCAAAAACCAAAAGATATTTTTCCTTATTATCCACTTTAGGCTTAGCTATCTCCATGAACTGTTGACCCTGTGAATTTGTTACTAGCCTTGAGGTGGTCTTTTCTTTCTTTTTTGGAGGATTAGTGCTGAGTAGAGCTGCCATAGCATCAAAATTGGGAAATATCACCTAAGAAGAAAGTTTCCATTTCTTGCTATCAACAAAAGGTTAAACCCAAGCAAAGGAAGAAGAAGAAGAAGAAGAAGGGGCAATAGGACCGAGTGCAAGTGAACTCATTGTACTCAAATTCTGTACCACTAATGTCTCTAAAGGGGAATTTGGCACAACTTTAGAAAGATATTTGGAAGAAGAATGCATCAAACTCAGAGAATCAGTTATTTTCTCTTCATTTTCAACCCCAACAGTGACCATAAGAGTTTCTTCCTTTTCTTTCATCTCTTCACTATCATATTCACTTAGAATAATAATATTTTCTTGGCCCAATAGGGGCTTCTGGCTACTCCAAGAGAAACTCTTCTTTGACTGGTTCTTGCTTGATGGCCTTACCTTTCTTTAGATATACCTTCATTAAAGAAGATGGAGTAGACTGTTCAAGTACCTTTACTAGAGAGGAAGGAGCAGACTGATCAAGTACCTCAATATCAAGCATGGGTTCTTCCTTCCTATGAGAAGGGGGCTTCCTGTGAAGAAGATTTGGCTATGTTCATCTTGAAGATTTTGCATTTTCCTATCAAACTAGAGTTTGGTTCTTATAATGACAGGGTTAATTACCTCCTTCAAATCATCTTTCTCTTTCAAAAACCAATCAATGGTTTCTAGAGTGGTGTGTTTAATAGATCTTTCATATTCAACAGACTGGTACTCTTCATCATCATATTCAAACCCTTTAGGCACTTTATAGAGATTGAAGTCTCTAACTTGTTAAAGAGAGAATATGACCAAAATATCTTCTTCTTGCCTCAAAATCATTCAACACAGTTATCCCAATAATCTTCATTGTTTAGATGATGATAGTAAAATATGTTGAGGTTATCGGTAATATAACCCTTGATATCAAAATGAGTTCTAGATTGGAAGAAATGAATGGTGAGAGGAAGTAATGGTCCTATCAATATTATGTGCATTCAAGGTTGTTTTACATGTATAATTTCACTAAAGAGATAGGGAAATGAATGTCTAGAAATCTTCTTATCTCTGCAGGTTCGATGAAGTTTATCCAGCTACCTGCAAAGCTCAACCAGATCCATTTTATCATTACAGAACATGGGTAGCTTTAGGGGGTGCTCCCTCGAAACAAGCCATCCTGATATATGATAACTTTCTGAATCGAGGTGAAGAAGCTTCCATATTTAGATATCAAAGTCTTGGATTCTTCATAAAATATCCTAGCAATGTCACCCTCCAAGAAGTCTCACAATGTACATGGTGAATGCATCATTAACCCTCCTAAAATTATAGTTGCTGACTTTGAGAGTGAACTGAGGGTAGTATTCATATATGGGGGCATCTTTCTTATCGGTAAAACAAAAGTGAAGACAAGCCATTCCTTGGAGGCTTTCTAGGGTGTACATGAGATAGGGAGGCCATATAGAATGTTAGAGTTTCTATGAACATTCACCAGTTGTTCTGTCAAATTTTCACTAGATGATCTCACTCCAATTCAAGAATTTTTTACCTTCACAAATGATGTTGATGAAAGGACACATCCAAAAGTGAAATTCATTTGTAGAAGGCGATACCCATGACTCTAGCAAGGAGGGGTGATGATGTATAAAATATCCTCTTTGAAATCAACCCTTGAATAAGGTTTCTTAAAAGTCAAGATGCCCCTTTTTTAGGGTTTTTAAACCAAGGCTTGGCTACCTTAGCTTTATATTTCTCACTGTCATGATCAAATAGTGCTTGTGCTTGAGTAAGGGTGAGAACAATAGCTCCCTCTACCGCTAGGAATGCATAGGGTAGTATTGATAGCTTCAAAATCCAGTCATGCCACTACCTCGCCATGCACATTGATAATTTCTTTGGATTCTTGAGTTAAAAACAAGACTCTGCATGCAAGCACGGATATCAGCACATTGCATAGAAATAGGAAAACCTACAGAAAATGCAATCCCACTATCTTTGACCAACTGAGTAATGGGGGGTAGGGCTGTCGCATCCTAATATGTTCCAGAAGTCATCAAGATCCAAATGTCGATCTTCACTATACCAATTTAAGCTACAGAGGTCTCCAAGGTACAGAGGTGCCCATGCCCTTGATATTATATTTTCATCATGATAGAGGGTAGGAGGGGAATTTTTTTTCAATGGAGTGAAAACACAGTCTTGAAATAATCCCTGCAAGAGGAAATATGGAAGCACAAACGCGAGTGGGCAATGGCTTAATTTTGCATAAAATCAAGCAAATAAAATAAGTAGGCAAGGTGAAAAATGAATGAACGGTCATTTCCTTTAAATAACCATGAGGGGATAAGATTAAATCATAAATGTGCATAATTAATAACCCTCAGGCACTAATTCAAATAAGGTAAAAGAGTGGAAAAATCATGGAAAACTTGTCCAAGATGGTCCAAGGGATGTTGGGATGCAAGGGACATGCACAAAGCCAAAATACCCGATCCAAGATGTGGTACGGAGAATGTCAGGTCCAGAGAGCACAGATGGTCCATATGGGACATTGGGACATAAAGGATGCGATGAGCAAGATGTATTGTAACCGATGTGGGAAAAGTGGGTCCAGAGAGCATGGGTGGTCTGATGGGACATTGGGACATGAAAGATGCGCAAACCCAAAAAAGCTGACTGACCCGACAAGTAGTGTGCAGTGGAGAAAGTGGTAAATCGGGGGAATTGGGGACTCGGGGGCAAGTACTCGGGACATGAGGGAAAAAAATATCTGATAAAGCCGCACAACACTAGAAATGACTTCAAAGAGAGAAATTTTCTATCTTTCCAAAATTATTACTTTACTTAAACACTTCTAAAGGGCACCAACTCAACATCTTTCAAATTTTTGTCTTTTTACAAAGAGGGGGAATTTTTGGGGGAGTGACAACATCTTGGCTATTTATGGGGGATGACTTGACTTGAACAAAGGAATGAGGCAAGATCAAGAACTAAAGAAAATTTCTAGGAAAGAAAACCACTACCTTACCCATTTGGTGAATAGAAGTCAAAGGCAAAGCATTACAGAAGACAACACACAAAAGGGAAAAGAAACAAAACAAAAAACAAAAGTCCAAAAGAAAGACACTATGTACACAATATACAGAAGGACTGCCTAGTCACCTAAGACTTTAAAAAACTTCAAATATTTCCCACTATAAGGAAGTGGGAGAGAAGATCCATCCATATAATCCAAGTAGAAAGAATTTTCTCCAGCAAAGTGTCTAATTTTTAAAAGACCAAGGAAAAGAGAATCAAACTTACCATGACTCTCACGGGGGTTCATGTCTTTTGTCCCATAGCAGAACAATATCTCCTACTTGAAAATATATGGGTCTAACCTTCTCATCAAACAAAATATTTCACGCTTTAGTTGAAGAGATAATATTCTATTAAAGATCTTACATCCTATCTTCATCCAACTTCTGGAGATACATGACCCTCTTGTCCAAGGAACTGATGAAACTTGAATCTTCACTAGCCTTCATTAAGTGCAAGGCTGGTAATTCTCCTATTACTAGAAGTTGAGCCTCAACAACATACACCACTTGAAATGGAGACATTCTAATTGCTCTTTTGGGTGTAATTCAATCTTCCCAGAGAGCATCATAGAGCTTCTTGTGCAAATTCCTTTGAGAGTCATTGACATGCTTCTGAACAATGGCTACCAAATTCTTATTTATGGATTCTACTTATCCATTTCCGTGAGAGGGTAATAATATGAAGAATGAGCAAGGGAAGTTCCATAGCCATAGACAAAAATCCATCATCTTCGGAAGAAGAAAAATTAGAAGCATTGTTCAGTCACAATTTTTTTTGGTATCCCAAACCTTATCAAGATGTTCTCTTTAATGAAGTTACACACCACCTCAGAAGTAGTGCTTTTGACTAGAATAGCATCCACCCACTTTGTGAAGTAATTTACAGTAGTTAGCACATGAGTATGTCGCAGCACTGGAATGTGGGTTGAGTGTTCTAATGAAATCCAATCCCCACTATTGAAAATGCTCATCTATTATTACTAGTTTGAGCGGTAAAGCAACCAATTTAAGTCTCCCAACAAAAGTGTGATAAGCTTCACACTTCCCTACCCATTTTGACTGCATCTCAAAACAATGTAGGCCAATACTATTCTGCATGAAGAATTTTGTGTGGGTCAGTGATAGCAGAAGAGAAATTCCCCGCCCACACGCTTGGTCATGAATAGCTGAAAACAACTTCTTTTGTTGCTCTTTGTCTACACACTTAAGCGAATCTTCCATCAATGCCTCACTTAAATAAAGCATGTTTTCCGACAATACATAGTGTTCAAACCTTATTTTAATAGCTCTCTTTCTCATTAGCTCTCTATTTTAATAGCTCTCTTTTCATTGACATTATCCATAAGTAAGAAATTGTGCAATGTCAGCATACCACTCATCTGTTGAACTAAGAAAAAGGACAAGTGGAATATCAACTGCTTCTGTGGCCAATTCCTCATCAGCTCCTTTTGCAATAAGTTCACATAAGCCTTTACTCCTAGAATAGCTTTGTTGGCTTGATATCAAGGTCATATTATTGAACTTTTACTACCCAAATTACCCCTCTTAGTTTCAAACTCTTTGCTGCGTAAGAATAAACTTGATAGTTGTATCTGAGTACGAGCACAATAGAGTGAGAATTAAGAATATACGAAACGAAACTACTTGACATAGCTTTGACTACTATGCAAAAGGCGTGTTTATCCATTGAAGTATACTTAAATTAATGGGATTTAAAAACATATCCCATGAAGGCAATTGGAAGATCAGGATCCTTAGAATTTTTCTGAGTTAATATAGCAACCAAGGTACTCTATGTGGCATAGCAATAAATAATGAAATCTTTATTGAAATCAGGAGATGTGCTAAGATGGGAGTTTTAGCAATGGCTTTCTTAATACCTTCAAAATGCTTCTTTCCCTTTGGAATTAAAACTCTAAAGGATTTCTTTCCTTTCATCATGTGAGCGATACTCATAGTCAGTTCTGCAAAATCTAGAATGAATCTCCTTAAGAAATTTATCTTGCCAAAGAAAGAATGAACACCCTTTTTACTTGTGGGGGAGATGAATATTGATGGATTTCTTAAACTCTTTCTGGATCTATCTTGATTCCTTATTTGGAAACAATATGCCCTAGCAATTTACCTTCAGTTAACAAAAAAAGAAAAAATTCTTAGGATTAAGAGAAACTCGCATGTTCTCTACATTTTTGAAGGACTATTTCAAGATTGTTGGAAGTGATCTACCCCTTGTCTTGGAGAAAATAGTCAAATCATCAAGGTATACAACAATGCAATTTCCCTTGAGAGTACCAAAAGGCTAAGTCCATTTCCCTCTGAAAAGTTGGCACCAACATTGATAAGGGCCAAATGGCATTCTCTTGTACGAAAAAGGTACCTCTAAGGAGTAGTGAAAGCAGTCTTGTGCTGATCTGGGGTATTGAATTCCACCTTGATTGTAACAAGAGAATCTATCCAACATAGACAACATCTATGAACCTGTGACAACCTGCAAAACTTGATCTATCATGGGGAGAGGATAGTTGTATTTTTAAAGAGGTCTAATTTAAATTCCTAAAATATACACAAATGTGAATCTCACCATTCTTTTTCCTTACTGGTTACAATGTTGGAAATCCATTTTAAATGATGTATGGGAAAAAACAATCTTTTCTTTTAGTAATTTTTGGATCACTTAAAAAATGGTATCAGGAATCTTAGGATTGTATTTCCTTTTGCTTCTTCTTGAAAGGTTTGATCCCAGGGTCTCATAGGAAATATAGTGTTGTATTTATTTTGGTTGAAAAGCTTTGAGATCATCATATGAGTAAGCAAGAACGTCGAGTATACTTTTTAAACAGGTTTGTTTCTTACTTCCTTTCCTCTTGGGTGCAACATTTCCCAATATTCACCATCTTAGGTTAATCATGACTTCCAATGTTGACCTTCTCATACTCAATAGATTGACGAGCCCCTTGAGGATATTTGGATCTGATATACCTATCATGTTTATCAAATAGATCTTCTAGACTCACTAGACCTTTCAGTATCTTTTTACCTTTCAATTTGATACAGCCAACCTGATCCGTTTCTCCCTTGATGTCTTATTCATTAGAGAGTACGTACTCTCTAGGAAGAGTCTCACTTCCTTCGAAATATAATTGATCGAAGTTATCTTTAAGTTCTAAGAAAGAGAGCAAGTGTTGATCATCATTTAAAACTTGCCAGTTGCATGCATTATTTGGCACACTAGGCCTATGGATCATCTCAATGAAAAAATTCTCTTGAGAGAAATTCTAGTGAGGAATCAACAAAGATCGGGAGACAGCTAGAGAATCGGCTCTAGTGTTATTTTCTCTTGGCACAACTTCAATGGAGAAAGCATCAAGAAATTCAATGGAATCCCAGACAAGATTTTTATAATGTTTCAATCTCCTATTCTTGACTTGAAAAATATCATTGACCTATTTCACAATCAACTTTGCATGACCACGAGAACAAAGATTCTTCAACCCCATTTCTTTTGCCATGTTCAATCCAAGGATGAGTGCCTCATATTTAGTTGTATTGTTTGTATTTTCAAAATAAAGCTTAAATGAAAATGGATGAATCTTCCCTTTTGGAGAGGTTAACACCACGCCAGCTCCAGAACTAGCTGAAGAATAGCTTCCGTCAAACTCTAGAGTCCAAATTCCATTGGGATCATGAATCCCTCTCATAGGAATATTTGCCTCATCTTCTAACATGATCATCTAGTTACCATGCCCTATATCTTCATAGAGTATTTGTGGTTTTGGATCATCAGTTTTTTTCACTATGTACTCAGTTTGTTTTTCTGGTAACAACTTTTTCATTTTTCCATTGACCAGGATTAAAGCGTGCAACCAATCCATCTGAATTTCACCTCCTACCTCCCTATAGAAATTTCTACTCAGTTGTGTGCATGTATTTTTTCTTAAGCTAAGTTAGATGAGTAAGAACTACCACCTAAATATTTCTATAACAAAGCTAAGTCAAAATCTAGGCACCATCAAGATGAGAGCTAAACAAGATCAATACTAAGCATAATGCATTAACTTTGAACTAAGATCAAATTAACATGCTGAAGTATTCAAAACCTCTACTTCTCTAGATTACTAACAAAATAAAATGGACCTATGTAGACTCCATGGTAATGAAATTGATTGTTTTGATCTTCAAGAAGCTAGGAATGGGAGCTCATCAAATCTTGGCTACAATACCCCTTTAACTATTCCCATATGACCCAAGCACTTGGCTAGAAAATGCAAGAAAGGAGACTTAGCTCTTCAAATGGTGAATTTCTAAAGAATAATAAAAATCTTATAGTATATTTGCTATGTGCTTTACTTTTTTCTTCTCAAGGAATTAGGTGTAAGTGTAAAGGTAGGAGGAGGGCTCTTTATATAGCCCAATGGACAAAAGAATCACTACATCCCTTTACATGTGGGATAATAGAGATGGTGAGTTAGTTGTGGATAAGGGGGGTTTAGATAGGGTTTAGTTAACTTTAGGAGAGTTTAGCTTGTCCTTTAGTGACTCATGTGGATAAAGGGGCTTTACTAATTGATCAAGATGATTAATTAATAGATGTGCAAGCTTATAAAATCTTTTTAGAGGAGTATTAGCATGATTTGGACCATAGAAGAGGATTGAATCAATTAAATATTGATTTATTGTTTTAATGAAAGGGGAAGCTAATTAATTAATAATAATTAATTAGTCTAGATAGAAGGAAGGATTTATTAATGGAAGGTCGTTAATTAGGGTATTTGTTGGATAGGTGACTTAATTAATTAGTGTAGTGTAATTAATTAACAACAATGGGAGAGAAGATGAGCACTTTTGACAATATGTCACCAATTTGCAGGAAAGGAGATAATTGGAGCAATTTAAGTATTTAAATTTCTCAGGTGTAATCATAGGTGTCTACATTTTCCCCTCTTTGGGGTGGCGTACATAATGTCATTTCAAAGATAGCAGGTGGATGAAATTTTGAAAGGGTAGAAGAAAAATTAGTAGAAGTATGAGATGCCCCCTCAAGTGTCGATAGGGTGACAAAGGAAGATGATCAACGATTGAAAAAGGTGAGAAATGGAGAGGAGAATGGGCAGGTGCAGAATGCCCAGGTGAAATGGAAGATTAGGGGTGAGAGGAAAGTGATGTAGAAGAAATATGGAGAAGTCGAGAGAAGAACTTAGCCTCTATCCTTTGTAGTGGAACAACTTCAATGTCATCATATTGTCAAAAGATATACATCATCGGTCCTTATGAAAAATATAAGCATACAACAAAAGTAGAATGACATGAAAAGCCATACTACGAACAATTTTCTATTATTGAAAACACCAACTCCATGCAACATACAAAATGCAATGTAATATGAGAAGGAAACAAGCTCATGTAACAGGGAAAATAAGTACAAACGCACATATCCAACCCAACAACAGTCAAGACAATTATACAAATTCTTTGTTATCAAGCTGAAGAGGTCCACATGTTCATGATTGATGACAAGGGTTAAAAATTATGCCCCAAGAAAGGATACATGCAAGGGTAAATTATAATGGACACTGCGTCCAAGTATAAAGCTTTGTGCACAATGAAATAGCACCAGGCAACAAGACATGCCCTAGAGTATAGATGAAGCAAGCAGCTACCTTTGTGAATGGTTGTGAATCCAGAGATCAGCGAGTCATGTTGATCGAGGAATATGTGAAAAAAACCAGTAGGATATGGAAAGAATACCATGCGCAAGACACAAGTTTCAGCTATAATAAGTTGGTTGCCTATTTTTACAGGTTTTTTACTTCTGTAGGATTTTGTGGAGAATTTTGCCTTGTTTTTGGATTTTTGAAGTGATAATATATATATATATATATATATATATATATATATTCTTGTGTTTTTGTGAAATGTGGTGGACAATAGAATAAAATAGAAGAAATAGGATGAAGTGCCTAGATGCAAAAGAAAATGCCCCATGTGGAAGAAAGAAGAAACAAGCGACAAATAATGGCCCTGTATAGTGGAAAAATTAATAAAATAATTATTCATGAGAATGTGGATAAGATGAAAAATCACCTAAGAGCAATAAAAGTTGTCCTAGTGAGAAGAAATGGGTACTAGATGGCAAAAAATGCCCCAACACAGTGAAAAATGAAAGAAAAATAATTATTTAAATAAAATAATCATTCTACGGTGAACAGGGGAGAAAATGACGGTCAAAACAAGCCTCCAGGAACCACGGCTAGTGAAAAATAGCTTGATATACCACACCTAGGGGGGGGTAAATCACCACGACCAATTCATTTATTATTGACCGCTACCGACTTTTTACAGTGAGGCTCTGACAGTGACAAGGACGAAGGTGAGATTACGAGACCGATTGAGATGAGTAGACACAATCTGAGGGTACGAGCGACATGCAGATGATGGCGTCTTTGTGAGTATCCTAACCCTCTCAGTCAATTTTTCAATTAATACCCATAGAAGTAGGAAACTAGGGTTAGAGGTCGGGTCAGCATGCATGCGTGGGGGCGTAGGTGCACTAAAGGTGGCGCAGGCATCCTAATGGTGGTACAGGCGCCCTGGTGCATATGTCTAGACACCTAAAACATGCTTATGCTTAGCATTTCATTCAATCCATTCAATTAATGACACTTCATCAATTCCCTATTCTTCTCTCTATTATCAGATGCCCATTCACAACACTCTTTCGGTCGTATTCCTCCTATAATCGGCTTATTTGGATAATATCTCTCTTATTAGCTAACCATTCCTCCTTTTGACCATTCAGAACCTCCCTAGTTCTCTCTAGACCACTTCTATTGGCTTTGTAGGCTATCTATCACTCACAATTGGTTATCTAGACCTCTCCCAACTCTCAACGAGTCTCTAATCACTTGCTAATCAAGTTTAACTAGCCTAAACCCTAGTTAACTAGCCTAAACCAAGCTTATCTAAGCCTAAAGCATATTTATCCTAATCTAATCCTAAAGTGATTTTTATACTTTAGTCCCATATGCACCCAAATTCTAATCTCTCCCAAGTGGAAAACTATAAATATAAGGCTAAGCTTACCCATTCAAAGACACAACTTTACATAAAACAAAGCCAAAACAAGACTAAGAAAGCTTAAGAGCTCATTTGCATTAGCCAAGCTAATAAGGCATTTGATCTTGGGTCATCCATCATTAAAAGAGCTTCATCTTGCACCCATGATAGGTTAGTAATGAAATAGCTAAACTTGGCCATGTAGCCATTTATTGAGATTCATTCACCCTCATGGAGTAAACAACAAAACTAATTACTTAGATTCTTATTAGGCTCATTTTTATTAAGCTTTCAAGAATAGAGGTTAATGTTATTTGTTATATTTCTTGCTTATTTCAAGTTTTAATACATGCAAATAGGATTCCTTCCTCATTTCTTATCTGATGGTCCATTGAGGGGCTTTGCACAAAGCTTTGGGGTTTTACCCCATATCCATATCTCTTTGCAAAATATTTCATTGAACTCAGTATGCGCGCATGTGCAGGCACACACAAACATGCATACACACACGCATATACATAGCACATATGTACGTATGCGTACACGCCGCATGGTAGCGCATACACAGAGGGCACACACATGCGCAGGTACCTGAACGATGGTGTAAGTGCCCATAAGTGGATGCATGCACACGCATATGCCGAAAGGATGGCACACATGCCACAGGGTGTGCACACTCCCCAAAGGGTGCGTAGGCACATGGAGGAGATGGAGGACAAATAGAAAAAATGCCAAAAATGATGGCATTTAGAAGAAAATTAGGATTTTTGGGTTAACCCTAAAAATGATAGATAGAATTTAGAAGAAATGTTAGTAGCTGGCATATGGAATGATTTTACAGAGACATTTTCCCATGCTTCAGAGGCGTGAGCAACATTCACGAATAGCAGAGCTAGAGGGGAGAATGCAGAGACGAGACCAGTGTGTGGTGGTGATACTCCTAGATGTGGTGGGCCTAGGCCCTGTATCTCGAATGTCATCCATTACTTTGGACCATGGTCAACTGACTGCATTGGTTGAGTGGTGGCACAGTGAGATCCGGTGCTTCAAGCTTCCTACTGGAGAGATGACAAAGACTCTAGAGGACGTGTGGTTGATTCTCTACATTCCTATCCTAGGCTTGTTGATCGAGTATATGAGCAACCTGGGGTGGATCAAGGTGGTTGTCAGTGACCTATTTGACAGAGATGATATACTGCATGACGGTACGACAGTTACATTTCATGAGTGAATTGTGGATCTGACACTACACCGGGGGCGCATTATACATGATGTCACTTATTAGTGGGTTTTTTCTCGCTGATAAGATCACGACATCTTCCCTAGGGGTCTGATGACATTAGTGCATGGGATCTTCAGTGGTGAGCATTATTGTTGGAGCCAGTGCATACGGGCATATCTGTACTGGGACCTACATCTGATTACCTACCACCATTAGAAGACAGTGGGGC
Organism: Taxus chinensis; assembly: GCA_019776745.2. Classification (NCBI taxonomy): domain Eukaryota; kingdom Viridiplantae; phylum Streptophyta; class Pinopsida; order Cupressales; family Taxaceae; genus Taxus; species Taxus chinensis. The sequence continues at coordinate 897,720,415 of CM034148.1, forward strand.
TTGCCTCTCTACTACAGATTTGGTCATGGGACCAAATAGCTATCAAGCGCCCTGTAGGCACATTACATGTCCGAGTCCCAGAGGAGCCATCATATATGGCTTAGTTTTCAGTAGGTGATGACATATGAGGTCACCTAGGTAGATTGTACCAATATCGATGAGATTTTGATGAGCTGTTAAATAGGGATATCAAATGGAGACCTTACAGGCCGATACAGTGGCCAAAGGACACAATAGAGATCAGTGTTTGCACGGTGGAGCACTTTCTTCTCGGCAATCACAGCTACATTATTGAGCTATAAAAATTAGATCGATGTCATCAACAGCTGGGCATGGTGTAGGGGGTTCCCCAACTAGACTTGTGGTATGCCCGTCAAGACTCCAAGAGGTCGACCATGGGGCCCCACATACAGGCAACATGAGATAGGGCTAGCTTTTTACATGTGGTACCACATGTATGGGACCTAGCTCTATAGGTCAAAGATCTGGGCTCTACTGTGGATTACATGGCTTGGTACACCACTGTGTTACCACAGTACTTGACCATTCCAGATGAGGCTTAGGCAATAGGAACTCAACCACCGCGAGAGCTTTGTCATGGCGGTGACAAGAGGGAGGATGCAGCAGGTCGTGACACAACTGATCCATTTGATGGGCTACCACATGATGAGCAAGGTGCAGCACATGTACCAGGAACAAGGCCACATGGACCAGTGTAGGCACCTGCACAATTTCCCTGGCTTAGATCATGAGAGCAAGGACAATCCTCCATGAGAAGATTAGTTATGTTAATAAACAAGAAACTAACTAAGTAGTTCCATGATCTAACTAAACATATCATAAACATCAATATGAGTGCTAAACAAGATAACTTCTACAATAATGAATTAAACTAAAACATTATCATTTTATCTCTAACTACTCTATGATTACTTAAAACATAAATTGAACCTAGTTAAACCTATGAACAATCAAATTAGATGTGTTGTTTTCTTCAATGGAGGTGAATAGGTCTCTCTAAAATGGCTACAAGGCCAAGTTAGATACCCTCCTATTAACCTACTATGAATTTAATGGATGCAAGATGGAGGAGCTTCAACAATGGAGGATAGCCAAGATCAAATGCCTATTAGCTTGGCTAATGCAAATGAGGTCTAATGCCAATATCTCCAAATGTGAGAGAGATTTTGCTATTAAAAAAAAGGTGCGTTTTTGAGAGGGAGGGGTGACCCTTCTATTTATATTTTTTCACTTGGGAGAGTTTGGAATTTGGGTGCATGTGGGACTAAAGCTCAAAAAGAACTTTTAGATTAGATTAGGATAAACATGCTTTAGGCTTAGATAAGCTTGGTTTAGGCTAGTTAACTAGGATTTAGGCTAGTTAAACTTGATTAGCAAGTGATTAGAGACTCGTTGAGAGTTGGGAGGGGTTTGGATAACTAATCGTGATTGATAGATAGCCTATGAAGCCAATAGAAGTGGTCTAGAGAGAACTAGGAAGGTTCTGAATGGTTGAAAGGAGGAATGTTTAGCTAATAAGAGAGATTTTAGCCAAATAAGCTGATTATATGAGGAATACGACTGAGAAGGTGTCGTAAATGGGCATCCGAGAGTGGAGCGAAGAATTTTTGATTTAAAAAGTGTCGTCAATTGGTTGAATGGGAGGAAATGCTAAGTGTAAGCATATTTTAGGTGTCTACATCAACACAATACCATATGAGGGAGGAATATTAGCTACTAGAATAGTGGCTTTGACCCTTTTTTCTAGAAAAATGGCGAAGGCTACTTGTGTATCTTTAATCCTTACAACCAAAGGTACTTCCCTACTCTCCATGGAATAGCAGGAACCAAAAGTACGTCTTAGATTCAGGCCTAAATCATGAGATACTTTTGCGGGCATCACATTGTCTGATGCTCCTGAGTCAATAACACAATTACTGAGCTTATGACCAGCTATGAGAAGTGTTACATATAATGGTTTAATTTTCTCATTAGGTGAAGTAACTGTGGCCACAAGACTTGGTTGAGGGGAGGGAGAAGAAGTGGGCAATATACCTTTACAAATATTGGGTGAAGTTTTGGATTTGGAATTGACAAACTTTACTACTTTGGCGAAAGCATTTGGATGAGTTTGGTAAAACTTTTCCTCTAAAATTTGGATTTTTGTCTTCTTAAGGTGATCAATGATATCAAAATAACCAGGGGTGGATGGGTCATCGTTACTAGGAATAGGAGAAACTTTTGATTTTTCAGTTTTAGGAGTGGAGGTAGAAGGAGAAGAATTATCATTGCTTACCTTTTGTGTGGAGGTGGTGGGAATAGGGGCTCCTCTTCTCACAACTACTGGAATAGTTCTAGGAAATTCCTTAGATTTTTTAGCAGGTTGCGTCACTTTTTATTTTCTGTTCATTTACTCCTGACTCATAATAGCAGATGACTCACTATTCATATATGTTACTACTTCATCATACTCATCTTCATCATCCATACCTTCAGTGGTGAGGAAATGAACTTGATATTCACTACGATCCTCATGTTCTTCGTCAATCTCTTCTTCAAGTTCCTTGTAGTCCTCATTCTCCCCGCCATCATTAGGTTCTCAAACCTCACAAGTTGTGTTGACTGGAACCTTAATGGGGGACCTTCAATAGCCAATCTAGTCTGAGAAGAGGACAAACAGTTCCTAGGCTGAAAATTCTTTCTTGGAATATCTTGGTAATGAGCATGTTCAACCAACTATCTCTTGATAGTAATGAGATCATTTGCCAACTTCTATACTAACTGATCAGGATTGGCTCCAAAAGAAGAAGAGGAAGACGCTTTAAATTTGGAGGGTTATCTTTTCAATTTACCTGACATGATTAGATCATCTTCAACACTGATGGCCAACCGTTGATCAGCCTCCAGAGTGGCGAGGTTAGATCTCCTTAATGCATAAATTACTTCAGGTAATTAGGCATTGAGGAAGAAGCACTTCTGGATTTGATCTACAAGATGAGTATTCTATGGAATTTTATGTACTAGTTTGTTGAATTTGGCCACAAACTCTCTCATAGGTTTGTATGGTTCCTTCTTGATGTGAAAGATTTGAGCTAAAAGAGCATGCACATCTTCAGCAAGTTTGAAACGTTGCTTGAACTGAGTTTTCATGGTGTTCCAATTAGTAATCAATCCAGTAGAAAGATGATAAAACCAATCAGTAGCATTGTCCTACAACGTTTCTACGAAGAGCCTGACAGAAACATCTTCATGTTCAACCCCAAGAATCCCACATGCAACAATGAAGGTTGTGATGTGTTCATCTAGGTGCACTTTCCTATCACCTCGGAATTTAGGAAAACTTTTCCTATTACCCCTGGGTTACTCATGCAATGGTTGAGGAATAGAAACGGGCCCAACCTATTGTCCCAAAGGCAAAGGTGCTTCCATTTCTGGGGAGATAAACTAAAGAGGAACTATAACTCTAGCAAATACCAAAGCACAGATATTATGACTGAGTTTTTCTTGAGGAGTTTTGTTCCTAGAAATCTTGTCTTTAGCAGGAGGTGAGCTCACAAAACGAATCCTTCTATTTCTTCTTGTTGGAAGAAGGGGGAATTTTTGGTTCTCTAGAAGTTAAAAGTGGGAATCTTCTACCCCAAGAGATTTCTTCCTACACGTATACCGTAGAGTTGCTAGACCGTAAAATTATCTTTGAAGTTGTTTTTAGAAATGGATAAAATTAAATCCCTAATAGAGTCGCCAAAAAATGTTGGGTTTTGAATTAGCACTTCTGGTGATTAACAGTCAAGGGACAACATGTCCCTCCTCTTTATGGGAGAGGTTTCCTTATTGAAAGCAAGCAAAAAATCTTATATACAAATGTACAACTTTCATATTAATGAGGACCTCTAATACTTCAAAAAATTTCAACACAAAACTAGATTATCAATTCAAAGAACAGAAAAATTGAGAAATAGGAGTAGAACATAACAGCACTTTCAAGAAATGTAGATAACAGAATATAACCTTATACATATTGAACAAGAGTGATACAGAATAGAATTATTCACACAACATAAGATATCATTCCTTAGATACAAATTTCTAGAAACCATATCAATAAGAACACAAAGTTTCTTATTATAAAAGATCACTGATCCACATATTTCATATAAGCAAGAAAGGATATTAGATGAAGATAGAAACAAGACAAAAATTCTTCTATATTGATTGCTTTCAATTCTATTTACACTTCAAAAGTATCAGGGTCTCTTTAAAAATGGCATAGAGAGCCCATTATATAGCTTACAAAATAGTTACATTCGGTTACAACTTCTTTTAATCAAAATATTAAAGACTAATTAAGAAATACATCAATACAAAGTCTTTAATCAAATATTACATCATGAGTGCCACAACCTCAAAATAAAAGAAGTTCCTCAAGACCCTGAAGTAGAAACCTCCGACTGAGGATTAGAGGGTCCAACTGACTTCAAATTTTGATGCTTGAATTTCTTCAACGCCTCAGCTATCTCCATATAGTTTAGAATGGTAGTGTTGGAAGTGGCATGAATCCATGTGCCAAGACACTTCTCCATATCCCTATCAAATTTTGTATTCTCTACAAATTATTTTTTGGCTTCGATGATGGCTGATTGGAGAGATCACACATCCTTCATATTTTCCTTGGTCATTGACTCCTCTTTGAACAAATATTTCTTTGACGAAGGTACTAAACTGAGCCTTGATCTCTTGAATGGAATAAGGAACACCTGAAGCTTCATTCTGAACTTGACAGTGAACATCTTTGAAGGAAGAAAAAACACAAGCTTTGAAAGCTTCTCCTTTTTTCCACATATTGTTCATTTCTCCCAATGCTTCTTCCAAAACCTTGATTTTTCAATCAACACTAAAAACCTAGGATTTTGAGAGATTGTCCTTAGCTTCATCAAATACTTTGCTTGCTAATTGTTATCCTGTAAAATTGACAAGGGAAATTTTACAAGTAACCATGCCAAAATTTTGTCCTGGTCCCTCGTCACGGATCCCTCTTCATTCGGAATGTTACAAAATCCCTTTCCGGGAAATCTAGTTCTCCAAACTTAGTCATTTTGGTCCCTTTTTGGCTGAGCGCACCTTTTATATATGTAACACAGACTAAAATTCGTGCCCCCTTCATTTCATTTGGCACACCTGTTTGATGTGTTGACACATCAATTGTTGCACATTCCCGTGATGCGCCTTTCTTGCATGCACCAAGGCGCATGCGCCTTCATGTTTACAACTTAAGTTGTTGTGTCGTGTTTTGGTGTGCCAAGGTGCTCAAAATGAAGTGTTGACAGTAGTAAATTTGCGCCAAGTGGCGTAAATATTTCCGTGTTGACACACATTTATCCGCGCCAAAGGGCGCAAAGTTTTACGTGTCGACACATGTTTTGGTGCGCCCCTTGAAAAAGTGGTTGGCGTATTTATTGCAGCTTTGCCTATATATAGGCGCACCCGTCCATGTCACTTTCACAATTGAAAAACACGTGATAAATTTTATTCCTCTGCACCTATCAGCATGCCCATCCTCCTCGTATCGCGTTCGTGGACCCCGCTTCATGTCTCTCTCTCTATATATTTACCAGGTAATTGGTCCTCATCCCTCTTGTGTTTTATGTTGCTGGTTTTTTGTGAGGTTGAAGGCATTGTATCTGAGCCTTAACCCCCCCCCCCCACCGTTCTTGCAAATCTCTCTTCCCAAGCCGTTTCCATCCTCTTTCTAGATCTGCTGGCCAAGAGGGCTCTGCCTCGTAAACAATGGATCCAAACCTCTTTGCTATGTTCCCCCTTCACCGTCTAAATCAATGTCGGAGTTAAGCCTAAAGGATCACAAATCCATCAAAGAGTCAAGAAAAATTGAAAGATTGTTTCTCGGGCTGCATTTTCTCCCTTGGCGCAATCGCCACTCCTTGCTACAGGAAACACAGTCATTCCTATGGCGCACCGTTCCTTGATTGCAACACATAAGCTCCCTGCGCTATATGATAAACACAAGTAAATCCTAAACCTTTGATGCAGGCGCAATCATCCTTACAACAACACAAAGTGACATGCAAGAAATCATTGCGCCGCGTCAAAGTCCCCCTGTGTGCATGCAATTTTGGTGTTACACACATTGATCTTGCACCCTTCGGCACACCAAATTCTCATGTTACACGTAAATTGCATGCACCATTGGTGCACCCTGCCACCATGCAACACAAAAATTATTTGCGCCTAGTATAAAACTGCATAAACGGCGTAGGCGCATCCCCACTTATAATAACAATAATGTCATATGCAAAATCCTTGCGCCCTGCGCCCTTTGGCACTGATTTGTTCCTTGAAACACTCTGATTCAATGTGTCATTCTATTAACTCTACAGCCTATAGTGTTCATGCGCCCTAAGGCCTTAAAATTGCTAACTCCTCATTCTGTAGTGCTTTAATGGAAGATTTGACAACTAACATGGCTCTTTTACGTTGGACTTCATTCCTTCTTCTTGCAAATCAACAACTGAACTCAAATTCATATATGTCTACATCAGGTAAAAATCTAACCAAGTCAAAGGGTAAGGCTAAGCTTACAGAATAAGAGATGAAGTATAAACACCAAAGGGTCAGAATGCCTGAGTCCCAGGCAGAATGTGACCTGGACATAAGAGACTCCAAACATGGTCACATCAACATGGAGGATTTTTGGGCCAGAACCAAGAGAGTCACAGGAAGTCCTTGGATGGACAAGCTGGTGGGCAGTGGACTGCATTTTGCTGGGGGATCCACGTCAGTGCAGTAAACAATGAATTTATGATGGTGGTGGCCCGTTGTTACAACAAAGACACAAGGTGTGTCGAAAATGAAAAGGGCGAGGTCATAATCAACCTCACTGCCTGGCACTTTGAAATCATGCTAGGCATCCCTCACCACTGACACTTTGTGGTTGTAAGCCAAGAGGACTGCACCAAGGCATGGGAGGATAATGAAGACAAGTGCATGCAGCTGATGAACGAAGTGTACTTGAAAAAAAAGAAGGTAATAACCAGATGGCCACAGGTTATTCACCGCAGTGACTTCTCCGAGGAATTGAGCGACACCATCACATTCCTAAGTAGAGTTTTTGGGCTTTCTGATTCCCATTACTTTCACAAATGGATGCTCAGGTACCTTGAAACTATGAACAAGAATGTGCCAGATCAACACTTTGAGTGCGCGGAGATCATAAGTAGCACCATATCCGAGCAGCTCCAACAACTCACCACAATGGAGACATTCTACATGAACTCCTACGTAGTCTACGCAGTAGCCTCGAAGAGGGATTATCCAGCACTAAGTCGGTGCGGGGTTTGGCCTCAGGTAAAAATATATGAATACTACCCGGAGCTGAAGTTGGAGAACAGCATCTCGCAGTTTACTAAGATCAATGATGCTTTCTTCTATGGCATTGTTTGCCTTTTGAGGCAAAATATGACTCATGGTCGGATGACCAAGAGCATAGTCACAGCAACTGAGAAGTGGGGGGCACTATTTACCCAATTCCCCACCTTCACCTATCTCAGAGTGGCCAACTTCTTGGGGGAGCCCACCAAATTTCTGAAATATGCTGGCCCCAAGTTGATCCTGTTGGAGCTGTCCAGACAGCTCATAACCTACCATGAGAAATTTTTGAAGAGAAAGAAGGGTGGAACTCCTTTCCCCCTTACAGTGGGTAGATACACCTACATTTCTCACCACAAAGCCTGGGAAATGTTTGCATAGCTAGAACTGCTCAATCTAAAGCACAACTTTCCGGTGAGGCCCACTTTTGATCCAAGGAATTGCCTTCCCAAGGAAAAACTTGATTCAATCTACATTCCGCAGATCGAGGACATCTATATCGACCTGTATCATGAGGTCAAACTTAGAAGGAAGGACCACTCACACTTGGCCTTGGCAGAGATTATTCAATACGGCGTGGCCATTGTTCCAAAGGGTTATCAAACTACCAATCAAGAAGTTGATCAGGTGTATCTGGACACAGATGGGGACAACTGGCCGTTTGCTGCAATTGACAGAACAAAAGCGCCCCAGACCATTGAAGAAAGGGTCAAGGAGACATTGCGGAGGACAGAACACTGGTGCAAAATGAATGGCCTTATCTACCTCGGGGTAGATTTCACTACATCCCCATTGGGCAACGCACCTGGTCAGGCTGAAGCATCTACAAAAGGTCAAAGGCAAGGATAAAGAGGGAAAATTGAGCTCTTCTCAAGAAGGAGCTCCTGAAAGTCCTCCTTTCGCTGCACAAGAACAGGTTGTAAGTCTGGTATCCCCAGAGAAAGAAGCGGCGGAAGGTGTTTCAATGGGCACATCCACTCAAGGTGTCGCCACTACTACAACTGTTGAGGTCCCTTCTATCCCTTCTCCCTCTCCTCCTTCTCCTCCTCGTGTAGCTTAAATGACCATTCCTTTGGTCATATCTTCTCCCCCATCCTCTACTGTTCCCCCTTCCTTGTCATCCATCTTCTCTTCTCTCGCGGAGCTATCCCCCACCATTTCTTCTCTCATCTCTAAGCTCCCTTCCATTCTCGCGTCTACCTCCCCTGTAGTATCTCTTCCTCCTGTGATCACTTTCTCGGCCTCCCTCTGGATGCCACCACCAAGTGTCTCTACCCATTTCCCCTCATCCACTACAGCTGCTCCCTCTTCTAACTTTGGTCCCGTTCCCTTAAGTCCAGCATGGATCTCCTAGCATCTGAGCCAGCAAAAGAGGAAAGTCCCTATCACACTGATGGATTTCTCCGTCATCCCAGCAAAGGTGGCTAAGAAGCAAAAGCCTATAACCCACTTCTCTCAGAGTGCATCGGGAGAAAGAGTAATGGAGATCACATATCCTAATCCTTCAAATGGTAAAAAGGATCTATCTCCGATAGATTATATAGTGACCCAAGTCACAATGGGAATGTCTTCTGAAAGTCTTCAAGGAGAGGCCCTATCTGCGGTGGATGACCTTTACAAGAAACTTCAAGAAGCAAAGGAGGAGAAGAGGTTACTAAAGGAGATCTTCTCCACGCCCTGCAGAAGATGTGCAGTGCACCTCCTACAACTGCCACTGAAACTCCTGAGGTCCTAAGCCAAGATAAGATAAACGAGTACGCCAAAATTGGCAAACAAGGTATGGCAGTTTCCTCCTGGAGAGATCAAATCCTCAAAGACAGCAAGGAGGTAATAGTCAAGTTCACCGAATTGTATCAAAATATCAATCGAGTAAACAAATATCTCCAGGTGATCGCAGGACCTATCTCTGAAGAGTTAGACCATGCAAGGTTGTAACACGAGATGTTCCAGAAAATGCTCGACTGCTCAGTCGATGATCTAGTGAAATTTGGCATTTTCAATCACCCCAGGGTACCCAGCAAGATCCTTGTTGTGCTAGATTACCGGGTCGATCAGATGGAGTTCGTCATGGAAAAGATTGACAAAGTCAAGGAGGAAGCCCTAGATGCAATGCATCAAATGGAGCAAATTATTCTGAGAATGTCTCCAGGTTTTCTTACTCCTTCTTTCACCTTAAGGAAGGCAGATGAAACTATCTGGATCTTTAAGGAGATCGTCTCGCAAGGGTTAGGGCCAGAAGCCACTTTCGACACGAAATGTATCAACAAACTTCTGGCTTTCCGTGATTTTGTTTGGTTCTTGATGGAGGCAGATAATGAATATTTCAAACCCCCTGAAAAACTTAGAGATGAGTGGGAGACTTGTGAGGTCATCGGCGATCATACGAAGGGTCCTACCCAGGATCAACTTCAACCAATGATCAGTAAATTCATGGAATATTGGACTCAGTTCCACATCACCTCTCCCGAACAACAGCAGAAGCAAGATACCCCCTTCCAGCCGCGAGACGACGATGAATAGCTTTCTCCCTCTTGGCTTCCTTTTTGTGAATATCTAAGAGTATGTTGGTACAAATGATGACCTCATCCATGTTGCACCATGGGATGTTGTCATCCACCAAGTTGTCCAAAGTCAACATTGACTTTTAGATATTTTGTAATTAGTTGTTGGTTGCTTTTTGCCTTCTTTCTTCTCCTTCTTCTATATATACTTGGATACTTGTTGCATTCAAGTGGTGGATACTTTTTAGATGAAAAATAGAAGTAAGAAGAAAAGACTTTGAGCTTTTTGTAACAGAAGAAAACATTAATACAAATATTAAGACTTTGTGTTGAATATGTGTGTTATGAGCATTTTAATCTTTCTTATGTCATATTTATGTGTTTATTCTGTTGAATCTATCTCTACTTTTTTGTCATTTATTCATCAATATTGTTTTGTTCATCTATGCAAGTAGGTTCGGCTCTGTTTACTACCAGCCCAAAACATAGACCCTCTGACCTTTCTGTTTTGGAATTCATTTCTTTTCTCCCTTCAGATCTATTCTATCTCCCCATCTCGTTTCTTTCCCTTCTTTTCAGAGTTGGAAATACCTCTACTGGGATGGGATCCCAACCCCCGAAGGCAGAATATTGCGAGACTTGCACAGATTCCTACTGGTAGAATAGCAATAAACCAGTTTTGCTTTGCTGACTCAAAAGGGGCTATTCCCTGCACACTGTTGGCTCATCTATCCATAGATCTATCCACCTGACAGAGTTTCAGACCAACAGTTTTTGGCAACTTCGCTGGGGATCGAACAGATCTAGCATATCTATGATAGTGGTATGTTAGAAAATCAGTAAAAAATCAAAAAGTCACTACCTGTTTGCAAATTTGAACTTTTGTTCAAAATCCAATTTTTTTGCAAAAGTGATCCAAACTGAAAATTTTCTTCGAGGATCCATAGATCGGGACTAGTTAGAGATATTTAGTTCACTAAGTTTTTACAAAAACCTATATTTTTCCGTAGATCTGAGTTTTCGACTGTTTTTGCAAAATTTCAAACCCTTGCCAAAAGTCAACTCTAAGATCTGAAAATCAGCCTACTAAGTTGGCCGTTATTTTATCCTCGTTAACATTTGTCATTAAACCGCAATCAGTTTTCAAAAGAGGGATAAAACTAAATATTTAGAAAAGTACATGCTGCTTGTTTTTGTCAGAAAATTCTAAAAATTAGCAAGTACAACCAAAAAGAGTTTTTAGGATTTGCTCCAAATATTATAGATCTGGAAGGTACGCTGGCGGGTGAACCATTCACTCATAGCAGAAGAGCTCGTGGAGTAATTGATCCTACTTTTGATCTACTTCAAAGGCACAACTTCAGTGTTACACCGGCACGCTTCCCATCGCTATGTTCAGCCAACCGGTCATCCAGAAGTGTCTCACCTCCACGAAGGAAGCATCTCTCACAAGGAATATCATCATCTCTTTGTAGCGCCTTGCTGCTCAGTGGAACTGTGCTTCCGGCTCGCGTCCTTTTTCAGCCATCCAAATGGCAGTGCCATGGGGAAATGCTATGGGCCCACTCGCTTTGCCACACCCCGTTCACGCGCTCCCTCACGGAAACCAGAAGAATTTTCCTAAATTTGATGGTAGCGGGAACCAAAGCACGGATTCACACATATCTGTGTTCATCATGTCATGCAGCATCCTGGATGTGACCCATGAAGATGTGTCAGTTCACCTTTTTCTGGAAACCTTGCAAGGACCAGCAGTGGAATGGTTTCAGCATTTGCCAGCCGAATCTATTACTAGTTGGGCCACCTTGCGAACTACATTCGAAGAAAGATATAAGCCTTCAGAGGACGTGTTCGCATTACTATCTAAGATCACTCACCTAAAGAAGGAGGTCAATGAAACCATGCGTGATTTCATCACCTGTTTCAATTCACTGATCAACCGGGTTCCACCTACCATGCTACCAACACCAGAAAATCAGAAATGTTTCTTCGTGAATGCCATGAGCTCAAAAGTAAGTTTCTTACTCTTACAAGAACAGGTCACTACTTTGGTTCTCACCCAAGCTGCTGCCATACGAATTGAAGATAACTTGCTAATATCTGGCGAATTAAAGCGAGAGCCATCCAAACTGAAAGTTTCAGCTCCTTCTCCCGCCACTTCATCCAATCCGGCATTTCAAAAGATGACAAATGACTTGCTCGCGTTAAAAAAGTAGCTAGCTCAGTCTTTTCCTAGCTCTTCATACCGAGATATCCCACGGAGGAATTTTACTTCTAACAATGTCTCACAAAGGCCATTCCTACCTACAGCTGCTCCACGATTGGCGCTCGAGGCCCCTCCGGTCAATGCTTTAGCCGAAATCAAAGAAGAGGAGTAAAATTATGAAGAACCTTCATCGCCAGGAGAAGATGATCAAGATGTCGGTGAACCGACTGGTGACTCTACTATCGGGTATATGGAATTTGATGAGGAAGAATCTAACAAAGAAGAGGGTACCCAAGGATATATAAGCGGGCATTCATATGTTGTTTTTACCCGCTCGCAAGGAAAAGAAGCAGAAGTGGCTGCCAATATGCAGAAAGAGAAGGTCGTGTCACACACACCTCCAACTATCGCTAAACGAGGTAGTCCCCTTCCTGCTCAACCTGTTATTAAGTCTTTTTCAAAAAGATATTTTTCCCCTATCTCCCCTCTGAATCAGTCCTCACATATTCCTATCAAGACCGGTAATTCTACCCTACCATCGCGAAATGAGGGACTCATTCCTTCATCAACGCAACCCTTGGCCGCGTTTGACATAATTGATCACGCTAAAAAGACCAAGATCCAAATGTCTGAAGCCGAGTATCTTCATCCAATCCTGAGCAGCTTGTAAGGTTGACCAAATACATCCAAAGCCAAGCTGTCATAACTACTCAGGTTTCCCCAAAAGGAATCCTTTCTACTCCTTCTGCATCTCGCATAAATGTTGCCTCGACATCTGCGTCAGGCAAGATAGAACCTTTCTATCTCTCCCTCCTAATCAATGGCCACAAACTAAGCAACTGCATAATTGATTCTGGGGCTTCCGATAACGTCATGCCAGCAAAGGTCACCCATGCCCTGGGCCTCACCCTTACCAAGCCTTTTGGCAGATGTTATTCCTTGGAAACCAAGCAGGTTCTGTTGATCGGTCAAATCAAAGACGCGCAGTTTGCATTTGCGGCGTTCCCAGAGAAAAGAGTAAAGATGACCGTCCTTGTTGCCGATATTCCGGCAGCATACGGAATTCTATTAGGAAGGAGTTTTTGCAGTGAGGTTGGTGGAGAGATTCATATGGACTGGTCTAAGGCTAGAATCCCCGTCAAAGGTATAATGCAAACGTTGGAGCCGGAATCACAAAAGAAGTACTTGGTTACTAACTCCGATGACCCCAAAGCCCAAATTCTCTTCAAATCATCAGGGATGGGAAACTATTTCTTGTCTACTGAGTCTGACAAAATGGATGTCCTCGTCCAAGCAGAGGATCTTAACAAGATCTGGACATTACAGTTTGATGGCAGTTGCGCGACTAGTGGGTGCGGCACTGGAGCCGTGCTAATATCTCCCGAGGAGGAGATTATCCCTCTCTCTTTCAAGTTGCAGTTTTTCAACACGAATAATACTACTGAGTATGAATCTTTGCTACTTGGCATGCAAGCTGCAAGGGAAAGAGGAATCAAGAATCTGAAAGTACAAGGTGATGCAGAGCTGGTCGTAAATCAAGTTAAAAGGATATACCAAGTGAAGAATGAAAGGCTCAGACATTACCGCAATGCGGTATGGGACAGCATTGAGGAGTTTGACGCTTTTTCAATAAAAGCCATTCCGAGAGCTCAGAATGTGACATGGCCGACTCATTAGCCGTCTCAGCATCCCTCATGCTCCCCCACCCAGCCTTGAAAACAGACACATATACCATTGAGGTGGTTTTCCGCCCAAGCGTGCCGGACAATTCTCAGCACTGGCAGGTATTCAACGATGACAATCAACTTATTGCCTTTCTGGAAAAGGCAGAAAATTTTAGTGAGCTTCATTTTAAATGATCCACTTCCGCATGCTGTGAGTCTGTTACTGATCAAGATCCGAATGGAAGGATGGCATATGTCAGCTCCGAAAGGCCTGGTTTCTCTAGAGCATTTGTTCGACAGGCACGATCGTTTTGTCAAGAAGAAAAGGTGAGATGATCCTAACTCCTCCCCAGAAACTGAACCGGTCAATTTAGGTTCGGTAGAACATCCACAGTTTGTGAACATTGGAAAATGTTGCACACCCGAAGAAAAGTGAAAGTTTTTCAAATTGGTGAAGAAATACATGGATGTATTGGCATGGTCCTATGCTGATCTAAAGTCTTTCAAGCCAAAAGACGTCCAACATGACATCCCGTTGAAAGAAGATGTCAAACCCTTTCACCAGAAGCAGAGACACTACAATCCTAAGATCTCAGGTACTATCCAGGCTGAAATTCAGAAAATGTTGGACGCAAGGATCATTTTTCCTATCCATCACAGTACCTGGGTGGCAAACATTGTGCCAGTATGCAAGAAGAATGGCGAGATACGCATATGCGTGGATTTTCGTAACTTAAATCAAGCATCCTTGAAGGACAACTACCCGCTTCCCATAATGGATCAGGTTCTGCAGGCAGTAACTGGATCAGAAATGTTGTCCATGCTTGATGGTTTTTCAGGCTACAATCAGATTGAAGTCTCACCCGAAGACCAATTCAAAATAGCATTCACTACCCCCTGGGGCACATTCACCTATAGCAGGATGCCTTTTGGTCTGACCAACACCGGCGCCACTTTTCAGCGGGCCATGGACTTCACGTTCAAAGGTATGATGGGAAAGGTCATCGTAGTCTACTTGGATGACTTAACTGTGTTCTCTAAACAGCGAAATGATCATTGCGATCATTTGGAGCAAGTATTGATTAGATGCCAGGAACATGGGATCTCCCTAAATCTGAAAAAGTCTATTTTTGGAGTCACATAAGGAAAGTTGCTGGGACATGTTGTTAGCAAATAAGGGACAAAGATAGATGCCAAAATGGTTAAGGCTATTCAGAGCCTTATTTTACCTACAAGCAAGACCGGACGTTCACTCTTTCTTCAGAAAGGTGAACTTTCTCAGGCGCTTTGTTCCCGAATTTATTGAAAAGACTCGCCACATATCAAACATGAAAGGATCACCAACTTTCCGATGGAGCGAAGAAGGAAAGAAGTCGTTCGAAGATATAAAAGCCTCCGTCACTCACGCACCAGTCCTGGTATGTCCTGATTTCTCCAAGGATTTTATCGTGTATAGCTATGCATCTGAGCATACTGTATCGGCCATCTTAATGCAAAAGAATTCTAAAGATGTTGAATCCCCGATTGCCTTCATGAGCTCTCCTCTCAAGCCTCACGAATTAAAGATGTCTCAGTTGGAAAAGCATGCCTTCGCCACTGTCAAAGCAGTCAAGAACTTCAGGTATTACATTCTAAATTCTCACACAATGGTACTGGTCCCTGACACGGCAGTCAAGTCAATCCTAACTCAATAGGAGTTAGGGATTTTGTGGGGAAATTGGATTGCAAAAGTCCAGGAGTATGATCTAGATATAAAACCAACCAAGCTGGTGAGAGGCAAGGGCCTATGTCAGCTCATAGCTGAAAACCGAGATTCAGAAGACCTGAGGAAAAGGATGATTGCACCGAGGAAGTACAAAGCCAACTGGAGAAAGTCGATTCTCTACCCATGGTTCTATTTGTCACCACCAGCGATGAATAGTATTTTGATATCACTTTCTTTCTCACTTATGGTGAGTGTCCAGCTCATCTAACTTTAAAGGAGAGACGTGCTATAAAGCTCAGAGCGGCTAGATATGTCATCTGGGATGACTGTTTATACAAACGCGGAATAGATGGCATCTTCTTGCGATGTGTTGACAAGCCATAGCAGATTAAGCTACTGGAGAGTTTTCATGATTCAGCCTATGGTGGTCACTTCTCCTCTTCTGTGATGGCACACAAGATCATCTGGGCCAGGTACTATTGGCCGACGTTGTTCCAGGATACAGCCACCTGGGCAGCAAAGTGTGAGCTCTGCCAACAATTTGTCGGCAAGCCAAAATTGGCTGCTTTTCCCCTCAGGCCGGTCATTATTGATGAACCATTCAAACAGTGGGGAATCGACTTTATCGGAGCACTCTATCCCCAATCGAGTTCTGGGCATAATTATGTCCTGACAGCAATAGATTACTTCACCAAATGGGTGGAGGCCATTCCTGTCAAGAACGCCACTTCTGAGGTTGTTTGCAATTTCATCAAAGAGAATATCATCGTAAGATCTGGTGTTCCACACAAAATCGTTGTTGATAACGCTTCCAACTTCTCCTCATGAGAATTTGTTGGTTTTTTCTATGAACACGGGATAACCTTGGCCCACGCCTTGGATTATTACCCCCAGGGAAATGGTCAAGAAAAATCCAGTAATAAAAACTCAGTGACCATCATACGGAAGCTAGTTGATGAGAGTCAGCGGATGTGGCACAAGTCATTGTACGACACTTTGTGGGTGGACTGCATTACTCCCAAGAGGTCTCTCGGTATGTCACATTTTCAAGTGTTATATGGGATCGACGCCGAACTTCCCATTTCTGTAGAGCTCCCTGCTCTGCGCTTGGCACGAGCAATCGAAGATGAGACTTTCCAAAATTCCCTCAAAAATAGGATCATGTATCTATCAGAGCTCGAAGAAAAAAGATTAAGAGTGGTCGACAGGATCACCGAACATCAGAATCAAGTTAAGAGATTGTTCAATAAAAGGGCTAAGCAAAGAGATTTCCAAGTGGGAGATCTTGTCCTTTTTTGGGACAAGCGAAGAGAGCCGAAGGGCATGCATGGGAAATTTTATTCTCTATGGAGAGGGCCTTTCAAGATCAAGCAGCTCAACGGAGAGAATAGCTTCTATCTCTCGTATCTAGACGGAACTGATCTCCCGCTTCCTTATAGCGGGCAGCATCTCAAAATATTCAGGAAGTAGAGCTTTCTCTCTTCTTTGTACAGTTTTCTTTTGTTGTGTGTTTGCTTTCTTCATGTGTTTGCTTTCGTCCTCGCCCTTGTTTTTTGACCCTATTACCCAATGGATAGACACATGTTGATCTGGGGTTCTCTACCCTTGAGCCTCGCTCAAAGATAGTCCCCAGAAAGAGCCAGCTATTATCCTATAAAATTGACAAGGGCAATTTTACTGATAACCATGCCAAAATTTTGTCCTGGTCCCTCATCACAGATCCCTCTGCGTTCGAAATGTTACAAAATCCCTTTCCGGGAAATCTAGTTCTCCGAACTTAGTCATTTTGGTCCTTTTTTGGCTGGGTGAACCTTTTATCTCTGTAACATAGACTAAATTTTTGCCCCCTTCATTTCCTTTGGTGCACCCTTTGATGTGTTGACACATCAATTGTTGCACCTTCCCGTGATGCGCCTTTCTTGCATGTGCCAAGGCGCATGCGCCTTTATGTTAACAACTAAGTTTTTGCGTCATGTTTTGGTGCGCCAAGGCGCTCAAAATGAAGTGTTGACAGTAGTAAATTTACACCAAGGGCGCAAATATTTCCGTGTTGACATGCGTTTATCCGCGCCAAAGGGCGCAAATTTTTACGTGTCGACACATGTTTTGGTGCGCCCCTTGAAAAAGTGGTTAGCGCATTTATTGCACCTTTGCCTATATATATAGGCGCACCCGCCCTATCACTTTCATAATTGAAAACACGTGATAAACTTTATTCCTCTGCACCTGTCAGCATGCCCGTCCTCCTCATATCACGTTCGTGGACCCCGCTTCATCTCTCACTTTCTATATATTTCCGGGTAAGCGGTCCTCATCCCTCTTATGTTTTCTGTTGCTGGTTGTTTGTGAGGTTGAATGCATTATATCTGAGGCTTAAAACCCCCTACCATTCTTGCAAATCTCTCTTCCCAAGCTGTTTGCACCCTCTTTCCAGATCTGTTGGCCAAGAGGGCTCTGCCTAAAAATGGATCTAGACCTCTTTGTTGTGTTCCTCCCACTGTCAAAATATGTCAAGAAAACCTGAAAATCACGAACTAAAGAGTTAAGGACCTAAAATTTGTTTTCGGGCTACATTTCTCCCTTGGAGAAATCGCCACTCCAACTGCACAAAACACAGTCGTGCCAAAGGCACACTATTCCTACTTGCAACATGCACCCTTCTTGCGTAAACACAAAAACTAAACCTTTGGCGCAGGTGCAATTATCCTTACAACAACACAAAGTGACATGCAAGAAATCCCTGCGCCGCGCCAAAGTCCCCCTGTGCGCATGCAATTTTGGTGTTACACACATTGATCTTGCACCCTTCGACACACCAAAGTCTTGTGTTACATGCAAATTGCATGCACCATTGGCGCACCCTGCCACCATGCAATACCAAAATTATTTGTGCCCAGTATAAAACTGCATAAACGGCGCAGGCGCATCCCCCCTTACAATAACAATAATGTCATATGCAAAATCCTTGTGCCCTGCGCCCTTTGGTGCTGATTTTTTCCTTGTAACACTCTGATTCAGTGCGCCATTCTATTAACTTTGCAGCCTGCAGTGTTCCTGCGCCCTGAGGCCTTAAAATTGCTAACTCCTCATTCTGTAGTGCTTTAATGGAAGATCTAACAGCTAACATGGCTCTTTTGCGTTGGACTTTCGCTTCTTCTTGCAGATCAGCAATTGAACTCAGATCCATATATGTCTACATCAAGCAAAAAGCCAACCAAGTCAAAGGGTAAGGCTAAGCTTACAAAAGAAGAGATGAAGTATAAATACCAGAGGGTCAGAATGCCCGAGTCACAGGCAGAATGTGACCTGGACATAAGAGACTCCGAACTCGGTCACATCGACATGGAGGATTTCTGGGCCAGAACTAGGAGAGTCACAGGAAGTCCTTGGATGGACAAGCTGGTGGGCAGTGGACTACATTTTGCTAGGGGGATCCCCGTCGGTGCAGTAAACAACGAATTTATGATGGTGGTGGCCCGTTGTTACAACAAAGACACAAGGTGTGTCAAAAATGAAAAGGGCAAGGTCATAATCAACCTCACTTCCTGGCACTTCGAAATCATGCTAGGCATCCCTCACCACTGACACTTTGTGGCTATAATCCAAGAGGACTGCACCAAGGCATGGGAGGATAATGAAGACAAGTGCATGCAGCTGATGAACGAAGTGTACTTGAAAAACAAGAAGGTAATAACCAAATGGCCACAGGTTATTCACCGTAGTGACTTCTCCGAGGAATTGAGCGACACCATCACATTCCTAAGTAGAGTTTTTGGGATTTCTGATGCCCATTACTTTCACAAATGGATGCTCAGGTACCTTGAAACTATGAACAAGAATGTGCCAGATCAATGCTTTGAGTGGGCGGAGATCATAAGCAGCACCATATCCGAGCAGCTCCAACAACTCACCACAACGGGGAGGTTCTACATGAACTCCTACGTAGTCTACGCTGCAGCCTCGGAGAGGGATTATCCAGCACTGAGTCGATGCGGGGTTTGGCCTCAGGTAAAAATATATGAATACTACCCAGAGCTGAAGCTGGAGAACAGCATCCCGCAGTTTACTAAGATCAACGATGCTTTCTTCTATGGCATCGTCTGCCTTTTGAGGCCAAATATGACTCATGGTCGGATGACCAAGAGCATAGTCACAGCAACTGAGAAGTGGGGGGCACTATTTACCCAATTCCCCACCTTCACCTATCTCAGAGCAGCCAACTTCTTCGGGGAGCCCACCAAATTGCCCAGATATGCTAGCCCCAAGTTGATCCTGTTGGAGCTGTCCAGACAACTCATAACCTACCATGAGAAATGTTTGAAGAGAAAGAAGGGTGGAACTCCTTTCCCCCTTACAGTGGGTAGATACACCTGCATTTCTCACCACAAAGCCTGGGAAATGTTTGCAGAGCAATAGAACTGCTCAATCTAAAGCACAACTTCCCGGCAAGGCCCACTTTTGATCCAAGGAATTGCCTTCCCAAGGAAAAACTCGATCCAATCCACATTCCGCAGATCGAGGACATCTATATCAACCTGTATCATGAGGTCGAACTTAGAAGGAAGGATCACTCTCGTTTGGCCTTGGCAGAGATTATTTAATACGGCGTGGCCATTGTTCCAAAGGGTTATCAAACTACCGATCAAGAAGTTGATCGGGTGTATCTAGACACAGATGGGGACAACTGGCCATTTGCTACAATTGACAGAATAAAAGCACCCCAGACCATTGAAGAAAGGGTAAATGAGACATTGTGAAGGATAGAACATTGGTGCAAAATGAATGGCCTTATCTACCTCAGGGTAGATTTCACTACATCCCCATTGGGCAATGCAC
The DNA here is from genome assembly GCA_019776745.2 of Taxus chinensis. Taxonomy (NCBI): domain Eukaryota; kingdom Viridiplantae; phylum Streptophyta; class Pinopsida; order Cupressales; family Taxaceae; genus Taxus; species Taxus chinensis. Next base: position 897,740,707 of record CM034148.1, read on the forward strand.
CTGTCAGGCCGAAGCATCTGCCAAAGGCAAGGATAAAGAGGGAAAATCAAGCTCTACTCAAGAAGGAGCTCCTGAAATTCCTCCTTCCACTGCACAAGAACAGGTTGTAAGTCTGGTATCCTCAGAGAAAGAAGCGGCAGAAGGTGTTCCGACGGGCACATCCACTCAGGGTGTTGCCACTACTACAACTGCTGAGGTCCCTTCTATTCCTTCTCCCTCTCCTCCTTCCCCTCCTCGTGTATCTCAAATGACCATTCCTTTGGTCGTGTCTTCTCCCCCATCCTCCACTGTTCCCCCTTCCTCGTCTTCCATCTTCTCTTCTCTCACGGAGCTGTCCCCCACTATTTCTTCTCTCATCTCTCAGCTCCCTTCCATTCCCACATCTACCTCCCCTGCAGTATCTCTTCCTCCCATGAGCACTTTCTCGGCCTCCCTCTCGATGCCACCACCAAGTGTCTCTACCCATTTCCCCTCATCCACTACAGCTGCTCCCTCTTCTACCTCTGGTCCCGTTCCCTTAAGTCCAGCATGGATCTCCCAGCATCTGAGCCAGCAAAAGAGGAAAGTCCCTATCGCACCGATGGACTTCTCCGTCATCCCAACAAAGGGGGCTAAGAAGCAAAATCCTATAACCCGCTTCTCTCAGAGTGCATCGGGAGAAAGAGTAATGGAGATCGCATATCATGATCCTTCAAAGGGTAAAAAGGATCTGTCTCCGACAAATTATATAGTGACCTAAGTCACAATGGGAACGTCTTCTAAAAATCTTCAAGGAGAGGCCCTATCTGCGGTGGATGCCCTTTGCAAGAAACTTCAAGAAGCAAAGGAGGAGAAGAGGTTACTAAAGGAACAAAACAAACATCTTCTCCATGCCCTGCAGAAAATGGGCAGTGCACCTCCTACAACTGCCACTGAAACTCCTGAGGTCCTAAGCCAGGATAAGATAAACGAGTACGCCAAAATTGGCAAACAAGGTATGGCAGTTTCCACCTAGAGAGATCAAATCCTCAAAGACAGCGAGGAGGTAATAGTCAAGTTCACCGAATTGTATCAGAACATCAGTCGGGCGAACAAAGATCTCTAGGTGATCGCAGGACCTATCTCCGAAGAGTTGGACCATGCAAGGTTGCAACACGAGACGTTCCAAATGCTAGACTGCTCAGTCGACGATCTGGTGAAATTCGGCATTTTCAATCACCCCAGGGTACCCAGCAAGATCCTTGCTGCGTTGGATTACCAGGTCAATCAGATGGAGTTCATCCTGGAAAATATTGACAAAGTCAAGGAGGAATCCCTGGATGCGATGCATCAAATGGAGCAAATTGTTCTGAGAATGTCTCCAGGTTTGCTTACTCCTTTCGCCTTGAGGAAGGCAGACGAAACTATCCGGATCTTTAAGGAGATCGTCTCACAAGGGTTAGGGCCAGAAGCCACTTTCGACACCGAATGCATCAACAACCTTCTGGCTTGCCGTGATTTTGTGGGGTTCCTGATGGAGGTAGGCAATGAATATTTCAAACTCCCTGAAAAACTCAGAGATGAGCGGGAGACTTGTGAGGTCATCGGCGATCATACGAAGGGTCCTTCCCAGGATCAACTTCAGCCAATGATCAGTAAATTCATGGAATATCAGACTCAGTTCCACATCACCTCTCCCGAACAACAACAGAAGCAAGATACCCCCTTCCAGCCGCGAGACGACGATGAATAGCTTTCTTCCTCTTAGCTTCCTTTTTGTAAATATCTAAGAGTATGTTGGTACAAACGATGACCTCATCCATGTTGCACCATGGGATGTTGTCATCCACCAAGTTGTCCAAAGTCAACATTGACTTTTAGATATTTTTAGATATTTTGTAATTAGTTGTTGGTTGCTTTTTGCCTTCTTTCTTCTCTTCTTCTATATATACTTGGATACTTGTTGTATTCAAGTGGTGGATACTTTTTAGATGAAAAATAGAAGTAAGAAGAAAAGACTTTGAGATTTTTGTAACAGAAGAAAACATTAATACAAATATTAAGACTTTGTGTTGAATATGTGTGTTATGAGCATTTTAATCTTTCTTATGTCAGATTTATGTGTTTATTCTGTTGAATCTATCTCTACTTTTTTTTCATTTATTCATCAATATTGTTTTGTTCATCTATGCAAGTAGGTTCGGCTCTATTTACTACCAGCCCAAAACATAGACCCTCTGACCTTTCTGTTTTGGAATTCATTTCTTTTTTCCCTTCAGATCTATTCTATCTCCCCATCTCGTTTCTTTCCCTTCTTTTCATAGTTGGAAATACCTCTACTGGGATGGGATCCCAACCCCCGAAGGCAGAATATTGCGAGACTTGCACAGATTCCTACTGGTAGAATAGCAATAAACCAGTTTTGCTTTGCTGACTCAAAAGGGGCTATTCCCTGCACACTGTTGGCTCATCTATCCATAGATCTATCCACCTGATAGATTTTCAGACCAACACTAATAAAATATTCTCATCTGTTTGGCTCATTCATTGGAGATCTTGGATACATTCACACCAAAGTTTTTATTATTTTTCTAAGCCATTGATTGTTGAGTTGAACTTCAAATGTAACTTGGACACCTTCTCATATGATTTTGTTATCCTATAAAATTGACAAGGGAAATTTTGCAGATAACCATACCAAAATTACGCTTTGGTCCCCTGAGGAGGTCTATTAACATTCAAAATAGCAGAAAACTCCTTTCCGAAAATCAAGTTTTAAAGAACTTATCCATTTTCACCTTTTTGAACTGGGCGCAAGAAACGTTGTGTCAACATCAAGAAATGTGCACCCCTTTGAAAATCCTTTGGCGCCCAAAATAACATGTCAACGTCTATAAAGTTGTGCCCCTTTGGCACAGGAAATGACATGCCAACATCACTAAACATGCGCTAAATATTTGCGCCTAGGGCGCGAGAAGTGGAATGTTGATATCTCCAAATGTGCGCTTAAGGCGCTGAAAGTATTATGTCGACACTAAAAAACTTGCGCCAAGGTGCATTTAAACCTGTGTCGACACTCAGAAAACCGCGCCAAAGAAAGTTGGTGGGGTAATTAATGCCAAGTTTTCTATAAATAGGCACTTAACACCTGTCATTTTCACAAATTAAAAATTGTGAAAAGTATTTCTATGTGCCTGTCATTTTTCAAGTTTTTGGACCCCCACGTCGTCCTTCGTCCTTTGTAAAACCGGGTAAGTGGATTTTATCACTCTTATTGTTTTTTATGGCTGTTGTTTCTTGGTTATTGTTAGGTTTTAGGGTTGTTATAAATCTAAAAGGTTAAATCTAAAATGAATAAACCACCACTCCATAACCATCTAGAAACTACCTTATCCCTCCTTCCAGATCTGCAAATCTGAGAAGGCTCTGCCTCATAAGGAACCATCCTTTATGTATCTACTTATTGCCTTGTAATAATTCCCTCTCCTCCCTACCATTTTGCATAACCAAAGAGAGAGAAAAGGTCATGTAAAGTGAAAAGAAATCAAAGAAAGTGCAAAAATCTTCTTTTCCTTTGGCGCACTGTCCTTTCATGTTGCAACCCCCATAGTTGCACCTTGACGCATTGCCCCCTTATGCAACATATCCATAACCTACGCCAAGTATAAACACTTAACAAATTTCCTAAAGGCACAGGCGCATCCTGACCAACATCAACATTAGATTTTGTATCCTCCAAATCTGTGCCAAGCAGTTTTCCTTTGGCGCATTAAGCTCCTTTGCAACATCTTCAGAAATTGCACCTTGGGCGCACTTAAAAGCCATGCAACACCATCTTTTGCAACACCCAGTTAAAGCAAATTTCCAAAGGCGCTAGCGCATGAACCTTGACATCAACATGCCATGTTGTGTGTTGCAAAACCACACCTCGCGCCTTTCTCCTTGGTGCTAAAACATTTTGCGCAACACTCCTCAAAAGTGTGCCCTTTTTTCCCTTTGGTGCAGCTTTTCTCCTGTCAACACAAGGTGCACCTTTTTTCATATTGACATCCCCAAAAGTGTGCCCAGCCTTTTTAAGCCTCTGCAGCATGCTATGAACTTGTGCCTTGCACCCTAAGCCTTATAATCACTCATTCTTATTTTTGCAAGCTTTCATTATGAATAACATGACGGTTGGCATGGCTCTTCTGTGTTGGACCTCCTTGATTCTCCTTACAGAACAGCAATAGCCATCCTCGAGCTCACACATGTATTCGTCAAGCAAAAATCCAACCAAGTCTAAAGGAAAAGCAAAGTTGATAGAGCAAGAGATGAAGTACAAATATCAAATAGTCAGGATTCCTTACTCATATGCAGAGAGTGATCTTGATATTAGAGACTCCGAGCTTGGGCACATTGATATGGAAGACTTCTGGGCAAGAACCAACTAGACAACTAGTGGCCCCTAGATGAAAAAACTGGTAGGCAGTGGATTGCACTTTGCAGTTGGGCTGTCACTAAGTGTTGTTAATAACAAGTTCATCATGTTGGTGGCTCAATGCTATAACAAGGACACAAGATGTGTCAAAGATAAAGAGGGAAAGACGGTCATCAACCTAACTGCTCGTCACTTTGAAATAACCTTGGGCATCCCTCATCACAGGTAGTACGTCGCCATAAGCCTAGAAGACTACAAGAAGGCATGGGATGACAATGAAGACAAGTGTATGCAAATGATGAACAAGTTATATCTGAAGAAAAAAAATCCGGTGAGCAGATGGCCACAGACCATCCACCGCAGTGACTTCAATGAGGAACTGAGTGATACAATCACCTTCTTGAACAGAATATTATGGCTTCCTAATACCCATTATTTCCATAAATGGATGCTGAGATACTTAGAGACCATGAGCAAGAATTTTCCTAAACAATGTTTTGGCTAAGGGGAAATCATCAGTGACACCATCTCTCAGCAACTTCAACAGTTCATGACAACTAGGAAATTCTATATGAATTCCTACGTTGTATACGTTACAGCATCAACGAGAGATTTCGCAGGCCTAGCTCGGAATGGCGTATGGCCCCAAGTCAAAATATATGAATACTACTAAGAGCTAAGGCTCGAGAATAGCATCCCTCAGTTCTCAAAAATCAATGACGCCTTCTTCTATGAGGTGATCTACCTATTGAGGCCAAATATGAGACACGGTCGAACTAGCCCGAGTGTGGTCACTGTCACAAAGAAGTGGGGAGCATTGTTCACTCAGTTTTCCACATTCACATATCTCAGGGTGGTGAATTTTGAGGGTGAACCGACCAAGCTACCAAGGTATGCAGAGCCCAAGCTGATTCTCTTGGAGTTATCAAGGTAATTAATCACATACCATGAGAGATGCATGAAGAGAAAGAAGGGAGGAACTCCATTCCCCCTTATAGTGGGCTGATACACCTGCAGCACACTGGCCAAAGCACAGGAAATGTATGTCGAGCTTGAATTACTGAATCTAAAGCACAACTTCCCAGCCAGGCCTACCTTTGATTGTCGGGGTTTCCTCCCAAAGGCAAAAATTGATCCTATCCATGTCCCTGAGATCGAGGACATCTACATCGACCTGACACACGAAATAGATCTCAGGTGAAATGATCACTCTAGGATGGCTCTGGAAGAGATCAAACCCTATGGCATGGCCATCATTCCAAAAGGATTCCAAGAGCCTGATCAAGAAATTGATCAAGTTTACCTTGACACGGATGGGGACAATTGTTTGTTTGTAAAGATTGACAGAGCCAAGGTGCCAAAGACCATTCAGGAAAGGGTCAAGCACACATTGCAGCGCACTGAACATTGGTGCAAACAGAATGGTCTCACCTACCTCAGAGTAGATTTCACTACTTCTCCTTTAGGAAGAGCACCTCTAAGGCTGGCCCAAGTGTCGAAAGGAAAAGGGAAAGACAAGGAGGGAGAATCAAGCAAAGAAGAAGCTCCTCAAATCCCTCCTACTACTTCTGAGAAGCAAGTGATCGACCTGGTGTCTCCAAGTAAAGAAAAAGAGACCACCAAAGTTTCAACAGATACATCCACTCAGGATGTGGTCATAGCTACAACCACTGAGGAACCCACCATTCCTTCTTCCACCCCTTCTCCTCCCCCTGTCATTGAAGCATCTATTCCCATGGATGTTTCTTCTTCTCTCCCTTCCTCCCTTCCATCTCCCACCTCTTCCATCTTCTCCTCTCTTGCGGATCTATCGCCTAGTGTTCCCTCCATCCCATTATAGATCCCTTCCACCTCCATGTCATTTTCCTCCCCTGTAGTAACTCCAAGACCCACAAGCAGCAACACATTGGACTCCTTGTCGATGCCACCACCAAATGTCTCAACATTCTTCCTTGCAGCCTCTTCAGTTGCTTCCCCTTTCACTCTCATTTCTTCTTCCATTCCCTCTACTCCCTCTCCCATAAGTCCAAGTTGGATCTCTGACCATCTGGGTCAACTCAAGAGAAAGGTTCCCATAGCACCCATGGACTTCTTTGTCATTCTGAAGAAGGGACCAAAGAAGCAGAAAGTGATAACTCACTTTTCAAAGAGCACTTCGGTAGAGAGGGTCATGGAGATTGCATATCCTGATCCCACCAAAGAGAAGAAAGATTTGTCTCCTACAGACTTTACAGTGACCCAGGTCATGATGGGAACCTCATCTGAGAGCCTATAAGGAGAGGCCTTATCTGCAGTAGATGCCCTCTGCAAGAAACTTCAAGAAGAAAAAAGAGGAGAAGAGGATACTAAAGGAACAAAACAAACATCTTCTCCAAGCATTGCAAAGAATGGGCAACACACCTCCTATGACTACCACCGAGCCTACTGAAGTTCTCAATCAAGACAAGATAAATGAATACGCTAAGATTGGTGAACAAGGCATGGCAGTGTCCTCCTAGATGGAACGAATCCTCAGAGATAGTGAGGAAATAATCAAGAAATTCATAGGACTCTACTAGGGTATAGATCAGGAAAACAAGGAGCTGCATGCAGTAGCAGGATCCCTCTCTGAGGAGTTGGACAATGCCAAATTACAACATGAAACATTTCAGGCAATGGTCGACTACTCAGCTGACAACCTATTAAAGGTCGACGTCATTGATCACCCGCGGGCACATAACAAAGCTCTCATTGCACTAGATTACCGAGGTTTCTCAAATGGAGTATATCCTAGAAAAGATAGACAAAATAAAGGATGAAGCCCTGGATGCAAAATATCAAATGGAGCAGACGATCATGAAGATGTCTCCAGGGATGCTTAGTGAGACGTTCACCTTGAGGGAGGCAGACGATACAATCCATCTCTTCAAGGATATCGCAACACAAGGTTTGGTGCCAGAGGTCACTTTTGACCGAGAGTCTATCAATAACCTTCTAGCTTGCCACGATTTCATTGGATACTTGATTGAGGCATGCGAAGAGTACGCCGGGCTACCTAAAAAGCTCAAGACTAAAAAAGAAACTTGGGAAGTTATTGTCAACCATTTCAAGGGTCCTGATCATAATCAACTTTAGACGATGATCAGCAAGTTTATGGAGTACTGAGCTCAGTGTCACATTGCCTCTCCTGATCGGAAGCAAGACACTCCGTTCAAGCAAAGAGATGACGACGAATAGTTTCTCTTCTTGTGTACGCTTTGATCTTTTTGTAAAAATATTTAAAAAGTATGTTGGCATTTACGATGACATCATCCATGTTGCACCATGGGATGTTGTCATCCACCAACTTGCCCAAAGTCAACTTTTGACTTTTTATATATTTTGTAAATATCTTGTAAGATATTTTGTAAATAGTGGTTGGTTTCTTTTTTTCTTTTTTCTCCTTCTCCTTCTATAAATACTGGAATACTTGTTGTATTCCAGGTGGACATTTTTGTATGAAAAAAGAGGTGAAAAGAGAAAGACTTTGTGCCTTCTTGTAACAAAAGAGATATTAATATATATGTTAAGACTTTGTGCTCAATATATGTGTTATTTGCATCAGACCTTTCTTAAGTTAGATCTATGTTTCTATTTTGTTGGATTTATTCTTATTATCATCATATGTTCATCAGTATTGCTTTGTTTGTTTATGCAAGTAAGTTTGGCTCTGTTTACCACCAGCCCAAAGCGTAAACCTTCTAACCTTTCTGTTTTGGAATTCATTTCTTTTCTCCCTTCAGATCTACCTTCCTTCGTTCCTTCCCTCTTATATTTCTATTCGTAACTACCTCTACTGGGATGAGATCCCAAACCCCCTAAAGTTAGAATAGTGTAGATTTACACAGATTCCTGCTTGATAGAATAGTAATAAACCAGTTTTGCTTTGTTGTCTCAAAGAGGGGTTATGCCCTACACACTGTTGGCTTGTTTCCCCACGACCTTTCTAACCGATAGATTTTCAAACCAACAGATTTTAAGGCCTCCCCAGTGAAGTTCAGTCCAGCTACTACCATATCATTCATCAATGTTTTAATGGATTTCCCATAGGTGGTATATTTGTGAATGTCCTTGATAGTTTGAACTTCATCTTTGTTGAGAACTATGGGAAGTGGAAGAGTGGCCAATGGAGTTGGATCCAAGACTTCATCTTTTACCAATAATGATTTTATGAAGTTGGAAATAACTTGGTTATGCTCTTATAATTGCTCCATAGTTTGCTTGCCCTTCTCCATTCGTTCAATGACTCTGGTTACAGTCTCTCTGAGGTTATGAACCTCACTTTCAGGTGTAGACTCCCCAAGTGGAATTCTCGTAAGCTCCAAGTCAAAAACCAAAAGATATTTTTCCTCCTTATCCACTTTAGGATTAGCTATCTCCATGAACTATTAACCCTGTGAATCTGTTACTAGCATTGAGGTGGTCTTTGCTTTCTTTGCTGGAGGAGGAGGATTCGTGCCGAGTAGAGCTGCCAAAGCATCAAAATTGGGAACTATCACCTGAGAAGAAAGTTTCCTTTTCTTGTTATCGACAAAAGGTTGAACCCAAGAAAAAGAAGAAGAAGAAGGGGCAATAGGCCCAAGTGCAAGTGAACTCATTGCACTCAATGTCTGTACCATTGATGTCTCTAGAGGGGAAGTTGGCACAACTTCAGAAAGATATTTGGAAGAAGAATCCATCAAACTCAGAGACTCATTTATTTGCTCTTCATTTTCAACCCCAACAGTGACCATAGGAGTTTCTTCCTTTTCTTTCATCTCTTCACTATCATCTTCACTTAGAACAATAATATTTTTTGGCCCAATAGGGGCTTCTGGCTGCTCCAAGAGAAACTCTTCTTCAAATGGTTCTTGCTTGATGGCCTTACCTTTCTTTAGATATACCTTCATTGAAGAAGATGGAGTAGACTATTTAGGTACCTTTACCGGAGAGGAAGGAGAAGACTGCTCAGGTACCTCGATATCAAGCATGGGTTCTTCCTTCCTAAGAGAAGGGGCTTCCTATGAAGAAGATTTGGCTCTGTTCATCCTAAAGATTTGCATCTTCCTATTAAACTAGAGTTTGGTTCTTACAATGATAGGGTTAATTACTTCCTTCAAGTCATATTTCTCTTTCAAAAACCAATCAATGGTTTCTAAAGGGGTGTGTTTAATAGATATTTCATATTCAACAGACCGCAACTATTCATCATCATCTTCAAGCCCTTCAGGAACTTTATAGAGTTTGAAGTCTATGACTTGTTAAAGAGAGAATCTACCGAAATATCTTCTTCTTTCCTCAAAATTATCCGCACAGTTAGCCCAGTAATCTTCAGTGTTAGGACGATGATAGTAAACTATTTTGAGGTTCTCGACAATATAACCCTTGATGTCAAAACAAGTTCTAGATTGGAAGAAATGAATGGTGAGAGGAGCAATGGTCCTATCAATATTATGTGCATCCAAGGTTGTTTTACATGTATAATTTCCCAAGGAGATAGGGAAATGAATGTCTGAAATCTTCTTATCTCTGCAGATTCGATGAAGTTTATACTGCTGCCTACAAAGCTCAACCAGAGCCAATTTATCATTACAAAACATGGGTAGCTTTAGGGGAGCTCCCTCGAAACAAGCCAACCTAATATATGAGAACTTTCTAAATTATGTGAAGAAGCTTCCATATTTAGATATCAAAGTCTTGGCTTCTTCGGAAAATCTCCTGGCAGTGTCACCCTCCAAAAGCCTCACAATGTACATGGTGAATGCATCATTAACCCTCCTGAAATTATGGTTGCTGACTTTGAGGGTAAACTGAGGGCAGTATTCATATATGGGGGCATCTTTCTTATCAGCAACGAAAGTGAAGCCAAGCCATTCCTTGGAGGCTGTTAGGGTGTACATGAGGTAGGAGGTCTGTTGGATAGATTTTCTACATAGCTGAAAACCTAGGCAATCATGAGATAAATCTCCCTCATTTACCGGTGAGGCTCGCGCGTCAGATTTGTCAATAAAAATATTCTAGTATCTATATGGGGGTTTTACTTTAACCATGCAGCTCATGAACCATAGTTGTATAGTTTTGCGGCAAGTAAAAAGTTGTTTAAGAAAGGAAATATTTATAGAGAAAGAAAATAGTAAAACACAGGGAAGAAATGGGGAAGATGTGCATCCCAATCAATAGATAATAGAATTGATTGCATGCACATAGAAGAAACCAATAGATATCAACGAACATAATTATAAGCAAAGGCACTTCATATCTAGATCTAAAATAACACAAAGTCTATTAAAAGATCTAAGATAGAAAGCTAGAAACAAATTGCACCATGACACAAAGTTCTCCAAAAACCTGCTCCTTTATATTCCTTTGCTTCAAGTGGCTATCAGGGGTTTCAACACAAATTCTAGAACACAAGAATGCTGCTTACAAATTTTGATCATTAACATGAAGGTTCTTCCTCTACTTATAGAATGTAGAGGGGAAATTAAAAGTCGGAAGCTTTTAGTTGAACTGGCACATGTGGAAGTAGGAAAGGAAACAACTAGCAATCTCCCTCCTAGAATTCCTCTTTGCATGACATGCATGATTTACAACTGAAAATAGAACCTTATTTTTTGCACGTCTGTCACCTATCTCCAAGTAGTTGACTTCTTCAAGTAATGGCTTTTAAACCAATCACTTAAGTTGTGTAATTGAATTGATCACTCAATTATTTTGTCGGAGGAAATAAGAGAAAGAAAAAGAAAGAGGAAAGTTGCATTCTTGTCCTTTTTCATATTCTGCATACAGTTGATTCAAACTGGATATGGAAGCAGCTGGATCTGGAAGTGACTAGAAGCAGCTGGATATGGAAGCGGTTGGATCTTGAAACAAGCTGGATCTGGAAACAAGTTGGATCTAGAAACAAGCTAGATCTGGAAGCGAGTTGGATCTGGAAACTTGCTTGATTAGGAAGCGGTTGGATTAGTTCATCTCTTGAAGCTTTTACAGTTCTTCTCCTGTACATGCATCAGTGCAATGTCTACCGTAAATAACTCATCATTTTTATTTTTAATTGCATATGAGCAATTAAAAATTCTAGAAAGCACTCCGAGTGAATGCAAATTCAATGAAGGCTTCAACTGAAAGATTAGGAGAACATGCACAAGATCCTAGGAGAAATTTTCCACGCACTGACTTCTACACAGGTTGCGTCAGAAACAAGAGGATGAATTTTTGCTAGAAGCCTTTGCAATTATGAGATCTAGATCTAGATTTGTGCCTCCGATGTTAACAAATATGGAAGTAATGCATGATTCCGCTGAGCTTTCTAGTTCATCCCGCTTTGCCATGGCTGGAGCAATCTTTGTCTAAACAATTCTTTTTCTCTTTATTCGGTCGGAGTTCTTCACAACTGGTGCAGATCTAGATAATTCTTCAAATTCGAAGGATATGTTCAATGTATTGGACATTGATTTAAGCTCCCTTTCTCTTATAAAAGCACCTGTAATGAATTCAGACAAAGATGGCAACCGGAACATGAACAATGGATTTTAATCATAAAAATCTGCATAATTCAAGTCTGCTGCCCCCAAATTTGATGTTCTATTTGCATGCAAAGCAAGCATGAATTTTACCAACTTCACCTGAGCACCGGTATCACTTATGCAAACAATTATCTAGACACAAATCAACCTCCTTCAACCTGTGCGCCAATTCTGGAAGCTTTTAGCATTAATTTCACCTTCTTTTGAGCAAAAGTCCTCTCCAAATGGGGCGCACTTTTTGTCTGGGCTGCACTTCTCTACTTGTGAATTAATTAATTCATCCTTATGGCAGCCCTTGCTTATATAATCCTCATGATTCTATAATTAATTAATGTCTTTCCTATTCCTGGCAATTAATTAATTAATTAATAAGTTTTACTCTTCAAATGGGGCGCCTATTTTGTGCATGCTCATGGCTGCCATTAAATAAATTAAATTTATTTAATTTTAGACTTCTGCTTCTAATTAACCCAAGCCTCACAGTATGCTTTGACCTTAGCCACTGAAAATTGGAATTAATTTAATCATTTAATCCTTTAAAAAGTATTATTTCTCTCCCAAATGGGGCGCACTTTTTGACATAAAGGGGTTATATTAAATAACTATTATTTATTTAATTTTAGAACAGTCTATTTCCAACTTCCTTTTGTCCATTTACCTTTGTTGACTTTTCCACAAGCCTGGGTGCCAAAATTGGAAGAGAAATTAATTTAATTAATTAATTTAAGGCTGCCTTTCTTTCCCTAAAGGGGTCGCACTTTTTGGCATAAGATATTTCTATTTTAAAAAGTCAGATGACAATAGAATTATTTATCCTGCAAGGCAGGGAATAAAATCCATGATTCACTTAAGTGATTTTTCTTTTATTCCACAATGGGAATTTTTACCTTGCAAGGTAGGTAAGAAATTTTCGCCTGCCTGCCACCTCTAATTTTCCCATTGTGACTTAAGTGGCATTGCTTCCATTGGAAAAAGTACCCTGCAAGGCAGATACAAAATTCCCTCCTACTTGTTGCTTCCAAAAATCCCATGATCCACTCCAAACCCTCTTTTTCTAAAAATGTGGCCAACCCAAAAGAGGTTTTTTGGTGCACGACTTCGTCTTTTCTGAGAGAACCAGACCTCCGATGGCGACTTGCTTCTGGTATAACGTCCATAGATGATCTCCAGATACTCCAGGAAAAGAATCAGACCAAACTGACAAAGGAATTGATCTAGAGAAATTTCACAGAAAACGAAACAGGAAAACATGAAAAACACAAAAATGTTGCCAGAAGTCACAAATAAAGCCCAAGATTCATTCCTGGTTAAAACCCTACTGGTATATGGGATATTGGTATGTATGATCACAACAGGGTTAAACCGAAGCACAAATTGCCTCAAACGAGGCTTAAAATAATTAAATACAAATTTCCCGCAGGCAAATCCCGACGACAAAATATAACAATTTTAGGCATCTGGGTATTTGGCGAAAATGGCTAATATGGCTCCTTGGGAACATCTTAACACAATACAGGAACTTTCTGGCAATAAAAACACAAAACAACCCATTATTTTAAAAGTACGAAATTTTTTCGGATAGGGTAGTCTCAGATTTCAAGATGAAATCTGGGGACACCAAGGTCATATAGAATGTTCGAGTTCTATGAACATTCACCAGCGGTTCTATCAAATTTTCACTGATGATCTTGCTCCAATTCAAGAACTGTTTACATTCACAAATGATGTTGATGAAAGGACAGATCCAAAAGCAAAAATCATTTTTAGAAGGCATCCCTATGACTCTAACAAGCAGGGTGATGATGTCTAAAAGGTCCTCTTTAAAATCGACCCTGAATAAGGTTTTTGAAAGTCGGGATGCCCCTTTTTTAGGCTTTTTTAACCAACACTTGGCTACCCTAGCTTTATATTTCTCACTGTCATGATCAAACAGTTCATGTGCTTGAGTAAGGGTGATAACATTAGCTCCCTCTATCGTTGGGATGCGTAGGGCAGTACTAATGGCTTCAGAATCCAGTCGTGCCACTACCTTGCCATGCGCATTGAGAATTTCTTTGGATTCTAGGTTAAAACAAGCTCCGCATGCAAACACGGTATCAGCACATTGCACAGAAATAGGAAAACCTGTGGCAAATGCAATCCCGCTATCTTCGACCAACTGAGCAATGGGGGTAGGGCTATCGCATCCTAATCTATTCTAGAATTCATTAAGATCCAGATGCCAAGCTTCGTTGTCGCCAATTTTAGGTACAGAGGTCTCCAAGGAAGAGAGGTGCTCGTGCCCTTGATATTGTATTTTCATCGTGATAAAGGCAGGAGGGAAAAAAATTTCAATGGAGTCAAAACACGGTCTTGAAATAATCCCTGCAAGAGGAAATATGGAAGCACAGACGCGAGCAGGCAATGGCTTAATTTTGCATAAACGCGAGCAAAGAAAATAAGAAGGCAAGGTGAAAAATAAACGAATGGTCATCCCCTTTAAATAACCGAGAGGAAAGATAAAATCATAAATGCGTAATTAATAGCCCTCACACCGACTCAAAAAAGGCAAAGAGCAGAAAAAGTGGAAAAACTTGGCCCAGACGGTCCAAGGGACGTTGGGACGTGAGGGACACGTAAAACCGAAATACCCGATCCAAGTAGGGTGTGGAGAATGCGGGTCCAGAGAGCATAGGCAGTCCACGCGCAAACCTGAAAAAGCCGATGAGCAGAGTATTGCAGAGAAAGCAGCAAATCGGGGAACTAGGGGCCCAGCGTACTTGGGACATGAGGGACAAAAACATTCAATAAAGCCACACAACACTGGAAATGACCCCAAAGAGCGAATTTTTCTATCTTTCGAAACTTATTACTTTACTTAAACACTTCTAAAGGGCACCAACCCAAAATTTTCAATTTTTGTCTTTTTACAAAGAGGGGAATTTTTGGGGGTGATAACAAGTGTAGGGGCTGTGAAATAGAAGATGTGAGATGGATGAGCATATCAAATGTTATTAAACATGGAATACAAGTTAAACTCTTGGAATGTACATGAGCAGGAGTTCATGGTTCATTTCACTTAATACTCGGGTTATACTATGAAGAAGCATCCAAGTTCACAGGCAATCCGCATCAACCCAAAAAATGCTTAAAGAGTAGCAATAAGGTATTTTTGTGCAACCATGGTGTGCATGCAACCCTTTTTGGTTAGTGAATAAATACTTATGTTTTACACAATCTTTGGAAGTCTTGCACAAAGGTTGTGAAATCTTTGTACAACCACACAAAAGATTAGTGAAGGTCATGTGTAGAGTATTTATGTAATGTGTTTCAAGAGAAGTTTTATGTGCTCCATGCAAACAAAATTCTCATTATGCGCAAAGTGAACTCTTGTGTATAAGGATTTGGTCTTGCACAAGGAGGGTACTGTGTGCTACCTACATAGTCACTTGGGAAATCTTCTCGTGCATCACTCGAGGTTTTCATACACTCCTGGAGAGATGAATCTTCAACACACGACACATAGCATGTTGTTTTGTTTTAGATTCATTGTGACAAGTCACATACACAGAAGATTCATTGCAGTTTCAAACAATTTGTGGTTAAAACAAAAGAGAATGTGTAGTGCCACATCAGAATCGGTTATCTAACATCTAGAGGAAGGACCCATTCCAATTTCTAATGGTTTCTTGTTTGCATGCCTATATTAGGTGTGATAACCTTTGTTCAAAGGGTTGGACATTGGAGCAAAAGAGCTTAAGATTACTTGTAGGTTGGTTGTCAAGCAAGGAGAGCCAATTCAAAGCGCTAAGTGTGATTCATTTAAGAATTTTATAAATATGAGATTGTATATAGTGCTCCCATTTAGGAATTTTTATATCTTGTTGTTACAAAGATTGTAATAAGATTGGCATGTTTGTGTGTGTAACTGTAATTTCCACCATTGCATAATAATTGAAGTCTATTATTTTCATGATGCATGTGGGTTCTTTTTTTACAAATGCTTTGATCATGTGCATAGCTAGGTTGTGTGGTATAAGACAATGTTATATTTGACCTTCTAACTACAACTACATCACAACTTCGACCTTGTCTTTGGTTGATCTTGTTTCTCTCTTCATTGGTTTTCTATCTCCTCCCTTGTTTTCCTTCCAATCCTAAGAAGTTACAAGTGCCACACTCTATATGGAAATGGCTGCCACCTTTGTGTGCCCTTCCCTTGTTATTAAATTATCGGCTTTCCTTATTTTGTATTAATTTGCATGCCAATAGGATCCTAATTTGAATTCAAGAAGCCTATAAATACACGAGTACATTAGTGTACTTAGAACAATTATAACAATAATCATATATACATGGGACGTTATTTCCAAAAGCATCAACATGTCAAAAAAAGAATTCAAGCATTTATAGGCCATTTAGCATTTATTGTTTGGTGCATCCATTTAAAAAGATAAGAGTTGAAACATTTGCATTTTGTTGCCATAACCATATGATTGGTATTGTACGAAAATTATGTTTTTAACATTCCAAGAACATGTGGAGTCTTACTGAGGCAAAAAATAGTCATTTTATAATTTTTTGAGAGTTTTGAATTTATTGATGATAGTCTTGAGGGTATTGTATTAAGAAAAAGTGAGATTGAGAAAACAAAAAATAAAATAAAAAAGAGGAGGCAAAGTCAAGTAGAAAACATGATGTTGACGAGAGAAACAAAGCCACACAAAATAATAAAAGATCATAAACACAAGAAAACATATCAAAAAATATCATAAACACAATAAAAACATATCAAAAATTGAACATCATATAGAAATAAACTCCAACAAAAACCCAATATAAACCAATAAGCACATTAACACACTAACAACATGGCAATTCACTAATTGCATTACCGATACACTTCCTATATCACCCTATTTAGAGAAAGTCCCCTAATCTTTTTTTATTTTTCATATATATACACTCTCTTACAATTTAGACTACTTGGTGCCTTTCCATGGTTTTCAATAATGGTTCTCTAGTTGTAACACAAAACTTCTCCAATTTGGCAAATGTCTGTAATTTGTCCTCATCCAAATGATCGGGTATTCCAGTTTGTCATTTATGCATCCACATCACAGAATTTGTGATGATTGACTTTCAAAAAAAATCAACCCAAGCCCTAGTTGGGTCCCATGAGCATTGTCATTATGATTATTTATGAACCATGCATCCAAACCATCAATTTTATTTCAATTTTTATAATTGAAAAGCATATTTCTACCAATCATACATAATATAGAAAAATTCAAAACAAATAAAATTAAACTACTAAGAAAGTTTTGAAGTGTATATTTTTTGAAGTATTATCAAGAAGTTCCTAATTTCAACATCCTTTACCAAACCTGACGCTCCTGACCTTTATAAGATCAATTGAATTTCTTTCAATAATTTTTCCCCTCATCATCTTGTCAAGAAAATGTCCATTGAGCAACATAGTAACTCGGTTCAAGTCAGAAAGCACTCAAATGGAATTAAATGCAATTGACGGACTTGTTTATGCAATAGATGTCAATGCCAATTAGTTCCCTGTGTGTAAGAAAATGTGATATGCTCAGGGTTGTGCTATTGATGATAAGTCATTTTATCCACAGCATATGAAGTAGAATATTTGCACACCATTCAATCTCTGCACCACATAATATGAGGCAGATCAGCCTACCGTTTAAGATTTGGCCACACAATATGTATAATAATATGCGGCACAAGCAAGAACTCCAAAGACAAACCCACTCGAGTTTTGCTTATGCAGCTGAAAGCATCTTTAAGTTTGTTTGATTTGCAATGTCTTTTCAAAAGTGAATTTCGTGAGAGGTTGTGTGCAATTGACTTCTGTTACTTGTGTTATTTGATACACAAACGGGGTATTGTGCAGTTATTTTTGGTCAACTTGATCAACAAATAACATTTTGTTTTTATAAGAACTTCGTCATCGATATGATGATATGTATTTATAAGTAGATATGTACAAGTCTTTAGCTGAAGATTTTACTGTTAAAACCTCCCTCACAAACACATTTGCTGTGCAAGTAACAATAACAGCATTTGGACACCATAGTGACAAAATCTAAACCCAGAAAAATAAAAGACTTTGGCTTCAGACACTATAGCCTTATACGAAGGGATGAGTCTCAAAGTGAACAACGTACCCACTTTGAGCCTAGTTATCAAAAGCTTGAGTGTGCATGCTTTTGATTCAGACTTCCATCCCCCAAACCACCCTATCGCATTAAAAGAGGACCTCATATGAATACAATCATGTACAAGGATGTTAAGAACTCAAATCATTCTTATAAATCTGTTGCCGGATTTGCCCCACAGATAAGTCAGCAGTCAGTGTAAAGATCAGCACGTTGAAACGATTTATATTCAAGCCATTGCAGGAATCCTGCATCTTGTATCTCTATCCAAACAATCAAAGCCCTCAACTCGAACTGCGGGAATAGATCCAAATGTTGGTCTAACACAGGACTTGGGCTTTGAAAGAGGAGAGGGTGAAGTTGGTCCCCTCTGGTGAATGAACTGCATATCATGTACAAGTGGATTCTCTACACGACTTGGAGGAGAACCACAGAAATATGGCGGTGAGCATCCCAGGTTTGATGGGTCGCCACATCCACTCTGCAAACAAAACCAATTTTCAAACACCTTTTACAACAAGCTTGAAAGGGAAAACTAAAAGAGACACCCAAATTTCAAACATCTTCTACAACATGCCTAGAGAGCTGCTCCTAGAACAATATGAATGCATCAAATTGAATACCTTGCTAAGAACTATGTCCAAGATCTCTACTCCAGCATTTGTTTCACTATGCTCCTGGTTATGGCTGTGCACATAATGGATAGCAAAACATCAGAAAATGCACTAGTTGCATTTCAGTTGAAAAAAAGTCATGATCTACAAACAGTATGAAAAAATCAACTGAAAATCTTATAGATCATTTAGGACAGTTACAATAGGATAAATTCCATTGACTGCCCACTAGTACAATATCACCAATAGGCAGAAAAAACAAATTTGGGGCAGCCTCTCAAAATGAAAAATCTAGGGAAATTTCACCAACAGCAAAAAACAAATTGACAGTAAGCGCTTTAAGAAACTTATCAGCAGATGTTAAGAGAAAAGAAAGAGAGAATAAAGAAACACACATATTTCTAACCCATCTAAAGTCTTACTATATGGAAGGAAAGCATTTCACACTGATAGAAAGAGCTCAGTGTTCTGTATCTGAATGTTAACTGACCTGCGATGCCATCTCAAAGGTTTTGGAAATTCCGGAGTTGGATAGTTAACCAACCCAGCTCTTCGAGGCTTCGGGCATATGACCACTCCCTCAGATTTATCTCTTGCTAATGCAGCCCTCAGCCAGCCCATTTCCTTCATTTCTGCTGAGCTTGCAAAGTTAGTTTGAGCAGCACACTGCAACATGGCTCCTTGGTTCCTTGAAATATTTTTCAAATCTGGAGTGCAATGTCACAAATTAAGTTATTTGCAAAGGAATTTTGCAGAAATCATTTTCATGCAACTAAAATGATTACACATATATCTGAACGCTAAATAATGCATGAGTCCATATTGGCGTACAGAAATAAACAAATCGAACAACTGTAGCTAAGAAATTGAATATCCATAGTTAAAATTTAGACTGCCTGTTGACAAACAACCATACAAATTTCGCTTCGAGGTGTAAATTGGAAATGATCTGGATGGCAAAATAGAGACCACATCCGGGAACTATATGCTAAAAGAACTTGTCAGAAGTCTACTTCAATATGAAATACTAAACATGTTGAATTTACTTCTTCCATCAACTCTGAAAAATACTAAACATGTTGAATTTACTTGAATATGAAATAGAGGTCATATATTTGGTTCACTGATAGAGTTTTAAAATTTCAAGACCCAGATAACTTTTGCAGAATCGACACCGACCAGTAGATATATATAATGACAGATACCAGCAGGATGTCTACATTTCCAAGTCATATCAAGGAAACATATAGATCTAATTGATGGTTCGGTTTATAGAGCCAAAACGTCGAAGAAATTGCTGGAAGACAAAACTATTTTAATTTTGAAATAATGACTAATGTGAATGATGCCATGATTCCGTCGACAGAACAGTGGACTTACACACCAACCACAAGAAATTTGTTGCAGATAAAGACTGTGCCACGCAAATGACATGAAAAGATATCAAAACATTACAACTCTGCACAGAAAATCTTTGGGGCTGGGAGGTCGGCAAACTAAGAAAACAGATGGATATGACTAAAGACGCAAAACAAATGATAAAAATAGAAGCTTGATGAAAGTAAATCCAAAGGAAACAACTTTGACTTAGATTACCGATGCTATTCCCAAAGCGATGCAGAGTCCATATGCCCCAGCCCCTTATCAAGTCGCAATTGAAACCAAGAGGCATGATTGTCATTGGGATCCCGCTGACTGCTAGCCCAAACCCAATTTAAACAAAGTAGGTGGATGAAGGAATACAGGGCACATATGAGTCAAATATTTATACGGTTCTGTGGTGGATTGTGAAAAAGAATAACATTGACTCGACAAACTTTTCATGGGCCGAAAAAGTGATAATTTATGGCATGAAAAATGTTTTGCAGTGCAGAAAATCCAGACTATACTTACAGAAAACCAGAGCAGGAATTTTTATTTTATTTTAAATAGGAATCTTTGCCAATTGGGGAAAATGTCTAGAAGGCCTTCGTCAAAGGTGCATAATCGAAACGGACAGTCGCATGGGAGAAGTAAAAACAAAATCTTCACACTAGAACATTTTTTAGATCTAAAAATGCAAGACAAAACAAAGAGAATCGGCGCAAAGTAATATAGCAGGGCATGCAAACCGGACCAAAACTGACACCAAGAGTTGCAGAATGTTTAAGGTATGAAAAACTTCAATTTTTTTGTTTGAAAAGACACACATCTCAGAGATCAATATCCAGTAAAACCAAAGAACCCTTTTTTTTTCATTTTCAAAAAAACAATGATTAAACCTATGGATGATACCTTCGGAATCCCTGTACTGATTGTGCTTTTGGATATGGTAAGTCGGTGACCAGAGCCTGCGTAGATCTGTTATAAGTGCTGCGGAGCCCCTTTTATACTAGATCTCAAACACCCAAATCTTATTTTGGCATGCAGATCTGGGAAAAACTTATCAACAATAAGAACACAGATGCCTTATCAAAGCAGTGCCATAAGTTGGGTATCCAATCAAAGGCTCGTTTGAATTCCCCGCTTCCTCCTCCTGCTTGTTATTATGGGTGTTATGAAACAGGCTATACAGGAGGAGGGGAGGAATACTTACTCGAGCTGGAGGCCTTTTGTGAGTCTAAAAATAAGGCAAGGTAGAGACGGAGACCCACCCACCTCGAGTTTGACCCGATTAGCAACACGCAATCCGATGATGCTACATCCCAATCCAAAATTAATCCGGACAGAAGGAAGCGGAATACACAATTAATATATGTCCCGTGGAAACGGTATACACAATTAATATATGTGACATGCACAAGATGCCCCTGGCCCCCTAACCTTTTTCACGTTGGCTCTTGGCATTAATGACGACGACAGAAGGAAGCATTGTTAGACGAGAGTCGAGACCTGCTCACTAAGATGCCCTTTGCTTGCTTGCTTGCTTATGTATTTGGATGGATTGTCTTCGTCCAACACACGAGGAGAGTAGATTTTAGGGGATGTTGTGAACCAAGCAAACGGAATCAAACATGGCCTCCTCCATTTCTAAGCAAGATATTTGTTGTGGGGGTTTCTCCTCTCACCTATGGATAACAGGGTTTCTTATACTACATAGGAGGGTTTGTTAGGAACCTAGTCTTATAGATAGGTCTTATGCGATATTGAAAGTTTGATCTTATTGTCTTTTAAAGAAGGTATCTTTTTATGTGCTATAGAATGAATTAAATAAGGTTAACTTCGGGTATTATCAAAAGGGTTATAATCTAAGTGGTATAGATGATGGTAAGTCAAATTGTCACGTTCTCAGTTACGATACGAATGTCTAAAAAAACTACATTAAAAAGGATGGGACAGGATTCGAGTCATTGACAATTTTAGCATAATGGATGCCCTTCAATAGGCTAGCACTAAGTCAGAGAATGTCAATTAGTCATGCTCACCCCCGATATGTGTGAGTGAGAGTCAATGATTAGATGAGAAATATAATGCAGGAGAATGGTGATTGTCATAGATGCATTTTTCATCGCTTTTGTTATGTTTTCTTAATAGCTTGAAGCTCCTCAACAAGGCGGTGAATAATCATAACATTCAAATGAGCCACTAAATTTATGAGCTCTAAAATGGTATGAAAGAAATTTAGGATGCAGTGTGTCATTGTGATGGACATTTTTTGTACTTTTTTAGTTTAATGGCTCGTGCTTCCATAGCATGTAGAGCATTGGTAATTCTACAACTTCGTCATAGAAGAAATGTGTTAGGTGACAAGTTGTGCTTAGTTATTGATACGCATTTTGCAAACTAAACAATGTGAAACAATTGTATGTTAATTGTTTATACTAGTAAAGGCGACAACAAGTTTCGATGTATGTGCATCTCTATCAAATAAACACATTATAGGCTAGATTTCTAAGTGAGCTCGTCAAAATTTAATTAGTCTTTCTTAATGTCTATGATGTGATCTTGGTTATTGGGTTTTGCTTCTAATCTTGGTTATCGAGTTTTACTTCTAATATTGGGTATTAGGTTTTGTGTAATCAACCTATTATAAAGGGTTAGTATCTTAGTAGTATAAATTTTATCTTTTTGTCAAAGGCTTTGTTTTAAACCAGGTTGAGGGTTATTTCGTCTGACATACACCATTGAAACTGAGGGCACAGATTCCTCAAACAATATAGGTCATTAGTCAAAACAATCTCGATCGTTCGTTGATCCCCAGCAGCAATGTATAGGTGACAAAGAATTTGGCTTGCCTCATGTTGGTTATCGTATTTTTCTCAATTGTCGTATTTCTCTATGTTAGCTCTCTATGGCAACACTTTTTCCCATATTTCCTCTTAAAATTCATTTTTTCAGTTGTGTAAAGGTCAGTTATCTATGCCCTAAAATTAATGGACACATTAACGATATTTCTTGAGTGGCTCCTCCATATGGCTAAAAAGAGATGCAGTACAACATTATTCTTAAGCTCAATAGTATTTTTTATTAAGTTGACTCGTGTTTCATATATGTACACCGACCTCAAGGATATTTCAATGAATGGACCCACTATAGTGTATTACTATTGATGTTGACGTACGCACCATGGACCCACTATAATGTATTGTTGTTGATGTTGACCTACACACCCAAAAGCCTTTGAAGAAAATAAAAATAAAGTTTACTTACTTTGGGTATTGTTATTCAATTAATAAAATGATGATTTATGATGTCTTAAGCTTACTCAATAACGTATTTCATGCGAAGCAAACATGTTCTTCTCCAACGTACCATGGTGGAAAAGGTAATTCTAATTATTCATTGTAACTAACAATTGCTGTTGGGCGATGCACTAGAGACACTAATAGGGAGGCATTGAAGAAGTTAAAGTTGAAGGATTAAAGGCGAAACATTGGATGAGGGAAGAGCCGTGATGAAGAAGGGGATTAAGGAAGGATAATTTTCGGGTTGGGAATCTATTGGAGGGAACATAGGAGATCCTCTTTTTTCTAACAAGTCATGTACAGACCACATCTAGCTTTTTCTTAACATCACCACATCATCTATTTAATGTAATGTGTGTTGAACATTAAATTTTTCTTAATAGCCACCAACTTGAAAGTCCCTACTTTACATTGGATTTACAACTCTTAGGGATTATGATAATCACATTAGTGTATGTTTTAATAATGTAAGTATCGAAGGTAAACAAAAAAGTTGTGAACACAAGTGAAAACATGGTATATACTCCATGCAAGAGCACAATTTAAGGGCCTGGACATCCACATATCCAACAGCAACACTAATTGATTTTTTTGATGTCATATCATCTCTTAACAAAGAGCATAAATTGGATGTCGAGGATGAGCTTACGGGCAAGATGGGCAGGGAAGAAGCATGTCAGACTCAAACATATGTAAACTTCCTATCTACATGTGGTGGTGAAGGAGACTCTGTAAGAAATCTAAGACCAGGGGAATGTGGATGTCAAGATGAATGTCATGAGGTTTTCCCCCTCAAGAACGGGTCTTTGGGTTCCCTCAGTAGCCTATGAAGAACTTAGATTTGGGATCAAGTTAGACATTTCTAAATTGTGTTACCTCATGTCTTAGGCTTATGAATTGTTGTAAATACTTGGAGGCCAAGGAGAGTTTAGATGTCAAGGTCAATGGCTTAGGGTTTTCCCCCTCAAGTACGGGTCATCATAGTCCCTCGATAGCCTACTTTAAACACAAAAATATGCATTTATTATCATTACGTCATGCCTATAGTATGTTTTTATATGCATGATTTCCAAGTGTGAAGATTAGACACTGGTGACACCTTTCCTTAGTCACCTTTACTGGTTTCAACTGACTTTTACTATGACTTTACCTTTTACTGCTTACATGTATATCTTTTGGTTGTGTCATAGGGATCCATATCCCCATTTTTTGTGTTATTTTTGTTTCTTGGATTTGGGACAATACCGCCCAGTTAGGACACTATCTCCTGGGCACTAGTATTCCTTTTGGATGTTTTTTTCGATCTTACTTTATTTTCCAACTTGTCATTTTCTTCTTTACTTTGGGTTTTTTTTTGTTTTTATCTCTTGACCTATGTTGGCTTTTGGTGTCACTAAGTGTCAAAATTCAAACAAGGAAGTCATATATATATATAGTGCATAGCCTACTGACTATTATTAGGGGTTAGCTTATCACTCTATATCTACCATCTACAAGAGCAACACTCAAGGACTGCATTTTGGGTTTTATTATTCATTGCATAAGAGGGACTATTTCTGAATTCCATCTCACACATTCATCTTGGGGTAAAATTAGTTATAGCCCACTATCTTGGTGTAATTGGCACAAGAGCAACCTAACTTCAAGGAACATAATTCAAATCACACACACACACACACACCACAACTACATAGAGTTTGAAATGTAGTGCAACGCTTGGTGACAACCACATTGGGGTGACCGTCGAGGTCAATACCACTCAAACATATACATTATTTATTTCATCTAATGTTTGTTTGAGCCTTATGCATGTAGCTAGGGTTTGTTTTGTAGGTTCATGTGTGACATAAAAAACCCTACAATGAAGTGGATGCGAGTAACAGTGAAAGGAAGGAACTGTAGACACCCTAAAATCACACATGTATTCCCAATATTATCCTAGTACATCCTGTTATTCATCCCCTTATGATTGATTGATTAAATTGATTAATCATGCACATTTCACCTTGTTAGGATTAATTAAATTAATCTCTAATGCACCTTCGCTAGCTTAACTACCATTTATTAAATGAATGATTAGTTAGTTATCTTGCACACTATAGCTAATTAAATTAGCTACCTAATTAGGAAAATATTCATATTTTCCTAGTCAACTGCCATTTAGGTTCCATTTGGATCCCACTTGGACTCCACTTCACTAGTCCAGTTAACTGCACTTCTAGAATCCCAGAAAGGTGACGGAAATGAAATTACACGCAAAACCACCTTTCTAGATGCAACTTCTACTAACTGAATTTATTTATTGCCCCTCGTGGGAATAAATTCACCCAAATTATTCAACCTCCCTCAAGTGTTATTTTTTAGCATGTGCATGCAACCACATGTAACCACTTCCAACCACTACTCAACCTTTATAAAATAGCATGCATATCCCTTTAAAAATCCTCTTGGATACCTCTTGGATTGAAGCAACAAAACACTACTATTTTACCTCCAATATCTACATTTTGGAAGCTTTCCTAATGTCATATCTTTATTCCTAGCATTTTCAAATCCCCATTTGGAGGTCACTTTCAAGAGCACCCACAATCCTTCATTTACAAGGTCCCAAATGCTCAAAAGCTTCTTACAACCTTATCATTGAGGTTTGCAAGGAAGAACCGACTCGAAGGTTTACTTATGTATTTTTCTTGTCTTTCATTTTTGTTAGATTTTCTGTGCTCACATTCTGGCACGCCCAGTGGGACTTACCCACATTTCATTCATTTTTGTTTCATCTTGTAATGCAGGTTTTTAATTTTTACTAACCCTTGTGTATCTAATTTTGTTTGATTAATTTTTTTGTTGGGTGTTTTTTTGTTGTTCGATGTTTTGATGTGCTCTTGCATGTGTTTTGTAGCATGTTAGGAGCATCCAAAAATGGGAATCAAAGACTTGAAAATAATTTAAAAAAATGTTTCTTTGTTTTTTTAGTAATATGATAAAATATAGAAATACAAAACGAACCATATTTATAAAAAAACATTCTCACAAATTAGGTGTTTCATCATTAAATATATTGATTGTTTTAGTTATAGATACATTTGTTTAATAACTGCTAAATTGAGCTCCTCCCACAACTCAACCTATCATAACTCCTACTCTGCACACCCTATGTTTTCCTTTTCTAATTAATGAAAGACACAAGATAGACTTTCTCTGAGGGGTGTAAATTGATGTTCAACTTTGTGCAAAGTAGTTTCTAAGATAAAGGATATGATGGATTTATAATTGATGTTGTTCAAGGATTCACCAAGGTCAAGAGCTTTTCCCTTTGCACCATGGTTAGGTGGTAGGCCTCCGACCACTATGTCTCTATTGTCAATGAGGTCTTATATGTAGTTGTGAATTTGCTTTAATTTTTCTGTTTGATGACCATCAATGTGATGAAAATCACAATATGTGTTAGGTCTATATGAATCTGGCTTAGGTTCTCCTTCAGGGAAGGGTTGTGTAATAAGGTAAGTGAACATATTGGCACTTGTTAGTTGTTGTAAGACGCTTGAAAGAGATTCCCCTATAGACATTTTTTTTTCATTTGATAGGCAGTCATGCATGAGATTTCCTTGTTCTTTGAAAGGGCATAAAAATGACTACAAATACAAATTGTTTCAATTCCATTCTAACAAGTATCGATATTTCTCCCAGTTGACCTGATTTGGGAGCCAATCAAGCCAAACACCTTTTCTATTTGACCAAGTTTACAACCTTAAAATTATAAAGTAGGGGCAGTGAGACGTCATTACCTTTCTCAAACCATTTTATGAGGGTTTGGTTATGCCTAGTAGACAAGTTTCAATTGGTTCATTTTCATTTGCATCGGTGGAACCTATTTTGAGGAAGTGCCACGGCGAAGAGTAAAATTGAACTCTCTCCCAACATTGTTTCTCTAGCGACAAGACACTCAAATTCGTAGAGTTTTAGCGATAAGATTCTCAAATCCGTAGAGTATTTACAATGGTTTGAGAGTTGATCACTTCCAGCATTCCTTCAATCTCCAAGTTTTAAAGTCTCGTATATCTCCTTACCACTTATTCTATCTAATGAATCCTCTTATGATAATATAATCACCCCGCATGGATCGAAATAGTGCTCTGTGGTTCATCACACTATGATTATTACTATCAACATACTCTGGCTATAACTCCTCAAGTCCCTCTTCAGGTATGTTCTTCTTATATCCTTTATACTATTGAATTTCATCCAAATTACTAAAGAGGGGGAAAATGTAGACACAAAACATGCACTTATTACCATTACATCACGGCTCTAGTATGTTATTATATGCATGATTTCCAAGTGTGAAGATTAGACATTGGCGACACATTTTCTTAGTCCTCTTTACTGATTTCGACTGACTTTGATTGTGCCTTTTCCTTTTACTACTTACATGTATGTCTTTTGGTCATGTCATAGGTATCCATATCCTTGTTCTTGGTTTTTTTCTATTGCTAGCTTTGGGACAATACCGTCCAGTTAAGACAGTACTGTTCGGGTGGTAGTGTCCCTTTTGGACGTTTTTGTCCATCTTACTTTATTTTCCAACTTGTCGGTTTCTTCTTGACTTTGGGTTTTTTCTTTTCTTTATCTCATGATGTAGGTTGGCTTTTGGTCTCATTAAGTTCCAAAATTCAAACAAGGAATTCATATATACATAGCCTACTAACTATTATTAGGGGTTGGGCTATCGCTCTCTATTGGGCTATCACTCTCTATCTACCATCTACACGAGAAACACTCAAGGACTAGATTTTGGGCTACATTATTCATTGCATAGGAGGGGATATTTCTGAATTCCATCTCACACATTCATCTTGGGGGGAAAGTAGTTATAGCCTACTTCTTAGTGTGATTGGTACAAGAGCAACATAACTTCAAGGGAAACAATTCAAATCACACACACACACACACATCCAAAACTACATAACATTTGAAATGTAGTATAGTGCTTGGTGACAACCACATTGGGGTGACCGCGGAGATCAATCTGACTCAAGCATATGCATTATTTATTCCATATAATGTTTGTTTGAACCTTGTGCATGTAGCTAGGATTTGTTTTGCAGGTTTAGGTGTGGCACAAAAACCGTACAGTGAAGTGGATGCTACAAAAAATGAAAGGAAGGAACCAAGCTCAAACCTTGAAAATACCAAAAGGAAAGCTACTACTAGGACACTAGTGCCTAGATCAGACACTAGCACCCAAGGTACTCCTGTCCTTCTGTGGGCGCTCCTATCTGAAGAAGTTATAGACTCCAGTTTCTCCGACAAAGCCTGCACAGTCTAGATCCATCCTTCTCAATTTGTTTCCCAGCTCATAATCAGTCCAGATTCTCCTGATATAAGCTAAATCATTCTTGTTCTCCTATCTTGTATACTTGTTTTTATTTTGCATGCTAGATCTTGTTTGTATCTACTATATTCATTTGATCTCAGTCATCTGATATAAGATGTAAAATTTTATTATTAAATCACCTATAAAGAGCTTGAATTCATGATCGAATGAGACATTTCAAAATGTGTTGCCTCATTTGTCAGGCATGTGCATTATGCAAACAATTACCTTTCCCATGGGAATGTTGGCAAGATCATTCATAACATCACGTGAGTTTATTTGAGGTCCTCTAATTGTCTTGTGATATAGTATCTTTGCTTCATATTGTTATGTTACATGATTCCCTCCAACCCTTTTCATACCCACACCATCCTTGTCCTAACTGGGTTGATTATTGTTTTTCTAAACTAGACCAATGTAAGGAAATTCTAACAAGGTACAAATATCAAATGACTCTAGATTCTTTGGTCATTTATGTATGGCCATATCAAAGCCCTCCATGTGGATTTGGTTCTTTTGGGACTCACAAATTCTTTTTATAGTCATATGCTCTGACCATCTATCATAACAATATGCTTACATCTAATATTTTTAAGGAAAAAAATTCATGAGGTGGTGATACTTATCACTTTGCTAATTTGTGTCATTTTAATCCATCTCTTATATATTCATTGGCTACTAGATGCCCAACTTAAGGCATAGATAAATGCACCTCTCTGCAGATTTATCAAAATTTGAAATTTAAACTATTTGTGGCATGTGAAAGGTGTAGGAGAGTATGTAAAAGCATGTGCATGGACAAAACAACATTAAAAATGGGAAATGAATTTCTTATTTAAATGTCCACAAATAATACGTGACATTGTCTTCCACCGAACTAGGCAATCATTATTGAGGATCTCTCATGAACGATTCAAAGAGCTTATCATTTGGGATAAGTTGTTCCATGGAAGGGTCCCATGTTCCTCTTCCCACCTTAGAATGCACCTTTTATTATATTTCCTAAATCTGTGCTCATTTGGCTATGTTGATGCCACGTGGAGATGTTTACACTTCATTTTATGCCTTTACGTTTTGTTCTTCGAGCTTCCACTATATAGCCATATATTCTCCCATCATCCCCATATGGACCCTTTACATGTTAGATTGGGGATTTTGAGTGCAACAAGATTTTACAAACCTTTTAACAATTGTAAGATTTTTTTAGAATATTCCTATGAGAACACATAAGCAAGGCTAGTACAACTCCAATGCAATGTCTAAATCATCACAAAAATAAGCAAAGACTATGGCATGATGCAAAGGCAGGGAGTCATAGCTAAAGTAGAGGAAACATCAAATTTCATGTGATTTTCCTCATAGTGGACTTGGGGCTCCCCCCTTTTGGTGTAGATCATCATGTTTTCATACGAAGGTGTTTGGGCTTTGCATGCAACATAAACAAGAGCCCATAATTGTTAAACGCTGATTGGCCCTCTGGATAAGCATCATCACTGCCATGATGTCATTGTTTCTCTAGTAATTTTTAGTGCTATTAGAGGTTTGTTAACTTGAATAGGCTTCCTCCATTTGTTTTGATGGCCTCCACTACTTTTACAAAAGAAGCAAAGACAATAACATGTTGCAATGGTAGGGAGCCAACACTTGAGTAAAGGAAACATCAAACGTGGTTTGGTTTGCTATGTTATCAACTTTAGGCTTGTGCCTTTTGGCACGGGGGTTGTGTTTTCCCCTAAGCAGGCACTCATCCTCTTCATTGTTCACTTTTAGATGACTAAGATATTGCATCATTTCCATTGGCTCCCTCATTTGTTGCACCTCACCCATCTAAGTGACATGCATGTGTAGAAACATGAAAGCAACAAAAGCAATCCATGTGATATAGAACAAACTAATATAATAGTGTTGTGAACATGCAATGTTGAGGAGGCGGTGTCAAACACACATCCACAAGAAAAACTTTAGGGGCGGATACCTATTGGTGCCTGTGCAAGTGTGGACACTGGTCTTAAATGACGATATTTAAAGAGGGTGCAAAACCACATGGCATGCCTTGTTTTGTTGTTACCAAATTCAACTGCTGCAATGGCTTGACATGGAATGCCAAGTCCCCTGCACACATTCATTTCTTTAAAATATCCCCCGACATGCACAACCAAATTCCCCTAAAATTATCTCGTGCTCTAACAACCCACATCACCTCTTTTTCGTTTAACTCCCTCAAGATTCAATCCTTTACAAAGGAGGGAATGTTGAAAAAAAACTTTGTGTGGCTTAACCCCAACTTCAACCTGCGATTACATCAATCTACAACCTTCTCCATTCTTAATTGACATATGAATAGGCTCTTTTGGCCTCCACAATAGATTTTCCTTGCAATTGTTGGGTTCTTTGACTATCCACAAAACACAAGGGTTCATATTGCAACAAACAACTAATGACATTGCGAGTATTGATTGATAGAGCCTTCGTTTTTAGACACATCTCTAAAATTCCTTGTGTCAACAATTTGTGCATGACACCCTGTTTCTCCTTCTAACAATTGACATATATGACATGTGACATATATGTGTCTACTCGGAAAAACAAATAGTTTCGCATACGTTCCCCAACATTTTTTGACTCGAATATTTCAATCCTTCAAGTTTAAGTTTTTCAATAGATCCCCTTCAATATCTTTACTAATATTTATATGTTATATGGTAACCTTTAAAATAACTTGTATTATATGTTGTATGGTGTTGAATGATAAACTTTAAAATAATTTGTATTATATGTTGTCTGGTAACCTTTAAAATAACTCGTTTGTTTTTTGTTTTACTGAATTGATCAATATAAATTTTTGTGAGGTACCCACATACAGACCTAATCTTCAAATGCATATGACTCTACATATGTTGGTGTTCAATTTTAGCAGGGCGTCATTTTATGTGATTCCAACTTGCCATCCGAAAAGAGTTCGTAAAATTTTCTACAACAATCAACGCTAAAAATAATTTATTTGTTGTACGACCTAATGTGGCCTTTTGTTAACAATAAATAATACAATTAAGCACATATTACTATTAAAAAACAAAGGATTCGGTATCTAATTTGTCAAAAAAAGATGGTACCTTCCTTCCAAGTTACGCTAAAAATAGAATTGGTAGTTTGTATCAAAATGAAAATGGAATGATGTGAATGGAAAATGACACATTTTCCCATGTGGATGTGGGGCCCAACTCTGACATCCACCTAAGAAACTAGTTGGAATGTATTCAAGTTGGGAAGCAATTTTATTCAACAACACATTGCAAAATTGAAGCGGCATTGGGATTTGTTTCCAAAAATATCAACTTGGATTTGTTTTTATGTTTTTAATTGCATGACATTTATTTTTAAAATATATTCGGGAAACGGAAAGATTTGCTTGCCAATTTCCAAGGATCGGTACACTTACTGCCCGGACATTTTTAATCCCCTTAAATTAAAAATATTCAAGTATAAGAAATGACTTCAAGTCGGGTTGGAAATTGACACGGTTAGGATCCACAAAAATTCTAACATCGTAGATGGTTACAATCTAAAAAATTAGTTAAATGTTCGTCTATTAAATATGTAAACATAAGTATTATATTGATTTAATAAATATTTTACATATATTTATATAATATAGGTGTGCTAGTTATATATCACTAATAATACCTAATTAATAAAGAGACTATTAATACAACAAATATAAAGAGAAGGGACGAAAGGAGTGTACTTGCGTATATGTACTAGCAATTTTACATTAATTGTAAGATATTCATGTTAATGCAAAGTTTTGTAAATTCATTTTTGATGTGATAATTAGGGGTGTAATGTATTTGTTAACAATATTTTGAAGGAGTATTAAATGTAAATCTAATTTAGAAATTTACAATTATGTGATAGTTGGTTAGTCCATAATTTTATTTTATATCTTATGATGGTAACAACTGAAGATTGATATATTGAAAATACATTCAAGAGGAAAATTTGTACAACAAAATAAATTATAATTATATTATTTTTAATATGTTTTAAAATGAAGAGGCCACCAAATTCAAGGCAATTATAACAACAATTATATCATTAATTAGTTTATGTGGACAACTTATAAAATCACAGGGTTTCTTCTACGTATACATTAAGGTCCAAAATGCCTACTAAAATCATAGGTGAGTGTTTGGGTCAAAAATATGAAGCATGCATCCTAAAATTAGGAGCAACAAAAAGGTAAAAGTCTTTCATAAGTCCATATGAAAAAATTGAGGCTCTAAATAGGAGTGTCAACGTAAGTCATTTTGTTTGGAGTTCCTCAATAGAGTTATACTATTATCAAATTATATTTTATGAAGGTTTGTTAGGTCATAACAATAGCTTCAATTTACTTATAGTATGTGTTGAACAATATAGAGCAAGATTTGGGAACAACATAATTCCAAAAAATGTTGCAAAATAAAATTCAACTTTATAAACTTATTCAAAATTTATAACCAATAGATTCATCTTCTTTCAATGCAAGGTGGACTAATCAAACAAATTTAGGGGCACAATCATTTTCATGAGAAAAGAAAAGGTTATAAAAGTAGATAGATTAGTTTATAATTGTCATTTATATTTAAGTTATTATTCAATTGATTTTAATTTTGTGTCTTTATATTTTTAATTATTTCTCTATATTTTAGTTATTTTATTTTCCTAGTTATGCAGAGTTTTATGGCTATGCCATCAACCCATGGTAGCTCATGATTAATTTTGAGAAAATTTCCATACCATAATTTGAAATAGATAAATGAGTATCCATAAAGTCATTCTTAGATATAAAAATATATAAATGATTATTTTAAAAAATTGTGATCACATTTAATGAACATGAGTAAAATTGTTAACAATGTTCTTTTCCAACTAACAATCTAGGCGCACTTGCCTTCACATGTGCTTCAAATGCACTTCATTTAATTAATGCACCCTTCACGTCTTCAACAATATATGGTAGAAGAACGTTGAGGATGTCATTTCCTCACCCTTTTTTGTGGCCTCACATGTAGAGTTCACCTTAGTCGTGAATAAGGCTATTGCCTCCTTCAAATCTTATTCGATCTCTATAGCTTTTAGTAGGAGAAACCCAAAGGTTTCATCGTAAGACATATCTTTGGCCCTAATTTGGTTGGTGATCACTCTGATTTCATCTCTTTTCCTCTCACACAGCCTTGTCCTCAATTTCTATTACTTACTTTTCTAGGGCCTTGTTTTGTTGGACCTCTGCCTTTACTATTTCCTTTATTTGCTCATCTGAAGCTTGAACTACCTTGAGTTCTCTTGGTATTGTGGCCACCTTACTTTTTAGTTCTACTAGGGTCTCCTCACACACAGTCAATTAGTCCTCGACATATTTCTGCAAGATCTCAACCAAGTCTTCCTGATCCTTGTGCTCTGCGCTTGTCCATACTTCTTCAAGCAATAACTAGAGTTGTGTCATGACATCCTACCCGACTAGCACCTTACTAAAGGTGAAGCCAACTTCCCCATGATCTCTATACACATGGATAATGTGCATGATTTGATTTCCTTTTCCTTCTTAATAGTGTCTTTTTCTAATTTGTCAACCAAATAAAGATTACACACATTCTTTTATAACTCATAATGATGATTGATATCATGTTGGGACACCTTGACTATCAACTTCATAAAGGTATGAGCTGAGTATACAAATAGATGAAAACCTTATCACATATTATCCTGATGGAGTCACTTTCTTCCAACACTTTGTCAAATATTTCAAAATGGGGCTTGTCCACTAGTCCTTCAATCTAGAAAGACACATATTTACACGTCCACTATGAAGCTCTAGATTGGTGCATGTGATTCCACATGAACAATTCGTTCACGTATTTTCCTTTTTGATGCATGATGAATACCATTTCTGGGAGGGATTCCTATCTATAATCTTTGATGGTGACTCAAAGGAAATGTACTTCCCCTTACACTGCTCTGCTTCTATCATCCTAGATTATTCTTCTAGATTGATAGGCTAGTGTTCTTGCTCTTCTGCCTCTAAACTTCTCTCTTTGATCAACTTCTCTTCTTTTTCTTTCTCATCTTGCTCTTCCTTGAGTGGTCTTTATGTGTGTGTTCCTCTCTCGTGTATCTTTCTTCTGCATGTCTGTCGTCGTCCTTTATAGTTTCCTCCTTAAAATGAGATTGTTCCCAAATTTTCTCCCGCTGAGGGATTTTTACCCCTTGGTTTGCAACATCCTTCATGACCTCCTTCATATTTTGGTGTTTGTGTTACACACCTCCCTCATGCACTTCGTGCCCATATTCAGACTTGTCCTTGATGGAAATATTGTCATTGATGTCAATTTTTTATTTATAAGTATCTTATATGTTATAAATATTGTCATTGATGCTTACATATGTGAGCCTCTTATGACAAAGATGATTTTGGTTGAATTCTGCATGCCGCATGACAAAGAAAACTATTATATGGTGTTTCACGGGATTTTGTAATGTTATGCGGGTTTTGTAATGTTTTGTGGGTGTTTGTGGTATTTTATGGGTTTGATAGAGTTTTGCGGGCATCTGTGTGTATTGAAATTTGTTATAGTGCCTCGTGTGTTTTGTGGATTTGCAATAATACCACTCAAAAAAGGATATATGCCATGTAACAAAGAAAAAGCCGCAAAAGTGAGGAAGTGGTGTGATACAAAGGAGGATAGCCGCATAATGAAGAGAAAAATCCAGAATGTCTAGAATTGTCTGCGATGGTCATGAAATGCATGGGACCAAGTGAAAATAGGGGAAGTCCGCAAGAGTCTTGAAAAAATTCAAATATTAAAATTTTAAAGTCTACTAAAGCCGACTCATGTTGAATATTCAAAAGGATACCGACTCATTGAAAAGTCATATTTTTTCATGAAACGTACATGGTATATAAATGGATTCAATTACAAAGTTCTTATGTGCTCAAGGGATTATGATGTTGATTTGAAAAAGAAAGAGAGCAGCAAGAGAGGAGTGATTAATGAAGATATATCAAGAGGTTATGTGAAGTGTCTCATATACTCGGGGATTGGTGTCTCCAGTGAGTTAGTGCTCACGAATCAAGATGAGTTGGTGATTAACCTTGGGGATTAGTGTCTTCAGTGAGTTGTTTCTCAAAAATCAAGCTAAGTTGGTGATCGACATTGAGGATTGGTGTCTTTAGTAGGTTGGTGCCTAAAAAAATTTGTAAAATAATTAATTTTGTGGTTGGATTTGGACAGTAGCTCTAAGCAGTCTTTTCTCTGTTGTTTTTCTCCCGAAAGGGTTTCCACATAAATATTGGGTTGTGTAACTGTTATACCTTTTGTAATTGTTGATGTTGTGAATGTTAAATTTTAATTTGTAAAAATATGATAATACTGATTCACCCTAGTATAAGTGTGTTTTCTATAATTGGTATTAGAGTGGGTTTCTTCTGAACAGTCTAACCACTGTAAGGTATATCTCAAATACACATATGGTGAGTCATGAAGGTTTTTCCTCAAACATGGCTCCATTATTTCATGGAACTAATTATTCCTTTTAGAGTATAAGGATGTGCACCTATCTAATGACTCTTGGTTTTGATATATGGAAATCTATTATTAATGGTTATAATGTTCTAGCAAATCCTCCAACAGATCAAGCTGGAAAGAAAACAAGTGAGAGTAATGCGAAGGCTATAAATGGAATCTTGAGAGGATTTTATGAGGCAAAATGTGTCAAAGTAATGCATTGTAGTTCAATGAAGGAAAATTGGGATAAGCTCAAGAAATTTTTTGAAGGAGATGAAAAAGTGAAGAAATCAAAACTCTAAACACATAAATGTTAATTTGAGAATTTAAAGATGAAGGAGGATGAAAAAATTGCAACCTACCTTTTCACGTGGATTGTTCTGTCAATACTATTAAAGGAATTGGTGAAGAAATTGAGGGTAAAACTATTGTGTAAAAAGTGCTAAGATCTCTTCCTCTGATATTTGATGCCAAAGTATCTGTTATTGAAGAGTTGAAAGACTTAACCATCCTAACAATGGATGAACTACATGGGATTCTCACAACATATGAGATGAGAACCAAAGGTGGATAAATCATCAAAGCGAGAGGCTGCATTAAAAGTATCAAAGAAGGTGAAAATCAAGAAACCTAAACTAATTGATTGCTCCAGAAATGACTCAAATGAATAAGAAGCTCACTTTGTCAGAAGGAAGAAGAAAGGGTCTGGAAAATGTAATGGTAAGTTACCATTCAAATGTTCTGATTGTGGGGAAATAGGACATTATGACAAAAAATTCCAATATAAAAAAGGATGATAAAGAAAAACATAACTTGAAGGAGAATAACAAGTATTATCAATCCAATAAGAATCATGATAAAAGAAGATCTGAAAGTGTATCAATGTATTAGTTAGCTATGCAAAGGGAATTGAAACTAACACTTTAGTAGTTTCAAAACATGAACTAACTACACAAAGATCATCACACTAAGAGCTAAACAAGACTAAATACCAACATTATGCATTAAAACTTTGAAATAGAAATCAAACTAATATGCTAAGTACTAGAATCTATACTCTTTAGATCACCAAAATACTAAATGAACCTAGATAGATCCATGGCAATCAAAGTAGATTGTTTGATATTTAAGGGTTTGGGAATAGAAGCTCATCAAAGTATGGCTACAAGACCATTTTGATTATCTCCATATGACCCAAAATCTTGGATGGATGAAATGCAAGAATGAGGCTATTAGCTCAAATGAAAGATGCTCTAAGATAAAATGCCTATAGATTAGCTATAAGCATGCAAGGTGTAAGAAAAAAGGTAGGAGGAGGGATCTTTATATAGCCCAATGGATAGAAGAATCTCTACATCCCTTTTCATGTGGGATAAATAGAGATGTTGGTTTAGTTGTGGATAAGGGAGGTTTATGAAGGGTTGAGTTAACCTTAGGAGAGTTTATTTTGTCCTTTAGTGGCTCATGGGGTTTGAGGGGATTTATTAATTAACCAAAGTGCTTAATTAATAGGTGTGCAAGCTTATAGAAACTTTTTCGAGGAATAGTTAGTATGATTTATGTTATGAGAGGATTTTAATCCAGTAAATGATGATTTATTTATTTAATGAAAGAGGAAGCTAATTAATTAATCTATATAGAAAGGGGGACTAATTAACGGAAGGTCATTAATTGGCGTATTTGCTGGATAGAAGAGTTAATTAATTAACATAATGTAACTAATTAACGGTGATAGAAGAGAAAATGAACATTATTGACGATATGTCGTCAATTTGTGGGAAAGAAGATAATTAGCGCAATTCAATTATTTAAATTAATCGAGCTAAATTATAGGTGTCTATAGAAAGTAAGAAGAATCTCTACAAACATAAGAAAAACCTCTATACCAAGGAGGAAAGTAACTCATCTGAAGAAAATGACAAAAGTGTCTCTACCAGTGATAAAGATGAATCACTAATCATGGCCTTAGATATTAAAGAAATCAAAGAAGAGATTGATTCATACTATAAAGAAGATACTAAATTTGAAGTTGAAGTGGATCTTGAAGGAGAACTCATTTCTTCCCTAAAAGAAACTGAAGACTCTAGGAAAGAAAATCAGAAATGAAAATAACAATTTCAAAAACTAGAAGATGAGTATGGTGCCTTAAAATCAAAGTTGACACATGTGATCTTGAATAGTATAATAAAATCATTATTGATCTAAAGATTCAACTAGAAGAGATGAAGAGTATGGATGAGGATGTGAAAATATAGTTGAAATAGAAAGAATACGATTATGAGAAACTTTAATGTGAACTTATTTCCTTAAGAAAGGAACTTGAGAAATCAACTACCAAGTTGAACAAATGTCTCAAATTTGAAAAGAGTTCTAAAGTTTTAGAAGACATCATCAATAATCATAGATCACCATTTAGTAAAAAAGGTCTTGGGTATAATGAAAAGATTGTAAAATAAGATCCCAAATAGTCCAAAGATGACAACTACAGAAAAATCAAGAAGCCATGCAGATACTATTGGTGTGTGGGATCCTATATGTCCTCCACTCACATATGGAGGGTCATCTCACATGGGTTAGGTTTAGGGTTTGCTTATGAGTCATGCAATAGGGTTACTCAACACCATATATGTACCCTTTCATTTCTGATTTATTAGTATGCCAAGACACTCCGATGTCTTTCTCTACATGTGCAAGATTTTTTCTGTTATGCAAGTTATTTAGTTGTTGATCGATTCTTCCTTGTGATTACGTTGTAGCCATTACGATTCAACTAGAGTGTAACTTCATCATGGTGCATAGTTTCTAATATGATTCGTCAACTCTTTCATGGTATCAGAGCTAAGATCGGGTAAACGTGCACTCATTTTTTTTTGAGTTGTGATTACTCTTGTTTTTATTTTATTTTAACTCCTTGTACAAGTTTTCGATCATTATATTCTAGTTTTTCCTTGCTAACGTATTTAACTTCTTACTCTTGGAAACTTTCTAGGTTTGCTGTGATCTTCGTGCATGTGCAGGTATTCCTGAGCTATCTGGGGTTTTGCAACTACATTTAGCTAACTACTGCTAAATTTGGTAGATCTCATAAAATAGAGGTTAATTTTTTGTTTTTTTATTTTTTTAAACTGGAATTTTTTAGATCTCTATTTTTTGGTCTCTCTTCTGTGTTTGCATGGTATTATGTAGAATACAAGTTTTCAATCCGAGGCTTGGTGATTTATCTCTCCCCACCAAGATCGTTGCTCTCCACTGAGCTCATTCAATCAGCTTTCCACGAGCTCCTTTCAAAACCGACATATTTTTCAAAATTTGTGGTTTGGAGTGACTGGCTAAAATTTGAAGGACTGGCCATTCTGGTGTGTGGGTTTTAACTTGGCCGAGTCAGTTTCAAGCTTCCCTGCAAACTTGCCACCACTCCTTTGAGCTTCCCTCTGCCGAGTTCCTCTACTCGTTCTATCCTGAACCGAGTTCCCTTGGCATTTTTTTGTTCAAGCTAGTTCTTTTGCTTTGGCCGAGCTTCGTTTTCCTTTACCCCGAGTCGTCCTTGGCTGAGTTACCTCGTGTCTTCCCCTCGGCCCTTAACTTTCTCCTGGCCTGAGTCACTCTGCCCTCCTTTTCCGTTGCCGTGTGTTTCTCCCCTGCCCTGCGAGCTTCCACGCTACCTATCCACTGGAACCCTTCCCTAGACGCCAAGCTTGCTGCAGACCTGTCGCCGTTTCCAACGACTTCTCCCACTCATTGCCATCCTCGAGTTTCTAACCATGAATAAACCAAGATAATCACTTTTTCCCTCACCTACCGTGCTCAAATGCAAGATCCTCCCAACCCCCCCTCTAATTTTGGTTTTTCAACAACCGTAAGTTGTTACCCTTTTTGGTAAGTTTTTTTTTCAAATTGGTAAGTTGTGTGGTAACTTTTTTTTTCATTTTTAATATATAGAAAGTTTCTACATTATCCTTTTTGGTGGGATTTTTTATCAAGTGGGAAATTTAATTTTTATTTAAAACAAGTTTCTATCTTTTTTAAATTTGTGTCTTTTAAAAAAAGTGGAAGCTTTTTTTCAAAAAAAGGGGGGAATATATTTTAATTAAATTAAATTTTTTAATTAGTAGAAATTAATTAGATTTAATTTAATTAAATCTAGTTTTATTAATTTCTAGAATTAAACTTCATTTACGTTTAGTATTTATTTAAAATCATCTTTATCGTCACACTTTCATTATTTATTTTTTAAAAACTCCAAATAGCTCTAAAATTAGCTAAATTGGACGTTTCTAAACGATATTTTTTTTAGGCGTTATTATCAAATTTTTTTACTAATCATGCACTAAAGTGTGTAATGACACTTTGAGCACTTTTTTGTCTTCTGCATACCTTTCTATGCATTCTAAAGATCATCGAGACTCATCTTGAGTTTGTTTAAAAATATTGTATTTTTCCCTTATTATTACTTGCGACTAGTGAGTGCATCTGCCAAAGTTTGTAGCAAGGGGGTATTCATTGCGATGTGAGATAATTTTTCTCACAACTAGGATTTGTTTTCACCTCTTTCCTAGTTTTTTAGAAATTGTGCTTGTCTATGATGTCACTTTGCTGCGCTTCTCGAAACACGATTAAGGTCTCCTCTCTTGCGTGTTATTACACTGATTGTCAAGGTGAGTTACCAAGTGTTTCCAGATGCATGCTCAGACCTGATTGTATTCAATGCACTAAACTATAAAGTTCCAAAAGTAGGGGGATTATTATATTATCTTGGGTGGTTGTGTTTCTTTTCTAAAATTCCTTCTCTCTCCCTTTCACTATGGATGCACTTTCAATTCCTTTGCTTACGTCGTTCAACTTTTTCAAATGGAGATCAAAAATAATTGTGAAACTAATGGGTAAAGAGCTATTCCGCATAACCATGGGAACTAAGACTGAACCAGATGACGACCTTGAAAAATCTAAATGTTTAAATTGTAGTGATGAAGCTTTAGGTCTTCTTTGCATGTCTATTTGTCTTGACTTGCTCTTCCACATTGAGTCGTCTGAAACACCTAATTCTACGTGGACAACATTAGATGAAATTTTTAGACAACATGATGACATGAGAGCGCATGAGTTAGAAAACAAACTACTAGGGTTAAATCCTAGTAATTTTGAAAACCTACAAGAATTCTTCTCGAAGTTTGTCCACACTAGATCGTTCTTAAAGGAATGTCAAGTAGAGAAGAAAGATTCTCAACTGATTTTGTTGATTCTCTCTAAGTTAGGTCCTGAATATTATGTATTTGTGTCATTTTTTTATGCTACAAAAGTCTGCCTTAGGCAAGGATTGGAATATGCCCTCCTTTGACTGTTTTTCATCCTAGCTCATTCGAGAATAAGATAAACTCATTCAAATGGGGTCTCTCAACTCCAAGTCACATGCCCTTGTAGTAAGTACTAGTAAGGAAAAGAAGACTGAAGAGAAGAAAGAAAAAAAGGATGAACCTAAGAAGGAAACCAAGACCAAAACTAAAATTGACATGAACACTTCGACTTCTGAGCCTAGAGCACAGAAAGATAGGTATTTGTGTTCCTATTACAAGAAGCCTGGTCATAAAGAGAATACATGTATGAGAAAAAAAATTGATCACCTTACTCATTTACTTGAGAAAAATCAAATAGTTGTTCCTCGAGTCTATCAAACAAAATGCTCCGAAGGCCAAGTATTCTACTGCAAAAGGTTCAAAATTTGATAAGAAGAAAGGAAAGGCCCTTATAGCCAAAGTTGCTCCTTCATCGATGTGGATTATAGATTTCGGTATCCTCACACCACATGGCATCTTCACATGTTGAGTTCACAAACATCAAGCCTTGTGGTATGTCCCAAATCACGATGGGTAATGACATGACAGTGTCGGTTTCTGGTAGTGGATTGGTAGAGATGGATGGGGGAACATTTAACCAAGTGTTGAGTGTTCCTGATATCTCTACCAATCTCCTATCAGATTTACCAAATTACTCACCTTGGTGAAGGAATGCGAGTGGAATTTGGTCCTAACTCGATGATTATTTGTGAGCTTAACAATGACACTACAATGGCTAAGGGAAAGGCGGATCACCATTCACGGTTCTATACCTTTTCCCACTTTACTTCTGATCATACGCCCACTTCCTTGCTCACTCATGCAAATGAGGTTAGTAAGCTATGACATGAGTGATTTAGACATCTAAATTATCGCTACCTTGAACAATTGAGCCAAAATGAAATGGTCAATGGGTTACCCCATGTCAAGTTTTCTAAGGGTCTTTGTGAGGGTTGTACCCTTGGAAAGCATCTTGAAAATAACTTTGACAAAGGAAAATTTTGGATAGCTACTCATCCTTTGGATCTTGTTCACAACGATATTTTTGGTCCATTTCCATCTCCTTCGTTTACTAGATCTCTTTATGTGCTAACCTTCATTGATGACTATTCACGATATACTTGGGTATATTTTCTTAAGCTTACATCTGAAGTCTTTGAACATTTTCAGGACTTTAAGGCTCTTGCTGAGAAACAGGCGAAACGGTCTATTAAGGTTCTTTGAACTGACAATGGAGGTGAATATGTAAATAATAGGTTCATGGAATTCTGTACTTCTGAAGGGATCTCCTTGCAGTATACATTTGCATACAACCCTTCGTAGAATGGAGTAGCAGAAAGAAAGAAACGTACTCTTAAAGAGATGGCCACTTGTATGATTCACTCAAAGTCTCTTCCTCTGCAGTATTGGGCTGAAGTAATGAGTTGTGCTAATTACACTCAGAACCGTGCTCCACACAAGGCATTAAGAGGGATGACACCCTTTGAAGCTTGGTTTGGATGCAAACATGATGTTGAGAACTTTCGAGTCTTCAGATCTAAGGCTATGGCTTGGATTCCCAAGAAGAAACGTAAGGCTTTGGAACCATAATCCAAACCTTGTATCCTTGTAGGGTATCATGATGGCGTGAAGGGATATTGATTGATGAATCCTACTTCTCATGAGTTTTATATTGACAGAAGTGTTAAGTTCGATGAGTCTTCTCCGACTTCTACTTCTCCACCTATTGAGGTTCATCAGCTCACTGATTCAGATTTTGACTCATCAGATGATGATGTTGTTGAGCGTGCTTCTCTTCCTGATCCTCCTGACCATCAAACCTCTGAGTCTTCTGATTCTAACAGTAGTAATGATGAGGACTATGTCCCTTCTCACTCAAGTGAATAATCTTCTGACTCTGAGTCTGATCCTCCTGGTCCTCTTTGGGCTAGGAAAACTTTGTAAAGTGCTGGAGATTTAGTTGGAGACATACTCACTCAGATTTCATTAGACCCCACTCTCTCTTTGCCTCTGCTTCTGATCCACAGTCTTTTTAGGAGGCTTCTGTTATTCCTGAGTGGGATTCTACCATGGATGAGGAGTATTCCTCTCTCATGAAGAATGATACTTAGAATCTCACCCCTCTTCCGAAAGGAAGAAAAATCGTTTGGTGTAAGTGGGTGTTCCGAACAAAGTATGGAGTAGATGGAGACGTTGAAAATTTTAAAGCATGCTTAGTAGCTAAGGGTTTCTCCCAGATAGCTAGGGTTGATTATACTGAAACCTTTACTCCGTTTGTGAAGATGACTTCTATTCGACTAACCCTTGCCATTACCGTAGCAAACAGATGGAAAGTCCATCAAATAGACGTTAAGAGTGCCTTCCTTCATGGGGACCTAGAGGAAGAGATCTACATAGAACAACCTCTGGGTTATGTCCATGATCCCTCCCTCATTTGTAAGTTAAAGAAGTCTCTTTATGGCCTTAAACAAGACCTTCAGGCTTAGTATGCCAAGATGGACTCCTTACTTACATCAGGGTTTACTATGTGTCACTCTGATCCAAATGTTTATATTCTACGACAAGATGATTCCATACTCATTCTTGTTCTCTATGTTGATGACTTGTTGATCACAGGCAGTTCTTCCTCTATTATTGATTCTGTGAAGATCACCTTGGCCAACAGGTTTTCCATGATTGAATTAGGTCTGCTTCATTACTTTCTTGGGATCCAGATTTCACAATCTGACTCGGGAATTTTGATTTCGTAACCTAAGTATGCTCTTGATCTGTTAGTTCATTTTTAGATGTCTGAGTGCAAGTCTTCTCCTAATCCTTTTCTTTTTGGGGTTAAGTTGGTTTCTGATTGCTCTACTCACTTGGTTGATGGTACCCTTTATCGACAGTTGGTAGGAAGCTTGATTTACTTGACTCACACTCGACCAGATTTATCGTATGCTATTGGGATTGTGTCTAGATTCATGCAAGAGCCACATGAGCTGCATTGGAAAGCATCTAAATGGATCCTTCATTATGTTCATGGCACCTATATTGATTGCATTCACTATCATGGAAGGGTGGATATTGAATTGATTGGGTTCACAGATTCTAATTGGGCCGGTGACTTAGATCATTGAAAATCTACTTCTAGCTACAGTTTCTCTCTTGGTTCAGGTCCTATTAGTTGGTCCAACAAGAAGCAGAATGCAATTGTG
Organism: Taxus chinensis; assembly: GCA_019776745.2. Lineage (NCBI taxonomy): Eukaryota > Viridiplantae > Streptophyta > Pinopsida > Cupressales > Taxaceae > Taxus > Taxus chinensis. The sequence goes on from CM034148.1 coordinate 897,785,486, forward strand.
ATATAATCTATAGAGGCATAATACAGAGGAGCCCTTAACCCTGCCACAGAAGCTATTTGGCTATAGGGTATTCTGACAGAGTTTGGCATCCACCTTCAGCGGCCTACCATTATCTACAGTGATAACACAAGCACTATCTCTATTTTCAGAAATCCAGTTCAGCATTAGTAGACGAAGCACATTGAAATCCATATGCACGTCATACGAGAGCTTATTCATGATGGTATCATCAACATTCAATACATTCAAACAGCTAATTAGATTGCAGATTTATTTACCAAGCCCTTCACTGAGATGAAGTTTCTTCACTTATGGTCTCTTCTTAGGGTGAGGTCTTCTGTTGCTACTCATCTTCTTTGAGCTATGTAGTCCTTTTCTTCTTCTTCTTCTTATAGGAAGATGTTGTTTGTATATGGGCACCTTATCAGGCCTTTAGTTGCCAGGCCCCATTGACACATTTTTCTTAGTTGTTTAGGAGTGTCTTCTTTTTCTGTCTGACTCATCATAGCCGCTACACTAGCTTCGATGAAGAGGGGGTGTAGGTGTGTGGGATCCTATATGTCCTCCACTCACATATGGAGGGTCATCTCACATGGGTTAGGTTTAGGGTTTACTTATGAGTCATGCACTAGGGTTACTCAACACCCTATATATACCCTTTCATTTCTGATTTATGAGTATGTCAAGACACTCTAATGTCTTTCTCTACATGTGCAAGCTTTGTTCTGTTATGTAAGTTATTCAGTTGTTGATCGATTCTTCCTTATGATTACATTGGAGCCATTACAATTCAACTGGAGTGCAACTTCATTGCGGTGCACAATTTTTGATATGATTCGTCAACTCTTTCAGATACTCTTAAAAGTTCTACCACAAATGAAAGGAGTGAAAGGAAAGAAATTCATGTTCCACAAAAAATATTACTCCCCCAAAGGGAAATAAGGATACAATAAGAAGATCAATTCCTCCAAGGGGGGCATTACAAAATCAGGTTTCAAAATTCCTTTTATGGCTATTGTTTTTTATGTAATCAGTTTGGTCATAGGGAAGCAAACTATAGACCATGTAAGAAGTTTTGATAGCAAGAAAAATTTAAATTCATATGTATCCTCAAATATAAACTATAACTCATTTGCACTTTTGATGAATTTTAATATTGAATGTTATAAGTGCCATAAATTTGGGCATAAATCTCATTTTTGTAGAAGTTGGCTTGTGGAATCTACCAGGAAGATTGAGAATAGGGAAACCAAAGACAATCAAAAGGTTGAGTCTACACAAGTTTGGAGGGAAAAAAAGAGAAAGAAATAAACAAAGAAAAATATATGATTGTTCATAAAACCTTTCATGTACAAAATGAAGAAAATTAGTGGTACATTGATAGTGGTTTCTCAAGCCATGTGACTAGAGATAAAAGTAAGTTTCTCACTTTGAAAAAGGTAAATGGAGGCACTATAAAATTTGGAGATAATGCCACTACAAGAATTTCAGGTAAAGGTACCATTAGCTTGAATAATGGTAAATCAAAAATTGAAAATGTCTTGTATGTTAAAGGACTAAAGCATAATATTTTGAGTGTGAGTCAACTGAGTGATAGGGGATACACAATAAAATTTTATGTTGGAGGATGTGAAATCAGAAAGGAAAGTATAAGGAAGGTTGTTGCTGATGCATCTAGGAAACAAATAATCTTTACATGCTTAGTGAGATTAAAGGTTAAAAATGCTACATGGGGAAAATTGATTAGATATGGCTGTGGCATAGAAGAATGAGTCACATGAACTTTTTAAATTTAGTAAAAATCATCTCCAAATAATTTGTTAGAGATATGCAAAAGATTACTAAACTACTAAACACTCTTTGCTAACAATGTCAGTTTGGAAAACAAACAAGAGCATCATTCAAGACAAAGGAGTAATCATCTACAAGGTTATTGGAACTTGTGCATACAAATATCTGTGGGTTTACAATAACTCAAAGCATGTAAGGTGAGAGATATTTCATGTTATTTATTGATGATTATTCTACGATGACACATTTTACTTTTCTAAGAGAAAAGTCTAAATCATTTGAAAAATTTAAGGCATTCAAAACATTGGTGTAAAATGAAACGAATTTGAAAATCAATTGTTTAAGATATTACTGAGGAGGGTAATTCACTTCAAATGAATTCATAGAGTATTGTGAACGTCATGGAATAAAAATACATTATTCAACTACAAGAACTCCACAACAGAATGAAGTTGTTGAAAGGAAAAATAGAATTGTCCAAGAGATGTCTAGAACAATGCTAGATGAATTGAAGAGAGGTAGTCAACATAACAAATTATATTTTGAATAGAGGGCATATTAGAGTAAATAACACCAAAACACCATATAAACTATGGAAGGGTAAACCAACAACTTTCAAACACTTCAGAGTATTTGGAAGCAAATGCTATATCAATAAAGATGATGAAGACTTAGTTAAGTTTGATTTTAGATCTGATGAAGGTATTTTTCCTTGTTACTCTTCAATGAGAAAGGCCTATAAACATTACAATTTGAGAACATTCAAAATTTTTGAAAGTGCAAATGTGAAGGTAGATGATATCAAGCATAAAAAGAGTAGGATACAATAAATATATTATTCTGAAGAAGCCAATAATGAAAATGAAGATGAAAAGGAAAATTTTGAAATAAAGGAAACAAAAACACCATCCAGACTAGTCCAAAAGAATCATTTAGAAAATCAGATTATATGTGACAAAAATATTGGAGTACAAACTAGAAGAAGACTTGAAAATGCAACAAAACATGTAAAAATGTCTTTGTTGTCCAAAATAGAGCCTAAAAGCTTTGCTGAAGCAAGAGAAGATAAGCAATGGATTGGAGCCATTGAAGAATAACTTGATCAGATAGAGAAGAATGAGATTTGGGAGCTTGTCCCAAGATCTAAGGACAAAAATGTGATTGACACCAATTGGGTATTCAGAAACAAGTTGAATGAAGATGGAAAAGTAATAATAAATAAATAAAGGTTAGTATGTAAAGGTAATGCACAAGTTGAAGGAATTGATTTTGAAGAAACCTTTACTCTTGTTGCATGTTTAGAGGCCATTAAAATGTTTTTGGCATTTTCTTGCTATAAGAACTTTGAATTCTATCAAATGGATGTTAAATATATCTTTCTGAATGGGAATTTGGAAGAAGAAATTTACATTGAATAGTAGAAGAATTCACATTATTAGATAAATACAGACTATGTATGCAAGCTCAAGAAAGCTCTTTATGGATTGAAACAATCCCCCAGAGCCTGGTACTCAATAATGGACAAGTATCTACAACAATAAGGGTTTAAGAAAGGTATTGCCGACACCAATCTTTACATTAAAAATGTTCGCGAGAATTAATTGTTTGTTTTTGTTTATGTTGATGACATCATTTTTGGAGGAAGTAAGGATGAAATGTGTTAAGAGTTTTCTGAGGAAATGAAAAAATAATTTGAAATGTCCATGCTTGGTGAGTTGTCTTTCTTCCTTAGATTATAAATATCTCAATCTGATAAAGGCATATTCATTTCACAAACCAAGTATATTAAGTATATGTTGAAGAAGTTTAGAATGGAAGATTGCAATTTAGTAAGTACACCCCATGGTCACATGCTTTAAGATGAGCAAGGAAGATGAATCTCCTAAAGTAAATAAGAATCTCTATAGATCAATGATTGGAATTTTATTATATGTAATTGCATCAAGACTAGATGTGATGCAAGCAATAGGAATGGTAGCACACTTTCAAACTACTACAAGAGAAACTCATGTGCAAGCTGTCAAAAGAATATTAAAATATTTGAAAGGAACACTGGAGTATGGTTTGTGTTACCAAAGAAATGAAGATTTTACTTTTAAAACATATACACATGTATATTGGGTTAGTTGTATTGATGAAAGAAAAAGTACACGTGGAGACACTTTCTTTTTGGTTAATACTTTAGTATCTTGGTTAAGCAAGAAGCATGATTCTATTTCTCTATCCAAAGCTGAGGCAAAATAGATTACTACAGTATCATGTTACACACATGTTCTTTGGATGAAACATACACTGAAGGATGTCATGGTAGAATTTGATTCTCTAATTTCTATACTATGTGATAATACTAGTGCAATAAATATCTCAAAGAATCTAGCTATGCACTATAGAACAAAACATATTCTCATTAAATATAATTATCTGAGAGAGGAAGTTGCAGATCAACATGTTAAACTAGAATACATTACCATAAAAGAATAAATTGCTGATATTTTTACAAAACCTCTTCCAAAAGAAACATTTGAATATCTCAAACAAAAGTTGGGGAGTGATATCTCTTTCAATAGATCATTATAAGGAAGCATAATTTTAGGGGGAGAGTTTTTTCCTTTGTCATTGATGTTAAAGGGGGAAAATTGAAAGTCAGAAGAAGTAATACATCAAGGGAGAGAGTTAAAGCCATGGTCAACAATAAGAGAGTTAAAGCCAGGGGAGCAATAGATCAAGAGGAAAGGTGCTGCAAGATGGCTAGTTGCCATCTATGAAAAGGGGGAAATTTTTTGGAAATATTTTCATTGATGCCAAAATAATGTTTATAAGTGTCCTATATGTTAAAAATATTGTCATTGATGTTTACAGATGTGATCCTCTTATGAAAAAGATGATTCAGGATGAATTTTTTATGTTGATTATGTAGTTTCTCCTTCCTCCTCTTGATGAGTGGTGGAGTCTTGAGGCTCTCATGTGTATTGTAGTGTATAAGATGATAAAGAAGTTAGGGGAGTGAACAAAAAGGTGGTTCCTCCCATACTTAACCCCATTTGAGAATCTCTCATTGCTTCCATGATTGGCATTATGGATAGAGGTGGAGGGAATAATCCTAGAATAGGTGGTGGTTTTGTATGTGTATCACCCTCTAGATTCTCTTACCTTATCACACTCAAGTTCCCTTCAACTATGTTATAATGGCTTGGTTGCACCACAGACTATACACCTAAAACTGAGCCACTAGTCCTTGGCTTCCTATGTAGCCTTGCAGACCCAACATATTCCTACAAGTCTTTGAAGGTGTCATGTTGCTCATGTGTTTCCTTGGATTTTTTTTGATGGAGGAATGGTGTTCTTGTGTGCATGTGTAGAAATGATGCCCTTTTGCAAGTTGCACGTTGATAGTAGGCTAGATCTATAATGTATAAAATGTATACAATGTGTGGGATTGAATAGAATAAACGTCCCCTCCTATGTTGTGTATGTAAAAGTGATGCAACCCTTGTCCCTTGTATGAGTTCTAAATGGACTCCTTCAATACTCTTGTGCCTTTGGATGTAAGCTTAGGTGGTAGTATGTAATGCTCAGTGCTTGCTCTCTTATTTTGAAAACATAATTATGTATTTATATGATTCCCTTGTTTGAATTTTGTAATTGAAAACTGAAAGGTCGACCCAAAGTAGTAAAAATTAAATAAGAAGCGAAAGGGGCCCAAAAGGATAAGAAAAAGGTAAAGAGGGACATGAGTGCCTAGGAGGACAAGAGCTCATGGTGCTAGTGTCTTGACTAGGCACTAGTGTTCGAGGCCACATAAAGATAAAATAGTCAAATGCTGACAAGAGTGTAAGATGTATAACTAAAAGGCAGAAGACCAAGTAAAAGGATACATGGACTTATCAATCGCTAGTTTTCTTTCTTATGAATCATGTAAATGCTAGCATGCTTTTAGGACCTAGAAATTTACTCAAGTGTATAGATTTTGTGACTACAATACCATCATTGAAAATACTATTGGTTACAACATGTTATCCTTCATGGATGGTTTCTCCGGTTACAATCAGATCAAAATCGCTCCACAAGACCAATATAAGAACAATTTTACCACTCCTTGGGGGATCTTTTGCTATAAGGTTATGCCATTTGGACTCAAAAATGTTGATGTCACCTATCAATGTGCTATGAATTACATATTCTATGATTATTTTCATGATTGATTTAGATAAATGAGACTTTTATGCCTAATTTAAGTGTTATTGTAACAGTAAATAAATGAATAAATAAGTACAAAAATTAACCCAAGAAAAAAGAGAAATAAAATGTGAAATCATAGTTGCAAAGAGGGTGAGAAAAGCCTTAGATGATTCGTATAAATCCCGAAGATGTACAAAGCTAGAGAACTAGAAAATACAAAGCAATGAACTTCACACTGAGGCTTAGAAAAATACAGGTATGGAAGAATAATGATCAGGGGATCATTTTAAAAAGTTCCCTAAACATCCCTAAATGGTTTCAGTGTAGAAGATCATCTCGAGAGCTTTCCAACGACTGTGAGAACGCGGCAAACGAACATCGGGAGCTCTAGATATGTTTGGTCGAAGTTCAGACAGCGAGAAAGTCAACTCTGGTCAATTGGTCAATATTGGACTGAATCGCACTGTGACACGTGGCTTGCCACCACTCGTCGAATTTGCTCGATTTTCCTATCGGGAGACGACAAGTGGACTACAGGATTACCGAGTTAATTATTTCTATACCACATTATATGGGTCGAAATAATATTATTTTGGTAAGTCCACTTTCCAAATGGCACGCATATATGCCAATGCTATATATATATATATATATATATATATATATATATATTAATGTTTATACATTAGTATAAACCACCAACATGCCAAATGCTATGCTAAGCATGTGGAAGGGAGCATGTTTAATGGAATGCGTGGTGATCAAGGTGGTGAAGCGGTTGTTGGGCTTAAAGCCATGCGTGGAATGTTCCACGTGAAAAACGGTGAGAGTAAGGGGTAATAAAACCCTACCCAAAGTTGATGGCGCCAAATGTGGGATATCCCACTTAACTAAACAATACTGCCCCCACTTTACCTTAGCCGCTTTTTTGGGAATTAATCCCATTTCAAACAAATGCCGCTCCTTATGGGATTTTTATCCCTTAACAAATGCTTAGCTGCTCTTATGGGATATTTATCCTATTATAAAATGCAAATCAGCTAAAATGGGTATTAATCCCATTTCCTATGCAATCCATTAATTTGGAAAATTTATCCCAAATTCTATGCTACGGGCTATGGTATTTTTAGCCTAAGGGATAATATGGAATGCACTTTTTTTAAGGGCCCTATTTTTTGTATAAATAGGGAACCCATTCTATTTTAATGGACACACACAGGCGCAATGGAGAATCTCATTGCTAGAGCGCAGAACGGTGGATGCACATTAGTCCAACAAGCTTATTATTTGTTAAGCTTTTTTTGTGGGATGTGTCAACAGGCATTGTCTATTGGCCTATTATTTTAGGCAATATTAGATGAAATATTTGTGATTGGGAGTAAATTATAAACTACCCAATAGGCCCATTGAGCCACACCAATTACTTGCAAATCCTGGATTGTCGACCGGAGTGCTAGCTTCGCATTGTTTGCGTCAGGAAAGCCGATCACAGCCGAAGGATATTGTACGCCAGGAAGGTGGAAGTCGGGTGCTATTTTTCACCCTTGTCGTCTGAAGAACTGGTGTACTGATAGGCAAGTAAAATTCCATTAGGTTTTCTTGTGAAAGTACTATTGTAACTTACAAGGTTTGACTAGTGGAATGGTTCGACCATGAACCCAGAGACGTAGGCAATTTCTGAACTCCGTAATCAATCTATGTGCAATTGTCATTATTTTCTTGCATTATTCTAAATTGATTACTTAAAAGGAGTAAATTATTGGCAAATAATTAAAGCCTATAAGGGTCCGAGATCAGGTAGTAATAATCTGATTATTTTCGGATCAAATAAGTTGGACTCAGGTGCCTTGAGAGGGACAAGGGCACTTATGGGGCATATAGGCCTATTTTTGGGTGCCTAGGTTTGTGAAAATTCTTAGAAAACCTCATGTCAGTGGTCGCTAGTCATTCATTGTTGTTCACCTTTGGTCGCACAGTGATCGCTAAAATCGATGTAAACCTACAATGAAGTATTGACCTGAAAAAACCTCAAATAAACATCAAATCCTAAAAAAGAAAGATGCAAAATGAGGGGTCAAACTATCCTTAGCTATCATAATGGTGAACTTATAATCGAGCATTGTACTACATCTAACACCTAATGTAGTTCTATGTGTGTGTGGGCGGAATTGTGCCCTAGGTGGATCTTGTACATGTTGCACTTGATAGCGAGCAAGTAAGCTAGATGTAAATAAATGTAATAGATGTATGCATGGAATATAATGAAATTTCCCCTGTGAAGTGTATTCAAAATAACCAGCCCTTGTGTCCCTTGGATGTCGATAGATGGATGCAATAAATCTCTTAGATGTTTGATGGATGGAACCTTAGGCGGTGATAGCCAATAATTAGTTCTTGGTCCCTTATCATGATCACATAACTTTATATTTATATGATTCCTTTTCTTGAATTTCATAACTAACCTCAAAATGGCCGACTACCAAAAATATAATATGCTCAAATGGCTAGAAAGGACCCAAAAGATGTGAAAAAAGTATACCAAGGTTAGGGACACCCAGAGGGGGACGAGGGCACCTGGCACTAACATCCTGATTCAGTGCTAGTGTCAAGGATGCTAAATGTTGAGGTATAAAAAGGAACAATGAGTGAGTAAAAGTTAGAAGACCAAGATAAGTGAAAGAAAGAAGAGAAAGGTGGCCAAAGACATGGGTTAATTAGTACCTTTCTCACTTAAGAATCATATGAATAGTAGTATGTAATCAAGACTAGATAATTACCCAAAGTGTATGATTTTGTGTCTAAATTTTCCCCCACTTTATGTTGGTGAGCATAAATCTTACTAACATAAAGTAGATAAGAGATGTGTACTTGATAACCATGTATATTGATGTAGAAGAGCGTGTAGAGGGATATGACAAAGTGTGGGAAGATAAAAAATGTGAAGTGTGGATGCTAAGGAGGAGAAATCGCAAAAAGTGATGATGAAAATGAACATAGGGTGGAAACGTGCCTGTTGTTGATGTTGCTTGTTGTTGTGAATGATGTTGATGATCTTGATTGCCGCTTCCCATACAGATGGACCTGTAAAAGATAAGAACAAACAAGTAATCAAATACACATTTAGTATATGATCAAAATGTGTAAAAAAAGGTAATGAAAGCATGAAAATGAAAAAATAACATGTGCACTTGATCTGTGATGAGAAAAGAGTGTAGAAAGGATCCTGTAGATGTTGTAGACAAAGGAGTTTTTTGAGCGATATCACGCTAGTTATGTTGGCCGCGAGTTTTTGAGGAAATCTTACACCAATGATATGGAAGATGTATAGGAAGTAAAGTCCAGTGTTATCCTCTAACCTTTAACCACTTCCTGTAATGTGGAACACCACTGGAGATGGTGTGTACAAACACAAGTACTAAAAACTGTGTGCCCAGTAAAATCCATTGTGTGGAGTTTTGTAGACTGCATTGAACTATTAGTTGCTGTGTAATTACTACTCGTTTTGTACTCATTGGATATATTCTCTATAAACATGGCTATTCCGATATATTAGTATGATGCTTATTAGCCCAATATAATATCATTACACTCATTGAAGTGTGTGATGGTACCTATGGGGGTCATTTTAGTGACATGGCTATTGCTCGACACATTCTTCGTATGGGATATTATTAGCCTTCCTTAAAATAAGATTTTGTATGTACGTTAGATGCTTTGAGAAGTGTCAAAAGTTTTCAAATCTCTCCCATCTTCCCACACAAGAACTACAACATCTTAAACCCATTTGGAGTTTCTCCCAAAGGGGACTTGATCTTATTTGAAATTTTTCCCCATTATCTTTTCATGAACATGCATTTATCATTATTGCCACTAAATATTTCATAAAGTGGGTTGAAGTTGCACCACTTGTACGTGTCATAGGTTCACAAATTGTCAAATTCATTGTGCACCACATCATTTGTCATTTCAGCATTCCCACCAAGATCATTTGAGACGATGCAAGTTCATTTAAGAATAAGGATTTCAAATTGTGTGTGACAAATATAAAATTCAATACAATTTTTCCACACCATACTATCCACAAGATAATGGTCAAGTAGAGGCTTCTAACTTAATAATCAAGAAAAATATTCAAAAGGTTGGTATTACTCCCCCATAGAGATTGACACACATAGTTTCCCTATGCCCTTTATGATTATCATACCAGTATTTACACACCTATAGGGGCCACACCTTTTTCACTTGTATATGGCACAAAGGTTGTTATGGCCCTTGAACTTGAGATCCCATCCTTGTGCGTCACTCTCCAAGAGTTCATCATTGATGATGATTATCGTCGTGAACGCATTACACAACTTGATTTACTTGATGAAAGGCATGTCAATGATCTTGATCTTCTCCAAGTCTACCATATCATATTGCAAGAACTTATCATAAGAAAGTTCACATATGTGAGTTTGAGTTAGGTGACCTTGTGCATAAATAAAATCAACAAAATTCATCCAAAACACCTGAACAACGAGACACATTTTCTCCCAACTGGTTTGGACCCTATGTGATCATTCAAAAATATGGATATGATGCTTACAATTTGGTTGACATGGATGGTAACGAAGAACTTGAGATGTTAAATACCATGCATTTACGAAATTTTAACGCTTGAAAATCCCAAAAACAATATAATATTTATGAAAAAAATTACAAAAAAATATTAAATTTTCAAAATCACAAAAACAATATAATATTACAAAAATAAAATTATATATATATATATATATATATATATATATATATTATATATATATAATGCTCAAAAATACAAAAAAAAATGAGTTGTGTGACTATGTGCATTGCTGATTTTATTTTCTTTCCTTGTACATATTCGAACCATACGAGAAAGTTTACTCATTACCATTAAGTTTCAACACTAAAAATTGTAGTATCACACATATATCTCACAATACAAAAAAGTTGTAACTCTCTATAACGTGGCTATGTGATGGGTTTAGATTGTGGCCACCAAATATGGAAAATTTGGCTATGTATTTAGACCCATTAGGGCTTATCCAAACCTATCGCTAAAGTAGGCATGACATAATTTGTAACACCTCTTTCAACCAACCACCTCTACTAGAATTCAAATTGTCATTGTATAATTATAATTAAAGTGATAAAAATGTGCATTCTCAAGAAAAATACTTCTACCATAATGATAATGAAGCAATATCATCATCTTCATCCTTAAACTTGAATTTATGATAATTTTATTATTTATTTATGTGAATAATGGTGAAATAGTGTAAACTCTTAATGAGGATTCCCAAGTTTTGCATAAACTACCATTTTTATATTCCATGATATGATATATCGTTCAATCATTCTATAAACTAAAATTAACATTATATTTAGCATTATATAATAAGTACATTTTTATATTGAAAATACATATATTATAATATTCATTAACTAAACATTATATTTTTTTAAAAGAAAGGTTGAACTATAGTCTTCTTATAATAGAATATCGTGGTCAACTTATAGTCGAACACTATGGTCAAATTATATACATATTCTAAAGTCATTATATAGTTAGGTCCCATGGTCAATCTATAGATTTATATCATATTTTTATTATAGTTGGGTCTCGAAGTTGACCTATAATTATGTCTTATTACCAGCCTATAACAGATCCGAATATCAACCTATAGTCAAGTTCCAAGGCAAACCTATATTAAGGTCTTATAGTTAACCTATAGTAAGGATATAACATCAATCTAAAGTGAATCTAAATTTGACTTTTAGTCATGACCTAACATCATGTTATAGTTATGAACTCAACATTCGAATTGATCTATCTTTCAATGCTATATATGTGTGTCCAAATGTGACTATTTATGATCAATTAATAAGTTAAATGATACAACATGTTCTAAACCTAACTTGGATTCTAAATAAGTATAGGGAACTTAATCAATCCATACTTATTTTATTAATTTTTCCAAGTTAAATTTGGTATGTTTCACAAAACTATGAATGAAATCCCTACATGGAAATTTCTGAACTTGGGTAGAACTCAAACAACATTTAGTGCCCCTGTGACATTAGAGGAAGGTTTTCCTCATCAAGGCCATCAAAGTAGCATGATGTAATCCTTTTATAATAAAGTATCTATTACCATGCACACATTAGAAGGTTCCTAGGTTTTTGCCAAGTTCTAGATAGTCTACACAATGATTCAGGGATGCACCGAACACACAAACATTTTGTCATTATGTTCAATTTTTGTTTCATCTCCTATAAGTGTAGGCATAACACAAAGGTGGCATAACACATTTTGAGTATATATTAGTTTTGCACAACCTTATAGTTACATCACACTTCTTTTGTTGTACCATGAAATACATGTTTGCACCAATTTTTGAAAAGTGATATGGGTTTAGGAAGATATCACAAAATCATACAAATAAACTTGTCAATTTTGAAAACAAAGTATATAATCACACAAAAATAGGTTTATCGTGTGGACCCGAATGCTCCTACATCACAATAAAGCTTTAGAAACATTCCAAGTATATTTTTAGAAGGTGTGGATCCATTTTGGATTTCAATCAACTACTATTTTTGATAAGATTATAATGTTTGTTAGCAATTTTTGGAAAGCACTTTGGTATATGATGGACACAAATTTGAACAAGTTTGTTGCATTCCATCCTTAAACTAATGGACATACGGAAGTGGTAAACATGATCATGAAACATCTTCTTATAATGTATAATTTTAGGAAGTAATACAAATTAGATGAAAGTTTTCATTTAATTAAATATAGCTCAACAGAGATATGGACGATTCTATCAGAAAAATATTTTTCAAGCATGTTTGGGTTTCCACTCATTGACAACCATTGTTGTAACTTATCATATACCACTAACTACAATAACAAATCCTTCATATCAAAAGGAAGTTGACAATGTTTTTGAGTTCATTAAGAAAACTCAACACATTTACCAAGTGAAGATCATTTTGAAAAAGGCTAATCCTAAGTACAAGAAAGGCCATTATCAATGTCAAGTTTCACACAACTTTCAATTTGGTGATTGAGTATGATTTCAATGGTAAATGAAAATACTTAAAAATTATTCAAAAATTACGTATGACACAAAAATTCCTTGCTTTCTCTATGATTTTACACACTCCACATCCTAATATGGTCTTCATTGCTTTATCTTTATTGACTATGGACACTAGCGCCCAAGTACCCTCGTCCCTTCTAGGTGCCCCGACCTCTTTGTATCTTACTCGCCTCTTTTGGGCCTCTTCTTTTCTTATGGGTCGACCTTTTAGCTGTCAATTACAAAATTCAACCAAAGGAATCATATAAATACAAAGCTATGTGACCAAAATAAAGGACCAAGTTCTAAGCATTTATTATCATCACCTAATGTTGCATCTAAAGGAATTCGAAGAGCATCAAGGAATCCATCTAACACTCACCCAAGGGACAAGGGACTACATTTTTTGCATACACGCATAGGATGGGAAGTTCATTTTTCCATCCACACATCTATATACATCAATACATCTAGTTATTGCTTGCTATCAAGTGCATCTTGCATAGGAGCTACCTAGGGCGCAATTTCGACACACACATACAAGAACTACATGGAGTCTGAAATGTAGTGCAGTGCTTGGTTGCAAGATCACTCAGTCAGGTGACTGCCGAGGTCATTCCAACTTTCTATTTGCATATTTATTTTTAGGATTTGATGTGTTTAGGGGGTTTGTAGGATATGATTTATTTTATAGGTTACAGATGAACTCTACAATCATCCAACGATATACAAACAACCAACAACCAAGGTTAGTGACCATCTTGTGACACAAGAAAAATTAGTTTCTAAACATTTTCACAGTCACAACCCCTAACAGAGGTCTCCAGTGTGCATGCACCCCTATCCCAATCTAGGCACCTTATTCTAGGCTTATTAGGCAGTTATAATTTTTTTTGAGTGCGGTTGCGAAAATCTGCTCCTCATGTTTACCAGTTATCGAGTCCACCACACTTCAAGATTTATTTTGAAATTGGATAAGTCTTATATTCCCTCTATTCCACTTAGGGTTTTTATTTTTATTAGATTATTTCTTGTGTCAGCTATGTAGTTTACAATTTTATGTATCATATGTGACTATACAATACCTAGGGTTTTATGAATTCCATATTTGTTAAATCATTTGGTGAACCCATCCTTAATCGAAATCCTTTCCCTAGGATCCACAAAACCCTCATGGCTAAAAATAGACCCTCCTCTCCTAGGAAAGATATGCATCATGTTAGTGAGAATCCTATCCTTGATGATGTTGTACAGGCTGAACTTAATGACCTCTTATCGACACCCTTAATTTAATATATGACCTTCAAACAAACTTCTTTCTTTGGAAAATTTATTCCTACTAACTTTTCACAACTCTAGCATTTACATCGTTTTTCCAGGACAAAACTTCACTTCATGTTTTCCATGTTCTTCCATAGGCACCTGTGCTACTCCACCTTCTTCTCAACCTATTATAGCAATAGATACCACTATTATAGATTCTATGCTTGGTATTGCATGTGATAATGTAGATACAAATGATGTTACTTCCAATGTTGAAAATGTACATGTGCATGATGATGTTTCTCATACTAGTCAAGATGAATGTAAAGTTTTATCTCATGTTTCTTCTACTTCTGAAAATAGTTCAAATGACTGCAATGATATATCTTATGATAGTTCCCCTCTTACTTCTCTATATGTTGATGAATCTCTTGATGAAATACTTGCATGTGAAACTTTGTCTGATAACGATGTTGATTATATTTTGATCATGAACATGTTAGTGAGGATGTTACTTCTCTTAAGATTGTTGAATGTGAATTTTCCACTCCACTTTCTTCTACTTCTGAGGTTGTTTCCAATGTCATTCATGATGATTCTACCACTCCTACTAGTTCACCTCTTATTATTTCTTATGATTCTACTACTGGCATTTCTGTCGATATTCCATGTTCTTCTCCTCCTCATTCCTCTTCTTATTCTCTAGATTATATTCATATTGATTCTTCTATTCCTACTAGTATACCTCCTCTTATTTCTTCTACATCTACATCTAGCATTCCCATAAAGCGTTCACCTTCTGCTTCTTCTTCTCACATTCCCATGATCACCCACAATGGAAAACTTCAACCTCTTCATGTGCCTCTCACTTCTTCTACAATTCCTTCACATGATATTTTATCACTCATGCATGTTGTTGGCCATTTACAATCTCAAGTTCAATTGCTTACTCGAAAGTAAAATCCTAATATGCTTCCATTGACAATAAATCTCTTCATGGAAATATTATTCCAAAGAAAATTCAAAATTCATATTTTCCTAAGGATTTTATCATGCCTACCTTTTCATGTTTTAATGGAACTGGCAATCCATATTTGCATCTTAAGCATTATCATTTAGCTATGGCTTCTTATTCTAATGATCAATTATTACTTAAAGTTTTTCTTCATAGTCTTGTGGATGATGCTCTTCAATGGTATACCCATTTTCCTTATGGATCTATTAGTACATATTGTGAAATGAAAGATACTTTCTTAGACATTTTATGACTTAACAATGGTCCTAGAGTTACACATGATCATTTACCTAGCTTGCATCAAGGAAAGAAAGAACCTATTCTAGATTACATTTTACGCTTAATTATTGCATGCATCAGTTAGTATTTCAGCCTATTGATCTAGAGAAGTAATTTATCATTTTATCATGGCTTGATTCCTGCATTAAAAGAAAAATTACAATATGATACATGTGAATCATTTACACTTTTATGTTATACAATCATTGATCTAGAAAAGGATTTAATTTTTGCACATGTTATAAAACCCCCTTCTATTCCTTCTACTGCTTTATCATCTTCTACTTCTTCTCTCTACCATCTATCAAGCATCCTCCTAGGTCTCCATCTCCTCCACCTCGCAAGCAAGTTCCACCCCCTCCATCACATAAGCATCCCCCATCTCCTCCACCGTGTCGGTCTCCACCTAAGTCTTCTCCATCTCTTACTTGGGAGCCATTGCATTTCTTGCATGATATTAAGCCTCATGATGTCTTGCATGCTTTTCTTGATAAGCAATTAATTTTCTTACCCTCTAATCAACATCATCCTCCTCATCGCTTACATCACCAACATGATCACCCTTATTACAATTTCCACCACATCAATGGCCATCCGACAATGATTGTTGTGCCCTTCATGACAAGTTGCAACAATTAGAAGATAAGGGTGTCATTTCCTTTGGCTCTCGCTCTCTTGAGTGATCTCTTTCCCCATTCCACATAAGCGTGCTTCCACTATTTTCACTTGTCACCTCCACCAAATTCTAAGGTTTTCATTTTCCACTCCTAAAATCATTATCCATACACGTCCTCCACCTAGTGCATCATCTAATCATTCATCACCTGCTACTACATCTTGATTGACCGCCTAAGAAATCGACATATTTGCTTCCTACCACTGCATCTCCCATTATTAGCACCATTTCATTTGACATTAGTTTAGCTCTTACACTCATGTTGCTACCACTTCACATGCTTCCACCATACCTTGCATGTATCTCCATCTTTGGTAGGTGATTTCCATATGATCACCTCATTACCGGATGACAAAATATTATTCTATGGTTCATTCTTGAATATTGAGGGGTCATTTTTAAATGAACCTCATCTCATGCTCATTCACATTCACTCAAAGGGCATGTTACTCCTATCACATTCACTTTGCATTTTATTCCATTCACACTCACAACATGTTGCATATCTTAGTTGTAATTATTCTTGTTTTCTTATACTTCTATGTACACTTTGTTTCCCATGTTCGACGGATACTTAGTATGTCATTATCTTTCTATATACACATGCACATTTACTTGTTCTCTAGTTGTGAATTCATAATTTCTACAAATCTTTACATGTAGCACAGATGCTTGGCACTGTAACTCTTACTAGTCCCACCAAAGCTCTTGGGGAAATCTATTTTTGTACACACTATAAGTGCTATTGTTTCATTTTGTACTACTCCATATTCTTACTAGCACACTAATCTATATCGAAACATACATGTTTTGACATACTTTTATCTTTCTAGCATGCTAACGGGTGCTTCACTTGCAACATTTGTCTTACAGGAACTATTTTCAACCATGGTTGTTTGATACTTTGATGGCTACTATTTTTCCTTATTTTCTATTGTATGTCATTGTTTGCGGGCTATTCCCTTTGTCTTGTGTGCATACTGTATGTATTTGGCTGCTTCGGCCTTGATTGTCTTGTGACATTATGAGTGATGTCCCATGTTTGAAACCTGTATCCCGCGATCTACTCTGTCTGCACTATTACTTTTTTACATTATATTTTATAGCATGCTTGTCATTTTTCTACTAACATGTTTTTATAGCCACTTTTTTTTGCATGTGCATTGGTTTCTACCATGCACATTCCCTCCCATGTAGGGTATCTGTTTCATATAAGTTTTTGGTCCTCTCCTTTGGGACGCATCCTCGTAGCGGCATCACATGCACCCCAAATGCGGGGGACATACATTGGGTGAATCAGTCACCCTGTACAATAGATCAAAGCTTCAATACATGCATACACAATACAAACAACAAAATAGGATTTAGTTATAGAAAGGGCCCAAAATATGACTTGGGTCCTCAGTTTAGCACAGACACTAGTGCCCAGCTACAGACACTAGCACCTCGGTGTTCCTGACCTTTCCTAGGTGATTAGGACTAGGAGAAATTACAATCACTTTCTCATATTGGCCAATTTCTAGTAGTTTACAGATCAATTTACACAACACAGACACAATCCTCCAACAATCAGAATGCATTCTATATTCTTTTTCTACTTGGATAAAATTATATAAAAATGGATCAAATACGAAACACAGGAGGATAACACCATCTGTAGTGGTGTGTAAATTTTGGGAAGCAGTCAGGGATGGAGAATAACACTAGACATTTCTCCCTAACACTCTTTTTCCTGCGTGCATGAGATCACCCAAAAAACTTGCACTTGGCATGAGATCACCCAAAAAACTCATTCTTCTATAACATTTTCAGGGCCTTTTATATCCTTTTCACTCATCACGGATTAGGTCCATCCTTAATACACAATAGAAGCAGCCCCACATCAGCAAAGCACAACAATGACAATAGGTAAAAACACGGCACACCACATACAATTTACCCCTAGGGTCACTTCCTCTTACTTAGTTTTCACGCTTCATTTTTATCACTCCATGTTTTTTCTTTTCTCTTCGGAACACTTTCATCATCAATCTACATGGTTATCAGGTACACATATCTTATCTACTTTATGCTATTGAGTATTCACTCAATAACATAAAGTGGGGGAAAATGTAGACACAAAATCATGCACTTGAGTACATTTATAGGTCCTAATCACATAACATTATTCATATGATTCCTAAGTGAGAAAACTAGCAATTGACTACTATCTTTGGCCTCTTTCATGTCTTCCTTGATTTCTCTTTGGTCTTGCACACTCCACAACCTAGTTTGATCTTATTT
The DNA here is from genome assembly GCA_019776745.2 of Taxus chinensis. NCBI lineage: Eukaryota > Viridiplantae > Streptophyta > Pinopsida > Cupressales > Taxaceae > Taxus > Taxus chinensis. The sequence continues at coordinate 897,804,081 of CM034148.1, forward strand.
GCTTTATCTTTATTGACTCTGGATACTAGTGCCCAGTCAGGATGCCAACACCTAGGCACCCTCATCCCCTCTAGGTACCTTCAATCTCTTTGTATCTTACTCACCTCTTTTGGGTCTCTTTTATATTTTGGGCATCTTGTTTTCTTATGTGTTGGCCTTTTAGTTGTAAATTATGAATTTATACCAAGGGAATCATATAAATACAAAGTTATTTGACCAAAATAAAGGACCAAGCTCTAAGCATCTATTATCACCATCTATGGTTGCATCCAAAGGCATTCAAAGAGCATAAAGACATCCATCTAGCACTCACCCAAGAGACAAGGGATTGCATTTTTTACATACACGCATAGGAGGGGAAGTTTTTTTTTCCATCCACACATCTATCTACATCGGTACATCTAGCTATCACTCACTATCAAGTGCATATTACACAAGAGCTACCAAGGGTAAAATTTCCACACACACGCACAAGAGCTACATGGAGTTTAAAATGTAGTACAATGCTCAGTTGTAAGCTCACTCAGTCGGGTGACTGCTGGGGTTAGTACGACTCCACATTTGTATCTTCATTTTTTAAGATTTGATGTGTTTTGGGGTTTTGTAGGATATCATTTATTTTGTAGGTTACAGGTGAAATATATGATCATCCTGTGACATACATGTGACCAGAAACAATGGTTAGTGACCATCTTGTGACATAAGAAGAATCAATTTTTGACCATTTTCACAGTCACAAGCACCCAACAGAGGTCTTGATTGCCCAAGAACCCTTGACCCAGTCTAGGCGCCCTAGTCCAAGCTTATTCGGTAATTAAATTTTTTTATGGGTGCGGTTGTGACATTTTGATCCTCTTGTTTACCAGTTTTCCAATCTAACACACTTCATGATTTATTGAGAAATCAACTAAGTCTTCTATTCCCTCTATTGCACTTAGGGTTTTAATTTTCATTAGCTTATTGCTTGTATCAGATATGTACTTCAGAATTTTATTTATCATATGTGACTTTGAAATATTTAGGGTTTTACAAATTCAATATTTATTAAATAAAAAACATGTAGTGAAATTAAGGTGATGTATATCAAATATATAATTTTTTTTTTGAAATGTTAGACCTTGATCATTGTGGATTGTCATAACCCATGCCATTATCAATGGTAGTTACATGTGGTTGGCATGTGCAATCGAGGGGTGTAGATCATGGAGGGGGATGATTGCATATCTACTTGCATGTTGTAATTGATCATTACCAAACTTTTTTGATGTTTTTTTAATCTTGTATAATCAATTATAATGAGTAGTGAGAGGAACTCATTTTTTTACTTCTTCTTAATCTTGTTAGAAGAAGATTGTTAGTAACATAATGTAAAAAGATACACATAATGGGTCTATACCATGTTGGTAGAAGATTGTTTGCAAAGTGATACATGTTGGACATCTTTCTCAAAGGGTTTCCTCACATGAATGCCCAACATACATAGATATATCCTTTATAAGAGGAAATCAGCCGTAGTCACAATCAAGAATGACTAACCTCTTACAAAAAGGGGTTTTTTATGATGGAGGAAAGCCTCTCATAGGAAAAATTCAATAAGGGAAAGAAAATTGTTGCTAATGAATCCCATTTCAACAATGAGAATATTTTACACATGTTGAAGATAATCCTAGAAAAAAGTTAGTGGCTAGCCTTTAAGTTGTTAGTTGACTATTAGAGGGAACATAAGAGGACATCTTATTTCTTTTGATAAGTAAAATATGGACCACATGTCAATGTTGCAAAACATTCAAAGGGAAAATGGGTGTGATGCAAATATCATTGAGGTAGTGCACTCTGGAGGTAATCTACAAGTAAGATGTTGCCGTTCAATACTTCTAATGTCAAAATTTTATTTTTCCAATCCTATGCCTTGTGTTTTGTGGGTAGTTAGAGCACACACCATTTTGAAGGGGATTCTATTGTGATTGATGATAACATTTTGGCCCTTACAAATAAGATTTTTTTCATGCATTTGGTATAGAGGAATATTAAATATATCTTTCTTTTGAAATTGTTTGGAGTTTTCATTATGATGTGAGACCTCAAACTATATTGTGAGTTTTTCGAGACTAATATCCTCTACTTATAATTTTGATGATAATATTTCTCTATCATCTTATCTGGCTATGGGAGAACACAACATGCTTTGGGACTCATATTTTTCCTTACATAATGTCACCGAATCTGATTGGTCCCATAGAATTTTGAGGGGAAATATTATGCACTTAATGATAACCTTTTGGCCCTTACAAATAAGAAATGTTTCCTGTAATTGATATTGAGGAATGATAAATAGATTATTCTTCTGAAATTATTTGGAGTAATCATCCTAATGTGGGACCTCAAACTGTATAACATAATGTTTTAGACTAATAAATTTTCTTAGAATTTTGATGAGAGGAATAATTTGCCCACTTATTTCTTTACGTGAGATCTCAACAGGCTCTACAACTCATCTTTCACCCCACATAATTTCTTAAGATCCAAAAAAAAGAAGAAGCAAAACTTATTAGGAAATCATCCATCAAGCGACGACAATTGTTTTGAAAAAGAGGCTTGAGAGTTAGTGCCTTGGATCATATTTCCAACCTTTAACATGTGGCATGAGCCAAACACAAGCTGAGTGGATTTAAAGGGGATTTTGATAGGTGGAGGTAAGGGAGATGGTTAACCAAATATAAATTTCCCATTAACTCAAATATCTCCTCCTCTATCTCTCGAATACCAAGTAAACACATAAGTATCAAGTCAATACAATAACATGTAAACATACAAACATGAATTATGATGTTGTATAGAAATATGTATACTTAACAATTGAAAATAAATCTTTAAAATCTATAGGAAAAATAAATTTAATTTTAATATCCCTTACAGCCGTTAGGACCAACGGCTACAGTTCCCATTTTTATGCGACCCGCAACGGCGAGAAACGAATCACTCTCAACGCCCAAAGGTATTTTGAAAATTGTTGTAACCAGCACATCCTTGTGAAGATGGGAGGGCCTCCCTGCCAGATTGAGCCGTGTGCAGACCCTGACTGGAAAGATAACACTGAGCTCTGGAACATTCTTAGTATTGGCGGATTCACCAACTTTGTGGAGAGAGTGCAAGGGCATGATCAAAGCATCTCTGTTCGCTTTGCCAAGGATTAGAATGAGAGGATGGTCGACTAACACATCCATTTCAATTGGTCATACTTAGCCTCAAGAATAAACATAATTGTGTTGTTTTTATAAGTAAATGATTTTTACCGGAGCTATGAATCAGAGGGTTCTTGGGTCCCCTCCCTTAAATTACATAGTATATTTCTATAATGATAAATATAGGGTGACTTGTATAAAAACAACAGTAAAAGTATGTCACCCTGAAATAAAAACATCATAGAGGAATTCATCGAAGGTCATGCAAGAAGTGTTTCGCATCTCAGCGGTGTCCCGATGACTCTTTGGGGCAATGAGAAAGAGAGTAAAAGAACCAGAGAGGAGCTCGATAAGACAGATGCTGCTCATATGACCACGCTGGGTATGTACCATGCTTGGAAAAAAGTAAAGATGAGTATTGATCAAGCGGCCAAGAAGTAGTCCAGTTTTACTACTACTTCTTGGCTGTAGGCTTGCTGTTTTGTTGCCGTTGTTTTGCTGTTAAGTCTCGTTTGTGTTGCTGTTTCTAGGCTTCGGTGTTCTTTGCTGTAACTTTTGTGCTTTGATACAGCTTCTCTGCTCCTCTCTCTTATTCAGGCTTTTAGGCCTCCTTTTGTACACAAGGGTATAGTCCCTTTCAAAAAACTATTTACCAATATTAAAAAAAACTTAGTCAGATATTTCAATCACCTCCTCCTTTACATGAACCTCTAGATCTCCTGCTACCTCTGCAATTTTTCTTACGAGCACTGAACCTACAACCCACCTCTCCTGCCATGTCTACCTTAAAAAAAAACTGTAGGAAGCTTTTCCATTTGTCCGGAGCTGGACAATGCGAGGATGCATAAGCCCTATGGGTATGGAAAGGGATTCCAAATCCAAAGGGGAGATGTATGTTGTGTCGGGGTCCTTCATGCAGAATTTTTGATGGACTGTCATGACAAAGTTCCAAATATTTTTGTTCCTATTCTCTAGTTCCATCACATATTCCAAGCCACCAAATCCGATTCCCTTGTAGCTATTTCCTACATATAAATTGTAGGAAAATAGAAATTCTCCACTTCGTCTTCTAGCCCTACCGCATGTTTGGGAAGAAAGATGTGGCGAGAAATCAACATAGATTTTTCCTTATTTCCTCCAAAAACAACAGGTGAGAGATGAAAACAAATGTTATCTCTGCGTTAACTCTTACGTGGCCATAACCTTGAATATAACAGTCACCCAGAATGTGCTCAATTACATTACATATCGATCTCGATCCAATTTGAAACTTTTGTCACAGTCGGGAAAGGGTAATTGGGCCATAGAATGCCATCTCTCTCAATTCCATTTTGAGAAACAAGTGGGGATAGGACATGACTACCATAGAAACCTTTGCAGAGTAACCCACAGACTAAACACGAACGAGAATAAAAGATTAGCATGAGAAATGGAGAGATTGAAAAAACATAAAAATAAATCTTCCCACATACCATGTTCCATCAAATTACCCTATCCTTAACTTGGCATCACTATCCAATATGATGGTGAGATCAGACCACAATAATTTATCATTAGCTATAATGGCTTCATCCACCTGCATCACCCCACAGTTGGCTAGGTAGTCTGAAGCTAAGTTGGCCTCGTGAAATACGTGTCTGATTCTCTAAGTATCCAACTTGGCATGTTAAAATAAAGCATTAGAAATATAGAAATCCAATGTCCAATTAGAATCCTTTCTAGTTTTAATTGCTTGAGTGGTGATCTGTGAATATCCTTCAATAAGGAGGTGAGAACAACCACAGTCCACGACTCTTTTTACACCAAAAAGAAGAGCTTGAGCCTCCACTTGATTACTTGTTCCATCCTGGAGGTGATAGGATACGACGCTCACCAATTATCCAAAATCATTTCAAATGATACACCCTGCCCCCAAAATCTCAGGATTCCCTTTGGAAGCCCCATCAAAATTTACCTTACAAAACCAAGGAAGGTGAACATAACTGTGTTGCTACAAACTTAGATATGTAGTATTAATATTGCAATGTTTGTTGAGAATTAAATATATCTTAATTATTTTCAACCTAGAAACCCTTCCTTTTTAATGGATTTATAACTTTTTGGGATTACTGCAACTACATTATCATGTGTTCTAACAACATAAGCATTAAACTAGTAAGACCAAAAAATTATTTAAACATAATGGAAATATGAAATATTTTGAAACAATAAAAACATGAGATATTAAGAAGTAATTTCAACACATATTGTAAGGGTCCTAACAAATTCTATAAATTCAAATATTATTAACAAGATATAGGTCAAAAACATCTAAACATAGGGGACATTATATCCCGAGACATTGTCAATCAAAATAATGCTATCAGTGTTAAAGAAAACTATAAAAAATGTGAGAGCAATATTTAGAAAATTGAATCTTTAGGACAAAGATGAGATTTAATGCCCATCTCATACGTCCTTTTAAGATGTTTAGAAGTATTTGAATTTTTCAAATATTGTTCACCCATCGCTCATTGTCAGGGATTCATATACATAAAACGTCAATTTTATTAATAATATATATACATCGCACCTATATTTATTTAATAAAACAACACCAAAAATATGAAGAATGTCTCTTATTTACATTAATTTGATATGAAAATGAAATAAGTATAAAATATATTATAATATTCAATAATTTTACAAAACGTGTTAACAAAAAAGGACTCACAAGAAAAAATTAACAACGTAATTTACTATGACAAAATGATGGTCATATAAATTTTTTATTGTCACAAAAAATCTCGTTGTCGGCTAGTAGAAGATGTCAAATATCATTTTCCCTAGGACTAATAAAAATAAAAACAAAGAAACAACATGAAGTGAAGATGATATATGGGAAGCTAACTGGAGGACCTCAAATAGATCCACAAAATGTTGCAGACGTAGAAGCCAATTGAAAACATGAAGCATTTTAGATACCCATAAGTGAATGGTGAAGACTACGAGATATTTCTCGTTAGAACTCAATGACACATACTAAAGGAGGAAAGACTCAAATTGTTGCCCTTGACATCCACATTATCCTCATCCTTAAAGGATTTGTAGAGTCTCCTTCACTACCAACTACAAATGGGAAGCTTGCATATGTCCAGACCCCTCTCACTTTTACACTTACTTACCCACCACACCCTCTAGTTCATCTTGTCCATGCATACCAAAGTAAAAAATTAAATAAAAAAATAAAGAATAATTTATGTTGAACCCAAAGAACAAAGATCATGCCTAATTATCTTCTTACCCATTGTTTGGTTCATTCCTTAGCCCTGCAGTCAATTTTTCAGAGATCTCTCTTGCATACACTTATATAATAAATGTCCCTTATTTATGTTTAGAATGCCTTTGTTATTAAGAATATTTATTACTAAACCATAAAATCCCTATTGTTACTAGTGCATGTATAATATTTTCATTTATTTATTTCGATTAAGAGGTGTATTTGTTAAAAAGATTAGAATGAAAATGTAAGATTTTTTTTTGTCTTCATACTCTAATCTTCGTAGAAAATACCTCAGATAGAGCAATGGATGGAAAGGAGAGACAATGTAATACCTACACTTACCTACAAGTTATAAAACTCCTCCTATGATGTGTTGGATTTTCTCTTGGATGGAAGTTAGATTGTTTTAGATTTGATGCGGAGTCACTTTGGAAGCACCTCCCCTTAATTGCCTTTAATTTCTAGATGCTCGATGAAGGGTGAATTTATTGGAGTAGATTGAAGATGGATTGATTGGATGATTGAAGATAAAAATGGAAAATGGTTGGTTATGGAATTTTCAAGTTGTTCCAAGCTAGCTCTCATGGAAAAGGAGAGCTCAATTTATAGCTAATGGGTGGAGGAATCAATGACTAAGATGAAGCCATGTTGGATTTGGATCAATGGTGGAGAACGCATGTGAGGATGGAGAATTCTAGAATGAAGATTTATAGAATTTGAGAGAAGTCTCCATTAAAAATTCAAAGGAAGGAGGGAGACATATTTGAATTTTTAAATATGAAAGAGGGAAATTTAGAGAGGCTTCTAGAAATAGAAGCCTATAGATTTAGAGGCGAGGATGTGATTAGGATTAGAATTAGATTAGGTTAATAAATGATGATTACGAGTGAGATTACATGGAAAGGCTAGGTATAGGGATGTGTAGAGTAGGTGATAGGTGAGATGTAGGAATATTAAATTCCTATAAGATGTTAATAAAAAATTATGATAATAATATGATATAATAATGGATTAAAAATATTAAAGATGAAGATGGGATATTGGATGAATTAAAAGGATTAATGATGAAATGTTGGGATAAAAGATAAAATGAAATATTAGATAAATGATAAATGAAAATTTTGATAAATGGATTAATAATAATTAATCTTATGATTAATTATTATATGTATAATGATGATGTTGTTTGCGGGACAAATTAGTCATAATTAGTTATACAAACATTTTATATATCTACATTTTCCCCCTCTTTTAATGGTTATTGCGTAACAATGACCATTCAAAGAAAAATAAATAAAATATGTTAGGATGGTGATATGATGCCCCCTTGATGGGTTAGGCAGGGAAGGAATGAGTCAGGTAACCGCTTGAAAAGAGGAGAGGCCCAAGTTAGTAGATGAGAGAGGATTAGAGGATGAGAAGATTTGAGGATTAAGAGGATTATGATTAGAGGATTAGATGATAAGAGAGAGGGAGATTAGAGGATTAGGAGATATTGGATTTAGGAACAGAGGATGCCCTAGTCAATTATGTATGACAAGGGTGAAGATTCAAGATTTTTGGATTAAAGGATGCCCTATTCAAGGGGTTAGATTTTAAAGATTTTAGATTATAAGATGCCCCAGTCAAGGGATTAGGAGAAAATATTTGGGATTTCTATTTGAGGATGTTGGAGTTGAAGATGTTAAATTAGATGATGTTGGATTTAAGGATTGGTTGGATATTGAATTGGAGGATTAGAAGATTGGGGATGTTTGGATGAGAGGATAAAGATTGATTTCAGATCGATTTGGATGAGAGAACAAGATTGGGATGGTGATTAATGAAGTGATGAGAAATATTTTTTGATTGTGATTGATGAGGGGATGTTAGAAGATGCCCCAACCAAGGGGAGAGGATGTTGGATGTTGGATATGAGATGATAAGAGTTGGATGTGGATAGGAAGATGAGAAGATTTGATAGTTATATGATGATGAAGATTAGGTGTGGATTATTATATGAGTAAAAGATGATGATAAAAGGGGGTGTGTTACCATAAATTTCCCATTGTTATCATCATTAACATGTGTTATTAATATGGCATAAAATCAAAATACACCAAGGTATAAACATCATGATGATTAAATTGCTAAATCCATGTGTCCTCATATCATTAGACAGATTAAAAACATAAAATATGGTCCTCATATCATCGGCCAAAATGAAAATGTAGACAAACAAGCAAACATACACAAGAAAAAACAAACACACACATTGCATTTTTGTATTTTTTAATGTTTTAATTTTTAGATGTTTTGATTTTTTATTTGTTTTTTATTTTTGATGTTTATATCATTGGATTTTAAATGTTGGATTTTTGGATTTTGGATATTAGATGTTCAGATTTTTGGATTTTTTTTATTTTTGGAAGTTTTGATTTTGGATTTTGGATGGGGGGATGGTTGAGGATAGGTAAGATAGAAGGATATAGGATGTGATAACTCATGGGGGATAGGAAGGGATGTAAGGTGGGATGTGAATTTCTCATATAAGTCCCAAAGCATGGTTGGGTAGGACGAAAGGGAAGGATTGAGGGAAATTAGATAAGGTTGAGAGGATATGGATTGGTTGATAGGTTAGGATTAGATGGGAGGTATGGCCGATGATAAGATATGCCTCCACGTATAGGGTAGATGGATTGAGGGATAAATGTGGTGTGCCCCCAAGTTTGAAGTAGGGTGTCATGTTTGGATGGATAAATGTGTTTGATTTTCCCCCAGGTGTAGGGTAGGATAGTAAGTGAGGGGTATATAAAATATATGATGCCCTCAACAGATGATAGTAAGGCTGCCCCCAGTCATGATGGTAACAGTTCAAAAGGGATATGAGGAGGATTGGATGAAAAGGAAAGGATCATCATCTTCCCGCAGATGTTTGATCCAAGGGAAAAAGGATGTGGATGTGATGGATTGAAGGAAAATAAATCAGTGATGAATAAAAGATGAGTCTAATGGCACATGTTGTAAGGAAATAATTTGGATAAAAAAAGTGTGACCAAGGTCTAAACAATACCTGGAAACATGAGATCCCTATGCCTCTGTGAGATCAAATTGTGTGTGAGATTGTGATGGTCAAATACCACTTGAAGTGAAGACTGAAAGGGTAGTATGTAAAGACAAACTATCCAATGTCTGGGGAGAGATTAAGTCAAATAGGTGGATAAAGGGTGAACGAAAGGTTAAGGTGTACATTACTCCACTGCTAGCCAAATGTCCATAGTATCGATGGAGATACATCTGATTCTTGTCATAACATTTCTCTACTGCCAACCAGGCATCCATAGCCCTGGTAGAGTTGCTGGAAACACCCCCAGAGAGAGTCTTGAGGTGGATTTTATTTGATATTTGTATTTTGATATGATTCTTGGTTTTTGATCTTTTGCTTTTGATATTTGGATTTTTTATTTCTTTTCATAAAGAGGTTCCACTCTCTTTAGAACTCTCAAGGGGTTAAGAATAACTAGTGGCTTGATGGGGAGGTGGAAATGAGTGTGGAAATGACATTAAATAGAGTGTCAAGATACACACCCAAGGGTATTCACCATAAGTTGATTAAGTGTGTTAAAGTGTGTGGATATCTAGGAGGGAAATTGTGCTTGAATGTTAGAGGTAATGATAGGCCAAGGTCACACAATTGGAGTGTGTACTATTGGCTTACAACATGTGTGAGAAAGTTGATCAAGTGTTCAAATGAATTTATTAGAAGAGGATATGAATGAATGTGAATGTTAGATGGACTGAGGATGGATGGGAAAGGAAATAACATCCATGCGCAAGTGATGAATTATGTGCTCAATCCATTTATAGGCATTTGGTATTTGTGGGAGGATTAAAGGATTTGTGAATGGGTTGAGTACTTGGGGTGGTAGGATCAACAAGAGAAGTAGTAGATATGGGTTGTGATGGAGTGCTGATAGTCTTAGGTTATACCCTAATCTTGAATGACCTAGATTTTGTTGAAGGGAGATGGGTTCACAAATGTCTTATTCATGGATGCCTAATCCTTTGCCTCAATGTTTCATATTAGCGAACATTTGTTTGACTATAGGGTATAAAGTGGAAGAGGAAGATGATGCCATGTGGTCATCACGAGACTGGGGGTTGTAGTTTTTTCATCCACTAATAATTCAAACTTAACAAAGGATGGGAGATGAGATTTGTTTTGGTTTTTGGTCAGTGAGTGATGTTTGGATGTACGAATAAATTTAGATGGTTGATGATGGTTTGTTGTTAAGTGAGATTTGGATAGTGGATGATGATTGGGGAGAGTATTGGGATGAAAATGTGGTAGGTAAAGAGGTACAAGGATAAGAATTCCTTGGTTAATGAGATTTGGGACATGAGAACTAAATTTCATGCAACGATTGGTTAAATGTACATGGGTGCGATGGAAGTCACAATAATAGTATTCCTAATACAAAGATGGTTTGCGAAGGTTTTTATTGCATGATTTTATTAGGGGATGGATGATCATTTTTAAGGTTTTTAGACGATGGATGGTGGTGGTCAAGGATTCTCCTAAAGGAGTGAAGTGGTTTGGGTTAAATGGTTTTAGGAGAGTAGGAAGTAAAGGTACGGAATTGGGTGGATTATGAGATGTTTTGGTTGATTTGGACTTATGAGTTGGATTATATTTTTATGGATTAGAAGATGAAGGGAATGGATTAGGCTTGGGGGCTGAAGTAGATGGTTTGGGCTTGGAGGTGGAAATAGATTTGGTGGATTTTGGATTAATTGGATTATGTGGTGTTAACGTGGATGGGTTTTTCTTATGATTAGGTTTTTTGGAATTGATAGATGTAGATGAAGGGGATGGGTGTGATATGGGGGTCACATTCGGTTTGGATGATGCTAGGGATGAAGTATATTTGGGAGATGGTTGTGGTGTTGGAACCACATTAAATTTGGTCGATTTAGAGGATGAAGTAGATGAAGGCAATATAAGATCCTTATTAGATTGGGTAGGAGATGGGGTGGGAAGAGGATTGGGATTGGAGTTTTTAGGTTTATAAGTTGGTGACTTAGGAGTAATATTAGATGCTTTAGGATTAGGATTAGATATGGATGAAGATGATGAGGGTGGTATAGAAGCCACATTGGATGGCTTAGGATTGGGGGTAGAAAGGGATGGAGGTGACTTAGGAGTCACGGTGGATGAGATAGTTTTGGGATTACATGGTGGAGGGGATGAAATAGGATGAGAGGCTAAATTTTATGGTGGATTAGGGAATGTGAGACTATCTAGGAGAAATTTCGTTGGATTGGATTGGGGTAATGAAGATGAAAAGGATGGAGGACTAAGATGTGATGTGGGGAGATCATTTTGGGTTAAATTATTGTGGATATGTGAATGGAACTCAATTATAGGTTTGACGATGATTAGATTTAGGATATGATAGTTTGGATAGTGGTGCATGAGTTTTGATTACAGGAAGGTGTGGGTCATGATGATTATGGTATTTAGAGGTTGGGGTTTGGGATGTTTGTGTGGGTTTGGGATTGGTGGCTAGATTAACAAGGACATAAATGAGGTCCTCTTAGTCTAGGTCAAAGTTAATGAGGTGGTCAAAGTTGATGTAATTGGCTTGTGGGGATAGTGGTTTATGTTGTTTAGGTTGAGGTGTGGATTGAGATGATTTGAGTTCCTCGAGGAGTAGGTCAATGGGGTTAGGGGTAGGGCCCTTAGGAATGGGGAATTGTGCTTGAGATTGGATAGGAGATGATTGTTTATGAGGTGATTAGTTGATACATGATTTTAGAGTGAATATTTGTTAATTGAGTGCTTGGATAGTTTTTAGGATGTGAGGATCAACATAGGATGGTTGATTTGGACGACAAGGAGAGGATTGATTAAGGTAGGATGTGAGATTTGAGATTTTTTTATAAAGGTGTTGGATGGTGTGTGGGACTTCATGGTCAAAGAGAGATGGTTGACTTTGATGGGTGGGGGATGATGGGATAACTATTTTTATGGATTTAGATAAGAGTTACGGGTTTGGATGTTGGTTTGGAGAGGATTGGGATTGAGGGTTAAAGGCCTTGGTTTGATAGGTTAAGGAATATTGATTGGGATTTTTTTGATTAAGGATGTTTGATTGTGATGATGTTTGATCGATTAAAATTTTAAAGTGATAAAATGGTCAAGGATGTTCAAGAAACAAGTGAAAAACATGCAAAACACATCATAACTAGTCAAGCGGTATTGCAATCACGCGATATCCCAACGATGGTGCCACCATTGACTCTCTACCTATATGTCAATGTGGGGTCAACTAGCGAGTGGCCTTAGGGAGTTCACCCTCTTTGCACTATAGCTTGATATGCAACCAAATGGTTTCCTAGTCTAGGATGCACAAGCTCACTATGGGAGTCCTCAATCTACCTTGTGGTACATGGGGCCCAAGTCTGTGTTGCAAGGATGTTGTCTAAAGGCTGGGTTTTGGGATGTGGAATCCCCTCAGTTAACGTCACTCTTAAAATAAGAGAGCACTTAGCCAATAATAACAATTTTCCTTGAATTTATACAACGTTGGAACACGGGTGTGTCTACATGCGTGGAGATGAAGCCCATGATCACGATACCCTTAGGACTATGACAGGTGTGTGGATATCACTTCCACGTCACGTTACCCCTAAAAATAAAAAGGGAAGGAAGAATATCTACTTTTTATCCTCAAGATTGTCCTAGGATGTGAGAGGAGAGCATACATGGTGTCATCTTTGGGTTAAAACAAACAGAAACACGTAACACAAAAAGACGATAAACACAAGCACAATAAAAATTAATGATAAATTTTATATGATGGGGCCTTCAACAAGGTGACCTGTAAGATAAAAGGATTGGTAGTTTTTTTTATACCCAATATTCTTTTACTGTTTGATATGCAAAAAAATGGGTTAGTAGTATTTATATTAATCAATGTCCTGCAACCACAAATGTTAGACAAACAAAAATCAAGTATTAAAATCAATGGAGTTTCCCCTTATCCACATATTATTTCTATAAAAATAGAATGTAAGGCCCTGCAAAACACCACTAAAACACCAGAAAGTGTGGTTATATTGGTTATTAGCAACGCAAAATTATTATAGAACAAAAGCATTATTTCAGGTCAAAAGTGCCAAAACAGAACAAAAGCGCTATTTCATGACAAAAGTGGCAATATACTCAAGAGTGTTGAATCAGTAAAAAACGTTAATTATCTTACAAAGTGCTGATATATAAGCAAAAAATCTAAAATAGGAACAAATTGTATTAGCAGAATCCGATTTTTAAAGTCTAAACATAAGCGCTGATATATAGACACAAGCACTAAAATATAGACATAAGTGCCAAAGTACAAACAAATGCGCTAAACCTGCACATAAAAGATTCAAAAGACAAAAGTTATGAAACTACTAAAAATGTGTTAAAGTATGAACAAAATTGCCAAATTGTGAACACATGCATTGATCCTGCACAAAATGAAGCTAGAAAACAAAAGCGCTAAAGTAGGTTACAAAAGTGCCATAGTTTTACAAAATCCCTAAAATAGATACATGCGGCTATAAACATTAGTCTTTCATCCAAAAATGCTATTTTAGGTCAAAATCACTATTTATTTTTTGTGAGCATTGAATGACAAGACAAATGTTCCAATATGAAAGACTATAACAAAAATTTGAATTTTTAGGATGTAAATCAGAACGAAACTTTTCAAATATTTAAACAGCTTGTTTTTAATATAGAATGATACTAAAAAAATAAAAAATTTAGGGGGTAAGCCCCATGGTTGGTGCTAAAAATGTATATGTTAAAAATATTAGATAGTAAAATGTGAGAAAACAAAGAAACTTGATTCCCTAATCTAAGCTCCTCAACAATACATCAGATAGAGCTAGATGTAAAGGGAATAAAATACAATACATTCACTTACCAGAGTAGAGATCCATTTGATTTGTTTGATGTGCTCTTGGATTGATTGATTGTTGCTTCAGATTTGGTGGAGACATACGAGAAACACCTACCCTTGTTTGTGCTTGGATTTACTTTGATGAAGATCATTGGATGGATGATGATTGATTGTAGATGGATTGATAGAGTGGATGGATTGATGGGATGATTAAAGATAAAAATAGCAAAGGTTGGTTATGGATTTTAGAGATGGCTCTCATGGATGAGGAGAGCTATATTTATAGTTTGTGGGTGGAGGATTCAATGGATAGGATGAAGCCATGTTGGATTTGGATCAAGGGTGGAGGATGCATGTGAGGAATGGAGAATTATAGAATGGATATTTCTAGAATTTGAGAAAATATTCAATGGAGAGTTGAATGTTTGTTTGAATTTTTAAATGGAGGGAAGTTTAGAGAGGCTTATAGAAATAGAATCCTCTAGATTTAGAGGTGTGAGGATGTGATTATGATTATAGTTATAATAGGTTAATAAATGATGATTAGGAGTGAAATTACCTAGAAAGACTAGGTGTAGGGATGTGTAGATGGTAGGTGAGATGTAGGAATATTAAATTCCTATAAAATGTTAAATATTATGATGATAATACGATATAATAATGGATAAAAAATATTAAAGATGAAAATGGGATATTGGATGAATTGAAAGGATTAATGATGAAATGTTGGGATAAATGATAAAATGGAATATTAGATAAAGGTTAAAGGGTAAATGTGATAAAGGGATTAATAATAATTAATCTTGCAAGTAATTATTTTATGGATGATGATGATGTTGTTTACGGGACAGATTAGTCGTAATTAGTCAAGTCAACATTTTAGATGTCTACATTTCCCCCCTTTTTGAATGTTTATTGCGTAGAAATAAAAATTTAAAGAAAAAGAAGAAAATATGTTTAGATGGTGATATGATGCCCCCTCAAGGGGTTGGGTGGGGAAGGAATGAGTGAGGTAACTGCTCAAAAAGAGGAGAGGCCCAAGTTACTAGATGAGAGAGGATTAAGAGGATTAGGATTAGAGGATTAGAAAATAGGAGAGAGGGATATTAAAGGATTATGAGGTATTAGATTTGGGAATAGAAGATTCCCTAGTCAATGATGTATGAGAAGGGTGAAGATTCAGGATTTTTGGATTAGAGAATGCCCTAGTCAAGGGGTTAGATTTTGGGGATTTTGGATTATAAGATGCCCCAATCAAGGGGTTAGGAGCAAAGATTTGGTATTTTTATTGCAAGATGTTGGAGTTGAAGATGTTATATTGGAGGATGTTGGATTTGAGGATTGATTGGATACTGGATTAAAAGATTGGGGATGTTTATTATGAGAGGATAAGGATTGATTTTGGATCGATTTGAATGAGAGGATAAGATTGGGATGATGATTAATGAAGTGGTGATAAATATTGTTTGAGTTTGATTGATGAGGGGATGTTAGAAGATGCCCCAGACTAGGGGTGAGGATATTGGATGCGAGATGATAAGAGTTGGATGCGGATAGTGATTAATTGAGAAAGGATTGATTGAATAAGAGGATGAGAAGATTTGATGTTTAGTTAGATGATGATGAGGATTAGGTGTGGATGATGATATGAGTAAAAGATGATGATAGAAGGGGGTGTGATACCATAAATTTCCCACTGTTATCATCATTATCAAGTGTTATTAATATGGCATAAAAGCAAAATACACTAAGTTATAAAGATCGTGATGATTGAATTGCCAAATGCATGTGTCCTCATATCATTAGAGTGATATATAAAATAAATATGGTCCTCATATCATCGTTCAAAATGAAAATGTAGACAAGAAAACAAACATACACAAGCAAAAACACACAGACATTGCATTTTTGTATATTTTCAATGTTTTGTTTTTTAGATGTTTTGATTTTTTTGATTTTAGATGTTTAGATTATTGGATTTTGGATTTTGTATGTTGAATTTTTGGATTTTGGATGTTGGATGTTTATATTTTTTAAATTTTTGATTTTGGATTTGGGATGGAGGGATGGTTGAGGATAGGTAAGATTGAAGGATGTAGAATGGGATAACTCATGGGGGATGGGAAGGGATGTAAGGTGGGATATAAATTTATCCTATAAGTCCCAAAGCACGGTTGGGTAGGATGAAAGGGAAGGATTGGAGAAAATTGGATAGGGTGGAAAGGATAGGGATTGGTTGATAGGTAAGGATTATATGGGAGATATGGACGATGATAAGATATGACTCCAAGTATAGGGTAGATGGATTGAGGGACAAATGTGGTGTGCCCCCAAGTGTGAAGTAGGGTGTCATGTGTAGATGGATGAATGGGTTTTATTTTCCCATAGGTGTAGGGTAGGATATGAAGTGAGGGGTATCTAAAATGGATGATGCCCTCAATTGATGATAATAAGGCTGCCCCCAATCATGATGGTAATAGTTGAAAAGGGACATGAGGAGGATTAGATGAAAAGGAAAGGATCGTCATCTTCCCAGGGATGTTTGATCCAAGGGAAAAAGAATGTGGATGTGATGGATGGAAGGAAAATAACATCAATGATGAATAAAATATGAGCCTAACGACACATGTTGTAAGGAAAGAGTCAGACTAAAAACAAAAGTGTGACCAAGGTCTAAACTGCAGACACTTGTAGTTTGATCAAAGCACTATTATTCTTAATATTTAACTAACTATTCTCACTCAGGTCGCAAATTGACAACATATCATCAGTTAGACCTATCTAAATCCCCTCTTAGGATACTCTTTTGGTCATATTCCTCTTATAAAGCAACTAATAGTGATAATATAATCCTTTATTGGCTAAACCATCTTCTCATCCTCTTCTATACCACTTTTACTAACTTCCTAGTCTATCAATCTATTTCATTGGATTGATTAGACCTCTCAAAACTCTCTCAAAACCCTAATTCATCTCTAAACATGATTAACTAGCCTAACCTAGTTTAACTAGTCCTAACCAGGGTTAAACTCTTATAAACCTAGTCAAATCTTACTTTGAATTCCTAATCAATTTTTTGGCTTATCCTTTAGTCCCACATGAACCAAATCTCCCCCACTTTCCTAAATGGAAAAATATAAATAGCCCACTACCGCTAGACCAATTCTAAGAACACTCCTTCCTAACATAAAATATAGCATTTTGCTTAGGTTTTAAAGTTTATTTCATTTCTTTTATTGAGCTATTGATTTTGCCATTGCACTACACACTAAGCATTTAGTAAATGGGAAGAACCATTGGCCTTAAAGCCATTAATGGTGAGATCTCATTCTCATAATCTCAAACTAATTGCTTAGAATCCTTACTAGGTTCATTTGTTAAAGCTTTCAAGAATAGAGGATCACTAAATATGTCAGGTTGTTTGTTTCCTTCAAGTTTAATACATGCAAAGGTATGAATACTTGTTTATTTATTATCTGTTGGTCCATTGACTAGTTTGTTAAAAGCCTTTGGGGTTTGTTTAGAGATTCTTACCCCATGTCCATGGCTTTTGAAATTTTTCATTGAACACATAAAAAATGTCTGGAAACATGGTTCTCACCTGTTCATGTGCATGAATCACAGATCATCTTGATCTACCTCCATCAACAAAAGCTAAGTTTCTTACTATGTATGTACTCTAGGGCACACCGAGTTGTCTGGTACTGTTTCATAGTGCACATTGCTTTTTCATTGGACCCAAGTGTCCTTTGTTATTCCCCTCATATGTATCCTTGCTTGGGGCACCATCATTAACCCTTGTCATTAATTTGAATAGGTTAGAATTTAAGCTTGATAATGAAAACATTACATTATGTTTCTCTGTTAGGTTAGCTTGTTTAATTTCTCGTATTACATTGCATTATGTATGTTGCAGGGAGTTAGGCATCTTTTACTTTCTCATATTGCATTGCATTATGTATGTTGCATGGAGTTAGGCATCTTTTACTTTCTCGTATTGCATTGAATTTTGTATGGTTCATGGAGTTAGTGCTTTTAGCAATGGACATTTGTTCGTATATGGATTTTCTATGCGCTGACATCTCCCATATGTGGCCGCACATCATCCCCAATTGGAACCTAGCCCATAGAATAAGGCTCCTCTGGAGCTTGATCTCTCAAAACACATATGGGGAGACCAATAAAAATATGGTCCCACACCCAAATCTGCAGTAATCTAGCTGGTCCTACCGTCTTCTGATGCTAGTATGTGATCAAATGAAGGTCCTAATATAAGTGTGCTAGTATGCACTAACCCCAAAAATATGTCTCCCCCTCAATCAATCTATGTATCACTCTGATGAGGCTGAGTGGAAATGAAGCACCGGTTTTGTTAGGGAGTAAAACTCCACTGACAAAAGCCATCAAATAGAGTTCAACCCGATCAAGCTTGGGATCCTCTATACATCACAACAATTTAACTATCATCCTATGACGCGGTATGATTGAGATGCCAAATAACTCAATAATACACTGATCAATGTCGGGTTGGTGACGGGTATACTGGATCAGCTCGCCCTGGATAGGGACTTGCATGATGTGCCATACGTCCTCCAAAGTTATTGTGATCTCACCAGTGGGTAGCCTCAAACACTGACTATCACTATGCCATCGCTCAGCTATGGCTCTAAGGAGGTCGTGATCCAAGGTAATTTGTGGCATGTCAACCATGCAAGCTAATCCTCTGACGTATAGGAGAATATATAATATCCTCCTATCGTCCTCATCGAAATGTGCCTCTATCGCTACTAAACGTCCATATCTCTCATGGGTATGAAGGACATGTAGTATCCGCTGCAACAAAAACACAAGCATTAGGGTTATATTTCTCTCTAATTCTATCTAGTTTTCTAGCAAAATTCTTCTTTCATTCATCTAACATACTAATTTATCACCTTCTTCTACAAACCATCTAGTCTATTTTTCATCTATACTTATCTATTTGGTTGTAGGGATGAATTTTCACTTTTCCTTGGCATGTGCGCCTCTACTTCGACGCATGCGCACCTATCTCAACATGTACGTTCCCAACATGTATACACCTCTGCTTCGACACATGCAAGCCTTATTCAATGTGTGTGCTCCCCCCATTTTAGATATTTTTCCCATTCTACAAAGGACACATGTGCCCCCAGCTCGATGCATACACCTCCCCTTCGACGCATGTGCGTGCACGCTCATATTTTCCCCCCAAGTGTGTGAACCTTCCCTTCAATAGATACATGTATGCGTACTTGTTTTTTGACATGTATGTGTAAGCGTACCCATTAGTCTGATGCATGCATGTGTGTGCATCCATTGAATCTTTGCATGCACACATGTGCATACGTTAAAAGATGCCTGATCTACCCTAAAAAGGACCTAAAAACAACATTAAATGCATAATTGATAAGGAGGGATATGGCACTCACATAGGGTCCATCCGCTAGGTCCCAAAGGTACTCTTAGATGCAATCTTCCCATATCCACTTGCTAGGTAGCCTCGCCATCCCACACAGGGCCCTCGCTCTCATTCGTCGTAAAAATTCAAAAGATATTGGATTTGTATTGCAAGATGTTGGGGTTAGTAGTGAAGATTTGGTATTTGTATTGCAATATGTTGGAGTTGAAGATGTTATATTGGAGGATGTTGGATTTGAGGATTGATTGGATACTGGATTAAGAGGATTAAAATATTGGGGATGATTTTATGAGAGGATAAGGATTGATTTTGGATCGATTTAAATGAGAGGACAAGATTATGATGATGATTAATGAAGTGATGAAAAATATTGTTTAAGTGTGACTGATGAGGGGATGTTAGAAGATGCCCCAGCCTAGGGGTGAAGATGTTGGATGTGAGATGATAAGAGTTAGATGTGGTTAATGATTGATTGAGAAAGGATTGATTGGATAAGAGGATGAGAAGATTTGATAGTTAGTTAAATGATGATGAGGATTAGGTGTGGATGATGATATGAGTAAAAGCTGATGATAGAAGGGGGTGTGCTACCATAAATTTCCCATTGTTATCATCATTATCAAGTGTTATTAATATGGCATAAAAGAAAAATACACTAAGGTATAAAGATTGTGATGATTGAATTACCAAATGCATGTGTCCTCATATCATTAGAGTGATATATACAATAAATATGGTTCTCATATCATCGGCCAAAATAAAAATGCAGACAAGCAAACAAGCATACACAAGCAAAAACACACACACACATTGCATTTTTGTATATTTTCAATATTTTGTTTTTTAGATGTTTTGATTTTGGATGTTTAGATTATTGGATTTTGGATTTTGGGTGTTGGATTTTTGGATTTTGGATGTTTGTATTTTTGGATTTTTTTTTTAGTTTTGGAAGTTTTGATTTTGGATTTGGGATAGAGGGATGGTTGACTATAGGTAGGATTGGAGGATGTAGGATGGGATAACTCATGGGGGATGGGAAGGGATGTAAGGTGGGATACAAATTTATCCTACAAAACCCAAATCATGGTTGGGTAGGATGAAAGGGAAGGATTGAGGGAAATTGAATAGGGTGGAAAGGATAGGGATTGGTTAATAGGTAAGGATTAGATGGGAGATATGGACGATGATAAGATATGCCTCCAAGTATAGGGTAGATGGATTGAGGGATAAAGTAGTTGGGCCCCCAGGTGTGAAGTAGGATGTCATGTGTGGCTGGATGAATGGATTTTATTTTCCCCCAGGTGTAGGGTAGGATATGAAGTGAGGGGTATCTAAAATGGATGATGCCCTAAACTGATGATAGTAAGGATTCCCTTAGTCATGACAATAATAACTGAAAAGAGACATGAAGAGGATTGGATGAAAAGGAAAGGATCATCATCTTCCCAGGGATGTTTGATCCAAGGGAAAAAGGATGTGTATGTG
This sequence comes from Taxus chinensis, assembly GCA_019776745.2. Lineage (NCBI taxonomy): Eukaryota > Viridiplantae > Streptophyta > Pinopsida > Cupressales > Taxaceae > Taxus > Taxus chinensis. The sequence goes on from CM034148.1 coordinate 897,825,381, forward strand.
ATGGATGGAAGGAAAATAACATCAATGATGAATAAAAGATGAGCCTAATGACACATGTTGTAAAGAAAGAGTCAAACTAAAAACAATAAAAGATGAGCCTAATGGCACATGTTGTCAAGAAAGAGTCAGACTAAAAGCAAAAGTCTAAATTGTAGACACCTATAGTTTGATCAAAGTAATATTATTCTTAATATTTCACTAACTATTCTCACTCCTCGCAAATTGACGACATACTGTCATATAGACCTATCTAACTCCCCTCTTAGGACACTCTTTTGGTCCTATTCCTCTTGTAAAGCAACTAATATGGATAATATAATCCTTTATTAGCTAAACCATCTTATCATCCTCTTCTATACCACTTTTAATAACTTCCTAGTCTATCAATCCATTTCATTCGATTGATTAGACCTCTCAAAACCCTAATTTCTCTCAAAACATGATTAACTAGCCTAACCTAGTTTAACTAGTCTTAACCATGGTTAACCTCTTCTAAACCTAGTCAAATCATACTTTGACTCCCTAATCAACTTTTTGGCTTATCCTTTAGTCCCACATGCACCAAAATTCCCCCAATTTCCCAAATGGAAAACTATAAATAACCCACTACCCCTATACCATTTCTAAGAACTCTCCTTCTTCCTAACATAAACTATAGCATTTTGCTTCGGTTTTAGAGATTATTTCATTTCTTTTATTGAGCTATTACTTTTTCCATTGCACTACACACCAAGAATTGAGTAAATAGGAAGAACCACTGGCCTTGAAGCCATTAATGGTGATATCCCATTCTCATAATCACAAATTGATTGCTTAGAATCCTTACTAGGTTCATTTGTTAAAGCTTTCAAGAATAGAGGATCACTAAATATGTCAGGTTGCTTGTTTCCTTCAAGTTTAATGCATGCAAAGGTATGAATCCTTGTTTATTTATTATCTGATGGTCCATTGACTAGTTTGTTAAAATCCTTTGGGGTTTATTTAGAGATTCTTACCCCATGTCCATGGCTTTTGCAACTTTTGATTGAACACGTAAACAATGTCTGGAAACATGCGATCCCTACGCCTCTGTGAGATAAAAGTGTGTGTGAGATTATGATGGTTAATTTTAACTTGAAGTGAAGATTGAATGGGTGGTATTTAATGACAAACTAGTAATGTGTGAGGAGTAATTAAGTCAAATAGGTGGATGGAGGGTGAACGAAAGGCTGAGGCATGCATTTCTCTGCTGTCTGCCAAACGTCCATAGCCCCGACGGAGATGTATTTGATTCTTGTCACAACATATCTCTACTATAAGCTAGATGTCCATAGTCCTAGTAGAGGTTCTAGTAAAACCCCTAGAGAGATTCTTGAGGTGGATTTTATTTGATATTTGTATTTTGATATGATTTTTCCTTTTTGATATTTTTCTTTTGATATTTGGATTTTTTATTTTTTTCATAAAGAGGTTCCACTCTCTTGAGAACTATTAAGGGGTTAAGAATCACTAGTGGCTTGATGGGGGGTGGAAATTAGTGTGGATATGACATTGACTAGAGTTTCAAAAGACACTGCAACGGGTCTTCACCACAAGTTGATTAAGTGTGTTAAAGTGTGTGGATCTCTAGGAGGAAAATTGTGCTTGAATGTTAGAGGTGATGATAGGCCAAGGTCGCACAATTGTAGTAGGTACTATTGGCTTATAACATGTCTGAGAAATTTGATCAAGTGTTCAAATCAATGGATTGGAAGAGGATATGAATGGATGTGATGATAAAAATGAATTATATGCAACGATATTTGGATGTTGGATAGAGTGAGATGGGTGGGAAAGGAAATAACATTCATGTGTGCAGGTGAGAAATTATGTGCTCAATCCATTTTTAGGTGTTTGGTATTTGTGGGGGGATTAAATGATTTTTGAATGGGTTGAGTAGTTGGGGTGGTAGGATCAACAAGAGAAGTCATAGAGATGGGTTGTGATGGAGTGTTGGAAGTGTTAGGTTTATACCCTAATCCTAAACATCCTGGATTTTGATGAAGGGAAATGGGTGTGTGAATGCCTTGTTCATAGATGCCTAAGCCTTTGCCTTGCTAGCAAACATATGTTTGGATATAGGGTATCAAGTGGACGGGAAAGATGATGCCATGTGGTCATCATGATGAGACTAGGGGTTTGTAATTTTTTCATCCATTAAGAGGCCAAACTTAACAAAGGATGGGAGGTGAGATTTGGTTTTGGTTTTTGGTTGGTGATGGATGTTTGGATGTACGATGAGATTTAGATGGTTAACAATGTTTGGATGTTGAATGTGATTTGGATAGTGGATGATGGTTAGGGAGAGGAATGGGATGAAAAAGGTGGTATATAAAGATGTACAAGGATAATAATTCTTTGGATAATTAGATTTGGGATATAATACCTAAATTACATACAATGATTGGTTGAATGGCGATGGGTGTGATGGAAGTCACAATAATATTATTCTTGATACTAAGATGGTTTGGGTAGGTATTGATTGCATGATTTTTTTTGGAGGATGGATAATCATGTTGAAGGTTTTTAGATGATGGAAGATGGTGGTCAAGGATTCTCCTAAACGAGTGAAGTGGTTTGGGTTAAATTGTTTTGGGGGGAGTAGGAAATAAAGGTGTAGAATTGGGTGGATTATGTGTTATTTTTGTTGATTTATACTTCTGAGTTGGATTATATATTTTTAGCTTAGAAGATGAAGGTGATGGATTAGGCCTGGGGGCCGAATTGGACGGTTTGGGATTGGAGGTTGAAATAGATTTGGTGGATTTTGGATTGGTTGGATTATGTGGTGCTAAGGTAGAGGGTTTTGGCTTATGATTAGGTTGTTTGGGATTGATAGATGTAGATGAAGGGGATGGGTGTGATATGGGGGTCACATTCAGTTTGGGTGATGTTGGGGATGAAGTAGATTTGGGAGATGGGTGTGCTGTTGGAACCACATTGGATTTGGTTGATTTAGGGGATGAAGTGAATGAAGGTAACATTAGGGCCTTATTAGATTGGGTAGGAGATGGGGTGGGGAGAGGATTGGGATTGGAGTTTTTTTAGGTTTAGAAGTTAGTAACATAAGACTCATGTTAGATGTTTTACGATTGGGATTAGATATGGATGAAGATGATGAGGGTGGTATAGAAGCCGCATTAGATGGTTTAGGATTGGGGGTAGATGGGGGTGGCTTAGGATTCATGGTGGATGAGATAGTTTGAGGATTACATGGTGGAGGGGATGAAATAGGGATGAGATACTAGATCCAATAGTGGATTAGGGAATGTGGGGCTATCTAGGAGAAATTTCGTTGGATTGGATTTGGGTAATGAGGATGACAAGGATGGACGAGTAAGATGAAATGTGGGGGAGGATAATATTTGGTTAAGTTGTTGTGAATGTTGTGGCTATGTGAATGGAACTCGATTATAGTTTTGACAATGATTAGATTCATGAGTTGAGATTTTGTATGGTGGTGCATGAGTTTTGATTAGAGGAAGGTGTAGGTCATGATGATTATGGTATTTAGAGGTTTGGGTTTGAGATGTTTGTGTGGGTTTGGGATTTGTGACTAGATTAGCAAGGACATAAATGAGGTCCTCTTGGTCTAGGTTAAAGTTAGTGAGGTGGTCAAAGTTGATGTAATTGGATTGTGGGGATAATGGTTTATGTTGTTTAGGTCAAGGTGTGGATTGAGATGATTTGGGTCCCTCAAGGAGGAGGTCAATGGGGTTAGGGGTAGGGGCCTTAGGAATGGGGAGTTGTGCTTGAGATTGGTTATTAGATGATGGTTTAAAAGGTGATTGGTTAATACATGATTTTAGAGTCGATATTTGTTAATTGAGTGCTTGGATAGCTTTTAGGATGTTAGGATCAACATGGTATGGTTGATTTGGATGACAAGGAGAGGATTGGTTAAGTTAGGTCATGATATTTGAGATTTGTTTATTAAGGTGTTTAATGTTGTGTGGGACTTCGTGGTCAAAGTGAGATGGTATAATTTGGTGGGTGGGAGATGATGGGATAGTTCAATTGATGGATTTAGAAAAGAGGTGCAGGTTTGGATGTTGGTTTTGAGAGGATGAGGATTGAGGGTCAAAGGTCATGGTTTGATAGGAAGTATGGATGATTAGGTTTTGATTGATTAATGATGGTGATGGGATTTTGATTGGGATGTTGTTTGATTAAGGATGTTTACTATATTATGATAATGTTTGATCGATTAAAATTTTGAAGTGATAGAATGGTCAAGGGTCCTCACAAACAAGTGAAAAAACATGCAACACACACTCGTAACTATTCAAGTGGGATTGCAATCAAGCTATATCCAACTTTCAATACCACATGTTGCTACCCAAATTGATTCTCCCTCAAAAGTTGAGAAACATCACAGATTTGACAGGAAGCTTAGAGACAAGCAGATCATGTTGTGTACTCATTTTATAGCTAGGAAAGAGATGCAACGTGCTCTTTGTCACTCAGATGTGGAGAAATGGGTAGTACCCTTAAGAGGATTTGATCTATCCTCACTACTTTATGGTTGTTTCCTTTCAACCAAGCGTGAGAGGACCCTTTTGTAGCCCGTTGTTTTTGGAGGAGATGGAGATGTCCTTCCTTGTAAAGTTATTAAGAAGACCTTGAAGAAAATAATGATCAATACAAAAAAACCTAACTCTCACGAGTTGTCACCCTAGATTATGGAGATATTTTCTAAGCAAGGTTCAGGCCACTAAATAAAATGAAAACCTGATTGCTTCTGTATGTTTTGGTAATAGAAATTATGCATTTGTACACACACAGGACAAACAGGGGTAGTATGGGTAAGATTGGTTGTTTTTAAATGAATTTTTGGTGGGAGGTGAGGTAGGATGAACTTGATTCGCCAGATATTTGAGATATTTTAAAAAATTGAAGGCTTAATCAACATAATGCTTCAGAACAGCTAAAATATTCCTTTAGCTAGAAGGTGTGCTTCAATGGAGGCCCAGATCAGCACATTTTCACACAAACTTTAAGAATCCAAAATGAAGGCTCAGATTGAAAAACATAATTTAACATTATCAACCTTTGTTTTATCATGCCTAAGATACCCTCAAAGGCTAACAAACAATCTTATCATCATGCTAGGAGTAAAGTGATTTTAAATGTTTTTATTTCACTATCAAATGAAATCTCTTCTGATAAATGAAATTATAAATGCCACCAAACTATCACAAGGATAAGATCTTGTGTGATTCACAAAGATTTCAATGTAAGATTGCAATGGGAACAAGAAAAACTATTTACAGACATTCAAAAATGAAGAAGACACAATTTTTCCCAAAATCAACACAGATTAACTCAAATTTGATTAAATTCATCAGTAGGGGAAAGTTTATAGAACAATCTTAGAGCTTTTCAATGGTTGTACACTTGCAACCACCTTGACATGATGAAATTTAACACAAAAGAAATAAACAAGTTCCTCAGATGGATTCTCAGAAAGATGGGCTCTGTCAAACTTTTCTCTTAGGAAAATAACTCCCGACCTCTAACACTCCAACCATTTGTATGACAAGTTCATGCAATTTATAACATTTCATCTACAATAGAGTTTTCCCCCCAAAAACAAAAACATTCAAAGCACCATTTCTTGTTACGATTTTAATCATAATTCCTAGAATCAAATTTGTAAAAAAGTTGTCAGGCACTCACAGGGAAAATCTCTTCAAATATTTCAGCATTCAATTCTTCACCTGGTAAATCATTCTTCATCTCATGCACCAACTACTTCCTCCTCTAATCCGTCAAATTTAGTTTTTTTCATGTCCTAAGGAAGGAAAGATTGGAAAATCAGATCGAACCCGGTAGTCAGATCACATCTTAATGGTAAAATACATTTTTAAATCTTCCCTACCAAATCAAGATATCAAATTAATTCCCCTCTTCATTTGGCATGTAGGAGACATCAAGAAATGATAAAAAACCATAAAAATTTGCATCCCCAGGAGCTTTGGAGAAAAAATGACAAAAAAATCAGATATAGATGCATAGTTTCCGTCAATTTCCCTTTTGAATTTGACCATCCACGTGGGAGATCCGAGTTAAGACAGAATGGGGGTTCTTTTTTACCTTTTACACTTTTTGGAAAAAATGCAAAATTCCTCATTTTTCTCTGCCCCTCCGCCTTGAAAAACAGGCTTGACACGTGTCCCAATGTGGGTCCCAATGGAACCGTGCTTCCTTTTTACCCTTTAACCTCTTTTTTCACAAAAGGAAAATTTTCCAAATTTCCTCTAGAAGCCCACCTCCCCACCTTTTGAATTTTCAAACTGTCCACGTCTCTCAATGGTGCATCTTGAGATGGTCCCCAAAAGTAGAGACCCCAAACAAGCGCGGGCTCAACATGTGTCTCAGTCCAACAGAGTCTGTTAAAAATTTGAAATTTCAGTGGAATGTGCCATGTGTCTCGGTTTGAGGCAGTCTCCTTTGGCTGTTGAAAAGTCTGAGCAAAGGGAAGAGTGAGCGGAAGCCTCCAAGTTTCCTCCTGGAGCTTCTTCAAAATAAAACCAAGGGCTGGTCCCCAAACATGTGCAGTCCCTCCATGTGTCCTAGGCCCTTTAGAAAGTTTCTTGAAAATTCTAAGGGAAGGCCTGGTGGAAATCTCCACGTGTCATCATGGATGCAACTTCAAGATAGTCCCCAAGAGCGGAGACCTTGAATGAGCGTGGGTTCACCATATGTCCATGGCCTGCCAAAGTTATAGCAGCTACATAAAAATTTGTCTAAGTCTGGGAAAAGCTGGTGGAATCCTCCATGTGTCCTCCCAGCGCAACTCCAAGGCCAAAGAAAAAGGTTAATTTTCAAATGAGCGTCGTTCCTCCTTGTGGACAAGTTTTGGGTAAAAGCAAGCCATATATTTTTTAGAGTTCCCTGCCGAGCCACATCGAACCAAAAAGAGTCCCACGTTTCCACTGATGCAGAGATGTAAATTTGATGGGGAAAAACATACCTGTCAAACTGTAAAAATGCAGGGAAACCACCATTTGAGCCTAAAGATGAAATTTTCTCCAAGGAAAGAGAAATTAGAAATGTTTACAAGGACCAAACATGATCCTCTACGAGCTATATCCACTCATGTTTCCTTAGGTATTTAGGGACATAAAAGATAGGGACAACAAAACATGATTGTGGAAAATGGAGGGAAATAAAATCCTAAGTTTTATGACCAATTAATAGACTCTTTTATATGGTCAAATGAACAAAAACCAAATTTTGGGCATGTTTTTAGTGCCAAGGAAGTAAAGATTGGAAAACTAGATCAAACCATGTCAGATCAACTTAATGGTAAAAGACATTTTTAGATCTTTCCTACCAAAGACGTGGATATCAAATTAATTCCCCTCTTCATTTGTTGTACAGCAACGTCAAGAAATTGAAAAACCATGATTCACAACCCTAGGAGGTGGAGACTAATGTGTAGAAAAATCATCATATCGTGCACAACAGCCTCGTCAATTTCCCTTTTGAATTTGGACTGTCCACTGGGAGAAGTCACTGATCTTGAGGTTGTTTTACTATTTACAATTTTTAGAAAAAATACAAAAATTCTCAATTTTCCTCCTCTCCGATTGAAAACGGGCTTCACGTATCCTTGTGTGGGTCCCAGCAAAATCATGCTTTCTTTTTACACTTTAACCTCTTTTTGCACACAATGAAAACTTTCCAAATATCCACTAGAAGCCCGCCTCCTCGCCTTTGGGAAATTTTCAAACTTATATGTGTCTCAATGGTGCAAATGGTCCCCAAAAGTAGAGACAAAAAACATGGGCTCCATGTGAATCTCATTCTAGTCACCGTCTTTAAAAAAAATCAGCAGAAGGCGCTATGTATCTAGGGTTTGAGGAAGTCTCCTTTGGCTGTCAGACCCTTGAAAATATCTGAGCAAAGGGAAAAGTCAGTGGATAGCCTCCAGTTTCCACCCTCACATTTCCTGCATTTAAAACCTCCACCCTCCTAAAAAATAAAATCCATGGGCCATTCTACAAACATGCGTGATCCCAATACGTGTCCCAGGCGATGAGAGAGCTTAAAAATCTAAGGGAAGTCCCGGTAGAAACCTCCACGTAGTCCCTATGGCACAACTTCAAGATAGTCCCAAAGAGCGAATAAAAAATGAATGAGTGCAGGTTCACCACATGTCCATGGCCCGCCAAAACTAGGTGACTGGATTCATAAAAATTTGTTTGGTAGTTTGTAATTACACCCAATGTTTCCCGGACTGTTTGATATGCAAAACAAGGGGTTAATAGAATTTTAATTAATCAATGTTGTTATAACCACAAATATTAGTCAAGCAAGCCATCAAGTTTTAGAAATCCCGACGGAGCCGCATTAACCACGTACCACATTTCCTGATGCAGAGATGTAAATTTGAAGGGGGATAACACACCACTAAAACGTAAAAAGTAGGGAAACCATTTTGAGCAATGAAAATTTTCAAAACAGAAATTGGAAATGTTTTAGGTTCAAACAGTGCCAAAACATACAACAATTTCAAGTGTTATTTCATAGGGACAACAAAACGTGATTGTGGAAAATATACTTGAAAGTGTTTAACCAATACATGAACTCTTTTATTTATCAGAGGAACAAAAACAAATTTTGATTTTAAGTGATCATTTTCCAAAGGAAAACCATGGAAAAAATGGAGGATAGAATCCAAATTTTAAATTCTAAACAGGGAGCTAAAAACATGTGACACAAGGCTACAAACTACAGGGATAGAATGGCCAAATGGGGCGAGACTAATTTAGAGCACCAACATTTGGCTAACTCAGGGATGGGCACTCCCTCTGAGTGCCACAAGACCAAATAACAAAAGTGCTAAGTGCCAAAAAAGTGCTAAATTGGGAAAAGGAGTGCGTTGAGAGTAGACAAACTAGAACCATCTCCTAAAAAAAATGAGAAAATAGGTTACAAAACCACGGGTCACCAAGGACCAAAACGAGCAAAAACCACAAAATTAGTCTTTCAACCAACGAACTATACACTATACAAATGAAAATCACCTTGATTCTAGGGGAATCAATCAAGGAAATGTTTCAAATGCCTTCCATTAATAGGAAATTCAAGCAATTCCCCATTCAAGTCTTTCAAGAAGAAGGTATGTTCACCAATTTGAATGTCAATGGAGTAAGGGCCCATCCATAATGCATCAAATTTACCATGTTTGCCCTTATCTTCATGCCTGCTATCCCATAACAACACAAGATCTCTAACAGCTGAAAGCTCTTGGAGTGACCTTCTTATCAAATAACCTCTTCAATTTTTCTCTAAACTTTACATGCCTTTGGTGGGATGCCCTCCTTTCTTCATCAAGTTCAACAATCTGGTTAATGTGAGCATCATATGGACTAACTTCTTGATCTTCCAATTGTTGAATGAACTGATATGAGGATAATTGCATATGCAGGGGTAGTAGAGCTTGAGTTCCATACACGAATTCAAATGGACTTTTTCCAGTAGCTCTTTTAACAGTAATTCTATCAGCCCAAACAACAAACTTCAACTGCTCACCCCATTTCCTTTTGTTCAGCTCCAAGGTTCTCCTAATGATCTTTAATAGATTTTTATTGCTGGAATCTGCTTGTCCATTGCCTTGGGGGTTATATTTGGAGGCATATGTTAAATTGATCCCATATTCTTTACACATTTCCATCAAAGGTTTAGCTCTGAAGCTCATGGCATTGTCAGCAACAATTTTAACTAGCACTCCAAACCTGTAGATGATATGGTTCAACATGAAGTCCATGAAAATTTGGTGTGTTGCTCTCTTGGTGGGGATTTCCTCTACCCACTTAGTGAAGTAATCAGTGGCTACAAGAATCCACTTATGGCCAACACTTGAAGGATCTAAAATCTCACCAATGAAATCCATTCCCCATTGCTTGAATGTGGCTTCGATTGATATATGCTGCAAAGAAAAGGAGCCCGAAGCTTTCAGTCTTCCAGAAAAATGTTGGCAACTCTCACATCTTCTAACCAACAAAGTTGTATCTTTGAAAAGAGTTGGCCACCAATAACCATCCCTCAAGATCTTGTGTGTTGTGACTCTTCCAAAAAAATTCCCCCCACAAACTCCTCCATGGAGACCATAAATTATCTTGGGGGCTTCATCTTCAGCAATGCACCTTAAGAGAACTCCCTCAGGGTTCTTCCAAGCTAACCCAAAATCAGTAATGATAATATTTCTGGGAAGCCAACTTAAGAGCTCTTTTCTAATTTTTTACTTAAATACTCAGGGCAGTATAGATGTCTGAGATAAAAAATTATATCTTTGTACCATTCAGAACTCATCAACTTTTCAAGGACATCCACCCTTCCTTCTTCTACTTCATTCACCTCAATAGTTTGCAATTTACTCTAAGCCATAAGCTTAGCTAAGCCCAAACCTCTTACCTAACTTCATGGTTTGGATATCCTTGTCATATTCCTACAACTTGGTCACCCATCTGCATCTTTTACTTGAGACCTCCATCTCTGATAAGACATCTTTCACCATGGTATGGGGAACAAAAGCAACAACTCTAGAGATCAAAATGTAAGGTCTAAAAATATTTGTTGCTTTTACCAAGGCAAATGCTTATTTCTCCATAATGGTGTATTTCAACTCAGCCCCCTGCAATGCCTTACTAAAAAAGGCAATTGGCCTCTCAACCCCTTCATCATCCTTCTACAACAAGACATATGAAACAATGTTCTCCAAAGCAAAAGAAAACATTTGGAAAGGCTTCTTATAATCTAAAGCTGCTAAAACAGGGGCATGCTTTAATGCTTCTTTGATCCCATTGAAAGCTTGAATGGTGGCCCCTTCCCATTTGATAACTTGGTCCTTCTTTATCATGCAAGTAATTGGAATGGTCAACTCAGCAAATTTTGATATGAATCTTCTAATAAAGTTTATTTTCCCAAAGAAGGACTAAATTACCTTCTTGGTTCTTGGAATTGGGACCTTTCTGATGGCCTCTACCCTCTCGAGATCTATCATTACACCATCCTTTGATACAATGTGACCAAGCAACTTGGCGTTTTGCACTCCAAAATGGCACTTCTTTGGATTGAGTAAAATTCCATACTCTCTGCATCTTATCAACATTTTTCCAAGTGTTGCAAGTGATCACTTCTCTTTCTAGAAAACACAGTCACATCATCTTGGTAAAAAACAATAAAATCATTAATGTAACCAACAAAAGCAACATCCATTTCTCTTTGAAAGGTTGCTCCAACATTCATCAAACCAAAGGGAATTCTAACATAGACATAAGTTCCCCAAGGAGTGGTAAAGGTTGTCTTGATTCTTTCTGATTCCTTCACAACAACTTGATTATAGCCAGAGAAACCATCCAAGGTAGAAAGCAACTCAGAACCAGTCACTAATTGTAGCATGTTTTCCATATTTGGTAAAGGATAATTATCCTTCATTGATGCTCTTTTCAGATTTCTAAAATCCACGCATAGCCTGATATCACCATTTTTTTTTCTAACTGGCACTAAGTTTGCAACCCAAGAAGAATACCTTGTGGGATGAATAATCCCTCCATCCCTCAGTTTCTTTAGTTCTTCTTACATTTTAAGAAATAGGAGTGGATTGATCGGCCTCTGTTTCTTCCTGAATGGATTTGCATTAGATTCCAAAGGAATTTCATGTTGAAACAGATCCTCTATGTGTGCCTTCAATTCAGAATAAGACCAAGCTAGGCAATCTTGATATTTTTTCAACAATTGAACATAGGACTGCTTTTCCTCCTTGTTCATATTGCTTCCCAACCAAACTTCCTTGGTTTCTCCTTTGTACCAAGGTCATGTTCCTTAACATCCCTTGAGGTTGCTATATGCCTCTTAATAATGCAAACAACATTATCAAAGTTGGATTCAAGAGCAACCAGTCCTATAGGAATGGTATTAGTTTTCAGTTGGATGATGTCTTTGCCAAACAAAGTTTCTTTACCCTAGTCAATACATCGATCAACAAAATCCCCCTTATTCTGTAGAAATATTTTGACCTAAGCATCATCATCAAAAAATTTCCAATGTTTAATGTTGTCAAGGACAGATGGCCATGTTAACACTTCAACATCATATTCATAATATGGGGACATTGCACAATTATCAAACCGAGATCCCAGTACTGCAAGCTTTTCTGCCATAACATTGAACTTCCTATCATGATGCACAATATTAAATGAATCAAACATCTCAATAAAGTCCTAGACTGCATGCTTGTACTGTTTCATTCTTTGATTTTTAGTAGCATACAGTTTTCTGATTTGTTTGACAATTAGTTTTGAATATCTCTTAACAATGATGTCTTTAACATAGTATTTCCAAGAAATTCTCAAACCTGACAACAATGCTTCATACTCAACAATGTTGTTAGTACACTCAAAGTTAAGTTTGAAAGAAAAAACAAACTCTTCCAAGCTTGGAGAAATCAGAACTACACCAGCATCATTTCAAAATTTGGAGCAAGCTACTCAGGCAACAAAGTCCATGGAGAGCCTACTTGTTCAAGACTCTTACATTGATCCATTTTGTTCTCTTTCCCATTAGCAAATCCAACAAAGTTATCAGCATCAACACTTTCGTACAACACTTCATAAGATGCATTGTTGGGATCTTCAATGAGGTGTAACATTTTCTTTTCTCCATATAACTTGACAAGGCTGCCCTCAATTTGGATGGTGGCATAGGAAATATCCATTTGAACACTCCCACCAACACTTGCAACCCATTTTATAGACAACAACATACCCCACTTGGTTGGGAAATCAATAATAACAACATCAAGTTTCAAGTTCCTACCGAGATAAGTTGCAAGTTATACCACCAAACCTTTCACACATCCCACCACTGACACCTCTCTGGAATCCATGGCAGTGAACTTCTCATATGCTGATGTTACTTTGATATCTAGTTCATTCATGACCTCAAGAGGCATGACATTGCATGATGCTCCTGAATCAAACATACAGTTGTGTAGCAATCTGTCCTTAATGATCAAAGTGATGAAGAGTGGATCTACATTTAGCTGAGACTCTACCAAGGATGTTCCTAAATAAACCTCAGGTGGTTCACCTAGTTCTTCCAATGCTGGTGGTGTTTCTAGCTCTTAAATGATTGGAGGAGTCTCTACAATGTTTACATTTCTTCCTGGGGTACTCTTCTCTTCTTTCAACTCCAAATACTCAAAGGCCCTTTTCTTGTGCTCAGGAATCCTAAACAACTCAAAAATTGGAACATAAATCTTGATCTGACTCAAGACTTGGGCAATATCATAAGGAACATGCTTTGGCAAGGTAGCATTGGAAGGGAGGTTGAAAAAATCATCAGATGGCATGGGATTTTTGATAGTTTGGGCATGAGGAGAAGTATGAATTTGTTTGGGACAACAAGGCCTTTGGAAGGTGTATCTTTCTTGGGAACCTCTTTAGGAATACTAGTAAGCAATGGAGTTTTAGGTTTGCCTTGAGGTCCTTCCCCTTTGACAACTTTAATTCTTGTGTTATACTCCTTTTCTTGGGAAACAAAAACGTTCATCAACAACTTCCTATCCTCCTCAGATGGGATTCCTCCATCATACTTCTTTATCATTAAAGATCTTAAAATATTCAAAGTCATTATTGGGTAATTCAAAAGCTTGTACAATATCTATTTCTAAAGTATGAGAGGGAGGAAGAAGAGGTACCCGGTGAATGCAATACCAAAAACTAGCAGCAGTTCTAGCACTTATTACCTCAGTTGAAGTTGCTCCTTGCTATGAGTTTGTAGAGCACTCCATCATGCATGCATCATCATTAGTGTTATCATCATTAGCTTCTTCTTCTACTTGCTGATATACTTCACATGGATCATGGGGCATGAAACATCTGTCACACCAATCAATTACATATGCTTCTTCAACAACAACAACTTTGGCAGCCAAAGGATCAGGAATGATTATGTTTTCCCTAGCTTGGGGCTATTTATTTCCAAATCCAACAGGTCTCTTGCCTCTGTCATTAGATCTCTACTCATTTCTAAGATGATTTGAAAATTTATCTTGGCCTTGTTGCTTGTGCTAACCTTGTGAACTCTTCCCAATTCCTTTCTCTTCTTGGACTAATTTGTATGAGATTTCTTTGACAGCCCCTGCCGAAGTTTTCACAACTTCCTCCAAATCAACAGCCTTACTTGTTTGAGGTTTTCAGGGTTAACCAGCTTCACACCCCCCCTCTTAGGGGGTTTTCCAATTGCTTTAATGTTGTTCTCAATTTATAGAGCCATGGTGAAGGCCTACCTCAAATTGGTAGGGTTTTTGTCCCTCAAATAATAAGCAACCTTCTTATCAAATGTATCTGAATACTTTATTATACATGATTCATCACATGACCTCAAATTAATAGGCAATCTCCTCAAGGTCTTGTTAAATCTTGTGTTAAAATCATGCAATGATTCATTAGGATTCTTCTTGATATTTTCAAACTCTGATAAAAGAAACCTAGGGTCTGTTTTATCACCATACTGCAATCTAAATGCATTATTCATTTCCATCCAAGAATCAATGGAATTATCTGGCAAAGATTTATACCAGTCCCTTGTATCTTATTCCAAAGTATGGATAAACAATTTGATATATACATCTTCAAATTCAATCTCAAATTCTTCCATCATGTTGATAAAAAGCTTTAAGTGTTGATCACCAGTTATAACATTATTTCCTTGGAACTTTGGTAGTTTATTTCTTACATCTTGGGGAACTGCATTTGGATAACCAACCATCCCTCTAAAATTTATAGGAACAAAGGTATTTACAACAAATGGAGGTTTGGGTGGGGGATGGGCCATGTTGTTTTGAGGAGGTGACCTTGGAGGAGAATCAAACTGATAAGGGACAAGGGGTTTTTGAAACATAGGAGTATAACTTTCAAAATGGATATCCCCTAAAGGATTTGTTTCTTGGAAAACCCTATCAAATTTGAAAAAAACATGGGCAGAATGAGAAGCAAACTTTTCAAATTCAAATGAAGGCCCCTCTCCAGATGGAGAATTCAATTCCAAAAAAAGACTACTTGATTCAGAAGCACTTGAATGGAAATATTCAATGATAGGCTGATCACTTTCATCAATGGAGATCTCTTTTCTTGATTGCTGATCTCCAAGAACTCTCCAGGTTTTTCTTCCTATTGACTTTATTTTTCCTAGCTATGGAAATAATGCCCTAACAGGATCCTTAGTGAAGAAAGATCTTCTTCCTTCCAGCTTTGCAAAGATTAGTAACAAATCTCACTTAACAAAGGTTAAGACACTAGTATTTATCAAAAATTAGATCAACATGGAGTCGCCACTAAGGATTAATAAAAAAGAAATTAAATTAAATGAAATTTTATAAGTATAAATAAAAGATAAGTACATAAAAAATGAATTGAATTTGTATAAATATGTCTTACATTCTAATGCAAAGCTCTTTTCGATGCATATAGGTTCCTTGATTGTTTAATTCTCTTTTCAATTGTAAAAATGTCTTAAAGTACATTTCTAAATTAGGGAAAAAATGAAATATAATTCATGTCCAAATATTCAAAGGTTTATAAATGAAAAATGATATGGTGCATGTATTTAAAATATCATGTATATTTGCGAAACTCCTTTTAGAATGTTAGGAAATTAATATTCTTCTTCCAAACTTTTATAAGGGTATATTTGTCTACAAAATTAGTCCTACTTAAAAAATAATGTGTTTTGAGACTAATGATAAACTAGAGAATAGCATAATTTCTTTGATATTTACCACTCAAGGCTAATATTATACCCAATATTGAAAGTAATATACCAAGTATAAAAAAATTTCCTTATCCAAGTGATCAAGTGTAATGGGGGGTTTCCTTCATGACTTTTAATGCATTTTATATATGATCTTGTTATAAATACTTGAATTGACAATAGTGTAATCTTGAAGAACATGTATATCTCTATATCTTAATTGAGGTCTTATATTAAGACCCTATTGAAAATGAGATTAATAGAATATTAAATTCAGACTCTATTGGAAAAGAAGTTAATAGAAAATGGGAACGAAAGTTGATAAAGAAGCCCAAAAACCTAGAATGACTAAAACAAGGGTTTGAAGGGCCATGTAATAAATTCCCTGAAAAATATATGATCGTGGTTATGGGGAACTAGGGAAAGTAGCATTATAATCATACAATTTTGCAAAGAAAACTATAACCTATTACATGAGTAAATGAAAAACTTTAGACATTAATTTATTGGGAGCATACATACACACTAGAGTTTAGCATCATATAATAAAATATATATTAAACATTATATCAAAGTCACACCAAAAACAATAATCATTATAACTTCTAAAATTTACTTCAGATTCAACATATTTGTAAGTCCAAGAACACAAATAATTTGAAAAGACATTGTGTAGAAAGAAACTTTAACTATGAATTGTATTATAATGTAGGATGATTAAATAAATTCTATCAACCTAATTAATCCCAACAAGTGTTTTAGCTCAGAAATCAATTTCAAAATGGTATAAAACTATTTTCTTATTTTATAGATTGGAAAAAATCAATGTAACACATACTTAAAAGAAAGTAAAAGGAAAAAATCTGGTCAATTTCAAGACTCAAGCATTGATTTACTTTGATAAATATTTAGGGCAACCATGTGATCTCTACTAGATGATGAAAAAGCATAGAAGTAAATTAATTCTGGTTATCTAAAATAAAATATTGCTTGTAAGGTTACGTTTTTAGTCATAGGAACTCTTACATAACTTTTTGATTTTTCTTTATATACTTAATGCTTGTACAGTTTAAACCCGAGGATTGACAATGAAGGGATGGGTGAGAAGATTTGTGGCATTAGGGCTCAGCAATGGATATTTCATTAGACAGAGAAGCAAAGCATCCTTAATATCTTCACCTTGGACCTAAATTTATTTCAGTATAAGAACCCAATTTTTCGTCTTAGAAGACTCATTCTTCCAACCAATCTTATGGCGAGAGAAGGTGGGAAAGGTTAATATGAAACTCCAAATGTCCACCTTGAAAATTTCATTCACCTCCGTTAATTGATATTTATCTAGCTCGATGCACTCAGGGCTCTTGAATATGTCAATGTCAGACTACTTCAAAAATTTCTGGATGGATCCCTCTTTATCATCATACATGTTGGTGTCAAAATCAGCAAGCTTAAAAAATTCCTCTTCTTTATTATTATTGAGAATATTTGTAGGCTTGACATCCAAATGAACAATTTTGAGGCTTTGTAAATGGTGAAGTGTGTTTAGAACCTGAGAAGCCAAAAAGTAAATTTTTAATGAGCTTTCCAAATGAATGTTGAATGGTATTCCACCCACCTTTGATGAGAAGTCATTCCAAAGTTTCCATCCCTTCATGTTTATCCATATGAAATTTGGGCTAAAGAACTGGCAAATACACATTTTTCATTGAAGATTTTTCTAATTGTTCTTCAAAATTATAGCAGGAAATAAAATAATGGAATATTTTTAAATAAAGGAAAGAAAAATATTCTGATAACAATTGATAGAAAACATTACAAAAAAAATACAGTATAACACGTGGCACATTCTTATTGACATTCGAAAAAAATTAATAGCTTTACCAAATCCATTATAATTTCCTTTGACAATATAATAAATAAAGAAAATATAGCTTTAGTCCAAAACCATATAAAAAACTTGCAGTTTTTAATTATGATCAAAATTTTAATTAAATGTTCCCATTGTTTGAATTAGAAAGGGTCATTTCTACATCTGCCTCTGTTTTTGTTGTGTTTGCACTCATTGTCAGTTGTAAATTTATTTGTTGCTTATCCTTCAATTAGGGTTTCATTGTCATCGCGATGTAGACAGCTTACAATTAGTCATGCATTAACAATGTCACACTGTCACTC
Organism: Taxus chinensis; assembly: GCA_019776745.2. Classification (NCBI taxonomy): domain Eukaryota; kingdom Viridiplantae; phylum Streptophyta; class Pinopsida; order Cupressales; family Taxaceae; genus Taxus; species Taxus chinensis. The sequence goes on from CM034148.1 coordinate 897,843,336, forward strand.
GATCACCACATAGCATGCACACATGCATGCCTAAAGCGTGCTTCAATTAAGGAACAATGCATCCGTAATGGGCTTCACCTCGTGCCTTGGTGTAGCCCAACTTCTTGAGGGAAAATACTATTTTCACATTATTCAATGCATGATGTGAAGTAAACTTGACTGATTTAATATATATTCAATAAAATAATGACAGAACTAAACTTGACTGATTTAAGATATATTCAATAAAATATGGACAACCACCTGCACACATTTATTGGGTGGTTTCCAGGAAGTTATTAATTGAAATTTGATTGTTTTCATCATATACACATCGTAATGAAATATACACTTATTGTTGCAGAAGCTAAGATGTAAAACAATGCAGGGAGAAAAGGGATTTGCGGGTATGCCCTGTAATATGTATAGACACCTAAATCTTACTACACAATTTTAATACTAAAATTGCACTAATTATCCTCTTTATCATCATTTCATTATAATTAGTGATTTTTCCGCTAATTAGCTAACATTCCCCTTCATTTCGGTCAATTAACGACACTTTGTTAATTACTTAGCCTTCCCCCATCCTAGATGTCAATTAATGACACTTCGTTAGTTATAATCCTCTTTTAATTAATTAATTAACCATTCTTAGTTAATTAAGCATTTCAATCTCATATTTAACTAATAAACCTTCTTATTAGTTAAATCCCACTTTCAAACCCTTCAAATTCTATTAATTTCCATCTAAATCATCTCTAAATGGATTCTCTAAGCTTAATTTGGCCTATTAATTAATCCTAGTTGATTAATTAAACCACCTCCAACTCCCATGAGTTACTAATCACTAATTAATCTCTTATAATCATACTTATCCATTTCTAATTATATTTTACCTTTATCCCACACTCACTAGGTTGCAAGCTTCTCCAAAACTGGAAAGCTATATAAAGAACCTAGTACACCTTGTCCAAATTTAAACCATGTCCTTGTAAGACATCTGCATATGATAAGAGCATTTCAATCTTAGAAGGCTTATTGATCAAGCAACCATTTCCATCTTCTACTTGGCAAAGAGTAGTAAGAGAAGAACCAAACATGGAAATTAAACAATATTGGTGAGATCTCTTCCTCCTCCATGGAGAATTTCCTTTGATCATACGTGGTTACATTAGGCTCACTAAAGGAGTACCTATAATTACAAATCTCATCCAAATATCAAAGGATTGGTTTGTATTTAACGTTTTAATGTTTGATGCTCAATAGTTAAGCTTTTCCTTTTTAGCTTTATCATTATGCTTATGATTGATTAACTAAGTTAGGATGCGACTTAGTGTTAGTTTCCTTTCAATAATTTTTATTATTTCATTCACATGCATACATACGACACACCTAGTGGGACAATCCTTTGTCTCATGCACATTCTTTGTTTTTGTTAAGTTTCATTTTTCTCATTTGCATACTAGCCATTTTTAATATATTGACATAACTTGTGTTTCTAAGCATGTTTTGTTGAGTTTACATGTGTTGAGTCTTCCTTATAGGTATAAAGAAGAAAACATGTTGTCAAAATTGGACCTTGATGATGAAAATTCAATCTTTTTTCATGCTTTCATTTTAAAAGCTTCATTTTTTAAATCATTTTACATGCTAGTTTTTTCAAATTGTTGAAAATATTAAGTTTTTGATCATGTATGTTAGTGTTTGATGGTGTTGATTCTTCTTGAAACATATTAAGGAGGTAGGTTATTGTTAAAATGAGATTGAAATATCCCTTATGGGGTATCATTTGAAATTCACAAAATATGTATAAAATAACAACAAATTGAATTCAAAATTTTCTGATTTTTATGACAACAATATGCAGAAATAAAGATTTTTTTATATTTTACAAACTTCCAGCACTACTCAAAAGCTTCAAACAACTCAGAAAATATATAGAACAATAAACAAGAGAGAAATTAGTTTTATCTATCAGATCTGATTTTTTATTTAATTTTAGGGCAGAAAATGAGGAAAAATACAGCTGACCATAATTTCCAAAATAGCAATGGAAAAATTCTGGAAATGAATTCTAAGGCATCTTCATGATGATAACAATCTCTAGCTTTGAAATCTCCAGAATCGGACCACAAAAACCCCTCCAAAACTGATCCTCAAATATGGAGTTAAGTAGATAAAACCCTAGAAAATGGTTATTCCAAATCTGAACTAAAACCCTTGATGAAGAATGGTTGTCCTCTTTCTTTGAATCTGAATTCATGATTAATCTCCAGATCTGATCCAAAAATTTGAATAAAGCTCCAAAATAGCAAACTAGGGATGGATCTTTTACCATTGAAGAATGCTCTGCTAGCTAGGGATGAATCTCTCACCACCAAATTTAAGGTTCCTATGGGATCTTACTCCACAAGCAAAAAGTATGCAACCAAAATGGATTCAATATCATAAAAGAGTGAGTGTATGAATGAATGCCCTTTTCTCCCCCAAGTGCTTCCTTTTATAACTTTTCATTGCAACAAAGGGCCCAAAAAACCCTAATAAACCTCTTTGGGGAAAATCCACATAATAATAAAATAAATTTATTTATTTTATCACCATTATGCTAAAAGTACACTTAAGTTACCTCCAACGAAGAAATAGAAAATAAAGTACCATATATTCACCCATCACTTAAGTCATCGACAAAATATAACATAAAGCACCTTAGGGGAGCATCACGAAACCTTATTTCACTTAAGTCACCTCAAAGTACGTGTCCAACGTCAAACCATAATATGTAAGTAAAATGAAGGTGCATACCATACCCAATGACAATCAACGTCACTAGCACCTTGGGCATGACCAAGGCTAGGACACATGAATGGCCTCCCTAGCCTCTTGCTCGGAAATGGGGACATTACATGGATCTCGATGAGAAATTTTCAAGCTTCCTTCATCTTTTCATTTTTAGAGCTTTATTTTTCATCATCTTACATGCTAGTTTTTTCAATTTGTTGAAATTATTATGTTTTTGTGCATGTATGTTAATGTTTGATAGTGTTGAGTCTTCTTTACATATATTAATGAGATGGGTTGCTATCAAAATTGAATATTGGTGGGAAAAATTTAACCTTTTTACAGCTTTGAGAACGTTTTTTTGGACTTTTTTACGTTTTTTTTGGAATTTTTTACGTTTTTTTAGAAAAGGTTAAGTGCATTCCCATGAGTATAAGAGCATATGTGTAACCTATCTTCTGGAGGCTATAAATTTTTCTCCTGAACTTGAAGCAACTCCATTTTTTTGTGATGAAAAGGTCTTGAGGTAAGCTATGCAATGAACACATAAATTTGGGATTTAAACTTACATTAAATTTAGGGTTTCCTTTATTAAAAAAATGGTCATTTTCTTTGCATGTAAGATTCATTTTAATTTGATCAACACCGTGTATGGTCTTCTCTTGCACTTTTGAGCAACCTTGAGAATAAAAAATGGATATGATTATGGATATTTTTCTATTATTATGGTTATCATTTGTTTAGAAATGGTGTTAGCATTTTAAATATTTGTTGGAAATATTCTTTTGTTATAAATTCATCAAAACCACATATGCTCTTCTCTGGTGCTTTTAGGTGATGTTGAGAATAAGAAATGACAACGATTTTGGATGTTTTCTAAATTTTGATTTTCATTTGGAAATATGCATAACACTTGATATTTTGATGGTTCACATGAAAAAAACTAATAATTTGAGTTGTTATTTAAAAATTAGTTTTAACACTTAAAAGTTTTGATTATGTTTGTTTTTCCATTTGCTTAAGTTGGATCAAACATCATGTATTCTCTTATCTTCTGCTTTCGAGCGACCTCAAGAATCAAAAGAAACCTTGATCTTCATTCTAATATTGTGTGTTACTTGAAAAAAATCATCATTTAAATTGTTCAAAAATTCATCTTTAAAAATCACTTAATGGTCATTGATTTAAGTTTTTCCATTTCTACTTAGTTGGATCAAACGTTGTGTATGCTCTTCTCTTGCGCTTTCGAGCAATCTTGAGAATAAAAGAAAACCTTGATCGTCTTTGTAAACATTGTGATTTGTATGGAAAACTACTAATCTTTTGAGTACAAGACCTTTTTGTTTTTTTTTTATTAAGGGAAAATAGTTTTGAAGGGACTATACCCTGTATACAAAAGGGCTCAAAAGCCAGATAGTAAAGATGAGAGAAGCATCCCAGAGAAGGGCAAAGCAGTCAACCAAGGAAGGCTCAACAGCCAAATATTACAAAATAGGTGAAAAAAGGATCTAAACGTACAAAGATCCAGAAATAAGAAGGCAAGATCAAAAAGAAATCAAAAGAGAAACAACATGAAGAGCTCCGCCAAAAAACAGCTCCAGAACCACCCGATGACAGCCACATCGCAGCCAAAAAACAGCATCACAACAGCCCGTTACTTGATGGCTCTGTCAATTTTGGTCTTGATAGCCTGTAGTGACATGAAGAAGGCAATGGCAGTGGCCTAAGAGGAGTCTTGCAAATCTACTTGGGCAATTGCAATGTCCCTTTTCTCTTTAGGGCCCCATATGTCCTCATTAATCCCACTTAAACTGCAAACAATGTGGACATGTTGTTCAATGAAATTATAAATGCTTTTGAGGGCAGACAATATGCAGTCATTTCGGCTTTTAGCATTCCCCAATCTGCCATCTAAGGACTAAAGTTTCTTGAAGACTTCCCCAATAACCCCCTCTTCCTCCTCACTTTGAAGGATTGTTTTACCCTTAGCTCTTTCCATGTTTTTTATAGCCCCTTTGAGCTCTTGTATCTCCTTTTCTAATCTGTCCACCCTATTTAGCAATTCCTCCTCTTTGGGCTCCTCCACTGGCTTGCTAATATGTAGGAGGTTTTCAGCTAGTTCCAAGTCTTTGTGGCTCCTTAGGACCCGTTGGGAAGCAGGTATTTTAGCTTTGAGGCTCTTGCTTTTCTTGCTGGAGACAGCATCTTCATTCTTTCTTTTTAGCAGGGGGAGTGGGAGCAGTGTGGGTAGGTGGAGGTATGGAGGAGGGAGGTGGGATAGGATTCACGGGAGGGCAGCTGGAGAAATGGCAGTGAATCAAGAGGATAAGGCCCTAGTGTAAAGGGACATCCCTAGAGTGGCTTTGAACTTCCCTTATAGATTTCTCCAGAGAGTTAATCAGATAGTGAGGAAAGCTGATAATGTTATTTCTACGAAAATGATTCAGAAAAATCAGATGCTTTTGAGGTATAGTCACATATCTTCCTTCAAGGGTAACATACCTTAACACCATTTTGGCCAGTTCATCAAAAGGTTTAGGGATCGACACCACCTTGAGGCCAACAGTCACGAACTCAAGATTCTCCCCCTCTTCCAGAAATTTCTTGGTTTCCACCTCCCTGTCTACCTTCTTATTGAAGAATTTTGTGCCTTCCAGGATGAGGCCCGTGATCTGAGCTATGAGCTCTTCCGTGATTTCCATTTTCATGTTACTATATTTGACTATTCTATTCTTCCAACCCTGGGTGAATTTGATAGAGATGTCTTGGTCAAAGCCTTGGATCCTTTCAATGAAATTAGACAGGCCCTCGATTTGCAGGTAATCCCAAAGCTCCGTGTTCTCTTTCCACTCAGGATTGTGGGTCGGTTCGGTTTTGCATGGTGGCCCCCCCATGTTTCCTCTGCTCCTTTTCCTGTTCTCAACGGTAAAATAGCTACCAATGTGCGGGATAGGCTGAAATTTGATTTTGGTATTTGAATCTTTCCTTCCCGTGAAAGCTGGTTTAATTATTATGCTACACTTGTTATTATTGCCCCGCTCCTCAGCTTTCCTCCTATGCCAAGAAATGATGACAGTCCAGCCCGCACAGATCACAACAATCATCCAAATCTTTTGTGATGTCATCATCATGTACTTGGGGATCCACACATTAGCGTCTAAAATACAGTCGTTAGTTATGATTGTCACTGCCATGTAGATCAATGATAATGGCTTTATTGACATGAGCGGGCAGAACGTCCCCCCCAATCCAAGTTTGAAAGGGATTATTAACACCGAAGTTAGCCAAATTGTCAACGACCTTATTTCCTTCTCAGTAGGTGTGGGTGATTTGGACATTTTCAAATATTTTGCATATATCAATAGCTTCCTCAATATAATCCCTGATAGACCAGCTGGGGTGTTGCTTTTTATTCAGAAGATTGATAATATTTAGAGAATCACCTTCAATTATGATATTTGGAATATTACAATCTCTGGCAAGTCTAATACCCCAAAGAGCTGTCATGGCTTCAGAATAATGATTAGTCTGTCTGCCCATTCTCCCAGAAAAAGTAGCAACATAACAACCTCTTTGATCCCTGATGATTCCCCCTCCTCCAGAGTCACCCAGATTGCCCTTAGAGGCCCCATCAAAATTTAACTTGTGCCAATCAGTGGGGGGTTTAATCCAGCGGACTGTGTTTCTGTCAGTACCATTTGTTATTTCTATTAAAAGTGGCAATATTCGATTCATTCATAATGCATTCTTCATTCTCCAGGTAAAGTCTATTTTTAGGGGGTTTAAATCTAGCAATATTATCTTGCACATCAATGATAATTTCGTTATATACTTTGTTACAAGCCTGTCTATTGTTTCTGAAAATACTATCATTACGGGCCTTCTAGATTCTCCACATAGTGTGGGGTAGAACAAGTTGCCATAGTCTTTTCACCATGCAATGTTTAAATGGAGAGCTCCATTGCTCCCAAGCCTGAAGGCAGGTAAGGGGAAAAATCCATCTCAGATTAAATTTTGCAAAAACAAGCTGCCAAATTTTGGAAGCAATCTCACAATGAAGGAATAAATGCTTTATATCTTCAGCCTCTTGCTGACACATGCAACATCTATTCGGCATGATGAATCCCTTCTTGATGAGGTTGTCATTAGTTAGGATCTTGCAATTAATAATTAGCCACCAAAAGAAGTTCACTCTAGGGGTTAGCTCCAGCATCCACAACTTGTGCCACTTAATTTCGCTTTCCATGGATGCAAAGAAAAAATTATATCCTGATTTAACAGTGTATTCCCCATCAAAAGAATCTTTCCAGATGAGCTCATCCTTAAGATTTTGATTACTTATATGGATTAGGGAAAGTTGATTCTGGAGAGATATAATATCAGCCTGAGTATTATCATTCTCCACTTTTAGCTACTTCCATTTTCTTTTGTTTCCATCCCTCTCAGTGTACCCCTAGATTTTGTGTCCATAGTTTGCAATTAATCTGTCTTTAATATGATCATAAGCAGAAATACAGTTAGAATCCGTCCACTTATTAGTCCAGAAGTTTATGTTTTACCCATCTCCAAGCTTCCAACTGCACCCCTGAGAGAGAATGTGTCTGCTACTCAGAAGGTTGTTCCAGAAAATAGAACCACTCGGAAGGGACTGATTATATATGAAGGAAATCTTGTTTTGATTTGAAAGATATTTGATCTTAATCAGCTCTGTATAAGGTCTGTGCTCTTTTATAAGCCTCCATCCTAATTTTGCAGTAAGGGCAGTACTCATATGTTTGATATCTTTGATGTCTAACCCCCCTAGTTTCTTAGGTTTACAAACTTGTTCCTAAGCCACAAGATGATATCTGAATCTGTACTCAGTACCGTGCCACAGAAAGTGTTTTTGAATCTTCTCAATACTGTTCATCACAGCTGTAGGCATTCTGAACATTGACAGTATGTAAATAGGAAAGTTTTGAAGTGTGCTTTTAACCAAAAGACACTTACCTACACTTGAAAGAATGGCTCCTTTCCAGCCAGCCAACTTTCTTTGAAATCTCTTAATAAGATCATTCCATACCTCCACTGAAATCTTGCCAGTACTTAAAGGTAACCCTAAGTAAGTAGCTGGTAGAGAATTAATATTGCATCCTAGAATATTAGCAATCTTTCTTTTCCTCTCCTCAGGAGTATTGAAGAAATAAATAGAGCTTTTGTCAAAATTAACTTTTTGTCCCGAGGCTTCCTCATAAAATCTAAGGACAGTTTTAATGGCCTTTGCCTCAATAATAGAAGCCATTAGTAGCAAAGTGTCATCAGCAAACTGCTGATGAGAGGAGATCTGATTACCAGTAGTTGGAGGGAAGCCTTTTATCATGCCAATGTCAATAGCTTTGGAAATAGATCTGCTTAAACTGTCAGCCATAATAATAAATAAAAGAGGGGAGATTGGGTCACCTTTCCGTATACCTCTATTACTGGCAAAAAAAACCCACAGGTTCCCCATTAACAACCACAGAGAATCTAGAGGTAGAGATGCAAGAGTGAATGATTTTTCTGAATTTGCTTTGAAAACCAAATTTGGATAGGACCTCATCCATGAATCTCCAGGAGACTCTGTCGAAAGCTTTATGCATGTCAAGTTTGATGGCCATCCCCACCTTTTTACTTTTATCCATAGAATGTATAGTTTCATGAACCATGATAATGCCATCTTGGATAATTCTTCCCTGGATGAATCCGCTCTGCTGTTGAGAAATGATCTCCATGAGTATAGGTTGCATTCTAGTGGTGAGAATCTTTGTGAAAATCCTATAAATGACATTAACCAAACTGATAGGCCTGAAATCTTTGAAGTCTTTTGCATCCAACTTTTTCGGGGCAAGCACAATGTGTGTATTATTTAGTTCTTTAATAAGATTTCCTGTTCTATAAAATTCATTAACAACTTTCAAGAGATCTTTAGAGCATATTTCCCAACATCTTTGGTAAAATTTAGCCAAGAAGCCATCTGGACCTGGAGCCTTATCCCCTTCTAAAGCAAAGACAGCCTTTTTTAATTCCTCAATGGTGACAGTTTTTGAAAGACTTTTAAATCTCTCAGCAGGTATTAGATTATTAGGAATGGAGTCTAAGAGAAAAGAGGCCGCTTGTTCATTGTAGGAGGTATCTTCAGTGAGGAGGTTCTTGTAAAATTTAAGCGCCTCTATTTTGATATCCTCAGGATCCTTAGTAATGTTTCCATTTCCTTTAGCAACCTTTGAAATTCTATTACAAGCTCTATGTTTGATGGCTGTCAAATGAAAAAAAATTGTATTTCTGTCTCCATCCTTAAGCCAAAGGGCTCTAGATTTCATTCTCCAAAAGGTTTCTTCATGGCTGTTTATATTATGCAGATCTGATAGGAGTTTTTTTTCCCGCTAATGATCCTCTAGGGTCATACCTTTCATGGAGACATTTAGCTCAAGCTCTTCTAGCTGTTGCTTAAGTTCTTTCTTCTTTTCAAAAATGTTTCCAAAAACCTCTTTATTCCATATTCTAACTTTCTATTTAACATTCTTTAGCTTCTGAAGAAGCCTAAATTGGGCCGTCCCTGTGCCTTCCCAAACCCACCACTCTTTAATTCTGTCCAGAATGTCTTCATGTTCGAACCACATTTTCTCAAATTTGAAATTACCATGAAAAGGTTTTGTCCAATTGAAGAAATTGAGGACTATTGGATTATGATCAGATCCCGTTCTGGGGAGAGTAGAGAGATGGAAATTCTGGTCCAGAATCCAATTTGTAGAAATAAGAGCTCTGTCAAGTTTAACCTAAATTAAGCTCTCTCCTAATCTTCTGTTGGACCATGTAAATTGATTGCCATGAAGCTCTATGTCCATAAGATTAAGAGTCGAGATGAAGTCAGAAAATTATTCCATACCAAGGGAGAATTCAGAACTTCCTCCAAAATTTTCTCCTGGATTCAAAGGAGTATTGAAGTCTCCCATAACCAACCAGTTCATGTTTTCAACCTTGCTTCGGAACAAGGTTAACTCTTTCCATAGACTTCTTTTACCAGTAGCAGTATTGGGCGCATAAATATTAGACAGGATCCAACTATGATTATTTTCAAGGCTTTTAAAGATAATAGCTAAATGATTCTGGGTTGAGGAGAGTACCTTACCGTCAACCATCTTTGTATCCCAAAAGATCGCTAAGCCTCCAGAAGCCCCTTGAGAGTCAACAGCAGCAAAGGCAACGTTCTGCCAAAAATGTCTTTTGAAGTCTTTTGTTTGTCAAAGAATAAAATCGCGATATTTATCGACACATTATGTGTAGTTTGCAAAGGTGTGCAAAACCACATTTTAAATCAAAGATAAAAAAACACAATTCTTTCACACTGTATTTGTAGGTTTGAATAAGGGTTAAAACCTATTTTCTTTAAACTATGGGAAGTATCTTGGCATAAGCCATAAAACTCATTACGAGAACTACCACGGGAACCCCAAAGTAGTCAACACATTGAAGGAATTGGTTGACAAAATGAGTAAGTCACCCCATCACCTAATTGACTAGAAAAATATGCAAGGAGTGCTAAATTTTGTCTGTATGTGGCCTCTTTCATTAATTTGATTATGGGGTATTGGTTCTTTGTTCAGAATTTATTCTTAAAAAGTGTACCTCTCTTAAAAAATTTATTGGTGAATGTTGAGAACAAAATCCTAGGGAGCCATTTGGCATTGGGGCCAATTTTATCATTATCCAAATCGATAATTTCAAAGGGAAATTACAAAGGAATTATTCCTTAGATTTAAAACCTTATTTATCAAATAAGGATAAATTCCATTGAAGTTGCGCCACATATCTTTTATTATGAATCTTACAAAGTAAAACTTTGTCATAGTTTCTACCTTGTTATCAAACAAGGTGAAACTCTACCAAAGTTGCACCACGTATTGTTCATCACCAATCAAAAACTCCCTTTTTCATTTTTGGCATTATTGGTCAAAATAAAACAACTCGAATTTCTACCAAAATTGTGTTGACCTCTTTTGTACTCACTTAAATCCATTTCTCTTTAAAAACTTGATTTAAGTGTTGAAAGAGTGTTGGTACACTCTTCACATCTTGGTGGTTGTCTTGAAACCAACATTAAGATGTATCACTTGTAGAAACTATCTCACCTTGATCTCACTTCGTGTCTCTACATTTCTTGCATTATATCAATCCATTTTTTTATACTTACATATTTTTTTATTAAACTTGATTTAAGTGTCCAATTATATTGTTACGCTACTCAAATTGTATTGACCCATTGTTATATTGAATCCTTGTTTCTTTCAAACTTGAGTTGAGTGTTAAAGTGTGTTGTTACACTGCTCGACTTGTGCCAATCCATTTTTAATACTTACATCTTGTTGTCTTAAATTTGATATAAGTATTGAAATTGTATTGTTACACTGCTCACATTTGTATCATCCATTTTTTGGGACTTAAATCTTGTTTATATTAAACTTGATTTAAGTGTGTGATTTGTGTTATTACGATGTCAAAATCACTTCAACCCCCATTTAATACTTAAATATTGTTTTCTCAAAACTTGCTTTAAATATTGAAATTGTATTATTACATTATTAAGCAAATTTTGGAGACATTTACACGTAGAAAAAAATTCCTTCGCAGTCGTTACCCCACCAAAATTTAACCAACCATTTTTAATTTCAAACTTGTAACTTGTTTTCCAAAACCTTTTTAGTTTGTTGAAATTACCTCGTTATGTTGTTTGTATTCCTTAGATTCACTTTGGAAAATCACACAAGCATGTCCATATTTGTAAAATGTCTAGTTGGATACCATTACGATGCCCGAATTGACATGAAACTTCCTTCCATTTAAAGGAGTTCAATCAAATAATATAGGTCTAGGCTTTTAGACCCAAAAATATCAAACATGGCTGGATATCACATGGATCCTCACACTTGGGATGATATGGAACCTAGATTTTGGCATTCACGTCAAAATATTCCCATCATGACTAAACCTTGATTGGTTCTTCACACTAGGGAACCCATTATGTTACCCCCTTCCCCACTTTCATGTCATAGTTAGCGGTATGATTCTGATGCTTCTAGTTCGTGGTATGATTCCGATTATCCTAATCACTCATATCCTTCTAATCCTCTTTATGCTCCTTATTCTCCTGATTATTCTAATCCATATTATTATTTTGATTCCCCTCAGTCTCCTAAGCCTTATCCACTAGAATTTCTTCCTCTAAGGATTTGTGTCACCAAAAATTCTCCCCATCTTTCCTCTAACTCAACACCTAAGTTGCAGTCCTCCCTTTCTCTACAAGACCCCCTTTATCAGTTGCCTCAATGAAGTTTTCCTCCTTTGAAGATCCATGGGACTCAAAATTCCTCTAACCAATCATCCAATTTGACCCCTACATCGCAATCTACTGACTTTCTACGCGATCCTCTTTGTCTACCCGCACTATTCCATCTTCTAGGAAAACCTATACCAACCTATTCTAAATCCACATCTTCTTCAACTGATAATACATCCAAATCTACTTCGTCTCTCGAGTTATCTTCTTCTATCAATCAAAACCAAATACCTCTTTTTCCCTTGAGCCATTTCAACCACATCTTACCATATCTTTATCAATATTCTAAATATTGATGTTTGTGTCCACGTCAAACCATTTATGAGAAACGAGGTACTAAGATATATTTTCAAAGGACTATCCAATACATTTGTGGGAACAATAAGGTCAAACATTCCCCTCATCTACATCATCAAACATATTAAGTCAATCATAAACACTTGTTGGACCCAAATCTTCCAGTCAATTTATTATCATCAACCAAAATCAATGACCCATAATAATTGATTTCTTTCAGAATGAGGAAAATCAAAGAATTCATGGGATTGGCACATATGACATCCATAGAGGATCACAAGAAAGTCCGATTATCTTTCAAACATTGATGCATCATGTATTCTGGGGAATCAAATTGAGTCCTTTGGCATAAACAATAGAGGAAGAGCCTCAATATTGTCCAATAAGAACCTCCTCATTTTTCTTCCATCTTCGCATTTCCCATTACATGGAAAAATGACACCCAACTATCAAAGAATTCCCCTCCTATGTTCTCATCACCCATAATTTTTCTATCATCAATTCCTCCATCACAATATCTCCTTAGGTCACCTCTTGGTAGCCCATCTTCTTCTATTTATGGGTCAGCTCCGAGTAGCCCTTTATATTCTTTTATTTGTTGGTCACCTCCTAGTAGCGCATTCTATTCTATCCTTGAGCCACATCCTAATAGCCCTTTGTATTCTATGTATTCATCTCTTGGTAGCCCATTATCTTTTATCCTTATGCCACATATTTGTATCCCTTCATATTCTTTTGTTTGTGGTTCACCTCCTAGTATCCCATTATCTTCTATTTGGGCCATGTCCTCGTATCCCTTCATCTTCTATATGTGGGTCAATATCCTGGCATCTCATTATCTTCTATCTTTGGGTCACCTCCTGGTAGCCCTTCATCTTCTTCTATTTTTAGGTCACCTCCTTGTATCTCATTATCTTCTATCCTTAGGCCACATCCTGGTATCCCTTCATCCTTTATCTTTGGGTCACCTCCTAGTATCTCATCTCCCTTAATTCTTGGGTTAAACCATCCTACTGGCCTATTATCTTTTATACTTGAGCCATGTCCTAGTAGCCCTTTATCTTATATTTTTTGGGTCACCTCCTAGTAGCCCATTCTCTTTCATCCTTGGGCCACATCCTAGTAGCCCTTCATCTTCTACCTATGGATCACCTCCTGGTAGCCCATTCTCTTCGATCCTTAGACCATATCCCATTTTTCCATCATATCATCCTTCTATCAACAATTGTGGAAAGCCAGCTATCATTCCGAACATTCTTATCATCAATTCGAAACAAGTACAACTTTCTTCTCCCATTTCCTAGGAACAACTAAAGCATAAATTATCTTGTAAGAAACACCAACAATTTCTTCATCAAGCTAAGATAGAAAATACAAAGAGCTCTAAATATCCCCAAATAATCCAACTCCTAGAAATCCAATACGTAAACGTGATTCAAAAATTCACATCAATGTCAACTCGAAGTATGACGCAAAGATAAAAATATATGGATCCCATATACAAAATCCATGTTCCAATATAAGTCAAAATCACTTATCGAGTATGATTTCACAATGATCATTGAGATTGGAGATAATATTACTCTTGATAAGCAACAACTCCTAGTCTCCCTCATCAAAGAAATCACAAACATCATTGTTGGATCCTATAACACGGAGTGACGTTGTTGGTCCCAAATTACCAATCATTCATATTCATCGTCTTTTCCCTTCACAAAATCATTGGAAATAAAAAAATTAAAAAAATGAGAAAACTTTAAAACAATAAAAAATTCAAAGCTACAAAGATCAAACATTGCAATCAGGTATTACATACACATGGATGTTCTTTCCTTTCTTTTCATTTTCCCTTGTAAATCTCTCACCATGTTCATCTCTTCAATGATAATTGTGGCTATTATATTTTTGCACCTTGTGTGGCATTGATCTCTATTGTATTTGTTTGACCTTGGTCTTTCATCACCCTGGTAAATTAAAGAACGAATGATCTCTTATATATCATATCACTATCATACATATAATTAACTTGTTGCGAAGACCTTTTGGGCCTATTTGTTGACACTAGTCAATGTCATCATCACAATCACTTCTAACATCCTTCCATCAAGCCATTAATGGTTCTTAAACCCTTGTCAAACAATAAAGGAAGAGCTAAAATTATTTTTAGAAAGCAAAAAATCAATCAAAAATCAAAATCAAAACTCAAAATATAACTCTGTCTTGGGGTATTTCTAGTATCTCTATTAGGGCTATGGATGTTAGTTGGTATTAGATAAATGTTTCGAGTAGAATCAAATACATCTCCATTGAAGATATGGACACTTAACTGAAAGTGGAGCAATGTACGACTCTCCTTCCACCCTCCATTCATAAATCACCTTTCAAAATAAATCATTCCTAACACATTGGATAGTTGACTTCATTTGTTGTCTATCAAATCTTCACTTCAAGAAGTAATTAATTTCCACATGCTCACATTGGATCTCGATGAGAAATATGACTAGTATGTTTCCAGGTGTTGATTTGGACCTTTTTCAATACTCATTTCTTTAATCTATGTATTGTCTCACAATTTGTGTCTTTGGCTAATCAATTTTCCATCACCAATTTTCTAGGTACATTTTCCATATCCTTCCATAACATTCACATTATTCTTTTGCTTCATTCAGATTATCCATGTGTATAATATTTCCATTTTACCATGTTTGAGGGAAACATTTTCCCTTCTTTCAATAACAATATTCTACTTCTATCTATGATGTGTTTCTTGGCCAGCTTGCACTGTGGGCACGCTTGCTCATTCTTATATCTTCATTAGTTTGAGTTCATTATTTTGTTGAACCTATCCTTCTTGGCCTTGATATGACTTATATTTTATTCTTGTATGTGTGTGGGATTTCCCCTTGTATATTCTCTCACATCTCGTTGGGGGAATCTTTGTATCTCCCTTTTTCTATACATAGCTTCAATTTAAAAAAAAACCCTAAAAATTCACAACATTTGAAAATCCAAAAACATTGGTAAAACCTTAAAAACCCTAAAAAACATTAGACAATCCTAGAAAAATCCAAAAAAATTGGTAAATCATTCACAAATCCAAAAACATTGGAAAAGCCTAGAAAAATCCAAAAACAATGGTAAAACATTGGCAAAATCCTAGAACAATCCAAAAACATTGGTAAGACCTTCAAAAATACAAAAAAATTGGTTAAACCAATAAAAAATCCAAAAACTTGGTAAAGCATCAAAACATTGTAAACATTGACAAAACACAACATCCTCAAACTCAAATACTATCCTACAAAATAGAATCCTACTTTAGTGCTTGTTTTCTCTAGCGCACGACATGCAGATCATCTTGATCTTCCTTTGTTAACAAAGTTGGTTTGCTTTCTATGTTTGTCTTCCCTTGCATATATCATTATTTGGGAAAGTTTCATGGTGAACGATTTCTTTTTCATGGGACTTTTATGTCCTCCATCTATTCCCCTTGCATGTATCCTTGTTTGGGGAACCATTTTCAACCCTTGTTGTATAACTTGATTATTTGGGAACTGAAGTTGGATAACAAATACATTAGTGCAACTGTCTTGAACGTTGTTTATTCGAGTATGTTTGTTTTTTCTTGTTTTTTATTGGTCTGCTTGTTTACTTTCTCATACTGCATTTCTTTATGTATTTTACTTTGATTCATTCCCTTTAACATTGAACAAGAATCAATATTATGGCTCTTCATGTCATTCTACACTTTTTTTATATACTTCTATCAAATAAATAGTTACTTCTGAGCCAGATGGTACGTTACATACGTCACGATCTTCCCATTTTCCAGTCTATTTTATCTTTCACTCCAATTCATTTTCTACCTATAATTTTCCATTCTTCCCCCCTCCCTTGCTTCTTCCATTTGAGGCATGGGATCCTACTCAATAAATCAATTTGACCAATGGCCAACCAGGCCCAATTCTAATCTCGGTCGTTATAGTGTCTTATTCTTTTGTTGTGGTCATTTTCTTTTTCTTTTCGAGCGTCAATCAACCTCTTCTATCACCCCATCGACAATCGAGGGGGCATCATCCATCCTACTAATTTTTCTTCTACTCCTTAATTTTTTCTAAAATTATCTACTATATTTGAATTGGAGTCATTTGTGCTACACCGTATCAAAGATTGAAAAAATGTAGACACTTAAATCCGACTACACAAGTTTTAATACTAAAATTACACTAATTATCCTCTTTCCTCGTCATTTCGTTTTAATTAGTGGGTTTTCCGCTAATTAGCTAACATTCCCCTTCATTTCAGTCAATTAACAACATTTTGTTAATTAACTAACCTTCCCCATCATGGATGCCAATTAACGACACTTCGTTAGTTATAATCCTTATTTTAATTAATTAATTAACCATTATTAATTAATTAAACCTTTCAATCTCGTATTTAACTAATAAACCTTCTTATTAGTTAAATCCCCCTTTTAAACCCTTCAAATTCTACTAATTTCCTTCTAAATCATCTCTAAATGGATTTTATAAGCTTAATTTGGCCTATTAATTAATCCAAGTTAATTACTTAAATCACCTCCAACTCCCATGAGTTACTAATCACAAATTAATGTCTTTTAATCATACTTATCCCTTTCTAATTCTACTTTACCTTTATCCCACATACATTAGGTTACAAGCTTATCCAAAACTGGAAATCTATATAAAGAACCTATTACACCATGTCCTTGTAAGACATCTACATATGATAAGAAAATTTAAATCTTGGAAGGCTTATTGATCAAGCAACCATTTCCACCTTCTACTTGGAAAAGAGTAGTAAGAGAAGAACCAAACATGACAATTAAGCCATATTGGTGAGATCTCTTCCTCTTCCATGGAGAATTTCCTTTGATCGCACGTCGCTATGTTTGGCTCACTAAAGGAGTACCTACAATTGCAAAGCATATCCAAATATCAAAGGATTGGTTTGCAATTAATGTTTTAATGTTTATTCCTCAATAATTAAGCTTTTTCTTTTTAGCTTTATGATGATGCTTATGGTTAATTAACTAAGTTAGGATGCTACTTGGTGTTACTTAGATTAGTTCATTCACATACATACAATATGTTATCAAATTATTAAATATTTCAGTCATGTATAATGCTGCTGTAAATAAATATTATGGAATTTTTTTATGTAGTATAAACAAAACCATTTTACAATTAATACCATTTGAAATCTGCTCATGATTTTTACAAATTTTACATATTGATAAATAGTTGCAGGGCATTAATATTGAAGTTAAGCATGGATAGAGGACCACATTTACAAATAACTTTAAATAATGCAATTGATGTTGAAGAATTTTATAGAACTCTAGAATTTGGTCTTCATGTTAATCATGGAGTTGATAGTTTTCCTAAACAAGTCTAAAAATTTGAGGAAATCACACCCTTAACTCAAACATTTGAGAATGACAGTACTAATGAGGAAATGAAAAAAGAATCCGAAGAGGAGATTTGGATAAAACATGATGTGAAAGAATTGATTTTAAATTTTGAAGAGGTGTATGAAAACATAAACCACGGAAACCTTGCAAAATGACATTGAGAAAAGGTGACAAATGTTGTAAATGTCAGGTGTGGTACATCATTGATAGGGATTCAATACAAATACAAATGGAATAGGTTGAGGAATACCTTCAAAAGAGAGAAACAATTGGAAAACACCATAGGGGCACCACCTTCCACATGGATGTTTTGTGAATACATGAACTGCATCATAGGAAAAGCACCAAAGGTGATTGGTCTTACGAACTAATACAATGGAAAAGAATCGGTTAATGTAAGCACAACTTCATCTTATAAATATATGAAAGGAAAATCAAATGAAGAGAGCTCATTCATGAATATTGAAAAAGAGGGTGCAAATCAAGAAGCTTTCTCGAACAAATCAGGGATAGAGGGAAAACATGTAAAAATAAAAAAGGCATCCTTTGGAGAATTGGGAGAAATAATGGAGAAATGATTGCATCATTTCACTCAAACAATAAAAGAAATTGAGGAAGGAAGAATACAACTTGAGCATGAAAAAATGGAAAAGATATTGGATGTAGAACTTCAAATATCAAATCTTTTTACATAGGTAAAACACTTAAGCTTATTCATACACACAACATTGGTCCATAATTTCAATATATATTATATATTATCTTAAAAATAGTACATCATTGATCCAAACTAATATGATATTATCTTTTCCATTCACTAAATATAATGTATCTTTGTGCCTTTCCTTGTTTTATTTCCATTTCCTGACTCTGCAATTGAGTTAGATAATTGGGATATGAATTTACCTGGATTTCTAGCTCATATGCATTGTTCATTTGTAAAAACTTATGTCGCACAACATGCCACTATGATTTGGGGAGATTTATCCATCTCTACACCTACATCTCCCTTTTAGAATACCAAATGCATTCACAATCTTCACATGCCCTCTAGATAAGTATTTATCAAAAATAGTATGCATTAGAGATAGATTGTTATTATGTGACTTCAATAAGTAGGGAGAAATAGAGAAAGCATAATCTCCAATTATTTGGGGACAGATTACGATTCCTCCAATTTGAAATGTAGGGGATGCCAATACTTCTCTAACTTGTAATCTTATTTTTATTGCAAAATAATTCCAATTTTCAACATCATGAGTGCCACCAGGAGCATTAACACATACATCCCAAAATACTTTTTGAGTATCACATATTCCTTGCAACAAAACACTATGGAAATGGTGTCGGTTTTTGTAGTTCAAAGGAGTATAATTGTCTTCAAGACTATATGATAACTTAATGTGTGTCATCTATTGTACCACATATCATCAGAAGTAGAGTTAAAGTGTGAAACTCACTCAATATTTTTTGTAATCCAGTGCTATATGGAATGCTTATATACTCATTCTACAGATGTTGAAGAATAATATTGACAATTTCCATGGTGTATTTTCTCATGTTGTAGATTCTCCTATGTAATACAATTCTACTACTATATGTGTAGGAGTTCCTTGGGCAAGGCGATGTAAAACTAGAAAAAGAGTTTTTTTAAGATGTATTGGTTCTCTAACAACATGATTTATGTTTGTGCTTAGAATATGTGGTTATATTTTTGACAAAAGTATTTGAAAAAGTTGAAAGGGGGGGGGGGGGGGGGGGGGGGGGGGTGGGGGGGGGGGGGGGGGGGGTGGGGGGGGGGGGGGGTGGGGGGGGGGGGGGGGGGGGGGGGGGGGGGGGGGGGGGGGGGGGGGGGGGGGGGGGGGGGGGGGGTGGGGGGGGGGGGGGGGGGGGGGGGGGTGGGGGGGGGGGGGGGGGGGGGGGGGGGGGGGGGGGGGGGGGGGGGGGGGGGGGGGGGTGGGGGGGGGGGGGGGGGGGGGGGGGGGGTGGGGGGGGGGGGGGGGGGGGGGGGGGGGGGGGGGGGGGGGGGGGGGGGGGGGGGGGGGGGGGGGGGGGGGGGGGGGGGGGGGGGGGGGGGGTGGGGGGGGGGGGTGGGTGGGGGGGGGGGGGGGGGGGGGGGGGGGGGGGGGTGGGGGGGGGGGGGGGGGGGGGGGGGGGGGGGGGGGGGGGGGGGGGGGGGGGGGGGGGGGGGGGGGGGGGTGGGGGGGGGGGGGGGGGGGGGGGGGGGTGGGGGGGGGGGGGGGGGGGGGGGGGGGGGGGGGGGGGGGGGGGGGGGGGGGGGGGGGTGGGGGGGGGTGGGGGGGGGGGGGGGGGGGGGGGGGGGGGGGGGGGGGTGGGGGGGGGGGGGGGGGGGGGGGGGGGGGGGGGGGGGGGGGTGGGGGGGGGGGGGGGGGGGGGGGGGGGGGGGGGGGGGGGGGGGCTGGGGGGGGGGGGGGGGGGGGGGGGGGGGGGGGGGGGGGGGGGGGGGGGGGGGGGGGGGGGGGGGGGGGGGGGGGGGGGGGGGGTGGGGGGGGGGGGGGGGGGGGGGGGGGGGGGGGGGGGGGGGTGGGGGGGGGGGGGGGGGGGGGGGGGGTGGGGGGGGGGGGGGGGGGGGGGGGGGGGGGGGGGGGGGGGGGGGGGGGGGGGGGGGGGGGGGGGGGGGGGGGGGGGGGGGGTGGGGGGGGGGGGGGGGGGGGGGGGGGGGGGTGGGGGGGGGGGGGGGGGGGGGGGGGGGGGGGGGGGGGGGGGGGGGGGGGGGGGGGGGGGGGGGGGGGGGGGGGGGGGGGGGGGGGGGGGGTGGGGGGGGGGGGGGGGGGGGAGGCATTCTACGGTGATGATGATATAAAATGTCTCAAAAATTTGGTTGTTCTTCCCATGCTTGTTGTTATATTAAGTTCCAAAATGTGCATTCTCTTATAAACATCCACCACTCTTTTTCTCTTTTGAAAGATAATGATTCACAATTTCTGAGTACAAATACCATTTGCATGAAGTAGTTGAAATACACACTTGGTATGTTTGATGGATATGAAGAAAATGAAGAGCTAACAAATTCTCGTAACAAATCCATCCAAAATAAAATAAACTTTGGATCCATGGAATTTGAAGAATGATATTTCTTGCACATGAAATTTAGATCAATGTTAGAGATTTACATTTTAAAATAGTTTATATTTGCATATTTTACATCAGATTCTCATTAACAATGACTTTGTTTTGCAAACTTTGTAACAAATTTTCATTAATCAATTCTTAATAGTTAAAAAATAAATGGAAAAATATATCTATTATTTTTACTAGTTAAAAGATAAATGGAAAAAACTAGTTGCAAATTTAACAACATATTTTCATCAAAGAAGGGCTCTGTTTTGCAAACTTTACTACATATTTTCATCAATCTATTGCTAATAGTTAAAAAATAAATGGAAAAAATAGCTACTCATTTTAATAGCTAAAAAATAAATGGAAAAAACTAAATACTCTTGCTAATACTTAAAAAATAAACCAGATAATGTCATAAAAATGAAGAGTTTTAGTATTGTAACTTATGGTTGTCTATGATTTTTGCAAATATTCATACCTCTCTGGTTTTCTAAATTAGTTTGTTTATATATTTTTCCCGTCTAGGATTGAGAGGAAGGAGTCCAATCGAAGAGACTCAATTTATTAAATTTTGTTGTCCACTAAATTTATTTAGACTCCAACATACTTGTGTTACAATTTTTTTTCAATGTGAAATAAAAATCATTACATCTCAATTATTTAGTTGAGTTAACTAACTCCTCACTTCTTTTTCATGATGAATTCTATTTCCAAAAATAAAGAGGAACCAACTATAATTATATATACTTTTTTCCCCAAAATCATGTTTGAATTAATTAATCATTGATCTATTGGTGAAGTTGTAGACAAAAAAACACCCACCAAAAATCAATGATTATTGAGTATACAAATCCAAACATATACAAAAAAAAGATAAATAACTTTAACTGAATAAATAAACCTCATATCATACCTTAAATAACTTTAACCAAAAAGATAACCCTTATATTTTAACACGAAATTAAGAAGACCGACAAAATTTCAAACCTTCAACTAAAAACAAATCATAATTGAGAATGAATGGACTCATTTAGTCCTAAGTCACCATCCCCATATTGTCACATACCTACCAAATAAAAATTTATTATAAAATGAAATATGAAATTCAAAAAAATACTAATTCTAACATGGTATTAAATAAAATATATTTAAGAAAATATATTAATATTTTGACCAGTTCCACAGTTTGACTACAATGAAATCTTGAAACTGAAAGTGTGGACATTGCAGATACTTATATTTGCATGTGTTTTCTTTAAAATATCACCCGACCCTGATACCCATTACCTAGTCATGATTTTGATGAGATTTGATCCCTGTGCTAGGTGTTTTCAATGTTTTTATAGATATTTGAAATTTGTTATAAATACATACCCGTCATTGATTGAAAGGGGCTTATTTGTATAAAATTTCAACATTATTAATAGATATATATGCTAGACTTATTTATTAGCATCCTATAAATATAAATACAATGATATCTATTGTTTTTTATTAGATAGGGTGATAAGCAGGGATTACAGCTCCCATAAGCATTACATAAAAAGATGTATCGCGAGAAACTGTACCAGAGGAGAAAAATATATTACAATGAGAAATAACAAAAATGACCTCTACCAGTGGCCCGAAAAGACAAAAGCAACCAAGAAACAAAACAAAAACCTCCGCCCAGAGTCAACGAAGACAGGGTCAAAAAAACTTGACCCAAGACGAATCAGGGAGTCACCCTAGAATGACTTCGAGTAACCTAGCGTGACTGGTTTTTGGGAGGGATCGTAGTCCAACCACCCCCACCCAAAATCGAGTCATCTGACCCCCTTGGCACACCATAATGTAAATAACCCCCAAACTCCACTACCAAACAGACCACCACATCATTCGTTAAATCCACGTACTCTATCAGTCTTTAACCGTTCAACAACTCACCAAATCCGCCGACCAAAATATGGTAGGATTCAAAATTTGAATCCTCCCGCTCCAAAGACTATTTTAATCAGTCCCTTTCAATGGTGACACAGGTCGTCTCCCCCTTCATGCGAGAAACCATCTCCCTCTCCACGTGAACAACTGTCCCCCTTGTAGTCACGGGCCCACCAGATGTAACGAAAGTTGCAGGAAACCTCTTCTTCACATTTTCATCCAAATCATCCCTGGTAAGCCCCAAAGATGTGGCCCCATCCTCTTTGGTATCTGTAACAATCTTAGTCTCATATCCTTCAACTTCTGACTCCTCCGTATTGGAATCATCATCCATCTGTTTAAATTCATGCTTCTCCAGGGTCTACTCCTCTTCACAACACGATTTTGATGCATATCTAACTCTCGTGCAATCGATGCAACTAATAGGTGAACTTTCCACCTCAATCGGTTGTTCCCACTTACCATCCAGAGAGTTTTAAAAAATTATTTTGGGTATTTTGGTCTCTATAGGAACACTAATACATAGGCAAGAAAAAACTAATCTGGAGCATGCCTGGGTGGAAAGATAAAAAACAATCATCCTCCCCATAGATTAGGTAATACCCAAAAAACTTCAGGCTCACAAAACTCCAAGGGGAGAGCAGGGAGGCGAATCCAGACCGGGAGGGTCTGACAAGTAAAACCACGAGGTAGCGCTAGCTCCCAGCAATGAACACTAAGAGCAGGATTCTCGTAGAACCATGGTGCCCCTTGACTCACCTTTTACATCTCCATATCATCACAGAAGAAAAATAGAAAGCCTTCCCCTACAAATTTTTTGACTTCCACTTTGCATGCCCATTTTCTTGTGCACCAATCTCTTACAAAATCAATACTCAATCTTAGGCTAGCAAACCTGCCTATAAGCACACATTTAAACCCGGTCCTAGCTTTATCAATGACCGAACAAGGGATTTCCAACTATGAATCAACATCTCTTAAGGAGGAAGAGAACTTCACAGGCTCACAGTGTGCATCCCTGATTAGCTTGATAGCCCAAGTTGTTCCTGGCATCATTCGTTCCTTGAATTGTAAACAATTGTGATTAAATCATCTGTGTTATTAAACCATCTGTTTCTTATAATCTAGGAAGAAAATATACTAGTGGTTGCTCCTGGAGGAGAAATTCTACACTGATGGGGTGTGGGTATTTATTAAATTTTTGGAAAATGGTTTAAATATAGTAATATTTTATGCCGTTTTGAATTTTAGTATGTGTGGATTTAGAATGATCATGTAATTTTTTTGATACATTTTGTTAGGTTTCCGTATTAAGTAGTGTTAGTTTTAAGTTACCTTGAATGTAAGAAAATGTTCTATGCGAGTTCATAATGTAAATATGGTTGCAACTTACAATATAGTCAAGTTTGATCGGAAAATAAATATGTTCTATTTGATTCATTTCATAGTAATGTTTACGGTATGTGGATTCAATATCAAAATATTATAGTCCATTTAGCCGACAGAAGGATTTTAAATACAACTTTCCAATTAGTTAAAAACCAAAATGATAACAACTAAATATGCAAAATACTTCTGAGAGATACAAATTTATGTTTAAATCTAAACCGTAGTGATAACTATAAATATTTTGCTAGTATAAGTTAGGTTGCCAGTATTTTGAACAATTACATTTTGTTTGTGAAGCCTGGCCAAACATTTCTCCACCTCTTGCTGTAGTAGACAAAGATTCGCATGTCATTGAACAAAAAAACTAATTCTTGGCCATTTGATTCATTGCAATCATGAGTTATATCTGATGGAACCATTACAAAGATGCACCAAAAAAATCAGAGACCTTAGGATGCAAATTTAATAGTTATTCAAAATTATTCCAAAAAGATGATGGTACATGGATTTAATAGAAAGAAATTACATTAAGATTTCCTTTGATTGTATAAGCTAAGTTTGGCATTCTTGATTTTTGGTGTAGTATGTTTTCTGAGTGATATTTAGTTTACTAACTGTTGGTACAAATCAGAAGCACCCCTGGATGTGGATCAGATTTCTAGTTTGACATTTTGGACATCCAGTGTGATTGCACAACATTGAATATTTTCCCCAAGTGTGGGACTTGGAAAAATGGAAAAGAATCTCCAGGTTAGAGGCTGGTTCCTCAACTCCTCTGATCAGGTGTATTACTTGCAACTTGCAAAGGTTTGAAGCTCAAAATCCTACTCTAAATTCCAAAGGGGACAGAGATAGAGAATTCAAAAGAAAACTGAAACTAATACTAATAAGGTGATGCACCAAAGGAGTGGTGAGCATTTTTTACTTCTGCAGATTGACACATATCATAGAAATGTAACAAAACATCATCCACAAACTGATAAAATGTAACGAAAGGTCAGAAATGGAGCAAATAACACAAACATAGGATTGGAACTCATTCACAGAGCTTGCATTGTCATTTCCAATATCAAAAATACATGCATTACAACATCTGAGAGGCAGAAAACAAGTTGTAGTCTTGGAAGAGGTTTGATATTCCACAAAATCACCTTTTTAAGTGAAAAAGGGAGCCTGCCATACTTGAAAAATGTCTAACCTCAAAAAATGAGACAAACCTGGCTTTTACAATGCAAAAACTGAGCCCAGGAGAGAAAAACATGGGAAAACATGGGAGAGCTTCAACCACCAACCAAAATGCAATAAAACAGTATGGGCATCCTTACAGGTCCATTCCCTAACATTTTTCGCCATGCTGGGAGAAAATACGAGCCATTCTTCATTAAAAATGGTGGTTGAAACGTCATTTCTGTTCATTACCACATGCCAGAGGCGTTTTTCAGTTTTATCTCTCCAAACTCCATCAAAATACAAAATTGATCCCAGAATCATGTAGAGAATTTCACCAGATTTCCGTTGATATAAAGAACGTGGAAAACTGAGCTCTGGATCAAAATTTATGGCCATTTGAAAATTTAGGGCAAAACAGGGCCAAAACGGGTTGGCGGGCCAAAAATTTGAAATTTTCCCACTTTTTGCATTTGGGAAAATTTCCCCAAAAAACCCCACGCCCGCCGCTCTTGGTGCCACTTGGCATGTGCTGATTGGACGCGGGCCTTCTGCGCTTCATTTTCTGCCATTTTGGTCATTGGAAAATTTTCCAAAAATCTCCGCCGGGCCGATGATTTGAGGACACGTGGCAAGAGGTGATTCGCCGCGGGTATTTCCTCTTAAATTTTCCATCGCTGTTGACCATTTTTCTAATTTGGACACATGGCAAAACCCCATTGGTTGTGGGATTTCTCCTTCCTTTTTTCCCTGTGGGCCTGTCTTGCATTTTTTACCGCCACATGGACACGTGGCACAATCTCATTGGCTCGCGTTTAGGGGGCGGACTTTTGCTTTGAAATTTTTCTTTGATTTTACTTGGGAAAAAATCTCTCAATTTCTCCCACGCTCTGTCATTGAAGACATGTGGCGGGTTTTCATTCGTCGGCGGGCCTTCGGGGGGAAAACTCCTCTTTGCGCTATCCTTTGGGAAAAATTCCCAATCTCTACCCGCATTCCGAAGCTCCGGCCCCCCAGGGACACGTGGCCTGTCCTCATTGGCTCGCGTTTGGGGGAAAAAAATTAACTTTGTGCCCTCACCAAACACTTTTGCCAAATTTCTAATCTTTCCTCCACCCTTCGCCACTTCTTGGCCTAAGGACACGTGGCATAATGTGATTGGGCGAGGGCCTTTCCTGGAGATTTTTTCCATAGCATCAAAACTTAGTCAAATTTTCTACTTTTACTTCACCCCCCGCCACTCCTTTCCTCTATAGACACGTGGCATAACATGATTGGATGTGGGCCTGACATCAAAAATTTTGCTTGTATCGACCCTTAGGAAATTTTCTAATTTCTCCCCCACCTAGACACGTGGCAGCATCCAATTCGTGGGAGGGCCTTGGGGCGAAATATTCGTTTTGAAAACTTTCTGAATCACTTGGTAAAAATTCCAAGTTTACCTCTGACCTCTGCCACTCCCGAGGACACGTGGCACCATATTACTGGTTGCGGGCCTTTCAGGGGAAAATTTCCCACAAAATCTCTGCCGAGCCATAACTTCAAAAATACATGGAGTTAGGAGGAAAACTTTACCTTTCTGGAAAGCTGAGAAAAATCTCTATCCAATGGTGCCATTTCTAGAAGGTCTTGAGTGACTAAAAAGCAGAAAAATATGACTGAGGCAAAAGAGAGGGAAGAATGAAGGGAGTTAGCCACAAAATGAGTAAGGGGCTCATTTTGGATAACAATTTTGGCGACTCAAAGGGGTCATCTGATTGCTGGATGAAGTTACTAGTTTCCTGAAACAATCCATTGGGTATGGAGTCATTAAATTCTCTGCTTGGTACCCCAACTAACTAGAACACTGCAAAGAGGAAGGTGGAGGGTGGAACATCATCTGATTGGAGCAAGGCCTACAAAATACATTTCCTGGAATAACAAGCTTGTGCCAAAGCACTTAGGGAAAGCAAAGCTAATCTCCAACAAAAAAATGTGCATAAGCACTTGGAGGAATGAAAACCTAAGCTAATATGTACAACGTGGAGAATTTCCTTCAGTAGCAATGCTTTAGATGGATTCTATTGACTAGAATTTGCAATTCTTCACCATCCAATGAAGACAATTGGAAAGCATTGTTGTCCTTACACTTTGTGACCATGTATGGGCCACTCCAAATGGCATCAAATTTTGAATGCCTCCCTGGTTTGCTCTTTTTGCATCCTATTTTAACACTAGATCTCTAACTTGGAAAGATCTGTCCTTAGCCTTTCTATCAAAGGTCTTCTTGATCAGATCTTGATCCTTCTCCATTGCTTGGGATGCCTGATTTCTGATTTCTTGGAGCTCCATCAATTCTGCATACCTAACCTCCATGGGCTCAAACTCCAATAACTCCAACTGTTTCATGAGTTCCAATGTTGGAAACTCAAGTGACATGGGAAAAATTACCTCTCTTCCATAAACAAGCTTGAATGGGGAGTTACCTGTAGATCTCTTGGGAGTTATCCTATCAGCCCATAAGGCTGATTTCAACTTAGTATGCCAAGACCTCTGATTTTCATCAAGAGTCCTCCTAATGATCCTTAACAAGTTCTTGTTTGTAGATTCAGCCTGGCCATTACCCTGAGGGTAATAATTTGATGAAGTGTTTAGGTAGATCCCATTCTTGACAACCCATACAGTTACCTTGGACCCAATGAATGCCAATGCATTATCTGATATTATTGTAGCAGGTATGCCAAATCTGGTTGTTATTACCTCATAGAAGTCCAGGATGCTAGATTCATTTTCTTCCTTGAGTGCTACTACTTCAATCCACTTGGTGAAGTAATCTGTTGCTGTTAGAATCCATTTGTGTCCTTGGCTCGAATTTGGATTAATGACTCCAATGAAGTCCAAACCCCATTGCATGAATGGCTGGTCAACTGAAATTGGATGCAGTGGAAGGGCAGTTAGCCTCTCCTTACCCGTGAAGAATGCACAATTCTTGCACCTCTTGATCCATGCATAACAATCACTGAAAATCTCAGGCCAATAATAGCCAATCCTCATGATCTTTAGAGCTGTCACTCTCGGTGCAAAATGACCACCAGCTGATCCACCATGGAACTCTTCCAACACCCTGTGAATCTGATTTGTACCAATGCATCTCAGCAACACTCCATTCACATCCTTTTTGAACAAAACACCATCAACAAGGGCATATGGGACAGCCTGCAATCTGAAGTGTCTTCTTTTTGTCTTGTTCATCTCTAGAGGGCATAGACCAGTGCTTGGGAAGTGCATTATGTCTTGGGTCCAACAAGGAGTGAGGAAACCATTATTTTCCTCTTGAGTGTTTCCTTGCTCATGGCTTTCTTGCAACGCCAAAACAACCTTCTTCTCATTGCATGCTTCCTTGTGTTTGTCCAAGACCAGCTGCTCACACAATCCTTTTCCTCTGACCAACTTGGTGACTTTGATCTCAATGTCATACTCCATGACACGAGTAATCCAGCCTGCTCTCTTTTCATTCAAGTCTTTGTTGAGGAGGAAGTATTTAACTCCCACATGAGAAACCAGCAATTAAACCTTGTTGTTTGAAACCAGATGCTTGAATTTCTTCAAACTCCTTATTACTGCAAGAACATGCTTCTCAATGAAAGAATATCTCACCTCATAGTCTTCCAGGCTTTGGCTGAAGCAAGCAATTGGCTGCTCATCATTGTCTTTGTTCTGCTGTACCAAAATTGTAGAAATAGTATCATCACCCCCAAATTCATAGAGGATGAAATCCTTGGAGAAATCCGGGTTAATGAGAGTTGGGGCTTGAGAGATGGCTTCTTTGATTACTTCAAAACTTTCCTTGTCGTCTGCTGTCCATTTGAAAGCTATGATTTGCTTTAACATCTTGGTGATAGGCCTGACTAGGGCTGCAAAATTTGGAACAAACCTCCGAACAAAATTTATCCTCCCCAAGAAACTTTCAAGGGCCTTCTTGTGGCTTGGAAATGGTAGTGCTCTTATAGCTTCAACTCTTTCTGGATCAATTGCTAATCCTTCTTTGGAGACAATGTGGCCAAGGAGCTTTCCTTCATGGGCTATAAAAATACACTTTTTAGGATTCAAGGATACTCCAAATCTTCTGCACCTTTCGAACACTTGTCTCAAATGAAAGAGATGGTCTGCTACATTTTTTGAAAAAACAGTGATATCATCAAGATATATCAGCACCATGTTGTTAATCAAATCCTTGAACGCCATGTCCATTGCTCTTTGGAAAGTAGCTCCAGTGTTGGACAGCCCAAATGGCATTTTCATGTATGCATAAGTTCCCCATTTGGTTGTAAAGGCTGTCTTGAACTGATCCTCTTCTTTCACCATAATCTGATTGTATCCCAAATAGCCATCAAGTAATGAAAACCTCTCAGAGCCAGCAACAACTTGTAAAATCTGCTCCATAGAAGGAAGTGGATAATGATCCTTGAGAGATGCTCTATTCAAATCTTTGAAGTCAACACACAATCTGATTTCCCCACTCTTCTTTCTAATTGGAACCAAGTTGGCCACCCAACTAGAATGCTTGATAGGGAATATGATTCTTGACTCTATCAACTTATTCAATTCTTTTCTCATGAGAGGCTCCATGTGTGGATTGACTGGCCTTTGTTTTTTCCTGATGGGTTTAGTACTTGGATCCAATTCAATGGTGTGTTGAGCTAACTCAGGATTGAAACCTTTCAAATCTTCATAGCTCCAAGCAAACACATCAGGGAATTCTTGACAAAGCTGTATGAACTCATACCTTTCTTGCTCAGTTGTCACTTTACCAACTTGGAGTGATTTTCCTTCTTCCACCAAGATGGACACTGAATCTTCTCCCTTGACTTGGATGTTTGCTTTCTCCTTCCTAAACTGATCATTAGGATTGAAAATGGACTCCAAAGTAATAAGTCCCTTTGGTATTTTGTTGGTTCTCAGCTGTACCACTTGGTCACCATACTATTGCTCCAACTTTTCCTGATTTTTAGCTTAGAACTCAGCCTCTTCTTGCAAGAAATGGATGATTTGTTGATCATTTTCAAACACTTGGCAACTTACATTGTTTTCTGGCACCGAAGGCCTTACAATCACATAGATGTTTGGCTGTACCTTATCCTTTTGGATGCTTTCAACAACGTCAAAGGCTGCTCCAACTGCTGCAAGCCTGTCAGCAGCTTGGTTCTCTTTTCTAGGAATGGATTTGATGCCAAAGCCCTCAAAATCTTCAATGAGGTCCCACACCCTGTTTTTGTAGCACTTGAGTAGATCATTCTTGATAGCATGCTGCCCCTTAACTTGGTTGACAATCAACTCACTATCACCAAAGACTTGCAAGTTCTTTATTCCTCTCTTGATTGACCAATGCAATCCTTGTATCAAAGCTTCATATTTAGCAGTGTTATTAGAGCATGCAAACTGAAATCTAAAAGCTGAATAATACTTAACTCCTTGAGGTGAAACAAGCATAGCTCCCCCTCCTGCACCTTGTCTACTCCTTGATCCATCAAAAAACAACTGCCATACCTCATTGTCATCTTGTGGTCTGGCTTGGTGATGCTAGGGATAGGCTGATTTTCTTCATGCATGCAATAGACTCCTAGCTCAGATTCTTCTATTTCTTGATAAGGATCAAAAGCATGCACCTTGTTTGCCCATTCATCAAGAGTCAAATCTGGGATACTTCCAACCTTGGTGTCAGCTTCATCAGTGCTTAGATAATCTTCTTGATCAAACGCTGAACAATTGGTATTGATTTGACTTGGAGTGTGAGGCTCAATGTGAAAGTTTGCAATAGGTTCAGATCTGATTGTGGCCTTGGTTCCATATCTTGTTCTGAACAACATGTGTGACCAATCAGCAGATAAGTACCCTCCAATCTTAGCTGTGAAATCCCTTGACAGACATAGGGCAAAGAGTGGTGGAAGGTCTATTACCGAGACATCTTGCAAAACAACAACGTTGGGGCATGCATGCAAAGTAAGACTCAATTTTTTTATCACTCCAACTATTGTTACTGCTATCCCATCCAATTGCATTACCCCTTTAGATATGACTTCATATTGAAGCCCAACTGATCAGCTATTTGCTTGGGCATTACTGAACTACTTGCTCCGGAATCAATCATGCAGTTGTGTACTAAATGGTTTCCAATGATCAATGAAACATAGAATGGAGGGGGCTTCAACATTTTACCTTGCTGTCCTCCATGATTCCCCTCAGGCTGGGTAGCATTTGTGAGTACCTTCTCTTACATTTGGACTTGCTGATTTGAAGTTGACCAGTCCTTCATGGCAGCTTGTAGACAAATATCTTTGGCCTGGGATGGATAGTGATTCCCACATTGATATGTTTACATTTATCTTCTTCATCTGATCAATGATGTTGAATGGAGATGAAGCATCTCTCTGTTGTCCCTTGGCCTGCACATTCATTCCTTGCACATGTGCAGCAACAACTGGCATTTGAGTTGGCCTAGGAGATGTTTTAGGCAGTCCTTGCATGTTTGGAATTGCATTTTGTTTGCCAATAATTTGTGGAGTGGTAGAAGGTTGTGGATTACTTGGAGCCAATGGCTGTTCTTCACCCAAATTTCTCCTTTTTGACCTTGTGTTGGCTGTAACACTTTGGGAGATTGTTTGATTCATGCCACAAAAATCTTCTGCCTGCCAGTTTACAAGTGTGGTATCATTTGGAGCTGATTGTTGCTGGAATGTTTCTTGTTGTTGGTTATTTCCTTGACTCCCTTCACCCTCCACACCAGTAGTTGTCACCATTAATGCTTGATTTAAGGCACCATTGAAGCACATAGACTGGTTGTGAGGTTTATTGCATGGGAAACACCAATCATACTCTTGAGCTATGTTGTTTTGCACTGGCACTATTGCTTTAGAGGCAGATGTAGCATTGGGATTATAGGGCTGAAATGGTCTATTGGCAGGAGGTCTTGGTTGATTTTGATTTGTAACTAGATTGGGTGGTCTTTGAGGCTGGTATGGCTGCCTGTTAGGCTGAGCTTGAGGCTGGAAAGAAGGTCTAAAACCTTGGGCTTGCTGCCTCTTGAGTGTAACCAGCTCATTGCCTAAATTTTTACAATTGCTTCATGACTTCTTGAAGTTCATTTGAGGCACTAGAAGATGAAGTAGAAGCTTCACTTGAATTCTGATTTCTAGGAGTGGGAATAGGGGCTAAAATAGGCACTTGACTAGTACTTGGGCTCTCTAAACTTGGATACAATGGCATTGGAGGCCTAGGAGCTAGCTTGCCAGCTTGAATCAAACAATTTTCAGCTCTAATGGCAATGCTATAAGCAACAGGGATAGTTGTGCCTCCCATGGATTGAATTAACATAGAAATATCAGAATTTAAAGCTTTAAGGTAATATAGAAAAGCACCTTCTGCTATTGGCCTTACTGCCACTGGAATTCTCTCCCAAGTCATTTGAAACTTGAAGTTGAAGTCAGTCAGCTACTCATTGGGAGCTCTCTTGATGGTTGTCAACTATTCCAAAAGGGACAAGTTATCTCCCTTTTCTCCAAACTACTCATGGAGGGCTATACATAGCTGGTTCCAATTTTGGATAGAACCTGAGGCAAGACTCCTGAACCATTGCAAAGCTTTCCCTTTGAATGAAGATGCTAGCAGTTTGACAGCAACTTGCATCTCATTAATCTCATGGATTGCACAAATATTAGCAATATCCTTGACATGATCACCAGGAGTGATCTGATTCTCTCCAGTAAAGTATGGAATGTTCTTCAATGCTGCAACTGGGATTGGATTTTGTGCATTGAGAGCAAGTGGGCTGCTACCAGTGAAATTGACATAGGGGTTGTGTTGTGCCATTTTGATTGGCCTTAGAACCCTTGTTGATTGAATGAAAGGCCTACCAGGTGGAGGAGTTGATAGAGTTCTGTTTGGTGGAGATGGAGACCTTTGAATTCTCCTCCCTCTTTGATCCTTCTTCTTGGAGATAACTGCAGATACTCAAACAACACCTCTTCTTCTCCAACTCTTGACCTTGTGGTGATTCTTCTCATGAGTTTTCAGGTCTGCACTGCTAAAACCAGCTGATTCTTCTTCCTTGGAGTTGCCAGATGTGTAATTAGGGCTCTTTTAAGCAAGAAACTTGCAACAAATGCACATCAATTTTGTTGCAATGAAGATGAAGACCTCTAAGGTCCCACTGGGCATGCCAAAACTGTTAGTGCAAATCAGCAGCACCCTTGGATGTTGATCAGACTTCTAGTTTGACATTTTGGACATCCAATGTGATTGCACAACATTGAATCTTTTCCCCAAGTGTGGGACTTGGAAAAATGGAAAAGAATTTCCATGTTAGAGGTTGGTTCCTTAACTCCTCTGATCAGGTGTATTACTTGCAAGTTGCAGAGGTTTTAAACTCAAAATCCTACTCTAAATTCCAAAGGGGACAGAGATAGAGAATACAAAAAAAAAACTGAAACTAATGCTAATAAGGTGATGCACCAAAGGAGTGGTGAGCATTTTTTACTTCTGCAGATTGACACAGATCATAGAAATGTAACAAAACATCATGCACAAACTGATAAAATGTAATGAAAGGTCAGAAATGAAGCAAACAACACAAACAGAGGATTGAAACTCATTCACAGAGCTTGCATTGTCATTTCCAATATCAAAAATACATGCATTACAACATCAGAGAGGTAGAAAACATGTTACAGTCTTGGAAGAGGTCTGATATTCCACAAAATCACTTTTCAAGGTGAAAAAGGGAGCCTTCAATACATGAAAAATGTCCAACCCTCAAAAAATGAGCCAAATCTGGCTTTTACAATGCAAAAACTGAGCCTAGGAGAGAGAAACATGGGAAAACGTGAGAGAGATTCAACCACTACACCAAAAATGCAATAAAACAGCATGGGCATCCTTACAGGTCCATTCCTTGACATTTTTCACCATGCTGGGAGAGAATGCGAGCCATTCTTCATTAAAAATGGTGGTTGAAACGTCATTTCTGTTCATTACCACGTGCCCAGAGGCGTTTTTTCAATTTTATCTCTCCAAACTCCATCAAAATACAAAATTGAGCCTAAAATCATGTAGATAATTTCACCAGATTTCTGTTGATATAAAGAACGTGAAAAAATCAAGCTCTGGATCGAAAGTTATGGCCATTTGAAAATTTAGGGCAAAACAGGGCCAAAACGGGTTGGCGGGCCAAAAATTTGAAATTTTCCCACTTTTTGCATTTGGGAAAATTTCCCCAAAAATCCCTGCGCCCCGCCACTCCTGGTGCCACGTGGCATGTTATGATTGGACGCGGGCCTTCTGCGCTTCATTTTCCGCCGTTTTGGTCATTGGAAAATTTTCCAAAAATCTCCGCCAGGCCGATGATCTGAGGACACATGGCAAGAGGTGATTCGCCGCGGGCATTTCCTCTTAAATTTTCCATCACTGTTGACCATTTTTCTACTTGGAAACGTGGGAAACCCCATTGGTTGTGGGCTTTCTCCTTCCAAATTTCCCTGTGGGCGTGTCTTGCATTTTTTGCTGCCACATGGACACATGGCATGATCTCATTGGCTCACATTTAGGGGGTAGACTTTTCCTTTAGAAAATTTCCTTCGATTTTTCTTTGGGAAAAATTTCCCAAATTTCCCCCGCATTTCGCCGGTCCTGGAAGCCACGTGGCATGTGCTGATTGGGCGGCGGGCCTTTGGGGCCAACAATTCTCCTTTGCGATAACCTTTGGGAAAAATTCCCAATCTCTCCCCGCACTCCAAAGCTCCGGCCCCCCGGGGACACATGGCCTATCCTCATTGGCTCGGGTTTGGGGGAAAAAAATTAACTTTGCGCCCTCACCAAACACTTTTGCCAAATTTCCAATCTTTCCTCTACCCTCTGCCACTTCTTGGCCTAAGGACACGTGGCATAACATGATTGGGCGCGGGCATTCTCCTAGGAGATTTTTTCCATGGCGCCAACACTTAGTCAAATTTTCTATTTTTACTCCAGCCCCCGCCACTCCTTTCCTCTAGAGACACGTGGCATAACATGATTGGGTACGGGCCTGGCATCGAAAATTTTGCTTGTATCAGACCCTTAGGAAATTTTCTAATTTCTCCCCACCTGGACACGTGGCAAGCATCCAATTCACTGGCGGGCCTTCGGAGGCGAAATATTCACTTTTGAAAACTTGCCGAAACACTTGGTAAAAATTCCAAGTTTACCTCCGACCTCTGCCACCCTCCTGAGGACACGTGGCCTCATCTTATTGGTTGCGGGCCTTTCAGGGGAAAATTTCCCACAAAATCTCCGCCGAGCCATAACTTCAAAAATACATGGAGTTAGGAGGAAAAATTTACCTTTCTGGAAAGCTGAGAAAAAGCTCTATCCAATGGTGCCATTTCCAGAAGGTCTTGAGTGCCTAAAAAGAAAAAAATTATGATTGAGGCACAAGAGGGGGAATAATGAAGGGAGTTAGCCACAAAATGAGCAAGGGGCTCATTTTTTATAACAGTAACATATGGACATTACTGTGTGCATGTGTTATTTTTAAACTAATGCTAAATGTAAATAAAAGACTAACACCTAAATAGTCTTAGTTAGAAAGAATTTAAACAACATACTAAGCACCATCATGATAAGAATTAAACAAGGGTTAGATGTTAAACATTGATTAATACAAAACTTTGAACCTAACAATGTTTAAACATCTAAAAATCCTCTATTCTCTAACAACATATAAATGAAAGAACCTAAGTAGGCTCCATGGCTATCAAATATGGTTTTCCTTAATGTTCGAAGAACCTAGGAATGAGGGCTAGTCAAAGTTGGGCTCCAAGACCCTTTTAACACCTCTCATATGACCTAAGCAATTTAAGAAAGAGGCTTAACTCTTCAAGATGATGAACTCTCAAGAAGACAAAATGTAAGTTCTTAGTCTCTTTGTTATATGCTTTGCATTTTCTCTCTTAAGAAGTTTAGGTGTAGGTATAAAGGTAGAAGGAGGGCTCCTTATATAGCCCAATGGATAAAGGAAACACTTCATCCCTTTGCATGTGGGATAAAAGTAAAACATGATTATGAATGGATAAGGTTGCTTTATTAAAGGTAACCTTACTTTAAAAGGGTTTAATTTCTGCTTAGCAAGTCATGGGAGTTGGGGGTGTTTTAATTAATTAAAGGTGATTAACTAATAGGTAGATGTAAGCTTGTAGAAGCTAATTAGAAGAATATTAGTACAATTTAGACTATTAGAAGGGGATTAAATCAATTAAATATTGATTTATTAGTTAAATGAAGTGAAAGGATACTTAATTAATAATAATTAATTAGTCTAGATAGAAGGGGTGATTAATTAACGGGAGTTCGTTAATTAGGTTGTTAACTGGATAAGCGACTTAATCAATTAGTGTATTGTAATTAATTAACGACAATAAGAGGGAATATGAGTGCTTTTGACGATATGTCGTTAATTTGCGAGAAAGGAGATAATTAGCGCAATTTAAGTATTTAAATTGCTTGGGTGTAATTATGGGTGTCTACAATTACTATTTAAATTGTCTTTAATGCAACCGTCTTTAGGAATTTATCTATTGTAGTAGTAAAATTTACATGAACTTGGTATTAGTTATGTTTTTTGATTCGATGTGACATTTTTGATACACATTAGAGGTTAGTACTAATTAGGAAATGGGGGGAGCTGTAGATTTGATTTGAGTTTGGTATATCAAATACTTTACAGATGTGTGTCTTCAACTTGATGAGGTTGTTCACAACTGTTTAAAATGAAACATAAAATTTTGAGACATTAATCTTATGCTATGCATCAGTTTACAAGAAGATTTTAAAAGTACAAAGGAAGAAATAAGCAAGTTTACCACCAAGTCAAAGTTATGGATAACATTTCTTAGTGTCAACACGTTTTCATCATCTCTCTTTTGCATATTCCTTTAATCCATATAAATAAAAGAGATGAATTCTAACTAGTCAAAATTTTAAGCAAATTGATGATTTTCAAAATATCAAAAACCCAGAAAGCATCAACAAACCGAGCTTGAAGCCCTCAAATCAAGCTAGGTCTATGTAGTTGCCCAATTTTTTGTTTTTAAAATTCATAGCCAATTATTTATAGCGAGATTTGGTCGTGTATTATGTTATCAGAAATAGAACAACAATGAGATGTCATATTCTAAAACCCATTTCTTGAGAAAACGATGTTAGGAATATAGGTTTCAGGATTAATTTTGTTTCTTAAACCATTTCTGGCCTACAATGAACAGCTTGCTAAATGAGAAAATTTAAGCATTCAAATTTCAGTAACCATGTCCTTTATCCAGTGACCATTTCAACATCTGTCCATAATAAATCTCTCCATTGATCTGTCTCTCTAAACTCTATAATGAGATGGAATTTTGTTCAATCAATGTCGTCTTAGGTGTTTCAAAAAAGTGCAAGCACATATTTAACATTTTGTCCTATTTGAGGAAACTTAAAGTATCTAACAATTAAGGTAGCTATCATCTGAACATCATTTTTTGTTTCTTGATTCTCAAGGATAAATTGAATGTGAGTTTGTACTTACAGAGAATTGTGATTTGTTAATTTTTATTTTACTTTTTGTTTTTCTCATTTCTGGTAACATAACAGTGTTGTCAATTGGTCACATTGGCCCAAAATCATTAGACAATACTAAACATTTAAAATGAATATATTGTTAGACATGCAAAAATCATAGCCTAATATTTAGGGATTATGTAGCTAGCATTTAGGATTCTGTAGCTAGCATTTAGGGAAGTTATTTTGTAATTGACAGCACACTAGATGATATGTGGATGTGCAGGCAAATGTTTTCCATCTGTAGGATGAAGAGTAGAGATAGGTTAGTTTGAGTTTGAGTTTGAGTTTGAATAAGACTCTGTTTATTGTTATTCTATAAAGATTGTATTCTCTGATTTAGCAGAACACAAACAAATAAGAATAAGAAATAGATCAAAACCTGCAGTTGCATTTCTGTGTTCTGTTTAAGAGTGCTAATAATTTTCATGGTATCAAACTAGTTTTGGTGAAGTGCTGTTGCAGAGAAGTATCAGAAGTTCAAAGACTGAGATATGGCCACATTTGTTGCAGAAGATCCTCACAGGATGGTTGAACGATTTGATGGCATTGGATTTAATCTCTGGAAGCTCAGAATGAAGATGTTGTTACTGAACAAGGATCTACTCAATATAGTTGAAGGAACTGAGATTAAACCCACCCAAGATTAAACCCACCCAGGATTCAGATCTAATCAGTAAGTGGGAATCAAAGGAAGGTAGGGCTCGTTCTTGTATACTTTTAAGTTTGAGTGATAATGTGCTTTTACATGTAAGTGAGGCAAAATCAGCAAAGGAATCTTGGGATCAATTAATCAAGTTATAGGAATCAAATGATGTTAGCACAAGATTATATCTTAGAAGAAGATTTTTTTAGATGAGATGCAGGAAACAAAAAAGATATCAGATTTCACAAATCAGTTTAAGTCTCTCAAAAATCAATTGGCAGCATGTGGATCATTGATTGCAGAAGAAGATGATGTCATTTCGCTTCTTGGGAGTTTGCCAGAATCCTATTCTGGACTGGTAGTAGCACTAAGCACCCAATCTAACTTGGATTTGACAAAAGTAATAGCAGCACTACTTCAAGAAGAAATCAGAAGGAAGGATGGGGGCTTGAATGATGAGAATCCTATAGCACTGTTTTCAGTAGGATATAAGGGCAAAGTGAAAAGGAAGAGTGACAAAAAATCACATCCCTCCCAGTCTAATGTCTCAAAGAATGGTAAAGACACAAAGGAGGAGAAAAATAAGGGAAATTTCTTTCATTGTGGAGCTCCTAGGCATTTTAAGAAACAATGTCGAAAGTGGTTAGCATGGGTAGAAGAGGTAAAGAAAAGGAAGGCTGTTGAAGCTAACATGACCTCAAGCAATGACCAAGAAAATTTGTTTTCGGTTGTCACAACCCCAAGTTCTGATGTTTCTAATTACTGGTATTTAGATTCGGGAGCAACTCAACATATGACATCTGAGAGAAGTTGGTTTATGGCATATACAGAAGCACCCAAAAGTAAGATTATCAATCTTGGAGATGATAAAAAATGTGAGATGATAGGAATTGGAGATATTCCATTGCAAATGTCGGATGGTGGATACAAGAAAATCCAAAACGTATGGTATGTACCTGCTCTTGTCAAAAGTCTTTTATCGGTGAGAAAAA
Source organism: Taxus chinensis (assembly GCA_019776745.2). NCBI lineage: Eukaryota > Viridiplantae > Streptophyta > Pinopsida > Cupressales > Taxaceae > Taxus > Taxus chinensis. The sequence goes on from CM034148.1 coordinate 897,882,980, forward strand.
TTACCGATGTTGGCATAATTGCATAGTTTGACAGCAAGGAATGTGTCCTAAAGGATGTTGAAGGAGTAATTGTTGCTACGGGAATCAGAGATGGCAATCTATACAAGTTATGTGCAGCAGTACTTGATGTGGTGTTAACAACAACAAATAATGAAATATCTGATTTAGTTCTTTGGCATCATAGATTCGGACATGCAAATCCTCATTTGCTTCAAATGTTAAAATCAAAGCAGATTGTGGAAGAATTTAATTTGCATCTACCAGTTGAGTTGGGAGTGTGTGAAGGCTGTTGTTTAGGAAAGGAACATAGATTCCCCTTCCCAAAGAAAGGCACAACACGAGCTAAGGAGCAAGTGGAACTGGTGCATTCAGATATCTGTGGTGCAATGCAAACAATGTCACACAATGGGGCAAGGTATTTTATTACCTTCATTGACGATTCCTCTAGAATGACCTTTGTTTATTTTATCAAAAATAAATCATGTGCATTAGAGATGTTTAAGGTTTTAAAAGCATTTGGTGAGAAGCAGTCAGGAAAACCTTTGAAATGACTCAGATGTGATAATGGGGGTGAATATACCTCAAATGCTTTCAAAAGTTTGTGTAAAATAAGGTATCACACTTGAGTATACTGTTCCTTCTTCATCACAACAGAATGGTGTCACTGAAAGAAGGAATATGACTCTTGTTGAAAGTGCTAGATGCATGCTTAAAAGTAGTGGATTATCTAATGTTTTTTGGGCTGAAGTAGTCTCCAATGCAGCGTATATACAAAACAAGTTGCCAACTGCTACATTGCATAAGAAGACGCCTTATGAGGCATGACATGGAAGCAAGCCAAGTGTCAATGATTTAAGAATTTTTGGTTGCATAGCATATGCACATATACCATATGAAGAAAGAAAGAAGTTAGATGACAAAAGCAAGAAGTGTATAATGGTTGGATACAGTTTGAATTCGAAGGGATATCGAATTTATGATCCTATAACACATGAGATTCTAATTAGAAGAGACGTCATTTTTGACAAAAATTCAATTTTGCAGAAATCAACAGAGATGGAAAATGCTAAGGATTCATAAACAAGGCCTTATGATCTCAGATCTGATGAAGAATCTGAGCATGGGAATTCTACTCCAGCGAGACCATGACAAGTTACATCCACACAGACCATAGGAGATGTACAAGGAGAGTAGCAGTTTTGTAGATCAACAAGACTATGGAAACCCACTCAAAAGGCGTTGGAATCATATGCACTTAGTGTAGAAGTTGATGAACCACTCAGTGTTCAAGAAGCACTTCAAAGTATTTATGCAACATATTGGAGGCAAGCAATTGATGCTGAATATGAATCGCTCATAAAAAATCAGACATGGGAACTCACAATTCTTCCCCCTGGAAGAAGAGTGGTTGGATGCAAGTGGTTATTCAAACAAAAGTACAACTCTGATGGGTCAATAGATGTGATCTTCTGTCATTTTGGTTGGCTACATATACACATGGTTCATTATGAGGAGGAGGACATGCTTGGTAGCACATCATCCAACGCATATGGTTATCATTTACAGAATAAATTTAGTGACTTTACTTGTTACTGTTTGATATAAAAGAGGTCCTGGATCGATCCACTGCAGTTCTGCCCACCAGAGAGTCCATGATTATATTTCCTAGTATTGCAAGCAATACGAACACACGTTTCACTTTCAGGTGAAGGAGGATGAACAACGATCTCAGTGCATTAATAAAAAGAGAAAAAGATGGCAAGCAAGTGAAACAACACAAGTCGAGTGAATGGCAATCATGTCTCCGGCGTAATTAAGTCAACTTATTTCTTAAAATAAAAAACTGCACATTTGGTTTGTAAATAAATGTGAGTTAGTCCATTGATGGGCAAGGTCAGCCGTCAAATCTCACCCCTAATTTTGACGACATAACTATCTACTAAGGCATCCTACCAGTGCCAGGTGCCAAGTGGAGAGCACATGAACATCTGAAATGACAGCCTGAGCTGAGCTGTCGTGTCACATCAAACACATGAGCGACCAACTACATCAAGGCCTCAAATCGGATGCTTCATTTGAGATGACGCTAGCAAATGGATGGGCGCCACGCGGAACTCAAAGTAGTGAAGTGACAACTCCACCCTGCCCTTTCAAGTTTCAATCCTAACATTTATTGTGCAACCAGATTTTATTATCTTTACTTCCTGGCGAGAAGTAGAGAATATTCCCTCGGGTGTGGTAACTTCACTTTTGAAGATTTTGCAAAGGGACATTCATCATGGTGATCTGGGTTTTACGATTTTGTTGTTATTTTTTTTTTTTTGTCATTTTCGTTGGTTTTATAGACTCTTCAGTCTCGTGGACATCATTAAAATCTTTCATTTCATTTTATCAATAAAGATACCATGTTTGTGTAGGACCAAGTTACCAACCACTGTGAGAATTCGATGCAGCGTTTGTTTGTCGATCTACATAATAAGTATTGAGACACATGTCAAATAGTCTATCGAGCTATCCCCATTACCACACAACAATACATGTCGTGTAAACTCGCCTTGCCCATGCTCGATACTATTCAAAATTTGAAACTAGCAATTGCACTTGAGGTGCAAGAGACGTCGTACGGGTTGCAATTTCAATGTTTTTATGGAAATGCATTCTAATGTAGGAGGTGACTTATAATTTTGTGGCTACTTTCATTATATGTTTGTTCTTGTAATAAGATTAGATGAAGATTGATGAGAAAGGAATGATACACTAAAGCTACAAAAAAATAAGAGAGGGTAAGTTATGTATATGCATATAGTTTAACATGGTTGAAAATGAATTATACATCTAGGTTAAGCTTTGGTTGTGAATCATTGCACATGAAAGATAAGTGAACCTATAAATCCATACATGCATAAAATATTTCCACTCGCCCCATATATAATAATCAAATTCCCCCTCCAATCAAAATACCACGATGATTTATAAATGTGCATCTAAAACAATTATTAGAATATAATTCGGATGGAACCAAGAAGTGTCATGATTATTGTAAGGGATAATGGGGTTGGCTACTTCATTAATGACTCAAGTTGCATGTTCACAACTACTAGGGTTGGTTGCCTCATCAATACCTATTATTGAGTGATGCAAAATTATCTAGAAAGGCAACATGTCAACATAGAAGTAAACATGAAACATCACCATATGAAGCTATATTTTCTAAAAATAAAATGTGCGGAAAAAAGCAGATACTAATCCCATCTATTTGAGCATGAGAAGGGGTTTGATGAATGTTGATGAGAGTGGAAGGATGAAAATAATTTTGAAGGGAAGGGAAGCTTGATATATTCATGTAGTTACATGTTTTGGAGACATGGAGAGGGTCTTTGCTCTTGTTGTTGCAAAAGAGATAATACCAGCCCAATATTTACAAAATGGAATCTTCAGCATTGTTGAAAGATTCAAAAGGCAAAACAAGTGTACACATAGTCATTTCCCCTAGAACTTATATAAATAATATTTTAGACAAACAATAAAAATATAAATTCTCCCCTAACACTCACAAAAACACAAAATAGAGGATATGGCTCAGTGACACGCTTATCAGTGGAATAGGATCTGGTATATTTAAAGGAATTTTGTGAAGAGAATGCACTTGTGATACCTGGGGGAAGAATCAATCATGTACAACATGAGTTGAGAACACTAGCTCAAAAATCTAATATTGTTGATCAAGAAGAAAATTTCAACAGTTTGAATATTCATCCATCTATTCCCCTGTAAAACCCTCACACTGAATCTACATAGGTTAGGAAAATGGATATGCTTGTGGCTAGAGATGGGTTAGTCATTGATGCAGAGTTCAACAATAAACACAACACATAACAAGTGTTAGAACAATCTCTTATTCAAACACTAAAAACATGCATTTTTACCTTGCTTCAAGTAGCCTGAATTGGCTCTCAACACCCAAAATGCACTAAAAGGCTAATTTAAGAGCTAAAACCTCTTTGAACCTACTAGATATCATCAAACCAATATGTTAGATCACTCCACAAAGTTCCACAACCCCGTTTATCACCTTTACCTTTATAGACCTCTAATTTTCCTTGCAACCCTTCAAAATGCTATTTTTTGACAAAATTCACAAAATACAAAGAGTTATTATTCACTGGTAAGCTTTTTAGTAACCCATTATTCCCTTCAAGGTGTGTGTAAAGTTTCATACACTAATTCCAAGCCAATTTAGTTTATTCATCTTTTACCATTTCTCACTAGCCCTTCCAATTAGCCCTATTTCCACACAAACCATCGTGTCTGGAAAGATTCACCAACTTTCAAGAAAAACTAAAGGGTGTTATGGATACCTATTTTCCTCCTTTTTCTTTATGCAAAATTTTATGGTCTAACCCTTTGTACAATCTTCCCAACTCAAATTCCCTCCTTTGGACTAGGTCTTAAATTAGGTCACCTAGGGTTTGGATGACCATCTAGGGTTTTGATACTTTACAACCTATACCAACCTTCTCAACACCTTAAACCAACTGAGTTACTCTTGTTCAAGCTATTGTTAACACCCATTCACTTCCTCATCACTATCTTGCTCATTTTCTAACTTTTGGCCTTCTTGGCTCCTTGTCCCAAAACTATTCTAGAACCTTGTTATGTACTTTTCTTGACTTGGTCTAAATTCCTATGAACTTTTCATGTTTTTACACTCCCTTTATCATCTCCTTAATTTGGTTACCTATTCTTTCCATGATAATGTCTACTAAACACTCCTTAACAACTTCTTTTTGGTCCTTCCTTGCTCTTAACTATCTTAGAACATGACATTATAGACTCTTTACTATTTTGTAACTTCAAGTAACCCTCAACTCCTTCACAAAACCTTATCACACCTTATCAACACCTCCTTAATCATCCTTCCCATTCTTTCATCCAATCTAATACAAGATATCTCTTCCAACTCCCATACGCCATACACAAAATACCCAAGACTGAAGTGTAATAGGATTGTCATAAGGATCTCCTTGTTTGATGGTTTTTGAGACTTCTTCACACCCTTAGAATATTTCACAAACACTTACTCAAATTTTATTTTCTCCCCTCGTGCTTGATCACATCTTCCATTTAGACATTAATATAACAAAATTGAATTTCTTACTTTAACATGAATGTCACAGACTTCCCAACACTGTACCATCACATTCCTTTGCTTTCATTCTTGATCTAAAATATATAAGGCTCATGCTGAATTTTAATCTTCTTATTACCCTATTTCCAACTTTGTCAAGACTCCCCAATCTTCAAACACATGGAATAAAGGCTATCTTGCTAAAAGTGCATCCTTCACTGCCCTCAAGACCATGTATTAACTATATTAGGTTGTATTTTACCCCTTTCACTTGTCCAATCTACTTTGAACACTCTCTAAACCTTCACTCAATAGCCTTACAGATCTCACTAGAGTTAAAATAATAAATGGCACCAAGTATTTTCTTCAATGTCTCCAAACTATACATGTATAATGAGGACTGTGTTTTATCTTTTTCTAGGGAAAATCCTTCTAATATCTCTTAGACTTCATGAACATTTTGTATTCACCCAAATTCCTTCTTAACCTAGTGTTTCACATGCTTTTATATACTCTTAATGACATTCTTTTGGACATTGACAACTTACTCCTTAACTTTGACAATCCTCTTATGTTCTTAACCCTGAAACAGGGTACCACAACTATTTGATGGTTCATTCACTCATTCTGTAAACACTAAATCACGCACTTTGGGTATTTATATAGTCTTGATCATATAATACTATTCATATGATTCCTAAGAAAGAAAGTATTAATTAACCCATGTATGTGACCATATTCTACTTGTTTTCATATTCTCCTTCTTGGTCTTACACACACTTCTTTCCCAGTCTAACCTTCTTATACCTTGACAGTTTCTTTGAGTTTGGACACTAGCGTCCGAGTCTAGGATACCAGCTATCAAGTGCTCCAAGTCCCCTTTAGGAGACCCCAACCTCTTTGTACTTTACTCACATATGTTGGGTCCTTTCTAGCCATTTTTGCATCTTATATTTCTTATTAGTTGGCCTTTTACGGGGTTAATTACAGAAATTCAAGCAAGGGAATCATATAAATATAAAGTTATGTGACCATAATAAAGGACCAAGAACTAAGCATTAGCTATCACCACTTAAGGTTACATCCAAGAGCATTCTTAGAGCATTCAAGCATTCATATAGCTTCACACATGGGACAAGGGTTTACCACTACTTGTGCATACACTTCATAGGAGGGGAAGATCAATCTTTCATGCACACATTTATTTACATTTTCTACATCTAGTTACTTATCTCACTATCAAGTATGACACGCACAAGAGCCACCGAAGGCCCATGATTTTGACACACACACACAGTATAACTACATTGGGTCTAAGATGTGGTGCAGTGCTCGATCGTAAGTCCACTTCATGTTAACATCTGAGGATAGTTTGACCCCTCATTTTGGTTCATTTATATTTTTAGGATATGATGTGGTTTGAGGGCTTCTACAGGTTCTTCTTTCTTCATTGTAGGTTTTAGGTGACATCTACAGAAGTGATGTCCACATGAAGTAATAGACAATTAAATATGACAGGACAGTGAACATCTTGTGACCCTTTGAAATTGGTTTCCACATACTTCTGAGCAGACATACAGGTGTCCCATAACAGGTCTCTGGTGCCACAGGTGCCTCTGACCCTCCATAGGTGCACTAGTCCTAGCCACTTCTGACACTCTTTACAATTTTTTGGAGCCTGATTGTGCCATACTCTGAGTTCCTATTCTATTCATCAATTTCTTACCTTGGCATACCCTCGGGATTATTGTGAATTACAACTAAGTCTAAGTGATTTATCCCTTCATTTGTAATTAGGGTTTTATATTTCTCTAGCTTATCTTTATCTATGGACCAAATCTGCACTTAATTGTTTATATTCATTGTTGTTACATATTTATAATTCAGGAATTTATTTAGGTCAATATTTTCTTAGATCATTTGGTGAACCCATCACTTGATTCCAACCTTCTTTTTAGGGTTTTCTTCTTATGCATCCTCACCCGTAGTGGTAATTTTGGGTCTTTTGAGCATCGCGAGCTTCCTCCAATCTACCCGTAGGGTTTCTAAATCAATGGCTGAACATTAAGTAATCCATACACTAACTCTCAGCAAGTTCCTCTCAAAAATATTGAAAGCATATGATAGTGATCACTCATATGATGAAGACATAAATGTCGATCACAGAATAATTAGACAAGCTCATCAATTTCTGTCAATATTTGTGTGATAATCCTACCCATCTTCTGCATATTCTTCATGCTTTTATTGTTGCTAATAATACTCATGATGTTGCTTCAGACACCTCTTATAAGTGTCCTCTTCAATTTTTATGGTATCCAATCCAAGCCTTTCATATTCTTGACTTCTATTCCTACTACTACTGCTTCCATCATTTCAACCTAATGCTTCTAATACACAACCTAGATATTCTTCAAATACTCATAATTTGAATTCTTTGTATGAGAATCTGCAGATGTAAATTTTCTAGCTTCAATTGGCTACCTATCGTGCATCTTCATCTTTGGATTTACTTCACATCTTCATACTCCTTCCGTACCCACCATTTCCACTTACCCGTTTCCTCTCAATTTTTTCACTCCTAATTTACCTATTTTCAAATGCCATGACAACCCTCAAGAGAAACTTAGATCATTTCATGTAGTATGTTTGGATTACGTGGATGCTCATACTCTACTAGAAAATCTTATTTCCTCGCAGTCTCCAAGACTATGCAATGTGTTGGTTCTATGACCTACCTATCCACTCAGTAACATATTTTACGCATTTATCCTATTCTTTTCTCACTCATTTCTCTATCAATATTGGCTCTAAGACCTCATGTGCTCAACCAGCACAACATAAAAAGGATCTAACAAACATCTAGTGGATTATGTCTTGTGATATAAAAACAACTTAGCTAAGATGTCTAATGTCCTCATGGACTCTGAGATTCAAGATTTATTCTTCCAAATTCTATTATCGCCTCTACAAGAAAGTGTCATCTTCGAGACTTCTCCATCATTCAATCATTTACGGCATACTCTTAAGCTACATGAAAATAAACTCTTATATATAAGAAAGCTTAAGTATCAAGAACATGCTTCATCTTCTGTGCGTTTCTAAATCAAAGCACATTTTAATCCATCTACAAAACCTACTGAAGTTAAAGCTATTGTCAATGTGGTTTCTAATTCTAAACAGCTTCAATGGAAACTGCCTAAGTGTACACATACCAAATTAACTGTAGCTCCACAACTTTTATTGCCACAAATCGTTGAGATCAACCTCATTACGCTTCCTCCTCCGCTCAACTTGGATCTTTCTCATCCAAAAGGTCATAATTACAACAAAAATTTCAAAGGTGAATATCACCAATGTGTTGGGCATTCTATATATTTATGTTTCAAACTTTGCAATCTTATTCAAGATCTTATCAATAATAATGCAATCGAGCTTCTAGAGCCCACCGATTCTACGCTATTCAATGAAAATCATAAGCTCAAGATATTTAACAATTCTCTTCTAAAACATGATAAGAAAGAGACTAAATCTTCAACCAATCATACATATGAAGTAGTGCCTCCTCCTCCATCCAGGGCTCTCGATTTTCTAGTTACTCATGTTGAGACATCTCCACAACTCATTACTTTCTTTGATCATGACTATCATGTTACATTATCTTCTATTTTCTTACACATTAGAGCTTCTATTAGATCCACTTATATCAATAACACTATGTTTGATCCATCATTTCACATCAGTGCATATTTTATTACACTTCTTTTTGCTATCAGCTATCCACTCTCACAAATCTCATATGCAGCTCGTAAATCATATGGATATGTCAAGATTCCAGTAACAATTAGTACTCTTGACATGCTTGTTCCTTTTCTTATGCCACCATCAATCAAAGGGTGTGACATGCTCTTAGGTATTCCCTGGATCCATGTAACTTAGGCTATCATTTACATGCACCACTTGTGTCTAAAGTTCATCCACATCAAACAAGTCATGACCATCAATGGTGTTTCTCCATCCACACCATGGCCACAACCTCCTCTTGAGGTTTCCATTGCACTTGCTAGAGAATATAGGTCCCTATGGCCTATTGAAGTATAAACACAATCTACTCCTAACTCACTGGTTCAGTCACAGCCTACTAGGTCTCACAGGTTTCCTAGTCCATCTCATTATTCTAGGTCCATCATTTAGACAGCTCCATCACATCAATATAAATCACCACCTAGTGTTACTTCACATAGGTGTTCCTCATCTCCGCGCTTTGATGTACATGGATGTTCATCACCTCCACGCGTTTCTTCACCTAGGTGTCCATCATATCCCTGCTCTTCTTTGCATAGGTGTCCATCACCTCTACACTCTCCTCCAAATACATTTCCATCACCATTTATGTCTCATTCATCGGTACATCTTCGGTCCCATTCACCGCCAATCTTAGAGCATGATCACAAGCCTTCATCTCCGCAAGAATCAGGTGGAGGACCCTCATCTTTCACTTTCATCAGATAACACATTCATCAACACACATTTAGGGGCACCATACTTCCTCCCCCCTCTTTTCTAGCACTATCAAGTGTCTTACATACTATGTACTTCACATCTCATCTTTCATACGCATCTTACAGATCTTGATACATTAGTATCGTCATTACCCTATGATGTACTCTCTTGCTATGGTTCACAATTGACTGTTGAGGGCATATTATACACATGAACCTCATACACTACACACTTCACACACCGAACATTCATAACATCACTTTCTCGTAGCTTCTATTACACACCATACTTCTACATTATGTGTTCATTACCTTATGACGTGCTCTAGTTCTTTGGTTCATAATCGACTACTAAATGTTTCAATCTAAATTGACCCTCACTTCACATCAATCACACTCTTTGCTCTATGCTTTGTCGATCACATCTATCTAGTGCACACATCAAACCATTTCCCGATGACACACTCTCACTCTACAGTTCATTCTTGACTATTGAGGGGTATTTTAGAAATGAACCTAATCTCATGCATACACATCCACTTAGGGGACATGCTGCTCCTATCAGATTCACTCTTCATTCCTTTCCATATCATCCAAAACATATTGCATATCTTGGTCGCATTTACTCTTTTTTTCTTATGCTTACATGTATAATTTGTTACATATGCATCTAGACAAATATCTTGTATGTCATTACATTTTTTTATATACACATGTGCGTTCACTTTCCTTCTAGTTGTGGATGAAAATGTTAGATAGATTGATACACACAACACAAATTCTTAGCGCAGTACCTCTTACCAGTCCCACAGAGGCTCTTGGGGGCGTCCATTTTCATACATACATGTGCTATGGTTTCATTTTGCATAGCACACCATTATATAATATTATACATGCTTTGACATAGTTTATATCTTTCTAACATGCCAACGGGTGCTTCATGTGTAACATTTATTTACAAGTGTACTTACTTGCATGGTTGTTTTTTAATATTTGCTTGTCATTACTTGCTCTTATATGACATTGTTTACGGGATTTTCCCTTTGTCTTGTGTGCACACTTTTTGCTTGCGGCCACTTTGGCCTTATTTTTCTTGTGACATTTTGAGTGATGTCCCATGTTTGCAACCCGATTTTTTCGGTCTACTTTTTCTACTCTACTGCGTATTTACATTTTCTTCTTGTCAGCTAGTTTACATTTTTCCTTCTACATGTGTTCTTATCTTGTTTGCACTAACACTTGATTTCCTAGCCACTTTTTTTGTGTGTGCCTTGGTTTCTACCAATCACACTTCCTCCCCCTGTATGGTATCAGTTTCAACACAACGATTAATCCTCCTTTGGGCCACATACTCCTCAGTGATGTTGTATGCACCCAAAACATGAGGGATCATATATCAAGTGAATCAGTCACCCCACACAATAGTTCACAGTCATATTTTAGTACCATTCAACACAGTTCAACACACAGTCTTCAGTCTCAACAATGACCCATATCCTTTCTTGGGTCCTCAGCAAAACACAATCACTAGCACCAAAACCAAGACAATAGCTCTTGGGTGCCTCTGACCATTCTTGGATGCCTGTGACCAGAGGGAAATTACACAAATTTTTACATTTCAACATAGTTTTCAGTAGTATACACAATGGATTTTACAGGACAGACAATCCTTGAGCACTCAGCATTCATGCAATACAACTTCTTTTCTACTTTCACGTTCGATTGTAATTGTTCGAACCAGATCAGATTTTTACACACCATCTGAAATGGTGTTTACACTTCAGGAAGATGTCAAATATTTGGAGAATGACACCAGAATTTTCTCCCTATTTCTTCTACTCTTGGTGTGAGATCACCCAAAAAAAACTCACACACAACACAACTGGAGTGAGGTCTCCTGAAAAACTCGTTCTACTACAACATCATTTAGGATCTTTCTATCTCTTTCACTCATCATGTATTCAGGTGCACATGTTCCCTTTTACAATTTACATACTTTTAACACATTTTTGATCATATAGGGAAGTGTATTTGACTACTTGATTATTCTTCTTGCTTGTAGGTTCTTCTTTATGGGAATCAGTAGTCACATCAACAACATGTGAAAATGTGACATTTACACATACACTCTTTCCCTAGGGTCATCATTAGTCACATCACATCAACATCAAAAACATGTGAAAATGTGACATTTACACATACACTCTTGCCCTAGGGTCATCATCATCATTTTTTCACTTCCTCTTCTCTAGCTTCCACACTTCACATTTTTTTATCACTCCACACTTTTTCTTGTCTCTCGAAACACTTTTCATAATTGATTTATGTGGTTATTAAGTACGCATCCCTTATCTACATTATGTTATCGAAAATTCACTCAATAAATTAAAGTGGGGGAAAATGTAGACATTAAATCACGCACTTTGGGTATCTATTTAGTCCTGATCACATACTACTATTCATATGATTCCTAAGCAAGAAAAGTATTAATTAACCCATGTCTTGGGCCAACTTTGCTTACTTTCTATTATCCTTATTGGCCTTATACACACTCTTGCCCAATTTTTCTTCTTATACTTTAGCATTTATCATTCTAGACACCAACGCCCAACCAAGACGCTAGCGCTAAGCGCCCCCATCCCCTCTGGATTCCCCCAACCTCTTTCTACTTTGTTCACATATTTTGGATCCTTTCTATCCATTTAGGAATCTTTATTTATTACTAATCGACCTTTTAGTGGTTAATTATGAAATTCAAAAAAGGGAATCATATAAATACAAAGCTATGTGACCATAATAAAGGACTCAACACTAAGCATTAGCTATCACCACCTAAGGTTGCATCCAAGAGCATTATCAAGAGTATTCAAGAATCCATCTAGATCCACACAAGGGACAAGGGACTGATAATTATGCATACACTTCATAGGAGGGGAAGTTCATTCTTTCATGCTCACATCTATCGACATTTTCTCCATCTAGCTACTTGCTCGTTATCAAGTGTGACACATACAAGAGCCACCTAGGACATGATTTTGACACATATACACGTAGAACTACATCTGGTATGCTATGTAGTGAAATTATAGGTAATAAGTTCACTTTGTGTCAGCCAAGAACAGTTTGACCCCTCATTTATATTTTTTTATTTTTGGATTTGATGCACTTTGGGGTTTTCTAGGTCATTTCTTCATTACAGGTTACTAGAGACATCTACAGACTTGGTGTAACATACTAGTGACAAGAAGAGAAGGAACACGAACATCTTAGAACCTTGTGAAACTAGTTTTAACAAATTCTGAGCAGACACAAGCACCCAGAATAGGTCTCTAGCACCCCAGGCACCCCTGACCTTCCATAGGTGCCCTGGTCCTAGCTATCCAGAGACCTTTGAAATTTTCTGAGCCTCGGTGTGACACTTTCTCCTCTTTTTTCATTAGTTCTTCAGCTTGGCACATTCCAAATTTACTTTCAAATCAGTTAAGTGATCTATCCCTTTATTTACAACTAGAGTTTCATATTCTTTAGCTTATTTTACTTGGGTCGAATATGTACTTAATTTTGTATATTCAACATTGTTGCATATTTAGATTTAGGCATTTATTTATTTCAAAATTTTCTTAATCACATTACTCTAATTTGATATACTAAAAGGCTTATCAATGATTAGAAACTCACCTAGTATTTATCATTCTGGACACCAGTGCCCAACTAGGACGCCAACACTAGGTTCCCCCGTCCCCTTTATGGTGCCCCTGAACTCTTTGTACTTTGCTCACATATTTTGGGTTCTTTATAGACTTTTGAGAATCTTTATTTCTTACTAGTCGGCCTTTTAGTGGTTAATTACAAAATTCAAATAAGGAAACCATATAAATACAAAGAATGTGACCATAATAAAGGACCAAGCACTAAGCATTAGTTGTCACCACCTGAGGTTACATCCAAGAGCATTCAAGCATCCATATAGCTCCACACGAGGGACAAGGGACTAATACTTCGGCATACACTTCATATGAGGGGAAGTTCATTCTTTCATGCACACATCTATCAACATTTTCTACGTCTAGCTACTTGTTCGCTATCAAGTGCGACATGCACAAGAGCCACCTATGACATGATTTTGACACACATAAAGATATAACTACATTGGGTATGAGATGTTGTTCAGTGTTTGGTTATAAGTTCACTTCTTGATAGCCAAGGACACTCCACCCCTCATTTACATTTTTTGGGGATTTGATTCACTTTGGGGTTTTGTAGGTTATTTCTTCATTACAGGTTACAAGAGACATATGCGGACTTGGTGTGACATACTAGTGACAAGAAGCAAAGGACAAAAACCATCTTGCGACCCTGCAAAACTAGTTTCCACAACTTCTGAGCAGACACAGGTGCCCAAAATAGGTCTCTAGTGCCCCAAGTGCCCTTGACCCTCCATAGGTGCCCTGGTCTTGGCTATCCCAAGACCTTTGTAATTTTTTGAGCCTTAGTGTGAAAATTTCTCCTCTTTTTTCATTATTTCATCAACTCGAAACAATCTAGATTTAGTTTCTTATCAGCTAAGTGATCTATCCCTTCATTTGCAACTAGGGTTTCATATTCTCTAGCTTATTTTACTTGAATCAAATGTGTACTTAATTATTTATATTCAGCATTGTTACATATTTAGATTTAGGAATTTATTTATTTTAATATTTTCTTAATCACATTACCCTAATTTGATATACTATAAGGCTTATCAATTATTATAAACTCACCTAGGTGCATTAAAGAAAGTGTATCTCTGTTACTCCATCATGAGATTGGTTTAATACTTCAAACCTTTATTCAAACCCCTGCCAAATTGTGATCACAATTTTATGATGTCTTAATCCTTCATTCAAAAAAGTATTAATCACTTGACTATCCTAAAAAATATAAATGGAGATTGTAAAATTTGACCCTGCACACAAGATGCTTTTACTTGCATATTCTAACTCCTTTTCATCTATTTCATAACACAACAAACCCTTACCTAATGTTCTTATTTACATCATGCATTATCTTTAATTGTTTCATCATCTTAATTACCTCCTCGAGGAACATTCATGATTTCTTTGATGACTATACAGTCCGATAATGTTGGGCCCCTAAAATATTGGCTAAGTACAAAAAGGCACGTAGGTGCGCAAGGATAAAGCATGCAGGGCAGGGTTTAAGGAAACCGATGGTGCGCGCATGGATAGAACCAAGGGTTTGGGACTTAGCCATATTGGCCATGTTGGGAAGGAGGCGTGAAAAGCATGACCTGAATGTGCATGTGGAGTGGATAAGGTGTCAGCCTAGTGACATGTTGGCCCAGGAAGGAGCATGCATGCAGTAGAAGCTTCTAGAATCTCATCATGGTAAAAAGTGGAAAGCTCGGGCCTGAAGGAGCATGCTCGCATGGAGGACCACATTCAGACACTTGGCATCAGATCTAAGGCCACTGGAGGATGAGTTGGTAGTTCAGAAAGGCTATATATACAAGTGCCTGTAGAAGTAAAGATACAGAGAAATAGAGAGAGGGCAGAGCTCTACAAAAATACTGCAAGAACTCTGTTAGTTAGGTAATTATGCTAGGAAAGATGTATCAAGGGTATGGGGGTGGTATAAATTTATTTTGAGATCCTAGCCACATAAGTCCAGTTATAATGCATGACTGCGGTCTCCTTATCCATGACATTTTGTAATGGCTCCATGAATGTAATGAGGTTACCAGCTTATATGAATATGAACATTGATGATTCTGATGCATACATCTTTCTCATAGTTATTTTTCATTTATGTTTATGAATAAGTATGGATGCTTGTACAACTTTGTTCTATTTTATTATAAGTTCTATAATCAGTTAAGCACTTTTTGTCTAGAATGACAACAAGGATCTAGAAGCCGTTCTAAGCTCTATGGTGCTTGTATGTCTTACTTCCTTTCAAAACTCTCAAACACAGATCATAGATGATGTTTCCCACTAAACTCACATAAAAGAGAGACTCGGCACCCGCACGTGCCTCAGGTGAGCACCCAGCACCCGCTGGGTGATAGGCCAGTGCATGGGATTTCTTTCCTTTATGTGATGGGGGTAAAAATGACTACATCTTGGTTCTGTTGTCAGGACTCTTTTCGAAGTCATAGTGGGAAAAGGCAATACATCATGATCTGTGTAGTGAGTAATGACAAAGTGGTTAACTTTGGAAAGTGTTGAATCATGGTTCAAGAGCATGGAGGATGAATTTGCTCATATATTCAGCATTGGACCTGAGTTTGATGCACGTAGATGGGTAGAAGAGAACCTCTACCATGAATTATATGAAACTTTTTTCTGTTGCTTCCCAATAGAACTGTATGAGTGGCTCTCATCCTATGCATCTAGATCAAGCTGGTATTATAGATCACATGTGTGGACCCAAGAAGAATACCAGAGGCTACAGGATGTAGACCTGACGTGGACTCATGTTGTGGACCATTGGTGGAAAGGAGTATTGGCTAGCTACACTCTGGAGTATGCCATTTCCACATATTCTTGTCCGGAGGTTGCTGAGTTTGAGTTTCTGCGGGAGCCCAGAGGATCATTTCTATGTGTTATCCCTCTAGAAATGAAGATCTTGATGGTTACCATGAGTTTAGAGGCACTTCCAATGGCCGGCTAAACCGTTTTGAGCATTAGGCGAGGAAGCTAGGGTGGAGGAAGATGGTAGATGTTGCGATGGAGAAGGAAAGGGAGGAGAGACAGACTCAAGTATAGTGAAGTGCACGTGAAAGGGAGATTTCTAGACAATGCGAGGTTACAAGTGTGATGGATATATGGTGGCAGACATTGTGGGAAGGATTTTAGGTTCACGAAGAGGACATGGAACCTGAGCAGTCTGTGCGACCCCATCTTGGCAAGCACATAAGAGAAACCCCTTTGGCTTCTGATGAGATTTCATCACGCGGAGAGAGAAGTCATTGGCGCATGCATCTGAGCCCACCTAGTGACCAAACCCTGGCACTTGGTTTCCTAGATCAAGAAGAGAATATTGTTAGTCTAGTTGGTATCTTTGAAGTGATCAATCTACACCCAAGAGATACAATTTCTTGTTTGGGACTTCTATGGCTGCAAATACCATTCCAGTGTTAGGAGGAATTTTCAGGAAAGGTATACACATGCAAGCTTTTGGTCTTGCATCTAGGAGTGGTGCGGGGTATACTATTGGTAGTGGGGCATTATCACAAACCATCGACACGTAGTTCAGTGGAACTGTGGGGACCCTTGGCATGACCACTACAGGACCTTGTGGACCTGGTGGATCAGGAGGATGTCTTGGTGGATCTATGGACTGGTGGTCAGGAGGAATAGGACCTGGTGGATCTGGTGGGTCAAGAGGCACAAGACCTAGTGGACTGGTGGATAGGTGACGGAGGAAACACCGAGGAAACCAAGGCTCTGGCTCAGGAGGACATGGGCCCCAGCCACCCCCTCAAGTCTTCTTTGAAATTTATTTACATTTTCCAGATTACAGAGGAATTGAAGTTGCTACAGAACATGTTCACAAGTGTGAACTGCTATGGCGTGCAAAGGGTATCACAACCCCAGAGCGGAAGGCTAGTCAGTTTGTAACAATGTTGCAAGGGGCACGTGCATAACTGGTATAGGAAATATGACCCTCATCAAATGGTGGTGGATTATACTACTTTAAAGAACACCTTCTTGGCAGAATTCCACATCCCTGAGTTTGAACAGAAGAGCATCAACGCCCTGAAGGAGATTCAACAAGGAATGACAGAGAGTGTGTGGGAGTATGATGCATGCTTTAAAACTCTCTTGTCTAAGTTATCATATGATATTCACCCTTCGCAACATGCTCAGTGGTTTTTTGGAGGGTTGATCACACCTTTTAGAAGGGCCTTATCTCATAAAACTTTCACAGACCACATGTGAGGTGTTAGAAGACTGCTCTACACGCTGAGGTGGTTGGAAGTGTTGATACTGGTGTTAGCCCATTCCTGGAGGCTTAAATTGCTACTATGGCTAAGCAGCTGGAGAAGTTTTCTGCGAACTCATCCCATGAGACTTGTAGTGGTTTATGGTGTACAGATTGTGAGGTGGAGGGGCATGCCAAGGATAGTTTCCCCTGGAGGACAGTACGCGCCGTGACAGTAGACTGTGAAATTTTTCATGGGGACCATGATGCAAGTAGATGCCCCTTGTTACAACACATGATTCAGAAGAATGTGTCTTACTACTATAAGATCTGTACCTCTACAACCCATGATACTAAGGATTGTAGGCTCATTGACCAGATCCATGAGGCCATTGATCATGGGGTGCACCAGACTAGCATTGCCAGTAGTTCTAAGGGTGATGATCGCCGTTATGAAGAGAGTGCACAGATGGAGGCGCGTGGAAGGGGATTTCACGGAGGATTCCATGGTCATGGTAACTATGGAGGGGGAAGAAGTGAGTTCCCATGTGGAACCTGTTTTAATTTTGGGTCTACAGAGCATTACAAATGAGAGTGTCCAGACCTATTGCAGTGCTCATGGTGCAGAAAGAAGCACAAGTATGAGGAGTTCCGGAGTTGTTTGAGCACATGAATCAACAGCACCGGAAAGACAAGGGTGCTATAATGGTCAACATTAAGAAGGTAGACACACAATGGATGCCATGGGTGACATGTGATGCAGGCTTGGAACCTGTTTTGGTAACAACAAGAGCAGAAGCCGCGCACTCAAAAGAAATACCTAGGCAAAAGAACCTGGTTTCGAGGGAAGAAGTGATTCATGGGAAGTACCTAGACCCTGCGCATCAAAAGGAGGTATATCAAGATACCATGGATGTCATTAAGAGTTTACAAGGAGAAATCCAGTGTCTAAAGGAGCAGTCTAGGAGGGAGGAGCAAAGAAGGAAGGTCAAGGTGCCAAAGGATGACCTGGATGAGGTCAAGGAAGTATGTAAAATGCTAAGGCAAGAGAATATTATTCCCTTGCTAGGATCATGGTTGAGAGAGAAGGTACCATGTGCCAGAGGAGAGCACGAGAGGTAGGTCTTGCATGTAAACCTTCCCCCTCACAGCCTTGACTATGACAAGGAGATCACATTGGATGCAGTCATAGATGGATGGCTCCTTAGTAATATCCTCATTGACACAGGTGCAGAGGTCAATGTTCTCACTTTGGATGCATGGCATCAGATGGGGAAGACCTGTGTTACAACCCTCTTCAAATGTACTGTATATGGCAAACAAGATGAAGGCAATGCCCATCGGTGTCTTAAAGGATGCAGCTATCACTATCCAGGGAGCTAAGTTTACTGGGGACTTCAAAGTCTTGGCGCTCACTAAGGCAGACAATTTCCCAGCACTACTTGGGCACCCATGGTGTTACAAGAACAATGCGGACCTTTGGTTCAACAAGGGGTACATCAACTTTTAAAATAAGGAGGAACGGGTCATTATACCCCTGGCTGATGGGAAGTCAACACCCTATACTGAACCTTTGGGGGAAGAGGTCCTGGATAGGATATATGTGTGCTCAATCAGGGATCCAGAGATAATCCATCCTACCGACGGAGTTATCCAGTTTGAGGATGCTCAGTCAGTAAGTGACACCACCAGTCTAGCATGTGATAATTGGGTGCATGGAACTTATGAATTGATCGGATGGCAGTTGAGAGGATTGATGACAAAGGTAACAAAGGTGCATACAGTCTGGTGCCTAGGAGGAAAGGATTACCTAAGTATTCAGGGGGAGCCTTCCCTGAGATATTTTTGCAGGAGATGGAAGCTCAATGGAAGGAGGAGAAGGAATGGAGAGGGATGCTAAGTTATGTCCTACTCGACACATGGCACGGTGGTGGGCTACACATCAGGGGAGCCTTTTGGAATGGTGTGAGGTGAGAATTTCTCTCTCTGTCAGGTTCTCTAGAAGCAACGTGCCCACCACCATCAAGGACTACCATGGGAAGGAGTCCGCCTCTTTCCATATCCAATGATTGTGAGAGGGTCTGGAGAGAAGGTGTGGAAGCTTTTCCACCATCCCTCTGGGTACACAAGTTGTATTCTACACTGTAGGGTTGTGCACATGCATGGTACATACATTCAGAGACACACCACCAGACAGGGAATTGGAAAGAGCTAGCAGCTGACCTCATTCAAACATTTGAGTATCAAAGTACCAAGCCATCAGTTGATAAGGCATTATAGGTTGTCAAGTGCCTTACCATGGGGGATAGTGCCATGGTAGAAGATAGGTTATTGGAGTTGCTAGGTGGACCAGGTTTGGAGGCGTGCTTTGAAGAAGAGGTAGAGGAAGCAAGAAGAGATACAACTTGAGTGCGTGTGTTTGGAAAAGGAGAAAGGGAAGTTGGTATATGTTATTGATGGGGAGGAAGTAGAAAGCTTGGATGTTAACCATTCTGTAGGGATGTGCGAGGTAGTGGACAGTGTTGATACTCACACGTTTGCCTACCATGAGCCCTTAAAGACAAAGAAGGTTAACATCAGCTCAGGAGAAGAACCTAAGGAAGCCATCATTGGAGATTACTAGTCAGAGAAGGAAGTCTCTAAGATCATTGATCTTTTGCATGAATTTGAGGATTTATTCCCGCATGCGGGTACCATGAGCTCAAAGGTGTCCACCATTCCTTAGGGGAGATGAGGATAAAGCTGAAGGATGGTGTGCCTAGTCAGGAAGAGACCCTACTGGATGAATCCCAATTTGTGCATGAAGGTAAAGGAAGAGATAGACAAAATGATAGCATCTGGGATCATTGAAGTTGTTGAAGAATCAGAATGGATAAGTCCAATGGTAATCAACATCAAGAAGGATGGGTGGATTAGGATCTGCGTGGATTATAGGGAGCTAAACGTAGTTTGTGTCATCAATCCTTTTCCAACCCCCTTCACTGAAGAAATCTTGGAGGGAGTTCACTGGGGTGCAAAATCTATTCCTTTACGGATGGATTTTCAGGGTACCACCAAGTCCGGATTGCAAAGGAAGACCAGGAGAAGACAAATTTTTCCACTGAGTGGGGAAGTTTTGCATACACAGTCATGCCCTTTGGGTTGAAGAATGTGCCTTGTTGTTTTCTCACGCATAGTGGTACAGGCATTCCAGGACTTCATCCATAAATTTCTTCAGGTCTATTTGGATGATTGGATGGTGTATGGGCTAGTAAAAGACCATTGTGATAATTTGAGGTTGATGTTTGAGAGGTGTCGGTAGTTGAGGATATCCCTCAACATTAAGAAATGTGTCTTTGCTACACCCTTTGGGACGTTATTGGGGCATATCATATGTAAGGAGGGCTTGCTAGTAGATCCTACCAAGGTTGCAGTTATTGTGGGGTTGGGGGAGCCTACTAGCCAAAGTGCAGTGCGTGGATTTCTTGGGCATATACGGGTTATTACAGGAAATTCATCAAGGGGTATGCCAAGATCACCACACCTTTAGAAGAATTTCTCAGACATAAAAGTGCCTTCCATTGGGGAGAGGCGCAGCAGAAGGTGTTTGACACATTGAAGGATAGGCTTGTCACCATGCCTATATTACGTTTTCCCTCTTGGGACAAGCCCTTCCATGTTCATGTAGATGCCTCAGGAACCACCATTGGAGCAGTGCTTGCACAGCCGGGTGAAGGAATTGTTGATCATCCTCTGTGTTTTGCAAGTAGGAAGTTGACACCAGTAGAGCAGAATTACACTACGACTGAGCACGAAGCATTGTCAATGATCTACACACTTTTCAAGTTCAGACAATATCTGCTGGCAACTCCCTTTGTATTTTACACTGACCACATGGCGTTAAAGTACTTGGTGAACAAGCCCATTCTACAAGGGCACATATGTCGGTGGGTGCTATTATTTCAAGAGTTTGAGTTCACGGTAGTTGTGAAGCCTGGAAAGAGTAATTGTGGGCCTGATCATCTGTCAAGAATTGATTCAGGGGAGGATGCGCAGAGTATTGAAGAGACTATGCCAGATGCGTAACTATTTAGGTTGTGGTGCGCGTGCCCTCAGATTTGGAGGAGATTGCAGTATTTCTAAAGGAAGGTGTGGCACCAGAAGGGATGAAGGCATTAGAGAAAAAGTAACTAGCCATATATGCGTCATGCCCTACATGTTGATCAGTGGGGACTTATACAAATTAGGGCGTGATGAAGTTTTACGCAGGTGTGTACTAGAGCATGAGCACCTCACCATCATAGAGGAAGCACATGGAGGAAGTGCAGGTGGACATTATGTAGGTGATGCCACCGCACATAAAATATTAATGGCAGGATTGTGGTGGGAAACTCTGTATAAGGATTGCAAGGACTATTGTAAAGCATGTGACCATTGTCAGTGCATTGGAAAGCTAGGAAAGAGAGATGAAATGCCTTTTGCCCTATCCCTAGCACTGAACCTTTTGAGAAATGGGCAATAGACTTTGTAGGCCCTATTGCACCAGCAACGTGTAGGACTAGATCATGCTATGTAATCACTTGCACAGACTATTTGACAAGGTGGGTAGAGGCAGCCCCAACTAAAGATTGCACAGCAGCCACAGTGGCAAGATTTTTGTGGGAGAACATTATCACGAGGTATGGATGTCCTTTAAGTTTAACCAGCGATAGGGGTACACATTTCTTGAATGAGACCGTGAGGATCCTGTTAGCAGAGTTCATGGTGGCTCATCACAAGACTACACCTTATCACCCACAAGAAAATGGAACCACAGAAGCATTTAACAAAATACTGAGTCATACCCTGACAAAAATTTGTGATGTCGGAAGACAAGATTGGGATGACAAGGTATCAGCCATATTATGGGCTTACAGGACAACTTATAAAAGGTTGAACAAAGCCACACCATTTCAATTGGTGTTTGGCATGGAAGTTGTTCTGCCAGTTGAATTCATGTTACCTTCTCTATGAATAGTGTGCAGGAGGGTTGGCTGATGAGCAAGCACTGGAAGAGAGAATTGATGAATTGATGAAGCTGGATGAAAGATGATCACTCGCCAGGTGGAGCCAAACAACAGAAAAAGTAAAGCAAAAATCATGGCATGATCGCCACATTAGGAACAAGAAGTTTGAGGTTGGGCAGATGGTCTTACTGTATGATTCTAAGTTTCTGCCATCCTGGGAAATTGAAGGTCCATTGGTTAGGTCCCTATAAAATCTCGTACATCCTTGATTTGGGTGCATGCCAGTTACAAGCGCTGGATGGAACGAAATTTCCTAGACACTTCAATGGGAGTAGGTTGAAGCCCTACTATAAATAAGTCTTCTTGGTGTTTGTAAATAAGGTAGTTTTTCCAGTTAATTTAGAATTTTCCCTTATGCATTTTTCCTTTCTTGTGTTTCCCTTTTCACGTTGTTGTTTTGTTTTGCACCTTGGGCATCAGTAACCTTATTACTTTTTGAGGATTTTTGAGTGTCGCAGAGGACCACACATCATTTTAGTGTGGGGTGGAGTGATGTGAAGGAGAGCATGGGTAAAGTGCCAAGGAAGTTTGTGTTGAAAATCCCAGTTGAATGGCCCTGTTGAAAGAGGTGCATGAAAAGAAAAGATGGAAAAGGATGGTTGGTGTCAAGATAAGGCTACTTTCAGATCCCACGTACAAAGGAGGAAAAAGTGCATAAGCAACACAAGGTAGGTGAGAGAAAAAATCAGGACAGAAGAAGTGCCTTTGGCACCAGTGATGCACATGCAAGAGTCTCCTGTCAAGATGGATTGGTTGTGCATGCCAGAAGGTTGGAGGATTGTCCACGCAAGTTTGGGCGCGTGAGTTAAAGTGCTAAAGTCAGACTTTGTTTGAAAAATCTGCATTAAATGAAAAGTATGGTGGTAGGTGGAGTAGCATTTAATGCTTAAAAAGAAAAAAACTATAAATAAAGGGTCGAGGCATTTCATTATTCACTTTGCGTATAAGGAGAAAGAAGCACTTTTGCATCTTGGAAAACTAGGGCTTCCAGGACTGATCCGTGTGAAGAAAAATTTGAAGAGATTGAGTGTGAGTAACTAGTTTGGATTTGTGAAACCAGAAGGAAGGGATTTCATGGGCATAAGAGAAGTTGTGAGAAGGCACCATCTTGTGAAGGAATTATCCCAGCTAGGGTTTGAAGAACTAGGGCATGGGTTTAAGGAGTTTTCTTCACAAATTCGAGATCTAAGGTTGGAGAGAGTGGAAGAACAGAGTAACAAGAAGTGATTGAAGTGATAAGAGGACCTAGACAATGGCACCCAAGAAACCAGTTAGCACACCTAAGAAGGGAAAGGGCAAAGGCAAGGGAAAGCAACAAGAAACTGACGCACGTACAAATGAAGAGTGGTATGCAGAAATGCAGTACCCAGATGGAGTGTTGTTGGGGAAGGAATGGGAGTCCCATCTAAGAAACATGTCTGTAAATGACTACAATCATCATACGAGCACAATCGAGAAGGAGATGGCGCTAGAGTTAGTGTGCCCAACAAATAAAAGGACACCAGAGGGTTTTCCCATCTATAATGATGATGTGAAGGTCAAGTTGGAGAAGTCAGGGTTATTACAACTCTTTGAGTTTCCCTACTTCGGGAAGCCTGAGTGCCTATATCAATGGTTGATGTTGCATGTGCATGAAGACTACTTCCACTTCGCAGGGTGCAAGATGCACATTACCCCTCAGCTCATTTCACATTTCACAGGCCTCATCTGTGAAGGAGATAGTTTGGAGGATGACCTAAGTGACAAAGAGGCAATTAAGGAGACTATCGCCACCTATGCATACAAAAAGGGGTCAAGGTACTATGATATCACAGACATCAAGGACCCGGTGATGAAGATGGCTGTGCACCTGTGACAAAGTTAAATGGCCAGGAGAGATGGACCCAGGTCAATAAGCCATGGTTGCATGTTTGTAGGAAAATTTCAGAGGGCACCATCTACAACTTGTCTGCATTCATCGCGGATGAGATTGTCAGCTGTGCAAAGGAAGGTGATAGAATCCTTTTCAGTAATATCCTACTAACCATTGTGTTTTCAGAGATTGGGGTACCTGATGCATCAGAAAAATTCATGTGGGAGTACCCTGCTGAGGACCCTTCACCCGCAAAGAGATTTGAAAAATATGCCTATGACACTATGACGACCGTGCACAAGGTGCACGCTTGGAGAAATGGTATACGTGCCTGAGGAATGTGTTTGGGGCAGAATGGAGGATCCCTGAACAACTACCAGTGGACCACCAAGGGAGAAGCTGAGTTTTTCATGTACCAACATTTCTACCTGGGTAGATTCAAACTGATAAATGAGACATGGAGCCCATGGTGCAAGCTCCCTTTTTCCTTCACAGCTCAACACTTCCAAGTGGGAGTGAACAGGTTCAAAGAATCCAAGAATTTGAGGTTGGACCTTGGTAATCTAGACTGGGACCATAGGGAAATGTGCAAAGGGTTGGTCTACCCCAAAAAGTGCGTACGTGGAGAGGTACGTGTCGCATGAAGTTCAAATGATGAGGCCCATGACTTTTCCCATTGCAGGAGGATCTGTGGCACGTATACATCCACATAAGACCCAAATCTAAGAAGGGCATGTATCTGGAGAATGAGGTGTCTATACCTGAGGACCCAACTAGCAGGAAGAGACCCACACCCAAATGGGAGGAAAAAGAGCCAGAGAAGAAAATACCAAGTGTGGTGGATACACAGGTAATAGGTTCCCCTGGGACAAGCACCAGAACAAGTATGTACTCACGCAAGAAGAGGCCCATAGTCAAAGAGAAGACTCCTGGAGCCAGAAAATCATCAGACAAGGAGTCATCGGAGAAGAAGAGACAGAGTCACCTACACCAGAATCCCCAGTTAGGAAGAAGTAGAGGATAGAAGAGGAGACCGCCTCAGAAGAAACTGGGAGTTTGGAGAGATACATAGGTGAAAAGATGATGATGAAGAAGATGAAGAAGATGATAGTGAAGAAGAAGATCCTAAAAAAAGATCAAGAGCCACCTGTCTTCAACGTGCATGATTCAGAAGAAGAAGGTGGAGAAGAGGAACAGGGGTTCCTTTTCATGTGGTGCAAGGATAGCCAGGAGGGGGAAGGCACCCAGGACATGGGAAGAAGTGAGGAGGTTGGCACGCAGAAGCAGAAGGCCCCAAGCCTTACAAGGAATAGATAAATAAGGTGGAAGAAAGAGAAGAAACTAAGATCATTAAGACCTTGGTGGAGGAGAAGTTAGAATGCAGTGCTGAGCTGGTGTTGAACAAGGATAAGGAGGAAAGCACAAAAAAGGACCACGGTAGCACTGGAGGCCCCACTTTAACTGTAAGTATTCCTAAGGGCATGTGCATGAGAGGAAAGCGTGTAAGGAGGAGAGGCCAGGGATGGGTTATATTGATGACCCCAACAAAGTGTTTCACTTGCATGGTTCCAAAGCATGATTCTAGATAGAGGAGCTCATGGCAATGTCATCTTTTGATAAGGAGGCTGCATACCCATGGACAAGGAAGATGCTCTCATGGGAAATTGAGTCCCATCTTGATGAGCCAGAATTTGAAGTAAGCCATGGGGTAATAATAACATTTCAGGACTAAGAGAAGACAACCCGGTGGTGAATGCTCAGTAGCTCTCAGATGAACAACTGTGCAATGTGCTCAACAAGGTCTCCATTGAGATCGAAGCTAGACTCTTTGGGTGGAATGATAGAATCAAATATCTGGAGGATGAACTGAAGAAGAAAAAGGAAGAGCTAGCTACAAGGACAAAGGAGCTAAGTCAAGAGAAGTTGATCAGCACCCAGTTGCAGCGTGAGTTAAAAGATGAGAAGGCTAAAGTATGCACAGTATACAAAAAGGTGGAGTCCATTAATGATGTTATAGTGTTGAAGCATCCGGACCTAGCATCTCCCATGCATGCAGAAGTATGGATCTTCCTTGGGATGCCTGGAGGACTTAACAAGAGTCCTCACCATGGAGAGGTAGCCGCTAGCCTTGGAGTCTATAGAAGAAGTGGCCGCATGCCTAGAAAAAGAGGATAAATTGAAAGTCATGGTGCTCATAGCTAAGTACAGCAAGGTTCTTGCTGATGTAAAGGTTGCTTCCCAGACTGCTGAGGCCACGTACAAACAATTACACGGACAGAGACAAAGTGGCAGGCACCTTGGTCACCACTCATGAAGCAGAACTTAAGGAGTTTCAAGAGAAGAATAAGGGAAATAGGGTGGAAAGGGACAAAATCCTTGCCGAGGTTCGAAAAGAAATATGAGGCCATTGAAACCTTAAGGGGTTCAATCAAAAACTGGTTGAAGGAACTGTACCCATAGATACACATGAAGAATGGATGCACTGGAGGATGTAGGAAAGGAGTTAGAGAAAATTGCTAACACCATGAGTGCACAAGGAAATGGACTAAGTTTTTGGGGAGGTGAGCACCCTGGTCAGTGACCTCTGTCAGAGAGTGCAGAATGAAGTCGATGCCTGGAACAAGTTGGAGGCTGACTTGCAAAAATATTTTCCTAGCTTATTGCAGTGATACCATCACTTTCCCCATTCTTTCTTCTTTCCCTATTTCTTCATTCCCTTATTCTTGTTCCAAGGCATAAGTCTACTGTGTTCTTTCTTTTCACTGGAGAAGTGTTCCACAGATAGAGAACATGTAGTGTGGGTGATGTTGGGCCCCTAAAATATTGGCTAAGTACAAAAAGGTGCATAGGCGCGCAAGGCCTAGTTGAAGAAAGGTGTGCAAGGATAAAGCATGTAGGGCAGGGTTTAAGGAAGGGTTTAAGGAAACCCATGTGTGTGCATGGATAGAACCAAGGGTTTCAGGACTTAGCCATATTGGGAATTTTGGGTAGGACACATGAAAAGCATGACCCGACTATGCATGCGGAGTGGATAAGGTGCCAGCTTGGCGACAGGTTGGCCCAGGAAGGAGCATGCCTACGGTAGAAGCTTCTAGAAGCACATCATGGTAAAAAGTGGAAAGCTCAGGCCTGGAGGAGCATGCTCACATGGAGGACCACATTCAGACACTTGGCATCAGATCTGAGGCCACTGGAGGATGAGTTGGCAGTTCAGAAAGGCTATATATACAAGCGCCTGTAGAAGTAAAATAGAGAGAAATAGAGAGAGGGTGGAGCTCTGTAGAAATACTGCAAGAACTCTATTAGTTGGGTAATTATGCTAGGAAAGGATGTATCAAGGGTATGGGGTGGTTATAAATTTCTTTTGAGAGCCTAGCCACATAAGTCCAGTTATAATGCATGACTACGGTCTGCTTATCCTGTGACATTCTGTAATGGCTCCATGAATGTAATGAGGTTACCAGTTTACATGAATATGAACATTGATGATTCTGATGCATACATATTTCTCATAGTTCTTTTTCATTTATGTTTATGACTAAGTATGGATGCTTGTACAACTTCTTTCTATTTTAGTATAAGTTCTATAATTGGTTAAGCACTTTCTGTCTGGAATGACTGCAAGGATCTAGAAGCCATTCTGAGCTCTATGGTGCTTGTATGTCTTACTTCCTTTCAAATCTCTTAAACATGGATCATAGATGATGTTTCCCACTAAACTCACATAAAAGAGAGACTCAGGCACCCCACGTGCCTCGGGTGAGTGCCCAGTGCCCGCTGGGTGATAGGCCAGTGCGCATGGGATTTCTTTCCTTTGTGATGGGGGTAAAATAACAAACACACAAATACACCAATACCCAAGCAATTAAATAATAATTAACAAGAGTCACAATTAATTAATAATTAGCATTAGTTAATAAGTAATACTAATTTTTTAACATTATATTTTTTTTGTTGTCATTATGGTTAAGTTATGTTTTTTTTGTTATGATATTAAAACATGATGTTGTCATGTGCATCTCATATGATTTGAAACCAACAATAAGAGACAATAAGAGCTATGTAAAAGTGTTATTTACAGGACTATGGGAAGAAATGGAGATGGAATTGAATCTTCTAGAAGTCATGGTTTTTAGATGATCCCTAGACCATTATACCATTTCTTGAGTTGCGAAAGTAAAAGATGATTTCTTTGATGACTATTTATTTGGTAGAGGATATCATTAATCATTGATTATATCCTTGGACAATATTTATGGTGATCGACATTGTCCCTTTGCCAAAAGTAACATGAAAAATCATAATGAAAAGATGTGTGCTTGTAGAGGTGTGATGATATTAATGAAGGGAAAATAAATGGTAATAGAAGTGGTGTGTGATTGAATTAAAGGGGGTAAATGATGTCAAAAAGATCCCAATGTGTACAAATGGTAGGAGTGTCCTCAAAGGTGTCAAAATGGACCATGTTATATTAAGTTCCTTACACCAAAATTATATGCCTATATGTACTATGGTGTTATCCTTTCTATGAAAACTAGTAGCATTATGATGATGATTGATATAAAATATTTTTTCTATAAAAACCTTAATAAATGAACCCTTTTGATGGTTGTAGTCTTTCTTTTGAGAATTTACTGTAGTGGAGAAAATAATAGATTTTTAAGAATTCTTATTATATGTATCATGATATTTTATATGGCCAAATATAATATAACTTTGAGGATTGGGAAGATAAAAAATATAATATAACTTTGATGAAGAGATAATTCAACAATCAACAATAAAAATCATGGACAGTGTCGTTTCTGCTCTTCTAACGGCTGAAAATTTAAATTTATGCTTCGATGAGGTTGTACAGATTATGCCTGTGTGCTGCCCTAAAGCTACAGGTATGCCTAGAGGTTAATTTAAGGCTATGAAGATCATGCATGTGTGCTTCGCTCTAAAAGCCGCAAGTAATTCCTAGAGGTTGCTTTGAGGCTTTCCAGGCTTACTGTTACTAGTGATGGACATAACTAAGGGATGCAAGGATGTTGTGGCCAGGACCACAGGGTCCCTAGAAGTGGATGAAGTCAACACTTCTAGGGGAAAAATTTAAGGATATTGAGGAAACCTGTCATCCCTATTCTGAAGAAAAATCTAGATCTGACTAAGCCCAGGCACGTGGCCGGGGATTTTCAAAAAACCTCTTAGTAGGAATGTGGACCCCATTAACTCTATGGAACCCCATGCCTTCTCTATTTTTTCCATCTCTAAGGACGATCAAGGTATCCCTCATATCCATATTCTAGAGCTTTTCCTAAACCGAGTGATTCAAATAAAATGGATGGTGCATTAGTGGGTAAGTATATAAGTCATCATCCTAATATTGATGTTGTTAGGAAATGGACCTTAAGAAATTGGAACCCACTGGGAGCAAATGATTATCTCTTCAATGGATAATGACCTTCTTTTTCATCAATTTTAACCTCCAAGAAGATATTGATGTTGTTTTACTAAGAGGACCTTGGTGTTTGGGGAATATAGGGATTTATATTAAAAGGTGGTACCCAGGATTTGATCCTTTCAAGGAGAACATCAATACCATTCCTATATGGTGTATACTTCTAGGCTTTCCATTACAGTACTAGGATGATGAGATTATGCTAAATGTTGCCAGATTTATTGGATCTCCAATAGGACCAGATATACTCCATAAAAAATAGGTATTGGTTGATTTTCATGAGATTATGTGTCTCTACTAATATGGAGAAAGAAATTCCTAGATCATGTTATTATTCAAACTTTGTTGGGGGCATGTAAACAATCAATTGTTTAT
Source organism: Taxus chinensis (assembly GCA_019776745.2). Taxonomy (NCBI): domain Eukaryota; kingdom Viridiplantae; phylum Streptophyta; class Pinopsida; order Cupressales; family Taxaceae; genus Taxus; species Taxus chinensis. The sequence goes on from CM034148.1 coordinate 897,913,251, forward strand.
GAATCATTTTCAGAATGATATGCACTAAGTGCCATAAACTAAAACATTTCACTAGACATATGTCCTGGACTCATAAACATTGGTGAAAGGAAGGAAAAATTGGAACCTCGGTAGGCTAAATAGGTCCAACCCTTAGGAGACTTGAATAATGACAATAAAATCTCCAAGAGTGTTCACAAACCAGTTTTCAGAACTCTTGGTCCCTAATCAGAAGTAAGTTCGTGGGGGCTTTAAAACTCCTAGCAAAAAAAACCTCCAGTTTGTACATGAATCTTTGGGTCCCTAAAAACACTCTATAGAGGTTGAATAAGATAGGTGGTCTTAGCTCTAAAGAGGACAACAAAACAAAAAATATTGTAGATCTCAGTCTCACAGTAGATGAAGTTCTCTATATGATTTGAGATCCAACCAAAACCAAGAGTAGAGGGTCCAGGGAAATGATCTGCAAGATACAGTTATCGAGTCACCCTATCTTGAGTGAAAAACCGCCCTCATAGAGTATGCCCTCTGAAGCCATACTCGAAGATCTAGTCAATAGAAAAATAGGATGCTCTCATCAATGGACCTACCCAAATATCCTGCAACAGCACTTCTATAACCAGACAAGTAATGGAGATAAAAAAGAAGATATTGGCACCATGACAACTGTACCAGTATAGGAGGGACAATCCAACACTTGCTGATAGTTGGAGGGGTGGGAGTAAACAGCCCCCCACTGCAGTCTCAAAATAATATAAAGTTATAAATAATAATACCTCTCCCTCATCTTTAGTGAAGAATGACAATGGAGGTATGTTAAACACTCCAGGACTTGAAAAAGAAGAAGAATATCTCTCTCTAGTAATAAGTGTCCTGGAAGTAAGTAGGCCCCACTATAGTCTCAGAACACTAGACAGTTAACAAATCTAATACTTCCTCACTTGTCTTTGGTGAAGAACGCCAATGGAGGTATGCTAAATACTACTAGGACTTGGAAGAGAAGAAGGAAGAACTATCTCTAGTAAAACGTGTGCTATTGGTATCTTGCACCAATACTCTGTCACTTGAGTTCACCTTAGTTAAAGCCAAAACCCAAAGAATCTAAAGGTTATGAAGGCATCTCTTGTTTCCTTATTCTTTGACAAGAAAAATTCCATTGGAAATTGGTCTGCATCCTAGTTCCAAGAGTTACTAGATTTTCAAAGAGGCAAGCCAATAAAAGGGAGCCAACACCATAAAGGGAAGGCCTAAAGAATAATGATCAAAGAAAGAAGGAGATATATAAAGCTCTTACATATGGAAATCTAATCATCTTTGAACCATATGGTTTCACTCCCCCTTATCTCTTTAAATGAATATTGTATCTTGGAATATTAGGAGTCCTTAATGTGAGTTGTAAATAAAACACTCTTAAGGAATTGATAAAAACATGTAAACCCACCATTTTGGTGATATAAGAAACCAAAATGAAATTCTAAAGCTATGGTCTCCTGTGGTAGGAATATTTGGAAAAAATTTAAAATGGACTGTCGTCAAATCTAGAGGAGATTCAAGTGGTATTTGTTGTTCTTTGGGACCCAGACTTAATCCTCGGGTAAGATGGTTTTTCTCCTCCTCTTATCACCTTGTTATTGATTTTCAAACTCCTGATAGCTCTATCTCCTAGATCCTTTCTATTATTTATGCTCCTAATACTCTCCATGGTAGAAGGTAGCTATGGAAAGATATTTTAAGTTTTAGAGTTAACTATGGAAAACATGGCATTGGATGGTATTGGGGCATTTCAACACTCCTCTCTCTCCTGCTGAAAAGAAAGGAGGCTCTTCTAAAAAACACTGCGGGAATGGAGGATTTTTCCTTATGTTATTTATCACTCTAATATCTATGACCTAAAGATTTATAGTAACCATTTTACTTGGTCAAATAAGAGAATTAGGAGATGAAGAAAATTCAAGTGCAACTTGATCGGGCTCTTATCTCTACCGACTTTTCTTTTTTCCCAAGACTTTCAACCTTTTTTCCCTCCCCAAAATTGGATCAAACCACAACTCACATTATGTCGAATATACTGTATCACTAAAAATACTACACAATCCTATTTTAAGTTTGAAAAAATGTGGCTTGAACATCTAAACATCAAAAAGTAAATAAAAGAATGATGGGGTTTAGAAGTGGAAGGAACAACCCAATTCAGGATAGTTCAGAAGCTTTAAAATGTCAAAAAAAAAAGTAAGGACTTGGAATAGGAAGTTTTTTGGTAACATATTCATACAAAAGAAACAGGTCGAGGAGGAGCTAGATTGATTTGGAAAAAAAAAGAGTGTCTACTATTGGTATGTCCTCAACGAAGACTATATTTGGGAAAAAACTCTTTTTTTTTTGTTCCAAAATCTTTTTGCTAGAGAGGAATTGTATTGGAGGATGAAATCTAGGGCTTTATGGATGAAGGATGGTGATAGAAACACCAAGATTTTTCATATGAGAATCTCTCAAACACAAGGTTCAAAATAAGATTTTAGAGGTATCCATGCCTGACAGATCACCTCGTTGCAGTTCAAAACATCATCAAAGAGGAAACTCTTAATTTTTATAATAATCTCTTAAATGACATCTACTTCTTGGTCTTCAGAAGCTACCAATAATTTTTTGGATTCTATTTGGTAATGGGCTCATGGATCTGGAATATTTTAACATCCTCAACAAACTTGTCACCTTGGATGAATTATAAAATGTGGTCTTCTCTATGGAAGGAGACAAATCTCCTAGCCCAGATGGATTTTCAACTAATTTTTTTGGGACATTTGTTCTGAAGATTTGCTTAAAGCGTCCAATGATTTTTTTAGGATAGGGAGACTTCTAAAATAAATAAATCACACTTTTATTGTTTTGGTGCCCAAGAAACTAGGAGCTAAATATTTCAAACATTTCAGGCCTCTCAGCCTTGCTAATGTTATTTACAAGATCTTCACTAAAATTCTAACTACCAGAATCCAGTTGTTTCTCCCTATCATTATCTCCAAGAAACAGGGAGGTTTCGTTAAGGGAAGGCTTATATAGGATGGTGTGGTGATGATTCATGAAACCATCCATTCGATGGAAAAATTTTAAAAAGTAGGCATGGTCTTAAAGTTGGACATAAATAAAGCCTTTGAAAATTTCTCTTTGATGTTCCTTGACAAAGTGATCAAAAATTTCAGGTTTAATGCTCCTTTTAGAAGGATTATTAAATCATACATATCCATCCCAAGATTCTCTGTTATAGTTAATGGCTCTCCAATGGGATTTTTCTCTAGCAAATAGCAGTATCAAACACGGAGATCACATCTCCCCGGGCTCCTATTCATTATCATGGCTGATAGCCTCAGCCGTACCATTTCCAAAGCTATCTCCTTGGGCTATCTCAAAGGTTTTAGAGCCACCTCATTAGAGATCACAGTTTCACATCAACAATTTGCTGATGAAACTATTCTTCTCCTCCTTGCCTCTCTCCTCAAAGATGGGACGATGTAGACTATCCTTACAATCTATGAGGAGGCTTCGGGTCAACAAATTAAATTTGACAAAAACTCACTCTATTTATTCAATAGTCCTCTTAATAGGCAAAGAAGAATTGCTCAGATTTCAGGCTACGAGATAAACTCTCTCCCCACTACCTATCTGGGTCCTCCTTCAGGCACTAACAAAGTTTCTATGAATGTGTGGAATTCATTGCTTGAAAAGTTTCAAAAGAAGCTGGCAGGATGGAAGGGGACCATGCTCTTCAATGCAGGAAAATGCCTTCTCATCAAAAGCATGCTACAAAACATGTCAATCTACATCATGTCCCTTTTCTTCATTCTTGTTGTTGTTATTGTTAGGATAGAGAGAATCCAAAAAAACTTCCTATGTACTGGGACAAAGGAGAAAAAAATATTCCACCCGGTGGCATGGGATAATGCGTGTACCAACAAAAGAGTGGGTGTTTTAGGCATCAAAAAAATTAGGAAAATGAATGTTGTTCTCATCTCAAAAATGATCTGGAGACCTCTTAAAGAGGACCACCCATGGACTGATCTCATCTGAATCAAATACCTTGATCAAGGTACACCACATGATTTTTTGAAGAAGAACACTCTCCCCTTCGGCTCTTTTTTTTTTAATAATATGGTAAAAACTAGAAGGGCTCTAGAGACTAGTTGTAAATGGAACTGGGGAAATGGGGAAGATATTTTTTATGGGAAGACAATTGGGTGGATTTCTAACACCTTAAAAACAACAACTCCTGGGAGCAGCTCAAAATCAGTCTTACAATAGCCATTGGTCAGAAGGTCAATGACTATATCTGTTGTGTTGATGGTAAGCCTCAATGGAAGGATCTAAACCCTGAAATTTCTGACCAAAGAGGCCTCATTGAGGACTTACAAAGAAATCTCAACCACATACCTATTAGCCAAATTCAATCAAAAGATGAGTTCATTTGGACGTTTTCTTTTGATGGTGATTACTCGGTAAGATTGGGGTATCACATGCTTGCTGCTGAAACTCTGGGTGACTTTGACTAGAGAAAAATATGGTAAGGAACTCACTCCCAAGATCAACCACTTCCTCTAGCTATTTTTAAACAAGAGCATCCTTACTATTGATAACCTCATTAAGACCATGCCTAATAGATACTACCATTGTAAGAAAGAGCTTGAAACAATCCCCCACCTTATTTTACATTGTCTTGTTGTTGTTTCCCTCTGGAAGCTTATTTTCAACAGGTTTAGCATTAATTGGATGTTTCCAGATGATATTATTCAAGCTTGGGAACCATGGCAACCCCCTTTCAACCATGGAATGCTAGGACAGTTTTGGAGAATCTTGTTTCCCCACACCATCTGGAGAATTCAGAAGGCTCACAACTCCATCATTTTCAAAAATGTCAGAAAATCAAGCAAAAGGCTCTTAAATGAAATTATAGTTGCAGCCAAGTAGAACATTCTGAAATTCAACCCCCCTAAGAATGGTAAGTATCCCAAGGATGAGGAGAAATTCTTAATTGCTTGGATTATTGACATTCATAACACCCAAGATAAAACCCCCAGTATTGACAGGTCTCTAGTTTAATGGATTCCCCCACCTAAAGGTTGGTATAATTTTAACTTCAATGGTGCCTCTAAGGGGAACCCTAGAGTAGCGGGTAGAGGTGGTCTCATCAGAAATCACCTAGGTCATCTCATTGTAGCTTATGATGGGCCCATGGGCATTCAATCAAATCAATGTGTTGAGGCCCTCGTCGCTCTTTGGAGAATCATAACAGCTAGGGACCTCAAGGTGAATAATCTAATGATCGAGGGGGACTCTATGAACATTATCAAAAACCTCTCTAATACCCAACCCCCTAGCTTGACCATAAGGGAGTTCATTCATGAGGCCAATTATCTATGTAATGGTTTTAATAACATTAGTTTGGGCAACACCTATAGTGAGGGTAATAGTGTTGCTGACGCACTTGTTAATGATGGTGTCAACAACATTCATTTCAAAACTTGGATAGATCATGACAAAATCCATCAAGCTACTCAAACCATCATATTCCGGGAAGCTTTGGCCACTTGTCGTCCCATTTAAATATTGCCGACGAGATTCACACATGTGGAGGAATGATGATCTATAGTTCATCAAATTTGTGAAGTGAGTGGCATTCCCAAAGAGGCTTGGAAGGGAGGGAGACTTAAGAAGAAGACTGATGTTACTAGTAGCCAAGACTCTGCCCAGCATACTACCATCATTTTGTACAAATCTATGAGAGAGGCACAAAAGGTTTTCAACGCTTTTCTTAAATAGTTTTGTGTTGTTTGGTGATTTTTGTTTCGACGTTGTTTTTATGCAATTTTGTTGTTGTTGTATCATTGTTTTTTATCTGTATAGGGCTTCTTGTTGGCAGTTGGCCCTTGCCTTGTTTCTTATTGTAATTTCTAGCTCTTTTAGACTCTGGCTATTGGGGTGTGGCCCCCACTCATCAAAAAACCACTTTGTTCTCATTGTATATCTTGGCTTTTAATCCTTTTTTATACTTCGGGGTATGGTCCCCTTAAAAACCATTTAACCTTAATAAAAAAAATAGTTCATAAATAGTTCTATTTTTCACACAAAATTAAATATATAGCTAAAGTTATTTAATTTATTCTAGTTGTCCCACTTTAATCTAAACTATCCAAAATGCAGGTGCAAAAAATATGTTTACCAAACATTCTATAATTTGAAAAGTAAAACCCATATTCACATCTAGCAATTGAAATGAATTTCACATCTTATAATGTGGTAACAAAAAACATCTTCATCATGCTTCCCTCATTTTCTCATTTCTTTAATGCATACTTCATGTTGATATATTTTTAGTGAGAGGGTAGTATGCTACAAATTAAAACAAAATTAATAAATGGGGTTGTTTAGTGAGGAATAATGTGAATAGAAAAATTTCAAAATTGTGGAAGCAATTTTAGGATCTAGTAAAGAGGCATATTCGTAATAAAACTTAACACTTAAAATGGAAACGAAAATAAAAACCAACGTAAGTTATTATTTAGGGGAAAAATCAACTCATAAATTGAACGATTTACATTTCGAAAAATATTTATAAAAATGTATTATGTTTAAAACAAGTCAATGCACTAAGTATTTATAAGAAGAAAAAATACAATTTATAAAAATAAGAATGATTCCATATACGAAGAAATAAAAGGTTCAACATATGGATAAATACAATCAACTTTATTTATTTTTTTAATTATTGTTTTCTCAAGCATTGCTACCTAAAGTCTCAACATTTTATATACGGGTGAATCGTTCAAGGACGGTAATTTTATTTATATATTTATTATTATCTCGAACTCTGTGCTTAAAATCAGAGTATTTGAAAGGCTTGTAACGTCTCGGATTTTCTTTGTCCACAAGTTTTGCAGGAGCCCAAGTTTCCTTGTCATCAAGGAAGACAAAGAACATGACAATAGACATACGATGTGTCCATCCTTCACAAGTTACCACACGATGGTGAGATGGTGCACACTGCGGTACTTGTCATTGCTCCATAGGTCGCTAGATCATTAATCCTTGTAGTATTTTAAAAAAAATAAAAAAATACTTGAAAATATAGATTTTAACGCTCAATTTAACACCTTAAATGAATCTCCCACATTCACAACAAGAGAATTCGATGTAGGCTTCACGCTAAACCACTTTCCCTCTTGTGATCGGACCTGAAACCCTTCCTTATCCTCTTGGTATACAATGGTGAGGAAACTTGTGTCTGCATGAGAAATCAGAGCCTCCTCTCCAATAGACTTTCCATGACAAGAATACCCGTTTATACACAAATAGGGTTTGGATGTTTTGAAATCAGACTTGTAAAAGCTCTCAACATCCAAACATAAGCTCGCAAGAATGGCTTTAGTAATCTTTTGTGCCAAAGGCGTTACAGATTGACTATACGACCGAATCTTCTCACTGTAAAGAAATAAAACCAAAAGAATGACGAAGGACGTAATAAGCAAGAATGCCCAAATCATGAATATATATGTGTGTGTGTGTGTGTGTGTGTGTGTGTGATCTTTACCTTTTGGAAAAGAGCAGAGGGGGATTAAGCCTAAGGCAAACTAGGCAGTTGCCTAGGGCGCTAGCAATCAGGGGGCACCTGATTCTAAAAATTTATTTTTTGTCGGTTAATTTTAGAACTTAACTTTAAAATATTTTTTCTGAAAACTTGATATTGATCAACCCATTTATAGATGTTATTGTATAGTAACATAAATTTCATGCATACACATAAAAACATTTTGTAATATTTTTGCAAGTAAAAGAAAATATCACATATTTATAAGCACATATGATTTTTTTGGTATTGTTACCCATTCTCTAATGTAGCTCCAAATTATGTAGTTTTGTAATTTGTTCTATAAAAAGGTTAATGTATTTTTTATAATGTTGCTAGTGTATCTAGTAGAGGTGAGTATAATTAAAGGAAAAAAGTATTTGATTTTCTATTCTTAATTTTTTGGGGAAATTTTTTATTAATTTGTTATGGAGGAATCCGTAGCCCTGGTCCAAATACGACTTTTCACAAAACCATTGGAGCTACATAAACATTTTTGTTTCTTTGCAAAAAAATGATTCTTTATTTCAGGATAGAGTTCCTATCACCTACTTGATATGGCTAAATCAGACTTGTAAGAAGCCTTGTATAAAATATTGTATTTTTTACATTTTGAGCATCTCCTACAACTAATGTTTTCCATCCACAAAATATTTTTCATCCTTCTGTGACAATTTAATAATATATTTTTATTATTATTTTATTATGACCATGATGTAAATTAAAAAATATAGACATATTTTATTTATTTACTTTATGGAAAAAAATATTAAATAATTTTTTGAGGAGGACGGCCACTCAAACTATTGCCTAGGGCGCACCGACCTTTAATTCGGCCCTGGAAAAGAGAGAGGTGAATGGAGGAAGAAATAGATGAGTTACCAGAAAATTGAGTTTCCTTGTTGGGGCCATATCTGTGTAGACATTTCCTGGACTGACTCTGAATTGGGCAAGTCAAGAATGGAGAAGGCCTCAAATTTTGGTTTTCGAAAGTAGCTATGCAATGGAGTACAAGTGGTGGCTCTGTCTTTCGCCAATAAATCCTTACAAACACTCTCAGCTTTTTGTAGAAAATCTGCTGAAATTCCATGGTTCCGAATATGGAAAATTCCCCATTCTCTGCAAGTTTAGTGACTTGAGGGTGATATTGAACATGGTCTCCGAATTCGTTTGGAAATTGTGAAATGTCAATCACAGTGAGGTCGATTTCAATGGGAGATTGCAGTGACGAAGGCATATTAATGGGAGTGTAGGATTTGGAATGAATTTACAGTCCTGGCTCGGATAGGCCACTTAAATAGATATAAAAACTGCACCAGCTTGTCATACGTAGATTGGAAACAAGCACGTCTCGAGTGTAAGAAGCATTTGTCGCAACTATTTAACGTATTCCAGAGTTTCATATTTACATATTAGATACATTTTTCGACGTGTTGATGGATTGTGACGTCTCGAGTGTAACGCAAACGCGTATGTAGCTGGCGGATGGTACGTGGATTTGACAACACTTGTGGAGAAGTGGATGGGAAGAAATGAGATGTTTTTATGATAGGAGTGAGGGACTTGAAAAGGAATAGAGAGTTTCTTTAATTGACAGGAGTGTATTTGTATTAATTACAATCCACAAGGAGTGAAAACAAAATTATAATGTGGTAACATTAATGGTTGAATTGAAAAAGGATTGTTGTTCATTAGTTTGAGATAATAGTAGCAAATGATTTTGAAAACCATACCTAAGTGTGAAAGATTTTATTTATTGAAAAGGTGCAAACATTTTTAGGAGGAGGAAAGGCAAAGAGGAAATGATAAAGAAAAAATAGAGAACACGTATTGTGGTCACGAGTGGCAAATAAAGGGTGCATATTAATTTAATCTGGATTCTTCATTTCTACGTGCTCGAATCATAGGTGCTTGAGCCATTTTTTAGTACCATTGAAATGAGAAAGGTGGAGAAATGCGAAGATCTGCAAGTGAGGGAACTCAAGAGATTGATGTGAATGTAAGACCTTGTCTCTCGATGTTGTCAATGTTGATAGTGGCTTTAGGTAAAGTAAGACACTGGGACTCGTGGATAGTCAATGCCCAAGCATTTTGAGTGCCAATTGTCTATGATTCCCTCTTGCAATAGGGGGCAGTGGAATATGCAACGGGTTAGATGGATCCCAAGATGGGTTGGTGTATTTATCTAATTTGATTACAAAAAATGGGGAAAATCCAGTTGGTTCAAGGGGCGAAACCCATACCCGTCCACATAGTCGGCTTTATGTGGTGCAGCGAAATTGCTTTTTCAATCTTAAGCCCAATAATTGCAGGGAAATAGGGGATCTATCTCATTTGTATTATTCACACGAGTGCAATATGAGCTCAGAGGGGCCAAATTGAAAAATGGGAAGATTCAAATAGGTTCAAGGGCTGAAAACATATTCTATTGTCTCTTGTTGCATGATAATAATATTTTTTTATGATATTAATTAAACATAATGCAAAATGTGATGGTATACTTGGACATCTCATATGGGTAAGTGCACGAAGTTGGTGGACAATTCCGTGGACATAAAAACCCGAAATAAAGGTACCGCGATCGCGGTTATTGAATTCTAGGTTCGGTAATTACCGAACCTAGTTCCGCGATCGTGGAACTCTGAGACAAAATTTAATAGTCCCGCGACTTGTTATTTTCCTCATTTTTCATTTCGAACCGCGACTTTTCCTAAACGTTTTTCACTCGCACTTTCAATACTATCTCAAAATTGCTCATCGGACTTCTAGATAGCGATAGATTCAACCATGCTGCCAAGACGAGGAGGTAAGTCCCCGATTGTAATCATTTTTTTGCATTTTAGGTTTTTTTTTTTTGCATTTTAGGTTTTTTTTGGCATTTTCATGGGTTTTGTGAATTGTTTGTTTATGTATACAATTTCATTGTTTTATCAGTTGGTCGGAAAGCTCGGGCTCGTGCAAACCGTCAAAACATTCCTCAAAACCCACCGAACATTCCTCAAAACCCTCCGAACATTCCTCAAAACCCTCCTCCAAACATAGATCCGCCCCCTGTGGCTCCTTCTGTCCCCACTGAGCCAACAGGAACGCAAGATAATATCATTGGAAGAATCCAAGAAAATAAAATTGTCATTGAGAACCTAATTCAAACTATAAGACAAAATCATGCTACAAATCCATCCCGCATGACTTTAGCCAATACATTGCAAACATTGATTGGCGAAGTCGAGTCTGCAACCAACCAAATACATAGATGGAACACCTTTAGAAGTGACTGTAGGCGGTGGTATGCGGATAAACTATCTCATGCGGCTGTCAAAGACAAAAAAATTGGAAAAGACCTCATTTGTGCATTATTTACCGACCCTAGAACCAATGCCCCCCTGCAGTTACTTGCAAACGGTTCCCAATCCATTGGTGCCATGATGATAGAATCAAAAACAATTTTTGGGACCGATGGTGGATGGTTTTTGATTATCCACCATGCAACAACAATGAGGTTCCTCTTTATTTTTTGAAGAAATTATATTGTGAGTTCGTGCTCAATGAGGTCCCGAATTATTTTGACTTTTCTGACTTTTTTGGTCGAGGAGGTGGCTCTGCACAGGGTAGACCTGGTGCACGTATAGGTCAGCCTAGGATCCCCCATGCCCCCAAAACCCCCCACTGCCTTCAGTTATCCCTCCTACAGTGAAGGAGGTTGTGGAGATTGATACATTACATGCATTGAGGGAGCTCACTGACACTCTCACCCAACATAGTGACCAAATTGCATCTGGCGATGTTGGTAGAGGTGCCAGTTCTAGAACACCACACCAATGTGGATCATGTGGTGCCGTATGCACTGCAGGTGAGACATCATTTGCTGGTTCACAGGATTTCTTTTCTGTAGATGAGATGTTGGGGAATGTTTTTGGAATTGTTACCACTGATATTGGTCTTTCACAGGTAAATTTCAAATAAATTTAAATTATATATATGTACAATAGTTTAATTCACATGTTTGAGATATTAATATATATATGATTGTACGTCATGTACATACATGTAAAAAAACTAATTTTTTATTTTATTAAATAAATAGCAAGAGCCGGTGAAGGAAACATCCAGTGTCGACATGCTAGCTACTGCAGTTGGGTGTGTTTCAAACGTAAGTTTCAAGTTGTACAAACTTACATTTTTAATAAATCATTTAATTGCACTAGATTATTATTATAATTTGTTTCACGTGTATGTTGTACATGTATTAATATTTTTCTCTTTTATACACAGGAGCCTGGCGGGTCATCATCTGCTCAGGGAACTGAAGCTACTGGCACGCCTCGCATGAGTTTTACGCAGGTTAGTTACAAATCTCTTTACACTTTGTTTCTAATTCTTGGACCTCTGTACATGAGTTTCACTTTCTTATACTCAACATATATAAAATACATACAACAGCTACATAAAAACGCAAGCACTAACTTGCCATGGACAACTGTCCTTAGTATGTCCCTCAACCTCACAATCTATGTACCATATTACACTACACATCTCATGTGTTGAGTTTACATATAAATTATCTAATTACTTCGCCATGACTGTGATTTTCTCCTCCAAGAATGGGATCACTTATGTATCAAAAATTCCAACCGTATAATCATAAAAAACTACTTCTATAGCCTCGTGTGGATCCACATACATCTTATGAGATAAATCCCTCCTGAATGGGGTCATAAATCCTCCAATAAACCACTGTGCATGCTAACTCATATGAGCAATCATAAGATAGTTTGGACAATAAATTATTAAAATACATGTCATGCTCCCTCATCGCGTTCTGATAATCCATGCTTGATTTTATTGAGCGTGATGATGCTTTTTTTTAAACTATGGGATGTGAAACTCATCCAAAAAACATAGTTCACAAAGCACTATAGTACACTACATTCTTATGTGGGTCATACTTTCTATACTTAGCTATGTACACTCCCTTGAAGAGTAGTAGAAAATTGACTTTCCTTCCTATCTAAAAGTTGTAATTTGCTTAGAATACCATAGTATCTCACACTTGTACACATGCTCTGCTGCATTTTCAATACCTCTATAATTTTTGTAATTGGAGATACATGTCATATAATAGACTTGAGGTGCTTACTTTAGGTGAAGAGGATTATTAAGTGATTATTATGGAGTGTGGACCCTATCCTCTAGATCCAGAAATAGAAATCTCATAAGTATTTTTTCTAGGTGGTTACTGACCCAATCCTCTTGATCTTCTTGATCCTCTCGGGCCAGTTGATAAATTCCCTTATGTCTCGTTTGTAGTACTAAACTGGATACACATGGTCCTACATGTTCCCAACATCCAAAATAATGACACGTACTGCACTGTCATAGGTATATTATTTGTATGAGTGAACTTCTCAATCCAATGTAAAATGATATTCTTCCCATATCTACTTATTTACCCTAGACTATATCTTGATTCTCAATAACTACCTCTAGATATGTAACACCATGTGTAAGGAGGCTAGGTGGGCTAGCCCGGGGATCAGATGTGTGCCTTTGGTCCTCACTCTTTCACCTAATGCACTCTTATCCAAACTTGAAGGGCGATATCTACTATGATTTCTAAAAGTTGGGAGATCCTAATGTTATGGCTCCTCATCTTCCATAAGAGCTTCAAAACATTTGTAAACCATCATCCTCCACAACTCTATTGACTCCTCAGCATCCCACACTTGTGTAATTTCCCATTCACGCACTTCAAATTATATACTCAAGCCATATTTCCCCCCCCCCCCTCTCTCTCTCTCTCTCTCTCTCTCTCTCTCTCTCTCTCTCTATATATATATATATATATATATCTTCTTCCTGAGATTCCACCATATTTTCATCACACTTTCTCCTACCCCTACGTGTGGTGGGGGTTCAGCTAGCCATGGGTAGCCTCTCTAAATCCAGTTCTACCATCAAAATCTTTATTTCCAAAGGGATAATGTCACAAGTAAGATCCTCTAGGCTCGTGCACCAAAACTCAAACTCAATTACCTTTGTCCAACACAAATACATATAAATAGTGCATTATAATCTATATATTTGCAACACACTTGCCCACCAAGGATATACAACTCTAGTCCTACTATTCGTCCTGATCTATACGTTTGGTCTGGTGATGTTAGATTTAAAAGTCCTTCAAATTTTGAATGATGCTCTAATTGTCATAGAAGATGACTATGGGTTACCTTGATTAAATACAAAAGTTTGTCAAAATCTTATGAAGATAGATGGCCTCCGTGCTAACATTTATAGATCCTATGTATTTAGCCTAAATAGAAGATAAAATTTAATAACATTTTTATTCTTTCTTGAGTAACTAAATATTGATTTGTACATGTTTTTTGTATAGCTCTTAAGTAGATTTTAATAAATTGATTTGTACATGTTTTTTGTATAGCTTATGACTGTTAGAGAGACTCCTCCACATATGCAGACTGTGGAGGCTACTGTAGATTACTGCCATAGCATCTGCAAATCCACTAACTGAGGTACACAATTTTTTAAATTTGTTAAATTTTGGAGGTTCATTATTTCTTATTAAACTTAAATCTGTACAATATCAAATTTTGTAGGTATATATATGTGTGAAATATTTAATTTGAAAATTAATTATTTGTATGTAGCTTACCCCTCGTGAGTCTATTGTTGTCCCCCTGCAACGCGGTCAACAACAAATCGATAGGGATCATGACATTGCGGTAAGATTGCACATGCATTTTAACTAAATTGTACAAGTTTCTAAATTTTGAAGGTATTTTAAAATTTTGGGGTGTTAAAAAACTCGTTGTTTATGAATGTGCAGGTTAGGTTGCAGGCATGTTTAGAGACACCTAGGACCACACGGATGAAATCCGTAGTGGCATCTCCCTCCACTACATCCCCAGGTCGTGGACGTGCACTTCTAGCAGGGCGAAGAGAGAGGAAGATGTTTCATGAGTAGATTTATAGATCCACTTGGATTGCCCACATATATGTGGTCATGAGTATCTATTCACAGTCCATTGTAATATATATATAGCCTTTTGCGACCGCATGTGGTCCCATATGTACATTATGACACGTGCTTAGTTCGAGACGTATACATAACATTATGAACTATATACATGTACATATATATTTTCAGAGACGTGCGCGTCTGGAGAACACTTTATTTGATTCTTATATATATATATATATATATAATATATATATATATATATATATATATATATATATATATATATATATATATATAATATATATATATATATATATATATCCATGTGTGTTGGTTAAATCATATTTATTTTGGTTATTTTGGTATTATTGCTAACTCTGAGAAAGTGGATTGCTGAGAGTCTAGAGATGTGCTATGTATAAACGTGCATTGATTCTTGAGGTACCAATATGAAGAAAAAGTAATGAAAATGGCGGACTTAGAATTTGGAAGTGAGAAAGATGCTTTAAGCATAGTCAACAAATGTGTAAATAGGATACTAATAAGATAACTTATAATTGTCAATAAGTGTGAGATCCTTTTAATATCCCTCTTATAATTTGCATCTTTTCATCTTTGCATTTTGTAATTACATGCATATTTTTGGCTCTTCTTTTTTTCTCACCTTTCTTGGCTTGCAAACTTGGAATACTTTTCCTTTTTCATAAAATTTCATCCACTAGGAATCGTCTTACTATGTTAAATTAGTATATCTTCATTTTATTTATAGTTTTTTGACTTCCTTAATAATTATATTGGCTAGCATATTGCTTCTCTCCCCTCTCTTCAATCATTTGTACTTTTACATGTTGGATATTTTTTGTAGGGTTGATTACTTTCTCTCTAAGCATCTCATTATTTTTCTCTAGTTTTTTATTTTTGTTTACATGTCACTTCTAAAAATATGAATTATTATATTGATTCCATAACTTCCACACCTTATTTATAATATTGGATGCTCAATGAACCAATTATATTACTATGTTAACAAAAAAGTGGTGTTGATGTAAGGCTATAAATTTGATCTGATAAACAAAGATGAGAGAAACAATTTACTTAGGATATAACACCATGCCATGCCATATAGAACACCATGCTGGATATAATGTGTATTTTGTGTCAATTTTTAGGGATATCTTTAATATATAAAATTCACTAAAATATTCTGATCAAAAGCCCGTTGTAATTTAATTGCTGCAGTGCAATAGTAAAAGTGTCATGTAGTGTTGAATTCATTAAGATATAAATGTTTAGTACCCAAAATTTGGTTTGGGAACTTGGAAATATAGAATTTTGTACTTATTTTGATAATACACTTCATTTATGCATTGTTTTATAACAACCATAGGCACCTTCTTGATCTATCTCGCACCGTATATCCACTAGATAAAAAACCAATCTCTAGCTCAACCCTCTAAAATCACTGCAACATGTTATTGAACATCAATCTAGACCTCTAAAATACTCATACCTAATTTTTGTGTCATACTCTAGACACATTAATAGGTCCTAGAAATGTATGGATATCAAGGTCTATCTACTTCATATTAACCAATTGCCATTGCATTTTAATGGCCAATTTTTCAAAAGTTTCATTTGGATTAGTTGAATTAGATTATACATTTAGGTTAGTTGAGAGAGAAAGCTCACAAAGGTCTCCTATAAATATAAACACACACTAACCTATTAGGGGCATCTAGGAATCTTGTAAACAATACTTCACTTTACTTGTCCAGCACATCATATACACATCTGAATACAACTAACCACATCCTAGATCACACTCATAGAGCTGAATTTCAAAGTACACAAGTTTATGAATTTTAAAGTACAAAAGTTTAAAGCTCATTTTGTCAAGTTGAGGGATGAATCAAGAGATAATTTTCTATTCTATATTTTTCTATATCCCAACATATGTTTGGAGAAATATAAGTATTTTATCCCTCCATAACTTAGTGGTATACATAAAAAAACTTAGTTACAAACGGTGGGCCATGGCACCGAACCGCCTGCGCCGACACGTCCGGGTGGCCAGGTGAACGCTAAAGGAGGCGGTGTTTCGGTGCGTGAAAGGGTCGTTGCTTCCAGGCTACTTCATTCGGGCGTAGTCCCTTAAGAGCCCTGAGACCAAAATATCGTTCAAATTCGACGGGTGACTACTCGGACTCCGTGGCACCTAGAGATGCCTCATCTGATCTGGCACCTCAGCATACGGACCCTCTACAATAGCCTCTCTCATTTTTTTCCTTCTCATTTCGGTGCTCTCACTGTCCTAATGTTTGCAAACGTGCGAAATAGTGCAGTTGGAGCCAGTGTAAGGTTGTCAAACGCTGTATTTTGTAAACGGTGGGCCGTGGCACCGAACTGCCTATGCCGACACATCCGGGTGGCCAGGTGAACGCTACAGGAGGTGGTGTTTTGGTGCGCGAAAGGGTCGTTGCTTTCGGGCTACTTCGTTCGGGCGTAGTCCCTTAAGAGCCCTGAGACCAAAATATCGTTCAAATTCGACGGGTGACTACTCGGACTCCATGGCACCTAGAGAGGCCTCATCTAATCCGGCACCTCGGCATACGGACCCTCTACAATAGCCTCTCTCATTTTTTTTCCTTCTCATTTCGGTGCTCTCGCTGTCCTAATGTTTGCAAACGCGCGAAATAGTGCAGTTGGAGCCAGTGTAAGGTTGTCAAACGCTGTATTTTGTAAACGGTGGGCCGTGGCACCGAACCGCCTACGTCGGCACATTTGGGTGGCCAAGTGAACGCTACAGGAGGCGGTGTTTTGGTGCGCGAAAGGGTCGTTGCTTCCGGGCTACTTCGTTCAGGCGTAGTCCCTTAAGAGCCCATGAGACCAAAATATCGTTCAAATTCGACGGGTGACTACTCAGACTCCGTGGCACCTAGAGAGGCCTCGTTTGATCCGGCACCTCGGCATACGGACCCTCTATAATAGCCTCTCTCATTTTTTTCCTTCTCATTTCGGTGCTCTCGTTGTCCTAATGTTTGCAAACGCGCAAAATAGTGCAGTTGGAGCCAATGTAAGGTTGTCAAACGCTGTATTTTGCAAACGGTGGGCCGTGGCACCGAACCGCCTATCCCGGCACATCCAGGTGGCCAGGTGAACGCTAGAGGAGGTGGTGTTTCGGTGCGCGAAAGGGTCGTTGCTTCTGGGCTACTTCGTTCAGGCGTAGTCCCTTAAGAGCCCTGAGACCAAAATATCGTTCAAATTCGACGGGTGACTACTCGGACTTCGTGGCACCTAGAGAGGCCTCGTCTGATCTGGAACCTTGGCATACGGACCCTCTACAATAGCCTCTCTCATTTTTTTTCCTTCTCATTTCGGTGCTCTCGTTGTCCTAAAGTTTGCAAACGCGTGAAATAGTGTAGTTGGAGCCAATGTAAGGTTGTCAAACGCTGTATTTTGCAAACGGTGGTCCGTGGCACCGAACCGCCTGCGTCGGCACGTCCGGGTGGCTAGGTAAACGCTACAGGAGGCAGTGTTTCGGGTGCGCAAAAGGGTCGTTGCTTCTGGGCTACTTTGTTCGGGCGTAGTCCCTTAAGAGCCCTGAGACCAAAATATCGTTCAAATTCGACGGGTGACTACTCAGACTCTGTGGCACCTAGAGAGGCCTTGTCTGATCCGTCACCTCGGCATACAGACCCTCTACAATAGCCTCTCTCATTTTTTTCCTTCTCATTTCGGTGCTCTCGCTGTCCTAATGTTTGCAAACGCGTGAAATAGTGCAGTTGGAGCCAATGTAAGGTTGTCAAATGTTGTATTTTGCAAACGGTGGGCCGTGGCACCGAACCGCCTGCGCCGGCACGTCCGGGTGGCCAAGTGAATGCTACAGGAGGCGGTGTTTCGGTGCGCGAAAGGGTCGTTGCTTCCGGGCTACTTCGTTCGGGCGTAGTCCCTTAAGAGCCCTGAGACCAAAATATCATTCAAATTCGACGGGTGACTACTCGGACTCCGTGGCACCTAGAGGAGTCATTTTGAAACAATTTACAACTTTTTCAAAATTTACAACTTTTTCAAAATTTACAAACTTGACTTTTTCAAAATTTACAAATTTTTCAAACAATGTTCAAGCTTCTCTTAGCTTCGAGAATTTAAAATTCTCTACTAACGATACCAACCACGTGAAGGTGGAAGCTTTTCTGGCACCACTAACCTAAACATAAAATTGTTAGTCAAAGAAATTTAAGTTTCAAATCAACACCATATACTAGATCTATATACATGACACACAAAATACACAAATTTAAAATAAAATATATTCAAACTTTTAAATCTAGATCTTTAAACTAAAAAAAATATATATATATATATATATATATATATATATATATATATATATATATACGCTATATAAATTGAAACTTGAAATTAAATATATATCAGACATGAGCATTGTAAATTCATTCCAATGAACCATCAGGATTGGATCTACTCTGAATAGCAAACAAGATTGCTTCATGATCTGACTCTCGAACCTTCCAAAGAATCTTGTTATTAGGTCTTCCTCGATATCTATACAACTGAATATTTGTCGCTAGAACTAGATGTGAATATAGGAGTATTTTCCTGTGTGTCTCAAAGTCTTCAAACACCCAAATAGAGGAGTTTTTTAATGGATACCGTTGAAGCCAAGTTCCAGTAACTACCACTGACCCTGTAGGATACTCAATCTCTTTGCCATCTATAATAGGAGAAGTCAACTTCTTTCTTTCCTCGATGCAACGACATAAGAAATAGTCTGTTCCTTCTTCATTGTCTTCTGTCGCAATTACTGCAAACACATGTCCTACAAAAAAATAACCAAGGTTGAAAAACTCAAATTTAAATTACATATTAAAATTTCAATGGACATAACTCAATACAAAAATTAAATAAATAACTAGATAAATACCTTGTCGCACCAAAATCGAAATTTCGTCAAAGTCCTTGGATGTTGTAACTTCATCTGCAGAAACAAGTTGTAATGCTTGTGGAGGTTGATAACTAGGAAGCGGAGTTAGAGGCCTACAAATCCATCCTTCCACCCATTCTTGTGAATCACACTCAGCAGTGACAAATTCGATACAAGATGCACAAAAACATGTCAACTTTCTTGTCCATACGGCCCACGAAGTAGCGTCTGAGCTACAAAATGAGTGCATATCACTGGACCCAGTGAGTGTCATACAATCCTCGTAGTTAGCAATATGTTTTTCCTCTATCAACCAAAAAAATCTACAAATTGTGGAATTTTCTTGAGAACCTCAGGCCATGTTATCAGTACACCATTCCACTATGCTCTTTGCATCTTTTAATTTAGCACCATCTTTGTACTTCAACTCTTCTCTTGCAAGAGCTCTTTTCACACATGCCCCTGCACCGTCATGCTCTCCTTTTCCATGTCCAGCCTCAGTGAAACTCCAAATATGTTGCACACCCATTTTGACATGCATTCTGCTCATCCAATAAAACATTTGTGCATTCTTAAACTGAGACGTGCAACTATCTGACCATATATAATGTTGTTTGAAGTGGATGTCCCTATCAGACAAGTTTCCATAAAATAACTGGAAACACCCTTACACAAATTCAGTAGAATGAGTACGATCATCACTGATATAAAAGTGGTACTCTCTTAAAAAAATTCGATCATTCTCTGTACTGTCAGGAGAATGTAGAAATGCTATATGCACAAAAATGGCAACTTGTACTGAGTTGTAATATTGTGATTAAACCTCCATTTGTGGTTGCAATGTGTAATTCTCTGCAAAATCGACCACTGAAACAATAGTACCAATAGGAAATGTGTCTTTGCATAGCTTGAATTTTTCATCCAACCATCGAGCTCTATGTGTATGCCTTACATACTCATAAACAATTTCATCCTTAAATTTTCTCATAAATTGAAAAATGGGCATTTGTTCTGTAACTAGCTCACACCGTTTCGACTCTTTTCCATCTTTCAACTGGTATGCAACTGATTTATATTTATCAAATTCAACTAAATTATGTCCTATTGTACCTTCAATTTGCTCATGGATGTAACTTTCCAATTTAGGTAATCCGCCGCATGTACTACAACTTCCATCTAAACAATCATGACTATAAAAAAATTGTCCAACTTCTTTTTCACAAAATATAGTAGGAATGAAATCCCTAGAAGATATTGGTGGAACTTGAACACCACATTCAGATAACATAGTTTCAGAATGAAAAATAGAACGAATACGTAAAAATTTAGCATAATGCATCGCAAATTCAACATGTTGCCTACAACAACAAGTGGTGCGAGCATGGTTGATTTTCACATAGAATGGTTTCAACATTTCAAAAAAACATTGACTAATTTTAATTCCCAGATTCTCTTGTTCAAACTTACGAAAAAATTTAGTTTGAGTCATATCTAAGAAATGCTTTGGATGTGGTTCACAATTAGTAGAACCAACTCTCCATTTTATAACATCTCTTGTATTAGGTGAAACTCTAGTGTTATCATGCCAAAATTTAATAACAACTTCTCTTATAGCATCAGAATTATTTTTGTCCTTACGCGGTGCTCTAGCAGAAAATGCCCAAAAATTGACATTATTGAGTGATTGAAGGATATTACGTCTTTCAATTGCTTTCATTAGAGTTTTTCGATTAACTTGCAACATTCGACTTGTTTGCGTAATCAAACGTTGTTTTTTTATTGATTCACTTACAACACTAGTAGCAAGTACACGACGCACAATATTACTATCCCTAGTGTGTCTCTTGACACCAACAGTGTGATATGCATCATGAAGGTTTTCAACAATTGTAGAGGTTTGACCACGTATGTTAGATGTTGTCAATCCTAAGGTGTTTAATGTAGGTCTCATTTTAATCAATTTCATCAAACTAACCAACAACTGACATCTTTGGGAATCATTTAAAATTTCAAAATGATTATCCCAAATTTCAGTGGCTTTTCTTCTGATTTGTCGTTCAGAAAGTTTGTCAGACATTGGTTTCAAAATGTTTTCATCAATTTCAATCAAAAAATTAGGTTTCTTATGTAAAATCCTAGGAGGTGTTTTTGTCAAATTTTGCTTGTCTATAGTTTCAACATGAATTTTCTTATTCACATTTTCATTGTCTCCTTCAATTTCAACATTTGCTATATCATGAGTATTTAATTCTTCTTCAACATTGACAGTAAAAACTTCTTCATCACGAGTATTTAATTCAACTTCAACATTGACGGTAGAAACATTACCTAATTCTTCATTGCTTACAATAGTTGGGATTGAAGATAAACCTTTTCTAGATTCACGAAGTTTCCGCATTCGCTCAGCATTTTCAATTTTGTTGGCCTCTAATTCATCTGGTGTTTTTTTACTTAATGACTTCCTTTTTTGACTTCGTTTTTTGTCTCCCATGATGTTTTGCTTTCGGTGATTAAAAAACGTGCCTGGAAAAAGACAGAATTTCACAGTAATTCGTACAGTAAGGTCAGAGAGTAAAAATCACATGGTAATTCAGATATTGGGATGTGTGTAAATATGATTTATAAAGCGCATTCAAGGTATTTTTACAAAAACCGCGATCGCGGATGTATTTGCCGAACCTAAGCCTCGGAAAATCTTTGTTTTTCCCCAACCAAAGCTATAGAAGGTCATTATGAAGTGCAAAAGGTCAAAAAACCTCAAATCTGCTCTTCCAAAGACTTGAACCATGCTAAAAAACTGAAAACATTTCACAAAAATGGTGCCATCACGTAGGGTAGACTCTTAGCTTTGTAAAAATATTGTTTTTAAAGTGAATAGAATAAGATAAATATCATTTTATAATTTATTACTAACAATAGGTCCTTAAGACAATTTTTCTCATGAATGTTCATGTCTACGTTTAAGACTGTAACTTTTGTTTCGTTTATCAAAATATGATAAAAATTATACCATCCCAAGCGTGGACAAATTCTATACACCTTAAAAAAAAAATTGATTTCGATATTTTTTGATATAGTTATGGCAGGCAAACGGAAAGCGCTCCATTTTCTAAATATTTTCAGACCAATTTCACGGAAAAAATCATTAAAAAAAAAAAAATTGCTAAAAAAAATACAAAATAAAATCCATCCCAAGATAGACAACTACATCTAACGTTTCACCAAAGGAAAAAAAAAATAACAAGATTTGGTCATCCAAAATGCGGGCAAACAGACTACAATCTTATAAGTTGTTTCGAAAAAAAAAATAAGTCATATAATTTTAAGTGTTTAATATAGCTAAACTTGTTCGTTTTTTACAAAAATTAGTATTTTAGAAACTAGATTCCGAATGCTACGATTCATATTTATATAAATTTTTCTAATTTAGAGTGCATGTATAGCTAATAATCCCTACAAGTTGAGATTTCACTGTTTTTTGCAATATGACGTCCACGGATGACCCTATATTTGTCCATCAACTTCCTGCACTTACCCATATAGAAAATACAAGTATTGTAATAGAAATAATAATATGCAATTCTCAAATGGAAAAATAAAATAATATTCTTATAAAGCAATTTGTTGGATTGATTTTTCAAATTTATAAGCAACCTTATGTTAACTTGGCATAAAGACACTAAAACAAGAAAATTCTCTTCCCCAACTTGCCTATTAAATTTTGTATTTTAAGATACATATAGCTTCTTTGCACGAATGTTGTGTCAAAAACACACTTATACTGAGAAAGGGGTTTGAATCCATATTATCTGATTTTTACAATTTAAACTTTTACATTTATAATCAACTGCAATTACACAAGATATAATAGTCGTACAACAAAATATTTATGTGGAAACCCTTTCAGGCGAAAAACCACAGAGAAAAGATTTCTTGGAGATATTGTCCAAATCCATCCACAAAAATGATTGTATTACAAATATTTGTGGGCACCAACCTACTAGAGACACCAATCCCCAATGTTGAGCATCACCTCATCTTGATTCATGAGCACCAACTCACTAGAGACACCAATCCCCAATGTCGAGCACCAACTCAATTTGATTCGTGAGCACCAACTCACTGGAGACACCAATCCCTAATGACGAGCACCAACTCAGCTATGCAAAGATCTACCCACTATAGTTCCTTCTTCAACATGATGATGGCATATAAATTATGAACTGCACTACTTCTTGTTGTTTTTGTACACCCACGCTTTGTACTTGGCTTATGCACTTCTTGACCTTCAATCTTCTTCAACAAGCTAACATTCTAATCTGCTTAAGTTTTCTCTTCCTCTTTCTTGTCAAATCCTCTCGATATGTCTTCATTAACCGCTCCTCTCTAATCGCCATCTTTCTTCTCTTTTCAAAACAACGTAATAATATTGTGAGCGCTCACACTGAATTCACAATTGAATTCATTTATATACCATATTCATTTCATGAAAAAAATGACTTTTCATGAGCCAACACTTTTTAGAATATTCATCATGAGTCAGATTTAGTATACTTTGAAATTTGAATATTTGAAGTTTTCATTGACTCCCATGGACAACCCCTATTTTCTCTTGGTCACGCAACATTTCATGACCATCACAGACAATTCTGTATATTATGTAGTTTTCTCTTTGTTGCACAACTATCCTACTTTGTATCGCACCACACACTCACTTTTGTGGATTTCTCTTCGATGCGTGAAATATATCCTTTGCTAAGCAGTATTATTTCAGACTACAAAACACTTTAATTTGAGCCTTCAATACTCGAGGCACTACAACAACCCGCAATACACACCAGACACCTGTGGAACGCTTCAAACCCCGCAGAACACTCTAAACACCCACAAAACACTATAGAATCTGCGAAACACTACATAACCCGTAGAATACTACAAAAACCCGTGGAACATTATGGAACCCACAGAACACTATGAAATAGTTTTCTTTGGCATGCGACATGTAGACTTCAGATTAACTCATCTTTTTCATAAGAGACACACAAATGTAAGCATTAACGACAATATTCCTAATATAAGAGATACTTATCAGTATTCCTTTTTCATTAATGACAATATTTCCAACGTGTTGACTTCGATCTTCTTTATGTGAGGATATATTAAATAATGAGATCTAAAATAGACAATTTATTTTGTTATTATGCTATTATTCTATGAAGAAACCAAATAAATCGCTTAAAAAATTGCCGAGTCAGTTTTCTTGCAGACAGAGTGTCCTGTCACTAGACACAAGTCTAGTTTTTGTGAACATATATTCAACAATTACTACTAGTTTTGGTAAAATGAGAAAAGGTCCCAAGGTAAAAACTTATTAATGTGAATGCACTAATTGGAAGCTTTCCCGGTTGCAAGTACATGTGCAATGGAATTAAAACATAATTTTGCTACTTAAACTGCACTAATTAAACATGAATTTGCACTTCCTCAAGTTTTGGGGTGGATGGTCCTGACACAATGGCTTAATGGAAGTTATTTTTGTACTTCATATTTCTCCTGCACTTTTCTCCACTCCATTTTGAGACCTAAATGAAAAGAAAGAAAATAGTTTATATTAGTGCTCATAAATGCTCAATTGGGAAAATAGACGTAGATGAATTGGAACTTCTTGGATTTGATTATCCTTTATTCAACCTATTTAGGGAGGTGAATTCATCCTTCACATATTTTACTATGTGACGTTCACTTTCAGGTAAGTACATATCACCTAACCATCAAAATAGACATATAGAAGAACAATAAACATTAGTCCCTAGATGTATATCGCAATATGTGATGTAATGAAAAATAACTTTAGCTTAAAAACACATAATGTTTCACTTTCCTAAGGTTTAAGTAAAGAATATCTAACCCTCCTTTAAGTGCAATGAAACGAATAATTTATACAGTTTGATGAGCTTGATTCCCGCGCATTAACGTTGTTCTAGTATAATTTAGGAATATGGTTCTATACATATACGAAGTTCAAACACTTCGTGAAAATCTACGATCTTTATGGCTCAAATTGTATTATTTATAGTCTATGGATCCTATAGGATCTTCAACAGAGGTTAGTAGAAAATTTCAGCCATTTCATAATCTTATGCTCTCTAGCTTTACTTTTATAGTCCTATTTGGCATTAACCCATTTTGGTAATTTGTGGACACCAGTATAATTTCCTAGTTTCTTATCTCCTTTCACAAGTATAAGCTTCAAACATAATGAGCCTGAATTGTCCACAGGGAATGCATTGAAATTCTCTGTAATAGGAACTAAAGGATTTGTGAGGAGAGAAGGAATAAACTGTTACATGTGCCTTGTTGAGGACGATGATAAATATATGTTATGGTTTTTGCCACAATAAGAGATAAGAGTAAGTCTGGAGAATGAAGAAATACTAACAAGGCCTTCAAAAATACTTAATGGTGATGAATGTATAAAGAAAGAAAGAAAGAAATAATTTTTATTAGTGACAACAATAATTATTACTATTTTAAAATAATTCATTTAAATATATTATACAACATATTAATGTATAACATATCGTTATAAATATATTAATAATAATATATTTATACTAAACAATCAACACATTCAATAACATTTAAAACAATAATTGTAAATATACAACATATCTTTATAAATATATTAATTATATTATATTTGTATTAAAACAATAATGATAAATATACAACCTATCATTATAAATATATGAATAATAATATATTTGTACTAAACAATAGACACATGAACAATAACACATAAACAATAACTATTAATATATAAAACAATTCAAATAAATATATTATACAACATATCATTATAAATATATCAATAATACTATATTTGTACTAAACAATCAACACATTCAATAATACTAAAAAAGTCTTTATTAATATTTTAAACAATCCATATAAATATATTATACAATAAATCTATATGAATTTATTATATAGATATATCATTACAACGAGAATCATATTAATGAGACTATAGTTACATTAAATAATCAACACATTGAATAACACTTAAATAACCGGTATAAATATATTATACAACATATCATTATAAATAAATTATAAAAACATTTGGTCATTATAAATAAGTTATTAAAACATTTCCTTCTCAACTTTCTTTAACCAAGAAATTAGCAAAATACTTACATATTTTATAAAATATATATAACATCCTTTATCCTTCTTGAATAAAATATATGTAACATAATTATTCATCCTTCTTAAAATAGATTACAGTTGGGGTATAACTATTTCCGTAAAAAATTGAAATTTTTCATACAAAACAATGTGAAGCATGTTTTTCCCTTCCTCCCTCTTTTTACCTAATTCATAAATTGATTAAAGGGGTGTCTATACAATAACATTAAAGCAAACTATGTTAAAATATCTCGTAGTCATCTTTTTAAAAAATCGCATCATAAATTGGATATGAACAAACTATAATTTGATGTTAATAAATCAAATTCATTAAAATTACAACAATTACCATTAAAATATTTAACAAATTAACATTAATAAAGTGGGGCCGATTTCCAAAACCTTAAACAAACCAAAGAAGGAACTTCTCAAAACATAGAAGCACAATTGGAAAGTGGTAAGAAAGCAAGATATCATTAAAATAAAAAGTTTTTTTATTACTAAAATATAAACGTCTATTGTTTTTAAAACAATGGTGTCAAATATATATTATAGGTTATAAAATCAAAAGTATAAACACTAGAATTTTCGGTGTGGTTTAGGCATTGGCTCTGTTAGAGTTTTTTTATACTTTCACTTATGTTACATTGTTGCATGCTCTGTGTCATCTTAGTCTTTCTAGGGTTTTCTTTTCGGTCATATCATAATGAACCCTGGCTATTTTCCCGCCACTAAAATAGTGATTTTCCTATAAATGGCCAACTCTCCTTCCATTGTAACGAATGTTCCAACTAGTGGCAGCATAAATTTGTGCCAAAAGTCTACGATGAGGTGTGGATTCTGAATCATCCCCAAATGTTGTTATTTCTAATAAATGTTTAGACCCTATGGTCAACTGGTATCGTAATAATTGCCTTATTACTTATTTTTGAGGACACATTCCCTCATAAGTCTACCTTCAAAAATGAATAAAGAACCATTGGGAGTCCAAAAATATCTTGGTTTCAGGTATCTATAACTTCACCAAAGGGTCTTATCTTTTTTCCTTTCGTGAGCCTTCTTAGCTCCAAGCCTTCCCCCTTAAAGCGGCTTGTTGGTACTTGGGAAATACCTTGTTAGTACTTTCACAGTGGACTCCCGACTTTAGTCCCACCAGTCAGGTTTCGTTGAAAATTCCAGTTTGGATCAAACTTCCTAGTCTTCTTGTTCATCTCCGGTCTTTCCTTCCAGAGATAGTGAAACCCATTGGTAGAGTGAAAGCCATTGGCAGGGTGACATGTCATAAAAAAGAGTCATTTGTCTATGTTCGTTTAAACAAGAGAGTATGTGTCGATGTTGACATCGTGAAAGATCTACGGAGCCACCTGGATATACAAGTTGGGACCCTGCGGATCTCTCAATAGGTGGTACATTTTAACCTCCCTAACACGTGTTTTCATCGTCAAGCCCCGGACCACCGCATTTGTGAATGTCCTCTGCTCACTCATTTCAAGCCGGTGGTGACGCCACCCACGATGTCCAAGTCCAAAGCTGGCCCCCGACTAATGGTTGGACCATGGTGGGGAATAAGAAGGGCTCTGGTTCAAAACTCACTCTCGTGGTTTTGACTATCCCCCCTCCATCCAAGGATGAGTCGGGCTCGAAGCCGCCCCGCTCGTCTGTTTCCATTCCTTCCAAACCTTTGCAGAGTCAGGTTCTTCCTTCAAGTTTGGAGAATACTAGGAATTTTTATTCAACTTCTCTTCCTTTGTGATGCTCTTGTAGTCCACCCTGAGAGGTTTCAAATAGCATGCGTGGAGATAATGGGGCCAAACGTCACTCCATTTAAGCTAAGCTTTCTAACTCAGGCCAAATCCCACTTGCTAACAATTTTTCCATTCTTGGATCAGAGGATGGTATTATAGACGGGCAGGGGGAGTTTGTTTTGTCTAAATTTTTCATGAATTTCATCTCATGTAATGTTTGGGGTCTTATAAAGCCCATTCACAAACACTCTATTCGTTTAGATTTCCATTGTTTAAACAATCTTGATATTATTTGTTTGCATGAAATTCATATTTTTGGTTTTTTGCTTCGGAATACGCTGACTTGTATTGCTCCAACTTTTTCACATTTTCATACTCAACACATTGATGGAAAAGGTGATGTGAGCATTTCCATAATGCCAAAATTTTCAGCCTTAATCACCTCCTTGGGCCAAGATCCCTCAAATCTGGTCGTGTGGGTGATTATGATGATTCATGGTTTTCCTTTTGGTATGCTTAATGTTTATGCCCCTAATGATGGCTTTGAAAGAACGACTTTATGGAAATGGTTGGGTGATAGCTTACCTTTAGCTTATTGGTTAGTGTGTGGTGACTTTAATATGATAGAGAATCTAGATGATAAATTTGGCACCCTCCCTATGTGCTGGTGTGTAGGTGAGCATATGGCCTGATATTTCTTTAAAATTCCTTGGGGGCTTTTCGATCCATTTCTCAGTCAGCGGCAGGATTTTAAGGCCTACGCTTGGTATACTTGGACCAATATTCAAGAAGGATATGATCGGTTTTTAAAAGGCTTGATCATGTACTTCTTTCACAGCATGTTATTTTTTATTTTGATGCACAAGGCTCATCTCCTGTCACGATGTGGTCATATTTGTTTTTGTCATATCATCATCCAATCTCATTTAAGGTTAATTGGCGCAGGGACCCTTTCAAAGTCCTTTCCAATCAATTCCTTCTTAAATGTCTCTTTGTTAAGTCATCCAAGGGTGGTCCCACTTATAGCTAAAGTTTGGAACATGGTGCCATGTCTACAATTCACTGTCAGCTAGACGAGTGGTGGGAAACAATGATTCAACGCACCACCCATTTCCTCTGCCATTTCAATAAGTAGGTTACACAGGTTCGTAAATAGGTGGACTCAGCTCTGCATAAAGAATTCAGAAGGATTTATCTTTTTCTTGAGGCCAACCCATTTCACATTCCCCATCAGATTCAGGCTACTGAAATTTGGCATAAGTTCAAGCCCATTGAATCGCATTCGGCCCGTCGTGCGCAGATCCCATTAAGGCTGCACTGGCTTAAGGTGGGAGACAAAGCGTCAAAACAATTCTTCAAATCCCTCCAAGCCAAGCATGCTCATCAACAGATCAAAGCTATCCATGATTCACATCAACGAATCACAGAGTTACCTAAGATTTCCACTGCCTTCATTAAGCATTATCGGTTAGTCTTCCAAGCTCAAGAGGATACAAGAGTGAGTTTCTGCCTTGCAACAATGTATTAAGGTTGAGCTTGTCAAGATTTCTTCCAAGGAGTGGGACTGTTGTAAGAAATGCCTCTCTTTCTTTGGACAAGCTCTATGTTTCCTCGTTGTGCATGTTTGATGATAAATCTCCAGGATTAGACGGGTTTCCGTGTGAATTTTACAAAGCAACTTGATATTTTGTTGGCCCCAATTTGTTTCATGTCTACAATGAAGCTCTCCAAACCAATTATCTCGGGAGTTTCATCAATCAAGAAAACATCAAATCATTTCCTAAGGCTGGAGATCCAGAGCACATAACTAGCCAGAGGCCTATTGCCATGTTAAATGTCTCCTACAAAATTATTTTCAAGGCTCTGGCTCTTTGTATTGATGATATTTTGTTGAAAATTGTTCGCTTTGAGGAGATGGGTTTTGTCAAAGGCCGATACATTTTAGAGAATCTTATAGTTGTTTTGGAGGGAATGGAATGGGCTCAACTTTCTCTATAACATGCATTGTTTCTCAAATTTGATTTTGAAAAGGCATATGATAGCATTGAGTGGCCATTCATTTTGACTATGCTCACAACCTTAGGCTTTAGTGAATTATTCACTTCGGTGGTCCGAACTTAGTTTTCCAATATGGCTGCTTGCCTAACTATCAATGATCATAAGTCAGATGTGATTGACCTCTTCCGCTCTATCAGACATGGGTGCCCTCTTACTTCGTCCTTATTCGTTCTTGCCACTAATGCCTTAGGCTATCTTATTTCTTGTTATGCTGATCAAGGCCACATTCGAGGGATTTTCCTTCTAGATCATGTGATGTAGCTTATTAATGGTCATTTCGTCAATGATTCCTTCTTAACATTCGCTGAGTCTGAATAGAATGTCGTTATTATGTTTAACTACCTGGATATTTTCTGCCTTGCTTCAGGTTCCAGCATTCAGATGGATAATACGTTGGGTTATAGACAAAGCTACTTACTAATGCCATACCGGTTGAAGGCTTACCTCTGGAAATGGATTGGAAGAAGTGAACAATTAAAATTATTGGGCATTATTTTTTCCTTTGATAGTGAATTTGTCACTCTTTGGCAGTATATGATTGATAGAGTCGAACAGAAAGTTTCTGGGTGGTTTTCTAAACCCATCTCTCTTGCTAGAAAATTCTAAGTGTGCACCAAGATTCTAGCCTCTGCCCATCTGTATTATTTTTCTTGTTGGTGTCCTTCTCGTGCCTCCTTCACTAAGCTTGACAAGTTGCTTTGGGACTACCTTTGGTGTAAAATTTCTAGTTCAGTTGGCTTTCATCGCTTGGCTTTGGATGTTTTTTGTCTCCCCTGTGACCAAGGTGACATAGTAATTATTGATGTTTACATGCAATGTGTGGCTTTATGTGCTAAATGGATAGTGTGATGTCTATCAGACAATAAATTCTAGAAAATCCTGCTTCGAAATTGTATTACTTTTGGTGCTCCCTATGGAAAAAAATGTAACAATATTAGGTTGTACACCTTAATTATCACTAGGGTCCCAGTCAAGATTTCCAGCACTTTCATGGCCAAAATCATATGGAAAGATTTTGAATTGGTGAAATCCCTGATGTGTTAGATTGGCGATGGATTTCGTATTGGGCTCTCATTTAATTCTCATAACATATGGTGGTCTCCCATCATCACTCTGTTTCGCACAGAATGTTTCCGTTCTTGGAATAGAGTTGCTTATATTCTTTCATTCTCTTGAGAAACATATAAAGGTTAGGGCTAGGAGGAATACCTGTTGAGTGTTGGGAGGGTGTGCGCGTACCGTAGAGAGAGATCAGACCGATTGCGAAGAACTCCTTTTTGTCTGGGAAGGACTACCTGCAAGTAAGAATATAAGACCACCAGATTTTAGTTAGACAATAAATGAGGGAACTGGCTTGGGCCCAGGAAATATTAGACTTCCTTTCGAAGGTGGTCGGTTCCCTTTTTAATACGAATTAACACAAATGATAACAAAGAAGTTATTGTGAAATTACACTTTAGTTACCTCGTTAAAAAGCAATAGAGGAAAGGTTGGTTTTGGTTGGAGTCACAGTGACCGATGCCGGTCACTGTATAACCAACTGTGGTTATAACATCGGTACCGGTTGCTGATAACCAATATCGGTAGGGGCAGTGATTTAGGGGCTTTCAATGAAGGTTGGCTGTAAGGTGGTTATGGTGTTTATAAGGTTGGTAAATGATTAGGGGTAGGCAATAGGGTGATGGAGAAGACTCAGAGAGTATGGGAGCTGTTCTTGGGGCAATGTAAGGGTAGAGGAATGAAAGTTAGATGTAGGGTGCTATCGGGTAGTAGATCTAGGAGTGAGCTTATAATTACTATGAATCAGAAGTTCAAGAAATGGTATTTAAAAACGTACAAGACACTACTTACTAGTTCCTGATGAAGATACGGGTCCAAGGACTGTGATGACGAAGGCAAGGCTCAGGTGGGATGATCTGACAATCAAAAGTGAGTTATCTTCTCTCCCAATGCTTGGATGAGTGTCGCTGTGCTCTGGTTACTCAGTTGCAGTCTTGGGCTCGATGTCCTTCTCTGTAAACTCTTCTCTTTTCTTCACTTGTCTCTGTCTTGCCAAGTGAATTCTGGATCTTTCAAATGAATTCCAATCCCTTTTTTTTGGTTGGGGAAGGTCATTTACAGGGAACCGATGGCAGTTACGTAGCTGACGGCGGTCGAGTAGGAACCGATGTCGGTTAAGTCAAAGTGGGCTATTTTTAGTAAAATAGCCAACTTTCCCTCCTTTTCTCCCAAGGGATTAGTTGTGGGCTTGGTCAAGTCATTATTAGGTTGGTTTTGGTGCGGGTGAGGAGTAATTAGTCATGGGTGTGGATGTAGACCAAGTTATAGGTCTTAATTAGGTTAGTTTAGGGTTAGGGCTAGGTCATGATGAGGTGGTGAAATGAGGTGGCAAGTTTGGAGATGTGGATTTATTAATTATAAGGTAATTAATAAACAATTGTGTAAGGTTTAGGTGGTGAGGTTAGGTTGCGAAATGAGATGCGGGGCACAGGGTGTCGTAAGACACAAATTTGGTGTCTACATTAGCCCCTTGTTGTTATGTAGCTTGTCTTGTGAAGCTACACTGACAATAATAAGAAGTGGTTACTCTCGTTAAGGGTATAGGTAATCCCCCTCAAATCTATCACAGATTGAGGCGACGTGAAATCAGGGATAGGGTTGATAAAGGGTGAATGGTGTTGAGATGATGGTAAGATGGTGGGGTAAGTTCAAGGAAGTAGACACACGTTGAAATGCAGTAGTGCGACCAGGGTACATGATTTGAAGAGCAGACCAGCAATTCATAGGCAAAGGTTGATAGTTTATCCAAACAAGGGTGATATAATCCTGGTATCCAAGGCATAGGAAGTAGCTCCAAGGGATATAATGGGTAAGGTACAGGAACGTTTAGGCATGTTCGGCAGTACCAAATGGTTGGTTTGGTTGAGATAAACGTCACGGTCTCGGTCTAGGTAAAGTTGGTCGACTGATCAAGTCAAATATCCTAATCATGCTAAAAACACGAACAGGTGAGCACGATTGAACAAAAAGCTACATGATGGGTGGATAAAATCATAATTTGCGGGTCTTGATCGAGGTACTTAATTGGTGCGGCCTTGGGTCGAGCCGATTGAGTGGTGAGGGCCTTGGGTCGGGCTTGATTGGTTGGGTGCGGTCCTTGAGTTGAGCTGATTGATTAGTTGTGGCCGTGGGTCCGGCCTGAGTGGTTGGGTGCGGCCTTGGGTCGGGCCGGATTGGTTGGTTGCGGCCGTTGGTCGGGCCTGATTGGTTGGTTACAGCCTTGGGTTGGGCCTAGTTGGTTGGTTTCGGCCTTGGGTCGGGCCTGATTGGTTGGTTACGGCCTTGGGTCGGGCCGGATTGGTTGGTTGCGGCCTTGGGTCGGGCCGGGTTGGTTGGTTGCGGTCTTGGGTCGGGCCTGGTTGGTTGGTTGTGGCCTTGGGTCGGGCCAGATTGGTTGGTTGCGGCCTTGGGTCGGGCCGATTGAAGTTAAAATAAGGCTAGTCAGCAAAGCCGGGGGTAGGTGATGGGGAAAAAGTGGAGATTGGTGGATAAGGGCGGGAGTTAGGTTAAGGAAGTAGGTAACCGATATCGGTTATGTGTGACCGATATCGGTTACAAGACCGATACCGGTATTCTAGGGCGCGAAATAACCGGTATCGGTTATAGGTCAAAACCTATAAAAAGAAAAATACGGCATGTCATTGTCACTTTGTGAATTTGAGTGCCCAATTTTATCTTGTCTGAGGTGTGAATTGATTTTGTTGAGTTTGTGGGCTGAGTTGGCACTAGTTGAGTGGAGGAGTGAGTTATTGGTAGGCCCCAGCGATCAGGAGGCAGAGTTTGATTGGTTAAGGACCTTGCTGAGGAGATTTGGAGCCATGGCACAGCCTGGAGGAGCAGGAGGTGTTGGAGGAGCTGGACCACCACCACCTATCCCACCACGATGACGTGTAGTCGTACCGGTAGGCTCTAAACCCCTACTTATGTGAAGTTAATGAATTTAACTAATATGTGGGTTTGGGGGTAGGAATCCAAAATTTAATAAAATAATGAATAAATGAAGGTAAATTGTAAAATGGAGTGGGTAGGTATGTTAGGTAGGCCAAAACGACAGGGTGGGTAAGTTTTTAGGGTTTTCTTGTGGGTAAATGGGGAGAAATAGGTAAAAAGAGGTTTTGGGGGCCGATTTGGGTTCGGCTCCGAAATTTGACAGTGACCGATGTCGGTCACTAGGTGACCGACATCGGTCATAGAATTGTCTGTACAAATTACGGTGTTTATAGACCGGCGTCGGTCATATGTCGACCGGCGTCGGTACATACAATGTGATTGGGGGACCGATGGCGGTCGAGGGTGACCGGTACCGGTCATCATGGGTAAGAGTTAGGGTTATGAAATTTGTGGTGTTTGTTTGTTGTAGAGTTTGTTGGGGGTGAAGGGGGAGGAGGTAGAGTTGATAGGAAAGGTGAATAGGGTGGGGGGGGGAAATTGGGTTGTTGGGGGCTGGGTCGGGTAGGATAGATTATGTGTTGTGTATGAAGTAGGAGGTGTTAAATTGGCAGGGGTATGGTTAGATGGCTAGAATAGACCGGGGTGGTTGGTAGGGTGTGAGATAATTAAAGGGGATATCGTAGATGTATAGGGTAAGATAAGTGGGTGCAGATGTGTGTATAGAGTCAGGTTGTGGTTGGGTGGGTAAGTGGGTATAGATGGTTAAGGTAGTTGTTTTTGTAAAGGGTAGTCCTGATGAAGTGGGTTGTTTTTGTAGGCACGCCAGCAGCTGAC
Source organism: Taxus chinensis (assembly GCA_019776745.2). NCBI lineage: Eukaryota > Viridiplantae > Streptophyta > Pinopsida > Cupressales > Taxaceae > Taxus > Taxus chinensis. The sequence goes on from CM034148.1 coordinate 897,948,545, forward strand.
GATGTGGGATCGGATGCCACCTCTATTGGGGCGGATGCGGCCACATGTGACTGCAGCGCAGTGGGCCGTCATGTGAGAGGTTGGACTCGGCAGAGTCCAGAGGTATAGGGCTATGGATAGGGACCACAGCCTGATGGTTGCCCTCATCGAGAGATGGGATCCGGCAACCAATGTCTTCCATCTCCCTACTGGAGAGATGACTATCACATTAGAGGATGTGTATCGCATCCTGAGACTACCGATCATAGGTGAGGCAGTGTTCCAGGTGGATGCGGAGACAGCGATGGATAACATCCTGCAGGTATTCGGGGATGCAGCCCCATTGATTACATATCACAATGCGAGCATTGCCTACGGCGACATGTATCGCGCGCATAGACAGGAGACATGGCTTGCCGTGTTGATGATGATTGGTATCACCTGCTTCGCCCTCCCTAACTCAGAGGGAGGCCGCTTCCCATGGGCTTTGATGGGAGTATTGCATGAGATGGTGGAGGAGCATACCTGCTATGCCTGGGCACCAGTGTATCTGGTGCAGCTATACAGAGAGCTCTGGGGTTATCGCCGTATGAGGTGATTTGGTATATGTTCGACATTTTTGTTACACTGCTGGGCCTACGAGCATATCAGCTGTATATGACCAGTAGGGTTGCCCCAACATCCAGGGCCACAGGTAGTTTACAGATATGGATTTCAGAGGTGGTTGGGGGTCGTGGGCTAGCCACGAGCAGTGATCGCAGGACGAGATGTGACATTTTACAGGCATATGTTAGAGGGCCTGACGGCAGTAGATATTATATGGAGGCCATATAGAGGCCATCATCCCCGTGGAGGGGCCCGAGCACAGCTGCGCTGGATCCAGTACATCTTCTGGATAGCTGGACGGAGACCCGGGGAGTATGAGTGGATACCCCTAGAGAGGGTACGATGTCAGTTGGGCTTACGACAGGATGAGCCACCTCCCTTCCCACAGTACTGGAGGGAGGATGTAGAGGCACCACTGCCTGCTCCGCAGCCATTGGACCCAGTCTGGGTCGCAGAGAGACCGGCGGATGATACAGTGGATGATGCCGGAGTGACAGGTGCATTTTTGGTATGGTGGGCAGGGCAGAGGGCAGCCATGAGAGCACAGCCCGCACAGCCAGATTTGGTGGCTGTGATAGCGGAGAGGGACCGTCTCTTGGGCCAGGTGCAGTTATTACAGGGGCAGCTTGTTGCTGCACAGGCACAGATTGGGGTGCTACAGGGGTAGTTAGCCCAAGTACAGGTACAGGCACAGGCACAGCCGCAGGCACCGGCACAGGCGCAGGCACCGGCACAGGCACAGGCACCAGGTACAGGCACCGCCACAGGCACAGGCACCGGTGCACAAGGGCAGGTCAGGGGCCACTTCTATTAGGAGCCGGGGGACCAACCCCACCAGCCATGGTGGCACGGGCCCGCTATATGGAGGCGAGAGCGGAGGCCCGGTATTATCAGGACGTGCTAGATGGTACCGGGGCCGACTATCAGCCATATGCAGCACACAGAGCTGAGACGTCCCAGAGTCAGAGATCACAGGGGGCCGCAGCCACAGCCGGTGGGTCGGTTACGGGTAGGAGGCGAGAGCCAGCACAGGAGACCAGCAGGGGGATGGGCCGAGGGTGGTGGAGAGAGTTGAGACATCCTAGGAGTGGATATGGGTTTTTGTTATTGGATATAGACACTGGTCTGCGAACCGAGTATGTATATAGAGGCCTGCGTGCCCACATAGGATTTATTTATTCATTTTTGTTGTATATACCGGCCTGCGAGCCGAGTCGTATAGTTGATACTGGCCTTGAGCAGTATATTTTTGACATAAGAGACCGGCCTGTGAGCCGAGTCGAGATTTTGACAGAGACAGCGGCCTGCGTGCCGGCTTTGTATTTTTAGATCACAGAGGCCCCATACAGGGTAGTTTGTATATTTTGACATTGAGTTGATGATGATATGTATAGATGAGTTTGATCCACATGGTGTGTAAATTTTTTTTGATTTGATGCATATATTAGAATGTCTCATGTGTTTTGTCGATGGTATTGAAATTTAATGTATATAGATGATGTTGATGAAATTTTGATGATATGTATATGTGTTGATGGTATTTTGATGATAAATATTGATAATGATGTCGTTATGCAGGGAAAAGAGGCGGGTGCCCACCAAAAATTGCAAAAAACAAAGAAAAGGCCTAGGTTTAAGCAAAAGGAGACATGTGACCGATATCGGTTAGCTAACCGATGTCGGTAGCTATATGACCGATACCGGTTAGGTAACCGATATCGGTTATGCCAAAACGAGTTTTTCTAAAAATAGAAAAGCTTGGGAGGCAACTTAAGTTCTTATTTTTAGAGTCATGCAACAAGTTAAATATGAGAATGCGACGTTGTTGACGACTTATACAGGTAATTGCATGGGAGAATTGAGTGATAAGGAGGAAAGAGACAGGTAAAAGTGATTGTGGGCTGAGATTAAGAAGGTAGAAAGGCAATTTATATTGAAGAGGGTGGTGAACATGGCTGAACAAAGAGAAGCATCCAGCGGGCAGAGAGGAGAAAGAAGACAGGTTCCACCTCAAACTGCTGCATCCCAAGAGGTAGAATTTTTTGTTGGAATTCAACTCTTAGCATGTTTTATGAATAGGTTAGAGAATAGAATGTGGGTAGAGGTGAAATGGGAGAAAGGTGATTATGCAAGGGTTTGGGGTGGGGTGATTGTTATAGGATAGGTAATCAAGGGTTTGAGATATGTTTGTAGGTACAGAGAGGGATTAAACGAGTGAAATAAACTATCATATGTGGTGTTTTTGAGAAGGGTATTAGAAGTGACAATGACCGATATCATTTAGAGATAAACGGTATCGGTTAGATAACCGGTATCGGTTATCTATAACCAATATCGGTTACTGTATGAAATTCTAGAATGTGATAAAAAACACTTGGGGATTTGATTTATTGAATTGTTATTTGTTGATTTGATGTATGCAGGCAGAGGCAGGGTTGAGATGAATGATAGGGTGCCATCTTTGTTGTCACGAGTCTGAGTGGATGTAACACCAACTGAGTGGGCATTGATAAACTGTGTGGGGTTAAGTGGAATCCACTATTATTCACGAATCGCACGCAATCATGCTATGTTACAGGCGTTGATTGAGATATGGAATCTAGAAAAGAATACCTTCTATCTGCCAACAGGGGAGATGACAGTGACGCTGGAAGATGTGTTCCGAATTTTAAGACTCCCAATTATAGGAAGACCAGTAAATAAGGCAGGGCCGAGCGCTGCGCGTCGATGATATAGAACATGTATTTGGTCCATACACATGAGATCTGAAATAAAGAGGTTTGACATTCACTGTATGGTATGATGTTGAGTTATGCATACCCTGAGGCAAGAATGTTGGCAGTGTTATTAATGTTTGTTTTGAAAAAGGTATTAAGCATTACCGAGTGTGGATGGGGGAAGATTTCTAAAAGCATTGATGTGTATCATTTAACAACACATGATAGGTTATGGTAGGGTAACTTTCGCATGAGCTACCCGCATATCTGGCGGAGCCCCATGGGTCTCCTATGGGCCTGCTGCCTACATAGCCCATTGCACAAAGCAAGGAGGGGCCTCAGACCGATGTAGTTCTCCCTTAGGACCAGGGAGAGGTGAATTCAGGCAATTTGGTTGTGGTTAGGCAATTTGTTGGTTGGTAAAAATATTGATATTGGTAGGGTAATGTTGTTGGTGTTGGTAAGGTATTGGAGGTATTGGTGTAGGTATAGGTGAAGCGAAGGTTAGCTTACCCAAGTATTAGGGAAACCATGTCCTGATTAAGGTCAACACATAATCCTAGATTCGGGTAAAAGAGGAAAAAGTGTCCCATAGTTGGAAAGAGCTAAACAAACCACGTATTATCAGAGGATGAACTTGAATCCCTAGGTACCTTGCATAGGCGAGAAGTCGATAGGTGAAAAGAGTTGTATAATCACAATATATCGGATATACATCACGTCCCTTGAGTTTTTTTGTTTTGAAGAATGGTGAGATGAGGTGGATGGTATAGCTGGGGCGTGCATCGAACTTGTTATAAGGTGATTATTCTGACGAAAGAGAACCAAACCTAAATAGACAAGTCCATGACTCAAAAGTGCTTTTTGAATACTGCTTTTATTATTATTATTTATTATTCTTATTTTATTTTTTTTGAATATAGACTGATCGATGCGGGAAGTCTATATGGGATATGCATTTTGTTGTTCTTGAGCTCTTCACAAAGCTGATCAATGCGAGAAGCTTTTGATAGAGGCTAACTTTGTATAGCTGTCCTTCAAGGGAGCAGTCTATTTATAGTAGCAGATGTGGCTTTGCACATAGCTGTCCTTCGAGGGAGCAGTCTATGTATAACTTGGAGGTCTAGATGTCTGTTTGGCATGAAGCATCTAGTTTTGTAGGAAGTTTGACTCAAGAATATCCCATAATTGTATAATTGAGAACGTGTTATTTTGATACTTTTAAGTCATGGACCAGACTAAAAAGGGGAAGGCATCTTTAAGAGGAGATGATAACCAAACCATGTGAGCGTGATTCTATTTTGAGATGCATGAAACAAGGTGTATGAGGTGGTAAATGAGCTCAAGGGACGAGCGCAAGGTAGATAAGAAGTGATATAACACTAAATTCAACAGTAGAATGATCGAAGATGCAAGGTATTAAGGGGTTCAAGCTCAGGTTTACCATTGAGCGAAGCTAAATGGTAAGTGCCTGATCCATAAGTGTGAGTGATAATGTAAGGCCCAATCCAATTTGGAGCAAATTTTCCACGTTTGCTCTTTTCTAGTTTGGTTACATGTTGATTCTCTTTGAGGACAAGATCACCAATCTTAAAGGTACGCTCATGAAGTCGCTTATCATAAGCACGCTTGATGTGCTTTTGATAGATTTGAAGGTGGTCAAGAGCTGTAAGATGACGTTCGTCAAGAAGCTCTAATTGGGCTAACCGCTCTTGGCGGAAATCATCATTGGTGAGAATATCCTGGAGAGATATTCTTAGGGAGGTTATTTGTATTTCGAGAGGCAAGACAGCCTCGGTACCATATACCAAAGAAAATGGTGTGGCATTAGTGGAGGTACGAATGCTGGTACGATAAGCCCAAAGGGAAAAGGGGATGTGATCAGGCCAATTTTTCCAGAATCGTTAACAACTTTCATGAGAATTTTGGTTAGGGTTTTGTTAGAAGATTCGGCTTGACCATTTGCTTGTGGATAGTAAGGTGATGAGAAACTAAGTTTGATACCAAAGTTGTCACAAAGGTCTTGTAACAACTTATTTTTGAAAGATTTTCCATTATCTGTTATCAGGCGATGAGGAACACCAAAACGACAGATAATGTGATGGTTAATGAATTCTACGATTTTTTCTTTTTTGGTTGAAATGAGTGGAATGGCCTCCACCCATTTAGTGTAATATTCGGTTGCTGTGATTATCCAATGGTGACGTTGCGAAGAGGGTGGGTGAATCTCACCAATAAGGTCTAAACCCCATTGTGAGAAAGGCCAAAGATCTCGTGTGACCTGTAGCGGATGGCTAGGAGTATGTTGAAGGTTGGCATGTTGTTGACACATAACACAACGCTTAACATATTCGTAGCAGTCGTTATTAAGAGTAGGCCAATAATATCCTAGGTGAAGGATCCGTTTAGCCACGGCAAGGCCACTAAAATGTCCACCACAAATTCCGTCATGGACTTGTTGGATGGTATAGGTGACCTCCGCGCCGGTTAGACATCGAAGGAGGATGCCATCAAAGCCACGTTTATAGAGGAGTCCCCCCATGACGACATAACGAGAAACACTTTTAAGAAAAGCACGTTTGTTGTTACTAGTAAGGTCAGGTGGGAGAACAGAGGTTGTAAGGTAGTCGTGAAATTGGTGATACCAGGTATCCTACGAATTAGCAGATACATTATTTACCATACAAACATCCGGGACTGAGTAAGATGGGGCAAAGAGTTGTTGGACCAAGACAAATATGTCAGAGTTAGTTGGTGAGGTAGGAATTTGCGAGGCCAAGCAAGCCATAGTATCCGCAAATTTATTAGTTGAGCGGGGAATGGTTTGGATAGAATAATGAGTAAATAAGGTCAAAAGTGAGTCCACGTAATGTTTGTACTTTTGAAGTTCCTCATTTTTACATTGGTAGATGCCCATAACTTGATTGACTACTAGTTGAGAGTCATCGAAAATGTTAATAGACTTTACACCTAAGTGTAACGCAACCTGGAGACCCAAAACAAGGGCCTCGTATTCCGCTGTATTATTAGTGCAGGGGAAATTGAGCCAGAATGAAAGAGGCATAGGTTCAGCGTCCAGAGGAATGAGAACAATGCCGGCCCCTCCGCCGTGCTGGCATTTGGATCCATCGAAGAAGAGGGTCATTGGATACGACTCCTCACTGAGTGAAAGAGTTGCGATGAGTTTGTCAGGGAAAGTAAAATTGGTAAATTGTTCCCCAGGTAAAGGGGCTTCCGCGAGTTGGTCTGCGATAGTTTGTCCTTTGACTGATTTCTGGTGTACAAACTCAAGGTCGAGGTCGGTGAGGAGCATAAGCCATCGGGCGATGCGTTGGTTTAGATGAGGTTTGGCGTACATATAATGGATGGGGTCTGCTTTGGTGATGACAAAAGTTTTGTGATTCAGGAGGTAATGTTAGAGTTTGGTTGCCACGAACGATAGGGCTAGGCACAACTTTTCTACATGTGTATACCTAGTCTCGTAATCCACAAGAGTATGACTTATGTAATAAACGGCTTGTTCTTGATGCTCGGAGTCACGATGTGCGAGCATGGCTCCTACAGCATGGTCGGTGGCAGAAAGGTAAAGGTAGAAAGGGTGATCGTCCTGAGGTGGGATAAGCACGGGTGGCTGCAAGAGATAGGCTTTAAGAGCCTCAAAGGCTTGGTGGCACTCTTCGCTCCATTGAAAGACAATGTCCTTTTTAAGGAGATGATGAAAAGGTTGACATTGATCCGAGAGTTGTGAAATGAAACGCCGGATAGATTGGAGTTTTCCCTGCAAACTACGTAATTGTTTGAGGTTAGTGGGTGGGGGCATTTCTAGGATAGCTTTGACTTTAGCTGGATTGACCTCGATGCCATGCAAAGAGACGATAAAACCAAGGATTTTTCCTGAAAGGACACCAAAGACACATTTCTTTGGTTGAAGACGAACACAGTATTGTAACAGGTGATCGAAAATAATGGTTAAAACATCGAGATGTTCACTGCGATGTTTAGATTTTCCAAGAAGATCATCGACATAATCCTCAAGGATAGTGTGCATAATGTCATGAAAAATGTAAGTCATAGCCCGCTGATAGGTTGCACCCGCATTCTTAAGGCCAAACAGCATGACACGATAGCAGAAGGTTCCCCAAGGAGTTATGAAGGCGGTTTTATGTTGATCGGCCGGGGCTACAAAAATTTGATTGTATCCCGAGAAGCCATCCATGAGAGAAAGCATCTCATGGCCCGCAGTGAGATCAACAAGTTGATCAATACTTGGTAGGGGGAAGTCATCCTTTGGGCAAGTGAGGTTAAGGTCCCAGAAATCCGTACATATCCGAAGTCCCCCGTTGCTTTAGTGACAGGTACGATGTTAGAAATCCATTGAGGATAGTCAATAGGTAAGATGAAGGAAACAGAAAGGAGTCGTTGAAGCTCTTCTTTGACCAAGAGGGCAATGCGTGGATGCATTTTTCTCAATTTCTGTTTAACTGGTTTGGAGTCAGGTTTTAGAGTAATGTTATGGACAGCGATGTCAGGATCAATTCCTGGCATGTCAGCGTAGGACCAAGCGAAAGCTTGGTTGCGGGCACGGAGGAAGGTAGTGAAGGCAGTTTGTTCTGATGCGTTAAGAGATTGTCTGATCTTCACAATGTGAGGATCGTCCTCTATGTGGATGTTGATTTCTATAGTCGACTCATTCAACATGGTTTGAGTTTCAGATGGTAAGGTGCGTTGAATATAAGAGTCGTCCGCACCAAGATAAGTGAGGATGGAGTCGTCATCCTGGCACTCAACAACATTAATTGAAGGTGAGTCTTCTTCAATCATGTCTGGATACAGAAGGGGAAAAGAAGATGGGTCTTCATTATCACGTTGATAAGTGAGAGGACCCAGGAAGATAGCGTTTATGAAAAAAAAAAGTTAGGAGGGATAGATTCCGGGTCTATCGACTCTGTGGGTGACGATGGCAAAATGGGTGATGATGGTTCAGAAAGGGTGACTTCGTCGTCTTCCTGGATACAATGGATATGTGGTTTCTTCGGTGTAGGTGGTTCAGAGAATCCAAGACCATGACGATCTTTGTGTTTGCGTGTAGTCACGGGAATGATCGTATGTCGGCCTTGTTCATAAAGACCGAAACCGAAGCCCTTCCAAGCACAGCGCGTTAGGAAGGTGAGGGCGAAACGACGATTAGTTAGATATTGAAAATCAGATTGGAAGGGAACCACACCAAGGGGAGGTTCAGGGGTGACAGAGGATGCGTCGACACCCCCATACGTTAGGTTGGTACGGCAATTAGGTGGTCCATAGGAGATTACTTCCCCCACACGACGGTCGTAGGTAGGATGCGCATGTAACTGTCCGTACTCCTGTGGGGTATGGAAAGTGCTAACGTTATATAGGCGATACTCCCCCAGCGTAAGGCATTGAAAAACATCTACCAAGGGATCTGAGGTTGGGATGTTGTCCGCTGGGAAGGAAGTGGTATTTGCGACGGCGGTTTCATTGGTTGAAGGTGTAGGTGCGGTTGAGGTGGATGGTTGAGGTGTGGTCGAAGTAGATGGTTGGGTTGGATGAATGGGTGCCTTGACTGGTACAAGCACATCATTAGGGCGATATAACATATTGCAGGTTTTGAAGGGGGGAGCGTCAGCTTTTACGGTGTAGGACTTCCCCTCATACTCGAATTTTATGCATCTATGTAAGGTGGAGGGAACGCATCCCATAGCCCGGATCCAAGGGCGGCCTAACAACATGTTGTATTGGAATTCTCCCTCAAGGACATAGAAGAGTTCGGGTAAGGTACGTGGCCCTACCGAATGTTAAGGATCACGGTGCCTAAGGTAGAAGTAATAGCATCATTGAATGAACGCAACATGGTGGGGTTGGCACACATGCAGCTAGAAGGGATATTCATTTGTTGGAAGGCTTTGGAAGAGATGATGTTTTAGGCTAGCACCCCCGTCAATCATAACATGACGTACTCGGATGTCCCAGACGTAAGCCGAGATGAAAAGAGTGGGGTCAGGATCTTCTGCACCAAAGTCGACAATTTCGTCTTCGGAGAAACTGACAGCAGCGGCTTGCTGTACAGAGACAGAAGTGGTTAGGTAGGTTGTTTGGTGAGAGAAGCAACGTGATTGGGTGTTAAAATGGAGGCAACGGGCAAGGTTTCGTTAGGTAGGACCTCTATCCCTTGAAGGATTTCAACGAGAGCTTGTCGATGAGATTCAGAGGTTTGAATGAGATCATACAGTGTCATTTTTACAGGTGATTGGTGAAGCTGTTTGATCATGGTACGGTGGGCAACTCCATCAGAGACAGGGTAGGCAGGTCCACGAATAACCACTTTAGGTGGTGGTGCGATCGGGATGGCGGACGGAGAAAGAGAGGCCACAGGTGTGCTTTCTTTAGCTTTCCCATTGTTTTTCTACCCTCGAGTAGCAATACTAATCATGTTGATCTCGTGAACACGAGAGGAGGAAGATGGTAGGGATAAGTCATTGTTTTCGAGAGGTGGGGTTACAATAATGATAGATCTTGGTGAGGTGGGGACAGGTGGTATAGGAGAGGGGATTGAAGCTAAAGGTTTCTCCCTTCGTAAGTTGTCCTTCTTAACCTTTCTATCCGAGAGAGGTGACTGACGAAGGATGGCTTTCAAAGCTTTGCATCCCTCTACATCATGTCCTGGTGTGCGGTGGTAAGCGTAGATTTTAGACTCATCATAACCTATAGGTCGAGGTTTAGATGAATCATAGGGTCTAAGTGGGGGTAGGGAAATGGTCACATTCTCCACCAACATATCAAGGATCTTGGCGTAAGATCCTTTGAGCGGGTCAAAGTCAGAGGAAGATGAGGCTATTGATTGGGTGGGTTTTGGTAATGGTTGGGTATGGTTGGTTTGTACGGGTGGTGGTTTATACAAGGGGTTTTGATAATTGGATTTAACTAAACGTGGCTTCTTCGGCGCAGAAGTCATGTTTAGCTGGTTAGATAAGGAGGCCACAGATGACGTGGTGGCAGGAAACAACCACGGAGAAAGAGGAGTGATAGCAAACAAATCCTTTGATGATGGAGTTTGTTTAGGGTTGATAGGTGGACAGGATACTTGGGGTGACGGTGTTGATACACCCATGGATCTCTGTATGGGTGCAGAAGGTGCAGGTCGTTTTAAAGAAAATGCAGGAGGTATGATGTATTGATGCAAGGTGGAGGGGTGAGGTCCCAATATAGAAGGTAGGTGTGACGGCGAGGGTTTTAGTTGTGACAGAGGCATAGATTGGACTTGAGGGGATTGGGTTTGTCTCCTAGGTGGATGGACGGCTTTATTTTTGGATAAATCTAACCGTTTAGGTGGGTGTGTTAGGCTAGGTATTGGTGAAGTCCCAAGTGTAGGGGAAGGTTTGGTTAGGTTAATAGAGGTGGATGAGGTATTCGGTAGAGATGAGAGGGGTGAAGATGAGGACATAGGCATTTTGAGCTTTTGTAAACACTTCGGGTATATGGTAGAGGTGTCTGGATCGGTCATCTGCATTTGAGTAGAGCATGGTGTACTCAAACGCTCCCATAGGACTCGTCTATCTTCTGAGGGATGACAATCTTCACGTGTGAATAGGAACTTTGTATGGAAGAGAGGTGGGTTGTGATTCCGGTCCACTGTGGGTGTGATACAGGGGGTAAATGAGGCACTGTATCAATGGGTGTTAAGAGGTCAATCGGTCGCTGAAAAGATTTAGGCGATGAAGAACTAATAGGTAGGAGAGCATGTTTGAAAGGGATCTATCATGATTAAAGAATTTGGTGATGTCGGTTCGAGAGGTTTCTCTTCTAAGGATGACAGAAACAGTGGCGAGCCTTCTTCTTTTACAGCAAGAGTGTACGGAAGGAGATGTTTGGGAAATAGATAAGTTAGATAACATCCGCTCACAGTCTTGCAGGGATGTGGTGTAAGAAGACTCATTCGTGAGAAGAGAACTCTGGGTGGTTAATTCCTTTATGGGTAAAGGAATGGCAAGGTTATCATCTTGTCTTGATGGTGGTGAAGTGGGTGCGGATCCCTGCGTTAGTGACGAGGCTTGATTCAGAATTTCCTCGATAGAAGCTTTTGGTTGGGAGTCAAAAACTGCATGGATTTCATGAACACTCTCCTCGGCTAAGATATCTTGGTTTATGTTACTGTTAGATGAGTGGTTTGGGAATGGTTTGTTGAAGATTTTCAAATTTCAGTTAGCAGGGGCATTAGGATTATCGAGGGTTATATCCCCTGCATCAACCATTTCCTGCACTATGTTTTTCAACATCTTGCAGTTTTCGTGACTGTGTCCCTTCACGCGGTGGAAGTTACAGAAGTCATTTTCTTTGTACCAAGAAGGTATAGCACGGGTGGAATCAAACCCGGAGTGAGGTTTAACAGGAGGCAAGGTGATAGCTCCTGCTTTGAGTAATTTTTCCAAGATCACACCATAAGTTTCTCCCAAGGGAGTGTAATTGATGGACTCGGCTTTATACTTATAGGTGGTTTTTGGTGGGGTACTAGACGGTGCTTGGGATTTGACCATCACCGCGTGTACAGCTCCTTTTGATTTCGAAGCAGTCGATGCGTGAGAATTGGTGGTGTTGGGTTTGTTGGTGGAGTCTTGGGTTCGGAAATTGGGGTTTTTGTTGCGCAACCTCAATTTCTCCTTCCTCTAAGGCTCGAATTTCTAGTTTTCGAGCCATAGTAAAGGCCTCATCAAAGGTGCAGAAAGTTTGAATTTGGAGGGTGGGAGAAATGTGCTTAGCGCAGGCCCGCGTAAAGAGTTCGATGAGTTCGGCCTGAGGTAAGGCATAAGTAAGTTGGTTGATGAGGCCCCGCCATCGTCCAACGAAATCTGCGATAGATTCGTCTTCAAATTGTCGGATGGCATAGAGGTCGGTGATGGATACTTTCTTGGCAATATTGATGGAGAAATGATCCAAGAAAGATTGGGCTAATTGGTTAAAGGAGAAGATTGAGTGCTGGGTTAAAGCACTGTACCACTCCAAGGCGGGTCCTGATAAGGACATGGGGAAGGTACGGAGTAGTAAGGCATCGTCATGGGCAATCAGGTAGCAGGCATGTCTAAACGATCGCAAGTGTTGTTGAGGGTCCTCCTTACTATTAAAGACGAGTGAATTTCGGTAATTCCCATTGAGGAGGATATGAATGAAGGGGGACAGAAGGATGAATAGGCTCCCGACAAACTTGCTCGTATGTCAGGGTGTTACGGCTTCCTGAAACAGAAGCCTCAAGATTTTGCATCTTGTCCATCATCTGTTTGATTAGATCATTGGTTGGGTTAGATGATGGTGCCGTTGTTGTAAACGGAGGAGGATAAAAGCCACTACTAGACAAAGGTGGGGTTAAATATTGATAAGGTATTGATGACGAATGTGTTGAGGTGACCGAATAAGGGTGTCCTATATAAGATGTTGAGGTCACCGGATAAGTTTGTGGAAATGAAAAGGTGGGCGGAGCTTGAGAAGGAAAGCTCGTGTGGATAGGTGGCAGAGAGCAAGTTATGAAAGGGGCAGTGGACGGTAGTGATATGTGGGGCCCTAGATTAACCAAAGGAAAGCCAATCGGTGCAGTATGAACCCCTGAAGCCTCTAAGTTGGGAGATGGGGCTAAGGATGAAGATGGTAAGGCGGAGTTATTAGGTGGGGAAGGAGCTAAGTGAGCAGCTATACTAATGGGCATACCAACAAGAAGCTGACCGTCAGGTGTACGGTCAGGGGTATGAGACAAATAGTACTGTACGGCACTAGGATTAGCATCCAAAAATTTGGCAAATTCCTTATCTCCTACAGGGATCTTGGGAACATCACTGGTGTCCATAGGATTCCCCATAGGATGTGAAGGGGTGATTCAGGAAAAGGCACGGAACAGGCATGTGAAACCATGGCTGCGGCTTGTTTCCGAGTGATAACAACCATGGAAAAGAGTACACAGCAGGGATTCAATCAATCAGGAACAGAAACAACAACAAAATGTTGGAATTGGTAGGTTGCTGGTTTGTCGGGAACTGTGAAAGACAGTAACCGATATCGGTCTGATAACCGATGTCGGTCAGACTAGTAGCCGGCGTCGGTCAGTTAACCGATGTCGGTAGAATAGGACCGGTATTGGTCACTGTGAAAGCAAAGAGAAGATGTAAGAAGCTGCTGATTTGGGGTTAACAATGCTTAGTATACCCACCAAACTGTTCTGAAGTGATCACTGAAACAGTGTATGACAGAGAAACAAAACTAAAAACAAGCAAGATGCACAAGCAAATCAAGAGACTAACCCTAGGATTAGTTTTAATTATTGTGGGCTTATGCCTTAGATGCAAGATGATGTCAATCCTAAACAAAAGACCTAAGGGAGATGTCAAGTTTGTTTTGGCTTATAAGGTTACCTCAATCGGGCGGAGGAATACCGCGGAAAAGGGGGGATGTTTGAGCTGTTGTGTTGATTATGATGTGATTTGGTATGTGTTGTGCAGTGAAAGTAAGATTAATTTCTTGTCAATACCGTGGATATCACCCCCACGTGTACGACCTGTTACTTAATCTACGTTCACTAGAATTAAAAACAACAAGCAAGAATGTGATGCACGTGTTTTAAACCCAAATCGAAAATGATATTCGATGAAGCAAAGAAGATGACTTTCACTAATGCAAAGATGAGGAAGAAAGACAAATTCTTTTACCAAAATGACAAAATATCTTGTGAATATTTAGAAGAAGAAAATAGCAAGTATGCTCCCTATATGAAAGCAAGCAAGAAAGAAAGAAACCCGAGAAAGGGTCCCACCGGGCGTGCCAAAATGTTTCACACAGAATGTTTCCGTTCTTAGAATAGAGTTGCTTCTATCCTTTCATTCTCTTGAGAAACAGATAAGGGTTAGGGCTAGGAGGAATACCTGTTGAATGTTGGGAAGGGTGTGCGCGTACCGTAGAGAGAGATCAGACCGATTGCAAAGAACTCCTTTTTGTCTAGGAAGGACTACCTGCAAGTAAGAATACAAGACCACCAGATTTTAGTTAGACAATAAATGAGGGAACTGCCTTGGGCCCAGGAAATATTAGACTTCCTTTCGAAGGTGGTCAGTTCCCTTTTAATACGAATTAACACAAATGATAACAAAGAAGTTATTGCAAAATTACACTTTAATTACCTTGTTAAAAAGCAATAGAGGAAAGGTTAGTTTTGGTTTGAGTCACAGTGACCGATGTCGGTCACTGTATAACCGACTGCGGTTATAACACCGGTACCGGTTGCTGATAACCGATATCGGTAGGGGCAGTGATTTAGGGGCTTTCAATGAAGGTTGGCTATAAGGCGGCTATGGTGTTTATAAGGTTGGTAAATGATTAGGGGTAGGAAATAGGGTGATGGAGAAGACTTAGAGAGTGTGGGAGTTGTTCTTGGGGCAATGTAAGGGTAGAGGAATGAAAGTTAGATGTAGGGTGCTACCGGGTAGTAGATCTAGGAGTGAGCTTATAATTACTATGAATCAGAAGTTCAAGAAATGTTATTTAAAAACATACAAGACACTACTTACTAGTTCCTGATGAAGATACAGGTCCAAGGACTGTGATGACGAAGGCAAGGGCTCAGGTGGGATGATCCGACAATCAAAAGTGAGCTATCTTCTCTCCCAATGCTTGGATGAGTGTCACTGGGCTCTGGTTACTCAGTTGCAGTCTTGGGCTCGATGTCCTTCTCTGCAAACTCTTCTCTTTTCTTCACTTGTCTCTGCTCTTGCCAAGTGAATTCTGGATCTTTCAAATGAATTCCAGATCCCTTGTTTTTGGTTGGGGGAGGTCATTTACAGGGAACCGATGGTGGTTACGTAACCGACGGCGGTCGAGTAGGAACCGATGTCGGTTAAGTCAAAGTGGGCTATTTTTAGTAAAATAGCCAACTTTCCCTCCTTTTCTCTCGAGGGATTAGTTGTGGGCTTGGTCAAGTCATTATTAGGTTGGTTTTGGTGCGGGTGAGGAGTAATTAGTCATGGGTGTGGATGTAGACCAAGTTATAGGTCTTAATTAGGTTAGTTTAGGGTTAGGGCTAGGTCATGATGAGGTGGCGAAATGAGGTGGCAGGTTTGGAGATGTGGATTTATTAATTATAAGGTAATTAATAAATAATTGTGCAAGGTTTAGGTGGTGAGGTTAGGTTGCGAAATGAGATGCGGGGCACAGGGTGTCGTAAGACACAAATTTGGTGTCTACACCAACTCCACTGGACCACCGCATCGGAGAGATTGAAATTTCGGGATACTCCTGGAATCATAGCTCTCGGAAAGTCATTATAAAGGAATTCCAACACCTATGTATTTGATCTCTTGCACGAGACTAGATGATCCTCCCTCTGATGCTCAAGTCTGTAACAACTTTGGAGGATCTTCGGAATGCTTTGGTGCCTGACACCGTCTAAAATCAATAGAATGGTAATGAGTTTTGATATCCTAGCATATCTGCTCATAAAACTTGGAGCTTAGAGGGACCATCATGTAATTGTCTAGGTACTGAGATGGACATGTAAGACTCTTTCCATTTCTCTGATATCATGGTCCTTATGGCATACCATTTTTAACACAACTGCTATTCCAAGGAGCCTTCTCACACAGTGATCATTCCAAAAGGCTGGACAACCCTGCTCATTCACAAACTTTATCCTAGGACTTTCCTCAACTTGGAAATATATACTGGAGACCCAAATAACCATTTTCAACAAGTGTCATGTACTCGGAAGAATCCTTCACACAATTATTCCACAAATATTAAGTCACACTAGCATCCCCAATAAATGCTGATTTTTGCTTCAATCAGAATGAAAAATGATCACCCCATTTATTCTGAGCACTTCCAATCAGTGCACAGAGGCCATCATGGTTTTGGCATCAAAGATCCTCACATGCATTTGTAAACATTTCAAGGTAAAAATTCTTGGTAAAAATGACGTGGAAATCCAAGAATTTATTTGGCCATTTCAACCATTTAATGCACTCATTGAATATTGATGTACATCATGTGGAAACTATTCAGACAACTAGAGTCTTGCAATTATTTCATATTTGGGAAATCATGGAAATTCATATGTCCCTATTCTACAAATGATCATTCTAGCGCATTGATTTTCAACTGTTCAAACTTGAGGTTATCTTAGACAAGAAGACAGCGCGCAGGTGTCGTAAGCCACTGATTGTTTGATGGTGCACCGATAAACCCGATACCAACTATGGAGCAAATCAGGTTTCAGGAATCGGAAGACATGCGACATGAACTAGCCTTCCTTTATGACATGAAGGCATGTTCCTTGGATGCTCTATAAGATCCCACAAACCTGAAACAAAGGAGTAAATGTTGCATCTTCGGGAATCCTATGTACTCAAGAAAATGCGACATGCGAGCATGTCATTGATGAAGGCATGTTCCGATGCTTGAAGTGGTATGCAAACCCAAAATACTTACTCTGATGCAGATTTTTCCCAGTTTCTGGGGAGGACACAACATCCTGAAGCATCCAAAACTCCACTGTTGTCTTGCTATTGAAACCCGAAAGCCTCGATTCGATCTCCCTGTTGTTGGAACATCTCTTAGGAAACGCAACTCAAAAATTTCTTAGGGTTATCTCACTTGTTTGGCGTGCCAACACTAAAAATGAGATAGTGTTAAACAAACACACAAATTTTTCCTAGGAATGAAGAAAATGTACTAATAGAATGTCTTGATGGGTGCCACCAAGCGTGCCATAATGCTACTCACCATTTTCTTTACCTTTGTTGAATAGATATCAAATCTTGATGCATAGGCACTAGCCACTGCCAAGTGCATTAGGAGGAATACCTCATGCACCTGGGTTGAGTTGATACTGGTATGTATATGCACTCGTATCAGACTTCTCGACCAGCAATGTTGATTCCCTGAGATTTCTCCTTCTCCTTCACTAGGAGGAACTACTCTATAATAGAACTATTAAAACCTAAAAAGACCAAGTTATACGAGGGATAAAGGTCTGGGGTGGTACTACCTGCGCGCTAATGCTAGTTCCAACTCTTTAGTAGACTGAGACTTTCACTAGAGGGCTATGTGAGGTTCCACTATTTAACTACCAATTAATGCAATAAATTTGAGGGACCTAGTTGTAGCATCCACATACTGATCTTATATTCCCAACATTCAATTAAAAGATAGAAATATAACATTGGCACGATACAGGCTAGGCAATCAGTTGTAGTTCTCACACAAGATTAGGTATCTGACACAGGTACTTAGATCTCTCTCAGGTTTCCATCAAGATCAATGCCATTTTAGAACCCCTTTAGCACCTGCAGTACTTGCAATAGCAAGGTTTTTTCAGCTCTACTTCAATTTTGGGTAGGCTATAAAACATAAGACCGACAGTTTGGGTATAACCGAATACGATTAATTGATTTAGCAAGCTGGAAGTGTGCATAGTACGATCACAGTAATTCAATGAAGGGAAACCTTATTACTAGAGGCTAGCTTGACTTGGATGGGCATGAAAGACGTGAGATCACTTACTCCAAGGTATAAGTGGGGATACTAAAACACACCTTTCACCAGAGGTGATCTAAGGACTATCCATAGGGGATCTGATCCAAATCGGGCAAGTGAGATTCATTACTTGGGTTCTGGTTAGAAAGACATTGTCTCATTTATCCAGTAAAACTTAAAATAAGGAATGTTCTTCATCGTGACACAATAAACCGAATCAAATGATAACTCTCCAAAAAGTAGTTGAAGAATAAGAATCATACAAAATGTACAATTGTCTTGAAAAATATATGTAGAATTAAATGTAACCCATAGTATGGGTATATTGTGATGCAAAATCAAATTGATCAAATTCAATGTTCCAACATGTAGTAGTAATGTTCTCCGGAATGATTACTGAAACATGCCATGCTGTATACCAGATCTTATCCTGATTAAATGGATGCAATAAGGTCCCGGAAATGACCAAAACATCTGCGCTAAAGCATGTAGCTTCCAACACAATGTATTTTTCAAGCTCGCTGGTTAATGTACCAAGTAGAAAATCCTAAGTTGCTCACCTAAGTGCAACATTCTAAATGGTCCCTAACCTTGAATATGGATTCCAAGATGACCAGTTTATCCTACTAATAAGTGCATTATTACATGGGTAAATATACATATGAAATATGAACTATTGTAAATCAAAGAGATTGATCATCAATTAATATGGGAGATTTAGTGTTGTTTCGCGTATCAGAATGGATGCATTAGCCATACATCATTAAACGGGAAGGAAACTGGTCTGGAGACGAATTTAGGGAACAAACACGGGCCATTAAGGCAAGTAAGACTTAGTTATTGTTAGTTAAAAACATTTGCCAAGAATAACTTCTTACATGTGATGTGGACAGATGAGTATAGGTCTAGGTGAACTGGAAATTACTTTTGTCACCACTTAAGGTAATAAAAATAATGGACTCCTAGTACATAGCTTGCATGTATTTAATCCAATTAAATTAATTTTAATGTAGGGTGAATAGACTCCTACCCATGGTTAGGTGCCCATGTATAAGTTGGTTATCTGATTAGGGACTAAGGGGAAGCTCAATTTTGGTCCTATAGCATTATAAATAGCTTATTCTTTAGATACTCGTTGCATAAGTGAGAATAAATATATTCAACTAACCAAATCATGCAAACTTCATGAATATGCTCAATTAAACATTTATAAACCATAAGAAATTAATAAAAAGTCACATTTCAAATCAAACCCCTATTTACGGCAACTCTATCCTTGTCCGCATTTGTCAACCCGTACCAAAGATCTTTAAAAAAACATCCTTTCCATATGTTGAATTTAGCTCATGGGCTTCGTAAAATTAAATTTAAAACTAATTTATTCAAAATTCCATTGATCCCAAACAAACCTATCGTTATGTGCTTGTTCATATATGAAAGTCTACCTTGTCGCTTGGTTGACAAAAATTGTTAACAACTTAACAGGTTGTAAATTACTTCAGCACATTGAAATTGCCTTTGTACCCAAAAGTGTTACCATTGACAAATGTACATAAATTATGCTCTATGATTAATTCTTATAACACCTTCCTCACTTTGTAGAAAATTATATGAGGTCAAATCCTAACACTACCATGGGATCCCTCAAATTTTTCCACTATAATGCAACTCAATTACTACATGCAAACTTAATGATTGTGCAATCATGTCACTGATTATTTTATCCGAAGTGATGGTGATGTCCTTGACCTCACTTATGGAGAATTTACATGGGGGCTTTCAATTTCCGGTTGAACCCAATCGATGAAGATGCCATTTATGTTTCATTAGAGGAAATCCTGAATGTTTGATAAAATGAGAAAATCATTATGATGTAAAATGAGGTGAAAGATCGTAATACTTCATCAATAATCTAAAAACTTCAGAAGAGAAACTAATAATCATAAGTTTAATAATACTTACCATCTTGAAATTTTAATCCTCCCTTCTTGGCCCGATTCACTTCCTACATAGTGGCTATCCATTGTTGGTCTATTTCACTCCCTACATTATTTCTCTATCTATGTGTCAGCTATAACTGTAGGCCCTTTCCTACTAGGGTAAACGCCTTTCGGCGTAAAAAAAAATATTGCAACTTGGATTAAACTTTAGCTTAATTAATGCAAATACATTGAAGTGGCATACAACATTTACTAATGTTCAGATCGTAAAAAACCCAAATATGTCAGCACAAATGTTGAAATTTCACCTAAAGTGTTAGTGTGTTCTCTTCCTGACATTTTTTGAATCCAATTTTGGTTGTGTCAACTCTATTCATAGAGGCAGAATTACCAGTTTGTTATCACTCCATTATTATTTGAAACCAACATAATAATTATTATGTGGTATCCAGAGAATTAGCAATCCAATATCATATAGGGAGTATCCAACCTTTATCACTTTTAATTTTCTAATAAATGTAATGAATGGTAAATTCTCTTCAGTTCCCCTTTTAAATGCTCATAATTTTTTTTGGCAGAGGATGCGCTGCCATCAATATTCATATCTCAAATGTAATAACTTTTGATGAACAAACATGGGGGATGCCTGACAATATTATTGATGTAATAAAAACTAGATTAGAGAGAATGATAGTTGCAATGTATATATGCATTGAACAGTTGAATAGAAACAAACTAGTGTTTGTACATGTACAACAATACTCCCCACAGATGAATAAAAAAAATATAAATGGTTATAACCATATAAAAATGCAATAATGACTATTTAACTAACTAAGCATAGTAACAAACTAACTACCACAGTAATAATTAACTACCTACATGGTAAACGGTAAAAATAATTTAGAAGAGAGGAAATCTCCAAACATTCCCCTCTTAATTTTGTAATGCCTCAGGAGAAGAAGAGAGGAACTCTCTGAACATCTCAAATTTGTCAAGTGCAAGTGACTTCGTGAAGATATTCACTCATTGTTCAGATATTGGGAAAAACTAAAGCTAAATGTTGTGTTTCAAAACATGATCACGAATGAAACGATCTTGTACCTCAATTTTCTTCATTCTCTCATGAAACACTTGACTAAAAACTAGTTTGAGAACACATTCATTGTCAACATACACAGTGGTGAATTTATCATGTGCTACTCCAAGTCCCGCAAGTATGCGATGTATCCATATGGCTTCACAGATATCTCCACCTATAACATGATATTCAACTTTTGTGGAAGACTGAGAAACAATTTTTTTTTCTTTCTTCTCGATGATATTGAGCAAGTTCCAAAATAAAATAGAATATAGAAGTGGATTTCCTATCATCAATGTTACCTACATGATCTAAATCCAAATATCCATTAAAAAAGAACTGATCATTCTTTTTATAATCTAGACCAAAATCCATAGTCCCCTTGAGATATATCAAGATTCTCCTTGTTGTTTCCAATGACAAACCATGGGTTCCTGTATGAACCATGAAAGATAGCTAACTACAAGGTGATATAGGGTTTAGTATAGGTCAGGTAAATGAGACTCTCAATCAAATTTTGATAGAGAGTTGCATTTACTAGTGGATATAGATCTATACGAGACAATTAAAGCCTCATCTCCATAGGTGTTATAATTGGTGTGTAATCCATCATCCTAAATTTATCAAGTGGTGTCTTAGTGTATTTCAACTCAGAAAAAAATATATGATTCTCCTTTCACCATACTTCCAGTCCAAGATAGTAGTGCATGAGCCTAAGATCTGTCATGTCAAATGATTGATTCAAATTTTTTTTCGTTGCATTGATCATCTCACTATACTACCAACGATGAGTAGATCATCAACATATAGAACAACTATGACAATCTCTCCTCCTTGTTTCTTGAGGTAGAGATTGAGAGATCATATGGATTCCTATCAAATCCATGTTGAACAAAATGCTCATTAATTTTCATGTACCAAGCCTGAGGAGCCTATTTAAGGCCATACAAAGATTTGATCAGTCTACATACCTTTGTTTTTTATCCAGGTACAACGAAACCCTTTGGTTAAGTCTTGTAGACTTCTTCATGTAGATCTCCATTCAAAAATACACTTTTCAATAGAGATTTACATTTACCAAAGGAGATGGATATGTACAAGATAACTGAAGTCTCATCTCCATGGTTTTAGAAATCGGTGTGAAATCCATCATCCTAAATTTCTTGAGTGTTGTCTTGGTATATTTTAACTCAGAAACAAAACATGATTCTCCTTCTACCATACTTCTAATCTAATATAATAGTGCATGACCTCGATATCTGTCATGTCAAATGATCTATTAGGTCTTTCTTTATAGCTTCGATCATCTTCATTGTACTGTCAGTGATGACTAGATCACCAAAATATTAAAAAAATATCATAATCTCTCATCCTTTCCTCTTGAGATAGAGATTGGGATCGTATGGATTTAAAAAAAAACCATGTTGAATGAGATACTCATCAATCTTGATGTACCAATCCCAGGGTGCCTATTTAAGGCCATACAGATATTTGATGAATATATATACCTTTGCTTCTAATCTAAGTATGAAAAAACCCTTAGGTTGAGTCATGTAGAATTCCATCTATAAATCTTCATTTAGAAAGACATTTTTCATATCCATCTGATGGAATTTCCAACCAGACTGTGTAAATAGATAAAAGAGCATCCTGATAATTTTGATCTTGGTTGTGGGAGAAAATGTCTCCTCGTTGTCGATTCCTTCCTTCTATGCATACACCTTTACTACTAGTCTCATTTTGTACTTGTCAATAGTCCCATCTGCTTTGTACTTTGTTTTGAATATCCATTTACAACCAATGGGATTATTCCATGTTGAAAGATCTACAAGCTTTCGGGGTTTTTTTTTTCACAACTAAATGTGTAGTCACAAAATCATGCACTTTAGACATTATTTATCCCAGTCTCATACTACTATTTAGAAGTTTCTTGAGAGAAGAACATACTAATTAACCCCTATATTTTGGCCATTTTGTTTTATTTTATTTCTTCATTACAGACCCTTTTCATCCACATGCACAGTCTATTTTTTTGTCATTTCTCATTATTTTAGCCTCGACTGGGACGCCTGGGCTAGTACCAAGGTGCACTTGGGTGCCCTGGTCCCACAAAGGGTGCCCCAGACCTTTTTGCACTTTCTCACCTATTTTTGGGCTCTTTCTATCAGTTTGGCATCTTTATCTTTCTTGTGGTCAACCTTTTCAAGATTAATTACGAAATTAAATCAAGAGAACCCTATAAATATAAATTTAATAGACCATAATGAGGGACCTAGCATCACTTACTATTATCACTCCATCTAGAGTTGCCTTCATATATTACATTGGAGATCACTTGCATCCACATGGCTCCATCATCAATGCAAAAGACTAGGACATCTGCATCACACTTCATAGGGGGAGGGATTCTATTCTATTCCATGCACACATTCTATTACATTTTCTACATAGTTATTTCTCGCTACTTCACAAAGTGCAAGTGACACAAGAGCAACCTAGGGCATGTTCACACACACTTACACATAGAACTACATCGAGTATGAGATGTAGTGCAACACTCAGTAAGTATACCATTGTGGTAGCTGAGGTCAGTCTAACCCCTTCATATGCATTTTTATTTTTTAGGGTTTGATGCTTGTTTTGGGGTCTTGCAGGTCTTTCTTCCATCTTGAGTTATTGGTGACATCCGACACATGACAGTGAAGTTGATGCATCTGGCAGCAAGGGTTTCAAATCACCTTTTAGCCCTGTGAAGATAAGATTCAAAGATTTTGTGTAGACCAGGGTGCCCAGATTACAAACCAGAGCACCTGCAAGCACCACAATCCTCCTCCAAGTGCTCCATTCCAGCTCCATCCTTTTCAGTACCCTTGCATAGTCGTTCATGCTTCTAATTTTTCTAGTCTGCT
Organism: Taxus chinensis; assembly: GCA_019776745.2. Classification (NCBI taxonomy): domain Eukaryota; kingdom Viridiplantae; phylum Streptophyta; class Pinopsida; order Cupressales; family Taxaceae; genus Taxus; species Taxus chinensis. The sequence goes on from CM034148.1 coordinate 897,972,300, forward strand.
ATGCAATATAGTCTCCCCACTTCGTCAAATCAGCTGAGTGCTTTCTTCTTCCCTCTTGCACATTAGGGTTTTTATTTTCATTAGTTTTATTATTTATCTCATTTACATATTGTCTTAGTGCATTTATTTGTTGTGTTTATATGTCCTGCTAGATTATATTAACTATCCCTTACTACACTAGTTAGTCATATTTTCGTTAATCATTTTGGTCAGCCACAAGTTTTCAACACTTCCTTTTTTATCATGTCATCTCCTTATCAAGTTATGACTCAATATTCTTATCCTACCTATGCACCCACTAAGGTCTCATGCATAGTTACTACCGCTGCTAATTTCATGTGTGTACGTATCTAACATCCTCCTCGATTCATCACGCCTAAGGATGATTCATCTATTAACGTAGGTGTTACTCATCATACTCGTCTTAATCCACCTACAGATCTATCCACATATATTCCACCACCCATTACTTCGATAGTTCCTCATACAGCCTCTCAAGGCTATGACATCATTGAACAACTTAAAAAATACACCTGTTAAGATCTCTCTTTATGACTTATTACGTAATGCACCAGATTATCATAACACTGCTTGAAGCTACCCTTCGTGTCATTCACATTGAAATTGATAACTCCGACGTGGCCTTTGCACACCTTATACAGTCTCTTCATAACCTACCGCATGCTATATCTTTTACAGATGAGGACATGTGTCCTTTTGCTAAAATAAATTTGTGTGCTCCTTTGCTTATCACCGTCGTTATTAGCATAACTTACATTAAAAGATTCCTTATTAATAATGGATCAACCTTGAATTTATGCACTCACTCATTTTTAAAGCAATTGGGTATTAACAATGATTTAATTACTAAAAATTCTACCCTCATTCGCGGTTATGATTCCACCACTTGCCCATGCCTCGGTACTATCTTATTATATCTTCGTGTCAGGCCTAAGACCATTCTTATTGATTTCTATGTTATCGACACATCTTTTCAATTTAATATCTTGTTAGAAAGGCCTTGGATTCATGCAATGCATGTAGTCCCATCTACTTTTCATCAATGTGTTAAGTTCTTGCATGATGGATATGAACATACCATCACCGTTGATCTTGAGCCATTCAAAAATTGTCGCATAGATCCCATTACTTCTATGCCCATACCAACTTCGTAACAAATTCCATATAGCAGCCTCGGTACATATGACATTAGTCAATCTAGCACTTCCCAGTCTCCTCCTGCCACTTGCAATGCTCCATCTATATCCGCTCACACAATGGCTATTATTTTTCCTATAGTATTTGTCCTTGTTAGTGTTCCATCTCCACTAGTTACGGCACCTTCGACTCTTCCAACTACGTTTCCACCCACTAACATACTTGATATTGCCACAAAATAAGATGATGTTCACCCTGATGATTCTAAGGATTCTGATGATGAGGTTGACGCTATAGAACTTACTGATGAATCATTAGGGTAACTCAATTTTAATCCTCTAGGTGTTCACGATTCTTATTTTAAAGAAACCTTTGTGGTCAACGGTCTAGGATAGTATAGGTTCAAGATATCCTCCATCTACTAATGTTATGGTATTGTAACAAGGATCTTTCCACAATGTTGACACTATTTCCTCTTCTCCTCCATGGGTCGCAGCTCTATTATCTCCTTTTACATGCACATTATTCATCAACATGTCCTTTTAGAAACACATCCCTACAGATTCTACTTGTTCAGATACTATTTTCACATGTGACAGTTTGGATAGGTTTGGTATGACACTCAATGAACATCTTACCACCTCTTCATTCACCACACATCTATCACAGTTACTTTCACATTACGGTAGCCTATGGCTTAGGTGTCTTTCATTTGATCGTATTTGTTTCAGGTACCCCTCATGATTCTCCCCTCACGCTTGGTTAGTCCTGACTTGACTATATTGGTGGTATAATAGACACTCACCACTCTTCACTCACATTTCCTATGCCTTTTGGCTATATCTCTATTTCTAATGATTCTTCTCCCACTTATCTTCCCAATATCTCTCGTTGGCATGCTCACGATTGTCCACTGATCACATGTTTACTGATGAATAATACACAATGAATGTCTACACACTCCACCATAATGGGGCCCTATATGACCCTCCTCATTCTATAACTTATCAAGTTTTTGATGCTACTCTAGTAGGTTTCAATCATGACAATGATGATCTTCTTGATAGCGTCCCATAATCATCTTTTCTATGCTACACTTAGGGGGCACATCACTTAATACAACCCCCCTCATTTCTCCATAACATCTATCATTTTTGCATAGGCATTTTCATCACATGCTTTTGCATCGTCACTACCCAATGACACACTCTTATGCTTTGGTTCACACTTAACTATTGAGGGCTTACCACACATGAACCCCACACACTACATTATAGGTCATTATAAATTGTATTTCATCACACATCACACGTCATACACCATACATTCTACATTTAGTCTACAACATTTTGAATTCCACATATTTACATATCCTACATTATGATAGTCATCATTAGGCATACATCATTGTCTACGTGTCTCACATCTTATCCTACATATTGGATTATTCATTTTTCTACATACCATACTTATTACACCGCACATTTTTACACATATGCTACATATTATACTAGTCTTCATCATATATGAGTCTATTATTACATTACTATTCTATCTACATACATTACATGTCTCTCTATGCATTACACCTTACACATTTTACACATATAGCATTACATTGTACATAATATACACTCTTAAGCATACTACACCTATTGCACACTACACTATACATTGCATTACTATACATCACGCATTCTAACACATTCTATTCACCTTGCATTTCAAACATTTTATACATATTGCATTGGCATATTTACACATTCAACTTTATCACATGGTCGTCTTTTATCATTACATATACTACATTGTCCTTCTACGCACTGCATTCATTACCTGATGATGCACTTTAGTTCCTCGGTCCATACTAGACTGTCGAGGGTTTACAAATCAAATGGACCTTACACATTTACTACTCGACCTTTCACCATGTGACATTTCTCATCTAGTGACATACAATTTAGGATAAATTGTCACATATTCTATCATTTTGTAGTGGTTTACACCCTAGGTTACATCACCACTCCCTACTATTCATCTTGTAGTGACATACACTTTAGGATAAATCGTCACCTATTATATCATTTTCTAGTGGTATACACCTAATGTTACATCACCACTCCCTCTTTTCATTTTGTAGTGATATACGTTTAAGGCTAGATCATCACTCATTCATTCATCTTATAGTGATATACGCTTAGGCTAAATCATCACTTATACATTCATCTCGTTGTGATATAGCTTCGGCTATAAGGTTCACACACACATCTTCTCTAGATAACATCTCATCACTACACCCACACATTCCTCACAGTATGTTAGATATAACAAACACTTAGACCATTCCCCAATGATGCACTCTCATTTACGGTTCATTCTTGACTGTTGAGGGGGTGAACCAAATGAACCTCATTGCATACACTTCCATTCACTCAGGGGGCATGTGGCTCCCATCATCCCATCTTGCATTCCATCCCATCCATCCACAACATATTGCATTGTCTTGGGGGAATTTACTCTTGTTTGTTAGTGTTTTACATGACCACTAAACTACATATGTTAGATTGATTTATTATATGTCATTATCTATACCATCCACACATGCATCTTCACGCCTTTGTCTAGTTGTGATCACAAATACAAATCCTTTACACATAGCATGAATGCTAACATTCTACCCTTCCTACATGGGTCGTTGGGGGCATCCACATTTTTCAATCACAGGTACTATTATTTCATTTTGTACTTAGTACTTCACATTACGTGGTTATTCATGATTTGACATATTGGTTATTTCTCTAACTTACGAACGGTTGTTTCATGTGTAGCAATTGTTTTGCACGATTACATGTTTCCATGACTACTTCTTTTGCTTATTTGTGCTTGTTTTTCATTGTTTACTTCTTATGTGTGGGCCTTGCCCTATGTTTGGTGTGCACACTTGTTTTTTGTTTACGACCATGATGGAATTGCATGTCTTGCGACATCATGAGTGATGTCCCATGTTTACATCTTGATTTGTGTGGTTTAATTGTCTTCTTGCATGTTTACACTAATTTGCTTACATTGTCTGCATAGATTACACATTGTCTTCTTACATGCATGCATTTTAATACTAACACTTTTTTTGGCTAGCCATCCTTGTTCATGTACACCTTGGTTTCTACGAATCGCATTCCCTTTCCCTTGCAGGGAAAAATTTACAGAGTACATGCAATGGGTCCTCTTTTGGGGCCACATTCTCCTATCAGCAATGTTGCATGTGCCCCCAAAGAGGGGGGGCATCATTTGGGGTTTTACATACTGACACAAAGATTCTACAGTGGTTCAGTTTAGTTATATTCAGTGAGTGGGTTCAGACTAGTCTATGAACCCCATACACAGTGGCTTTTATAGGATATGGTGTCCTTAGCATTTTGGGAAGCATCTACAGGTTTAGAGGTTACAGTGGGTGTGCCTATTTAAACTACTTCAGCCAATGGCGTAGGATCGCCCAAAAAAATAGGATGATACAAAGATCTCCTCAAACACATTCAAGGAAGAAGTTAGATCTTGGAGGAAAAAGCATTTCCTCCCTACACTTGCAGAGAGATTCTATTTTATTTCTTGCACACATTTTATTACATTTTCTACACATAGTTATTGCTTACTACTTCACAAAGTACGACTGGCACAAGAGTAACCTAGGGCATGTTCAACACACACTTGCAAAGAGAACTGCATCGGGTCTGAGATGTAGTGTAGAGCTTAGTTAGTAATTCCACCATTATGGTAGCTAAGGTTAGTCATACCCCTTCATATACATTTTTCTTTTTTAAGGTTTGATGCTTGTTTTGGGGTCTTGCAGGTCTTTCTTCCATCTTGAGTTCTTGGTGACATCTGGAACAGGACAATGAAGTTGATGCAACAAAAAGCAAGGGTTTCATATCACCTTTAGGCCATGTGAAGATAATATTTATAGCTTTCACGTAGACCAAGACACCCAGATTGCATGTTAGAGCACCTACAGGTGCCCCAATCCTCCTCCAAGCACTCTAGTCTAGCTAGATCCTCCAACTCTACGAACCCTTGCACAACCATTCCTTCTCCTGATTTTTCCAGTCTCCTCTGTGACACAGTCCCACCACTTCATTGAATCAACTGAGTTCTTTCCTCTTCCCTCTTGCAAATTAGGGTTTTTATTTTCATTAGTTTTATTATTTATCTCATTTACATATTTTATTAGTGCATTTATTTGTTGTGTTTATATGTCCTCCTAGATTAGATTAATTATCCCTTACTACACTAGTTAGTCATATTTTAGTTAATCAAAATGATACTCAACATCCATGACATATTTCCAAGATTTTGAATGTTGAGATTCCTCGACAATAGAGGGCTCAACAGTTTCAACAACTCTACTCATCAAAGCAAAATTTACCCCTTCTTGAGATTTGCTGCGTGTCTGTGGTTTAGTGGTGGATGTATCCAAGGAAATATCCAAATTTGCATCTCAAATCATGTTTTTTTACCACTTGGGCATACCATTTATTGTTCCTGTGGGTTGTGATCATGTCTGAAGATCATCAACATCCCCGTCAACACTATCATCATCAATGGGAACATCTTCTTCTATTTTCACAATAGATGTGCTATCTACATTATGTGAGTTTGTATAAGGATTATTCGCTTCCTTCTTCTCAAATAACTCAACATCTCTGCCAGTTTGGACTTTCCTGGTCTTCAAATCCATCAATTTGTACCCAAGAACCTCTTCACTATAGCCAATGAAGATGAGTTTCTATGATTTCATGTCCAACTTATTTATTTTTCTGCTTAGGTATATGCATGGTAGATTTATGCCTGAATACTCTGGCATGTGTAATGGATGGATTTTGATTCGACCATGTGTTGTGTGGTGTTACTTTGTCAAGAGCAATTGTGGGAACTGTGTTCAACAAATATATTGTTACCTTCACTACTTCGGCCTAAAATGTCTTCTCCAATCTAGAATAATTGATCTTATATGGCACCATCTCCATGATAGTATGGTTCCTTCTATCAACAACACCATTCTATTGTGGTGTGTGTAGAGGAAGCATCTATCAACGAATCTCGTGAGCTTCTAGGTAGGATTTGAACTCAGTACTAGTGAATTCCCCCTTGATATAAGTGGAGATATCTAATATGATGTCCAATATCTTTCTCAATAGCCACTTTGAACTTATTGAAGTTCTCAAAAGATTCACTTTGTTATGAAGACAAAAATACCATATTTTTCTCAAAAAATCATCAACACAAAGCATGAAATACTAAAATCCATAATGACTAGGTTGCATCGGACCGCAAAGATCAATATGAACCAAATCAATCTTACCTACAACTCGATATGTACTCTTCTGGAATGAAACTGTGTATTTTTTTTCTTGCGAGGTAGTTCGGAAAATTATTTGTATCCTTCTAGAGATATGGAAATCCTCTCATCATATTATACGGATGAAGTGTATCGAGATATCCAAAATTGATGTGACCAAGTCGTTGATGCCACAAATGTGTAGAGGAGTTATTCTTAGCCATTACTTCTTGATCATTCCCATGGGCAAAATCAAACTCCCACATTTGAGACTTTTACAACAATTTTTGAGCCTCTAGATTTATCTCAAATCAAACACATTTCCTCACTGAAATTACTATCAAAATCAACATTTAGATTATGATCTAGAAGCTGACTAACTGATAGCAAGTTCATTGTTAAGCCAGAGACATATAATACATATGATAATCTCCAATGTCATGAACCAAGAGGTGGAGAAATTTTCTCAATACCTTGTACCGTGTAAGAAGATTCATCACCTAATGAAACATGATTTTTTAAAGGTTTTTCCCTTATGGTGGTAAACTAGTCTTTGTGCCCGATCATGTGTTGAGTGGCTCCCAAATCAACATACCAAATAGCACTAGATGACATGGATGGTTCACTAGAATTGTTAATTGAAAAAATTCCTCATCATCCGAATCATCTTCTTTCTAAGCTACATTTTCTTGTTGATGGGGTTTCTTTCTCCAATTTCCCTTCTTCTGGGCTTGTTTGTAGTGTGACTATACCTTATGTGATTGTTGATTTTGAGGTCCAAAATTATTCAATGAACCTTTCTTGTATGTTTTGTACTAATAATCTTGGAATTCATGTCCTCATTTACAGATAGGACATTTATTCTTTTGTTTGTCCCCTTGCTAATGCTAGTTTAGGGAATTTTGGGAAGATTGTGATTTGTCTTTCCCTTTGTGTTGAGAAGATAGTGCCTTCTCTTCTTCTTCATCTTTATTATAAAGTTCCTCTTCTTGATGCAACAAAATCTTTAGCTTCTCAAAATTGATGGTATGATATGACAAGTTGATTTTCATCACAAAAATGCGGTAAGAGGGGAGGAAGTGATCTTAACATAATGGGAACAAGAACTACATTAGAAACCTCCTCTCCTAGGGCTAGAAGTGAAGACCTCAATAACACAACTCGTTGTAAGAAATCCTCGACTTTATCATTCGGCTTGAATTTTAATGTAAGCAACTTAATCTGCAAATTCAATATGGTGTTCTTATTTCGGGCCTTATAGAATCTGCTCACTTTGTCCCATGCTTCTTTGGTTGTTTTAACATCTTGAATGTGGGGTTGCACATAATCGAACAACAAAAGAAAGTTATCAACTTGGCCTTCTGACTGGCCCTATCAAATTGTCATTGTTGGACTACATCATCTGCAGATTTGGTTGATGAACCATTTATAACTGTCCAAATTTCTTCAAACTCGAGTTGAGTTCCACTTTTGGTCTTCCACGCGTTGTAATTATCACCACGAAGTAGTTGCAACTCATGCAAGAAGAATTTTAGAGTGCATTGTTTTCTATAGTGGGTGGTTAGACTGTTCCTAACTAGAGGGCACGTTGGCACAAAACAATGCAAAAATACACTGAAAATATGTAATTACAACTAAATATGCAGAAAATTTTAATGGTAGGAAACTTTTTTTTTTTTGCTAGGCCTTAGTGGCCTTCGGAGCTCAAATGACTCAAAATGCGAAAAAGCACAAAAAAAAACTGAAAACATCCCTTTCGGGCACCCTTCCTTCTACAAAAGTGGCCCGGAATCAGTTTTTAGGATCCACAAGAGAATTGTTTTTTTTGCACAAAATAATATTTTCTCACCATTTTTAAAGGGGGGTTGGTTGTAACTAGGTGATTTAGCTACAATTTCTCATTGCTATATTTGGCAGCACTATTATAATATCCTCCAACAATAAAATTTTTAAAAGAGGTGTGGGTGAGGGTGTTAAAACCTATGACCTCCCTTTTTTCAATGGCTTACAAACCTTCCATTAACCAACAAAGTGCTCCGTGTGCATGTGGATTCAATTAGAGGACTTAATATTTAAACAATGTTTAAAAACTAACTAGCTTTTAAAAAGAAACATGGATGTTGCTTGGAAAGCCACGTGGTAGACTGTGAGCGGATTGTTTAGGGATTCTGCCCAAAGAGGATCCGAGAATTTTTTGTATATGCCTTCGATTTTTATTTCTGTAACTTGTTTTTTGCCACCGCCGGTTATTTTCCTTGCAGGTTTTTTTGTGGTCTGCAAGGAGTGGGCTCGTCTCAATGTAAAAAACTGCTTGGTATGGCTTTGATGTAGATCGTTTCCCAACTCGATGGCAGGGGAGGATCCAACTTGGCTGGATTTGGAGCTTATCTCACCAGTTCAGGTCTTGACCTCGGGGGATCAGTGGTAGGGAAATGTTAACCCACCGAACTCACCAAATGTTGACTTCTCGGCTCAATTCAAACGCACAATTTTTTTGAAATGCAACTCAAATTGGTCTTCAACTCGCTTTCCAGCTCGCCTAGGTACCCTCTCATCTCTCCCCTTTCAACCAACTCGGTGCATAGACTGCTAAATTTGGAGGTGGTGCTAGAGTTAGTTGTAGCTAATTAAACCTCTAAATATAGAGGTAAAACCCCTACTTAGGGAAATTTGATTTTTTTTTCTTTTATGAACCATATTTCTCCAGTCTGCAACTAATTTTCTTGGTGCAAGAGGCACCAGTGGAAAAAAAATTGTTATTCTTTCTCCTAGAAAATGAATTGGAGGTTGTGGGGATGCAGTGGCGGGATTGTGAAGTTGTTGGAGACAACACATGCTCTCCTGGTAGGCATATTTATTCTCTAATCCTTTTCACACTTCTACAACCTCCTATAAATTTGGCTTACTTGTACATGCTCCTCAAAACTAGCTCTGATACCAAATTCTGAGGAAACATGGAGGTAGGCTGCAATATATTATTAATATATGAATCAATCATATTACAATGCATATTAGGGCTACAATATTTATAGATATTGCTCATCCTGAGTATAAACAAAATATTGTTACATAGTTGCAACAAATAAACCACTACGTGTTGTACCAAACCAATATGTGAATACAACAAATATGGTTATAAAACCATATGGGAATAAAATCAAATAATATGGTTGTAATAAATAAACCATATAACTATATAACCAATAATTAACCGCTTATTTATCATAGTAAAATAACTATTTAATAAAGGTAAAATTAATTAAGGTAAATACATAAATTACCTATAGTAAACTAAGTTTTGCCTAACACACTTTTTACCAGATGGTGACAAGTGACAACTTCTGGTACCTTATAGATGAGATGCAAGGAGCTAAAAGTTGTCACCGGGAGCTAAAAATGAGTTTTCTATTCAACCATGGTTAAATGGTTGAATGGGGGTCACACTTTTATGTACCACTTGTCCCATTTGCACATGGTGCAATAAAAGGAGACAAAAGGGTGAGAAAATACACCATGCGGGGTTTGATCATGAAGAGGGGGTATGTAGTTAAGTCATTTACAAGTTTGGGTTGATTCTAGGTGCAAAAGTGGTGAGGTGTGAGTTGCGAGAAGTTTACCAAGATGGGTGGTCACAATTTGGTGTCCCCCTTGTCCCCTTTTCACCTTGGGGACAAGCCAAGGGGACGATAAGGGTTTAAAAGTGCAACCAATGGGTCTAACTATCATGAAAAGGGGACTTGGCAACTTAACTCTTCCATACACCTCCTAACACCTTAAGTCATGTTTTAAGTGACAAAACTTCTTCAAATGATGGGGAACATACTTTTTTCCCCCTTATACCATTTCCACCTCATGGATAATCCAAGGGGACACAAAGGGTAAAAAATTGTGACCAAGCCGATTTGAAATGATGTTGTCACCCGTTGAGTGTAAATTAGGACACCAAGGGTGCTTTTTCTACCCTGGGATCATGGAAGAGTGTTTTGGGGTCAACATGTATATGATTTTGACTCCAAATCACCTATTGATATTATTCCATCCATTATCAGGAGCCCGTTCTACCTACAATTTTATTTTTAGGGCCTATTTCATTCTTGACTCGAAGGGGGTAGTTATAGTGTCCTGAATTGTCATAGAAGATTTTTAAGTTTTGGAACAAAAGCGATGTGTCCATCATGTACAGGGTTCCAAGACCTTTCATTTTATTATTATTTTCCTCCCAACTCCTTCCAAAAATCCTAGAATAATCTATACAAGTTAGCTTTCACCATTGGAGCCTTCATTCTTTGTGTCTAAAATTACCCGATCTTGCTCAAGTTGTTCCTAACTTTAATTTATTCTAAAAAAATCCTTAAACTGCCTTGGATGCTTTCATTTTTCTCCTATACAACTCTCATATTATTTGAATCTTCTTTTTCAAATTTTGGAAGGTGTTTACCAGCTTCAAAATGGCAAAAAAGGGCCCTTTCTATGCCTTTGGGGGTAGTTGTTCTTCCTTGAATATCAGTGACTTCATCAATCACCTTAGGCACATATCCCTAAAAATTAAACAAACTTGATAATATTATTAGCACGTTCCTATGAGCCAAAATGAGGGTGAAGCTGAGGACAAGATGGCTAGAGGAAGGGGTCAGAGTGATCGGGAGAGGAAATTTTCAAGTGCAGACCTAGTTGTCATGGCCAAAATTTTCAATTTTGTATATTAGACATTTAGCATGAAAACAAGAGGAATAGAAAAAAATATAAGTTTCATAAACATGCAATATGTCAAAATACAATGATGAACAAGCGCAACCAATGAGTGGATAAGAGTGACTTAACTGATATATGAATTTCTGGACTAGATGTGGGTTGAAATGGTGGTAAAATAGGCTCAATTTAGATTGTATGTAATTCGTATGGAAAAGAGATATCAAAATATATGCAGTAAAATATCTCTTGGGTCTAGATAGGATCGCCAAGGGCGCTAGTGTCTGAATTGGGCGTTAGTGTCCTAGCAAGGTGTGCAGAACTGGTTTTTTCAGTTTATGATAATATTGCATTCACTTTTCTATATATTGCATTCACTTCGTTTTAGGATTCTCATGTCAAACTTATACCTAAAAAATAAACCCTAGCTACATGCACAAGACTCAAGCACACATTATATAGAATAAAATATGCATATGCTTAAGTCAGTTGACCGTAGTGGTCACCCCAATGTGATTTTCACCGAGCATTGCACTATATTTCAAACTCAATGTATTTTTGGTGTGTGTGTGTGTGTGTGATAGAAATCATGTCCCTTGAAGCTAGGTTTCCCTTGTGTAAGTTGCACCAAGATAGCGGGCTACAACTACTTTTCCCAAAGATAATGTGTGTTGTGGAATTCATAAATTTCCCTTCTTATGCAATGAATAATGTAGCTTAAATGCAATCCTTAAGTTGCTCATTTTTCCCAAGTAGTAGATAGAAAATAGTAACCTAGCTACCCCTTAGAATAGGTATTAGTTTGTGTAATATATGATTCCTTTCCTTGAATTTCGACATTAACAATGGTAGAAGCCGACCCAAAGTGATTAATACAAACTTGTAAGAGATAAACAAGTGATATGTCAATTTAAAAATATAAGAACCAAGAGAAGGGATAGGAGTGCCTACAAGGGGATTGTAGCATCGTCTGCTATTATCCCTTACTAGATGCTTATGTCCAAGAATCTCTAAGGATAAATCAAGAAATATTTAGTTGAGTAACACATTGTGTGATGTCCAAAAGTAAAGGAATAATTCCATAAAAGTAGAGGATGAATGAATGGAAAGATAAAACAATGTCACTATAAAGCAAAACAAGTGTTATCAATGTACACTTTTCTTGTTTGGGAATCATGTACATAACAACATACTAGAGGTGTGATGTAATAGTAATAAGTGCATAATTTGTGTCTGCAGTGCCACCTACTATTAGTATACTCTCTACTGAAGTTTCATTAGCTGTCTCCTTACCTATCTTCAAGATACTACATGATCTCATTTCATTGCATAATTTTCTTGTTTCTTCAAAAAAAGGTTCTCATAGTATTGATAAGTTGTTCAAACCTCTTTTGACTAATGAACTTAGTTCTAAGTATACCTCTAGTGATAGTGAATGGATTAATAGGGAAGAAGCTCTAAGATTTTATATCCCTAATAAGCTGGCTATCTTTGCACCCTCTCCTGATATAGGATCTCCTAAGGATTTAGATGATTCCATTTCAAATGATGATGAGTTTCTAAGTAAATGGACATGTTCCACACAATTTCCTAAAGACACTCTTGCTACCTTGCTTCCTATTTTTGATATAGTTGATGATGGTAATAATGGACATTCTACTACTTCTATAGATAGTCATGTACATAGTAATGGTAATATTCTATGTGATAATGAGGTTACTAGTTTAGATGATTTTCCTTTTTTTTAATGATCTTTCGTTTAACAATATTGCTATTTATGTTGATGACTTTTCTCATAATGTAGCTAATAATCTTAATCATGTTTCTATTTATAGTAATGTTGATACTCATAATAATGTTGTTCCACATGATGATGTTCCTATTTTTATTTATGAAAATGTTGATGTTATTACATGTTTCTCTACACTCTCTCATGTTATAGATATCTAGCTAAGTTAGTGCTCGTATCTACGTGAAATTATATTTGTTATAGATTATAATAATATAAATGTTATTTTTTATTATATATTTAGAGAGTTGTTTGAACAACTCTTGTGTATAGCTTTTTAGTTGAGACACAATAGGGATTTCTTCCTTATTTATAGGAGTTACATTCCTATATAAATATATTGAATAATTAATCAATAATATAGTGTTGGAAATGTTATTGTTATGTTCAATCTGATATAAAATAAAGAGACACTCTCCTGTAAAATGGAAATTTAGTTATGTATTTGGGTGCACCCTATGTTCTTCATTGTCATGGTAGTTTCTTTGAGTGTAAATAGTTTGTAGTTTCAAAAACTATAGTCTTTAGTGTTTTTGTTGAGATATATAAGTGTAATTTGAGGATCAATGAGGAGTGGTGTTCAAATGTAATTTTTTACCACTAGAAGAAATTTGAAGGACATACATCTCCTTTGTTAAACTCATAGATTTGCAGTCATGGAGAGATCATGTGGAATATACGGACATGAGTTTGAAACATGAAAATACAGTATTTAGGGCACACAAATATAGTTGCCTCCAGTTTAAGCACTTGTCTCCTACACCCACATGTGTGTCCACTCTATGCACTCTATTTGATTTTCCCGGATTCGGGTATGCTAGAATCATGCAGTCAGTTAGTTAGATAGATTTTTTGGATCCTTACGTGGATTAAACATAGACTTGCATATTTCCCAACTACACTGCGGTTTTGGATCTTTTAATTCCAGTGTGATCATTAAAGCTTCATACCAAATTAATCGACTTTTTTGTAACAATGTTTTCCCTTGATCATCTCCATCTATTTTTCATTACTTTTAGATCTACGCAGCAGTCAGTCCTTTGACATTTTTCGGTTCTTGGAAAACCCATAAATACAAGGCTTTGACATCCCTTCATGTCAAACATACACTTTCAGTTATGAACAACAGTCGAGGGTCTATTATGTTGATAATTCTAAAAGCTATTCAATTACGGCTTGCCACATATCAAGGAAGCACTCACAAAACCTGCAGTTTATCAACTTTATCGTATTCTGATAATATTTCTTTGTGGAACTATGATTTAATGCATGCATAGATCTGTATATCTCTTCACCCACATGAAACTTCATGCAAATTCTCTAAATAATAGGTTTATTTATATTTTGTTTCTCATTTCATATAGTTAGAAACTCGTTCAGTCTTAATTTAGTTCTTTATTATCATGTCAATCATTTTAATTTTTACATCTAAAATGATTCAAATAAAAGTTTCTTTTATAGTTAAATTCATTAGATATGTTTATTATGGTCACTTATTGTATCCACATCAAAGTTAATATTATCGTTTTAATTGTATTGTGAAATTCAAAATTCTCTATTTTTTCCACTTTAAGTCAATTATAAAAATCAAAGTCTTAATATTAGAGTTGATGTTAAGTAAAGTGTCTTAATAGAATCATTGTGAGTCTATTGTAACTCAAAAATTGTTTGTGTCAATATTCAAAGAGTCATTTTCATATACCATTGTCAAAACTTCTTATTGTAAAAGTGTCAAAAATTAAAAAAATTGTCTGACACAGTTTTTTGTAGCTTGACGTCCTCTAAAATAAAGTGTTTGACATTGTAGGGGAGAGATAAAAATTATGTACAATGTGGAAACCAATGAGCTTTAAGTTCCAGTCTACTAAGTAAGTCACACATCTGTTAGAGGAAGGAGTTCGAATAGTTACCCTCTCATCACCCGCAAATGATGGGGCCACACATTGATGTTGTGGCATATGTGTTTGCAGTATGTTCATTTTTTCAGTTTGTTTTGTATGGTATTGAAATAAGAACAAAAGTGTATTCTTGTTCACATAATAAGCGAGCACAATTCTAATGTAATCCTCTAATGTAAAAAATTATAGTGGAGAATAGAAAGCACAAGAGTATTGTAACATCATGGTATTGTGGTTGGTAAACCACTTGTAAAAACCATCCTTTTAGGTTGTTGGCAAGGAAAATTTTAAGGAACCCTCCAGAAAAAAACTTATAGAAATCACGAGCGAATATGGTCATAACCAAATTCGTAGGATTGGCGAATTATCTAAAATCAATCATCTTGATATTGGCAACAAAATATGTAGTTTTTGAAGCAAGTTGTGGATGGAGTGGAAAATGTAGGATATTTTTTATGTAATGTAGATTTTTTTTTGGCAAATAGAAACAATTATGAGAATTTTGAAAAGATCCAATACAGATAGTTAATTATCCCCTTACAGTTTGGATGTTGAGTTGCTGACTACACACGTGGCACAATCACGTTTGTCTGCA
The DNA here is from genome assembly GCA_019776745.2 of Taxus chinensis. Taxonomy (NCBI): domain Eukaryota; kingdom Viridiplantae; phylum Streptophyta; class Pinopsida; order Cupressales; family Taxaceae; genus Taxus; species Taxus chinensis. The sequence goes on from CM034148.1 coordinate 897,987,761, forward strand.
TACCCGTGCTCCACACCCTTTGACAATAGTAATGTGTTGGCAGCTTAGTGATCAAGATATTTGCCATGTATAGATACATATGGATTTGTGATGTGAATTATGTTTTATTAAATTATTTGTAAATATTTTGCATCGTTCAATATATGAGGATCAAAAATTTATGCTCTATTTCGGGATGAAGGTCTGACACACCCACATGTCGAATGGAAGTCCCTGAAATAGGTCTAGCAAAGTGACAATTGTCATCCACCAAAATAAAACTTAGCTTAATTCATCATTAGTTGATATTTGAATAAATGTAATAAGTTAAAGTATTTAATTTAAATACTTTAAACTTATGTCAATAGGTATTAGTTATCCTTAGTTGTTAGTTAACTAAGTGATAGTGTTCTCATCCCAATGTTTGTGGGATCATGTTCTATCTTGCATATTTTGTTCCCGGATGATTTCCATGAGGGGCAATAGGGGCAGTTAGGGGCAATATGTTATTTCTGCATATTTTCTCAGATTAGATGATTTGTTTCCATATATTGTGGATGAGATAGAAGTTGTCCAATATCTATAAATATTGCAGCTCTCTCATTTGTCTGTAATGCTTGATTTTGATATTAATAAAATACACAAGCACCGTCTTGTTTCTGTGTAAAGCTTTTGTGTCAAATATTGTTTTCAAGTATTCATTGTCAAGATTTGGTATCAGAGTAGTATTCTGATCCAGAGAGGAGTGTAGGAAGTTTTAGGGAAGTTTAGGGAGATCTGGAGAAATTACAGAGCTAGGAGGAGCCATAGTTGCCCCCAACCATTTCACAGCCCCTACCCGGCTCCACACCCTGAATCACAGTTGATTTTCAGTTGAAGAACACCTGGAGTGCAATCACAGGCCCTTGCAGACCTGGATGTAACTCTCTTGCAAAAGGTGACATTGTTTCATTCTCTATTTTTTTTAAAAAATTAAATGTACCTGTAATTTTATTTTTTTTAAATTGGAAGCATTTTATATATATATATATATACAATATTTTTGATCTGTGGGGACCCAAGCTTTTCAAGCTCCCCACATTACTTGTTCTTCCTCTTCTTTGTACTTTGTATTCTTCTTCCTCTTCTCTGTATTTGAGCATTTAAAAAAAAGAGATCCAATCAAATGTGGAAGTTTCTCTGTGAACCTGCACCTGCCAGAGGAGTAGAAGAAAGGATATTTCAATGAAACTCCAACGTGCCTGCATCTGAAACGAAGACTACAAATTGAACATGGAGAAGATTTGCAACCTGCAACAAAAAAAATCTGCGTTGGAAGAAGGAAGAACAAGTTGCCTCCAAGCAAAAAAAATACTTGCGTACAAAGAGAAACAATAAAAGAAAAGTGTGGCCAAGGGTTATTATAACGCATATGCAAAGCGGATGAACTGCAGTTGCACCCTAAAATGCACTACGCATGCATGTAAGTCATTACCTGCGTTCAGTTTTGAAAAAAATGACTTTTAAATTTTTTTCCATTTTTGGACGTTGTGGAAAAAATTAGAAGTACAAATTTTTTTCCATTTTTGGAAAGGGGCCCAAAAAGATATTGAAATGTAACTTAAAAAGCCATAACTTTCAACTGGTACCTTGGATTGAGGTGTCATTTTTTTGAAAGTGTGTTTTTTTGTGAGCTCTACGTCTTGGTCTAGTTTTTTCAAATAAGATTTGTTTTGTAAAAATTGAACAAATTAGAGATTTTTGTATTTGAAAAGAGGCCAAAGAGTCCAAAAAATTATTTATTTTCAAATCGGCCAAGAGAGCCATTTTATTTTTGCAAATCGGCCACAGAGCCAAAATTGTAACAGGGCCAATAGTGCCAAAAATTCATTGTACACGGCCGAAAAGGAGCCCAAAAATAAATAAAATAATATTTTTTAGGGGGTGTGCATGCTTTAAGGGGGGGAAAAGTGTTCAATTTTTTCTTCTACTATTTATCACTTTTCACAATGGCTGCAATTACGGCACCAAAATTTTTTTGCCAGATTCTCAACTTTTGCATTCTGATAATTATCTAGCATGGAAAACAAAAATTCACGCACAACTTGATTTTGAAAATCTATGGTCCATTGTTTCTGGTACATTAACAAGATCTGCAACAAATGTTACACAAAAAGCTACATTTGATCGTGCAAATCAAAAAGAAAAGTTAATAATCTTGTTTAGTGTTTCAGATGAGGTACAACCTCATATTCGTGAGACCACAACAACAAAAGAATCTTGGGACAAGTTGAAAATAGTATATGAGTCAAAAAATAAGAACACAATACTTCATCTCTAGAGTCAACTATTGAACTTGAAAATGCAACCAACTGAAAAAGTTGAAATGTTTTTTAGAAGAGTAGCAACTTTGTGTGCATCACTTCAAGCTTTGGAAGAAGAAGTAACTGACACATCACTCGTGCCTATAGTATTGAGAGCTCTTCCTCCTTCTTATAGGATTTTTGTGACCACGTTAAACATAACTGGTCAAACAACAACTTTTGAAGAGTTAGTGAATATGCTACAACAAGAGGAAGCTATTCACTCAACTACTGAAACTGAAGAGCAGGCACTTGCTTCTAATCAAAAAGGAAAAAAAAAATAGGCTAAGTCTAATAAACAGCCTCAGAAGCAAGGTAATACTCAACAAGGCCAAAAGGACCAACAAAAATGTCTTATTTGTGGTCGAAAAGGACATGAGTTAAAAAATTGTTGGTACAACACATTCCAACAAGGATCATCAAGTGGTAAAAAGATTAATTACCAACAAACAAAATTCTGGTCAACAATAGAGTAAACAGGGAAAAAATAATAACAAGTGGAAGAAGAAACCAACTCAACAAGGAAATGTAGCTGAACAGGAAGATCAATTTGATGATGATGACTTCCTATATTCTGCACAGTCAAATGAAGTATCCAATTCTACAAATCAAATTTGGTATGTCGACTCGGGTGCAACTCGACACATGACAGGAAAGAAAGATTGGTTCTTCACAATGAGTAAAACACCCACCAAAAATCATGTCTCTTTGGGTGATGATACATCATATAGTGTTGAAGGCATTGGTTCCATTTCACTACCACTTGGGCATCATAATTGTAAAATTATAGATGTTCTTTATGTCCCTGGTTTAACAAAAAAATTGTTATCCGTGAGTCAATTATTAGATCACAATCTCAAAATTGACTTTGATTGTAAAGGTGGTAAAAATATGTGCCTAATTCGAGATAAGTCACAAAGCTCCAAAATTGTTGCAAAAGATTCGAATGTGGGAAGAATGTTTCAGTTGGATTTTGTTCAATGAAATGATCAAGCACTTGTAGCCAAGGATACATCATCAGCTCAACTATGGCATCGAAGACTTGGACATGTGAGTTTTGGCTATCTTGACACACTTCGTCGATATGACATGGTTAGGGGTTTACCACCTCTAAAAAAGGGTATAGATAAATGTCAGCATTGTTTGGCAGGAAAACAAAATAGAGCACCATTCAAACATAGTACATTTCGGGCTAAGGAAAAACTTGACTTGGTGCATACCGATTTGTGTGGACCAATGAGACCTAGCCACTCTGGGTTTCAATATTTCATGCTCTTTGTTGATGATTTTTCAAGAAAAATGTGGATATACTGTCTTTCTACAAAATACCAAGCTTTTGAAACTTTCAAGAAGTTTAAAGCCCTTGTTGAAACAAAGTCTGGTAGGAAAATAAAAACACTCTGCTCAGATCGAGGGGGAGAATACACCTTCAATGAGTTCAATGATTTTTTGAAAACACATGGCATTCGTCATCAAATGGATCCTCCTCACACACCGCAACAAAATGGTGTTGTTGAAAGGTGAAATCGTACTATCATGGATATGGTGCGATGTATGATTGATGATGCAGGTTTATCAAAAACATTTTGGGCCGAAGCAGCTAAAACGACAGTTTATTTACTAAACAGAGTTCCCACTGCAGCTCTTGATGGAGTAACACCACAGGAAGCATGGTCAGGGCATAAGCCATCTATTTCACACCTTAGAGTTTTTGGATGTAAAGCAAGTATGCACATTCCTAAGAAACAAAGAACTAAGCTTGATATGAAATCAGAAAAACTTATCTTCTTGGGATACAGTGATGAAGCACTTGGCTACAGACTTATGAATCCAAAAACAAGAAGGGTATACACTAGTCAGGATGTTGAGTTCTTTGAGAAGAAATAAGTAGATGCTCCTTCCATACACTCACATGATGAAAAAATCATCCCTACAGTGAAAACAGAGGATGGTAATCACTTTGATGATGACAATGATGATGGGGAAGATAATGAAATTCAACCTCCCACAGGTAACCACAAAAAGTATGCCTAAATGGTATACAAGTATGATTAGAGATGCAAAATTGGATAGTGTCCCCGACACATCTACCACTGGAATGAGGACTCATAGTATGGCTCAGAAATGAGGTCAATTTGTCCTTAATGGGTAAAGTTGTTTGAAACTATTGAGCCTTCCTCAGTTTCAGAAGCCCTACAGTCTAAACCTTGGAAAGATGCTATGGATGTAGAATATAAGTCACTTATGAAAAATAATACATGGCAACTTACAGATCTTCCACCAGGGAAAAAATCCATGATTGGATGCAGATGGATCTTCAAAACGAAGTACAAAGAAGATGGAAAAATTGATAAACATAAGGCTAGACTAGTTGTTAAGGGATATGCTCAAAAAGAAGGCATTGATTATGAGGAGACTTTTTGCTCCCACAGCTAAGATAAAAACTTTCAGGTTAATATTTTCTCTAGCTGCACAATTTGGTTGGAAAATACACCAAATGGATGTGAAAAGTTCCTTTCTTAATGGTGATTTACAAGAAGAAGTTTACATGACTCAACCAGAAGGTTTTTGTCATACCAGGTAAAGAGGAAAAGGTATGTAAACTCATAAAATCACTATATGGTCTAAAGCAGTCTCCTAGAGCATGGTACATAAAAATCGATGAGCATCTCATTCAACATGGATTCAACAGGAGTCCATACGATCCTAATCTCTATCTCAAAAATCAAGGGGGAGATAGTGATCATTGTAGTATATGTCGATGATCTAGTCATCACTGGAGGATCAGTGAGGATGATTGAGTCAACAAAGAAAGATCTAACATGATCATTCATGACATGAACGATCTCAGGCTTCTGCATTATTGTCTTGGACTTGAAGTTTGGAAAAGGTAAAATCATATCTTTGTGTCACAATTGAAATATGCCAAGATAACGCTCGATAAATTCAATATGATGGATTAGTAAGCCATTTTCCACACATATGGAGACAAGACTTCAACTATCTCGAACAGATCCATCACCACAAGTAAATGCAACTCTCTATCGGAAGTTGATTGGGAGTCTCATCTACTTGACTTACACTAGGCCAGATATCAGTTATGTAGTCATCTATCTTTCACGGTTCATGCAAGAACCAAGAGTTTCTCACTGGAAAGTAGACAAAGTGGATATTGAGGTACATCAGAGGAACTATGGACTATGGCCTAGAATACAAGAAGAATAATAACTTCTTCTTGACATGATATTCAGATTTAGATCATACAGGAAACATAGATGATAGGAAATCCACTTCAGGATTTATATTCTTTTTGGGATCTAGACCTGATATCATGGGGGAGTAAGAAGCAGACTTGTGTTTCAAGGTCCTCCACAGAATCAGAATATTGTGCAGTAGGTGGAGCTGTCTGTGAAGTGATATGGCTCTGACGTATACTTGAAGGATTGGGAATACCATAGAAAGATCCAACTATCCTACATGTTGATAATGAAGGAGTAGTAAAACTTGTTCGGAATCTTAGTTTTTTCATGAGTGCACCAAACACATTGAGGTGCAAGGTACATTTCATTCATGAACATGTTCAAAACAACAACATCCAGCTCCAATATTTCCCAACAAATATGCAACGTGCAAGATGTCTTCACAAAGTCACTTGCTCGAGGTAAATTTGAGGGTTTTAGAGAATTTCTCTCCTGTTCACTTGAGACCATGTTGAATTAAGGGGGAATGTTAGGAATAAAACTTAGCTTAATTCATCATTAGTTGATATTTGAATAAATGTAATAAGTTAAAGTATTTAATTTAAATACTTTAAACTTATGTCAATAGGTATTAGTTATCCTTAGTTGTTAGTTAACTAAGTGATAGTGTTCTCATCCCAATGTTTGTGGGATCATGTTCTATCTTGCATATTTTGTTCCCGGATGATTTCCATGAGGGAAATAGGGGCAAGTTAGAGGAAATATGTTATTTTTGCATATTTTCTCAGATTAGATAATTTGTTTCCATATATTGTGGATGAGATAGAAGTTCTCCAATATCTATAAATATTGCAGCTCTCTCATTTGTCTGTAATGCTTGATTTTGATATTAATAAAATACACAAGCATCTGTCTTGTTTCTATACAAAACTTCTATGTGTCAAATATTGTTTTCAAATATTCATTATCAAAAATATAAGATTTAGATAAAGTAGGTTAAGAAATTCAAAAATAAAATAACTAAAAGTAATTTAATCACAATATAAAACAATGTAATAAAAATACCTCAAGGGTTAAAAGAAAGGGTTGGCTCATAATGTTATTAAAATTGAAAAAAAATTATAATCAATTTTAAATTGCATTGGAACAGTGAACACTTCACATATAATTGGCATCATTCAAAATCAAAAGATAATATAACCACACTTTCTATGTAACTAACCAATAACATATTAACATGATAATTGCAAATGATATTATAATTAGTCTTAAGAAAATATTTATAATGTTCAATGTTGTAATATATTAGGAATAAATTTTAGAAGCACAATGGACTGAGATGGGGGAGGGGTGAATCAATCCTTCAAAAATTTCATCTAATTGTATTTAACTTGTGTAAACCATTAACCATTCAACCACGCATTAATGTGAGCTTAATAACATGAAAAAACCATTCATAAGAGCATAAACAAGGAGAGTACACAAGAACACAATATGTGAAGTGGGAAACGCTCAAGGGGAAGAAAACCCACTGAAACTTTTGAATATATTACTCAATCCAAAATACTTGCATTATTATTACACATCACACAAGATTTGTTTAGTGAGGTACCAACCCCACAAAGAGCACCAACCCCTAGTTTAGTAGGACACCAATCCTAAAAGGAGGATACAACCCCCTAAGATGATCAAGCACCAAATCAACCACCTAAAGATGAAGATAGATGATGTATAGTTACTCATACAATAGATAGTGATCACAAATTCAACTCTAACACTTCAAAACCCACTCAAACAACTCTCTTTTCTACTTCGCCCAATAATGATCATTCACAAGCTGATTAAGTCTAATAACCTTGAATTACTTCTAATATGACATCCTCACCTTCTCATGTTTCTTATTACCTTTGCCATTGATCCTTCTAACACTCTCTTCCACCTCCTCTAGCCCACTCACAACTCTATCCACTCAACAAGCTTAAAGGAGAAAATACATTCAATTTATACATGACTCAACTCCTAAACACCTCTAGGTCGACCATGACCATTAAGGTCAGTCATACCAACAACAAAATGCACCTACACACTCATATAAAATTGATTCTATAAAATATGTATTTTATTATGAATGTAAATGTACAAAAATGTTATAAATGAAATATAATGAAATATGACTGCTAAATAATTTATTTGATTTTATCAATGAAAGGAAATAAAAGGGATAAGGTACTTACCTCAACTTTGCTTACCTCGTAATGACCTGGGACTGAGTAGTGTGATGAAAAAATAGGTTGGAATAGATGTCGCAACAAACCACAAAAAAATGTAGCAGAGGTGGAAATGGCTAGACTGGGGTTGAAGAACTGGGGCACTTGGGGTGCTCTGGTTTGAATTATGAGTGCCCTGGTCTACAAAAATGACCAAAATATGGTTTTGATAGGGTCATTAAATCTTCCCACTTGTTCACTTCTTGTCACGTATATGTTGCATCTAGTTCACTAGATGTCACCATAAACCTACAATGAAGAATGACCTATAAAACCCCACACAAAGCATCAAACCCTAAAAAAGAAAGATGTAAATGAAGGGGTCAGACTGTCCTCAGCTGCCACAATGGTGTTCTTACAACTGAGCGATGCACTACATCTCAGACCCTAATATAGTTATGTGTTCTTGTGTGTGTTATAATGCTCCTAGGTCACCCCCACGCCAATGACGCCAAGATAGGGGCAATAACTAGATAAAAATGAAAATGGTGGATGGAATAGAATGAAATCCCCTTCCTATATGTGTATACAAAGTAATAGCCCAAATCTAGACCCTCGCTCTATGTAGATAGCTAGCCCTTGATAAGAATAGTCCACCCATATAATGGCATGTGTGTTGTGTTTATATAGGGATCTCTTGTTCGAATTTCAACACTAATGACCCGATATGCCGATTAGTACCTCATGAGATGGGAGGGAAAACCAAAAATACTAACCTCAAATGACACAAATGAGATCAAACACAAAGATTAAAAGGGCACCCAGGATGGACAAGAGCACCTGACACTAGTGTCTAGCCTTGGGCGCTAGTGTCCAGAGACGAGTGATGAAAAATGAGTGAGAACTGACAGACATGGATCCCTGAGACCTGACCACCTGACCAGACCTATGTGTATGAGTGACAAATGTGTAAGATAACAAGAAATGAAGACCAACAAGACAAAACAAATGGACTACAAGATGGGTCATCAGTGAATACTTTCCTTACCCAAGATCCATATATAAAACAACATACTTAGTGGTATAATAATAGTGTTAAGTGCATGATTTTGTGTCTACATTTTCCCCCACTTTATGTTGGTGAGTGAAATCTCGGTAACATAAAGTAGATAGAGATGCATACCTGAAAAGTTTGAAGAAGTCCCATGTCACTAAAGTACTGAAGAGTATAGTAGAAGTGCATGTGCCGAGTAAAAACATATATCATGATGAACCATGGATCAACGTGTTGATCCATGCAGTGTAACGAGAGATGTGAGATTGTTATGAGGAGCGCTAAATGAGATTGATGATTGTGATGTTGAATGATTGTAGATTTTAATTTTTTTCATTGATGGAGATGTGATGGGGAAGGGAGTGATTAGTTCCCAACCCATGGTTGCGCATGTGTATGTGTGAAAAACTAAGGATTTGGGTGTCCTTTGGCCAGAGGAAGAGTGTAGGGAGAGAAGTCTAGTATCTCTCCAACTTTAACTACATCCTCAAAAGATCTAGCTGCTGCAGATGGACACAGATCAAATTTTGATGGTGATTTTGGATCCATATTTTTTATCAAACGTGTTGACCCATATAGGAGCATAGTATAGGAAAGGAAATGACGTCTCATTTCCCCCACTCCAAGGGTTTCCGAAATGTATGTGTTGGCTTCCATGTTAGGTCATTTAGAAGCAATCATGAAATGTAGAATAACTTCCCATGTTAGGTCATCTGGGAAAGTGGTGATATAACTCCCAAGTTAGGTCATCTGGGAGGATAAATGCATTATGTGTTCAATGTTGATTGATTGATGTGATTTTTTTATTGTAGAGATTGAATGTATGATTGATTGATTGGTTAGTTACTCATGGAGATATTTTACGATTGTTTCCCCCAGGTTAGGTCATTAGGGGGAATCACTAAAAAGTGATGTGAAATGTCGATGTGGTGTATGAGAAAGTTTTTCGATAATGAGGAATTATGAATGTAGCTTGATGATGTAGTGGTGTAAGGGGAATTATAAGATGACCCCAATTGTATGCCCCCCTTTCAGTGAAAGGGGGAAGTGATGATGAGAATGAACGTTGAGCCGAAAGTAATCAGTAATGATGTAATGGATAATGTATGAGAGATATCGCACAAAGTGTTGTGTATAATGAGTAGAAAATGATTTCAAGGAGAAATGTATGTGAGGTGTAATGATATGATAGTAGGTGGAATGTTGAAAAGAATTTCTTCAAACAAGACAAAAATCAGAGTAGAATGCTCAAGATATGACCAGAAATTGCTATGTGATGTGTATTAGTAGAGAAAATGAGTGTGAAGATTGACTATAGTAAAGTGAATAATGAAAAGTTACTATAAATAGGAATGTGATAAAGTGATTAGGAAACTCATTTGTCTTTTGTGTGAGTGTGATAGTGAGCTCTGAGTGTGTGAGGATGTGTGAGGATGCCGCAAGTTAGAGCACCATGAACTGAGTCGATTTGAGATGGTAGCGACAACTGCAACATCGTCACGTATGACAAAGTTGGTAAGCGGTGATTGTTTTCAAAAAATGTGTTGATATTAGTCATTTTTTGATGAATTTTTGTGAAAAAATCATTTTTAAATTTCTCGGCATTTTAGACCTGGACAAAAGCAGTGAAGGTGTTAATGACCTTCGGGACAGGAGTGCCTAGACCTAGGTGCTTGGTGTCCTACTCTGGGTGCCCTAGTCCTGTGTCTGGGGCACCTATGTCTAGAAAGCATGAGGTTGAGCCTAGAGTGTTGTAGATGTAAAAATTGATGTGTGTTGATGTTGTAGGTGGATGTTTTCTAATGTGTGATTTTTGTTGTCATTTTGTGGTGTGCAGAGGGATATCCATTCGAGGGAGTTTCATGGTGGCCACCATTTGAGTATGTTTCTTAGGATTAGGGTTTTCAGATGATGAGTGGGATGTTTTGGACCATGTCTCATGTGGCACATAGCGAGGATGGGGGATGTGCCCCATAATATGCCTATGCTTACAACTTATGTGAGAGGATGTGTGTAGACACTTGCACCTTTTGGTTACCTACAGGGAGATGACCAATCACACTAGAGGATGTGTATCACATAGTGCAATTACCTATTGTTGGCGAGAGGGTACATGTTATGGCAGTGGATGATATGTAGAGACAGATGAGGGCCTACTAGGTGGTATTTTGTGGGACTCGAGTTCCTTTCAAGGCCCATATTATCCTAGATGTTATTATGAGATCAGGGGTTCCGTGATTACGGAAAGTTTATTTCCGTGGTGATAGCGTCATCGATTGCAGTGGAGGGTGGTGTTGTAGGAATCTTATATAAGATGCATGATATCTATCGTTGGATAGAGGAGGAGAGCACTAGGTATGCTTGGGCACGATGTGTGTTGGCCCACCTTTATAGGGATCTATATAGATTTACATAGGAGGAGCATGGGGGTGGTATTGGAGCTACGACCATTATTGCATGTATGGGCCTATGAGCATATTCGTGGTATTGAGGCCATTTGGTGGGGCTCGTGGAGATTGGGTGAGGCGAGACATATTTTCCTTGGGATGGGTAGGTGTATGGACAAGAGGATGGATATTGATGCCTATAGAGTGATGATAGATCACATGGGGCCAAGGGCCATGGTATGGAGGCCATACCGAGACTATGGAGGATGGACAAAGGATTTCCGTAGAGTTATGTGTGCATATGGCATGGATGATGTGGTTAGAGGATCAATTTCCAGGGGTGACCGAGTTATTTCAGGTTGAGACAGGTTTCATGATAGTTTCATATGGCCCAAGGACATGCCCCTAGAGCCATATATAAGGTTTAGATCCATTAGGGCACTTGAGGAGGGAAGGAGCTAGACTACATGTCACATAAGAGAGCATAGTTAGTACCTCCAGGGCCAGGCAAGGCAGATGCGGTGATAGAGCCAATAGATGGGGATGATGTAGGGTGTATGGAGGCATACCGAGCATGGTGGTCCTCACATCGGTGGGTGGTTTTGTATCCAGTATTGGTAGATGTAGCAAGATTTCCACCAGGAGGAGGAGTGGAAGGGGCATGCACATGGCCCTTGATAGTAGTAGTGGCAATGATAACAAAGTGTAAGTATTTGTATGGTTTTGTTGTGTGATTTGTTACATGGTTTATGAATTTTTATTATTTATCTAACACATGGATATATGGATGCATAAGTTATGCATATTGGTCATTGATTATGGACACATCCATCTGCACATTTACGTGAAATGTGCCCACCAATACATAGCTCACGGGTGGAGGTCATGCATGCTAGAAGCATGTAGATGATATTATGGGTGAGCATGCCCATTTGTTTGAGCTAATTGCCATAGCAGTAGAAATATGTATAGTGCTACTGAGTGAGCGAGACATGAGGGTATGAGAGGAGACACAATGAGCTAGAGAGGTGATCGAGTGGAGGTCCTCTAGCTTGGGATGTATTCACATGGTTTGTAGAGTTTCATAGTCACTTAGTAGAAAATTCTATTGAGAACACACTATTGTGGAGGTAGGTAGAGAGATATAGAGGTGCCCCGACTAGGAATGCAGAGTTAGTGGTGAGGCTTCTAGTTATAGGGTCTTTGGCATTTATGGAGAGTGATAACGATGATGAGATATGAGATGTATTGATGTAGTAATGATAGGGGACCTTCCCCTCAGTGATGAGATGTTTTGTGACTATGATTATTTATATCTATATATAGATGGATTATTGTCCTATGATCAATGTATTTGATATATTATTGATGTGATGATTGATGTATGATTTATGTGATTGATGATACTTATATATGATGTTTGATGTGTTTGAATATCATTTGAATTTGTTGAATTGATTTGTGATGGGTAAATTTCAATGTGGAATAATATGATTATATATAGATAAATGATGATATAGGTATGTAATGATGATGGATGATTTATGTAATGTGATTGTAGTGTAAAGTTGAATTGTATGTATGAATAAAGTTGTGATTAAAAATGAATAATGTGTAAGATGTAGAAGTAGTGATCACATGTTAATATGATGAGGATAAGGGGAGAATTAATGATTGCCCCCAGTCATATAGATGATGAGGTTCATTTAGATAAGACCCCTTAGTAGTCAAGAATGAACTGTAATACCAAGAGTGTGTCATCATGGGAAATGATTGGATAATGTGTCTATAGATGAATCGAGAAAGCAAGTGAAGAGCAGTTTTCTTATTGTAACAGATCCCTCAATATTCATGTAAGAACCATAAGATTAATGAGTGTGTCATTGGGGGTAAGGTGATAAAAATCACCTACCAAAGACCAAAGCCAGTGTGAAGTGGTGGAAGCATGTGGAATGATAGAAACATGAGCGTATGAGCCGAACTGAATATCAGGTGGAGAAGTGGTGGGAAGTGGAGATGTCAAGGGTTATGGAAGCCAATGTGTGTGGTAGCATGACACAACAGATGAGATGGTGCAGCGATGGATGGATGTGATGGAGATCGCACATGAGTGAATAACCCAACTTGTGGAGGTAGATGAAAAATGACCTTAGAACTAGATGGAGGAGATAACTCTAACCAAAGTAATAACACACCTATAAGGAGTGGAGATATAGACCACTCATGTGAGCGAGAACAAAAGGAAATGATGCCCTTGTCTTCTAATTTTTTCAAGTGACTCATGAAGGGCATGCAATAGTCATTATCACTATGGCTATTGATACAATGATAATTTTAGTAAGGTCTATCATGCTAGCATGCTGCAAGTGGTGAGGTGGATGATGTTGGTTAGAAGGTAAGCGTATTAAACGCCTATCAAGTAATGTACGCAACACATCATGGGGCCTAGCATGATTATAAAAATGTAATGGTCCCATGAGATAGGAGGAGTCTGAGGTGTAGCACTACATGGAGGAGGAGATGAAGGATGCTTATGTAATGGAGAAGGTTGGGCTTTACTTGCGAGGAGGAGATGGAGACTGTGTAGGATGCTCAACGAATGGGAGTGGAGAAGAACTAGATGATGTAATCAGTAGTAGTAATAGGAGGAGGATCTATAACATGTGCAATCAATGAGATATTGTTCTAATTCAATGACCCTATAGCATATAAGTGTGAATGATTCACATGTGTCATATTGCAATCATTATTTCAAGGGAGGAATCAAACCATGATATAAGATAAATTACTCCTCTAAGTCAATAGGTTGAAAAACTCGCTGGTGCATGCAAGGATTAAATCATAGAATGTAATCAATGATAGGTACTTTTTTGGCCTTGATGTAAGCTAGGTAGATGATCATAGGTAACTCTAGGGTCATGTTTTTAACTATGAATTTATGAAGAAAAGATTCTTCCATCTCACAATAGGTACTGATAGATCCAAAGGGTATATTGGTGTACCATTGGAGAACATCGTCTGTGAGACTATGGTGAAAGGATTTAAGTAATAGTTGATCATTAAAATATGAAGCCATATCCATATGATAATGCTTGAGATGCAAATATGGATTTCTAGTACCATCAAAACATGTAAATGTAGGCATAACAAAATCCTTATGAAATGTTGAGTTGTGAATATTTTTGGGAATATGATCTCCATGCAGTGAATTATTATCGATGGATGCATAGTAGGCCTTGCTTTCTAATGTGAGAGATTGGACCTGAGACTATAAATGACCAACAACATGAATGAGGGACAAGATATCTTGTGAAGGAATAATAGAGGATGTCAATAATGTGTTAAGCGCTTGCAATTTGTCATTATGAGTAATCATAGGAATATCAAGAGAAGACACATGATATTCCGATGCTAAAGGCATGGTAAGTGTTGGTTCTAAATAAGTAATAGGTTTTGAAGGACATGAAATATCCATAGAAATAACAAGACTAGCATCAAAAACATCATTAGGATATGAAGTGATAGATGGGGATGAAGTGATACGAGGAGGTGAACTAATAGACGAAGATGAAGTGATAGGAGGAGGTGAGCTAATAGACAAAGATGAAGTGATAGGAGGAGGTGAGCTAATAGACAAAGATGAAGTGATAGGAGTAGGTGAGCTAATAGATGAAGAGGAATCATATATATTATTAGATACAATATCATAAGAAGATGACAATGGAGTGGGTGATTCACACTCAGCAGTATGAAAAGAAGTAGAATCATGACTATCAAGTGGTTCCTTAAAATCAAACAAAAACTCAAATAGAAGGATATCATTAAGTGTATTATCTACATAGATGGAAGGAGTAGAAGAACTAGTATGCGATGCATTATGAGAAGCATTTTTAGAAATAGAAGAAGTATGTGATACAACTAAAATATCATCATGACTAGTATGAGAATCATTAAGCACGTGTTTATCATCATCAAGTCCAAGCATGAAACTTGGTGTCCCTAAGATTTCACCTTGAAATCTGGGACTACCCCTTTTTAAAAAAATCGTTATTTTCAAAGTAACGGGTCGTTTTGTGTTTGTATTGCTCTAAGGTATACCCAGAGAGTCATAAAATCCAAATTCAACAAATACCCACATGCCTAAACTCACTCTATCCCTTCACTAGGTTTTGTCTGAGAGAATTATATTTATTTATATATTAAATAAATAAAGTTCTATTTAAAAATAAATTGTGATATAGTTGAACCCTACTAAGGATTTTCACGTCAGTATTGCTTCCGCCTCTCAATGGAATGTTCACTAGGGAAGAGTTTTTATTGACCAGCTAATCGGCAAGTTATTTTCAAAGCAATTGTCTGCAACTTCCAGCGGGGTTTTTCATTTTTATTTCTTCTGCATTTTGGTTTTTCTCCATTTTTCATTTGGAAATCCCCGTAGCCTATTCATTCTTCCTTCCATACCTTTTTCTCAGACATAGGGTTTTTAAAAGCTATCCAGTGTTTTTAATTGCTAATTAATTTTTCTAAAGGTGACTAGAGCTCAAGATTCCTTGAAGAGATTGTAAGAGGTTGCTTGGTCCAAAAAGGTACAATAATGGATTTTATGAAAATAAGAAAAATACTTCCACCAATGTGTAGAGTGCAAGAAAATATGCACTTTTAGAAAAAACAACACCTAAAACGAAGCCACGAAGTGAAAGTTATGGCACTTGAGATTTTTTGCTTCTAGATCTTTCTAGACCTTTTCCAAAAATGGAAAATTTTATTTTGTGCTTTTGTTTTCTTTACCAAAAGTCCAAAAATGGAAAGAAATGTAGTCTTTATGTCAGTCACAATTTTCAAAACTACCCTTCAGCTTGAATGTCCATGCCAAATATGGGAAGTCAAATCCAAAGCAAGTTGCAATTTTTACCCACCTATTACTTATGTTTTTCCCTCAGAAGCAACTTAATTTAAAAGCGGAAAAGTAGACCCCAACAGGTAAGGTAAAATTTTACCTACATGCTTCTTATGTTTTTCCCTCAAAAGAAACTTAAGTGAAAAACCGAAAAGTAAACCCCAACAGACAGGGTAAAATTTTACCTTCCTACTGCTTATGTTTTTTCCCTCAAAAGCAACTTAAGTGAAAAGCGGAGAATTGGACCCTAGCAAGCAGGGTAAAATTTTACTTGCTTACCCCCCACGTTTTTCCCTTGGCTTATTACCAAAAAGTGCAACCCATCCTTACATTATGAAATGCCTAAAAGCTTACTTCTTTTAATTTTTGAGAAACATCCAATTTTGGCGCCTAGGGTTGGAAAGGCTTCCTTTTTATTATTTTGGCTATCTGCATGTTGATGTGAGTGCACAAGTGAATAAAATAATATTTTTAGCTTGCTTGGCATGCAAGAAAAGTCAAAAATAGAGGGCATCAGGATTTATAATCAGCTTTCGGTGAATAAATTAGATATTCATGTTATGGACTGCATACTTGTCTGAATTATTTGCAGGAATGCTTCATTTATGCCCATATTGTTGAAGAAATTAAAATTCAATGTCTGATACATTGAATATATCTTCAGAAACAAAGGAAAAAATAGATCCAACTCTCATAATTGCAAAGGCTTCTGGAAAAAATCATCCTCTTGTTTCTAACGCATCTCATGTGGAAGTCATTGCATGGAAAATTCCTTTCAGGAGCTTGTGCATGTGCTCCCAATCTTCTAGTTGAAGCCTTCATTGAATTTACTTGTACTTGCCTTTACCCAAAGTGCTTTCCAGAATTTAAAATTTCTCATATGTAATTAAAAATAAAAGGTGACAAGTTTTGTCTGAATTGTTTACGGCACGCATCTTATTAGTACACATACTATAGAAAAAATGCACGTGCTAGAGAAGAAATGCAAAAGCTTCAAAGATAAGAGGGAAGATAGGTCAAAGGTAGCACCTGCAAGAAAATCTCAGTAACCCGCTTCCAGATCCATTTTGGTGAGAATCAAAGGAAAATATTCAACAACATATGGGAGAAAAAAAAACATCTCATATTCAAGGCAGAGATATCATTCAAATCATTCATTATTAAAATAGATGAAGTAGAAGTACAATGCATATTTGATCATCATGCAGAGTATGGAGGAAGGAAAAAATGAAGAGTGTTGCAACTGGAATATCTTCTTCTTCTTTCTCTTATTTTCTCTGAAAAAGTAATTGAGTAATCAATTAAATTGTAAAACTTAGGTAATTGGCTTTAAAAGGTCATTACTTCAAGTTACTGGAAGAAGTCAATTACTTAGAAATAGGTGGTAGACATGCAAAATAGAAGATTCTATTTTAAGTTATAAATCATGCATGTCATGCAAAGGGGAATTCCAAGAGGAAGACTGCCAACTATTTCCTTTATGGCTTCTACATGCGGCAATTCAAGTTTGTAATTGCCCTCTATACACTATAAATAGAGGAAGAGCCTATGGGTTAAGATCATCATCACAATTTGTTAACCAACATTCTTGAGTTCCAGACTTTGTGCTACAACCCTTGATGTCATTTTTGTGAAAGCTAAGGAATTGAATAAAGGAAGATTTCCGGAGAACTTTGTGTCCACGGTGCATTTGCTTCTCACTTCTGTGTGGATCTTTAGATAAAATTTGTGTCATCTGAGACTTAGATTAGAAGCTTTTCTTTTCCTTTACTTATAAATATTGTGATATCTCCTTGTTTATTTAATCCATGTGTTTGAAACCAACTCTGTAAACTATTGGTGGAATTACATATCTTCCTTTCTTCTTTCCTAAATTCCATTATTTCCCCCTTCTAAAAATACTTCATAAACAGTTGTTTACTTGCTGCAAAATTGCTAAGCTATGGTTCATGAGATTTGTAATTAAAGTAAAACCCCCTGCAAATAGTTATTAGGATTCATACTTACCAGATTGATAATCATCTTACACGGGAGCCTCACCAGTAAATGAGGGAGATTTATCTCATGACTACCTAGATTTTTAGTTGTGCAAAAAATTTAGCCAACAAAACTAATAATAGAATCATTTATATTTTCATTAGAAATTTTAGGAGTGTGAATAACTGTATAACAAGTTGTACAACAGGTAAAACTCGTATTATCAGAAACAATGCCAATAGTATAATTATAATAGCCAGTACGCACATTGCATTCATTAGTTAGGAGTTGTTGAGTATGATCTAGAAGAGTAACATCACAATATAGGGTAGCAAGCTCAGTTATGGTTGCCTCATCATAGAGAGGATTAACACTCACATAAGGCATGACTAATTGAGAAACAGAAGAGATATCCTTAGCCATTAAGGTTTTAGTGGATCCCAGGGAAAATAGTTCTAAGCTACGGGTTCACCAAAATGATTCTATAAAATTTATATTTTATTATGACTCTAAATGTACATAAATGCTATAATGAAATATACTAAAATATAACTGTTAGATAATTTATTTGATTTTATAAATTAAAGGAAATAAGAGGGATAAGGTACTTACCTCAGCTTTATGTACCTCGTAATGACCAGGGACTTAGCAATGTGATGAAACAACAGGATAGGTTATCGCAATGGGCCACAGAAAAATGCAGCAACGGTGGAAATGAATGTACTAGGGTTCCTGGAGAAGGATTGGGGTTCATGAGGCACTTTGGTATGAATTTTGGGCACCCAAGTCTACAAAAATGACCGGAATGTGGTTCCGACAGGGTCACTAAAAATATTCATACTTGTTCACTTCTTGTAACGTATATATCACATCTAGTTTGTTGATGTCGTCGTAAATGTGTGATGAAGAATCACCTGCAGAACCCCACAAAAAGCATCAAACACTAAAAAAGAAATATGTAAATGAAGGGGTCAGACTATCCTCAGCTGCCACAACTGTGGTCTTACAACTGAGTGTTTCTCTACATCTCAGACCCAATGTAGTTATGTGTGCTTTTGTGTGTGATTAACTAAAAATAAGATATTTGAATAGTTAATTTGGTTTAGAATGACATGTAAATACAGTAAATAAATATAGAAATGACCCAAGAAATTATGAAGATAGAAACGCTAAACCCTAGAGTACTAAGAAAGTCATAATGAATTCATCTAATTAGAGGAGCTCGCTGGACTGTGTCACAGAAATGACTGGAGGAATAGGAAGTAGAAATGATTGTGCAGAGTTCTCGAAAAGGATGGATCTAAGCTATCTAGCTGCACTGGAGTACCTGGAGAGGGAATGTGGCATGTATAAGCGCTCTGGTCTACATAATGGGTTCCTTGGTCAGTGCAAAAGATTTAGAACTGAGTTTCACAGGTCCGGTAGGTGGTCTGAAACCTTTGATGTGTATCGCATTAGACTCGTTGTAGTGCGTTAGATTTCATTGATAATCCAAGATTTATAAAAGACTTGTAAAATACCAAAAGAAGTATCAAAACCCTAAAAAAATAATGCAAATGAATGGGTCAGACTGACCTCAGTTGCCACAATAGTGGGCTTAATAACTGAGCACTACACTACATTTCAGACCCAAATATAGTTCTGGTTGAATCATCGCTGTCCTTAACCCTGTCAAGTAGGCCAACTTATGACCTCAACCTTACACACAAATCCGACTAGTAGACCTCAACCAAATTATGTATCATGTTATATTGGATGTGTGCAACACCCCCATGTTAATTATACACTTCAACTTAGGCCACACATGCCCAAGAACCTCCTTTCTCCATGACTATTAAAACTACCTATTATGCCTAAAAACCACTCTTCACGTTTGGACTTGTATAGACCCCCAAATGGCTTCACCAATCTATTAAATTACCTCAACCATATAGAATATATTCCCATCTACTTAGAACATCAATTTAGTCAATAGGTCAAATGGAAAACTTGAGAAAAAATCAAACTTTCTTGAAAATAAGCAAATATGAGAGGGCTTCACCTACAATCAAGACTCCAAATCACCACCACATGAAATTTGGTATAATACTTTCCATCCTCCAACCATCACATTTTACGATACAATGCATTTAGAGCTCACACCAACAAGTTTTCCTCCATCACTAGCGAACTAGGGTTTACGTAGGGTTTTTGACCTCGTTGGCTTCTTAGCAATTGTTCATAAAGCACATGTCCTCATTTGATCTCATTCCACCTATGAAACATTCTTATATCTATGTGAAATCATCCCTACATGGATCAGGTCCCTATGAAAACTTTACACGTGCCAACCAACACAAAACATTTCATATTTATCTAGGAAACTCACTTTCTTTAGCTTGGTAGGACTAAAAACATCATATCTTGCAATATTCTCATCATATAGACATGAAATTCTTTCCGTAGCTCTGGGAAAACCACTCTCAACTCCTATAAATCTCATCAGATCATTCTTATCTTTGGATATTCTCAACCACCATGACTTTCCTAGCTAGGTCATAGAATTAGTTCTAGTTTAGACACAAACAGAGTAGGTTAACATCGTTATTTGCTTCAATACTCTTTAAATGGACCTAACACCTTTGAGACAACATGTATCACACCTCTACATGACCTCATGGGCCCAAAAACCTCTATACCTGACCTTTATGCTTCATTAGGTCACCAAACACCTAGATTGGGTCTAGATGAAGACCTACAAACCCTGCTCACACCTTGCAATCACCTTTTGAGACCTGTATGAATGTATCAACACAATCCCAACATGCTCTCAATGGCTCTACCATGTTTCAAAATCCTCCATGCATCTCTATGGACTTCCTATGCTATCACCCATGTTGATTAGACTGCCTAATTAGGCCTACTAGACCAAGCAATCTCACCTTTTTTACTCTTCCAACCATGACACTACTTGTCTACCCATGTGATCACCACTATAAACTTCCTCTTGCACTCTTTGTCATCAACCATTTTTCATTAATTTAATTGCACCTTTTGCATCAATGAAAACATAAGCGCACACATGTAAACAATCTCCTCCTTTGTCATTGATGGAAAAAAACCTAATAATTCCCACCCTTTTTACATTAATGACAAATCACATACATGTAACACACAGTATCCACATTTTAGCGCCACATTAGGAACATCTCTTGGTTGGAAATATCAAATAAAATCAAGGTCTTCATACTCCTTTCTTAACCCTATTTTGGCTTCATCATGTCTTGAGAGCACTGTATTGTTAGGTTGTGGAGCCTGTTTTCATGTGAGAAAGTGTTGAAGACTATACACTAAGAGTACAATACACTTTCCACAATTGTATCATCGGGGTTCAGGAGTGCAGCCCCTAAGAAAAAAAATTAGGGCCTTAAAACGTGCTCGATATACCAGGAAATGTGATTTTCTCATATGAGCGGGATTTTTACCTATAGGTTTATGGGACAGTTTTTTGCCCATGGTTTTGATACACACGGTTTTGTAAAACTGCTTAAGCAGTTGTTTACTTATGTGGTTTTATGCATATGGTAGGATATGGAACATTACAGATGTGTTTTGAATTCAGGTGTGAATTATGTAGAGTTTGTTGAGCATAGCTTCAAACAGATCTGGGTATTGTATTGAGAGAGTGGTGGCTTGTAATAAAATATGAGCAAGTGATTCTTGGTGGACGTAGCCCAAATTGGGTGAACCACATTAAATACCATCTCTTTTTGTTGTGTTATTTTATTCTAAACTTTTATTTGAGATCTGTAATATTTTATGCATATTAGATTCTATTGTTGTGATTCTGTAAGGGTTTATTCCGCATATTTTATCCCTTATTTCCTAATAATTGGTATCAGAGTCTGGTTTGGTTTGCTAAAGTGTTAAATTGCAGGGAAATTTTTATCTTGAGTGGGAGCTATGGAAGATGATGGAAGATCTAGGGTTTATAAATTCAACGGGCATAATTTCAGTCTTTGGAAGATGCAGATGAAAGATTACCTTTATCAGAAGGATCTTTATATTCCGTTGTCTAAGAAGGTGAACAAACCCTCGAGCATGAAGGATGTGGAATGGGATTTGTTGGATAGGAAGGCACTTGGGACAATCTGACTGTGTCTTGCATCTTCAGTATTATTTAATGTTTCAAAGGAAAAGACTACAAAAGAACTGATGGATGCATTCGGGAAGTTGTATGAAAAACCCTATGCCTCTAATAAGATATTTTTAATGAAAAAGTTTTTTAATATGAAGATGTGATTTTAATATGGTTGTAAATATGCTAGCTTCAGTTACAATAGAATTTGATGAAAAAGTTAGGGTTTTATTAGTTATGTGCTCTTTACCCAAGAGTTGGAATAGCCTGGTAATGGTGGTAAGCAACTCGGTTCCAGCTAATTTAAAGTTGAAGTTTGACAATGTTGTAGGGGTGATTCTAAGTGAAGAAATGTGAAGAAAAATCTCTGGGGAATCTTCTTCTTCCTGGAATGCTTTGATGGTGGAATCTAGAGGGAGACATAAGAATAGAGGAAGCCGTGGAAAATCAAAGGATTGGGCAAGGTCAAAATCCAAAAGTAAGATAGTATGTTGGCACTGTGGAAAGTCTGGGCATGTAAAGAATGACTGTTAGGAGCTTCTGGACAAGAAGAAACAACATGAAGAAAACAAGGAGGCAAATGAGGCAATGGGTAATGTATGTCAAGATGCCTTGATTCTTTCTTTGCACAATATTTTTGAATCTTGGGTTTTAGATTCGGGGGCTTTGTTCCATGCTACTCCACATACGCGTTATTTTGTTGATTATGTTCAAGGAGATTTTGGGCATGTTTTTCTTGGTGATGATGAGCCTTACAACATAGTTGGAAAATGTTCTGTTCAGGTTAAGATGCAAAATGGGAATACTTGGCTATTGAAGGATGTCAAACATGTGCCTACATTAAGATGAAATTTGATATCGGCAGGGCAATTGGCAAGTGATGGTTGTACTGTGATATTTACAGCAGACTCTTGGAAGATTACCGACGATGCTCTTGTGGTGGCAAGAGGTAAGAAGGTTGGAACCTTGTATTTAACCACTTATAGCACTAATGTTTGTAATCTTGTGGCTTCAGAAGTAGATACAACATTGTGGTACTATGGGCTCGATCATATGAGCCATAAGGGCATGGAGATCATAAAGAAGGATTTGCCTGGATATACAAAAATGGGTTTGGAGTTCTATGAGGACTGCATATATGGGAAACAAAAGCTAGTAAGGTTTCTCAAGGTTGTACCTACAAAGAAAGAGAGTAAGTTAGAGCTGGTGCATTCTGATGTGTGGGGGTCAGCTTAGGTATCATCTCTTGGGGGTTCAAGTTATTATGTTACTTTTATTGATGATGCAACAAGGAAAGTTTGGGTTTATCGTATTAGAAATAAATTTGATGTATTTGACACTTTTGTTAAATGGAAATCCTTGGTATAAAATGAAACAAGTCTTAACCTAAAATGTCTCAAGTTAGATAATGGAGGGGAGTATTACAACAATGAATTTGATTATCATTATTCTAAGAATGGAATCTGCTGGAAAAAAGATAGTTCCAGGAACTCCGCAGTAGAATGGGGTGTCAGAAAGGATGAACAGAAAAATAATGGAACGTGCTAGGAGCATGAGGTTACATGCAGGACTTCCTCTTTATTTTTGGGTAAAAGCGGTCAGCTCAGATGTGTACTTGATAAACAGAGGACCCTCAAGTGCTTTAGATGGAGGCATACCTGAGGAGGCTTGGTATGGTAAGAAATTTGATTATTCATTTCTTAGATTCTTTGGATTGGAGGTGTTTGTCCATATAGAATAGGATGAAAGGACCAAGCTAGAGGCTAAATAAGAAAAAATGTACTTTCATTAGTTATGGTGGTGATGACTTTGGATATAAATGTTGGAGTATCAAGGACAAGAAAATCATTTAATCTAGGGATGTGGTCTTTAATGAGAAAGTCATGTATAAGTAGCAGTTACAAGAAAACATGGAAGAATCCAAGAAAGAATATGCAGCAGTAGAGGAGCTTCTGGATGGGAAAGTGACACATGAATCAGTTCAGGAACCTCCTCAACAGGAACCCCAAACTCCTATATTGAGGAGGTCTTCTAGGGTAAGAAGAGAACATGAATTTTTTTCTCCTTCTCTTTATTATTTATTACTCACTGATAGTAGAGAGCCATAGAGCTTTAATGAATCAATGTAGGTAAATGCCAGGAAGAAGTGGGAGCAAGCCATAGATGAGGAGCATCAGGCTCTCATGGAGAACCAGACATGAGATTTGGTGAAGCTACCCGAAGGAAAAAGAGCATTACAGAACAAGTGGGTGTTTAGAGTCAAAGAGGAAGAAGGAGGTAAGAAAAGATACAAGGCCCAGTTGGTGGTCAAGGGATTTTCACAAAAAAAGGTATAGATTTTAATGAGATTTTTTCTCCTGTAATAAAAATGACTTCTATTAGAACTGTTCTAGGAATAGTTGCAGCAAAAGACTTGCACTTAGAACAACTTGATGTAAAGATTGCATTTTGTTAGGAAATAAGAGATAAAATATGTGGAATAATCCCTTACAGAATCGCAACAATAGAAACTAATATGAAAAAAATATTACAGATCTCAAATAAAAGTGCAGAATAAATAACACAACACAGAGAGACAAGATTTAATGTGGTTCACCCAATTTGGGCTACGTCCACCAAGAATCACTTGCTCAAATTTTATTACAAGCCTCCACTCTCTCAATACAATACTTAGATCCGTTTGGAGCTATGCTCAACAAACTCTACAGAATTCACACCCGAATTCAAAGCACATCTGCAATACATTTGCTTGTCTATCTATCATATGCATAAGACCATATAAATAGACAATTGTTTAAGCAGTTTGATACAAAACCGTGGGTATCAAAACAATGGGAGAAAACCGTGGGTATCAAAACAATGGGTATCGAAAAACCATGGGCCCAAAAAACAGCCCATAACGGTTACCCATTACCCATGGGTTAATAAACCACCCATGAAAATTTGCTTCGGGGGCTTCGCCCCAAAACCCCCTTGACCCGCTCACTGGTGAGCGGGACCGTCGTAAAAATACTCGAGTGTAACACATAGAAGGTGTACCACACTCTAACATGAAAATAGGCTCCACAAACATAACAATCTCCCACTTGGAGACTGATTTCCACTAAGCAAGCTTCTCAACCCTTCACTGTCATCCACAAAGGCCAACCAAAGCTGAACATAGCTTTAGTTTATCCCTTGTGACCACCTTGGTCATCATGTCTGCAGGATTCTGACTGGTATGAATCTTCTCCAACTTCAACTTATCTTCTTCCAAAGTTGTCCTGATGAAGTGATATCTCAACTGTATATGCTTCATCCTGGAGTGGAAAGCAGAGTTCTTAGCTAGGTGTATAACACTCTAACTATCACTATGCAGCTTACATTCCTTCTGCTTATGCCCCAACTCCTCAAGCAATTGTTGTAACCAAATCATCTCTTTGCTTGCCTCTATGGCAGCAACATACTCAGCCTCTGTGGTTGATAAAGCCACCAGCTTCTGTAGTCATGAAATCCAGCTCACTGTTGTCCCACCTACAGTGTAAATATAACCTGTCATGTTCCTCCTACTATCAACATCTCCAGCCATGTCTGAATCTACATAACCACATAAAGTGGTGTCTGATGGACACTGTAGCACAAAATTGTCCCCATGGTCCCTCTCAAATACCGAAGGATCCACTTTACTGCTTGCCAATGCTCTTTACCTGGATCACTCATAAATCTACTCACAGCTTCCATTGCATGGGCAATATTAGGCCTAGTGCACACCATAGCATACATCAAACTGCCAACCGCTGATGAGTAAGGTACCTTGGACATCTGGTTTCTTTCCTGCTCTGTCTTGGGACACTGCTCCTTTGATAACTTAAAATGGCCTGCCAAAGGAGTCCCAACCGGTTTAGCATCCTGCATGTTAAACCTATCCAATACCTTCTTAATGTACTCTTCCTGAGATAAAGTCAGCTTCCGTTCCTTCCTATCCCGAGTTATCCTCATACCAAGGATTTGTCTGGCTACCCCCAAATCCTTCATATCAAAGGATTCACTTAGTTGTTTCTTGAGTACTTTTATTTCCTACATGTTTTTACCTGCAACCAACATGTCATCAACATATAAACACAGGATAATATAACTTCCATCCTCAAATTTCTTTGTATACACGTAATGGTCAGAATGACATCTAATATAACCTTGCTCCATCATGAAGCTATCAAACTTCTTATACCATTGACGTGGAGCTTGTTTCAAGCCATACAAGCTCTTCTTCAGTTTGCACACCATCTCCTCTTTACCTTTGACTTCATATCCTTCTGGATGCTGCATATATAGCTCCTCCTCCAAATCACCATGGAGAAATGTTGTCTTTACATCTAACTGTTCTAAGTGCAAGTCTTCTGCTGCCACTATTCCAAGAACAGTTCTGATAGAAGTCATTTTTACTACAGGAGAAAAAATCTCATCAAAATCTATACCTTGTTTCTGTGCAAACCCCTTGACCACTAACTGGGCCTTATATCTTTTCTTTCCTCCTCCTTCATCTTTAACTCTGTACACCAACTTGTTCTGCAATGCTCTTTTTCCTTCCGGTAGCTTCACCAAATCCCAAGTCTGGTTCTCCATGAGAGACTTATGCTCCTCATCCATGGCTTGCTCCCACTTCTTACTAGCATCTACCTACATTGCTTCATCAAAACTCTCTAGCTCTCCACTATCAGTGAGTAATAAATAATAAAGAGAAGGAGAAAAACATTCAGGTTCTTTTCTTACCCTAGAAGACCTCCTCACTGTAGGAGTTTGGGGTTCTTGTTGAGTAGGTTCCTGAACTGATTCATGGGTCACTGTCCCATCTGGAAGATCCTCTACCACTGCATATTCTTTCTTAGATTCTTCCATGTTTTCCTACAACTGTTGCTTATACATGACTTTCTCATTAAAGACCACATCCCTAGACCGAATGATTTTCTTGTCCTTAATACTCCAACATTTAAATCCAAAGTCATCACCACCATAACCAATAAAAGTGTATTTTTCTGATTTAGCCTCTAGCTTGGTCCTATCATCCTTGTCAATATGAACAAACACCTCACATCCAAAGACTCTAAGAAATGAGTAATCAACTTTCTTACCGTACCAAGCCTCCTCAGGTATGCCTCCATCCAAGGCACTTGAGGGTCCTCTGTTTATCAAGTACACAAATGTGCTCACTGCTTCTGCCCAAAAATAAAGAGGCAGTCCTGCATGTATCCTCATGCTCCTAGCACATTCCATTATTGTTTTGTTCATCCTTTCTGACACCCCATTCTGTTGCGGGGTTCCTGGAACCATATTTTTCCTGCGGATTCCATTCTTAGAACAATAATCATCAAATTCATTGCTGCAATACTCCCCTCCATTATCTGATCTGAGACATTTTAACTTAAGACATGTTTCATTCTCTACCAAGGCTTTCCATTTAACAAAAGTATCAAATACATCAGATTTGTTTCTAATACAATAAACCCAAACTTTCCTTGTTGCATCATCAATAAAAGTAACATAATAACTTGAGCCCCCAAGAGATGATACCTGAGCTGGCCCCCACACATCAGAATGTACCAGCTCTAACTTACTCTCTTTCTTCGTAGGTCCAACCTTGAGAAACCTTACTCGCTTCTGTTTCCCATATATGCAGTTCTCACAGAAATCCAAACCTATTTCTGTATATCCAGGAAAATTCTTCTTTATGATGTTCATGCCCTTATGGCTCATATGACCGAGCCTATAGTGCCATAATGTTGTATCTGCATCTAAAGCCACAAGATTACAATCATTAGTTCTATCTAAGTGGTTAAATACAAGGTTCCAACCTTCTTACCTCTTGCCACCACAAGAGCACCCTTGGTAACCTTCCAAGAGTTAGCTGTAAATATCACAGTACAACCATCACTTCCCAATTCCCCGCCGATATCAAATTTCATCTTAATGTAGGCACATGTCTGACATCCTTCAATAGCCATGTATTCCCATTCTACATCTTAACCTGAACAGAACCTTTTCCAACTATACTGCAAGGCTCATCATCACCAAGAAAAAACATGCCCAAAATCCCCTTGAACATAATCAACAAAATAATGCCTATGTGGAGTAGCATGAAAAGAAGCCCCTGAATCTAAAACCCAAGATTCAGTTAATATTATGCAAAGAAAGAATCAAAGCATCCTGGCATACATTACCCGATGCCACATTTTCCTCCTTGTTTTTCTTCATTGTTGTTTCTTCTTATCCCGAAGCTCAATAACAGTCCTTCTTTGCATGCCCAAACTTTCCACAGTGCCAGCATACTATCTTGTTTTTCGATTTTGACCTTTCCCGATCCTTTGATTTTCCACGGTTTCCTCTATTCTTCTGTCTCCCTCTAGTTTCCACTGTCAAAGCATTCCTTGAAGTAGAAGATTCACCAGAGCTTTTTCTTTGCATTTCCTCGCTTAGAATCACCCCTACAACATCCTCAAACTTCAAAGCTTGAGTTATATGCAGAACTGAGTTGCTTACCACCATTACCAGGCTATTCCAACTTTCAGGTAAAGAGCATAGAATTAATAAAGCCCTAACTTCTTCATCAAATTCTATTGTAACCGAAAGCTAGCATATTTACAACCATATTAAAAT
Organism: Taxus chinensis; assembly: GCA_019776745.2. NCBI lineage: Eukaryota > Viridiplantae > Streptophyta > Pinopsida > Cupressales > Taxaceae > Taxus > Taxus chinensis. The sequence goes on from CM034148.1 coordinate 898,016,551, forward strand.
CATTTAAATGATCGGCTACTGAACCATTCTCAGACATCTTCATATTAAACAACTTTTTCATTAAAAATATCTTATTAGAGGCAGAGGGTTTTTCATATAACTTCCCTAATGCATCCATCAATTCTTTTGTAGTCTTTTCCTTTGAAACATTAAATAATACCAAAGATGCAAGACACAGCTCAGATCATTCCAAGTGCCTTCCGATCCAACAAATCATCATTCCACATTTGTCATACTCGAGGGTTTGTTCACCTTCTCAGACAGCAGAGTATAAATATCCTTTGATAAAGGTAATATTCCATCTACATCTTCCAAAGACTAAAATTAGGACTGCCCATTGAATTTATCAACCCTAGATCTTCCATCATTTGCCATAGCTCTCACTGAAGCTAAAAACTTTCCTTGGATGGATTCAACACTTCAACAAACCAAACTAGGCTATGATACCAATTGTTAGGGAATAAGAGATAAACATATGTGGAAAAATCCCTATAAACAGAATCGCAACAGTAGAAACTAATATGCATAAAATATTACAGATCTCAAATAAAAGTGTGAGAATAAAAATAACACAACACAAAGAGACAAGATTTAATCGTGGTTCACCTAATTTGGGCTACGTCCACCAAGAATCACTTGCTCATATTTTATTATAAGCCATCCGCTCTCTCAATACAATACCCAGTATTTGTTTCCGGAGCTATGCTCAACAAACTCTACAGAATTCACACCCGAATTCTAAGGTAACACATCTGCAATGTTACATTTTTCTCCTGTCTACCTATCATATACATAATCACCACATAAGTAGACAACTGCTTAAGCAATTTGATACAAGCAACTGTGGGTATGCCAAAACAATGGAGCAAGCCATGAATGAGGAGCATCAGGAACCATGGAGAACCAGAAAAATCCCATGGTGAAGCCCTTGATAGGAGAAGAGAGCATTTCCCAATAACAAGTCGGGCACATTTTCTGATGGCAAAAAGGAAGGAGTGTACAAGAAAATCATACCAGGCCCGATTGGTGGTCAAATAGGTTTGTACAGAACAAAAGGTATAGATTTTGATGAGATTTTTTCTGATGTAGTAAGATGATATGGACTGTCTATGCAGAACTGTTCTATGGAATAGTTGCAACAGATCAAGACTTGCACTTAGAACAACTTGACGTGAAAGACTGCATAGGTCTCCATGCGGTACATTCCAAGAATCAATGAAACTATATATGCATCACATTCTCATTGATGAGCTATGTGCTTCATTGGGCCGAAATCATTGTGTTTGGTTGATGCATTGATTGAAGATGGGATTGTCTGACATTAGAAGATAAGCTCCACGCCTATTTTGTGGCCACTATGTTAGCTTCTTGTTGGTGACCTTGGGCACTATTAGATCTCATTCATGGACCATTGTGTTGTATACAAAGGAGCTTGCATGGGTTCTTAGTGTGGATAATGCTTACTACTGTTGTTATGTTGATGACATGATTGGTTGTAGGTACAACAAGGATGCAGGACCCCTCTTAAAGTATCTTTCTAATTTTTTTTCTCAAGTATCATAAATGTTGAATCAATTTACTATGAAGCATTTGGAAACTCCTTATGACAAATCACATAGATTATCCTAGGATTTCTCGGTATAGGAAGGAACGAAAGTTAACTTTTAGGTCTCAGGCATACACCTACATTACAGAAAGTCTTGAGAGAGGTCTTGTCCCATAATAAAGATATGTTGAAACCTAGTATAGGTGTACTCCATTGGTATGCCATTTCTATGCAGAAACCTCAAAAAGGAACAATGTCCCAATCGACCCTGATGCATGAATAACTAGAACCAAATGTCTAAGATACCTTGAGTCATCAGTGGTAAAAAATTTGATGCTTACTACCTAATCTTTGGGTGTGCAGCAGGCCTTGTTAATTTCTCCCTGCAGTGAGGTAGTTGGGAATTGATTTACAAGTGATCTAGGTTCATCTCCCCCTTCCTAACTGATGTTCTTAGTAAATTGAATTCCTGAACTATAAAGGCCCTTCTGAGAGTGACAATGAGAGACCCTACATTATGTGCTCCAATGGTTCTAGATTACTCAATTTGTAGTGGTTAAACAAATTCCTCTCAAAATGCCTTAGAGCACTAACTATAGAGCAGGTCAGAGGGCCTTACTTTAAATATGGCTTCTATTGATATTGGAACCAGAGAACATCAGGGTTTGGACCTTTAGCAAATTAGATATCCACGAGTTCAGAGAGCTTGTGGACTTTTGATTCAACCATAGTCTTTCACTATGTCTAAAGATTCAGCATAAATGCACGGTTTGTACATATGATTGTGGTTACAACAATTGCGTGAAGAGCTCGGGTTGTTTAATTTGGCCGCATTTACTACTTCAAGACTTCCGCTATATTGAATTCATATACACACATTAGATTATTCTATTCTTAGCTAAGGTTTTTTATTTCCTCTCATAGGTGAAATGTATGATATAAGATTAATCTTGTTATTGGAATGTTAATCGTAATGAATATACTTTGGAGGATAGATAATGTTGAAGCTGGAGATGATTCATATCAGTAACGTATCCTGTAGATCATGATGACCATGATGTGTTGTCACAAGGTTGCCTATCCTTGAAGTCCCTCTTCTTGTGGCTGAGTTTTTGCTAGGCATTTGTTCATTGGAAGCAAGTGAAGGCATCGACATGCTATATCAGTGTTGAAAACTATTGTCTATGTGAGTTATTGTTAGGTTGTGGAGCCTGTTTTCATGTGAGAAAGTGTTGAAGAATGTACAGTAAGAGTACTATAAACTTTCCACATTTGTCTCACCAGGGTTTGGGGCCGGGCTGGGCCCTGAGCAGGGGTCCGAAGGCGTAGCGCCCAAGATTTTTTTTTGGGGCCTTAAAACGTGCCCAATCATACTGGGAAACGTGAATTTATTATATGGTGTAGGATTTTTGATCCATAGGTTTATGGGACGGTTTTTTACCCATGGTTTTAATACCCACGATTTTGTAAAACTACTTAAGCAGTTGTCTACTTATATGGTTTTATGCATATGGTAGGTATAATGTAACATTGCACATGTGTTTTGAATTCGGGTGTGAATTCTGTAGACTTTGTTTAGCATAGCTCCAAACAGATCCAGGTATTGTATTGAGAGAGCAGTGGCTTGTAATAAAATATGAGCAAGTGATTCTTGGTGGATGTAGCCCAAATTGGGTGAACCACGTTAAATATTGTCTCTTTGTGTTGTGTTATTTTATTCTGCACTTTTATTTGAGATCTGTAATATTTTCTGCATATTAGTTTCTACTATTGTGATTTTGTAAGGGTTTATTCTGCATATTTTATCCCTTATTTCCTAACATGTATATCCCCTTTGGTATAACACACACACATCTGCATACCTGATTCTAAGTATCAAAACATATTTTATTCCTCCTCAAACCTATCTCAGTTGAATACAACCACACATAGACCTGATCTTGTTGTATAAAGATTAATCACATCTTTTAGGACTAAGATCCCTAAAGCATTGCTTCAGACCAATCTTGACAAATTTATCCTTGCTACAAGAGCCTACTAAACACATGAAACACTTCCTAATTTCTCCTCCTGACATCATACCATCATCTTCTAACTGCCTATTCAAACACAAGATCACATACCTTGACCAAATGCCATGGAGATGGGTTAAAATCAACACCACAATCCTGAAGTAACTCTTCTGTGTTTTTAGTCTTCTTTTCATGTCATCACAACTTTTTGAATCATGTGACTAGCTCACCCTTTCCAATATTCTTGAAACCAATACTTGACTCTGACTAACTAGCTCTTCTTGACACCTTAGAAACCCTTTGAAGATCAATATCAAGTATTTTTGTTTCATGATTTCTTCAAACACCTGTAACTCACCATTACAATACACAACATATTGTACCGTGTCATGATGCAATATTCACTCATACTTGTCCTTCTACAATCTTAGCTTCACCTCCTAAGGTTAATGATCACTCAATCTCCCCTTCAACTTACACACCCATACATAACATCATGAATCTTCATGCACAATCAATAATAATATATGAGTCACCTCACTATATTGCTAGCACTTCAAGAATAAACTCAGAAAGCATACCTCGACTTATGATGTCTTTACAAAATCTCTATAATCCTTCATCAATATGTAAATCTTTAGTCTAAGTGTGTATAGACCTGAAAACCTTCTTGACATCCAATACTCATGTTTGAGACACCATTATAGACTCCAAGAATCCACATACAATTTTTAAGTAATAATCATCAAATGAAGAACTTACCCTTTGATCTTCATAGACATGACAATACTTAACCTTCTCCATACTACCTCTATGATGCATGAACACACTTGATACACTTCAAAACATGAATCAAGGACTGAGACACAACATATATAATTATTCAACTCACAAACATACTTAGAATGCAACATTATAGCATTCCTCTGATGGTATGATCAAATCATCATACATAATGAATTTTTTTCATGAATCCAATATCCTTGTCATGCAACAACACCTAAACTTATCAATCTTCATTTTGATCCTTAAGAAACTTGAGTACACATCTTCATCTTCTTTACACAATTATAGCATACCTTAAGAATTCATATACAAATCTTCTCATGGGTTCAACATCACTAATATGACTTAAGAGCATTGGAAAACAAAGTCACACATCCTTTTTGATCAATTTGAAGCCAAACAGTTACTGTCATCTCACCAGTATATTGGAATCACATAGAGAACAACCCATAATGCCTTGGAAAACACATTCATATCTTATGGAAAGCTAACTTATAATGGAAACTCCCCCTGAGATTATATGATCATACACAACTACTTCAAACTGAAGAATTCATAGATATAAATACCATCATAACCTCATGCTTCTCTCCAAATCCTACTAGCAACATAAGTGTATTAGAACTCTTACCTTTAATCACATTTATCTTCTTAGAGAAACTTTGATGAGACCCTGTAATATTTTCTATGTGGAACTCACAATATTACACTTTACTTCATTCATACAAACTCAACAAACACCATGATTCATTAGATAGGAAGATGGCTCCATGAATCCTAATGGAGGCATCACATACATCTAGTTGAATCAAACAATGCAAAGCACCCAAGTCTTCATGGGACAAGATAATAAGATTTAGCATCAAATTCCTTAGCAGTTGTACCTTTGCTTCTCTGGAATCTAGCTGGTAGTCTTCTTCAGAAGATAACAAAAGTTCCTAGGGTTCTTCAATAGCAAAAAAAACTCTTATGCTCATCATGACTATAACAACTTATTGCTTTAGGTTTCCTCGTTGCTTCAGGTTCTTTCTTCATTTTCTCAAAATATTTAGGCTTCATAAATATATTATTTGCATAGCCGTTCGTCCTCCATTTACAAAATATTGCAATATGCCCCACCGTTATAATTAAATCAAATAATTTGACTCTTACTTCTAGGTGATCTATCTCTCCAACTCTATCTAGGTGTATCTTGATAGAAGTGTCTAACAATATGTACAACATGATTGCAATTAAAACATGCAACATCCTTCATACCTTCATTTCTCTAACTTTTTGCTGGTGGTTCATGAAGACAATATCTAGCTGTGGCCCTTCTCATGACAATTGTAGCAAGTGATGTTTTTTCACTGATCATCTCTACTATCTCTCCATGGGTGATCATATTTGAAAAATCTTCTACACTCCTTTTCTCTATGTATTAAACCATTACAAGTGTAATAATATCCATTGAAATTTCTTTCATACCTTGATGTAGTGGGTTGCCTTAATGACCTTGACTTTGTCTTCATAGTATATTTGAAGTTTCTCCCCTTCTACTCCTCTTTTATGCTTGGACCTTCAGTCTTCTTTCTTGGAATAGTGTCATCTTTCATCACTTCTTTTCCTTTGAGGTATTATTTTAACCCTAAACATGTCCTTTATCCTATAGATCTTTGACTTTCCAAGAGATCATGTAGATCCTTGGAGATCTTCTTAAACCTTTGGAAAGACTTTGTCCTGCTAGAAATTTTAGATATCTTTACTCTTAGAGACTTAATATCATTTTCCTTGGCTCTAAATTTGTTGATCTCATTTCAAGTTGTTCTTCAAGCTGATTATTGATTTCTTCAAACCCCTTAGCATCCTTGCTTAATATCTTTTCAAGAAGACTGATATGTTCTTCATAGTCCTTAATTTTTGCCTTCAACTTCTTGTTCTTTTTCTCAGCATCCTTCAACTCTCCTTGAATACTTATTGGTTCATTTTTAAGATCACAATGTTATTATTCTTCAAAGTAAATGCAAGATTTAGACATGGAATCTCTACCTTTCAAACCCTTAGCATTGTTGACCATGAATAAGTCTTCATCACCTACATCATCATGATCAGATTCAGATTCAGAATCATAAAGACCATCATGACTACTTACCTCTGAGCAACACTCTTCCTTAAGTAGAATCTCTTCCTATTTTTCTTCTTATTTTCAGTCTTCTTGAACCTTTTCTCGCTCTTATCAGATCTGTGAGACCTCTTATCATACTTTTCATCATCTTAATCATCATTCCTATGAGGACACTTGATTAAAAAATGTCCAAACTCTTTACAGTTGAAGCATTTAATACGCATCTTACCCTTGTATTTACCTTAACCAAGTTCAACCTTATAGAAAAAATTACATTCATCTCATCATCATCTAATCTCATCATCATAAACATTGGTGGTCTTCTTTTCCTTTGAATTATTCTTAGTGTTGAAAGTAATCTCCTTCTTGATAGGTTTAAAATCAATTATCCTCATCTCATATGCAGTCAAAATGCCATGTAGCTCATCCATCAACATGACCTTAAAATATTTGGCTTCCTCAATACTAGAAACTTTAGAATCAAACTTGAGAGTGAGATATCTCAATACCTTTTGCACAACTATATCTTCTTTCACTTCTTCCCCTAAACCTCTGATGGTGTTAATAATTTGATCAACTATGAGTACGTATGCAAAAATGGATTCTTCTTCCTTCATCATTAGGCTTTCAAACCGACTTTTAAAAGTTTGAAGCTTTTCCATCCTTACCTTGGAATATCCTTCATAGATGACCTGAAACTTCTCCCACATGGCTTTAGCATATGTAAAATGCACCTTAACAAGTTTAGATTCTAATAGTCCACACAAAATTATTCATTGCCTTGGAGTTGTCATTGCTAGCCTTCTTATCTATAGTACTAGTTGGAGGATTTTGAGGAGCAGTCAACCCATCTATTACTGAATTCCAAATGTCACATCCTAGGGACATGATGTGAGTTCTCATCATGATGCTCCAAAGTACATAGTTTGACCCATCAAACAAAGGAGTTTTGTTGGTGGAAGTGCCACTATACTAACTCACCATTGTTAGTGCTTCAAAGGATATACTTCAAGTGATTTAACTTCTTCAAAAGGACCTATATCTAATACCAATTGTTAGAAGAAAAATGGAATAAGAGGTGGGGTGAATCAACCCTTCAAAAATTTCATCCAATTATATTTAACTTTTGTAATCCATTAACCAGTCAACCTTGCATTAATGTGAGCTTAATAACATGAAACAACCATTCATAAGAGCATAAACTAGGAGAGTACACAAGAACACAAGATGTGAAGTGGGAAACCATCAAGGGGAAGAAAACCCACTAAGACTTTTGAATATATTACTCAGTCCAAAATACTTACATGGATATTACACATCACACAAGATTTATTTAGTGAGGCACTAACACCATAAGGAACACCAATCCCTATTTTAGTAACACACAAATCCTACAATGAGGCTACAACCCCCTAAGATGATCAAGCACCAACTCAACCACCTGAAGATGAACATCCCTGATGTATAGTTACTCCTACAATAGATAGTGATCACAATTTCAGCTCCAACACTTCAAAACCCTCTCAAACAACTCTCTCTTCTAATTCTCTCAATATTGATCCTTCACAAGCTGATTAGGTCTAAAGATCTTTAACGCCTTCTACTATGACCTCCCCACCTTATCATTCTTCTTCTAAGTTTTCCTTGGACCCTTCTAACACTCTATCCACTCAACAAGCTCAAATAAGCAAATACATTCACTTTATACATGACTCAACTCCTAAACACATATAGGTTGGCCATGACCATTAAGGTTGGTCATACCAACAAAAAAAACACCTACACATTCACATAAAATCATATTAAAGGACCATATAGGTTTGAATTATCCTAAGACACTCAACATGTGCAACTAGGCCTAAATGGCTAGTTTCATCTCCATTGAATACATCTTGAACTCCAATGAAAACAATTAACTCCATAAACACTCCAAAGGCTTCGTACATGTTATGCACATCCTCTCAAATCCTTCTAATATCTTAGTTACATCTTCACTATCCATTTTCTTCATATCACCACCAAGTAGGACTATTTCCTACTCAATATGGGCACCTCCAACAGACCAGTCTTCAAAGATGAAGAAAAATATCTCAGAAAACACCTCAACCATAATGACCTAAGGAGCACCTCAAACCACTTTATAATTAACGAATAAACCCATAGATCCATAAAAACATCTCATACCTTCAGGATACATATGTTGCCTTGAAGCACTAAACTAGGTCAAGGAATCTAGCTTCCCTCAAACCCAACCACACCAAGTTCCCATCTTCATGGAGCACAATACAATCAAACGTGATTTAAGGGGTTCAACTTTCTAATTATTTGCATCCATATAAATATCACATGTTAGGTGGAGAACTAGTGTGATTTGAGGCCTCTTTGAAGTAGTGTCAATGTAGGTGGTGCGCTACATACACCACAACCCAAACACTAACATTTTTACACGGTCTTCCACCCATTCTTAGGATTTTTGATTGATTTGGTTGTTTACTGATGATATCAAGACTTTATGACAGCTAGGGTTTGACAATGAGTACAATTTCAAGCCACCAAAGTACCCAAAAAGTTACACACCACCATTTTGAGGGTGTTTAAGATTGTACAAAAGGTGCATGAACAAATTATACATCTTAATCAGACTGTAAGGTCCTACACCAGGGGATTTCTTATACATATTCAATTCTTATGAAAATTTACCCTAAACTTCCCTAAATCAAGAGAAAACATTATGAACAACCTATTGTCAAGTATGAAGAACTTCAAACCAATTAGAAGCAAACCAAGCCAAGTCAAGATCATCTCAGAGCCAAATTAAGCATAATTAAGTATTTATTTATCAAAAGGGAACTTTAAGGGGCCCTTTCTCTAACATTGCATATCTACAAGTACTCTAGTTTGGCACTCAATTGTATCATTTAGGAGGGTTCATTGCATACCTAGTTAGCTCATTTTTTGTGTTGAGGCACAAGGGAAACCATATGCGGAGGCATTCTGGATTTTCATTCATACTAGGAGAACTACACATAGTTTAAGCCCCTCATTTGGGAAATGTAGTGCAACACTTGTTCAGAATCAACAAAGGGGTAGGACGACATGATTAAGCTAAATGTGAATTTTATGCCTAATCTTATTGTTATTGCAGTAGTAAATGAATAAACAATTAAGTACATAAATTAAGCCAAACAAGTTAAGCAAGAAAGTATGAAACCCTAAGTGCAAAGAAGAGGTAAGATGACTTAGTTGTTTCGTAATTATTCCTAGGCTGTGCCGAAGTACTAACCAGATGTACAAAAATGGAGAAGAGTCGCACAAAGCCTCAGAAAATTGTGTGGGATAGTGACATGCTTAGATTGGGGCACCTGAAGAGGGATAGGGGCGCCTGCGAGCACCCTATACCTATTTATGGGTGCCTATGTCTACGGAAATGATAAAAAATCTCCTTTGAATGGTTGTGAGGTATTCACTATTTTTCACCTTTGGTTGCTATGAGGCAACACAATGATCACCGAAGTTGCTGGAAACATGCAATGAAACAATGACCTATAAAACCCTCAAATAGACATCAAATCCTAAAAAAAAAAGATGCAAAATGAGGGGTCAGACTGTCCTCAACTATCAAAATGGTGATATTATGATTGAGCATTGCACTACATCTCATATCCAATGTAGTTTTGTGTGTGTGGGAAGAATCGTGCCCTAGGTGGCTCTTGTGCGTGTCGCACTTGATAGCGAACAAATAATCTAGATGTAGAGAAATGTAATAGATGCATGCATGGAATAGAATGAACTTCCCTCATATGAAGTGTATGTAGAATAACCATACCTTATGTCCCTTGGATGGTGCTAGATAGATGCAATGGAGCTCTTAGATGCTTGATGGATGCAACCTTAGGCGGTGATAGCTAATGCTTAGTGCTTATTCATTTATTATGATCACATACTTTTATATTTATGATTCCCTTGCTTTAATTTTGGAAATAAACCCCGAAAATTTTGACTATGAAAAATATAAGATGCTCAAACAACTAGAAATGACCCAAAAAATATGAGTAAAAAATAAAGGGGATAGGGGCGCCCAGAGGGGATGAGGGCACTTGATGCTAGCATCCTGGCTGGGTGTTGGTGTCTAGGATGATAAATGACAAAGAGTAAAAAGGTAGACTGAGCAAGTAAGGGTGTATGAAAAAAAGAGGTAATAGAAAACAAAGAAAGGTGGCCAAAGACATGGGTTAATTAGTAATTTTCTTACTTATGAATTACATGAATAGTAGTGTGCAATCATGATTAGATAATTACCCAAAGTGCGTGATTTAGTGTCTACATTTGCCCCCACTTTATGTTGGTGAGAGGAAATATCGGTAACATAAAGTAGATGAATATGTGTACTTGATAACCATGTAGATCAATGACAAAAGCGTGCCAAGGGACTAGACAAAACATGGAGTGATAAAAGTGTGAAGTGTGGATGCTAAGGAGGAGAAAGTGTAAAAAGTGATGATGAAATTAAACCTAAGGTAGAAACACATGTGTAGATGTCACAATGTATCTTTTGTTGATCTCAATGTTGTTGTTGGTGTTGTGAATAACATTGATGATATTGACTACTGCTTCCTATACAAACGAACTTGTAAAAGAGAAGAACAAAAAGTAGTCAAATACACATGTATATGTGTAAAAAAGTATGTAAAAATGTGAAAAAGGAACATTATACCTGATCTGTGATGAGAAAAGAGTCTAGAAAGGATCCTGAATATGTTGATGAAGGGAAATTTTTGAGGTAGATCTCACACCACGATACAAGTAGTGTAGGGGGAAAGGTCTAGTGTTATTCTCCAACCTTTGATTGCTTCCTAAAATTGTTGAGATTTTAAAATGTTGGTTTTTGGGCTATCCTACACCATATAAAAAGTAGTGTAAGGAGAAAGGCCTAGAGTTATTATCTAACCTTTGACTACTTCCCGAAATATGGAACACCACTGCAGATGGTGTGTAGAAACACAAGTGCTAAGGACCCAAGTCTGATTCTGAGCCCTATCCAAAACTGACAACAGTGTTGTTTCGGTAATGTGTTGTGCTATGTATAACACTGTATGGGGTGACTGATTCACCCAAATGATGCAATCCATCATTTAGGGTGCATGCAACATCACTAAAGGAGGATACGACCCAAAGGAGGACTGACTATTGTGCTAAAACTGTGCCGTGTAGGGGGAAGGGAATGTGCTTGGTAGAAACCAAGGCACACAAAAATAAGGGGTCTAGGAGACAAGTGTTAGTACAAGCAAAGATAAAAAATCATGTAAAATTTAAGCTAACTGATAATGTGTAAGCTAAGGCACAAAAAGACAATGTAAACACACAAGAAGAAAATGGAGACCGCAAAAAGTGGGTTGCAAATATGGGACACCACACATGATGTCACAAGAGGATCAAGGCCGTAGTGGCCGCAAGTAGACAAGTGTGCACACAAGACAAAGGTAAAATCCTACAAGTAGTGGAATACAATGTCAAGAAAGAACAAGTAATGGAACATACAACCATGGTGACCCATAAACCTACAAAGCAAATGCTGCACATGAAGCACCCGTTAGCATGTTAGAAAGATAAAAAGTATGTCAAAGCATGTTTAATATGATGAAGTGTTGTGATATGAAAAAAAATGAAATAATAACACCTGTAATGTATGAAAGTGGATGCCCCTAGGAGCCATTGTGGGACTGGTACTAGGTACTATGCCAAACATCCATGTTGCATGTAATAGATCTGTGAAATCTGCGATCACAACTAGAAAGGAAAGTGAACGTGCATGTGTTTATGATAAAGATAATGACATATGAGATATATATCTAGCATGTGTAATAATATAAAAGAATGAGTAAGAAAATGTACATGCAACTAAGATATGCAGTATGATGTGGATGAGACAGAATGAAATGCAGTGTCAATAAGAGCAGTGTGCCCCTCAAGTGGATGTTTATGTATGTAATGAGGCTCATTTATTTATGCCCCTCAGTAATAAAAAATGAACCATAAATGAGAGTGCGTCATCGAGAAATGGTTTGAATGATGTGTCGTATATAGAAAGAGTTGAATAATTGAGCACAGAGCATTGATTATATAATGATGATGCGTAGATGATATTGAATGTGACATAGGGATGATTGATCTTGAAATTGTAGAATGAGATGCTAGAATGTGTGATAATTTATCCTAAAGCGTATATCACAAGATGAGTGGAACAAGAAGCTAGAAGGAGTGATGATTTAACATAAAACGTATATCACGGTACGTAGGAATAAGGTACTAGCTGGGAATATTGCATGATATGATAAAACAATTGATTGATTTATTGTGAATATCAAATTGTAAATTGTAAGTGTGAGGAGGCAAGGTTTAATTTTGATTTGGACCCTCAATAGTCGAGTATGAACCATGGGACTAGAGTGCATCATAGGGTAGTGTATTGTGCTGGTTTTGTAAGAGATGCACGATGTTTGTTTGATTTTTGGTGAAAGAGGTTGATTATAGAGTCATTGAGTTTGTGATGTGTATAATGTGCTATGTTGATTACGTGGGAGAGAGATGTGTTGTGTAAGTACTAGATGTGTGATGTGTTGTGTTGATTGTGCGTAGGTTATTTAAGTGTGTTGATTGTGTAGGAGATTGACTGTGTGATTTGTATTGTTGAGCATGTAATGCGTATTTTCTATTATGCGGTATGTTGTATAAGAGAGAGATGTAAGTGTTGAATGTGTAGTTTGTGTTGATTGTGCGCAAGAGAGAAAGATTTTATGAACGCGTTGCTTGTGAAAGTGATTGATTGTGAAGTTGTCTTATTGTGTTGTGTATTGTGAAGGTATAGATTGTGTAGTATATTGTGTGGATTGCACGTAAGAGAGATATATCATATGATGTAAGAGATATAAGTCATAAAAGTGTGAAGTTATAGTATGTTGTAGATAGTTATTAGTGTGATCAAGTAATGTCGAGTGTGTTTGGATGTGTGTAGTAGGAAGAATTTTTTACAAGTTTGTTATTTGTTATGTGTAGTATGTAGTATGCTGTGTGACGTGTGTGAGGTTCATGTATATAGGATGCCCTCAAAAATCAACTGTGAACCAAAGCACAAGAGTGTGTCATAAGGTAATGATGATACAATGCATGTATCAATGGGTTTGAAAGTGCTAAGAAAGATGAATCATAAAGTGCATAGCATTAAGTGTGATAGGACATGCTATAAACAATTGATAATGCTAGAAGGGGGAGAATAGGTACGATGCCCCCCAAGTGTGCCAATGATGAAGATTGATGCAGTGACATGAGAGATACCTTTTCATTATGGGAGAAAATTATCTATGTCATGATAAGAGTGAGGGCCAACACAATGGTAGGCCGAAGCACTAGTAGGACCATGCAATGGTGGTGGAATTTGAAATGTGTCTTAGCTATTAGTAGAAGAAGTAGTTACTTTTAAAAAATGAATTGGAAATGAAAGTGGAGTAGGATGGGTAGGAATATTGAATGGTGGTAACTTAGGTGGGATTGATGATACTACAGAAGACTTGATAGGATAAGAAGGTGGACTGATTTTGAGAGGTGGTTGCGTATTTTGACTTGGTAATGTCATATATGACTTGAGAGGAGGGGGTGCGATATTTATTTTGAGAGGTGGTTTCTTAGGCAATTCTTGACTCTCTATAGAAGGAACCTTAGAAATGATGGCATGATGCTCATTAGATATAAACGAATCAGATTTAGGAACCCATTGAGATGTAATAATTGGATATGACCATGTAACAAAATGTCATACAATGAATGAGATAAAACTTTGATGCTCAAGCTATTTGATTCTTTGTTGTAAAGCATAGAAATCATTGCCATTATGTCCATTGATTTGATGATAAGCACAAAATGGGAGACCTTGATATTTGATCAGCCGATAAGGATGATAAAAATTATTATTTGGAAAAATGATCAATTGATGACCTATGATTTGCGGAAGACTATCTTACTGCTTAACATTTAAATCAAACTTTAGAGGCATGGGGAGTGGTAAGACTTGGGGTTCACTGATATGAGCACACATAGTAGACATATAATGATGATGCGAAGAAGAACTAGTGTGAGCATGAGAAGCATCTTTAAGATGTTGAATTTCAAATTTAAGAGATGTAATCATAGATTCCATAGCTTGAAATTTATCTTGAAATAAAGAATGTAAAGCTTGAATTGACTCCAACATGGGTTGATGAGATGGAGGATCATTAGAAGACTAGGGTTGTTAGAAATAACCGATCTAAAATAACACTCACTTGATGTGATGATGCATCGCTAGGGAGCTACATGGTGTCTAGGGATTTTGATTAAGAAAAAGATGGCAGTTATAGAAATGCATTATATCAGCAATGAGTACATAAATAGAGAGACCCAAGAAAATTAAGCTACAATAAATATGAAGGATCCTAAGAATATTCTAGATTCATGTTAGGTTCACCAAAATGATTACGCTAAATGTGAATACATGTGCCTAATCTGATTGCTATTCCAAGAGAGGGTGAAGAAGCAATTAGTACAAAAATTCACCCAGAGCAATCTAAGCAAGAAAGTATGAAACACAAAGTTAGCAAAGATTGGTTAATATGTCGTAGTTGCACTGGACCATGTGTCACAGTGCTGAGTTAGTCAAAAAAAGCTGGTAAATCTAGCATCGAATAAGCTCCAAAAAAACCGGAGAACAATCTACCTAGACTAGGGCACCTAGAGGGACAGGGGAACCTGTGGGCACCCTAGACCTGTTTTTGGGTGCCTAGGTCTACGGAAAATGCTCAGGGAACCTCATACGAGTTTTCACAAGTTGTTTGATTTTAGTATCGTTTTATCGCTGCGAGGTTGCACCAAGATCACCGAGGTCACTAGAAACCTAAAATGAAGTAATGAACCTACAAAACCCTCAAATAGACATCAAATCCTAAAAAATAAAGATGCAGAATGAGGTGTCGGACTGTCCTTAGATATCAAAATGGTGAACTTACAACTGAGTAATATGCACTACATCTCAGACCCAATGTAGTTGTGTGTGTGTGTGTGTGTGTGTGTGTGTGTGTGTGTGTGTGCGCGTGCGGAATCGCGCCCTAGGTGGTTCTTGTGCATGTTTCACTTTGATACGCGAGTAAGTAAGCTAGATGTAAATAAATTTAATAGATATGTGCATGGAATATAATGAAACTTCCCTCCTATGAAGTGTATGCAGAAAAACCAACACTTGATGTCCCTTGGATGGTGCTAGATGGATCCAATGAAGCTTTTAGATGCTTGATGAATGCAACCTTAGGTGGTGATAGCCAATGCGTAGTTCTTGGTCCTTTATTATGATCACATAACTTTATATTTAAATATGATTCCCTTGCTTGAATTTTCGTAATTAAACCCAAAAATGCAGAATACCAAAAAAATAAGATGCTCAAACGGTTAGAAATGGACCCAAAAGTGTGTGAGTAAAGTACAAAGGGGATCAGAGGTGCTTATAGGGGATGAGGGTACCTAGCCCTGGCGTCATGGCTAGGCATTGGTGTCCAAGATGATAAATGCCGAAGTATAAAAATGTAGAATAAGCAAGTAAGGGTGTAAGACCAAAAGTGGCAACAAAAAACAAATAAAGGTGGTGAAAATACATGGGTTATTTTGTAATTTTCTGCACTTAGGAATCATATGAATAGTAGTATGCAACCAGCCTTGGGAATTGAAACACATTTGACACAATCATAGTCTATTTTCCCTTATTCCAAATCCAAAACACCATGTGAGACATAAAAATAAATAAATCAATTCATCCTCTTATGATTTAATGCATTTTAACACGTCACCTAATAGAATATCATCCATTATTGCATTTACATGTATTATTAGATTTGAATGTTGGAGCATTTATTTACAGAATTTGACTATGCATTAGTTTTAAGTTGCAATCCAAATTAAAGATAAACCAAGGACTTGTTTTTAATTAAGGCTAAAACATATGTGGCTAGGAGTTGAGGTGTCATACACTCTAGGTATCTAGAAATCCCCCCATGTGCATCATCATTGTCTTTTATCCCATGTCATCGAGAATCCTTTATCGAATGGTGACCGTTACTGCAAAATTACAACACCCCTGATTGCTTGTGATTTGTGTGTGAGACAATCAGTGTAACCTAGATAACATGGGATTATCCTATAGTGTGGGACCTTGCAAGTAGGATAATCCTCCAGAGAAAGCCGACTTCTTCTCCTAACCTAGTGCTAACTTCTCCAAAATGCAGAGAATGATAACCTAATATAATCCTACCCTAATGATTTCCAAGGAGACAGAGATTGAAGAATGCATAAAAGTAAACCTAATATAAATGAAGGTGATGCACCAAGAAAGGGAGTGAGACATTATGAGTGAGTGAAAAAATAGGAAGTAAACAAAGTGAGAGAGGGCGAGTAGAAGTGCCACAAGCTAAAACAATATTTAGTTCCCTAGATTCATAAAGCACAACAAATTAAAGGTCATGTAAAGGGATAAGTATGCACAATATACTTGTAAACATAATGGAAGGCAAAAAATGCGATATAACCCGAATTAGGGCAAGAAAAGCCACAAAACACCAATTTTATTATTTAAAAGCTTGCACAATCCATCACAATATAGGCATGAGGCAAAATCCTTTACAAAAGCCCAAATTCGAGGCCTTTAGCTCACAATAGCTTTGGAACAATTTTGACAAAGTTCTTTTGTAAAATATAATGAATCCCCTTAAAATGAGGTGGATTTTACAATATATAGGCAATTTGGGTCGCCAACCGGTGGATGCATTAAATAGGTATGGAGAGTCATACGATTTGGTACTTTTATTACACTGGCAGTCATGGGCACCATGCCTCATTAATTCTGGTTGTTGAGCTATCATTTTCCCACCTACCTTTGCCTGGCCTGTGACTCATCCAACCGTGTTGGTCATCCAACCCTGCTAGGTTGGGCGGATGTCCATCCTCATTGGGCCATACAATCTCCTTTGAGCAAACTGCCTGACCCACGAGCTCTTCTATATATCTGGGTTAGACGACTGTCTAACCATGATCCGCACAATTTGTGAGTAGGCCGTCTAACCTCAATGTCATCCAACTCGGGGGTTGGACGGTGTCTAACCTCGTGACCATACATGCTTCTGGTCGTCGACCAACCTGGGAGTTTCCGTCTTCACACCTGGGGCTGTCCAACCTTGGAGGTTGGATGGCCTTTTATCTCTGCCTGTATGACGTGATACCCGACCAACCGAGCCATCTAATCTTGTGTCATCCAACTCCTTCATACGTTGTTGACTCGTCCAACCATGAGCTCGTCTCCGCGCTGCCACAATCGTCAGTCGACTAACCCAGGAAACTAACCTATCCGTCCATCTCAACTGTACAACCCCGTCGACACACCCGTCCGACCCACCTGACTGATAAACCTCTTCCGTACAACGCTCCAACCCAGACGTCTAACCATATGCTATCCAACCCTGTCCGTACACAACGTCGTCGACCAATCCCTAGGCCGTCCATCCCAGCCGACCAACCCGGGACTCGTCCAACCTTGTGAATTTATCAATTTCTATAATGAGCCCAACCACCAAATCGAACATTCATCGTGGCGAGCCAACTCGCCGCGAGTAAAGACCAAATCGGCTGAGCCAAAGCACGGTCTATTTTTCTCTTTTGACTGGGGCTAAATTTGAGGGCCATCCGCACGTCACAAGCATGTACTTCAAATCTTGAATAGGTTATCTAAATTTGTAGGGGTGAAAAATTGGGATAACAATGACACACGTCTTCTTATGCATAATTTTTTTGCAAGCTCCTACCCTTTGGAATATGCCTTCAAGATCCTTTACACCCATGCTTTGTCTTGGGCATGTGTTTACTTATGCATGACCTTTGCCTCTTTTTTCATTACACATAACCACATCGATAAATCTTACACATCTCATTTGTGCAATAAGTGTAATTAGATTTGTGTGTGAAGGAATATTTAGTGTATTTTCTTGGGGTCAACAACAAATGACACATATATCATAAACTATAACAACAAATTATCATATCATTCATAACATCTCATAATGAGGGCATTGATCAATACTACACATGACACATGAACACATATTTGAACATAACACCACTACTATTCATAAGCATAAAGGATATAAGATCTTCATATAAACCTCCATATTTCAATAACAATCCTCTATTTTTATCCTTCCTATCTATGTCCATATTCCACTAGTATGGGTGGGTTAACATAAGCGCCCCACTGCTAAGCTTTACATGCAAAAGCTTATTTTTTATTCATAGGTAGCTAATGTCAGTCTAAACATATGTCTATCATACTTTTATGCTACATAATCTACTTGCTTTATTGATGTGATCCTCAATTCTCTATTTGCCTCAGATAAGTGGTTGGGGTACTAATAAGGTCATCTTGTGCATGCGTCTTCTACACACATTCTTTTCTTATATTTTGTGTGAGTTTTCATTCTCTCATCTTTTGCACGAGTCTTCCTTAACCTTGTGCTCCTGCATAATCTAGTCTTACATACAACTTACACATAACCAAAAATAAGATTTGAATTGTGCACACAAAACTAAGAGTCAACAATTGCCCTTTGTTATTTAAGGAGAGATGTTTGGTTCGACATTTATAACTAGTAATTTTGGATAATAAAATTTTAAACTTACATATAAATAATGTACCATTAAAAGACTTCCCAACCTAAACATGCATAAAATTTATACATAAATCTTCTTCTTATTATTTTTAAAACGCATCATATATTAACTAGAAATATAGACACTTAGGCAGGGGTTCCATGGAGAGGGTTGCTGCTCCTATTTTTATTCAGTGGGTGGTCCCATGACAAAATAAATTTAGGGAAACAAGAAATTTTAGAACGTTTTCCTAAAAATAAGGAGCACCACTTTTGTAGGAGGAGAGTTTAAGGGGATGGTAAAATGGGGGGCTAAGAGCATGGTCCCATGGAGGGGTTGCAACTCATATTTTTTTGCAGTGGAAGGTCCCATGATTATTTTTGAAGGCTGCTATAGGAAATAATAGAATCTAGACCTAAAAAATAGGAGCTCCATATTTTTTACCCTGTAAACTTAAGAGGTGGCTAGGAGTTCCCCCCTACAGTTCAGGCTGATTTTTGTCCATGTGAAATATAATATGCATTCCCACCATTATTTTTTGGTGATTTTACAGGGAAATATGATTTTATTTACCTACAAATAATCATAAAAATCCAATGGGATCCTATAATATCTCAGCGGGTATCGTTGAGGAAAGTAATAAAAAAATATGGAGCCTTAAAAGTGCTAAAATGCTCCTAAATTTTCTCAACAATACCTGCTGAGATATTTATCCTTGTTCTAAAAGTCCCCCTGCCCCGACCCCCCTCCCCCACTTCTATTTTGTAGAAACAAATATAATTTCAAATTTTATTACAAATTAAAATATAACATTTTAAAATATCTTCCTTAAAAGCTTTTATATCATAAGACCGCATTTGTTACAAATATTCCTAATATTACAATCCACACCAGCTAAGAAAATTAGAAGCCCCTTCCCATGGAACCACTTCCTTACCAAAAACAAAACGGTGTTGTTAAAGTGAGAGACCCATATGAGACAAACCAACTCAAAAATGAAAGAAAACAAAGTCTACAAAAGCGAGAAAATAGAAAAAAGCCCCCGAACACAAGACAAACTTTGGCCCCTCCTACTTTCCCACCAAACAATTTAAAATGATGTGGCAACTCACAAGTAACGTGTATATGTGGAGGCCACCAATCAGCCACGTAGACTCTCATTCATTTCACACTCTTACACATATTCATTCCGTCTTCACCACCAATTTCCTGGACAACACACCTTTCTACATCGGCAATGCTGATTTTCCCTCGCCCCATTTCCAAATTCCTTACCATTTTCAAGAACTCAGAGACTCCCATTGCTACCTGCACCGCCCACCATTTAAATTTGTCTCACACCAGAAGCCTTTCTCTTTCTCTTTCTCTTTCTCCGTCAATTTTTTGCTGTGCAATGAAGACGAGCCAGACCTCCTCAGCTTGCAGCAACCAAGAAAACTTGCTTTCTCACGAACAAATTAAATTCGTAGAAGCAGCCCTGAGAACACACACTTCTAATAAAATTGAGCGAAATGGGTCAGGTACTGCAATTGTCTGGTTCAGAAATGACTTGAGGATTTTAGACAATGAGGCGCTGTACCGAGCTTGGCAGTCATCACAGGCCGTGTTACCTGTTTACTGCATTGATCCTCGCTTGTTTGGAACAACACATTATTTTGGCTTTCCTAAAACTGGAGGTAGGTAAATGATTGCTTTTCAAAATTATTTGGCTTGACTGTGCATATTTCAATGGATAAAACATGAGAAGGAATTCATGTTACTTAAATTCATTTTGCTGCCAAATGAGCCCCTTTTCCGGTATATACTCATGTGCAGTTTGACTTCGCTTTTGGGGTTTAAGTGGATCCTTGAAATTGATTGCCAAAAGTAATTTGCATTCATATTCCACAGACCCATTCCCAACCCAGCATGAATTCAGATTTTCTGATCTTTCATGTTCAAATTCAGTAGGTCCTTATCAATTTAGGTAACACCTGGGGTGCCTATTCATCCCATACTTAACTCCTCTCCATAAGAAGTTAAAATTCATACCCGCAATTCAGTGGTGTACTTTTGAGAGAAGGTACTCTGTTATTATGAACAAGCTCCACTTACAGCACTTTTTTAAGGAAATTGCACTCACAACTAGTCACCCTGGCTAGTATGAGAAAGATGCACGTCGTTGGTGTCTATGGGTATTTTTGAACATAGATGATACCAGTCGAATTTACTAGCTGCATAACTATTATGAACATTGATCATGTTTTTTAAATGGAAAAGAAAGAAAATTCATACTTTTCGGACGCAATATCTTTACAAAAATATAGAACTTCCCGCACTGAATAACCCAATCAGAGAGGCCCTTGAATGAGATCTTTAAGGACATAATTAGATCCACTAAACAACATAATACTCGTATCTGCCAAAGGAGGGACTGTTAAGGGCCTGTTATCCCATGACCTAAACTCCCAAATAAGAAAATGTTGGTTAGGCCAGCTAAAAATGGCAGGGTCTCTTCATAGATTTTTGGGCCAAGTATATAACATCAGAGAAAATTGCATAAGACAACAAAACAATCTACACATATTCTAAAAAATGAATGTCAAATTTTATCTACCACTGTCCTTAAAGAAGAAAATTAATTTGAAGAAAATCTGGACCCTGTACAGGAAGTGACCAAGTCGTAAATTACAGAGTGACTGGGAGCGACCCCATGACGGATGTCTGCATTCAACATTTCTTGCAGATTGTTGATAGCACCATCTTCCAACCTAACTATCTCCAACACCATTGGTCACATGGAAAGACTCTTTGTTAGTTTAGGGTTTGTTCCCACCAGCTATGAGTTGAACTAGAACGACATTAGGATCTGTTGTCTTTGTTCTCTCATGAAGTGGAGAACAAGTAGGATGTTATTTTCAGATGTTTTGCTCATTATGACATTGGAGGGAGGTATTATTGTTAATACAAATACTTGATACGTAACTTATCCACCTTCATCAATTATGCTAACAAGAAATGCTTGGCCCTGTTCCTCTGTAATAACCCTTTGAAGGGTTTCAACCAAACACACCAAATGCAGATTTGGAACTTAAATTGCAGCAGACTGAAAGAGTAAAATCAGTAACTTGAACTATCACCGAAAATGTCAAAAATCATCACAAAACACCACAAACCAACTCGCCAATATTTTTTATATATTTTATGGAATATTAGAAGCCAAAATCACAAAGAAATGCTGAAGAATACACTGCTGGAAATTAAATATGAACTGGAAATTGCCGCCACAAGAAAAAATATGAAATATGGGTCTAGAAACCCTCTACATTCATCAAACTTCAAATTCCAGCCTTTAAAAATATTACAAATCAGATTATGAAACCAGATTTCTCAAATTCTTCACCAATAGTTCCAAACCCTACCTAAGGTAGGTCGCTCCACCCTAAATAATTCAAATACCAGCTGGAATTTACAAATATATTTTCAAATTAGCTCTTCACTTCAAGATCAAACAATGATGAAGGGTTTTCGTCCTTCACCCAAGCCACATAAAGGGTTTTCGTCCTTCAATGAAGCCTCACAAGAGGGTTTGCGTCCTCAAGTGGATGAACAAGGAGCAACTAGCTCTCTATGCCCAAGTAAAATAAAATGCTCCAAGACTAGCTCCAAATGATGTCTCTAAACTCCTTTTATATCCTTCCTTTTTGGTGTCAATGCTCAATTAGACAAGGTCGACTTGTATAATGCAAGAAAACACTAAAGAAAATATAAATAATATTAGATAAAATATATTAGAAAGATGCTCAAGGGTTTTCTCCTCCATTTTTTCTTCTTTGCCATGGAGAAGGGATGGCAAGAACACTAATTTCCAGTTCTTAAGTGGGAAAAAAGGGACATTACAGTCCTCCCTCCCCAAAATTGCTTGTCCCCAAACAATTGCAAACTCATTGCATCCATTGCCCCAACTTCTTCTTCTTCTTTCTTTTGAAGGTCTTCATCCCCGAATGGTGAAGGTGGCATTCTAGACAAGGCATCCACAATCACATTTTGGTTCCCTTTCACATACCCAATGTCAAAATCAAATGCTTTGGAGTCTACTCACCCATTTTTGTTGTTGGTCATTTCAATTCCTTTTGGTGAAGAAAGAATCTCAAACTATTGTGGTTGATTTTGACTACAAACCTTCCACAAATCAAATATTGCCTAAACTTTGTTAAAGCATGCATGATGGCAAGCATTTCTTTATCATAAATGTAGAGCTTCTTCTCACGATCTTTCAATTTTCTAATTTCAAAAGCAATTGGGTGCTGACTTTGCATCAAAACTGCACCTATACCCTCACCGGAAGCATCACATGCAAGCTCAAATGGCTTAAAAAAATCTGGAACAGCGAGAGCTAGACAAGAACACATTACCTTTTTCAGCTCTTGAAAGGCTACATGGGCTGATTTGGACCAGCTGAAAGCATCCTTCTTTGTTAGAGAAGTCAAAGGGAATGCAATTTGTGAAAATCCCTTCACAAACTTCCTGTAGTATGAGCACAATCCCAAGAATCCCTTCAAATGAGTAATGTTGGTTGGTGTAGGCCAATTCATGTTTGCTTGGATCTTACTTTGATCTACATGAACCCCATGAGCATTAATAACATGCCCAAGTACAAAATATCACTCATACCAAACTCACATTTAGACTTTTTTGCATATAAAGACTGCTGCTCCAAAATTTCCGGCACTATATCTAAGTGTCGTAGATGCTCTTTCCATATTTTACTATAAATCAAAATATCATCAAAGAACACAAGCACAAACTTCCTTAATTGCTTACCAAAGATGTGGTTCATACATGATTGGAATGTGGCCAGGGGCATTGGTCAATACCAAATGGCATGACCAGGAATTCGAAATGCCCAAAGTGACATCTAAAAGTTGTCTTGTGCACATCTTCTTCTCTAACTCTTATTTGATAGTATTTGGACCTCAAATCCATTTTGGAGACATAGATTGCTCCATGCAATTCATCTATGAGCTCATCAATCCTTGGAATGGGGTGCTTGTTCTTAATTGTCTTCTTGTTGAGGACATGGTAATCAACACACATTCTTCGAGTGCCATCCTTTCTTCTTTGACCAACACTACGGAAGAAGCATAAGGGTTGGAACTAGGCCTTATCAACCCCATAGTCCAACAATGTTTTGATTGTTTTCTCAATTTCTTCCTTGAAAATGTGTGGGTGGCGGTAGGGGGTTGTTATGACTGGTTTGGTACCCGGTTCCAACTCAATGAACATGTTGGAATCCCCTATCCGGTGGCAGCCCATGAGATAACTCATTGAAAACTTTAGCATGCCTATCAAGTATGGGGTGAACATCATCATAGAAAAGTAGATTGAATGGAAGTAGAAGAGTTAGCTCTTACCAAACAATGCAGCTGCCCAAGCAACTTGCCGCTTTTTGAAGGTTCTTTCCATGCTTTTCACTGTCACAACCCTTGTGAAATTCCCCCTTTCATACCATGCAACACTACTTCTTTGTTATCCACCTTAAATTTCAGCTCCATGCTTTAATAATTTTGGGGAAATCCACCTAAAGCATAAAGCCATTGCACACCCAAAACCAAATTAGATTCACCAATGCTAATAATATAGAAATCATTCCTTACCATGTGCCCTCCCAAGGTGAGTGTGAGCTGAGATATATTCCTTGTGTGAGCTGAGATATATTCCTTGTGCAAGGAAGTACGAAACCATTCGCAACTGTAACATTGAAGCCCTTTGAAATTTTCAGCCTTCAACTTCAATTTCTTCACCAAATTTTCATCAATAAAATTATGTGTAGCTCCACTATTAATCAAAATCGTTACCTTTTGGCCATGAAGATCACCCCATCACACACGAAATGGGTGATATCTAGGTGCCCCAGATAATGTAGTAAGAGTGCCTTGTAAGCTTCTTAATGTCCTCTTCTACCACAACATCATTTTGCCTAGCTTCATCAACAATGTCATCATCATCATCACAATCTGAAATTACTTCAATATAATGAACCTTACCTTTACCCAAACAACAATGTCCTGGAGTCTCATGGATCCTTGTATGAGAAACACAAATTCTTCCTTCTTAGCTCATTTTCTGCTTCCTTTTCAAGGTTGGTTTTTTGCAGATCTGTATGAACGTGAGGCACCTTTTGGAGTGGTTTCTTTGGCTGGTCCAAAGAAATGCTTTTTGGCTGCTTGGGGGCTTGTTCCCCTCTCCAATTTGTCTTTGGAACATTGCTGATTGCTGCTGTTTTTGAGGCAACACCTTCAAAATCTAGAGCCTTCTTTATTGCCTCTTGTAGATACAAAGGATCAAATGCACAAACTAACCCCCTTAGGGGCTCAATCAAACCCTCTACAAAAAGAACAACACGTCTTCTTTCTAGACACATCCGTAATCATTATGGAAAGCCTCTGAAAATCAGCCACATATTCCTATATGATACCTTGTTGCTTCAATTGAGCAAGCTCACAGAAATGTACCTCCGAATCCACTCTATCAAACCTATCAATGAGCCTTTGACAAAACTCATCAAAGGCATGAATTTCGCTATGCCCTTGGGTCACAAGTCCATGAAACCACCATTCATGGGCAATGTCCTCAAGACATAGAGTAGCAAATTTAATGGCATCTTCTTCTACCATAGGCTTCAAAGACAAATAGGTATTCAACTTTTGAATCCATCCCCTAGCGGTACCCTTTAGTAGATACATCAAATGTAGAAAAATATAACTTACCCAAAGCACTTTGTACCTCTCTATGTGGCATGACATGCCTAGGCTCGGACCTATATCTTCCTCTATCCAATCCCATGAACTCGGCAAGAGAAATGGCATCATGAATCTCTCTAGACAAGGTCATATACTCCTCATAGCTCGCTGCAATATTTCTTCTTCATGTGGGTCCTTGGCTCTTCTTCTGGTATGGCTTCCTCTTTAGGGATGAAAGTGGGCTTCCAACTCGATCCTCGGGCTGATTCATTTGGTCGATTGGCATTATTTGCCCCACTTGAACTCCCTTCACCATTTTGAACCCTTGGTTCAATGATTTTTTGGAGGGAAAGTGCTAGGAAGTCCATGGTATCTGCGAGTCTCTCTTGTTCGGCAATTAATTTGTCAACCTTAGCTTCTTGAGAATCATGATCAGCCATATTTCCTTCTTCTCCAAACCTTAGGCCCTTTGAAGATCTGAGCTTTGATACCACTGTAATAACCTTTTTCAAGGGTTTCAATCTAAACACACCAAATGCAGATCTGAAATTTAAATTGCAGAAGACTGAAAGAGTAAAATCAATGACTTGAACTATCACCAAAAAATGCCAAAAATCACCACAAAACACCTCAAAACAACTTGCCAATATTTTATAAATGTTTTATGGAATATTAGAAGCCAAAATCACAAATAAATTCTTAAGAATACACTGTTGAAAATTAAATATGAACTAGAAATTGAAGCCACAAGAAAAATATGAAATATGGGTCTAGAAACCCTCTAAATTCATCAAACTTCAGATTCCGGCCTTTAAAAATATTACAAATCAAATTATGAAACCAAATTTCTCAAATTCTTCACCAATAGTTCCAAACCCTACCCAAGGTAGGTCGCTCCACCCTAAATAATTCAAATACCAACTGGAAATTACAAATATATCTTCAAATCAGCTCTTCACTTCAAGATCAAACAATGATGAAGGGTTTTCGTCCTTCACCCAAGCCACATGAAGGGTTTTCGTCCTTCAATGAAGCCTCACAAGAGGGTTTTCATCCTCAAGTGGATGAACAAGGAGCAACAAGCTCACAATGCCTGAGTAGAATAAAATTCGCCAAGTCTAGATGCAAATGATGCCTCTAATCTCCTTTTATATCCTTCCTTTTTGGCGCCAATGCTCAATTAGAAAAGGACGACCTGTATGATGCAAGAAAACACTAAAGGAAATATAAAAATATTAGATAAAATATATTATAAAGATGCTCAAGGGTTTTCTCCTTTATTTTTGCTTCTTTGCCATGGAGAAGGAATGGCAAGAAGACCAATTTCCAGCTCTTAGGTGGGAAAAAGGGACATTACATCCTTTGGGAGGTTGTCGTTCTTATGGGACATATGTAGAAAGACCTCTGAGACTACTTGACTGATTTCCTTAATTTTATACATGTACTTGCATTTTAAAGCTAGGGTTTTATTGGTCTTGGGTTAACTTCCCCTTGTTATCCTTTTGTTGCTTTAGTGATTTAGGTTTAGTCTTAGTCACTTTTCCAGCTCCTAGGGGTCTGTTTCTACCTAGCACTTTTCTATTGCATCTAGATGTGCTTCATGAGTCCTATTGACCTACTTTGATTACCCATGAACATTGGTAAAATTTCTTTCTTTTTTTCTCATGGTGAACAATTTTATCTCTTTCTTTTTTCTCAAAGGTATCCGTAATAAACATTGTTTGAGATTATCTTGGGAGAAAATAGGTCCAACTTTGATGTTTTTCTTTTCTGTTTTTGTTCTTAATTTAGGTTATGTAAAAGTGGATCAAATTGAAAGGGTTTTCTAAGGAGAAGTTTTCACTAGGTCCAAGGACAAACATTCAAATATGTAATCTCTTATTTGAGCATCATCTCCTTTTAACTATAGAATGTAAGTCAGGTAGAAGTTTGGAGTATGACAAGGTTAAGGACATAATTTATATCTCAAGTATCACTCATCCATATGAGAAATAGTGGTGATGGGTCTAGTCCTTAGTTTGGATAGCCTCAAAGTTATTAGGGTGGACACCCCTGTTAGTTTCAAGTCTCAAAGATATTAGCGTGGACACCCATGTGATCAAGATGAATGGACTCTATACATACTTGTATAGGTTGGCACACTAGCACCCATACTTGTACTCTACTAATATTTATGAATTTTGTAATTAAAAAAAAATCATTCATGGATATTTACAAGGATTTTTTTATATTTAATGCAAATGGAAATTATACTACATGCATTCATGTATTTTGGGATCCACACTAGATGCTGCACACTTGTACCCTAAACATCTTTCCATTGCTACACCCAAGGAACCTTGGTTTTGAGGAAGCCAGCCTCAAATTTCACAACTGGAATTCTATAGATGGTACTAAGGTGGATTCTTTTTGAATTTCATGTTTGTTAAATAGTTGTTTCTTCAAATAATTGAATTTTCTAGAATCTCTTTAGTTAGTTCTTTTTCTTTAGGCATATAGGGTGGTCAATGCCTTTTAGTATTCATGAGTTGGAAGTAGAAAATAAAGCTAGGATCTAATACCAAGTAAATCCTAATCTACTACTAATGCAAATACATCATGTTAAATCAAGGAAGGTAAGAAAACACAAATTGCAGGAACATAACATGGAAATGCAAACCTCCCTTTGATTTGTGGATTTTCTCTGGAAGAGAATGTGGATATCCTTGTTGAGCCGTGTGCAAAATTTAGCAGCGTGAGGTTGTTTAAGGAGGGGAGCTTGGTGAAGCAATAGGTCCATTCAAAATGGAAAAAGTTCATGTTTGGCTCTCCATCTTTCTACTTCAACCAAAGAGGGGTTTTTCTCACAATGGCAAGCTTTCTAGTAGTAGAATGCTCACATGAGAAATTGATGTCACAAGATGTCAAGGTGTGTTTTGGGAGGGGGGTAGAGAGATTGTTTATATAGGATTTCTTTTTTGGGAATTGTGCAATTTGTAGTGAATGCAGGATGTAACAATGGGGATGTAGGATTAGAAGTGGTTAAATAGGATTAAGAGTAATTGATTAGGATTACATCCACTCCACTAGATGAAATTAGATGTTGGAAAAGAATAGGGGCCTAATTAAGTCAATCGGATGGTCTAATTAATATGCCTTGAGTTGCTTGGTAGAATCTATTGGAGATGATTTTAGGAGAATTCAATGAGATTTAGAGATGATTTGATGCAGGATTTTAATTAATGAATGTTGTCCATTCAAAATGGAAAAAGCCATGATTTGGATCTCCTCTTTCTACTTCAACCAAAGAGGGTTTTTTCTCACTTTGGCAAGCTTTCTAGTAGTAGAATGCTGACATGAGAAATTGGTGTCACAAGATGTCAAGGTGTGTTTTCCGTGGGAGGGGGGTAGAGAAGTTGTTATTATCAGATTTCTTTTTCCCATTGGGAATTGTGCAATTTGTAGTGAATGCGGGATAATGGCAGGATGTAGGATTAGAAGTGGTTAAGTATGATTAAGATTAATACTCCATGGGAATTAGATGGGGAAAAGGGGGCCTAATTACCCCTTAATCGGGCCATTAATTAATATGCCTTGAGTTGCTTGTAGAATCTATTGGAGATGATTTTAGGATAATTTAATGAGATTTAGAGATGATTTGATGTAGGATTTTAATTAATAGAATGGTCATCAATTAGTGTAGAATAAGGGGATGATTTCTAGTTAATTAATAATGGGTTATTAATGGCGTAACAAATGAAGAGGATTTTAATTAATGAAATGTCATTAATTAGTATTCGAAGGAGGATTTTAATTAATTAATGGATGATCATTAATTAATAAAAGAAGAGCAATATTAGTGTGATTTGGGCACCTTTAGGGACTAAGTCTAATGCGGTGGATTTCAGGTGTTTACATTTGCCCCTCTTTAGGAGGGTGTCGCATTGGTGAGTGCCCCTTCAAAGAAAGTTTACTACACATGATTTGTGGATGATATGAGGAATGATGAGTTTTGATAGGAGAATGCCCCCTCGAGAGACCATGCGGTCATAGAAAAAGGGTATGGACTGAATGAAAGGAGTAGAAAAGATCATACATGGAAGGAGGTGTTCCTAGTGGCATGGCTAATAGGATTTAGATAGAGACTTGAGAAATGTTGACATGTTGACCGATAGGCCATTTCAATGGTTTTAGTGAAGGGATTGATGGGCTCAATTTCACAAGATAGATAACAATATGGAAATGTTGATCGATGGAAATGCCGAATTTAGCAGATTCGAGGAAGTGTGATCGATAACAATCAATTTAAACAACTGTGGATGACTATTAAAGTAAAGAGATACCTCGAGTGATGGATGGTTGATAGGGTAGCAGATAATTAGATAGAAGATGGAGGGAAAGGGTAAAACTAGAAGATAAAAGGATGGGGAGATGTTGCTTGTCTTGCACATTGATACGGTTAAATGGATAACTTTTATTTGATATTAGCATACATTACAATAAATACTATGATACGAATAAACCATAATAACAATGTTTGTAAGATGCTAGAGTGACTCAAAAGTAAAGTACAATTCAATGCAATTAAGCAAACAAACATACAAGCAAGCTTTTAGAAAACACACTCAAAAAAGCAATTATTTAATGAATGCGTTTGATTTTTGTCTTTTTTAGGGATCACATACAAGTGATGTAGGATTTAGCATAAGGGAATTGATATTGCCCCAAGCGAGGATACACGTAAGGGAGATAGATATGTTTGCTAAGAGATGACAAAACAAGCTGATTAACTTTCCCTATCACAATGATATGAATGTTGGGAAGACTTGGATTGGAAAACACTGTCATTGGTTGGTGAGATGTTGGTGTGGTGTCTCCCAGATTTCATCCTGAAATCTGCGACTACCCTATCCGAATAAATTTCGTACTTTTAAAATAATGGGTCGTTTTGTGTTTTTATTGCCTGAAAGTTCTTGTATTGCATCAAGATATTCCCAAAGAGCCATATTAGCCTTTCTCGCCAAATACCCAGATGCCCAAAATTGTTATATTCTGTCGTCGGGATTTGTCTGCGGGAAATTTGTATTTAATTATTTTGAGCCCCGTTTGAGGCAATTTGCGCTCCGTTTTAACTCTGTTATGATCGAACATATCATTATTCCTATGTACCAAAGGGTTTTAACTTGGAATAAGTTTTGGGCTTTATTTGTGACTTTTGGCAATTTTTCGTGTTTTTTTGTTTTCCCGTTTCGTTTTCTGTGAAATTTCTCTGGATCAATTCCTTTGCCAGGATTCTTGGCCTGGAGCAGCCGAACATATACGCACGTTATGCCCGGAGGAAGTCACCATCGGAGGTCTGGTTCACTGGGAAAAAGCGAAGTCGTGCACTAGAAAGCCCCTGCGGGGTTGGGTGCATTTTTGGAAAACAAAGGATTTAAGCGGAGCATGGGAAAAATAGAAGCAGCAGGCAGGTGGGAATTTATTACCTGCCTTGCAGGGTACTTTTTCCCATGATGGAAAGGTCACTTAAGTTGCAGTGGGAAAATTAGAGGCAGCAGGCAGGTGGGAATTTATTGCCTGCCTTGCAGGGTAAAAATTCCCATGGTGAAATAAAAGAAAAGTGACTTAAGTGAAATCATGGGATTTTATTGCCTGCCTTGCAGGGTAAATAATCCCATTGTCAAAGTCAAATCACTTAAGTGGATCATGGGATTTCCGGGGCTGCCTTGCAGGGTAAAAATTCCCATTGCCATAAATTCTTAAAAATAGAATTCTATTATGCAAAAAAGTGCGCCCCCTTTGGAGAGAAGAAGGCAGCCTTTAAAGTGGATTAAATTAATTATTTCTTCTTCTAATTTTGGTGCCCAGGCATGGAAGAAAGTCAACAAAGCAAAGGGGGAATAAAAGAAACATAAATAGATGGTCTAAATTAAATAAATTTAATTTATTTAAAGGCTGCCCCCTCCATGTCAAAAAGTGCGCCCCTTTTGGGAAAGATATAATGTTTTTTAAAGCATTAAATGATTAAATTAAATTCTATTTTCAGTGGCTATGGTCAAAGCACACTGTGAAGCTTAAGTGAAGTGAAGAGTGGATGATTAAATTGAATTAATTTAATTTATTGGATGGCTGTCCTTAAACATGCTATTTTAACACACCAGTTAAAGAGAAGAGCATGATTTTTAATTAATTAATTGTCAGGAATAGAAAGGGCAATTATTAATTATAGAATTATGAGGGTTATATAAGCATGGGCTGCCATAAGGGTGAATTAATCAATTCACAGGTAAAGAATTGTAGCCAAGAGGAAAAGTGCGCTCCATTTGAAGAGGATTTTTGCTCAGACAAAAGTGAAAACAAGGCTAAAAGCTTCCAATTTTGGTGCATGCATTGGAGGAGGTTGATTTTTGTCTGCATAATTGTTTGCATAGGTGATACAGGTGCTCAGGTGAAGTTGGAAAAATTCATGCTCTTTTTGCATGCAAATTAAACATCAATTTTTGGGGCAGCAGGCTTAAAAAGTGTAGATTTTTATAATTAAAATTCACTATTCATGCTCCGGTGCCATCTTTGTCTGAATTAATTGCAGGAATTCATTACAGGTGCTTTACAAAAGAAAAGGAGCTCTAATCAATGTCCAATACATTGAATATATCCTCCGAATCTGAAGAATTATCCAGATCTGCACCAGTATTGAAGAATTCCGGCCGAATTAGAAGAAAAAGAATTATTCAGACAAAGATAGACAAAGTCATGCTGAAGAGAGATGAAAAAGAAAGCACAACGGAGTCATGCATCACTTCCAAACTTGCAGACATAGAAGACACAGATCTAGGTCCGGAACCTCTTTCCGAATTGATTGATAGATCCAGAGCGGGAAAGACTTCACTCATGCGTGCGGTTAAAAATAGTGGAATTATTCGAGCTGCAGCCTTTCCATGGACAGCCCAGTTGCCAGAGTTTGTTATGGAGTGCGCTAGATCTTACCATCCTTCATCCAGATCAGTGCGAGATGCTACGGGGAAAACAATAATTCGGTTGGACGCAGAGTTCATCAATTATTGTTTGAAGATTCCGGTGCGCAAGGTGGTGACTTCCATTAGCCTTCAGGATGCCGGCAACAGGTGGGATAAACATAGAGTTAACTGCGTGAGCATAATGAATAGCAGATACATGAAGAAGCCTAGATCTCCTTCTAAGTTCCCAAGAACTCTTCCGCAGTCCAATTTGGTGCAGGAGGTCGATGATATTGTCAAATTGTTATGCAGGGTTAATAGCGAGGCGAATGCTTACACTTTCCGTACATGGATGTATGCTTTCATCAGGACCATTGAAGTCAACAAGGTTGATTCCATAATCAATTGGTCGGAAATTATTAGCGACAACATTGGTGAGCAACTCCGGAACGTGAAGCGTACTTTCAGCTTCAAAATGACTTCCTACTTGGTGTATGCTGCAGCTTCACAAGGCATCTTTTCCAAGTTGGATAGATGTGGTGTTCTTTCTAAGGACCCCATTTTCGAGTGCTACCCACAACTTACTGTACCTGCGTGTGAGAAGGATTTCAAAGTGGTCAATGATGGATTCTTCTATGATTTCATTTGCAGGCTAGACAAGGACCTAAAGGTCAACAGGGTAAGCAAAGAAGCGTGGGAAGCCGTATCCAGGATTGGCAGTCTTCATTCAGTTTGTAGATTTCACATACCTCAGGGTTACGGGCTTTTCTGGAGAACCAATAAAGATGCCCAGATATCCGAATGATAGATGGATCGCCATGGAGCCGAGCAGGCAACTTGTGGAGATACATGACCTTCAATCAAAACGGCACAAGTCTACGGGCTTCTTTCCAATCATTGTCGGACATTATAGCTGCCAGAGCATTCATAGAGCTCGAGAGATGGAGGCGCAAATGTTATCTGAGTATGAGCAAGAGTTCTTCATGGCACGGCTGAACTTTGATCCATTTGGAGTAGCCGGGAAGATGATCTCCCAGGAGTACGCACACGTGCCTTCATTGAAGGATTTCTGGATGAAGTGCAAAAGTGAGTACGAGATTAGAAAGAGAGATTTCAGTAGGCTATCAGCAAAGCAAGTGTTCGACTTTGGACTAGCGCGGATACCTGTGGATCTTAAAGATGATGGGAATGTGTTACTTGACACTTACCATCAAATGGGAGGAGATAGAGCTGTACTTCAAGATAACGTTGGAGGCTGCAACACGATTGAAGAAAGATCTGGAGCTGTTTTGGTGAATACTTCAAACTGGTTGCTGACGAAGGGATATTGCCTTGATGAAGCATTGATGAATCAAGTCACAGGCAACTTTGGCGCAGGAGATTCCCTCAAGCGAAAGCATGGAGGAGAAAGCAGTAGAAGGTCCGAGAAGTTGAAAGTACACAGAAGATCTCAATCAAAGGAGAAGATCACTTCCACGGTCATGACTTTAGCTCCGGCTTCTCCAGCACCCAGTACTTCACCAACTATTGCACCACAGCAGGACACTTCCATGCCTCCATTGGATCTGGCGACACTCATCTTCTCTCCTCAGCCACTCCGTTCATCACTTGTTCCAGAAGAGATGTTAAAGCTGCAGATGGCGGAGTTCGAAAGGGCTTTGTCCTTGGATGATTCAGAGGATGGCAACCATAACACTGTGGCACTTTCTGATGGAGAGGATGCAGAGCGGGAGATGATAGTGCACTCAGTGACTTCTCATTCTCCGAGAAGTAACTTCTCGGAATGGTTGGCTTCGCAGTTGGTTCCAGAAGCGAGAGTGGAGATGAACTTGGAAGAACATGACTTGCAGCTACTCCAGAGCCTAGGCAGAAAAGACAGAAGGCCTAAAGTTGCTAAAGCAACTTCTAGGTTGATCATCAAGGAATCGGGGCAGAAGTTTGCTGAGATATCAATTCCGGCAGAAGGAAAGAAGGAGGATGAGCTCACGGCAGAAGATGTTACAGTAACCAGAGTACCCCTCGGTCAAGCCACCACAGAAGGATTGAAGCAGGATATGCAGACATTGATAGATGCTCTATTCCTTAGGCTTGACAGTGAAAAGGCGGAGAAGGAAGAGCTTCAGAAGCATGTATCTTAGTTGTGTGATATCATAGCCAAGGTTGCTAAACCTTCCATTCAACCCATTTCAGAGCAGGTGAGTGATCATCTTATGCAGGAAATGGAAGATGCAAGCAATCAAGTAAAAGCTATTGACGAATGGAAGGATTTGATTATTCGTCAAGCTTCTGTACAACTTGGAGAGAGGTGCCAGTCCGCTTAAAGGTTATGAATGATGCAACAAATCAGCTGTAGCAATTGGTGACAAGCGTAGTGGACATGAACACAATTGCTGAGAGTAACCTGAGTACTTTGGCCGAGATCAACAAGCTGCCGGGAGATGTATTGGTTGCAGAGCAGATTGTACCGGATGGATCAGTTGAGAAGGGGAAGCAGCTGGAGTTTGCAGTATCTTTCCGTTTGGAGATCTGCAGAGTTTTGCTGAAGAGGATGCAGGCACTTGAGAGTAGGACATCATCCTTACCAGACAATATCATTTCTTTCACTGAGGAGAAAGTGGTCGGGAATGTTACTTCATATGTGCAGATCGTTCCTAGCAAGGTGCCTATTCCCTGGAAGGATCTCTTCTGATGGTACAAAAGAGAATTGATAAAGCTACTAAGCCTTTCACGATGAATTCTATAAGTAGACTGGTGGCGCTGCAAGTGGATATTGCGAGGTTTAGGCCGAGCTTGGAAGATGTGGAGGCGTGCATCAAAGTGTTGAATGAAGGACTGCTGCAGTTTAGGACAGAGAAGGAAGCAGTGGCTAAAACAGATGGGAAGATGCTGAATCATATGTTCGACAAGTATATCCGATATCAGAACAAAAAGAAGACATAAATGTTACAGCTGACATGACTTCTATTTTTTCTTGTTCTATTTTCTATGTTCCCGGATGAAATTGTAAAACTTTAAGTTATTGGTTTTGCAACTATTACATAAAGTCACGTGGAACAATTCTATTAGTTAAGTGATACATGTGTCACTTAAGGAGAAGTTAGTTGAGGATGATTACCAAATGTCATCTTTACTTGTTTGTGTTTCAGTTCAGTTTGACTTCCCATTTGTACTTTCCCTTCTACATTCTATAAGTAGGAGAAGAACCTCTGGGTTAATGAACAGAATTTGTAAGCAGCAACCTTGTGTTCCAGACTTTGTGTTGAAACTCTTGAGAGCCACTTGAAGCAAAGGATATACAGGAGTAGATTTCCGGA
This sequence comes from Taxus chinensis, assembly GCA_019776745.2. Taxonomy (NCBI): domain Eukaryota; kingdom Viridiplantae; phylum Streptophyta; class Pinopsida; order Cupressales; family Taxaceae; genus Taxus; species Taxus chinensis. The sequence continues at coordinate 898,052,681 of CM034148.1, forward strand.
GAACTTTGTGTCACGGTGTATTGTGTTTCTTGCTTTTTATCTTAGATCTTTTAATAGACTGTGTTATTTCAAATTTAGATCTGAAGTGTCTTTGCTTAGAATTCTGTGTTTATATCTATTAGTTTCTTCTATGTGCATGCAATCAACTCTTCTATCTATTGATTGAGATGCACATCTTCCTCATTTCTTCTCTGTGTTTATATAATTCCCTTTCCCTTCTATAACTATTTCCTTTCTTTAAACAACTGCTTACTTTCTGCAGAACTGTTCAGTTATGGTTCATGAACTGAGTAGTTAAGTAAAACCCCATTTAGATATTCGCTGGTGTCACCCAAATTTCATCCTGAAATTTGCGACTACCCTATCCGAAAAAATTTCGTACTTTTAAAATAATGGGTTGTTTTGTGTTTTTATTGCCTGAAAGTTCTTGTATTGCGTCAAGATATTCCCAAGGAGCCATATTAGCTTTTTTCGCCAAATACCCAGATGCCCAAAATTTTTATATTCTGTTGTCGGGATTTGTCTACGGGAAATTTGTATTTAATTATTTTGAGTCCCGTATGAGGCTATTTGCGCTCTGTTTTAACTCTGTTATGATCGAACATGTCACTATTCCTATGTATCATAAGGGTTTTTACTTGGAATAAGTTTTGGGCTTTATTTGTAACTTTTGACAAATTTTCGTGTTTTTGTGTTGTCCTGTTTCGTTTTCTGTGAAATTTCTCTAGAACAATTCCTTTGCCGGGTAAGCCCAATTTTTGGCCTGGAGCAGCTGGAGAACATATACGCATGTTATGCCCGGAGGAAGTCGCCATCGGAGGTCTGGATCACTAGGAAAAAACAAAGTCGTGCACGGAAAAGCCCCTGCGGGGTTGGGCGCATTTTTGGAAAACAAAGGATTCAAGCTGCAATGGGAAAAATAGAGGCCGCAGGTAGGCAGGAATTTATTGCTTGTCTTGCAGGGTAAAAATGCCCATGATGAAATGGTGTCACTCAGATTTCACCCTGAAATCTGTGATTACCCTATCCGAATTTTTTTCGTACTTTTTAAATAATGGGTCATTTTATGTTTTTATTGCCTGAAAGTTCTTGTATTGCGTCAAGATAATCCTAAAGAGCCATATTAGCCTTTTTCGCCAAATACGCAGATGCCCAAAATTGTTTTATTCTGTCGTCGGGATTTGTCTGCGGGAAATTTGTATTTAATTATTTTGAGCCCCGTATGAGGCTATTTGTGCTCTGTTTTAACTCTATTATGAGCGAATATGTTATTATTCCTATGTGCCAGAAGGGTTTCAACTTATTTTAAGTTTTGAGCTTTATTTGCAACTTTTGGCAATTTTTCGTGTTTTTGTGGTGTCCCGTTTCGTTTTCTGTGAAATTTCTCTGGAGCAATTCCTTTGCCGGGTAAGCCCGATTTTTGGCTTGGAGCAGCTGGAAAACATATACGCACATTATGCCTGGAGGAAGTCGCTATCGGAGGTCCGGATCACTGGGAAAAAGCGAAGTCGTGCACAGAAAAGCCCCTGCGGGGATGGGCGCATTTTTGGAAAACAAAGGATTTAAGCTGCGATGGGAAAAATATAAGCTGCAGGTAGGGTGGGAATTTTATACTTGCCTGGCAGGGTACTTTTTCCCGTGTTATAAAAGTCACTTAAGTTGCAGTGGGAAAAATAGAGATTGCAGGTAGGTGGGAATTTATTGCTTGCCTTGCAGGGTAAAAATTCCCATGATATAATAAAAGGAAAGTGACTTAAGTGGATCACGGGATTTTGGTGCCTGCCTTGCAGGATAAAGAATCCCATTATGAAAAAATTCTTAAAAATAGAATTACATGTGCAAAAAAGTGCGCCCCCTTTGGTGAGAGAATAAAAGCCTTAAATTGATTATTTTAATTAATCTATTCTCTCAAAAAGTGCGCCCAAGCTTGGAGGAGGTCAACAAGTCAAAGATGGAATAAAAGAAAGGAATTAAATGCATTAAATTTAATTTATTTAGTGGCTGCCCTCATCCTCTCAAAAAGTGCGCCCCATTTGGGTATTATTTAATGTTTTTTAAAGCATTAAAACATTAAATTAATTTCTATTTTCAGTGGCTATGGTCAAAGCACACTGTGAAACTTAAGTGAAGTGTTGTGTGAAAGATTAAATTGGATTAATTTAATTTATTGGATGGCTGTCCTTAAACATGCTATTTTTAAAAGAGAAAAGTGTGATTTTTAATTAATTAATTGCCTTTAATTGTTAGGGCAATTATTAATTATAGAATTGTGAAGGTTATATAAGCATGGGCAGCCATATGGGTGAATTATTTAATTCATAGGTAAAGAATTGCAGCCAAGAGGAAAAGTGCGCCCCCATAAAAGGAAGGATTTTGTTCAGACAAAGTGCTAACAAGGCTAAAAGCTTCCAGATTTGGTGCATGCTTTGAGGAGGTTGATCTTTGTCTGCATAATTGTTTTCACAGGTATTACAGGAGCTCAGGTGTTGATTGAAAGGATTCATGCTCTCTTTATGTGCAAATTAAACACCAATTTTTGGGGCAGCAGGCTTGAAAAGTGCAGATTTTTATAATTTAAATTCACTATTCATGCTCCGGTGGCAATTTTTGTCTGAATAAATTGCAAGAATTTATTACATGTGCTTTACAAAAGAAAAGGAGTTTTTATCAATGTCCAATACATTGCAAATATCCTCTGAATCTGAAGAATTGTCCAGATCTGCACAAGTATTGAAGAAATCCGGCCAAGGAGAAAAAGAATTATTCAGACGAAGATAGACAAAGCCATGGTGAAGGGAGATGAAAAAGAAAGCACGATGGAGTCATGCATTGCTTCCAAACTTGCAGACATAGGAGACACAAATCTAGGCCTGGAACCTCTTACTGATTTGATTGATAGATCCAGAGCGGGAAAGACTTCACTCATGCATGCGGTCAAAAGCAGTGGAATTATCCGAGCTGCAGCTTTTCCATGTACAACCCAATTGCCAGAATTCGTGATGGAGTGTGCTAGATCTTATCATCCTTCATCCAGATCAGTGCATGATGCTTCGGGAAAGACAATAATTCGTTTGGATGCAAAGTTCATCAATTATTGTTTGAAGATTCCAGTGCGAAAGGTGGTGACTTCTATTAGCATTCAGGATGCTGACAGTAGGTGGGAGAAGCATAGAGCTGATTGTGTGAGCATCATGAATAGCAGGTTCATGAAGAAGCCTAGATCCCCTTCAAAGTTCCCGAGAACTCTTCCACGGTCCAATTTGGTGCAGGAGGCAGATGATGTCGTCAAATTGCTATAAGCGAATGCCTACACTTTCTGTACATGGATGTATGCTTTCATCAGGACCATTGAAATCAACAAGGTTGATTCTATAATCAATTGGTCGGAAATTATTAGCAGCAACATCGGTGAGCAACTTCGGAACGTGAAGCGTACTTTCAGCTTCAAGATGACTTCATACTTGGTGTATGCTGCAGCTTCACAAGGTGTCTTTTCCAAGCTGGATAGATGTGGTGTTCTTTCCAAGGACCCCATTTTCGAGTGCTACTCGCAGCTTACTGCACCTACAGGCGAGAAAGACTTCAAAGTGATCAACGATGACTTCTACGATTTCATCTGCAGGCTAGACAAAGACTTGAAGGCCAACAGGGTAAGCAAGGAAGCGTGGGAAGCCGTGTCCAAGATTGGCAGTCTATTCATTCAATTTGCAGATTTCACATACCTCAGGGTTACGGGCTTTTCTGGAGAACCAATAAAGATGCCCAGGTATCCGAATGATAGATTGATCGCCATGGAGCTGAGCAGGCAACTTGTGGAGTTACACGACCTACAGTCAAAGCGGCACAAGTCTACGGGCTTCTTCCCAATCACTGTGGGATATTACAGCTGCATTAGCATTCACAGAGCTCGAGGGATGGAAGCGCAAATGTTATCCGAGTATGAGCAAGAGTTCTTCCCTGCACGGCTGAACTTCGATCCATTTGGAGTAGCCAGGAAGACAATCTTCCAGGAGTACGCACATGTGCCTTCGTTAGAAGATTTCTGGATGAAGTGCGGAAGTGAGTACGAGGTTAGAAAGAGAGATTTCAGCAGGCTGTCAGCAAAGCAAGTGTTCGAATTTGGACTAGCACGGATACCTGCGGATCTTAAAGACGATGGGAATGTGGTACTTGACACTTACCATCAAATGGGAGGAGATAAAGCCATACTGCAGAATAACATGGCAGGCTGCAACACAATTGAAGAAAGATCGAGAGCTGTGTTGGTGAATACTTCAAACTGGTAGCTGACGAAGGGAGATTGCCTTGATGAAGCATTGATGAATCAAATCACGGGCAACTTCGGCATAGGAGATTCCCTCAAGCGAAAGCATGAAGGAGAAAGCAGCAGAAGGTCCGAGAAGTTGAAAGTACACAGAAGATCTCAAGAGAAAGAGAAGATCACTTCTACGACCATAGCTTTGACTCCGGCTTCTCCAGTACCCAGTACTTCACCAACTATTGCACCGCAGCAGCAGGACGTTTCCATGCCTTCATTGAATCCGGCAATGTTCGTCTTCTCTCCTCAGCCACTTCGTTCATCACCCGTTTCAGAGGAGATGTTGAAGCTGCAGATGGCAGAGTTCGAAAAAGCTTTGTCCTTGGATGATTCAGAGGATGGCAGCCATGACACTGTGGCACTTTTTGACGGAGAGGATGCAGAGCGAGAGATGGTAGTGCACTCAGCGACTTCTCACTCTCCGAGAAGTAATTTCTCGGAATGGTTGGCTTTGCAGTTGGTTCCAGAAGCAAGAATGGAGATGAACTTAGAGGAGCACGACTTGCAGCTACTCCAGGATTTGAGCAGAAGAGACAGAAGGCCTAAAGTTGCTAAAGCAACTTCTAGGTTGATCATTGAGAATTCGGGAGAGAAGTTTGCTGAGATATCAATTCCGGTAGAAGGAAAGATAGAAGAGGAGCTCATGGCGGAAGATGTGACAGTGACCAAAGTACCACTCGGTCAAGCCACCACTGAAGGATTGAAGCAGGACATGTAGACATTGATAGACGCTTTATTCCTTAGGCTTGACAGTGAAAAGACGGAGAAAGAAGAACTGCGGAGGCAAGTATCTCAATTATGTGAGATCATAGCCAAGGTTGCTAAACCTTCCATTCAGCCCATTTCAGAGCAGGTGAGTGATCATCTTATGTAGGAAATGGAGGATGCAAGCAATCAAGTAAAGGCTATTGACGAATGGAAGGATCTGATTATTCATCAAGCTTCTGTACAACTTGGGGAAGTGCCAGCCCACCTAAAGGTTATGAACGATGCAACAAATCAACTAAAACAACTGATGGAAAGCATAGAAGGCATGAATACAGTTGTAGAGAGTAACCTGAGTATTTTGGCTGAGATCAACAAGCTGCCGAAAGATGTATTGATTGAAGAAGAGATTGTACCAGACGGATCAGTCGAGAAGGGGAAGCAACTAGAGTTTGCAGTATCTTTCTGCTTGGAAATTTGCAGAGTTTTGCTGAAAAGGATGCAGGCACTTGAGAGTAGAACATCAGATTTACCAGACAGTATCATTTCTTTCACTGAGGAAAGAGTGGACGGAGGTGTTACTTCATACGTGCGGATCGTTTCTAACGAAGTGCCTGATTCCCTGGAAGGTTCTCTTCTGATGGTACAAAAGAGAATTGATAAAGCTACCAAGCCTTTCACGATGAATTCTATCAGTAGACTGGTGGCGCTGCAGGCAGACATTGTGAGGTTTGGGCCGAGTTTGGAAGAGGTGGAAGCATGCAGCAAAGTGTTGAATGAAGGGTTGCTGCAATTCAGGACAGAGAAAGAAGCAGTGGCGAAAACCGTTGTTTTAAAAATCGCGATTTATCGGCGATAAATCGCGATAAATCGTTTGCAACCATGAAAACGATATATCTTCTTAAAAATCGCGATTTTTGATATGGCGATAAATCACGATTTTTGGTGATAAAATACAGTCAAAAATCGTGGTAAATCGTGGATAAAATCATGGAAAATCGTGGAAAATCGCGGGTGAAATCGTGGCCCCAAATCTGAGTCGTTTTTTCACTTGCGCGGCTCGGGTACACTCGAAAATCATGGAAAATCGCGGGTGAAATCGTGGTGGAAAATCGTGGCCCCAAATCTGAGTCGTTTTTTCACTTGCGCGGTTCGGGTTTCCTCCATTCTCGTCTTTTTTGTTTTTGGAATTTCTTTCCTTTTTGGCATATTTTTCCCTTTTGGCGAAAAAATCACAAGGATAGAAAAAAATTTGCCATTTTTGGAAAGGGTTCGGGAAGATGTAGCAGCAAAAACTTGCACGTGCTATAACTTTCATTATGTGGCTCCGTTTCAGGTGTTGTTTTCTTTAAAAGTGCATATTTTCTCGAGCTCTATGCATTGATGGCAATATTTTTCTTATTTTCATAAAACAATATTTTTTATTTTTTTGTTTGCAAACTTTGTACTCTCTTTTTTGGTCAAAACTTAATTAAAAATATGCATATGGGCCTATGGCATTCTATAGAGTCACTTCTCGCATCATTTAACATTGTTTTTACATTTAATTTAAGTATATTTTATGAATTTAAATGTTTTTAAAAGTAGTGATAAAGTTGCCGATTAATGCCAATTTTTTGCCAATTTCTGATTTCCGATTCAAAATTTGGCCTGCCGATTAATCCCGATTTACGATTTTTTGAACTATGGCTAAAACAGATGGAAAGATGCTGAATTACATGTTTGACAAGTATATCCGATATCAGAACAAGAAAAAGACAAATGTTACAGCAAACATGACTTCTTCTATTCTTTCTTCTTCTATTTTCTATGTTCCCGGATGAAATTGTAAAATTTCTAAGTTATTGGTTTTACAACCATTACTTGAAGTCATGTGGAACCATTCTATTAGTTAAGTGATACATGTCTCACTTAAGAAGAAGTTAGTTGAGGATGATTGCCAAATGTCATCTTTACTTGTTGTTCATGCTTTAGTTCAGTTTGAGTCTTCTATTTGTACTTTCCCTCCTACATTCTATAAGTAGGAGAAGAACCTCTGGGTTAAGGAGGGATCAGAATTTGTAAGCAGCAATCCTGAGTTTTAGACTTTGTGCTGAACTCTTGAGAGCAACTTGGAGCAAAGGAATACAAAGGAGCAGGTTTCCGGAGAACTTTGTGTCACGGTGTACTTTGTTTCTTACTTTGAATCTTACATCTCTTGATAAACTTTGTGTTATTTTAGATCTAGATCTAGAGCTCCCTTTGTTTTATAATTCTGTGTGTTCATATCTATTAAGTTTCTTCTATGTGCATGTAATTAGCTCTGCTATCTACTAATTGGAATGTACATCTTCCCCATTTCTTCTCTGTATTTCCTTTATTTCTTTCTTCTATAATTTTCTTTTCTTGAACAACTACTTACTTGCTGCAAAACTTCTTAGTTATGGTTCATGAACTAAGTGGTTAAAGTAAAACCTCTGATAGATAATAACACATTTTTATTGACAAATCTGACACGGGAGCCTCACCGGTTAAATGAGGGAGATTTATCTAATGACTGTCTAGGTTTGATGCTATGCAGAAAATCTAGCCAACATGAAATAAAAAGAGACTTAAGTGAAATCATGAGGTTTTATTGCCTGCCTTGTAGAGTAAATAATACCATAGTCAAAGTCAAATCACTTAAGTGGATCATGGGATTTTCGGGGCTGCCTTGCAGGGTAAAGAATCCCATTGTTATAAATTCTTAAAAATAGAATTATATTGTGCAAAAAAGTGCGCCCCCTTTAGAGAGAAGGCAGCCTTTAAGTGGTTTAAATTAATTATTTCTCCTTCTAAAATAGGCGCCCAAACTTGGAAGAAAGTCAACAAAGCAAAGGGGAATAAAAGAAATAGAATTAAATGAATTAAATTGATTAAATTTAATTTATTTAAAGGCTGCCCCTTCATGTCAAAAAGTGCGCCCCATTCATGATAGATTTAATGATTTTTAAAGCATTAAATCATTAAATTAAATTCTATTTTCAGTGGCTATGGTCAAGGCACATTGTGAAACTTAAGTGAAGTGAAGTGTGAATGATTAAATTGGATTAATTTAGTTTATTGGATGGCTGTCTTTAAACATGCTATTTTTAAAGAGAGAAGCATGATTTTTAATTAATTAATTGCTAGGAATAGGAAGGGCAACTATTAATTATAGAATTGTCAGGGTTATATAAGCATGGACTGCCATAAGGGTGAATTATTTAATTCACAGTTTAATAATTGCAGCCAAGAGGAAAAGTGCGCCCCATTTGAAGAAGGATTTTGCTGAGACAAAGGTGAAAACAAGGCTAAAAGCTTCCAAATTTAGCACATGCTTTGAAAGAGGTTGATCTTTGTCTGCATAATTGTTTGCATAGGTGTTACAGGAATTCATTACAGGTGCTTTACATAAGAAAATGAGCTCTAATCAATGTCCAATACATTGAGTATATCCTTCGAATCCAAAGAATTGTCCAGATCTGCACCAGTTTTGAAGAAATCCGGCCAAATAAGAAGAAAAAGAATTATTTAGACAAAGATAGCCATGGCGAAGGGAGATGAAAAAGAAAGCACAACGGAGTCATGCATCACTTCCAAACTCGTAGACATAGGAGACACAGATCTAGGTCCGGAACCTCTTTCCGAATTGATTGATAGATCCAGAGCTGGAAAGACTTCACTCATGCGTGCGGTTAAAAGCAGTGGAATTATCCGAGCTGTAGCCTTTCTATGCACAACCCAGTTGCCAGAGTTTATTATGGAGTGCACTAGATCTTACCATCCTTCATCCAGATCAGTGCGAGATGCTACGGGGAAAACAATAATTCGGCTGGACGCAGAGTTCATCAATTATTGTTTGAAGATTCCAGTGCGAAAGGTGGTGACTTCCATTAGTCTTCAGGATGTCGACAGCAGGTGGGAGAAGCATAGAGCTGATTGCGTGAGCATAATGAATAGCCGATACATGAAGAAGCCTAGATCTCCTTCAAAGTTCCCGATTTCTTCAACTGTCCAATTTGGTGCAGGAGGTAGATGATGTTGTCAAATTGCTATGCAGGATTAATGGCGAGGCGAATGCTTACACTTTCCGTACATGGATGTATGCTTTCATCAGGACCATTGAAGTCAACAAGGTTGATTCCATAATCAATTGGTCGGAAATTACTAGCAACAACATTGGTGAGCAACTCCGAAATGTGAAGCGTACTTTCAGCTTCAAAATGACTTCCTACTTGGTGTATGCTGCAGCTTCACAAGGCATCTTTTCCAAGCTGGATAGATGTGGTGTTCTTTCTAAGGACCCTATTTTCGAGTGCTACCCACAACTTACTGTACCTGCGTGCGAGAAAGATTTCAAAGTGGTCAATGATGAATTCTTCTACGATTCCATTTGCAGGCTAGACAAAGACTTGAAGGCCAACAGGGTAAGCAAGGAAGCGTGGGAAGCTGTGTCCAAGATTGGCAGTCTATTCATTCAGTTTGCAGATTTCACATACCTCAGGGTTACAGGCTTTTCTGGAGAACCAATAAAGATGCCCATGAGTATCCGAATGATATATTGATCGCTATGGAGTTGAGCAGGCAACTTGTGGAGATACACGACCTTCAATCAAAACGGCACAAGTCTACGGGCTTCTTCCCAATCACTGTGGAACATTACAACTGCCATAACATTCATAGAGCTCGAGGGATGGAGACGCAGATGTTATCCGAGTATAAGCAAGAGTTCTTCCCTACACGGCTGAACTTCGATCCATTTGGAGTAACCAGGAAGACGATCTCCTAGGAGAACGCACATGTGCCTTCATTAGAAGATTTCTGGACGAAGTGCAAAAGTGAGTACGAGGTTAGAAAGAGAGATTTCAGCAGGCTATCAGCAAAGCAAGTGTTCGACTTTGGACTAGCGCGGATACCTGCGGATCTTAAAGATGATGGGAATGTGGTGCTTGACACTTACCATCAAATGGGAGGAGATAAAGCCGTACTGCAGGATAACGTAGGAGGCTGCCATACAATTGAAGAAATATTTGGAGCTGTTTTGGTGAATACTTCAAACTGGTTGCTGACGAAGGGATATTGCCTTGATGAAGCATTGATGAATCAAGTCACGGGCAACTTCAGCATAGAAGATTCCCTCAAGCGGAAGCACGAAGGAGAAAGCAGCAGAAGGTCCGAGAAGTTGAAAGTGCACAGAAGATCTCAATCAAAGGAGAAGATCACTTCTACGACCATGGCTTTAGCTGCGACTTCTCTAGCACCCAGTACTTCACAACCTATTGCACCGCAACAGGGTACTTTCATGCCTCTACTGAATCCGGCGACATTCATCTTCTCTCCTTAGCCACTCCGTTCAGCACCTGTTCCAGAGGAGATGTTGAAGCTGCAGATGGCGGAGTTCAAAAGAGCTTTGTCCTTGGATGATTCAGAGGATGGCAGCCATAACACTGTGGCACTTTCTGATGGAGAGGATGCAGAGCAGGAGATGGTAGTGCACTTGGCGACTTCTCATTCTCCGAGAAGTAACTTCTCGGAATGGTTGGCTTCGCAGTTAGTTCTAGAAGCGAGAATGGAAATGAACTTAGAGGAGCACGACTTGCAACTACTGATTTTAGAATCTGGGCGGATGGGACAGAAGACCTAAAGTTGCTAAGGTAACTTCAAGGTTGATTATTGAGGATTCGGGAGAGAAATTTGCTGAGATGTCGATTCCGGCAGAAGGAAAGAAGGAGGATGAGCTCACGGCAAAAGACTCGACAGTAACCAAAGTACCCCTCGGTCAAGCCACCACTGAAGGATTGAAGCAGGACACGTAGACATTGATAGATGCTCTATTCCTTAGGCTTGACAGTGAAAAGGCGGAGAAAGAAGAACTTCAGAAGCAGGTATCTCAGTTGTGTGAGATCATAGCCAAGGTTTCTAAGCCTTGCATTCAGCCCATTTCAGAGCAGGTGAGTGATCATCTTGGTGTCACCTAGATTTCACCCTGAAATCTGCGACTACCCTATCCGAAATTTTTTCATACTTTTAAAATAATGGGTCGTTTTGTGTTTTTATTGCCTGAAAGTTCTTGTATTGTGTCAAGATAATCCCAAAGAGCCATATTAGCCTTTTTCGCCAAATACCCAGATGCCCAAAATTGTTATATTCTGTCGTCGGGATTTGTCTGCGGGAAATTTGTATTTAATTATTTTGAGCCCCGTATGAGGCTATTTGCGCTCGGTTTTAACTCTGTTATGAGCAAATATGTTATTATTCCTATGTGCCAGAAGGGTTTTAACTTGTAATAAGTTTTGGGCTTTATATGTAACTTTTGCAATTTTTCGTGTTTTTGTGGTGTCCCGTTTCGTTTTCTGTGAAATTTCTCTGGAACAATTCCTTTGCCTGGTAAGCCCGATTTTTGGCCTGGAGCAGCTAGAAAACATATACGCACATTATGCCCGGAGGAAGTTGCCATCGGAGGTCTGGAACACTGGGAAAAAGCGAAGTCGTGCACAGAAAAGCCCCTGCGGGGATGGGTGCATTTTTGGAAAACAAAGGATTTAAGCTGCAATGGGAAAAATAGAAGCCGCAGGCAGGGTGGGAATTTTATACCTGCCTAGCAGAGTACTTTTTCCCGTGTTATAAAATTCACTTAAGCTGCAGTGGGAAAATTAAAAGCATTAGGCATGGGATTTTATTGCTTGCCTTGCAGGGTACTTTTTCCAAGTTATAGAAAATTCACTTAAGCTGCAGTGGGAAAATTAGAAGCAGCAGGCAAGTGGGATTTTATTCCCTGCCTTGCAGGGTACTTTTTCCCATGATAGAAAATTCACTTAAGCTGCAGTGGGAAAAATAGAAGCAGCAGGGAGGTGGGAATTTTGTACCTGCTTAGCAGGGTACTTTTTCCCGTGATATAAAATCCACTTAAGCTGCAGTGGGAAAGTTAGATGCTGCAGGCAGGCGGGAATTTATTGCCTGCCTTGCAGGGTAAAAATTCCCATGGTGAAATAAAAGAAAAGTGACTTAAGTGAAATCACGGGATTTTATTGCCTGCCTTGCAGGGTAAATAATCCCATTGTCAAAGTCAAATCACTTAAGTGGATAATGGGATTTCCGGGGCTGCCTTGCAAGGTAAATAATCCCATTGTTAGAAATTCTTAAAAATAGAATTCTATTATGCAAAAAAGTGCGACCCACATTGGGTGAATAATAATGCATTAAATAAATATTTGTTAATATTTATTCACCCAGTTTTGGCACCCAGGCTTGTGGAAAAGTCAACAAAAGCAAAGGGGAATAAATCAATTGGAAATAGAATTCTAAAATTAAATAAATTTAATTTATTTAATGCAGCCCCTTTTGAGAAGGAATTAATACTTTTTAAAGTATTAAATGATTATATTAATTCCTATTTTCAGTGGCTATGGTCAAAGCACACTCTGAAGCTTAAGTGAAACGATGTGTGAAGGATTAAATTGGATTAATTTAATTTATTGGATGGCTGTCCTTAAACATGCTATTTTTAAAAGTGAAGAGCATGAGTTTTAATTAATTAATTGCCTTTAATTATTAGGGCAATTATTAATTATAGAATTGTGAAGGTTATATAAGCATGGGCAGCCATATGGGTGAATTATTTGATTCACAGGTAAAGAATTGCAGCCAAGAGGAAAAGTGCGCCCCCATTTGAAGAAGGATTTTGCTCAGGCAAGGTGGAAACAAGGCTAAAAGCTTCCAAATTTGGCGCATGCTTTGAAGGAGGTTGATCTTTGTCTGCATAATTGTTTGCACAGGTGTTACAGGAGCTCAGGTGTTGTTGAAAGGATTCATGCTCTCTTTATGTGCAAATTAAACACCATTTTTTGGTGCAGCAGGTTTGAAAAGTGCAGATTTTTACAATTAAAATTCACTATTCATGCTCCGGTGGCCATTTTTGTCTGAATAAATTGCAGGAATTCATTACAGGTGCTTTACAAAGGAAAAGGAGTTTTTATCAATGTCCAATACATTGCATATATCCTCCGAATCTGAAGAATTGTTCAGATCTGCACTAGTATTGAAGAAATCCGGCCAAGTAAGAAGAAAAAGAATTATTCAGACGAAGATAGACAAAGCTATGGTGAAGAAAGATGAAAAAGAAAGCACAACGGAGTCATGCATCACTTCTAAATTTATAGATATTGGAGACACGGATCTAGGCTCGGAACCTCTTGCTGAATTGATAGACAGATCCAGAGCAGGAAAGACTTCACTCATGCGTACAGATTAAAAGCAGTGGAATTATTCGAGTTGCAGCTTTTCCATCCATAGCCCTGTTGCCAAAGTTTGTTATGCAGGTGCAGATCCATATCCAGATGCAAATGCAGATGCAAATCCATATGCAGATCCAGATCCAGATCTCATAGTTGCAAAAGCTTTTGGCATAAAGGCTTCATCCTCTTATTTCGAATGCAGCCCGTGAAGAAGACAGTGCGTGGAAAATTCCTTCCAAGATCTTGTGCATGTGCTCTCATCTTCCAGTTGAAGCTTTCATTGAATTTTCATTCACCTTGAGTGCTTTCCAGAATTTTTAATTGCTCATATGCAATTAAAAATAAGGATGATGAGTTATCTACGGCCAACCTTGCATTGATGCATGTACAAAAGAAGAACTGCAAAACCTTCAAGGATAAAAGAGAAGACAATGCGAAGGCAAAATTCCAGCTTGCTTCCAATTCCAACTACTTGCAATTCCAGCTTGTTTCCAGATCCAGCTGCTTCTAGATCCAGTTTGAATCAGCTGCATGCAGACATGAAAAAGGACAAAGTCAGCTTTCCTCTTTTTTCCTCCGACAAAGTCAGCTTTCCTCTTCCTTTTTCTTTCCTCCGACAAAGTAATTGAGTGATCGATTAAATTATACAACTTAAGTGATTGGTTTAAAAGCCATTATTTGAAGAAGTCAACTACTTGGAGATAGGTGGCAGGCATGCAAAATAGAAGGTTCTATTTTCAGTTGCAAATCATACATGTCACGCAAAGAGGAATTCTAGGAGGAAGATTGCCAGTTTTTTCTTTCCGACTTTCATATGTGTCAGTTCAACTAAAGCTTTCAACTTGTAATTGCCCCTCTACATTCTATAAGTAGAGGAAGAACCTTCGGGTTAATCGATCAGAATTTGTAAGTAGCAATCCTGAGTTCTAGACTTTGTGCTGAATTCCTGATAGCAACTTGAAGCAAAGGAATACAAAGGAGCAGGTTTCCGGAGAACTTTGTGTTACGGTGTACTGTGTTTCTTGCTTTGAATCTTAGATCTCTTGATAAACTGTGTTATTTTAGATCTAGATTTAGAGCTGCCTTTGTTTTATAATTCTGTGTGTTCATATCTATTAAGTTTCTTCTATGTGCATGTAATTAGCTCTGCTATCTACTAATTGGGATGCACATCTTTCCCATTTCTTCTCTGTATTTCCTTTACTTCTTTCTTCTATAACTTTCCTTTCTTAAACAACTGCTTACTTGCTGCAAAACTTCTTAGTTATGGTTCATGAACTAAGTGGTTAAAGTAAAACCCCTGATAGATAATAACACATTTTTATTGACAAATCTGACACGGGAGCCTCACCGGTTAAATGAGGGAGATTTATCTCATGACTGCCTAGGTTTGATGCTATGCAGAAAATCTAGCCAACACATCTTATACAGGAAATGGAGGATGCAAGCAATCAAATAAAAGCTATTGACAAATGGAAGGATTTGATTATTCGTCAAGCTTCTGTACAACTTGGAGAAGTGCCAGCCCGCCTAAAGGTTATGAATGATGTGGCAAATCAGCTGCAGCAACTGGTGACGAGTATAGTGGACATGAACACAGTTGCCGAGAGTAACCTGAGTACTTTGGAAGAGATCAACAAGCTGACAGGAGATGTATTGGTTGCAGAGCAAATTGTACCGGACGGATCAGTCGAGAAGGGGAAGCAGCTAGAGTTTGCAGTATCTTTCCGTTTGGAGATCTGTAGAGTTTTACTGAAGATGATGCAGGCACTTGAGAGTAGGACATCATCCTTACCAGACAGTATCATTTCTTTCACTGAGGAGGACGTGGTCGGAGGTGTTACTTCATACGTGCGGATCGTTCCTATCAAGGTGCCTAATTCCCTGGAAGGGTCTTTTCTGATGGTACAAAAGAGAATTGATAAAGCTACTAAGCCTTTCACGATGAATTCTATTAGCAGACTGGTGGCACTGCAGGTAGATATTGCAAGGTTTGGGCCGAGCTTGGAAGATGTGGAAGCGTGCATCAAAGTGTTGAATGAAGGATTGCTGTAGTTTAGGAAAGAGAAGGAAGCAGTGGCTAAAACAAATGAGAAGATGCTGAATCACATGTTCGACAAGTATATCCGATATAAAAACAAAAAGAAGACATAAAAGTCACAGCTGGCATGACTTCTTCTATTTTCTATGTTCCCGGATGAAATTGTAAAACTTTAAGTTATTGGTTTGCAACTATTACTTAAAGTCATGTGGAACCATTCTATTAGTTAAGTGATATATGTGTCACTTAAGGAGAAGTTAGTGGAGGATGATTGCCAAATGTCATCTTTACTTGTTTGTGTTTTAGTTTAGTTAGACTTCCCATTTGTACTTTTCTTCCTACATTCTATAAGTAGGAGAAGAACCTCCGGGTTAATCATCAGAATTTGTAAGCAGCAATCTTGTGTTCTAGACTTTGTGCTGAACCCTTGAGAGCCACTTGGAGCAAAGGAATACAAAGGAGCAGGTTTCCGGAGAACTTTGTGTCACGGTGTACTGTGTTTCTTGCTTTTAATCTTAGATCTCTTAATAAACTTTGTGTTATTTTAGATTTGGATCTAGAGCTGCCTTTGTTTTAGAATTCTGTGTTTATATCTATTGGATTCTTCTATGTGCATGCAATCAGCTCTGCCATCTATTGATTGGGATGCACATCTTCCCCATTTCTTCTATGTGTTTATGTAATTACCTTCTTCTATAAACTTTTCCTTTCTTTAAACAACTGCTTATTTGCTGCAAAACTGTTCAGTTATGGTTCATGAACTGAGTAGTTAAAGTAAAACCCCATTTAGATATTAGCATCCTTAAATTGACAAATCTGACACGGGAGCCTCACCGGTTAAATGAGGGAGATTTATCTCATGACTGCCTAGGTTTGATGCTATGCAGAAAATCTAGCCAACATTAGCATACTTTAATTGAAAAATCTGACACGGGAGCCTTACCGGTAAATGAGGGAGATTTATCTCATGACTGCCTAGGTTTTGTGCTATGCAGAAAATCTAGCCAACATGGTGTTTCACTTGTCTATAACCACATGATTGAGTACTAAATAGAATTTTTTTATTTTTCTGATTTTTTGAATTTTTGATTTGTTTAGATGTTTTTTTGGATTATATGTTTTTGGATGTTGGGATGTTTTATGAACGTTTTTAGAAGTTTGAGATGTTTTTTGGTTTTTTGCAAATGAAAATACCTTAAGCAAGGTGTGGTCATCCAGTGTTGATGCCTTTGTGCCCCTTTTTTAGGCTACGCGGTATAGGTGACATGTTGATTTTTGGCAGTAGGATGCCCCAACATAACTTGGGACACAAAAATGAAAAATAAACCAATGATAGAAAAAGGTACAAGATGGAATATAGAAATGGGGACAAAGTTTCCCCCAAACATGCCAAAAAAGGCAACAGATTCACACAAATGTTCCGAGTGAAGCAATCGGAAAGTGTGAATGCTATGAATGAATATGAAAAAAGAATGTGAAGGTTGGTGATGAACTAGTGATGAGCCAAATGCACAAATTGTGAGAACAAAAGATGGACTAAAGGAGTGTGAACAAGGTCCAAACAACACTTTAAAACATACTAGTCCTGTTTCTCGTCAAGATTCAGTGTGTGTGCGTGAAAATTAATTGCTTCTTGAAGTGAAGATTTAATGGGCAGCAAGTGAAGACAAACTAGCCAATGTGTAGGAAATATTGATTGTGATAGTTGGTTGGTGAATGAAGTATGCACAGGAGGTGAACTGTACATTTCTTTGCTGTTAGCTAGGCATTTATAGCCCCAATAGATGTATATTTGATTCTAGTGGCAACATTGCTCTATTGTCAGTCAGGTGTACATAGCCCCTATAGAGATACTGGAGACACCCCTAGAGAAAGTTTTGATATTGTTTTGCTTTTTTGTTTTGTTTTTTTAATGTTTTGATTGGTTTTTGAAAAGATATTCAACTCTCTCGATTCTTTTGATAAGGGGTTAAAAACCACTAATGGCTTGATGGAAGGACATGGAAGTGATGGTGTTGACGACATTGGCTAGTGCCAAAGGAAATGCCCAGGGTCTTCACGATAAGCTTATTAAGTGTATTATAGTGATAGGATCTCTAAGAGGGACAATTGTTCTTTAATTTACCAAGGTATTGAATGACCAAGGTCAAACAATTACAATAGAGATCGTTGCCTCACGATGAACGCGGATAGACTAATCAAAAGATCACCGAAAGTAGGAAAATGATGGGTGATGTGTAGAAGGATGGAATAAACATCTGTGTGCAGGTGAAGCCTTATTGTGATTGTTGATGTTTTGATTTTGATTTTTTTTTCATTTTGGATATTTTGATGTTTATGATTTTTGGGTATTTTGATTTTTTGGATTTTTTACGTTTTAGATGACAGGCAAAGGGAAAACCGCAAAGGTAGAAGAACCTGCTCTAGCATCAAGGATGACGATGATAGTGGATGAAAGGGGGATTGATGCAGGAGCATCATGGTTTGAATAAGCCTTTGAAAGGCATTTAGCATGTATTAGGAGTTTATAAGCTTTCCCTCCAAGTTCTAGTCTTAAATATTTGAATTGAAATGTAAATTCTCTTGTAAAAGTAGAAATTTGGTGTGAATAGGAGTACTAGGTGAATGTGAGTTGTCATATCTCTAGGATCTACGGGCGAGAAGTGCAAGAATAGTCCAAGATATTGTGTTGTCAGTATTTAGCTATTAAAGGTCAGGATGATAAACAAATTCCTTAAATCTTGCTTGTATAGTTGAGATATAATCTCACTAAATATTGGAGTTTAGGCCTAGATAAGGACTACCATAACTCGGTCAAGCAGATTCAGGGGATTCTAAGGGATTAGAGGTCAAATTCTCTCAGGGAGAGAATCATAATGTGATGTATATGATGTTTTAAGAAGAAGAAATGAAGAAAAAGGCTGAGTTTGTCTATCTCTTTAATTATTTCTTGAAAATTTGAAGTGTTCATAGTACAAGATTAGCATTAGAGAGGATCAGAGAGGTAATGTGAAGTTAGACACGGAAATGGAGCTCTTCCATAATGGTCTATGCAAGCATTATACACATTTATACATGCGTTCTCAATGTGCTCCTGAATGGTGAAGACTGTACTGTCCTGAACCAGTCATGCAAGTAAGTGTTTGTGTATGTTTTGATCTTGAATCTCCAAGAATCTTGAATGTTTTGGTAGTTTCAAATGATATCTGACTTGGAAAAGATGATTTGAGTGTCCTATGGGTGAATAAGATAAGAAGGACGCCCTGTTTTAAAGCATTATATTGAGAAGTCTGAATGTATAATCAGGTCTAGGATTACAACAGTCTTAAGAGGAGAGGAAAAAGGTGGACTAAGAGGTTTATCATCATTAATAGAAGGTGAAATAGCTACTGAAAGGAGTGTGAAGTACATAGCCTTATCTAAGAATCATCAATTCTTTAGAAATCCTCAGTGGAGATTAAGAAACCCTTACATGTACAGGTTGGAGAAGAAGAAACCCTCAAAAAGGAGAAATATCCAATGTTTTCATGCCCACGGCTAAGAGAATCATCTTCAACATGATTAGACAGGCCTAATTGTGAAATTTGAGATCTTGAATCATAATATATTGAAAAATATTGTCAAATTTAGCTTCTCGGGCTAGACTGTGCATCACAGTGAAGTACTTGCTAGGGCACGGTCTTAGAAGCATCAAATCACCTCATTTTCTTATGAAACATTGTACTAATAACAATGAGGGAGTAAACTAAGTGTTTCAAGAAGAATCATTGCATTCTATTGGATAATTTCTCAGATAATCAATGACAGTTAGCTAGGAGGCTGAAAAACACAGTGAAAGGCCTAATTTGGAGGCTTACATTGCAAAGGAAGTACCAGAAATATGAAGAGATAGATAATGAAACTTTCCACACATCTTAAACTCCTTAGTTGGTGCCCAGAATGATCATTATTTCCTATTGAAGCCCTCTACAAAGGCTGCAGTTCTTGACAGTTGCCTATCACTGACCTAGTCAAGGGTTTCAAGAACTAAATACAAAAGGAGGAATACAGCGAGTTCTAGGCCTAATTAAGAATTGGAATTTTGGGAACATGTTGATCTAGTGGAAGGTGAATTGATGAACCTAATACAAGCTTCTGGGAACTTGTGAAAGTCAATGTGCGTGGTGATTCCAAGAACATGGTCTTAAGGGACTAGAGAGGGCAATCTTACTAAAAAGGTGAAAGAGAGTGTTTTGAAAGCTTGGGATCCATTTGAGTGAATGTTCTAACATTGTTGAGCATGTTATAGCAGGATTCAAGCTTCAAGAGACCTAAGGAAGACCTAAAAGCTTAAGAATGCATGAAGAGCCAAGTGCATGGAAGATAGGTGCAAAGAGAAAGGTGAAATTTCATGGTAGGTCTCTCAAAAGTCTAGAAATTGTTTATTAGCATTATAGAACTAGAGGCCTAAAGGGAGAAGGGCAGTCTGACTTAAGCCTATGGATGAAATGTTTCCTTGATTGTGGATCAAAGTTAAGAAGAAAATGTAGATTTTGGAAAGCCAAACAAAGTAAAATTGGACAAATTTTGCATACTTAAGTCAGTCTAGTCATTGAGCAAGAACTCCATTTTTGCCAAGTTTGGTAAATGTGATGAATTGCTCTCTTGAATGGCTGAGATAATGATGAGTAGTGAATGGGCCTACACCCTGTATTGCTATCAGAGCTAGATAGGGCATCATGGATATAAAGGATTCAAGATGGGATTGTTGAAAAGATTCAAAATGGAGTAGGATGAGATAGGCTAGGATGTGTTTAGGATTTGGGACCAACAGTGTCACACCTTGTCATAGGACCCAACAATGATGGTTGCGATCTCTTTTATGAGGACGACCAAGGGTTTTTTGCTTCTTAAAAGTGATATTTGCCCCAAGCTCAATGGTCCGTTGGAAGATCATACTCGACAAGTGATTTCGATTTATCTTGTGATTTTGCTTGTGGAGGGGGAAGCTTGAGTTCCTTATCCACAGCTTTGTGCACTTTCTGCCACACTTGATGTTCGCGTTTGTGTTGACTTGTGAATCGCGTTTAATTTTTGGATTTTTGGTTGTTGGATTTATTTTGATTTTTTGGGGTTTCTTTGATTTTTGATTCTCTTTAGACGAAGAAACTCCTTTTTTCTTCCTATAAGCTAATGTGTGATTCTGTTGGTCTCAAGAATTGTGGGCAAGAAATGGATGTTCAAAATTGATGAGAGGATTGTTTGGGAAGATGGTGGGCTTTTCACAACTGCTAGGAGAGGGATGATATGATGAACGGATAGGAGGTGGTCTAAGGATTGATGGTAATGGGCGAGTAGGAGGTGGCCCGAGGATTGGTGGTAATTGGCAAGTAGGAGGTGGCCCAAGGATAGAATGTGATGGGCGAGTAAGAGGTGACCCAAAGATAGAATGTGATTTAGGGGATGCGGTGTGTGAGGGATGACTGGGTGATGAAAGGACAGGAGATGGCCCAAGGATAGACCTAGAAGGTTCAATATGTAAGGGGAAATGGGATGATGGGAGGATAAGAGGAGGTCCATGTTGGTCAATGATAAATGGTTGATTTGAAGGAAGAGGTCCAATAAGTGTTTTGAAGTCAGAAGGTGTTTTATGCTGGATATGATGGGACTGGGTGATTTTGACCTTGTTATTTCTGCAGAGGAACTTGATAGTGCTTTGAAAAGATATCTTGGCACATCTTCACTTGTTAATTGTTCGAAGTGGATGCAAACAATGGTCCCTTGGAGGATTGGTGAGGATAAGATACGGCTTGGTTGAGGTAGCTCAAGGGCCAAAGAGGATTGGGATTGGGATTGCTAAATTGAGATGGCTCAGGGACCAGATTAGGATTGTTGGATTGTGATGGCTTAGGGGCTGAATTAGATTTAGATTGTGAAAAATTTGGTGTTGGATTGCTTAGAAGAGGCTTTAGTGCGGATAAGAGAATGGGTTCTTGTGGCTTGGATCGTGACGTAGGGGTCGAATTAGATTTTTGATTAAGTGATTTTGGATTGCCAGGGATCTCCAATGAGGGAAGACGTAGTTTGGGTGTTCTAGGAAAAAGTCGAATGGGTGAGGCTTATGGGCCTGAGTAGGATTGGTTTGTGGATGGGATTGATTAGGTGATGAAGGTTGGGAATGTAGAGGGATAATGAGGGATGTGAGGTTTGCCACTTGTTGGTTAAGCTTTTGGATGTTGTCGAGGATGCTTAGATTAGGATCTTGATGGGATGGTTGAGCTAGAACGGGTTCCCTGTTGAGAGAAACATGAGGAATATTGAAATGAGGATGATAGTAGATGGAGAATTGTTTTTGTTGAAGAATGTACCCAGGAGGTGCGGGTTAAGGTGTTGGTTTGGAAGAATCAAATATCTAGTCATGGATGCCATTGTTTGATTTGAAAACTTGACCTAGATTTTTTGATTAAACTGTTTTGGATTGAAGGGATCCCTAGGAAAATTTGAGCAGCATAAGAGCTGCAAATTGGACACTTTTACCTAGGTTTTGGATTTGGTAAATACCACTAAGGATTCTAGGTAATTTGGCAGCCTAACGACGTAGTTGTGGCAATGAACCAGTTTGAAAATTTAAATTTTGGATGTCAAAGGGGGCTGGTCTAATTTTGGCAAAGTTTTGACTGATCGTGTTTGAAAATGACATTAAATTTTTGTAGAGTTTAAGGTATTGACGTGTAATACACTTGGTTTCAACTTGGACAAAGTTTTGCCTTGTTTTATTGCTAAAACAAGGTTTAACTCTGACAAAGTTTTGCCTCGTGAGTTTTGAAAAATCAATTTTTGACTCGAACAGAGTAATGCGTTTTATTGTTTTCAAACAAGATGTAGGGGATGGTGAAGCAAGCAATACCTAGAATAATTTTGGCCACCTATCTAGGATAAACAAGGTTGTTAGGGGTGTCCTCAATATATCTTTTGGTACGCGAGACACAAGTCCGTGAAATTAAGAAATGTTGTATAGTGGTGTGGTTCGGAGAGTCAAATCCCCCCTTGGCTTCACTCCATCCATTTCAGTGGAGCTTGATGAAAAACGACAACTGTTTCCTGTGAGATCCTATCTAAGGCTTGGGTATTGGGACACAAAATCCCTTCACTTCATGTTGTCGATAAAACAGTTGACGCTTAGCCAAAAATGATAGGTATTGCCACAAATTTATATAGCACGCCGGAACACGGACTTTGTCCAAATGACTAGGTGATGAAATCCCAGCCACTTAACCCTACTAAAATTAAAGTCTCCAACTGTTTCTAATTTCCTAGATCACCTTGCGGCGTTAGGAAAGAGCATATGCAGTTGAGACGAGGCACAAACAAACAACAAAAGATGTGGAAGAGAAACAAACACCAGAGTAAATGTGTTTTAAGACGAAGGTTAATCCAATATATAACGATTTCACAAACAAGTGCGCGAAAGGAAACTATATGGGTTAAACCAACGATAAATCCAATATACTGCTCAAATGCTAAAATGAAATGCAATATTCCAATTCAAAGCAACAAGATCAAACCAAAATTTAAAAAGCAAGTAATTCCAAAAATGAAAGTTTTGCAAGTTTTGGTTTTGTGTTTCGTTTGTTTGTTTTGTATTATTTGCCTTGGACTAGTGATTAGGCAACTTGCGGACAAAGTTCTAGTAGTTTGGAGCATAAAAAAATAACCCAATGTGCAAACAAAATGACAAAAATTAGGAGATTGGAAAAACCTTCATATTTTCTCATGAGGAAGCCCAATTTGACATGGATCCACTTGAGACCTTTCCCTAAAAAAAATGGAGTCTTTTTCGAGTCTCGGATCAAAATTCATGGCCTTTGGAAGGTAGGTAATCAAAAGCACAGGGGAGTTTGCTGAAAGGTGTCACGAATCTGCCAAAAGTTGTAGAACTGTGTGTTGGTGAAATAATTTGTTGCAGTGCAGATTATTGGTTTTTCACCAACGGTCACAGGGCTAAGCCCCTCCTTCTTGGGTATGGGGATGCTCCCATTATTGAATGTAAACTAACTAAAAATGTGGAGTGTCCGTTAGGTCGGGGATCACACATGAATACTCCACTAAACCTGTGACAGAGTGCTTGTACAATGTATAAGGGAGGAATTTGATTTGAAGAGAGGTAAAGAGGAGTAGGAGAAATAAGGAGAGAGGGTTAATGTCATGAGTAAGAACTAGTAGATTCTCACCAACAGTAATCATATTAGTTCCACATTCAATTAGAAGAATTCAACCATGCAATCAACAGTAAGACTAACAAACTAGAGACACAAAGTTCTTTCTTGGTTGTACAAGATTACAATGTTTGCAAAGTTGGAGAGTAGAGAGGATAGAGGAGCATAGACAAGGAGGTAGAGGAGATGTAGCTTTTATTGCTTGCAGTAGTAGTGAAATCCAACAACTTATAACAATCAACAATTGCCAACTTCTTTGGAATGGAGAAGCCATTCCAATTTATAGCATTACAAATGTTTATTCCTCTCCCCCCCACATGACTTTTCACCTTTCCTCATCAATTGTGACCTTTCATATTCCTAGGGATTAAATGTGAGCCTTTTTCTTATTAGTGAAAAATAACTCTTGCAATGTCAAATTAAATGCCACTCAAGTGAATAAGACAAAATAGTGAAAAAGTACATTCTTAATGGAGAGTTAGAATATGGAGAGAGAAGAAAGAAGAGAGAGAGAGGAGGGTTGATCAATCTAATGAAGATGAAACTCCTACCAATGAAGAACTGGCTCTGATTGACCACGATTGAAGTTCCCTTCCCTTGACCACCTGTTGAATTGAAACATGGAGATTGCAAACTCTTTCTTTTGTGAGACATAGACACCCTTCCAGGGTATTGAATATATGTTCAAAAACATTGTTATGAGATTTGCACTAAGATGGGAACACGATGATCTTCTTTGATCACAAGATAGGAGTTAGGACATGAAGATCACTATCTTACTCCTCTAGGCCTCGAAATTCTCCTCCGTGATGAAGATGTCTCCTTTTTGAATGCAATAAACTTCAAGATGCTCAAACATGTTCTTGCTTGTTTGTTTCTTATTGAAAAAGGCCTTCTCCTCTAGATAGAAGGATTGCTGCGTGAATAAAATGCTTGTCCTTTGACCACCTATTGAACTGAAATATTGTTATTGCAAATGCTTTCTCCTATGAGATGCGGGTGCATTCCAAGGCATTGAATGAGTGTTCAAAAACACAATGAAGTGAATTGCAACATGTGAACTCAAGATGGTTGCTAGATAATGGAATCATGATGATGTTGGGTACCTTGGTAGCTTGTGATTCAAGTAACAATCCTTTACATACACTAGTTCATTCCGACCTATTTCCTTGTTATGGTGTGATTCACATGATGCCTCACAAGGTCGGAGTTGCAAAGTGGAGGTCATCACCCTTCCCCCTTGCGACTTCCTGGAGCTTCATAATTCACCTTAGTGAAACAAATATCTCCTTCTTGGATGGAATCAATTTCAGGAGACCCAAGTACCTTCTTGTTCACCTGCTCCTTGTTGAGAATGTCTTCTGTTACAAATGAGGAAAGGAGAAATTATGCATTCAACCACCATACTTACTGAACACATTCCCATGCTAGATCTTGAGATGATGATTGAGAATAGGGGCTCACCTTTACAAACCCTATTTGATATTACTTTCCTTCCGTGGTCCGCATCATTTGAACATGATGACCTTGTTTTGTGACTATTAGGATGAGTTGAATCATCCAACTTCTTGCATCAAAGTGTGCCATACAAAATTCACCTCGAGATTGTTGTTTTGAGATCCTGTGAGGGATTTCTCTCTCCTGTTTGAACTCTGAGACAATCTCCTATCCTTGCAATTGTTGCAAAAAACAACGAGATAGGTGGAATGTGAGCTTATGGGAGTGACTTGAGCTCAATTGCAAGACTCAATATTTTTTGGCAGGCCCTGTCTAGGATAGCTATCTTTTGTAAGTTTTCCCAATTTTCACTTCTAACGGTTTTCGCTTGTTTGGAGTAACAAGGATGCTGAGAATTTACCATTTTTGGAAACTTAGTATATTTGGACACATGAAGATTTGCACACTTACTATTTTTAGACGGAGGTCTTCTGGATGGCAGATTGGAATGAAACTGGTCTCAAAAGTTTCGTGATTTTTCAAGGATCCTTTGCTTCCGATTTTTAGATGATTCTCTTGTTCGGATTAGTGGGAAAATGAGAATTTCATCGAAGAGGGCAGAATGCTGAGAGAAAACTCAGTCCTCCATATCCCTAAAAAAAATTCACTTCATCATGCAAGAGATGGCTCAATTGAAAGCTAACTTTATGAGGATCACTGTTCCAAAATTCAGGAAATTCGGCTTGCCATGTCATTGGGAAATTGCAAATACATTTTCAACTATTCTATGCAAAAGTGGAGTTCATGACTAGAAAAATCAGTCATCAATAACATTTGAATGGTGGGGTCATATGCCATGAATCATAGGTCATCACGAAGGTGTTTTCAAACGGAGTGTTCCGGTGAAGTTTTGCGGAGATCGGGTGCACGGATTGAGAGATATGGGCTAAAATCAGTTTGCAAGCTTGATGTTCTGGGACAAACCAACAACATACCGCTTAACCCGGCAACATAACTATGGTTGAAGGATGGTTGACATGGAGTAACACCAATGCAAGAGGAACAAAGGGGACACAAGGGACACACAAGTGCACTTTGAACTAGATCTAGACAAGTGTCACCTTGTGGATGAGATGGAGGGACTGAGAAATGGCTCTTGAGTGCTTAAAAATGGTTTTTGATGTGATTGAGAGTTAAATGATTGGATGGGGGGTGCACTTTTGTGTCCCCCTTGTCCCCCTTGCACCCGGTGCAATCCACATGGACACCACTATCTTGAAAATGCGCCATGGGGGGTCTCATCATGAAAAGGGGACTTGGAGTTAAGTGATTTGCAAGTTTGGAGCTTTCCTAGGTGCAAAAGTGGTGAGGGGTGAGTTGTGATAAGTTTGCCAAGATGGGGGCGCACTTTGGTGTCCCCCTTGCACCTTGGGGACAATCCAAGGGGACAACATGTGCTCAAGAATGCGCCATGGGGTCTAGGTATCATGAAAAGTGGGCCTTGCAACTCAACTCCTCCATACACTCCTACAACCTCACTTCATGTTTTTAAGTGACGAAACATCATGGTGTCACCCAGATTTCACCCTAAAATTTGTGACTACCCTATCTGAATTTTTTTTGTAATTTTAAAATAATGGGTCATTGTGTGTTTTTATTGCCTGAAAGTTCTTGTATTGCGTCAAGATAATCCCAAAGATCCATATTAGCCTTTTTCTCCAAATACCCAGATGCCCAAAGTTGTTATATTATGTCGTCGAGATTTGTCTGCGGGAAATTTGTATTTAATTATTTTGAGCCCTGTATGAGGCTATTTGCACCCAATTTTAACTCTGTTATGATCGAATATGTCATTACTCTTATGTACCAGAAGGGTTTTAACTTGGAATAAGTTTTACGCTTTATTTGTGACTTTTGGCAATTTTTCATTTTTTTGTGTTGTCCCGTTTCGTTTTCTGTGAAATTTCTCTAGAGCAATTCCTTTGCCGGGTAAGCCTGATTTTTGGTCTGGAGCAGCTGGAAAACATATACGCACATTATTCCTAGAGGAAGTCACCATCGGAGGTCTGGATCACCGGGAAAAAGTGAAGTCATGCAGAGAAAAGCCCCTACGGGGATGGGTGCATTTTTGGAAAACAAAGGATTTAAGCTGCAATGGGAAAAATAGAAGCCGCAGGCAGGGTGGGAATTTTATACCTGCCTAGCAGGGTACTTTTTCTCGTGTTATTAAATTCACTTAAGCTACAGTGGGAAAGTTAGAGGCCACAGGTAGGCGGGAATTTATTACCTGCCTTGCAGGGTGAAAATTCCCATGATAAAATAAAAGGAAAGTGACTTAAGTGAAATCATGGGATTTTAGTGCCTGTCTTGCAGGGTAAATAATCCCATTTTCAAAGTCAAATCACTTAAGTGGATCATGGGATTTTGGTGCCTGCCTTGTAGGGTAAAGAATCCCATTGCGGAAAAATTCCTAAAAATAGAATTATATGTGCAAAAAAAGTGCGCCCCCTTTGGTGAGATGATGGAAGAATTAGATTGATTATTTTAATTAATCTTTCCTCTCAAAAAGTGTGCCCAAGATTGGAGGAAATCAACAAGTCAAAGAGGAAATAAAAGAAAGGGTTAAAAAGCATTAAATTTAATTTATTTAGTGGCTACCCCCTTCCTCTCAAAAAGTGCGCCCCATTTAGGAGTTATTTAATGTTTTTAAAGGCATTAAAACATTAAATTAATTTCTATTTTCAGTGGTTATGGTCAAAACACACTGTGAAGCTTAAGTGAAGTGATGTGTGAAGGATTAAATTGGATTAATTTAATTTATTAGATGGCTGTCCTTAAACATGCTATTTTTAAAAGAGAAAAGCATGATTTTTAATTAATTAATTGCCTTTAATTGTTAGGGAAATTATTAATTATAGAATTGTGAAAGTTATATAAGTATGGGCAACCATATGGGTGAATGATTCAAATCACAGGTAAATAATTGCAGCCAAGTGGAAAAGTGCGCCCCATTAGAAGAAGGATTTTACTCAGACAAGGTGACAACAAGGCTAAAAGCTTCCAGATTTGGCGCATGCTTTGAAGGAGGTTGATCTTTGTCTGCATAATTGTTTTCATATGTGTTACAAGTGCTCAGGTGTTGTTGAAAGGATTCATGCTCTCTTTATGTGCAAATTAAACACCAATTTTTGGGGCAGTAGGCTTGAAAAGTGCAGATTTTTACAATTAAAATTAACTATTCATTCTCCGGTGGCCATTTTTGTCTGAATAAATTGTAGGAATTCAATACAGGTGCTTTACAAAGGAAAATGAGCTTTTATCAATGTCCAATACATTGCATATATTATTTAAATTTGAAGAAATCCGGTCAAGTAAGAAGAAAAAGAATTATTCAGATGAAGATAGACAAAGCCATGGCGAAGAGAGATGAAAAAGAAAGCACGATGAAGTCATGCATTACTTCCAAACTTGTAGACATAGACGACACAGATCTAGGCTCGATTGATAGACCTCTTACTGATTTGATTGATAGATCCAGAGCAGGAAAGACTTCACTCATGTGTGCGGTTAAAAGCAGTGGAATTATCTGAGTTGCAATTTTTCCATGTACAACCCAATTGCCAGAGTTCGTGATGGAGTGTGCTAGATCTTATCATCCTTCATCCAGATCAGTGCGTGATGCTTCGGGAAAGACAATAATTCAGAAAGAGAGATTTCAATAGGCTATCAGCAAAGCAAGTGTTTGACTTCAGACTAGTGTGGATACCTATGGATCTTAAAGATGATGGGAATGTGGTACTTGACACTTACCATCAAATGGGAGGAGATAAAGCCATACTGCAGAATAACATAGGATGCTGCAACACAATTGAAGAAAGGTCGGGAGCTGTGTTGGTGAATACTTCAAACTGGTTACTGACGAAGGGATATTGCCTCGATGAAGCATTGATGAATCAAGTCACGGGTAACTTCGGCACAGGAGATTACCTCAAGCGAAAGCACGGAGGAGAAAGCAGCAGGAAAGTCAAGAAGTTAAAAGTGCATAGAAGATCTCAATCCAAGGAGAGGATCACTTCTACGACCATGAATTTAACTCCGGTTTCTCTAGTACCCAATGCTTCACCAACTATTGTACCCCAGCATCAGGATGCTTCCATGCCTCCATTGAATCTAGTGACATTCATCTTCTCCCCTCAGCCACTTCGTTTAGTGCTTGTTCTAGAGGAGACATTGAAGCTATAGGTGGCAGAATTCGAAAGGGCTTTGTCCTTGGATGACTCAAAAGATGGCTGCCATAACACTGTGGCACTTTTTGAAGGAGAGGATGTAGAGTGGAATATGGTAGTACACTCAGCGACTTCTCATTATCTGAAAACTAACTTCTCAGAATGGTTGGCTTCGCAGTTGGTTCCAGAAGCGAGAATGGAGATGAACTTAGAGGAGCACAACTTACAGCTACTCCAGAATCTGGGCAGAAGAGATAGAAGGCCTAAAGTTGCCAAAGCAACTTCTAGTTTGATCATCAAAGATTCGGTAGAGAAGTTTGCTAAGATATCAATTCCGGCAGAAGGAAAGATAGAGGAGGAGCTCATGGCGGAAGATGTGACAGTGAAAAAAGTACCCCTCGGTCAAGCCACCACTGAAGGATTGAAGCAGGACACACAGACATTGGTGGATGCTTTATTCCTTAGGCTTGATAGTGAAAAGATAGAGAAAGAAGAGCTGCAGAAACATCTCAATTATGTGAGATCATAGCCAAGGTTGCTAAACCTTCCATTCAGCCCATTTCAGAGCAGGTAAGTGATCATCTTATGCAGGAAATGGAGGATGCAAGCAATCAAGTAAAGGCTATTGACGAATGGAAGGATTTGATTATTCGTCAAGCTTCTGTATAACTTGCAGAAGTGCCATCCTGCATAAAGGTTATGAACGATGTAGCAAATCAACTAAAGCAACTGATGGCAAACATATAAGGCATGAATATAGTTTTAGAGAGTAACCTGAGTATTTTGGCTGAGATCAACAAGCTACCGGGAGATGTATTGATTACGGAATAGATTTTACTAGACAGATCAGTCGAGAAGGGGAAGTAGCTAGAGTTTGCAGTATCTTTTCGTTTGGAAATCTACAGAGTTTTGCTAAAGAGGATGCAGACACTTGAGAGTAGAACATCATATTTACCAGATAGTGTCATTTCTTTCACTGAAGAGATAATGGACGGGAATGTCACTTCATACGTGTGGATCATCTCAACTAAGGTGCCTAATTACGTGGAAGGTTCTCTTCTGATGGTACAAAAGAGAATTGATAAAGCTACCAAGCCTTTTACGATGAATTCTATCAGTAGACTGGTGGCGCTGCAGGTGGACATTATAAGGTTTGGGCCGAGCTTTGAAGATGTGGAAGCGTGCATCAAAGTGTTGAATGAAGGGTTGTTGCAATTCAGGATAGAGAAAGAAGCAGTGGCTAAAATAGATGGAAGGATGCTGAATTACATGTTCAAAAAGTATATCCAATATCAAAACAAGAAGAAGACATAAATGTTACAGCTGGCATGACTTCTTCTATTTCTTTCTTCTTCTATTTTCTATGTTCCTGGATGAAATTGTAAAACTTCTAAGTTATTGGTGTTGCAACCATTACTTAAAGTCATGTGGAACCATTCTATTAGTTAAGTGATACATGTGTCACTTAAGGAGAAGATAGTTGAGGATGATCTCCAAATGTCATCATTACTTATTGTTTATGTTTCAGTTCAGTTTAAGTTTTCTATTTGTACTTTCCCTCCTACATTCTATAAGTAGGAGAAGAACCTCCGGGTTAATCATCGATTAGAATTTGTAAGCAGTAATCCTGTGTTCTAGAATTTTTTTTGAACCTTTGAGAGCAACTTAGAGAAAAGGAATACAAAGGAGCAGGTTTCCGAAGAGCTTTGTGTCATGGTGTACTATGTTTCTTACTTTTAAATCTTAGATCTCTTAAGTAAACTTTGTGTTATTATAGATCTGGATCTAGAGTTGCCTTTGTTTTATAATTTTGTATGTTCATATCTATTAAGTTTCTTCTATGTGCATGCAATTAGCTCTCCTATCTACTAATTGGGATGCACATCTTCCCCATTTCTTCTATGTATTTCCTTTACTTCTTTCTTCTATAAAATACTTCATTTCTTGAATAGCTGCTTACTTGCTGCAGAACTTCTTAGTTATGGTTCATGAACTAAGTGGTTAAAGTAAAACCCTTGATAGATAATAACACGTTTTTATTGACAATTCTGACACGGGAGCCTCACTGGTTAAATGACGGAGATTTATCTCATGACTGCCTAGGTTTGATGCTATGCAGAAAATCTAGCCAACACATCAAAATGGATGGGGAGCATACTTTGGTGTCCCCCTTGTCCCCTTTGCACCTCAGGGACAATCCAAGGGGACACCAAGGGTGAAAAAAGTTCACCCAAGCCTTTTGGAAATGCTGATGTCACTTGCCGAGTGCATTTGAGGACATCGAGAGTGCTTTTTCGGTCCTGGGAATATGGACTGGTGTTTCGGGGTCAAACCTTATATGATTTTGACTCCAAATCACCTGTTTAGATCATTCCAGGAATTATTAGGAGCCAATTCTGTCTGCAATTTTAATTTTGGCACCATTCACCCTTTCAACACGAAGGCACAGTGGCAGTGAATTGAGCTATCACAGATAATCTTGAAGACTTAGGAAATATTTTATGTTTCCATCATGTAGAGGATTCTAAGACCTTTTTAATGACTACTTGTTTTCTTCCCAACTCCTCCTGGAGCTCCCAAAATCATCTGGACAAGTTAGCTTTCACCGTTGGAGCCTTCATTCCCTGTGCCCAAAATTACTCGATCTTGCTCAAGTTGTTCCTGACTTCAATTTCTTCCACAAATTTTCCCTAAACTGTCTTGGACAACTTCATTGCTCTCCTATACAACTCCTAGATGGCTTGAATCTTCCCTGTCAGCTTCCGGAGGGTGCTTGCCAGTTGCAAAATGGCCAAAAATGGCCCTTTCTAGGCCGCCTCCAAAGAAAGTTGTTTTTCGTTGAATCTCTGTGACTTCTTCAATCACCTTAGGCATACACCCTTGCACATGAAATACACTTGAAAATCTTGTTAGCACGTTCCTACTAGCCAGAATGAGGATGACACTGTGGGAATGTTGGCTAGAGGAAGGGTTTACTGTAATTTCCCCTCTTTCCGGCATGACCCCTTGGACACTTGGTGGGTAGCTTATTTGTCATCTTCCTAAGCTAGTCTCGTTGTTAGGAGACGATGTGCATAGCAGGTAAGGGTTTTATCGATGATCTGGTGGATTATTTGATGTTAGCAATGAGTTCAGTTGGTCTTAAGGACTCACTTGGCACTTTCTGAGGTTATTTCCGGCTTCTGGTGTGTTCTCCAAGATTCTTGGAGAGAGTTTCCATTTATAGTAAGTCACCCAACTGCCTTCATTTCTCACTATTCGTCATCGGCACTGATCCTACTCAGTTAGTTTCCGATTCCGGTGCTTTCTGACGATTTCCGCACTTTGGGAGCATTAATGGCTTATTTTAATTATTTTACCCCGGTTGCTTATATTTGTACGAATTACTTGGCGAGCACCTCAGTATTATAGCTCGTCGGAAATTGAATGTGAAGTTCTAAATGATGAGATGCTAATTCAGTGACCTTGGGCGCCATGAATGATTAATTAATTAAATAAATCACTTTTAGGAGTTATAAGGTGTAATTAATTAATAAAGTGATTTATTAATTATATTTCCTTTTAATGAAAATTCTCGGAAAAGGTTATAAAAGGAGGGTTTGGCCCATTTGCTACACACTTATCATTTTGAACAAAAAAACAAATTCAGAGCAGCTCTTTCTAATTACTCTCGAAGGACTGAAACCCTTGGAGATTACGGATTGGACGGAAACCCAATTCGAAGGAGGAAGATTCACACAGGGTCTTCATTGGATTCAGAACATTATTCTTCTTGCGGACGGAAACTCCAGGAGCAGTGAGAGAAGCTTCCATCTAGGAATCTTCATTGTTTACACAGTTATTCAGCATTTCACAGTTTCAGAGAAAAGAATAAATTGCAGCAGTGAGCATTTGCACATATATCTGAGTGGGGCGGCTTCTTCTACAGTTATTTATTGTTGTATCAGAGGTATTTGTCTTGCTAGATATTTATTGTAATTCCCAGCAGCAAATATATCAAATCGGCTAGGGTTTTGATTCATTTACTGTGGGTTTTTGGACAATCTCTGTTATTAAATCTTTCTGCAGTTTTATATCTGTATTGCTGTAATATTTAGCTTCATAAATCATTACTAAATACACAGCTGAAATATTTATAAAGAAATCTGCCAGTTAAACCCTAGGCGCCTATTCTGTATTCGACCGGTTTGTGGGGTTTGGTGTATTTAAATTATCTATGCAGTTTCAGTGTGATGTTTCATGAATTCCTTTGATATTGTCGGTTCAGATCTGAGCCCGAGCATTTTATAAATAAATAAAAAAATTCAGACAGAAACGGGTTTGGGATCTTTCAGTGGTATCAGAGCAGTATATCCTCCTAGCCTGTGTGGGAAGAAACAGATATGGTATTACAACAGAAATCAACTTTGAATGCATCACAGAGAGGACAGTCCACACAGATACTACACCCGCAGACGAGCACGACTCGAGGCTGGTATTGCAGGAGTTGACAAAATGGAATATTTGGGTGAGAGGCTTGCGAGTCCTCCTCGAGAGGAACATGCAGATCCATATAGGAACTTTATTCGGGATATGGCAGCCACGTAGAGGTAGTTATTGCAGACCATGGAGCGAATGGGCACTACTTTGGACAAGTTGGCACTAGATGGGCCGCGGGACAGGCACGGCAGGAGGGACAGATCCGTATCAGTTGCCAGCAACTACAGGGGTCATAGCAGACGGCCTTCAGAGCTTGGGAGTGTTAGGGGATCGCCACGCCGTGAGCGGAGGCATACTCATACAGATGAGAGGAGACCTACACGGACTACAGATAGGCCTATGCAACCTAACTTCTTGCCTAGAGGTGACCCACCAGAGATTGAGGGACGGTCAGAAGAAGCAACTTTCCCGGATACTATCATGGCAGTCAGTGATGAGTGGAGGAGTTTGCCGTAGCATGTGAGGGATGCATTTCCCCTCCCACAGTATTGTGCTCAGAGGAGAGACAACATGAGGGCTAGACAGGATCGGAGGCCTAGATCATCATCACTTTCTATTCACAAAGGTCCAACACCACAGGACAAAGAAGCGGAAGTGATTAACATATTTGAGGAGTATAGCATTCTTCCTCAAGATGTTAAGGAGAATTTTCCTTTTATGGACTAATGGACATGAACCCAAGTATTGGCTACAAGACTGAGCAGGCAAGGAAGGAATCTCACACTATAGCTTCTAAATGGTTGATATATGGAAGGAATAAAGAGTCTTCACATATGGATGATACAACTCTTCATGAGAGTGCTTTGGTGTCTTTAAGTTCTAATGAGGTATGCAAAAATTTATATGATGAATTTGATAGACATGTTAATGTCTTTACACCATCCTTACAAGAGGTGTCTCTAGAAGCTTTTACTTTAGAGGCTAGCATAGAGCATGTGAGTGTTTTGGATAACAATGCCATGGATTCGTTGGGTGATGATTGCAATGAAAGCATGAAGGAGGAAAATTCAGAATTTTCAGTTGATGGAGTTGATGATTTTGTTGATGACATTCATAGTGGACCAGCCACTCATGAGTTGTCTTTGATGGGTGTTGAAGACATCCATATCTCATCTTTTGTTAAGTCATCGATTTACTATGATATGGTAGCTCCCTATTTGTTGATTGGTGACTTCATCTTCATTGATTTGTTAGGAATTAATAGCTGTCCTACATGGAATTCCATGTCATTTTCCACTTTTGCAGGATTTACATCAGCTTTTGGTAGGTATTGGAGTATGGAAAATTCAATCCAAGAGGAGTAGACTTCACAAAATGCAGATTGGGTGGTAAGAGATACACCATCTTTGTTGTTGCAGCAGTATTATCATGATGACATTAAACCCATCATGAACCAGAATACTCAGAATTTGATGCAGTGAAGCCAAGGCATCATGGAGTTGGAGAATGATGAAGCTCCAAGGGATTCTTTGGTGAGCACTCAGTTGGCACTTCAGGATTCCGAGAGTCATGTTGATGAGCTTCGCTTAGAATTGAGTTTAGCTCGATATTCATTATGTATATCAGAGACTCAGTCATCTATGGCAGCCAAGGCACATGTTGAGGATAGTAGCATGAGTTCTTCTAGCATTCACATTCAAGATACAGGTGCAGTGCCTTGCGCGTTGGAAAGGCATGAGGAGTCAGTTAGAGAGAGGTACATGATTGAGTTTTCGATTAGTTTCATTCTATGGGTTGGAGATAGACATGTTGGCAACAGTATTCCAATGTCATCCTCTTGGGTTTTACCTCCTACTTCATTGATTGATGGCTGTCCTCCTTTGCTGGTTGGAGTTTTGTCAGGTGACACTTTGAGGGCAGCAGCTGTTGGTATGGAGAGGAGTGATTGGGATGGTCACTTTGGAATTAGAGGATGGAGTAATGATGATTTCTTCTTATCTTTGGGCAGTAGAGATACTTTTTGCTCCATCATGGACATGATTCACAGGTTACAGGGTGCTGTTTTGATTTATGCCAGCAGCTTGTCAGATGTTAGTATATGCTTTTATGCACCTTCATTTGGCATCTTTCACATCTGCAGGGGACCATTCAGTGTGGATTGGTTTGTGGATGACATAGACACATCAGTCATGTCTGTAAGTTCAAGCGTCATTGGAGATATGAGCACCAGGCTCTACTTCAGAACTTTGGAGACTGACCTTGGACAGTTTTATCAGGAGTTGGGTTTTTCTAGGACTTGCACGTTGGACTTTGGTATTGATCCAGTTTCTTTTCAAATAGTAGATGGCATTCATGATGATATTCTTCTCACTCCTGAAAGAGAGACAGGGCACTTGCAATTACTTTGTGGGAGAGGTCTTGATGAGGTTGCTGCAAGATCAACTCATCTTATTGTGAGTTGTGAGTCTTCTTCTGGTGATGGCAGCATGGGATGGAATACACCTGACTATTCGAGTATTC
Organism: Taxus chinensis; assembly: GCA_019776745.2. NCBI lineage: Eukaryota > Viridiplantae > Streptophyta > Pinopsida > Cupressales > Taxaceae > Taxus > Taxus chinensis. The sequence goes on from CM034148.1 coordinate 898,088,776, forward strand.
CATTAGCACAGTCAGGAGAATTTCACCTCGATTGCATTATGAGGTGTGCCTATCATTTTTCGTTCAGCCCACATGTACAGGATTTGATGATGACATTGATGACACAGAGAGGTGGGTTGAATAAGGGATGTTCGGATTCACTCTGGTATGACATGCTTCAGATTTCAAATGATGAGTCCAAGTTGTTCTCGCCAGACAGTTGCTCACAGAAGCTGGAGATTGCGGTTTGGCTCGATCGGACTCTAGGGGGTATCAGAGTGGCACAGCGAAAGTCAGTTGGCGTTGAGGGACTTCCAGTTTATCCAGTTATGATATTCGAGGTGGATCAACATAGTACTTGGAGTTGGCATTATGGGGTTGATTTACAGGATTGGGATCTAGGGATTCCATTGTTGGCTGGTTGGTTTCATTGGTTGACAGCCTCTTGGGTTCCAATTGCATACTGAGGTTATGGGATTGCACATGTTCCAGGATCATTTGGGATCCAAGTGGTTGGTGGACAGGTGCAGTTGATTTTCTATTTTGGCTTTAGGTGTTGTGGCACTTTTTATGAGTAAGTTGCACAAGTTCTATTTTGCAGACTTTGAGCAGTTTAGCATAGTGCATTTGAAGCCATTCAAAAGGTTTCAGTTGATTTGGGATCTTTTAGTGGTATCCAAGACTTGATTGGTATGCAGATCTGATATTGCTTGTGGACAAGCAATCTCGGGAAGGGAGTACTATAATGTCCCTCTTTCCGGCATGACCCTTGGACACTTGGTGGGTAGCTTATTTGTCATCTTCGTAAGCTAGTCCCGTTGTTAGGAGACGATGTGCATAGCAGGTAAGGGTTTTATCGACGATCTGGTGGATTATTTGATGTTAGCAATGAGTTCAGTTGGTCTTAAGGACTCACTTGGCACTTTCTGAGGTTATTTCCGGCTTCTGGTGTGTTCTCCAAGATTCTTGGAGAGAGTTTCCATTTATAGTAAGTCACCCAACTGCCTTCATTTCTCACTATTCGTCATCGGCACTGCTTCTACTCAGTTAGTTTCCGATTCCGGTGCTTTCTGACGATTTCCGCACTTTGGGAGCATTAATGGCTTATTTTAATTATTTTACCCAGGTTGCTTATATTTGTACGAATTACTTGGCGAGCACCTCAGTATTATAGCTCGTCGGAAATTGAATGTGAAGTTCTAAATGATGAGATGCTAATTCAGTGACCTTGGGCGCCATGAATGATTAATTAATTAAATAAATCACTTTTAGGAGTTATAAGGTGTAATTAATTAATAAAGTGATTTATTAATTATATTTCCTTTTAATGAAAATTCTCGGAAAAGGTTATAAAAGGAGGGTTTGGCCCATTTGCTACACACTTATCATTTTGAACAAAAAAACAAATTCAGAGCAGCTCTTTCTAATTACTCTCGAAGGACGGAAACCCTTGGAGATTATGGATTGGACGGAAACCCAATTCGAAGGAGGAAGATTCACACAGGGTCTTCATTGGATTCAGAACATTATTCCTCTTGCGGACGAAAACTCCAGGAGCAGTGAGAGAAGCTTCCATCCAGGAATCTTCGTTGTTTACACAGTTATTTAGCATTTCAGCAGTTTCAGAGAAAAGAATAAATTGCAGCAGTGAGCATTTGCACATATATCTGAGTGGGGCGGCTTTTTCTATAGTTATTTATTGTTGTATCAGAGGTATTTGTCTTGCTAGATATTTATTGTAATTCCCAGCAGCAAACATATCAAATCGGCTAGGGTTTTGATTCATTTACTGTGGGTTTTTGGACAATCTCTGTTATTAAATCTTTCTGCAGTTTTATATCTGTATTGCTGTAATATTTAGCTTCATAAATCATTACTAAATACACAACTGAAATATTTATAAAGAAATCTGCCAGTTAAACCCTAGGCGCCTATTCTGTATTCGACCGGTTTGCGGGGTTTGGTGTATTTAAATTATCTATGCAGTTTCAGTGTGATGTTTCATTAATTCCTTTGATATTATCGGTTCAGATCTGAGCCTGAGCATTTTATAAATAAAAACAAAATTCAGACAGAAATGGGTTTGGGATCTTTCATTTACAGTGTCCGGGAGAGGAATTTTCAAGTGGGGGCTTAGTTGTCATGGCTAAAATTTTCAATTTTGCATGCTAGACATTTAGCATAACAACACCGTTCAAATTTGCCAAAAGGTGTCACAAATTCACGGAAATTGCAGAATTGTGCAAATTCGCCAGAAGGTGTCACTAATTCGCTGAAACTTGCATAACTGCAAATACACACTTGTAAATTTTCCATAGAATGTCACAACTTCGCCAAAACTTAGCGAGATCACTACAAAATGCAATGAACTCGCTGATAAGTTCAAATTCTCCATAGAATGAAGTGAATTTGCCACAAGGTGTAGCGAGATTGCTAAATCAGGCAAGTTTGTTGTACGAGATTTCGAGTTCGCTCAAATCTAACTACACAGTAATGGGAAAAACGAGAGCAAGTCCGCCATGGGAATTTTCAATTTTGTTGAATGCCAGGGTGAATCAATTGATAACCAGAAGGAGTCCATTGAAACAAAGGCGGGTAGAAAACTGAGGTAAATGTCCAAAAAGGTCAAATTTTTCTTTTCAGATCTGAATTTTGGCAGCACCTAACCACTTCAATAGCTACAAAATTCACTAAACACTTCCAAGCACAAGAAAAGGTCAACAAAAACATGAAATTTAACTCAAATTGCGACAATGTATAAAGAACTTTGATGAAAAATTCCATGTGAGACAAAGGGATGTCCCACATGGCGTGCCAAATGTATGCATTCGTTAGAACTAGAAAATAAAGCCACAATCTAACACCAAGTAAATCCTAATCTACTAATGCAAATACATCAAGATAAAACGAGAAAGGGAAGGAAGCACAAATTGCATAAACATAACATGGAAATGCAAACCTCCATTTGATTTGTGGATTTGCTTTGGGAGATGTGGATATCCTTGTTGAAGTGTGTGCAAAACCAGCAGCATGAGGTTAATTAAGGAGGGGAGTTTGGTGAAGCAAGAGGTCTTGAAAATGGCAAAAGCCATGTTTGGATCTCCTCTTTCTACTTCATCCAAAGAGGGGTTTTTCTCACTTTGGCAAGCTTTCTAATAATAGAATGCTCATATGAAAAATTGGTGTGACAAGATGTCAAGGTGTGTTTTGGGAAGGGGATAGAGGGTTGTTTTTATAGTTTTCCTTTTTGTGAAATGTGCAACTTGTAGTGAATGTGGGATAATGGGGATGTAGGATTAGGAGTAAATAATTAGGATTAATGCTCCATGGGACTTAGATGGGAGAAAAGGGGGCTTAATTAATCAATTGGGGATTAATTAATATGCCTTGATTAGCTTGTAGAAGCTATTTGAGATGATTTTAGGGGAATTTAATGACATTTAGAGATGATTTGATGTGGGATTTTATTTAATGAATGACCATTAATTAATGAAAGAAGGGGGATCTCTAGTTAATTAATGGTGTCCCTAGATTTTACCCTGAAATCTGAGACTACCCCATGTAAAAAATTTCGTACTTATAAAATAACAGGTCATTTTGTGTTTTTATTGCCAGAAAATGCCTGTATTGCGTCAAGATATTTCCAGAGAGTCATAAGAGCCAATTTCGACAAATACCTAGGTGCCGAAACTCGTTTTATCCTTTCGCCAAGTTTTGTCTTTGGGTAATTTTTATTTAATTATTTAAAGCCCCGTTTTAAGTAAATTGTGCTCCGGTTTGACCCTGTTGAAGTTTTGCATACCAATACTCACACATACCAGTAGGGTTTCCGCCAGGAATGAATTCTTGGTTTTGTCTGTGACTTCTGACAACGTTTTTCATTTTTTTTTTGTGCGTTTTTCTCTGTGAAATTCCCCTAGGTCAATTCCTTCGCCAGTACAGTCTGTTTTCTTTCTTGGAGTATCTGGAGATCATCTATGGCCGCCATGCCAGAAGGAATCAGCCTCAGGAAGTCAGGTTCTCTTTAAAAAGACGAAGTCATGCACAAAAAAGCCTCTTCTGGGCAAGTCGCATTTTTGGGAATGGTTGGATTTAAAGCTGCAGTGGGATTTTTGGTAGCAGCAGGCATGTGTGAATTTTGTACCTGCCTTGCAGGGTACTTTTTCCCATGAAGGCAAAGTCATTTAAGTTATGATGGGAAAATTAGAGGCAGCAGGTAGGCGGAAATTTCTTACCTGCCTTGCAGGGTGAAAATTCCTATTATAAAATAAAGAAAAATCACTTAAGGCATTGATGGGAATTTCTTACCTTCCTTGCAGGGTAAAAATTCCTATTATGGAAGTCAAACAACGTAAGTGGATGAAGGGATTTTTGGAGCTGCCACGTAGGGTGAATAATCCCATTAAAATTTGACTTTTAAATATAGAAATCAGCTTTTGCCAAAAAGTGCGACCCCTTTGGAACATTAAATAATCTATTTAATGGCATTTATTAATAGTCTCCCTAATTTTGGCGCCCAGGGATGAGGAAAAGTCAATGAATAAAGAGAAGACAAAGAAGACTGGAAGATGAAGGCTAAAAATAAATTAAATTAATTTATTTAATGCAGCCCTAAAGCATGCTAAAAAGTGTGACCCATTTGGAGGATAAATAATGCTTTTTGAAGTATTTATTAATGGTTTTTATTACTAATTTTGGCGCATGGAGAAATAGAAGGTCAAAGCATGATGTGAAGTCAAAGAGAATTGAAGGAAGGAGGCTAAAACTAAATTAAATTAATTTATTTAATGGCAGCCATGAGCATGCAAGTTTAGGCGCCCAAGTTAAAGAGAAAAGCATGCTTTTTAATTAATTAATTGCCAGGAATAGGAGAGACAATTATTAATTATAGAATGATGAAGGTTATATAAGCATGGGCTACCATAATGATGAATTAATTAATTCTTCTAGCAAAGGAGTGCAACCCGGACAGTTTTGACGCCCAAAGGAGGATTTTTGCTCAAAAAAGTGTTTTTCACTTCCGGAAAGCTTCAAAGTTTGGCGCCCAGGGTTGGAGGAGCTTGATTTAAGTCTGTTTAATTATTTGCATATTGTTACAGGTGCCCAGGTGAAGTTACAAATATTTATGCTTGCTTTGCATGTAAGCAAAGCCTCAAATTTCAGGGCAGCGGGCTTTATATGCAGATTTTTATGATAAAAATCAAGTGTTCATGTTCCGGTTGCCGTCCTTGTCTGAATTAATTGCAGGTATTCATTACAGGTGCTTATATAATTGAAAGGGAGTTTAAATCAATGTTAGATACGTTGAATATATCCTCCGAATCTGAAGAAATTCCAGATCCGCACCAGTTGTAAAGAATTCCGGCTGAATAAAAAGAAAAAGAATTGCTTAGACAAAGATAGCTCCGGCCATGGCAAAGCGAGATGAAAGAGAAAGCTCAGCGCAATCATGCATTACTTCCAGATTTGCTGACATCGGAGACAGATCTAGGCCCAAAACCTCTTTCCGAATTGATTGAAAGATCTAGAGCTGAAAAGACTTCTCTCATGCGGGCAGTCAAAAGCAGTGGAATCATCCAAGCTTCAGCATTCCCAGCCACAGTCCAGTTGCCAGAATTCGTCATGGAGTGTGTAAGGTCGTACCATCCACTATCCAGATCAATCTGGGATGCTGCGTGGGGAAGACAATAATCTGACTGGACGCACAGTTTATCAATTATTGCCTGAAGATTCTAACACGACAGGTGGTGACTACAATCAGCATGCTGGATGCTGGCAATAGATGGGAGAAGCACAAAGTAGACTGTGTGGGCATCTTGAACAACAGGTATATGAAGAAGCCCAGATCTCCATCAAAGTTCCCGAGGACTCTTCCACGATCTAATCTGGTGCAGGAGGTGGATGACATTACCAAATTGCTATGCAGGATAAATGGCGAAGCTAACGCTCACAACTTCCGCTCATAGATGTATGCCTTCATCAGGACCATTGAGATCAACAAAGCAGATACTATAATCAATTGGTCAGAGATCATCAACGACAACATTGGTGAGCAGCTGCAAAGTGTGAGGCAGACTTACTGCTTCAAGATGACTTCATATTTGATATATGCAGCAGCCTCACAGGGTATCTTCTCCAAGTTGGATAGACAGGGTGTGCTCTCCAAGGATCCTATTTTTGAGTGCTACCCACAACTTACTGTGCCCGAATGCAATAAAGATTACAAGGTGGTCAACGATGGATTCTTCTCCGGGTTCATTTGCAGGCTGAATGGTGATCTGAAGACCAACGGGGTAAGCAAGGAAGCTTGGGAAGCTGTATCCTAGATTGGCAGTATCTTCATCCAGTTTGCAGACTTTACATACCTCAGGGTAACCGGCTTTTCGAGAGAACTAGTCAAACTGCCCAGATATCCAAGTGACAAATTGGTCATCATGGAGTTGAGCAGACAACTCGTGGAGATGCATGACCTACAGTCGAAACGACACAAGTCTACAGGCTTCTTTCTGATCACAATGGGTTGTTACAGCTGCCAGAGCATTCACAGAGCTAGAGGAATTGAAGCGGAGATGTTCTCTGAGTATGAGCATGAGTTCTTCCCAGCACGACTGAACTTCGATCCATATGGGGTAGGAAGAAAGACAATCTCCCAGAAATACGCGCATGTGCCTTCGTTAGAAGATTTCTGGATGAAGTGCAGAAGCGAGTATGAAGTTAGGAAGAAAGACTTCAACAGGTTATTAGCGTGACAAATGTTTGATTATGGATTAGCACGGATACCTACGGATCTTATAGACGATGGGTCTGTGTTACTTGACACATACCATCAGATGAGAGGGGATAGAGCTGCACTTCAGGAGAACATTGGTGGCTGCCACACGATCAAGGAGAGGTCTGCCGTTGTTTTGGTCAACACTTCAAACTGGTCGCTGACAAAGGGGTATTGCCTTGATGAAGCTTTGTTGAATCTGATCACAGGCAACCTCAACACAAGAGATTCCATCAAAAGAAAGCATGAGGGAGAAAGTAGCAGAAGACTTGAAAAACTTAAAGTATACAAGAAGTCTCATTCGAGGGAAAAGGTCACTTCTACGAAGTCTCATTTTAGGGAAAAGGTCACTTCTACGGCTATGATGCTAGTTCCGACTTCTCCAGTGTCAAGTACTTCACCAACTTTTTCACCTCAATAGGATATTGTCGTTCCTCCATTGAATCCGGCAACATCTATGTTTTCTCCTCAGCCACTTCGATCTGCACCTCTTCCTGAAGAAACACTAAAGTTGCAGATGGAAGAATTTGAAAGAGCGTTGTCTTTGGACAATTCAGAAGACGGCAGTCACAACACTGTAGCAGTTTCGGATGGAGAGGAATCAGAGCACGAGATGGTGGTACATTCGGCAACTTCTCATTATCCGAAAAGCAATTTCTCAAAGTGGTTGGCCTCATAGTCATTCCTGGAAGCTAGAGAGGAGATCAACTTGGAGGAACATGACTTGCAGCTGCTCTTGAGTTTGGGCGGAAAAGACAGAAGACCTAAAGTTGCTAAGGCGACTTCAAGGTTGATTATTGAGGAATTAGGGCAAAAGTTCGCTGAGGTATCAGTTCCAGTAGAAGGAAAGAAGAAGGGCGAGCTTACGGTAGCAGATATAACAGTGACCAAAGTACCGATAGGTCAATACCACAACTGAGGGTTTAAAGCAAGACACACATACATTGATAAATGCTTTATTCCTTAGGCTTGATAAAGAAAAGGCAAAAAAAATTAAACTTCAAAAGCAGGTGTCTCAGTTGTGCGAGATTATTGCCAAAGTTGCCAAATCTCCCACTCAGCCAATTTCAGCACATGAGCAGGTGAGTGATCATCTGATGCAGGAAGTGGAAGATGTAGGTAATCAAGTCAAAGCTATCGACGAATGGAAGAATCTAATCATTCGCCAAGCTTCTGTACAACTTAGGGAGGTGCTGACCCGTCTAAAGGTTATGAAGGATGCATCGGTTCGGTTGAAACAACTAGTGACGAGCACGATGGACATGAACACAATAGCTGAGAGTAACCTGAGTACTTTGGTTGAGATAAATAAGTTGTCGAGGGAGGTTTTGACTGCAGAACGAATTGTGCCTGATGGATCGGTTGAAAAGGGGAAGTAGCTTGAGTTTGTAGTTTCTTTCCGCTTGGAGACTTCAGAATCATGCTAAAAAGAATGCGGGCACTTGAGAGTATGGCATCGTCACTATCAGACAATGTCATTGCTTTCACCAATGAGGAAGTGGTCGGGAACGTTTCTTCATACAAAAGGACCATTCCTAACAAAGTGCTTGATTCCCTTTAAGGATCTCTTCTGATGGTGCAAGAGAGGATTGATGGAGCTGTTAGACCTTTCACGATGGATTCCATCAATAAGATGGTAACGCTGCAGTTAGACATTAAGAAGTTCGGGCCTAGCTTGAAGGATGTGGAAGCATGCATTGAGGTTTTGAATGAAGGCTTGTTGCAATTCAGGACAGAAAAAGAAGCCGTGGCTAAAACAGATGGGAGATTGCTGAACTATATGTTCGAAAAGTATATTCAGTATCAAAACAAAAAGAAAGTGTAAAAGTTACAGCTGGCAGATCTTCCTTTTTCTTTTCTTCCTTATCTTATTTTTTATGTTCCCGGATATAATTGTAAACTTAAAGTTATTGGTTTGAAAACCATTACTTTAAGTTATTTGGAATGATTCTTTGAGTTAAGTGACAGATGTGCACAATTTTGACTTAAACTCCTGATGGATGTCACTTAGAGAGGAATTAAAGGAAGATGATTGCTAGATGTTATCTTTACTTCTTGTTTATGTTCTAGTTTAGTTAAGTTTCCCATTTGTAATTTCCCTTCTACATTCTATAAGTAGAGGAAGAACCTTCGGGTTAATGATCAGAATTTGTAAGCAACATTCTTGTGTTCTAGACTTTGTGCTGAAACCATAGTTACCAGGTTCGGCCGGATTTGTATGAAATCTGGTTGGAACTGTATTTTTTGAAGTAACCGAATAAATCCGGTTCGGTTTGGCCTTTTTTTGGCACAAAAAAGAAAATTCCTTTTTTGGCATTTTTCCCCTTTTCGGTGAAAAAATCACAAGGACAGAAAAATTTTTGCCATTTTTGGAAAGGGTTCGGGAAGATGTAGTTAGCAAAAACTTGCATGTGCCATAACTTTCATTCTGTGGCTCCGTTTCAGGTGTCGTCTTCTCTAAAAGTGTATATTTTCTCGAGCTCTACGCATTGATGGCAATATTTTTCTTATTTTCATAAAATCCATTTTTGCACCTTTTTGGACCAAGCAACTTCTTGCAATCTTTTGAAAGAATCATTATGATGATGCTGATTATGGTAGATGGATGCTTTTTTGTATGATTTGTCTATACATAATGATATAAGTATACAATAATATAAATTTATAAGTATATAAGTATACATATTCTGAACCGGATTTTTCCGTATTTTTTCGAATTTTTTCGAGAACTCTGAATTTTTGGATTTTTTTGCCCTTCCGAATTTAATCGGATTTCCGAACCTGGTAACTATGGCTGAAACCCCTGATAGCTATTTGAAGCACATGAATAAAAAGGAGCATATTTCTGGAGAACTTTGTGTTAACGGTGCATTTTGTTTCTAACTTTCTGTCTTAGATCTACTTATAAACTTTGCATTATTCTAGATCTAGATCTGAAAGTTCCCTTTGCTTATAATTTTGTATGTTAATATCTATCTGTTCTATCTTTGTGCATGCAATCAACTCTGTAATCTATTGATTGAGTTGCACATCTTCCCTCTTTCTTTTCTGTTTTTTGCTATTTTCTTCTTCATCAGATATTTCCTTTCTTTAACAGCTGCTTACTTGCTGCAAAACTATACAGCTATGGTTCATGAGCTGCATGGTTAAAATAATACCCACAAATAGATACTAGCATATTTAAGTGACAAATCTTACACGGGAGCGTCACTGGTAAATGAGAGAGATTTATCTCATGACTGCCTAGGTGCTCTACTGTGCAAAAAATCTAGCCAACAATTAATAATGAGTTATTAGTTAACAAATGAAGAGGATTTTACTTAACAAAATATCGTTAATTAGTATCCGAAGGAGGGTTCTAATTAATTAACGGCTGGTTATTAATTAATAAAAGAAGAGAAATATTAGTGTGATTTGAGCACCTTTAGACTAAGTCTAATGTGGCGCATTTTAGGTGTCTACACCTTTTTCTTGCACATCCCGAGGCTGCTCTTGTTTTTGTGATGCTGTTGTGCTGTGTGGTCGTAATAGCTAATTTTCGGTCCACTAGGATGGTTATTTTGAATATTTAGTACTGAACATGATCTTTGTCTAATAACTTAATAGGTAGTGTTGCTGTCTACAGTTGAACTCAAATACATATTTGTATCTAAATAGCTGTCTGCATCTTTACCATTTTCATAGAGTCTATCAAGTTTGAAGTTCTCAGTGATTCAGATTTATCATTTATTAATGTCATCCAATAGAGGGTTTAAGACCATCTTAATGGAGCTTATTACATTGAGGACTCATTATGATTGGATTTACATTCTATTTGCATGGTTTCTTCTTTATTATTGACTATCGAAGCTACTTTTTAATTGCTTTCGCTAGATCTTTTTATACCGTTTACAACATACAATCTCGATTTTATGATTATTTTTTTATTATATGTGCTTTAAACTATTTATTTTGGTAAGGAGAGAACTACTTTTAGTGACAATGCTTTCAATAATTTGGTTTATGCAGAATTGCGAGCTCAGTTTTTATTAGAGAGCCTGGCGGACTTGAAGAGAAACCTGCTGAAAAGAGGTTCCAACCTGCTCATTAAATATGGAAAGCCAGAAGAAGTGCTTCCAGCTATTGCTCAATCTTTTGGAGCTCATACAGTTAGGTAACTGGTTGCTTTCATTGAGGGATAGTAAAGTGGAAGCACTTGTTGCATGAGTTATTTAGTTCTCTGTTTTTTAATTTCCTCTAAAGTTGTTCCTTTAATATCAGTGAAGTTGTTTCTCCATGTAAATGTGTTGTTTCCCATTAAATACATGGATTGCTTTCACCTGACAGACAATCAAACATTTCCAGGTTTATGCCCAAAAGGAAACATGTAATGAAGAAGTAATGGTAGAAAAGAATGTCATGAAGGGTTTGGAGGAAATTACCCTTTCATCAGGTGGATCTACTAGTTTGAAGGCTAACGGTCCAATGTTGCAGCTAGTCTGGGGGAGTACTATGTATCATTTAGCGGATTTGCCATTCAAGATGGAACATATACCTGACGTGTATACACAATTCCGAAAGGTGAATTATTCATACCCTTTGTTCATTACAAGGACTTCCTTCAATATATAGAACCTGTTGATTTGGAAGATGTCAATACTGAGAAGCAAAATATGAGGTTTTATTTTCTCCCAACACTTGTAATTTGATTAAAAATGTAGGTGATCAATATTGCAATTATAATAAGAAAACTTTTCCTTTTTATAATACTAGGACATGCATTCTTGTCAATCCTTTTCACAACAACAAAGGCAAAAACAAGGAATCAATACATGCAGTATCCGTCTTTTTTTGAATTAATATTGACAAATGGAGGCATCCCTAAACTTTGACAAATCAATTTTATCAGGCAGTAGAATCAAAATGCAACGTACGGCCTTTCTATAGGTTGCCAGCATTACTTGGACCTCTTCCGAAGAATGGTATGAATGAAATTGATGAGTGGGGCGACATCCCCATGCTTGGTCAGCTTGGATGGCGTACCAAAGATAGGGTAAGGAAATTTTCAACATCTAATTTACTTGAGAAAGTAAGACTAACGGAATGAAATATTTATGGATGTATATATTGGTGAAGATGTATAAGGAAATTGTAAGCAAAACAAAACAAGCTAGTATAAAGTAAATAACAACAGTGATAAATCTGAAAAATTGTTAAAACTTGTTGACTTAAGCATTATTGATACACATATTTACACAAAATGGTTGCATGCTTTTCCACCATGGTCATGGGGTCAATAAATTGACTATATTCTGTTCATTGGAAGGAATTCCTTGGTGTTGAGGGATAGTGTCATCTCCAAAAGGTAAACAAAGTTTAGAAATAGATAAAAGGGAAATTTGAGAAAAAAACAAAAAAAAAACAAATGGAAGTCTGCAAATAGTAGGAGATCTGCACAGGATATATTTAATCTGTTTATTTCTCAAAAAACTTTACATGAACTTTCTACATTGGGAAATGTCTCTAGGAGTTTTGTTAGATGTCTCAAAACATTAGAGTGAGATTAAAGAAAAATGTTGAAGGTTTGGGCAAGATAAGTTTATAGGTACAATTATCACACATCAAAGGATGTCTAGAAGGAGAAAATTCATATTCATGTATGATTTAATTTTTATGACAGCTTATTTTAATTTTTAGAAATTTGAAATTTGCAGGTGTTTATTTATCAGGCGCACTCCATGCCCACATGCCGTCATACCCTGATTTTGGAAATGGCATCCCTGTATCCTTCCACGCACCTGTACCTGTACCTGTACCTACATGTCCCGGTGACTATGCTCAGAAGGCATAGACACAAGAAATCTTATGATACATGAGCCATACTAAATAGTAGGTTCTTCAAACTTAAGAGTGTCATATGGTTATTTATTTAAGACCCTGTTTAGCAAAGGTATGTAAAGGATTGAAAAATGAAAGTGTATGTGGTGTTAAAGAAATACAAGCTTATGGGGTAAATGAATTCCCATATGCATGCAAATATATATTGAAATAGTTCTTCTAGATAGTGACAGTTGACTAAGTGTAAGCAGTAAAGTCTCTAGAGGTACTCTATGCATCCTATGTGACAAGGTCTTTGTGTAAAGGCCTGAAGAGATCAGTTTGTACAACCAGTTTGTGGGTTATGGAGTGGAGTTATTAGAAACCATTAATATCTGCCTGATGCCCATGTGAACATTACCATTAAGCATTCATATTTGGGGGGGGACGGGAGGTGCGGGGGGGGGGGGGGGGGGGGGGAACATTACCATTGAGTTTAAGGTTGATGCTGTTGAATGTGCTGTATGATTTCTTTTGAGCTTAAAAAGATTTTACCATCTATACTGGACATGATTATATCATATGGCTTTCAGTCTTCAAAAGTATTGTTCCCCAGTTACTAATCTGTGTTGTGCGAGCTAGTATATTATTAAGGAATGCCTGTTGAGACATTGAAGTTGCACATATGATGTTTGTTAATACGTTAGATATTTGAGCCTTGGGTTGATGTGATTATGCTGAAGCACAACTTCTAACATTGTTAAGTGATCAGTTTTCCAGTGGGAAGGCCAAAATTTCCCGTTAGAACCTGCAAAATATTTGAAATAGACTCTTATAATGTTGCAAACCTTTGGCAATATATTGGAATTGCTAGATCAATTCAGTGGTTCAAATTCTGAGCACCAATTTTTTGTTCGCAACAAATCATATACAGAGAATCATTGCCGATAAAAAATCTTTCATTTAAGCAGAAAAATAGTTCATTTTAAGAGACATCTTGCTAAATTTAGACCCCTTTTTCTTCTACAAAATTTTACATTTTTATACATACCAACAGCGAATTTGAGTGGCTCAAGAGACTTCTTCTGTAAAAGTTATTTTTTCCAAAATACAATTATGACCACTGATCTCAACCAGACAGCTTAGTGATCCCCATGTTGCCACGATAGTTCAACTGCTTGTTTCTGCCTCTTTTTTGCAGGTGTAAAGATAACCTCAACATACTATATAGTAATATACCTTTTATCTTGTTGCTGGTCACACTGAATATCTCACCTTGTCTTCCAGATATTAGAGGGACTACCCTAAATTAAATATGGACTTGCCGAAGCTTGAACTTTGAATCTAGTATGGCACTAAACCTTTCAACATTCATTTGGGTTTTGGGTTCGTGAAAATTGACAAGGCCTTTCCTAGCTAGTTTATTGCATTTCCCAAACTATTGAGTCCTAAAGGAAGCATGGAGTCAGCAAGTTTCAGTCTCTTTGATTGAGAGTTTTTCCAACTGTTGACAGGGGCCGTCCTAGCTCGTATTATATTGCATCTGTCAAGTTTGGGAAACCAAAATGGATCTCGGGATTTGTATTGAGGTCTTAAGCGTCTTCAATGAAATGCTTACATTATGTTAGCTATTGTATATACTATATATTGTATGAAGCCAGGCATAAAAATAGTATTGCAGTGATAGACAATGACATAGATGATTCTTCTGTCCTAGACACAGTAATAGATATTTGATGGGATTACCATCCAATCTTTGCTCTTTCAGCTACCCATGCTCTTTGAGAGTTCTTGCTCCACACACATAGTTATTTGTATTGGTTCCATAACCACATGGGTTCGGGCCTTATTGCTTTGGATTTAACTCTCCTGGTTTATTTTCAGTGCTTTTGATTTTTTTGTTTTGTTATTATTTACTCCTAGGGTCCTTTTACCCCCTAGCACTTGTATGATGGGCTAAGATGGATCCCCCACCTGGGTTCTCAAATGTTTGGGATCAAATCTAGGCCTACACACAAGATGTAGATACCAAAGGTGCTCAAGGAGCACTAGTGTCGTAATTCTAAATGATAGTAGCCCTAACCCTAAGGTAGCTATTGGTTTTCAAGGCCTATATCTAAGATAAAGAGAGGTATCCTACTAGGATTTAGAATGAGCCACGTCAAGAGTTGGATAAAGCCAAGGGACATAACATAATAAGACAAAACAATAGATTAAAGAAAACATACATCTACTCTAATCTATAGCAATGAATGACCAACCATCTACACAACAATAAACATGCAACAAAGGACAAAAAAGGGTTAGAAATACTTAGTTGCAATGTGATTGTTGATGCATGATCCTCCCTAGAGACAACAAAACTGAGAAAAAATTGCTATGGGTGGAGAAGGGGAAAGATCAAGAAGAAGACCTCCAGTCCTAGCTCACCTACGATGACCCAAATACAAAAGGGCAACCTGCAAACCTCAAGTCTAACAACTAGGTACAAAAATATGTGCCAGTGTCCGATGTGCAAGCAAGTGAAGTGTTTTGGGATAATGAATTAGTAATTGATTGATACTAAAATGACAAAAATGGTGAGGTATATATACCTGATGCGATTGCCCCGTGGGCGATGGCGTCGGCCATGGCAAAAACCAAACCTGACACCATCGCCCATGGGCGATTGTGTCTTCCTCGGTGTAATGCCCCGCTTCGCTGCCCTTAACCGGTGAAGTGTGGATCCCACCTTCACACCTGGCCGTCGATACAAGAGCGTATTCTGCCAATTTCTCAGACGTTTGGGGAGGTATCAAATCCCAGTCGTAATGTCTTACGCAAAACTCCGAATGCCTCATAGGATACCAATTTCTTGCCCTAGTTGTATCTTATACTTCCAAATTCGAATTTAAGCATTGCTTGTATCCTAATGTCGGAAAATATGAATAATAATCAAATTTTAACATTATAAACTAAAAATAATAAATAATGAAAATACTCCTTAATTGAAGTTTTTAAGGTGGTTGCCGAGTGCCTCCTTTCCAATGTGGGTATGTTGGTTGCGTTCTCTTGCTAAAAGGCTCGTGATCACATTCGAGGTGAAGTTGAATTTAAGACCTCGTTACAAGGACGTTGTCACTTGTTATATGAGGTTGAACACCTCATTTGACACCAGTTGGCCTCTCGGTTGTCCTCAAGTGATTTGTGGGGGTTGTGCTACCACAAATTAATGCATGCGTGAAAGAGAGTTAGGGGGTGAGTATTTAAGTTTGGACGCCATAATTAAGTATGTAACACAGTCTAAAATTGCAGCCAACAGAAGGTTGCTGTTTTTGATCAATAAATCAGCAGGTTCAGCTAAGGAATAAAGCCAAATCTGGTAAATTGGCAGCGGTCAAGCCTAAAGTTAGCAGAAGTTTGGACGCAAAAGGCAGGTGCCAGCTGAGGTATTATTTTTAATTAGTTAAGTGCAGCAGTCCCAGTCAAAACATGGCGCTAAAAGCATGCATAATTAGAACTAAAGATAACAACTACTAAATATAAGAGACATGGTGCCAAAAGGGAGAAGCAAACTCCATCTATTTTAGAGTTTTGCTAAAAATAAGACATGAGTTCTAGTGAATTAATAGCATGCTGCTGTTAAAAGGAGTTGGGACGCCATGTTTGGAGCTTTAAATAATTATTAATAGTTTGAATGCGCACACAGCAGATCTTGGATGCATCAGTCAGCAAAAGGGACAAAGAATAGAAAAGACAAAAGCAAAAAAGCAAATAAGGACAAAAAAATAAAGTTGCTGCCCAGTCAAAGTCTACGCCAAGGGTGAAGGTGGAATAAATAAACTAACATGCAGCAGGCTTTGGCGCTGAGTATGGATGGAGCAGAATTAATTAAACAAAAGAATAGAGATGCAACAACATGTGGCACCAAAATTGGAGTTTATTGAATAAATACAAGATTAGAACAGTGGCAACACTCAGAGTTCTGGCGCAACATCCTGTGGAAGTCTCTTTTTTAATTATTTAATTATCATGCATGCCCCCCAAGGCACAAGGATGGTGGAATAAATAAAATAAAATAGTTTTACATGCACTGGAGGGCTAAATTTGGATGCAGCAGTCCATATAGAGGGATTTTTGTCATAAAAATTAGTTACACACTACTTCCAGCTGTTTTGCTATTGTAATCCTAGTTTGTACTTGCATCTCTGAATAAAAGCTCCATTTTTGCCTTCTCATATTGCTGGTTTTCTGAGTTTTCATCGTGTTTATTAGGGTATTATATTGCTTTGTTGTGGAAATTCTTCCCTATAGTGTTGTCCATTACCCAAACCTTTGAATTAATTTTGCAGCTTAGCCTAGAGTTGTGCAAGTGTGTGAATCTCTATATTTTCTATATGCAGTAGTACATGTGTGTGTCAAATCATTGGTGTATCACCTCAATTTTATATTTCCCTAATTCCTTCTCCCTTTTCCTTGTCAATTTTATTAGTTTTTAGGTGATTCACAAGGGAACCAACCCTCTCTAAAGGTCCACCTTAGTCATAGGTTACCCACAACCTTGAGGTGTCCCAATTTTGTCAACAAAAGAGAGAGTATATAGACCATTCTCTATCAGGGTGCACTTCTGGGTGACAACAGGTTGCAAACACTTCACTAGCACCAGTTGGTTATTGGGTGTTATCGTGCATGTCTTAGGTTGTTTTGTTGTCAATGTGTATGTTCCAATTAATGGAATCGGCTGCACTTAATTGTTCTTGGGAAATGCGTTATATTATTTCATGAGATAATAATAATAAAATAGTAAGAAATATATATAAATATATATATATATATATATATAAATTAAATAAGAGAATATATATATATATATATATATATTATATACGAAAAAATAAATGAAGACTTGATAAACAAATAAATGAATAAAAAAATGTAATGAAGTTGGTTGAGTAGGCGATTGGATTATGGCGGTGGAAGAAGATTGATGTGCGTAGGTGCGATGGAGACGTGGGGGTGGTATGAGGTGTGGCAGACCCGGTCAATTGGGTAGGGCATGGGAGCCCTCATCCATGGATTTTCACATCACTAGATGCATCCAAGCAGGTCGCCCATGCAATCAGTTTCCTTGCATAATAATACAAGCACTTTATTTGAGATCTAGAGGCGTTAACCATGGTGAAACCGAAGTTAACGTTGTAAATTTAGCAGTAATTGGATAGTTGCAGCGAGTGCAGAAGTCATAGATCTACTCTACTAACAATGATAAAGCAGGGTTCTGCACTCTCATAATTAAATAAACAGAACGTTACGGGGAACTATGTTAAACAGAGCTCTTGCATAGCCGTCCTAAAATCAGTACCATTATGGGTTAAATCAGCCCTGCACATGGAGATAAATCTGTAACCCTAATATCTCTTCATTTTACTATATACAAATTGTTTGATCTGGATCTATATTTGTATCTGAAGCGGGTTCAATTGTCTCTGAGAGGAAACGAAAGTACTGCCTGCCACTATGGGTTGTTTGTTGTATGTAGAAGAAGAAGAAGAAGATTGAAGATTAGGAGGTGCTTCATTCGGGCGTTATGTCTAGTTGTATTGATTTTGCTTCTTTCTGCATCTAAGCACTTGTGCTACGTGCACTGTAACCTTTCTAGCACCATTCTTGGGGCAGACGTTGACTACCACTTCATTTTTCCTGCTCTTTATCTTTTATTTTGAAGCTAGTTGTATTGATTAAGACATTGAAAGTGCCCTTTCCTGCTATCCCACGTATGCTTATGCAAGATTTGTCTCTTTCACTCTTCCTTCTGTGTGAAACCCTCTGTTTTTCCATTCTCAGCACTATGTAGAGAGGGTTGGTTCAAAGATGCGCATTTCCTAAGACTAGAATGATTTAGGCCTTGCACAAAATAGATTGGGTCCAAACTTAGATTTAGAAACTTGTGAGCAAAGGTAATCGACATGGTATGACAACATCCAGTTCTATGAAGCCATATACAAGGGACATAGGTATCCTCACGAGGCTTTTCCACTTTCCAACCAAATGCATCCAACAGGTGCCCAACCCGATCAATTTGCCTCGGCCAACATCTTACCAGTCTGTGCCCAAAATGTTGGAAAGTAGGCGTTGGAAATGACCCTTATGCAAAAAATTTAGAAACCTTTCAGCATTAATGCAAATTCCGTGTATAAACCTTGCTCCCTACCACAATGAGCACCCTCTTGATCTATGCCAATAGGAGCTTGAGAACAATATGGAATTCCATTTAATGCAAAAAAAAGGGAAGCTTATCAACAAGCATGTTAATAGTTTGATAAAATGCCAGAGGGATTGGTGACTTTATATGGTTGTTGGGAAGCATGTAAAAGACACTAAAATCGTTCGATCAGGATGCCTCAAAGAGGCACACTCTCATGGATTGTGTTGGTTGCAAGACATGCACAAAGTGGAGCTTTGAAATGTCTGAGAAATGAGAATCCCGCAAATCAAAATGCAACTGGCACGTGTATCACCAAACTCCATAACGGTGCACCATTTTGTATTTCTAGGCATGGTTCATCTTACCTTTGTCTTTCATAATTTTCATTGTTTTAGTTCATTTGCAAAACCATGAAATAAAATTTTGAACTCTTGGATCATTATTCAATTGGTTATTTTAAACAAACTTGTATTGCAAAACAATAACAACGTCACCTCGTAACTTACGCAATCCAAATAACCCTTGGTAGTCAACCATAGACTTAAATCCTCATTTTGAGATGATTTGGCAACTTCGAAAACAAATCCGTTAGCTGCAACCCCTTTTTTAATAACAAGTTGAGTTTGAGTTCCTTGTAAACCTATCAACCGTTCCTTTGTAAAAGTTAGTAAATCACACCTTTTTTTCATCACAAGAAATACCTTTCTGGAACCCCACCTGAAATGTCAAGGTTTGAACTTGTTTTGTGTCATGATGAGATGCCACAAAAAACTCTACAATGCCCTAAATTGATCGTTTGTCTTTTTGGCATAATGGGTTAGGAGCCCTGTTGACCCTGTTTGCAGTGTAGGGTAGCTGCTAATAAATGACAAAGTATGGGTTTAAAATCATTGCGTGCCAATTGGACCTAGAGGGAGAGAAATGCATATCTCAAACTTCGTCAATGTGCTTGGAAAAAATTTACCTCAAAGACTCAATACTAAAGTCTGTACACCATCCAGTCTTTGCAGAAGGAAACACATCACTAGCCAGTTTTTCAGATGGGGTTCCTACCTTGTAGGCCTTTCGGTTGCTGTATCAGCTCTTATTCTACAACTACCAGTCCATTGATATGAACTAGTGGCCCCAGATACACGTAGATTGCTTTTCTAAGTTTCGTTAGCTCCTGAGAATTAATGGTGTATAGTGACGAGACAAGTTAGTCCACCGAATACTCCCCATTGCCCGTCATTTTCAAAGTTCGGAACACAGTGGATTGAAAATTGTTAATGTTTTCTTTATATTTCTTTAATTGAAGCGTTTTTCACAACCAGTAGGACAATGCAACTGAAGGCTCATAATGGAACTTGCAGTCTAGGTTTACAAATGGAGCTTCTACAACCTTATATGGTGTGCTCCCTATAGACATGTCCTAGACTAGACTAGGCTTTATTTTGTGGCTTGTTACAAGCACATATAATAACCTCGGCTCTAATAGTGTTTTCTCTACAACCTCTCAACCACTATGGCTCACTTCTCTCTCCTCCCTGTAATATCCCTTTTTGGGATATTATTTAGAATATGGAAAATTAATTAACCCAATCGACTCTAGCAGGATTAAAACCTCCTAGCTTCAACCTCAAATAACCCAATGTCAGCTATTTATACAACCCAAATGGGCTTGGAAGTAAGCCCAAGGTAGTGGGTTAGATTGGAAGAGAACTAATTAGGAAATTCAAATATTTTCCAGATCTGAAATTTATTGTAGTACTGTTAATTAATTAATAAATACACCTAGAACATGCTGCAAAATTCAACAATTAATAACTCGCTTCAACCACTTGGTCTTTTTACATGCAAAAATCTTCAAACTTTGGATTTTGGGCCACAAGGCCTTTCCAAGAACACTATCCCAAACTAAATTTTCTGCACAGCCAACATAAAAACCACTATAAATCTGCCCCAGAAATCTAATTTCACCTAGTCGACATTTAGGGCATAAAATAAAATCCAATAATTATGAAGTAATTTTACCCCTTATTCCAAGCTTCCAAACACTACAAATCAAACTGACTCCTTGCTCAGAACCCTAATTAATCAGAAAAATCAGATTTTTTATATCTAATCAAATACAACTGAAATACAATTGATAATCAAACCCCAGACTACTGCCGAATTTTCAAAAATTCATATCTTCCTCAAAACTACTCCGAGTTTGGGCAAATGAGATATGCCCAAACTTAGAAAAATACAAGTAGAAATCATGAGATTATCAAATGAACTAACAAACTAGAATAGTAGTCTGAACACTTGAAACCCACTAAAATCTGCCAAAAAAACAAGTCTCCTAGGGTTAAAATAAATTGTTGCTTTGCACATAAATTAATTTCAGCACTATGCATCACTCCCAAAACCCTCAAATCTGGTCAGTCACATGGTCACAAAATTATGATAAATTAGATCTGCAACAATAAATAGATTTAACATAAACAACCTCAAAACATGCTTAGAACAAACCCCAATCCAAGTCGCTATAGCTCTATAATAAATTGCAGCAATAACAACAAATCATATAAGTATTATTAAACCCTTCAACAATGATCAATAGCATACATATTATCACTCTCAAATAAATGCATTTATACCTTTTAGACCAAATCACCAATATTTAGAATGGATAAACCATGCAAGAAATCACTCAATGCAAGAGAGCACAATGAAGAGAACAATGGAGTCTTCAATATTCTTCAATAATGGATCCAAATGAGAGAGAAAACAATGCAAGAACTAGGGCATACATCCCAATACTCCAAGCATGGAGTGAAATCAAATGACCGACCTTTTCCCTTTTGGAGGGAAAACATAAACTCTCATTATAAAATAAAGTCTCTTATAAACTAAGACTATGTGCACTTTATTATTTTTAATTAAATAATAAAAGTAGCTAGCCTATGTGCACATTAACTAACTAAAAATCCCTCAAAGGGGTTATAAAATAGATAACAGACATCTTAGGACAAATTTTGAGCTCAATCCTCGAACCCATTGGGTTGAGGGTCTTCGAATCTTCAATGTGTAAAATGCCCTGAGAAGGGAACATTACAGTCCTCACTTCCCAAGATTGCTTGCCCTCAAGCAATATCAAACTCGTGCATCCAAATACAATGATGTAGCACTACCAAAGTCGTGCTCCCATTCTAATCAAGTGATGAAACATTTGCAACAACTGCAACTTCTTCTCCAAACCTACACATGAAGCAATTTCATTAGATAAAAACACTTTTCTTGTTTCTTCTTTGTGTCTCCAAGGCATGGATTGCTCCCAATTCTTTCCCATGCATGGGTTGTCCCCAAAATATGCTATGTGGCCCCAAACACTGTTGTAATGATGCATTCCTTCTTCAAAAATCAGAATTTGAATAGCTGGTTTCCATCCCCAAGTATTCACCCATGAGCTAAAATCAATCCCCAACAACCATATCATCAAATGCATGGCGAAATTTTGAATTATAGAAGGGATAGAGAGACTGGTCATGATGAGATCAATCATAGAAATGATGGAACAAAAACTAGCATACTTCAATGAATTTTCCTCAACATGAATGAACATTAGACTCGTGAAGGAAAGTGGCTTCCATATTTCATCCTCAACAATAGCAAATTGAAAACTACCTATAGCTGAAAATGAAATGCCTTGAGAAGAATTCATACCATATTCGTTCATCCTCTTCAATCCTTTCATTGAAGCCCAACAACCAAACATTCCCAATACATCAATCAAACACAACTGTTCAAAATTTGGAAATGAACCTCTTACCATTCAATGTGTAGTCCATGTGATCCATTCTTCCTTCAAGGCTTCCAAGGAGATAGGGGTTAGCACTATTTGAAAAAAGAAAGGAAATGATATCCATGTATCCAAATAGAACTTGTGAAACTCAAATCCTTTTATCCCCTTACCATATGTAGCAATATGTGCGAGATGACACCCCATTGTTTTTATTGCATCATACATATAAAAAAGGAGAAATCAAAAACACAACTCATGCATCCATAAACCTCATCATAGGAAAACCCAAGGGAGCCTTATACCTTTGGTTGTGCCAATGTATTTCCCTTATGGGAGAAGGTAAATACCTTGAGCACTTAACGACATTGTCGCGAAATCTATCCGGTAAGAACGGTACTGGTCAAGCGCTGTCTTAAGTATATGGCCTTCCTCCTAGGTTTGTTCCGTGCGTGGAACAAGGTGAATAGTTTTTCTTAAGTTAGCACCTCAAATGAATCCGATTTAAAATCTAATCCAAGCCACTTAAGCCGGCATATGAGTAAGTGAAGGGGTTCGAGGTGTCAAAGATTTGCCGAGATTTGAGCTGCTCTTGAAAGACATTTGAGGATTTGGGTCATGGATAAATTTCGTTCCGAATTTCAGTTATCAGTTTGGTTCATTATAATACGATATTAAGATATAAATGTAGAAAATAATAAAATTGTAACTAATGCTTAGTCTATGGAAGTGTGTTCATGAGATGTTGTCCCAAGAGAAAAGTGAAATTTAGGTCTTTCTTGTAACTTGATTAAACCTTCTTATGTTGTGAATAAAGAAATCCATGTCGTGTAAACCTAAATGTGAACCCAAATCAATTATTAAAGTATAGATAAAAGGAAAGAATCGTGGGCCTTAGTCCTTTAAACTATAGACTTTTCTCCTCTTGTTTTCACACTAGTTCTTATTGTGAAATGAAGGTATGGAGCAAAACTAAGTAACACGCCCTTTAGAAATGTATCCTTGAGTCAAGACCTAGAAGTCTCATGAGCGTATAAATGCCCCTTTTAATAAGTGAGTTAAACAAGTAATTGCAAACAAGGTTGTTGGCTAGATTTTATGCATAATTGAAACCTAGGCAGTCATGAGATAAATCTCCCTCATTTACCGGTGAGGCTCCCCGTGTCAGATTTGTCAATAAAAATATGTTAGTATCTATATGGGATTTTACTTTAACTATTCAACTCATGAACCATAACTGTATAGTTCTGTAGCAAGTAAGCAGCTGTTTAAGAAAGAAAATATTTATAGAAGAAAGAAGTAAGAAAACACAGGGAAGAAATGGGGAAGATGTGCAACCCAATCAATAAATAATAGTTGATTGCATGCACATAGAAGAAAACCAATAGATATCAACACAAAATTATAAGCAAAGGTAGCTCTAGATCTAGATCTAAAATAACACAGTTTATTTAAAGATCTAAGATAGAAAGCTAAAAACAAATTGCACCGTGACACAATGTTCTCTAGAAATCTGCTCCTTTATATTCCTTTGCTTCAAGTGGCTCTCAGGGGTTTCATCACAGAGTCTGGAAACACAAGAATGCTGCTTACAAATTCTCCTCTTTAACCCGAAGGTTCTTCCTCTACTTATAGAATGTAGAGGGGCAATTACAAGTCGGAAGCTTTTAGTTGAACTGGCACATGTGGAAGTCGGAAAGGAAACAACTGGCAATCTCCCTCCTGGAATTCCTCTTTGCATGACATGCATGATTTGCAACTGAAAATAGAACCTTCTATTTTGCATATTTGCCACCTATTTCCAAGTAGTTGACTTCTTCAAGTAATGACTTTTAAACCAATCACTTAAGTTGTATAATTTAATTGATCGCTCGATTACTTTGTCGGAGGAAAGAAGAAGGAAGAGGAAAGCTGCAATCTTGTCCTTTT
The DNA here is from genome assembly GCA_019776745.2 of Taxus chinensis. Classification (NCBI taxonomy): domain Eukaryota; kingdom Viridiplantae; phylum Streptophyta; class Pinopsida; order Cupressales; family Taxaceae; genus Taxus; species Taxus chinensis. The sequence goes on from CM034148.1 coordinate 898,113,199, forward strand.
TCACGTCTACATGCAGCGGATTCTTTTGCCTTTGATTCTCACCAAACTGGATCTGGAAGCAGCTGGATTTGGAACGACTGGATTTGGAAGCAAGTGACTGTGATTTGCTTGTGGGTATTGCCTTTGACATGTCTTCCCTCCTATCCTTGAAGCTTTTGCATTTCTTCTCCAGTACATGCATCAGTGCAATGTTTGCTGTAAATAACTCATCATTTTTATTTTTAATTGCATATGAGCAATTAAAAATTCTGGAAAGCACTCTGGGTGAATGCAAATTCAATGAAGGCTTCAACTAGAACACTTGGAGAACATGCACAAGGTCCTGGAAGGAATTCTCCATGCACTAAATTCTTCACGGGCTGCATTCGAAACAAGAGGATGAATTTTTGCCGGAAGCTTTTGCAATTATGAGATCTGGATCTAGATCTGGGCTTGGATTTGTGTCTCCGATGTCAACAAATCTGGAAGTAATGCATAATTCCGCTGAGCTTTCTCGTTCATCCCCGCTTTGCCATGGCGGTGTCTATCTTTGTCTGAACAATTCTTTTTCTTCTTACTCGGCCGGGAATTCTTCAAAACTAGTGCAGATCTGGATAATTCTTCAGATTCAGAGGATATATTCAATGTATTGGACATTGATTTAAGCTCCCTTTCTCTTATAAAGCACCTGTAATGAATTCTTGCAATTAATTCAGACAAAGATGGCATCCGGAACATGAATAGTGGATTTTAATCATAAAAATCTGCATAATTCAAGCCTGCTGCCCCAAATTTGATGTTTTATTTGCATGCAAAGCAAGTATGAATTTTACCAACTTCACCTGAGTACCCGTATCACTTATGCAAACAATTATCCAGACATAAATCAACTTCCTTCAACCTGTGCGCCAATTCTGGAAGCTTTTAGCATTAATTACACCTTTTTTTGAGCAAAAATCCTCTTCAAATGGGGTGCACTTTTTGTCTAGGCTGCACTTCTCTGCCTTGGAATTAATTAATTCATCCTTATGGCAGCCCTTGCTTATATAATCCTCATGATTCTATAATTAATTAATGCCTTTCCTATTCCTGGCAATCAATTAATTATTTAATAAGCTTTACTCTTCAAATGGGGCGCCTATTTTGTGCATGCTCATGGCTGCCATTAAATAAATTAAATTTATTTACTTTTAGACTTCTGCTTCCAGTTAACTCAAGCCTCACAGTATGCTTTGATCTTAGCCACTGAAAATAGAAATAAATAAATTCATTTAATACTTAAAAAAATATTTCTCTCTCAAATGGGGCGCACTTTTTGACATGAAGGGGCTGCATTAAATAAATAATATTTTTTTAATTTTAGAACTGTTTATTTCCAACTTCCTTTTGTCCACTTCCCTTTGTTGACTTTTCCACAAGCTTAGGCGCCAAAATTGGGTGAATAAATATTAACAAATATTTATTCAATGCATTATTATTCACCCCAAGGTGGGTCGCACTTTTTGGAATAAGGAATTTCTATTTTTAAAAGTCAATTGACAATGGGATTATTTACCCTGCAAGGCAGCTCCGAAAATCCCATGATCCACTTAAGCTGTTTGACTTTCATAATGGGATTATTTACCCTGCAAGACAGGTAATAAAATCCCATCAATGCCTTAAGTGATTTTTCTTTTATTTCACAATGGGAATTTTTACCCTACAAGGCAGGTAAGAAATTCCTGCCTGCCTGCTGCCTCTAATTTTTCCATTATGACTTAAGTGGCGTTGCTTTCATGGGAAAAAGTACCCTGCTAGGCAAGTATAAAATTTCCACCTACCTGCTGCTTCCAAAAATCCCATGATTCACTTCAAACCCTCTTTTTCCAAAAATGCGGCTAGCTTAGAAGAAACTTTTTGGTGCACGACTTCGTCTTTTCTGAGAGAACCAGACTTCCGATGGCGAATTCCTTCTGGCACAACGTGCATAGGTGATCTCCAGATACTCAGGCCAAGAATCAGGCCAAACTGGCAAAGGAATTGATCCAGAGAAATTTCACAGAAAATGAAACGGGAAAACACAAAAAACACAAAATGTTGCCAGAAGTCACAAATAAAGTTCAGGATTCATTCCTGGTTAAAAATCTACTGGTATATGAGAATAATGATATGTACGATCATAACAGAGTTAAACCGGAGCACAAATTGCCTCAAACGGGGCTTAAAATAATTAAATACAAATTTCCCGCAGGCAAACCCCCAGCGACAGAATAAAACAATTTTGGGCATCTGGGTATTTGTCGAAAATGGCGTATATGGCTCCTTGGGAATATCTTGACACATTACAGGAACTTTCTGGCAATAAAAACACAAAATGACCCATTATTTTGAAAGAACGGAATTTTTAAAATGGGGTAGTCTCAGATTTCAGGGTGAAATCTAGGGATACCAAAGGTATATGATCCAATTACTGAAAAACACCTTAAGTTAAACGTTAAACGATATAAAGGAAATGGAGTAAAAGGAAAAAGAATGTATGTCCACGTATTAAGTGCTCTACAAATCATTAAGATAAATTATTGAAATCTGATTGTAATAAGTATGAACCTTGGAAGCATTTTATCGTGGGAAGTGTCGAACCGTGAGTTATGTTGTATTTGGATCGTTGTTTGTCCTTGTCATTTGAGAAATGGGATTACTGTTTGTCCTTTGTCATTGGGAAATGTAGTTATGACGTGCATCATGTGGATCATGTGGATTTTGTTGTCTTTTGTTGGGGTGAGGTCTCATCATTGTGTATTGGAGGAATAAAGTGTAGCTAGTGAAGGGATGAATAAGGGAAATGTGTGTTGTTATGGAGGAAACAAAGGGATTTGTGGTTAGTCTTAGTGGAGGGATGAAGGGGCTTGTCGAAGTTAATGTGGTGTGTGTACTTTGGAGGAACCAGAGGCTAGCCAGGATCCCATCTTGAAGGGATAAGGGGTAGTTACAACGATGACCTCTCCCTTATGTAAGCCTCTTAGGTAGGCTTGATTTAAGTGTGTCATCTTTCCTTGCGAATCCAATCACTTCTCATCTTGTGGTACGTGTGGGTCCATGTTGGTATAAGTGTCTTGTGTGATGTTGAATTATCCTAAGTGATCCCATTTGGTGTCGTGTATACAACAATGTAAGTAAAAAAAAATTTCTAGTTTTATTGTTGCATTTTTGTGCTTGGTTTTGTGGGCATTACACTGGGGGGAAACCTAAGGTCAAAAAGTGCAAAACAGAGTGAGGTGGAAGCCAAGGAATAAATGGAGATAATGATGAAGGTCCAGGATGACCAAAAGCAACGATAAGAGCATGCTTGAGTGTAAACAAGTGAATGTAATGAAACAAGTAGACATAATGGGTACAACTCATGTAAACAAAAGAAGTAATTACGAGACAAAAATAAATGTAAGTATGACATGATAGTGGCATCTCTCGAATGTTGTGGTCTAGCCCACGTGACCAAGTTTGATCATACCCCAATCCCAGACAGGCCCCTTGAGGCACCCACTTCAGAAGGAAAATGCATCAACAACCCCTGCACAAGAGAAAAGGTTAGCAAGTGTAAAATATGAGGTGCATACATATGTCTCGAATGGAAGATCAACACTGTGACACAATAGTGAAACAGCGAGATGGTCTTTGGAAAAAGATCTATGCAATGCACTTAAAATTGAAAGTAAATGCTGAAAGCTAAAGTGATAATGTAATTGCTCGTAAAGAAATAATGAACTCCACTAAATGAAATATACCTACCTCATACTTACCTGGTAGTGTCACTTGGCTTGTCATATGACGATGTGTAATAGCTACTTGGAACCTGTGAAGAAGCATGACTGAAAATAAACACTAGAAGACGAAATAGTAAAATAAAACATAAATCACCTAGCTAAGAGGCCATGTGGAGGATATAATCCGAGCATAATAATGATGAAAGAAGTGTGGGAAGAGAGGATTTTTAGGTGGAATTTTGTAAAGGTACTGTTTGATATGTTGAAATAATTAGCTCCCTGCCACAATTGTGGTGCAACTTATGGAATATTTTTAGGGTTTTTTGTTTGAAAAGAAATGAAGGTTTGAAGATTTGAGGAAAGCACAACAAAATCAGTTAGTAAAAATTGCTATAATTAATAAAGAGAGCAATTCATTTGTCACTTTGTTAATTGAGATTAAGAGAAAATAAGCTCTGAGATTGTACAATTTTAGTGATTTTAGTGATGATAATGGTGATGGTACGAAGAGGCATTGGAGATGGTCGAGATTGAGGCATGCGACGATCTTGTATCCCGTTTGGTAGCATTTTAATTGTTGTAAAACGTGGGATTAGGGTATCTAGTGAATGAATTAAATAGTAAGGGTCGCCCACCCCCTGAGGCAAGAAAATTTTAGCTAGTGACCATTTGCCCCAAAGATAGTCGAAAAGTAGCACCGAGATGAGATCTAGGTGGCGTTTGGGAGCATTTTGATTGTTAAAGTCATTAGGATGAATTTGTGAATTTAATGCTAAGAAGGGTCACGTGCCCCTGATGTAGACAAGATCGGCCATGTTAGACAAAACTTATTGCATTAAGTCTTATGACATCGAGTTTAAGACTGGATGACCAATGTCGTTAGAGTAGTTAATTTTTCCATGATGACTGATGTCATTTTTCATAAGTCATTGATGTTGTAGAAAAATGATAGGTTTTTCTTAGTGGCCAATCCTATATGAATTTGCATGGTTGATGGTGTTTGATAGTATTTTGGATTATTTGATTTTTAGTGATTTAAGTTATTTTATTATAATTGTTTTGGATTAAGATTTGATGGGTGCTTGTTATCTGATATTTTGCAGGTTCTACAAAGGATCTATGGAAATCAGTGGATGTTGTATGGCTATGAGAGTGATTGCATGGTTTATTTGTTCAGAATTTGGTACAGTTACACAACCTTAGTTTTGGAGGCATTATGTAAATGGTGCGGATCCTATTGGAATTTAGATATGATGCATATGTTTTTGGACACTAGGAGTTAAGGTCCTATACTATTAGATGGAGGGCTAGGGGAAAGACCATAGAGGTGGTTGTCACCTTACATGATGTTCATGTGGTTCTTGGACTACTCATTTCGGATGTTGGGATGTTTTGTGATGTGCCTACTACTAAAATAAAGAGGGTTTTAACACAATGGGCCATCGTAGCGATGATTATAATCCATGCTCATTGAAATTGCGAATGAGTGCTGTGTTTATTGCTCAAGTTATGGATATCCATACGGTGATCATTACTATATTTGTGACACAAATCTTGTGCAAAAAAGTAAATAGAGTAATGTTGTTATTTGTGATTGTGGCATGAAGAGATGCATTAGAGTTTGGTATAGAATTTAGTCGGGAGACTTATACCTGGGTAGAACTAGTGCATAAATTATATAGGATTCGAGTGAGGCAAAAAAATGGTCGTGGAAACCATTATTATTTTGGAAGCTTGAATCTATGAGAACATCTCAATGTACAAGCCTATAGGGACACCATGGAAGGTATGAAGGGATGTCATAAGGACATAATAGTGGGAGAGAGGCCAAATAGTAAGGGACGTAGTTGGATACATGTTGTTGATCATGTTACACAATATCATGTAGTATGGGAGCCTTATAGAGGGACAATAGATCAGTGGTCTAGTTGGACAACGAAGATTACTACCAAGGCTATTTTAGATATTACAAGACATTATATGTATGGGTGGAGACACATATAGTTGATATAATTACTTTGTAGTTTGGGTGCCCAACTCATGTAATGCCACTACCCCTCCTAGAGTATCATCGACGACACACCAAAGAGAGATGAGAGAGTAGGGTCGGTAACATCTATTCCAACATTAAGACCACATGGAGTTAGGAATTCCCCACAACCGAGTGCCATGCAACATCAATGGAGGGGAGTGGGGAAGAGGGGCCATAGGTGATAGAGGTGGTGCACAACCCCAAGAGATGTTTTTGAGGAAAGAGTAGAGAGACCTAAGGGATGACACCTTGAGTGGTGGTTGTAGAGACCTAGATGAGGATATCTATCAACATTAGGTGAGAAAATGGTGACATACATGATGCAGTGGCTCCGGGAAGAGATCAAATGATCTAAGGGGATTATAGATGATATTGGTGTCTTGAGACTGGTGGAAATGAATCACGCGAGTTCACATATAGAGATATGATAATGATGGGGTAGTTTTGGGAGGTTGGACAAATGAAGTCGTTGTGGTTGAGTGACCAGGTAAGCCAAGAGAGCCTCAAAATGGCTTAGGTAGATTTGTGTTTAGACTGTTATGATATAGTATATTAAAATGTTGTATAGATTGCTAATGGGTGATATGAGTTTTGCGTATTGTAAAATAGATCGTAGCTTCATGACACTCATTGATTGAGGGTACACACCACGAGATATTGGATGGAAAAATAAACCTAATGGATACTTATGTGATGGAAGATCCTATATCAGTGATGACAGAAGATTTAATGAGTGCATTCAGACTTGTAGGAGAGGCCAATCAAAAGCTTCAAAGATATTTGTTAATACAAAATCACAGCACCCCCAAATGAGTTTCTAAAGATCTGCTTTTCTAAGCCAGACTCATTTGGTGTGATTGCATAACATTGAACTTTCCCCAAGGTGTGGGACCTTGCAAAAATGGAAAAGCTCTCCAGATTAAAGGCCGGCTCCTTATTCCTCTATTCAGGTGCATGCGTGGGAGCTTGCAGAGGATCTGTTCTTAATCCTAATCTAAACTTTACCAAGGAGACAGGGATAGAAGGAATACATAAATTAAAATAAATCTAAACTATGAGGTGATGCACCAAAGGAATGATGAACACTTGTTTTGCTAATAGACACAAACCAACGGAATGCATACAATAAACATGCACAGATAGCTAGATATGTAATGGGAGACTAGATGAAAGCAAAAGAGACAAAATAGGATCTAAAATTGATCACAGACGTGTTGTATTGCTCTGTAGATTGATATAGTCCATTACAAAATAGCCTAGAGGCAGAAACATATTACAATTTTAGTGGAAGGCCTGAACCCCATAGATCCCTTTGTTAGAAGTAGGAGGGAGCCTACAAAACGAAGAATGTCCAACCCTTTACAATGAATCTTGCCCCTGTATTTATAGAATCGATCAGAGAGAAGAAGGAGAGACAGAGAAGCGGGAAAATGTAGGTCGAAGCTCAACCACCGTCGTTAATATTTTCTGTTGAAATATGCCCCGAATCCATCTTCACTGCATCAATCCTTTGTTCGGCGCCTTGAAGGAAGAGGAAACGACAGAAACAGATTGAATCCGATCTGGTTTGTTGAGACAGATGGATCCCGCATTGAAGGCCCAAAGATGTTTCCTCCATTTTCTTCACCTAACCTCCTCAAAAATTAAAGTTTCAGACCCCATGGCATGCGTGAGGCCGAGATCTTTCCAACGACATCAGATTTGCAATATTTCGAGCCATGAGTCGAAAGATACGCCCTTTGAAGTTTGTATCAGGTCTGTACAGGAGGGCAGGGAAAACATCTTGAAAAATGGGTCCCCTTTTGATATCGGACACGCGACAGCCAGACTGGAAAAAAATGGGGCCCTCGGGTCCGCAATTTATCTTTTGCCCCTTTCTTTCGATTCTCACTTTGGCTTTGACTCGGGCCCAGACGCTGACTTTTTCCCTGGGACACGCGGTTGTCTGGCGCTTGTTTAGAAACCTTCTTTGTCCGCCTTTTGACTCTATTTCCTCTTATGTGGGATCATGGTCGATCCAATATTTGGCAAGGGGGCGAAATATGGATAACAGTATTGGGATCCTTAAGAAGTTGTGGATATAAGAGATATGACTACATTGGTGCACTGTATTCTCCAGGAACATGAAGCTTTGTCATGAGAACATGCAACAATATTTTCGGATGCACAAATAATGGTTGCACATAAGGAGACAAACGTGGTTGACATTTTAGATTTGGAGGTTCAAGTTGTAAGAGTAGAGGGAGAGGTTGCGGGGGATTTTTATATAGATGCATCACTAGTATGGTCCCTACGCACTACTATTCAGGCACCATCATTTTGAAGTAGTGGACTACCCCTAGTTGAGGGAGTAGATGATTGAACAATGAATGAAGTATTTTGATGTATTTCTGAGAGAGATATTGGATTATGAGGATGTATTAAGTGATTAATTTTCACATACACACACACATATGCACACGCACGCGGACACACATGCACACATGCGCGCACGCGCGCGCGCACACACACACACGCAAACATATGCACAAACCACACAAACATGTATGCATGCCCATGCACGTGCAAAACACACGCACACATGCAACACACACAACACGCACACACACATGTGAGACAATATTGCTATCATGATATCATATGTATGTATTTGATGTATGATTAATTTTATGATTCCATTTCCTTATTTATACACAAATACATGAACACTTATGGATTAAGAAAAACTGAAATAATCAAATGCTTAAAATGATGATAATAGAGTAGGTAATATATGTAAGATAAATGTTATATTGATGGAATGGGAACCAAGTAGAGGGATAACACAAGCGATGAGAGGTAGAAACAAGTAGGAGGTGATATATAAATTATTAAAGTATTTGAGGTAGGAAGAAATGGATATAAAAACCTAAGTGGGATGAAAAAACCCAAGTGGAAGAAATAAATCCATGTGGGAAGGAAAAACCCAACCAGGAGAGATAAACCCAAATAGGAAAGATAAACCCAAACAAGAAAGATAATGGAGAGATATGAGGCATCGTAGGTAAATCAAATGAATCAATTTGAATGTGTGAAATATTTATATGTGTTGTTTATGATGGTTACTTGATGTAGAATTTGATTTCAAATATGAATCATGAGGTCATGTAAGTTATCTTGAATAATGTTGATAACATGATGAACTTTGAATTGTGTAGCAAAGAGAGAATTATGAATCTATTTAGAGATCTGAGTGGGACTGTCTTATTGGATGTCATCAAGGGAGGGAAGAGGGGGAAATAATATGTAGGGTGATAACATGATTATGTCATGGAAGGTGGTTGTCATGGTGGAGGAGATCAGGACCTTTGCTTAGGTGCATGAGGAGAAGGTTATCGAAATTGAATCTTTCAAGAAATAGCCTAAAAAGTATTGTTTGTAAGTGAGAAAAATCCATGATAAGACAAATAAAATGATGCAGAAGAAGGTCAAGTGGCTTTATTTTATTGATCTCTCCTAAACTCTTCTTCGAGCTTCTTCATATATCGTTGGTAGGTTCTACAATACACAACATCATGCTTAGGAGCTTAATGCCATGAGTAATAATGGTTTAGCTGTAGGTGAGATGGGATTCATAATGGAAAGAAGAGATGAAGGTGATCATGCAGAGGATTAATTCGTAGCAATATGTGAGTAAGTGGAAGGGGGGGAGTAAATGCCACAATAGGTGTCGCACAAGTAGAGGGGATAACCGAGGGAGAAGAAATGGCTCAAGAATAAATCAAAATAGTGTAGTTCATGAGCTCGTTGTAAGATTTGAAGTTAAATAAATCATCCTCATCATCCATGAGGTCATCTTATTCAGGGTCAAAATACGTAGTCTTGTCTCGTGAGTAAATAATGATAATTTTGATGCTAGGAGTAAGTTGGAATTGCTACGATTCTTGATACCAAAAAATCTCCTTATTCTTACCATCAATGTGTCATGATAAGAAGAGGCTATCAAGGGTATAACCATCATCATAATCAGCTGTAGTAACATCAATAACACATGAGTCGATAATAGTCTTGGGCTGAACTACATGCTCTACGGGAGGACACTTGGTGTGAGTGGTAGTGATAGGGAATTGATCGACATCCTTCTTGTGAGAGAGAGGTCGTAGGGAAGGAGGTAATTGGGAGATAATGACGCCAGGAAGATTAGAAATGTTGATTCTAAGGTTGATTTCATTAGGCTCATCATCATCCGAGTCAAGAAGGTTGGGTGGAGTATGGCCCACGACCTCAGGTCTGACCACTATAGCTACGAAGGGAGTCCAGAGGATAGTTAAAGCATTGATATTCATACAAAATGAGCTAGGAGGGAGTCTCTTCCAAAGTAGGAATCTTGAATGTCCCACATTATTGAAAAAGGTCTAAGTTCCGAGGATTAGAGTTGCCTTGTACCTTATGGATAGCTCATACATGTGTGAACTTAATGCATTGGTAGGCAGATAACGAAACTGCACACATGCAATGGATCCATGATCAATCTAGGAGGATATTATATGACAAGGGGAAGTTGAAGATCATGACTTTGATATGGATGGGTGCAAGTAAGCATGGTGATAGGTATCCAAATGCATCCCATAGGGGGCATTTTTCAACTATCATAACCTTGAAATGCGTGCTCCTATTGGATTTGAGATTGTCGATAAAATAGCCCAATTGTCTTAATGAAATTGAAGGAATCAACACAAGTTCCAGAACCTTCGTTCAATGAGGGCTCTCTTAACTGGTAGTGTTGACCAATTTAGACGGAGATGAAGACGGGGTAAGTCGTCATCTCCAGCGGAAGATAAGCTCATCAAGAAATCATAGAATTGAGAGGGAAACGGATGCAAGAAGAACATTCGGTAGAAAGGTCAGTAGAAAGGTGCTGCCCCAAACTGGGTGGAAGAGGGGTAGCTCTTCAAAGAGGGTGGATATAAGATGCTCACAATGTTTGAATCATGTAGGGTAGCTAATGATGCTCTAGAAATGGCATTTGACTTGGAAGTCTAGGGATTGTTCATAGCAAAGAGGGTGCCAATCTTTAGGGCTAGACGTATGTACGATAGTTTGAACTTGGTGAGGTATCAGTTTGAACAAGTTCTAAAGGAATGGTATTTGGCTTGCAGAGAAGCTCGAGATTTTGATTTTTTCCAAGGATATCTCTACTAGATCTGATCAAGGCTGGACTGTGGAATCAATCATAGGAGCCAATGGCGTAGGGAACAAAAGAGGTTCTGAAGGAGTGGGGTTGCAAAGAGCTCCAAATTTTGATTTTTTTTGATCTCTACGAGGATTGACCGAGGTAGAGAAATCTTCACAAGGGTCGATGGCGTAAGGAACAAAAGAAGTGAGGTTATATTGGTTGTGCAGGGGCCCAGGGGTCAATAGCATTTGAAGATGAATGATGAAGCCACATAGACGATGATTGGTCATGCAAGAAACATTTACAAAGGGTTACAACAGGGGCCGATGGTATTTTATTTGGATTGTGGAACCAGGGACTAATGCTTTTTCATGGGATGTTTGGCTTGGAGAACATGGATAGATAGTTCTGTAAGCTTTGTTATCCGAGCAAAAGATGGATATGTGGGCTCGATACAAGCAATAAACCGCTTGGCACCTTGCATGTTGACCGTGTTCCCCAGTGGATGTGCTGAGTAGATGGGTATGAGGTGTCAATAACATTAATGGTTGCATTATTGTTATCGGAGGAGGACTAAGATTAGGTTGGTGCGGACTTTAGAGTGATGGGGGAGTGGGTCATAACAGTCTTTAAGATGTTCATTTGCCCTTGGTGAACTACCTCATGTTGATCACACTGTTGGGATTTATCATCATGCCTTGATAGCTTCATTTAGCCTCTCTCTAGTAATGGCTTCATGATCGTAAAGTTATTGCCAAGGAGGAAGGTGTAGGCGAAGGATCGAAGGGTACAAGATTTTTTTTGTAAGAATGATCCCAATCAACATACCACCAACAAAATTTACTTTCATCATGCCATTTAGGGAGAGGGCAATAAGGGTCTACAACCTTAGTGAATGATACAGGTAGACAATGTCTCAAGCCTCCTTATACAAACGTTGGTGACAATCATTATAGGAGGAAGAATGTGATTAAGAGTTGCCATATAGCTTAGGAGTAGAGTGATCAATGTTATGGATAGTCCTATTGGAAGAAGTGCCTTAAGGAAGAGTGTCTATGACTCTCGCCATCAATGACGTTCTTATATCTAAGACACATGAGAACTTACATATTCTTAGGTTGTTGTTGCATAGGGGTAGGCTTTTCGAATTCCTTCATGAGGTAAACTTGGCGTTTTTCTTGCTCGGACGCTTCTTCCAACGGCAGTAGGAGAGAATGATCTTACCTTGTATCCAAGGCAAAGTTCGAGAGCTATAAGGAATAAGCTGAAATAGACTCACATCAAGCATATTATATTCGTCCTTAGTGGGTAAGGTTTTCCAATACACTTGATGACATCTTGGGAAGATTCATTGTCAACTTTTTTGCAGTTGATGAAAGTATTGATGTTGTTTTCATAGAGATCGTGCTATTGGAAGTCATCGACTAAGGTGGTCACCAAGTTTTCAAGTTTGAACAATAGAGTTGGCCAGAAGGTTGTGAGACCAATCCAAGAGCATCTCTTGTAAGTGTCTTAGTCAGGAGCTTAGCGGCTTCATAAGAGTTGAAAATGATCCAATCCTTTTAAAGGTTGGCTAAAGGATTTGATGTGATGGGTAGGATCAGTAGAGCCATCATAAGAGATGAAAGGTGCATGATCCCTCCAAGATTTATGGAAGCGATCTATGGAGCGAGAGCCTCTCTTTGAATAGCTTAAAGGACCTTGTTATGAATGGGAAGTTGGGCAATTGGTGCCCCGTTGATACCAATCGGAAGAAGAGGGGTCTGATCCTTGGTTTGTCATGTTGCCCGAAGAGACCGTACTTACAGTCAACTAGTAGGTTTAGCCAAAGTTGTTTTGCATTTTGCAAGAACTGATTCACTGTTGTAGTTTGTTATTGGTTTAAACAATTGGTAAGTTGTATAACAAGTTGAGTAAGATCATTAGTTGAAGAGGGGTAGTGTTCTTAGCTTGGATCAACATGTCTTCTTCCACTTACATGAGGCTCAATATGATTAATATTTGAATCCGACTTGCCAGAAAGATAACCTTCAATGCCATTTTGGAATATATTGGGTGACTCTCCAATGCAAATTCAAGGGAATTGTCGAATAAATATTTATATGGCGGGAGGATAATTAGAGTCGGGGATATTTTTATGTTCCCCTTGATTCTTCTAAGTCAAACATAGGATTATGAATGTTAGCCCTGATCTGAATGTTGCGAAGATGGTTATTTTGGCTTCTTAGTGTTAACAGCTACTGTGGCTAAACAACCTACGTGTATCGAGGAACTAGCTTATACAAAGCATTAGTTTCAGCGTTAATGTCATTGTAAAGATAATGCTTGGCAGAAGAATTGGTAGAACCACCTTTCAATTATTCTATTGTGATGTTTTTTGATGCTAGAGTGATTGGAGAAGAGGTTCTGGAAAGAATTTTTTGACAGGATCGACCATGTAGAAAGATTTGCACATGGGTTGATGGCATCAAAATAGAAAAATGTGAGAAATTTGAGATAGCTAAACAGGATAGGTGCATAGGGGTTGATGGCATCATGCCAGAGAGAATAGAGGGTGGGTAAGATCAACCATGTAATGAGTTTTACACAGTGGCCGATTGCATAAGAAAAGCATGGAAAATTAAAAAGCAGATCGAATTTGACCTAATCTAGGGCAGAGTAAGTTTCACGTTAGGTTCACCAAAATGTATGACGGGCTAAATGGATCCCCGTCTGGGTTTTCAAATGTTGGGGATTAAATCTAGGCTTGCATACAAGATGTAGGTACCAAAGGTGCTCAAGGAGCAATGGTGTCGTAATTCTAAAGGTGTTGGCTAGATTTTCTGCATGGCTGAAAACCCAGGCAGTCATGAGATAAATCTCTCTCATTTATCGGTGAGGCTTCCGTATAAGATTTGTCAATTAAATATGCTAGTATCTATTTTGGGGTTTTACTTTAACCATGCAGCTCATGAACCATTGTCGTATAGTTTTGCAGCAAATAAACAGTTGTTAAAGAAATGAAATATCTAATGAAGAAGGAAAATAATAAAAATAGGAAAGAAAGAAGGAAGATGTGCAACCCAATCAATAGATTACAGAGTTGATTGCATGCTCATAGACAAAACCAATAGATATTAACACACAAAATTATAAGCAAATGCAGCTTTCAGATCTAGATCTAAAATAACACAAAGTTTATAAGTAGATCTAAGACAAAAGCTAGAAACAAAATGCCTCGTGACACAAAGTTCTCCGGAAATATGCTCCTTTCTATTCCTTTGCTTCAAATAGCTATCAGGGGTTGTAGCACAAAGTCTGGAACACAAAAATGCTGCTTACAAATTCTAATCCTTAACCTGAAGGTTCTTCCTCTACTTATAGAATGTAGAAGGGAAATTACAAATGGAAAACTCAACTGAACTAGAACATAAACAAGAAGTAAAGGTAACATCTGGCAATCATCTTCCTCTAATTCCTCTCCAAGTGACATGCATCCGGATCCATAGTCAAACTTATACACATCTGTCAGTTAACTTATAGAATTGTTCCACATAACTTTAAAGTAATGGTTTTAAGACCAATAACTTTAAAGTTTTACAATTACATTCGGGAACGTGGAAAATAGAAGAAGAAAGAGTAGAAGAAGAAAGATTCGCCAGGTGTAATATCTACATCTTTTTTTTTTTGATACTGAATGTACTTGTCGAACATGTAATTCAACAACTTCCCATCCGTTTTAGCCACAACTTCTTTTTCTGTCCTGAATTGCAGCAAGCCTTCATTCAAAACCACGATGCACGCTTCCACATCCTTCAAGCTAGGCCCGAACTTCTAAATATATGACTGCAACGTTACTAGTAGGAAAACTCGCCAAAACCAAAAACTCGCCAGACCCCCAAAAAAAAACTTGCCAAAAACTCGCCAATATTCGGCCAATACTCGGGAATACTCGGCAACTTAAAAAATACTCAATTTTTTTTAAAAAACATAAATTTTAAGCAACACATAGCTACAAAATGTATCAAATGAGCCCATAAAATGTTGGAGAAGTGTTTTCTATTAGATTTGAATACAAATACAATACAAAATCGCATCATCATGCGAATACGACAACCGGCTGATAAGTAATATGAATTTATGATGATTGACATTGAAAAATATCATCATAAATTTCATATCTATGCAAGTTACAATATACAATAAATTACATTTTCCTCTTCCCCAATCTAGAGAAAAATTGGGGAGAGGGTCTAGTGCCTCTGGCTCCACTAGTCCCCACACTCGGCTGCGTCTCCACGCTCCTCCTAGAAGGCTGCGAATCTGGCTCGATCATAGAACTAGATGGTGGTGCTGGTGGCTCCTCTGCTGCATGTTGGAGATCACCTCCAAAGATGTCATCCACTCCAATATCTCCTCGGAGTCCTGCTAGTGCTTCTCCCTCCATAGCCTCCCTCTCAAAAGAAGCAATCTCGTCCGCTGTGAATGCAGGGTTTTCCTCTTCTTGCCCAGTCCACTCACTGTATGGATCTATCTCATCCAAATCAATGAGCTCCTCTGATGTCGCCTCAACTTTTTTTGTGCGAAGCCGGAGATTGTATTGCACAAAAACCAAGTCGTTGAGTCTTTTTTGAGTCAACTTGTTGCGCTTCTTCGTGTGAATGGCCTCAAACAAACTCCAGTTGCGTTCACATCCAGAAGCGCTACAAGGTTGAGATAGAATTCTGAGGGCTAACTTTTGAAGATTTGGGGTATTCCCTCCCCAATCCTCCCACCAAGAACCTACAAACATTTAACAAGATAATCAAAAATTTATAATTAATTAATAAAATCAAATATGTAACTAATAAGTAACTTGGTAAACATTCTAAGTAACTTGGTATTACCTGGTGACTGTGTGGTTCTCCCTCGAATAGCTAGCACCGATGAAAAGAGTCTCCCCCTACCATGTTTGTAACTCTGCAGCTCTAAAATGACGAGGTCCCTCGTCTCAACATCCGGTATCATCCTCTCAATACATGTTGAAAGGCCCTCCATAACCTCTCCATTCACATCTGTGAAGCTGTCAGAGTAGAAATACTTGGGGTTGAGGTAGTACCCCGCTGCATGAATAGGTTGGTGGAGTTGATTGTTCCACCTCCGATCAATAATCTCCCAAAAGGGACCATATCTGACGATATCCCCCCTGTAATAGTTTTGGATAGACTCTTTGGTCCTATCCATGGCCTCATATACAAACCCCATGGGGTTTTGCTCCCCATCAACCAAACGCAAAACTCTCACCAACGGCTCTGACACCTACACACAAATTAAAATGTAAGATTGCAAACTTACAAGTTACAATACATATTAGAAATGAAATAAAAAAGTGAAAAGTAGAACAATATATTTAATATTTATAATTTAACAAATTAAAATAAAGGAATGAAATATAAATCGAAGTTTGAAATTACCTTGATGATCTCTATAGCTCTCTTTGCAAAGATATCATCAAAAACTATCTTTGCAACCCTCTCTCCATCAGCTTTCTTTGAATATTGTGAGTCTAGCCATGCTTGACTCACAAACATTTGTTTCAAAGATGTCAACAAACTAGAAATACTTTGCAACGTCAAGAAGTTAGTTGCAAACCTTGTGACACCGGCTCGAACAAGTTCTTTCCCCTTTGTGTGTACTCTCATCAAGCTCAGAACCCAAGGGTGATTGTATATGTACTTCGTTATAGATCTTGCATCTTCTACAACCGGCCTCACCCAATCAATTTTGCCTATGTCCTCCAAAAGAAGGTCAATGCAATGAGCTGCACAAGGAGTCCAAAAGAGTGATGGATGTCTCTCCTGCAATAGTCTCCCAGCTGCCACATATGCTGCTGCATTGTCTGTGACAACTTGCACAACATTCTGTACACCAACCTCTAATACAACTGTCTCTAACATAACACTCAAATTTTCTGCATTTTTTATTATGTTAGAGGCATCAATAGATTTTAAAAACACCATCTCACCGTTTGAAGCTGCTAAAAAATTAACAAGGGTGCGGTTCCTTCCATCCGTCCACCCATCTGAAAGAATGGTGCATCCGAATTTTTTCCATTGTTTCTTGTGCTCTTCTAGCATGGTAGTGGCATCTGCAATCGCACCCTCAAGTAATTTCCCGCTCAAATCTTTTGGAGAGGGTGCCTTGTACCCTTTCCCTACAACTGTCAACGCTGTCACCAAGTACTCCCAGTATGGGCTCTTTGCCACATTGAATGGCAGGTTGTTGTAGTACCAAAAATTTGCACAAGCTTTATCCACTTCCTCGTGCATATCTTTGTTCCAGAATGTACCTTCCAATGAAGGTTGTGCTCCAGGTGTGTTCCTTGCCACAAAAAAACTCGGTATGCCTTTGCTCGAACTCGATGAAGATGTGCCTCTTCCGGCTCTTCCTCTTCGTATGCGTGGACCACGAGTAGAGCCCACAATTGTTGCCGCATCATCGTCTAAATTCTCTTCCATTGCAGCCCCAGGTCTAATAGCTTGTGCTATGGCTGCCTTCAGCCTTGCGTTCTCTAGTTTTTTCTCCTCTAACTCTGCCAGCTCTGCTTTAATCTCTCGCGTTGCCTCTTCTGACACGTTGGGGCAAACTGTAACATCTCGGCAAGGAATAGTTGAAAGGTGATATTTCAAACGATTGATGCCTCCATTCATTTTCTTGTTACAGAAAGTGCAAAAAATTTCGCCCGCACAAGTTCCACGTACAACATACTTCCATGCTATGGAACGGGCATTCGGAGGAACGGTCCCTGCTAGTGATTCAGATGCCGAACCTGATGCCGAGCCTGATGCCATTGTTAAACTCTAATCTGCAACACAATGCACATTTAAAAAATTAGAAAACGTAAACTTAATTTAATTTTAAAAACAAAACATGCCTGAATAACAAATTTGCGTAAGTAAAAAAAATACATTACAAGCATTCAATTTTACATTACATGTATTTAGAATTACACAACGAATCGATTACAATACACATACATAAAATTTAACTAATTTACAATGAATTTGCGTTAATTAAAAAAAAAATACATACCTCTGGCTGCAAATGAGTATAAAAAAATTACAAGCATTCAATTTTACATTACATGTATTTAGAATTACACAACGAATCGATTACAATACACATACATAAAATTTAACTAATTTACAATGAATTTGCGTTAAAATAAAATAAAATTACATACCTTTGGCTGCAAATGAGTATAAAAAAAGTACAAGCATTCGATTTTACATTACATGTATTTAGAATCACAATAGGAATCTATAAAACCTAAATAATATATTCAAAATTTGGAAAAACTTCAAAGAATTAAAAAAAAAAAAAAAAACCTACCTCCAAATGCAAATCTCCAAATTCTCTCCTCGAATTCGCTCCAAAATCCACTCAACACAAGCAATGCAAGCTCAAATGGTTGTGTGAGTGACAATGAGGGAGTAGAGGGCCTTAAAAAGAGCCAAAACCGCGTAAAATCAGTGTTTTTTGCCTTTGAAAAGCCGTGTTTCTGCGTTTTAAGCCGCGTCTGGCGAGTTTTTTGCACGGGCTCGCCGAGTTAACTCGGCGAGTACTCGCCAAAACTCGGCGAGCCCTTTTTTCCTGGTTTTGGCGAGTATTTCGGCGTTTAACCGTTTTTCCTGTTTTTTGGCGAGTTTTTTAAAAGTCGGCGAGTTTTTGGCGAGTTTTCCATCTATGGTATCCCTTTTACATTTTCATTGATTGTGAAATGCATTCTGTTACTTATTTCTTCTTGAAAAGGGTGCTACATGGAGTTTATGCTTTCACATGTGACACTCTATTTTAAAGCTAAATTGATCTTAGCTGTGGATTTGTTCAAATTTATTTCACCTGAAATTCGCTTATTGAGACCCATCAATACAATTATTTGACTGGATCTTATGCCTTATTACTTATGCATTCCATGCATCTCTTGCAGGCATAATAATATTTCATTTTTTGTTCTTGTAGCCGTCGAGAATTGGGACTTCCTTTAGAAGAGCCAGGTAGATATGCTGATGATGATCTATGGAGTAATATTTATACAACCTGGAATCATAAATACCGTAGTGACTATTGGGGAGATCCTAATAATATTGAGAAGGATTCCCCAAAAGTGCAGAAAACTTCTGTTGAATCTGTTTCTGTTGGCAGTACACCTATTAATGCTGGTGACAACTCAACCACGTCTACTTCAACTGATGTTGACAACGTAGGTGATTACAGTGCATCAAAAACTATAGGGATGCCAATGGAAGAGTACACAAGAAACGATAAGACTGTCAATTTTTCAAAAGGAAAAACAATGACAAATCCAAGAAAACAGTCCTCTTGTAAAAGGCACCGAGTCATTCAGTAAGGATGATGTCCGAGGCATATTTAACGATCAGGTATAGGTTTTATCTTTAGTGTATTATTCTTTTCTTTCTTTCTTTTACTGTTGCACTACAAGTTGACTGCATATGGTCAACAATTAAAAAAAATCAGTAGATGCAGGATAACTTGAACGATGGTGAAAGTGGTAGAGCAGCAGCAGAATCAGACATGGAGGATAACTGATTAGTGAGCTTCATGATCACCAAGGTTGACTACTCTATCACTATTTCTACACTTTTCCTTTTACAATAATGCTTTGTTCACAAGAGTTCAAAATTTATCGCCATCTAATATCAGATATTATGGTAGCTAAAGAAATTGCTAATGAATGATATAGTGCATGATGATACTCAATCCTCTTGTTTATATGTTAAAAATTATTTTTTGTGACAGTATAGATTTACATTAAGCAGAGAACATAACATGTACATTACTTGAGGGACATGTTCATTGCTGTACTTATCTTGGAAATGCATGGTTGGATTCTGTGCCATTTACTGGGATGTTTTCCATAGCCTATGTTATTTATTAATATAAAGAAATGCATCCACAAAAATGCATGAGAGTTGCATCAGTTAGGCATAAGAGTCACATATAATGCTTCTTCCTGTGAAAGTAATAAAAGAATACGAGCCTTTGCTCCAGGAGATCAAGAATCCGCATTCTTTTGGAAACTATTAATTTTGGCTTTAAAATACAGAAGCATGAAAAGTCACCTTGAATTGTTTTCCACAGGAATTTTATAGAAAACAAGTTTATACGCCATAAATTTCTGCAATTGTTTTCATCATGTATATGCGCTTGAAAACAGGATCTTGCCAAGGGAGAGAGACCGATGAATAACTAACTCAATTCAATCTGCATTCATGTTCAAAAGATATTGGCATATGGACATTTTTTAAAGACATGCTGCCCTAATTCATCTCACTAATAACAACCATATAAGGAGTCAGATATGTCAACCGTAGATTTCTTTTGACTGTCAATCTTTTGTGATGCACTAGCCAACCTAAAACTTTTTGTAGAAAACATCTTGTTTATTTCCAAAGGGTTCGACATCCCTTTTTTAATCTTTATTTCGGTTGAGACCATTCAAATTATTATGTTTTCGACATTCAAAATTCATTAAACTTAATATAATGGGCAGTTCCAATAGTAAAATTCATTAAACTTAATGGAGCACTCCTATTAGAAATTGTGGATGTTAATTAGTTAAAGTGATGGTTCTAAATAGATGCTCTCAATGGGCAGTTAAATAAGAGGATAGTTATGAGTGAAGAAAGTTCTAATTTCACAAGGAATAGATGTGATCAGTGCAAGAATAAAAGCCATAATTTGCAATATGGAGGATTTGGGAAAACGAATATAGAGAATGGGGCTACAAGCACAAAAATTGGAAGAGCTGATAAATTTAGACTTACTAAATATAAATGCTTTGGGAAGCAGCGTCACAAAAATGAATTTTTGGTTCATTATTGTAGTGGACATTGTACTCCTCTGTAGGATGATCTGAGTTCTTAATAAGGATTTTATATTTTTTTAAATGATAAAAGAAAATAAATATTAAAAACATGTGCAAATGGAAAGGGGCAACTATGGGAGACAACTAGTACTTCTACCATGCAATTCCAAAATCAGCAAGACAAAACCTTAGTTACAAAGAGAGATTAAAAAAATTACATTTGCACAAAGTTTTGCATAGTTCAAAATATAGAACAAAGAGCTTTCTAAAGAATTTCGCTAGTGGGCAAGAGAAAAAGTTTGATGATGTTTCATCTATGTTGGCTAGATTTTCTGCATAGCTGAAAACCTAGGCAGTCATGAGATAAATCTCCCTCATTTACCGGTGAGGCTCCTATATAAGATTTGTCAATTAAATATGCTAGTATCTATTTTGGAGTTTTATTTTAACCATACAGCTCATGAACCATAGTTGTATAGTTTTGTAACAAGTAACTGTTAAAGAAAAGAAATATCTAATGAAGAAGGAAAATAATAAAAATAGGAAAGAAAGAGAGAAGATGTGCAACCCAATCAATAGATTACAGAGTTGATTGCATGCACATAGACAAAACCAATAGATATTAACACACAGAATTATAAGCAAAGACAGCTTTCAGATATAGATATAGATCTAGATCTAGAATAACATAAAATTTATAAGTAAATCTAAGACAAAAGCTAGAAACAAAATGCACCGTGACACAAAGTTATCTGGAAATCTGCTCATTTTTATTCCTTTGCTTCAAATAGTTATCAAGGATTTCAGCACAAAGTCTAGAATACAATAATACTGCTTACAAATTCTAATCTTTAACGCGAAGGTTCTTCCTCTACTTATAAAATGTAGAAGGGAAATTACAAATGGGAAACTCAACTGAACTAGAACATAAACAAGAAGTAAAGATAACATCTGACAATCATCCTCATTTAATTCCTCTCTAAGTGACATGCATCTGGATCCATAGTCAAACTTATACACATTTGTCACTTAACTTATAGAATCTCTCCACATAACTTTAAAGTAACGGTTTTAAGACCATAACTTTAAAGTTTTACAATTACATCTGGGAACGTGGAAAATAAAAGAAGAAAGAGTTGAAGAAGAAAGATTCGTCAGGTATAACATCTACATTTTCTTTTTGTTTTGATATTGAATGTACTTGTCAAACATGTAATTCAGCAACTTCCCATCCGTTTTAGCCACAACTTCTTTTTATGTCAATGAATTGCAGCAAGCCTTCATTCAAAACCCCGATGCATGCTTCCACATCCTTCAAGCTAGGCCCAAACTTCTCAATATCTAACTACTATGTTACCAGCATACTGATGAAATTCATCGTGAAAGGCTTAACAGCGCCATCAATTCTTTCTTTTACCATCAGAAGAGATCCCTCCAGGGAATCAAACACTTTGTTATGAATGGTCCTTGTGTATGAAGAAACGTTCCCGACCACTACCTCATTGGCAAAAGCAATGACATTGTCTAGTAAAGATGATGCCATATTCTCAAGTGTTTGCATCATTTTTAGCATGATTCTAAAGATCTCCAAGCGAAAAGATACTGCAAACTCAAGCTACTTCCCCTTCTCAACGGATACATCGAGCACAATTCGTTCTGCAATCAACACCTCCCTCGACAGTTTATTTATTTTGATCAAAGTACTCAAGTTATTTTTAGCTACTGTACTCATGTCTATTGTGCTCGTCACCAGTTGCTTCAGCTGAACCAATGCATCCTTCATAACCTTTAGACGGGCTGACACCTCTCTGAGTTGTACATAAACTTGGCGAATGATTAGACTCTTCCATTCATTGATAACTTTACCCTGGTTACTTACATCTTCCATTTCCTGCATCAAATGATCACTCATTTGCTTATGTGCTAAAATTGGCTGAGCGGAAGATTTGACAACTTTGGCAATAATCTCGCACAATTGAGACACCTGCTTCTGAAGTTCAACTTTCCTCCACCTTTTCTTTGTCCAAGCCTAAGGAATAAAACATCTATCAATGTCTGCGTGTCTTGCTTCAATCCTTATGTGGTGGCTTGATCTATGGGTACTCTGGTCAATGTTATATTTTCTATCGTGAGCTCATCCTTCTTCTTCCCTTCTGCTGGAACTGACATCTCAGCGAACTTCTGCCCCGACTCCTCAATAATCAACCTTGAAGTCACCTGAGCAACTTTAGGTTTTCTGTCTTTTCCGCCTAAACTCTGGAGCAGCTGTAAGTCATGTTCTTCCAAGTTGATCTCCTCTCTAGCCTCTGGAACCAACTGTGAAGCCAACCATTCTGAGAAATTACTTCTCGGAGAATGAGAAGTTGTCGAATGTACCACCATCTCGTTCTTTGGTTCCTTGTCATCCGAAACTGCTACAGTGTCATGGCTACCATTCTCTGTATTGTCTAAAGACAAAGCTCTTTCAAATTCTGCCATCTGTAACTTAAACGTTTTTTCAGGAAGAGGTGCTGAATGGAAGTGGCTGAGGAGAAAAGACAAATGTTACCGGATTCAGTAGAGAAAGAGCAGTATCTTGTTGAGGTGCAACAGTCGGTGAAGTACTTGATGTTGGAGAAGTCGGAATTAACACCATAGCAGTAGAAGTGGTCTTCTCCCTCGAATGAGACTTTCTGTGCACTTTAATCTTTTCAGGCCTTCTGTTGGTTTCTCTTTAGTGCTTCCTTTTGAGGGAATCTCCAGTGCTGAGATTGCCTGTGATCTGATTCATCAATGCTTCATCAAGGCAAATGTCCCTTTGTCAACAACCAGTATGAAGTATTGACTAGAACGGTGACAGACCTTTCCTCGATCGTATGGCAACCACCTATGCTCTCCTGAAGTACAGCTCATCTCCTCCCATTTGATGGTATATTAAGTAACACAGGCCCATCATCTTTAAAATCTGCAGGTATCCGTGCTAATCCAAAGTCAAACACTTGCCGCGCTGATAACCTGTTGAAATATTTCTTTCTAACTTCGTACTCGCTTTTACACTTCATCCAGAAATCTTCCAATGAAGGCACATGCGCGTACTCTTGGGAGATTGTCTTCCTTTGCCACCCCATATGGATCGAAGTTGAGTCGTGTTGGGAAGAACTCTTGCTCGTTCTCAGAGAACATCTCCGCTTCAATTCCTCGGGCTTTAAGAATGCTCTGATAGCTGTAATAGCCCACTGTGATCGGAAAAAAGCATGTAGACTTGTGTCGTTTCAACTGTAGGTCATGCATCTCCACGAGTTTTCTGCTCGACTCCATGATGACCAATCTGTCACTCGGATATCTGGGCAACTTGACTGGTTCTCCCGAAAAGCTGGTGATCCTGATGTATATAAAGTCTGCAAACTAGATGAAGATACTGCCAATCCTGGACACAGCTTCCCACGCTTCCTTGCTTACCCTGTTGGCCTTCAAGTCTTTGTCTAGCCTGCAAATGAAATCGTAGAAGAATTCATCATTGACCACTTTGAAATCTTTCTCGCATGCAGGTACAGTAAGTTCTGGGTAGCACTCGAAAATGGGGTCCTTAGAAAGAACACCACATCTATCCAGCTTGGAAAAGACGCCTTGTGAAGCTGCAGCATACACCAAGTAGGAAGTCATTTTGAAGCTGAAAGTACGCTTCACGTTTCGGAGTTGCTCACCAATGTTGTTGCTAGTAATTTCCGACCAATTGATTATGGAATCAACCTTGTTGACTTCAATGGTCCTGATGAAAGCATATATCCATGTACGGAAAGTATAAGCATTCGCCTCGCCATTAATCCTGCATAGCAATTTGACAACATCATCTACCTCCTGCACCAAATTGGACTGCGGAAGATTTCTTGGGAACTTTGAAGGATATCTAGGCTTCTTCATGTATCGGATATTCATTATGCTCACGCAATCAGCTCTATGCTTCTCCCACCTGCTACCGGCATCCTGAAGACTAATGGAAGTCACCACCTTTTGCACCGGAATCTTCAAACAATAATTGATGAACTCTGCATCCAGCCGAATTATTGTTTTCCCTGTAGCATCTCGCACTGATTTGGATGAAGGATGGTAAGATCGAGCACACTCCATAATAAACTCTGGCAACTGGGCTGTCCATGGAAAGGCTGTAGCTCAGATAATTCCACTGCTTTTAACCGCACGCATGAGTGAAGTCTTTCCAGCTTTAGATCTATCAATCAATTCGGAAAGAGGTTTCGGACCTAGATCTGTGTCTCCTATGTCTGCAAGTTTGGAAGTGATGCATGACTCCGTTGTGCTTTCTTTTTCATCTCCCTTCGCCATGGCTTTGTCTATCTTTGTCTGAATAATTCTTTTTCTTCTTATTTGGCCGTATTTCTTCAAAACTGGTGCAGATCTGGACAATTCTTCAGATTCGGAGGATATACTCAATGTATTGGATATTGATTAGAGCTCCTTTTCTTATGTAAAACACTTGTAATGAATTCTTGCAATTAATTCAGACAAAAATGGTCACCGGAGCATGAATAGTGAATTTTAATTGTAAAAATCTGCACTTTTCAAGCCTGCTGCCCCAAAAATTGATGTTTAATTTGCACATAAAGAGAGCATGAATATTGTCAACAACACTTGAGCACCTGTAACACCTATGTAAACAATTATGCAGACAAAGATCAACCTCCTTCAAAGCATGTGCCAAATTTGGAAGCTTTTAGCCTTGTTTTCACCGTTGTCTGAGTAAAATCCTTCTTCAAATGGGGCGCACTTTTCCTCTTGGCTGCAATTCTTTACCTGTGAATTAAATAATTGACCTTTATAGCAACCCATGCTTATATAACCCTCAGAATTCTATAATTAATAATTGCCCTTCCTATTCCTGGCAATTAATTAAAATCATGTTGCTCTTTTTAAAAATAGCATGTTTAAGGACAACCATTCAATAAATTAAATTAATCCAATTTAATCATTCACACTTCACTTCACTTAAGCTTCACAGTGTGTTTTGACCATAGCCATTGAAAATAAAATTTAATTTAGTTATTTAATGCTTTAAAAATCATTAAATCTATCCTAAATGGGGCGCACTTTTTGACATGAAGGGGGCAGCCTTTAAATAAATTAAATTTAATCAATTTAATTCATTTAATTCTATTTCTTTTATTCTCCTTTGCTTTGTTGACTTTCTTCCAAGCTTGGGCGCCTATTTTAGAAGGAGAAATAATTAATTTTATCCACTTAAAGGCTGCCTTCTCTCTAAAGGGGGTGCACTTTTTTGCACAATATAATTCTATTTTTAAGAATTTATAACAATGGGATTCTTTACCCTGCAAGGCAGCCCCGGAAATTCCATGATCCACTTAAGTGATTTGACTTTGACAATGAGATTATTTACCTTGCAAGGCAGGCAATAAAATCCCATGGTTTCACTTAAGTCACTTTTCTTTTATTTCATCATGGAAATTTTTACCCTGTAAGGCAGGCAATAAATTTCCGCCTGCCTGCGGCCTCTAACTTTTCCACTGCAGCCTAAGTGAATTTTATATCACGGGAAAAAGTACCCTGCTAGGCAGGCACAAAATTCCCATCTTGCCTGCTGCTTCTATTTTTCCCATTGCAGCTTGAATCCTTTGTTTTCCAAAAATGCGCCCAACCTCGCAGGAGCTTTTCCATGCACGGCTTCGCTTTTTCCTAGTGATCCAGACCTCTGATGGCGACTTCCTCCAGGCATAGCGTGCGTATATGTTCTCCAGCTGCTCCAGGCCAAAAATCGGGCTTACCCGGCAAAGGAATTGTTTTAGAGAAATTTCACAGAAAACGAAACGGGACAACACAAAAACACAAAAAATTGCCAAAAGTCACAAATAAAGCCCAAAACTTATTCCAAGTAAAAACCCTTCTGGTACATAGGAATATTGACATGTTTCATCATAACAGAGTTAAAACGGAGTGCAAATAGCCTCATACAGGGCTCAAAATAATTAAATACAAATTTCTCGCAGACTAATCTCGACGACAGAATATAACAATTTTGGGCATCTGGGTATTTGGCGAAAAAGGCTAATATGGCTCCTTGGGAATATCTTGATGCAATACAAGAACTTTTAGACAATAAAAACACAAAACGACCCATTATTTTAAGAGTACGAAATTTTTTTCAAATAGGGTAGTCGCAGATTTCAGGATGAAATCTGGGTGACACCACTGAGCAATTCTTTTTCTCTTTATTCAGCCGGAATTCTTTACAACCGGTTCAGATCTGGAGATTTCTCTTCAGATTTAGAGGATATGTTCAATGTATTAGACATTGATTTAAGCTCCATTTCTCTTATATAAGCACCTGTAATGAATACCCTGCAATTAATTCAGACAAAGATAGCAACCGGAACATGAACGCTTGATTTTAATCATAAAAATCTGCATATATCAAGCCTGTTGCCCCAAAATTTGAGGTTTTGTTTGCATGTAAAACAAGCATGAATTTTGTCAACTTCACCTGAGCACCTATACCACTATGCAAACAATTAATCAGACTTAAATCAAGCTCCTTCAAACCTAGGTGGCCAACTTTGAAGCTTTCCGACAGTGAAAACACCTTCTTCTGAGCAAAATTCCTCCTTAATTGGGCGCCAAAATTGCCTGGGCTACACTTCTTTGCTAAAGAATTAATTAATTTATCATTATGGCAGCCCATTCTTATATAACATTCACCATTCTATAATAATTGCATCTCTTATTCCTGGCAATTAATTAATTAATTAATTAATATATTTTTCTCTTCAATTTGGCCGCCTATTTTGTGCATGCTCATGGCTACCATTAAATAAATTAAATTTATTTAATTTTAATTTTTCTACTTCCAGTCCACTTTGACTTCATAGTGTGCTTTGACCTTATGCAACCAAAAATAGGAATTAATTCCATCAATAAATGCTTTAAAAAAATATTAATTCTCCTCTAGATGGGTCACACTTTTTTCATGAGAGGGGGCTGCATTAAATAAATTTAAATTTATTTAATTTTAGAATTATATTTCCAATTTCTTTTATCCTCTTCTCCCTTGTTGACTTTTCCTCATGCTTGGGCATCAATTTTGGAAATAGAATTAATTAATAAATGCATTTAAAGCTTACCTTCTATTTCAAAAGGGGTCGCACTTTTTTAACATAGCCAATTTCTTTTTTAAAAAGTCAATTTCCAATGGGATTATTCACCCCTGCAACCACAGCTCCAAAAATCCCATGATCCACTTAAGTTGTTTGACTTTCATAATTGGATTTTTTACCATGCAAGACAGGTACAAAAATTCTCATCAATGTCTTAAGTGATTTTCTTTTATTTCACAATGAAATTTTCACCCTACAAGGCAGGTAAGAAATTCCTGCCTGCCTGTTGCCTCTAATTTTCTCATTATGACTTAAGTGGTTTCGCTTCCATGGGAAAAAGTACCCTGCCAAGCAAGTACAAAATTCCCACCTGCCTGCTACTACCAAAAAATCTCATTGTAGCTTAAAACTTTCCTTTCCCAAAAATATGACCTGTCCAGAAGAGGCCTTTTTGTGCACGACTTCGTCTTTTCAGAGAGAACTAGACCCCCTGTGGCAAATTCCTTCTGGCATAACGTCCATAAATGATCTCCAAATACTCTAGGCAAGAAAACAGGCTGAATCGGCAAAGGAATTGACATAGAGAAATTTCACAGAAAAACACCAAAAACGTAAAACGTTGCCAGAAGTCATAGATAAAGTCCAGGATTCATTCCTGGTGGAAACCCTACTGGTATATGAGAATATTGACATGTAAGACCACAACAGGGTTAAACCGGAGCACAATTTGCCTCAAACGGGGCTCAGAATAATTAAATAAAAATTTCCTGCAGGTAAACCCCAGCGACAGAATATAACGATTTTGGGCATCTGGGTATTTGGCGAAATTGGCTAATATGACTCTTTGGGAATGTCTTGACACAATACAGACACTTTCTGGCAATTAACACACAAAACGACCCCTTATTTTAAAAGTACGATTTTTTTTACATGGGGTAGTCTCAAATTTCAGGGTGAAATCTGGGGACACCAAAAGGATAGTAGCCCTAACCCTAAGATAGCTATAGGTTTCCAAGGCCTATACCTAAGATAAAGAGAGATATCCTACTAGGATTCAGAAGGAGATAGGTCAAGAGTTGGATAAAACCAATGGGCATAACATAATAAGACAAAACAGTAAATCAAATCAAACATATATCTACCCTAATCTATAGCAATGAATGACCAACCATCTACACAACAATAAACATGCAACGAAGGACAAAGAAGGGTTGAAAATACTTACCTACAGTGTGACTGATGATGCTCGATCCTCCCCAGAGGTAACAACACTAAGAAAGAATTTCTATGGGTGGAGAAGGAGAAAGCTCTAGAAAAAGACCTCCAGTCCTAGTTCACTACGATGACCCAAATGCAAAAGGGCAAGCTCCAAAACCTCAATTCTAACAACTAGGTGCGAAAATATGCGCAAATGTTCGATGTGCAAACAAGTGAAGTGTTTTGGGATAATGAATTAGTGATAGCTTGATACAAAAATGACAAAAATGGTGGGGTATATTTATCCTACGTGGTCGCCCGTGGGTGATGGTGTTGACCATGGCAAAATCCAAACCGGACACCATCGCCCATTGGCCATGACATCGGCTTTGGGGGAAACCTAAGGTCAAAAGGTGCAAAACAGAGTGAGGTGGAAGCCAAGGAAAAAAATGGAGACAATGACGAAGGGTCCAAGATGACCAAAAGTAGGGAAAAGAGAACACGTGAGTGTAAACAAACGAATAATAAGACAAGTACACATAATGGGTATAACACATGAACAAAAGGAGGAATAAAGTGAGGATAAGGTAACTATGGCATAATAGTGACATCTCTCAAATATTGTGGTCTAGCCCACGTGACCAAGTCTAATCACACCCTAATCCTGGCATGTCCCCTGAGCCACCCGCTCATGAAGAAAATGCATCAGCAGTCCCTACACGAGAAAAGGTTAGTAAGCATAAAAAATGATGTGTATACAACACTTTCTATTGTAATTGGGTATTCTCTCGAGTCCCATTGACCTACTTCTGGTTTTTCATGGACATTAATATAATTTTGTACTTTCTTTTAGGCTAAAACCAAGAGTGAGTTTGGTGCATTGCTAGAAGTAATCAGTTCACATGGCAAAAATCTTGGCAATAACCATGTACACATTATATAAGGCTACTTCAAAGCATGTCTTGTAGATGTATTCTTGAGGGCACATTTATCCCATGCTTGGTCATGAGATCAAAGCCTAACGGGCATTATAGTGTAAATTTCCTCGTATTTCTCTAATGGGCGTCTTATACGCTCAATTGGTGTACTTGCTAAGGTGTGATCCATAATTGAATTGGAAACTCCAATGTGCAATTCTTCAATACAGATCTAAATTTATTTATGTGCCGATCCAATGCAATATGCTATTGAAAAAAACATACATAAGGCAGAGAAAATTGATGTTTGTTACAGCTATGGGTTTCCATTTACATCTTTCATTCAGTTTGCAATGTGTACAGCTAAAATACATGCCTACCATGCTTTAAATCAGACGTCTCATTCCTGTTACAGTAATGTCAATATGGAACTCTTCCAATCCACAAAATCAATTGCGTAACTTTGTGTTACCAAAAACAAGAAATGGGAACAATAACGACATCGACAATGTGACAAGAAATGTGGTTGAAGAGATTGCAAATTAGAATTGTGTTTATATTATATAAATAAATAATTATAAAAAAGAAAGACAAGGAAATTAAGTTAATCCTACAAATAATAGTTATAGAAAGAGACACAAGAAAATTAAGTTAATATTACTTAGGCTCTCTATGGGGTCTATGAGGAAAACAGAAAAATGTGATTCGCTAATCAAGTAATATAAACATGAATCAGATGGAATAGGGGTGTTTGACCATTTATTTACATTTTCCATATAAATAAAACGAATGTTTAAGAGGGACATTAGTTTCAGATTTTCAATAAGGTATGCTATTGTAGTCGCAAGTCAATCATAGAAAGAGACAGATTTGCATTGGTGCAGACCAAGACCAACAATCCTCTAATCTAAAAAATTGAAAAACTGAAATGGTAGAGCAACACAAAACGGCTGACAATATTTTGGTTTGAATGTTAAACAACACTAAAAATGTAGAAATTGCTTGCAGATGTTTCCACTGCGACCCTTGAAACACTAAATGCCTCTTGAAATGGCCTGCAACAGTAAGAAAACAGGGACTTCTCAACAGCTATTGTCACAATGTAATGTCCCCTTTTCGGGACATTGTCTACATCGAAGAATTGAAGACCGTCAACCCAATGGGTTTGAGGATTGGGCTCGAAATTTGTCTTGAGATATCTATTATCTATTTTGTAATCCCTTGGCGGGCACTTTTAGTTAGTTAAATGTGCACACAGGCTAGTATCTTTATTATTTAATTGAAAATAATAAAGTGTAATTAGTTCAAACAATATTTAATTAGAGTTTATGTTTTCCCCTCCAAAAAGGGAAATTCGAATTTTGCACCCTTTTTATCTATAAAAGGAGGTTGCTTGACCATTGTAAGACATGCTATGATGATTATCGACTTTGGCTCCATGCTTGGAGAAGGGATGAATGCCCAAACTTGATGCTCTTGCTCTTTCATTGTTGAAGATCTTTTCCAACCCATTGTAGCTGGTTTTGAATTTCAAATTGAAGGAATTTTTGGTGCCTCTCTCAAGTCGACTTCTTTGTGTATGAAATTTTTCTAGCCCTAGCGACTCTTCTTGTGCTTTAGCGAACTATTTTGAGGAGTATTTTACACTCCAAACCATAGCGAAATCTTGCATGCTGATTTGATGTCTGGTTTGAGGCATTTTTAGTGTGGATCGACTGGGTTATTGCATGATATTGTGATGTTTGCAACCTTTATTGCAGCGTTTGGTATGAGGCAAGTTTGGTAATGCATTTCCATGATTAATGGTCTGATTTTTATCAATATAAGTTTGTTGTTCCTTCCTTATTCCAGCGACTTCACTTGGAGGCTCATATTTGTGTGAAAATATATATTTTGGGCAGTGATTTCTATTTATTTGAATATCCTCTTTGTGGCTGATTTATTTCTAAGTGTGGCGATCTGAATAGTGCATGGTTCAATGGTATTTTGGAGTCCTTTGTAGCAGCGATCTGTAGGAAGTGGTTTGAATGAAATATTAAATGTTCCTTGGCATCAAAATCAATGCTTATTAAATAATAATCACAGTCTTTAGCAGCGACTATCTAGAGTATGGTTTTGATCTGGTTTTAAGTTCATATTCATCTCTCCCTCATATCAATTTGCATATATACTGATTGGAAAAGTTAGTGATTGGTTTAGGAGAGATTTGGAAGTCCTTTTGGACCGGGATCTATTGTATTTTGGACGTGCTAAGTTCCTGTTTCAGGGTATTTCACTAG
This sequence comes from Taxus chinensis, assembly GCA_019776745.2. NCBI lineage: Eukaryota > Viridiplantae > Streptophyta > Pinopsida > Cupressales > Taxaceae > Taxus > Taxus chinensis. The sequence continues at coordinate 898,145,445 of CM034148.1, forward strand.
GAGTGCCAAATTTGATCTTATATGCCTTCTTTATATGCATTATGAGCAGCGATTTCATCATACACTGTCATGTTATTTTCCCTCAGAGAATAGACTGGTTTTGAGTGAAGTTCGGAGTGTTTAAACGCCATTTATTGCAGCGATAAGCTTAGGGGACTAGTGATTTGAGTTCATTACATGTCTAGTTGAATGTAATCAATCCTTATGCCAGTGATCTGTTTCTTTTAGTTTATTGCAGCGATAAGCTCAGGGGGCTAGTGATTTGAGTTCATTACATGTCTAGTTGAATGTAATCAATCCTTATGCCAGTGATCTGTTTCTTTTAGTTTATTGCAGCGTGTTTGTGTGGATCTCTTAGTATGTTAACCTCTGCTGGAAGTTATTGACTTGTGGCCATTAAACCCCTTTCATTGGGTTTATTGAGTCAATTTATTGAAGGCATAAGCACTATTGGCTGGGTGTAATCACTTGAAGTTGCCTTCTAATCATTTTTTGGTGTCGATTCTACTTGTTGGTTGTTGTCTTCTCATTGATATCGTAAGAGGGATATTACACACAACAAAGAAGAAAAGTTATGGGAGGTCTTGAAACAACTCTCCCATCATGTTTTTGGCAACATAGGTGTAACTATAAGTATGTTGATTCTTTCAGTTGTATGTGATTGGTTCTACTTCGACTTGTTGTAAGCAAGATCTATGCTTGCAATGAACTTGAAAATGTTATTTATAATGTTTGCTTAAGTGCTAAAAATTGTGAAGTAGTTGCATTGAATGAAAGTGAGCAAGTAAAAGACTGAAACAAACATAAAAGAGAGAATCAAAACAAGAATTTACTCTAGAGATACCAAGAGTGGGATTGAAAGTATGAAAATAAAAGACTGAAACAAACGTGGAAAGAGTGAATCAACAAAAGAATTTACCCTAGTGATACTTGGAGCGGGATAATTCCAAAAGAGCGGGGGTATGCCTCCTCATTTCCACTTTCATCATTGTAAGATTTACAAAACAATTGCTCAAATTGAGCCTGCAAGAACACTGTGGGACTTCTGCAACACATATACAATGCCAGATGCCCTACAACTATTCCTTGCTAAAAAAACTTGCTCAAACAATGTGCTTCACTACTATAGTCAGCTGTTCAGCCATTCTATGACTCTGGATTCATCTTTAGATTTCTCAATACCTGGCCCTAAGGGGAATATTTATACAAGCAAACAAGCAATTGAACTATGAAAAGACTCTAAACACCAATTCCCACAAGAACATAGAAGAGGAAATGTTTTAGCTCCCCTTCTGGGCGGTTGAAGTTATATTTTTGTTTTATATGGAGGCGGTTTAGGAAGTACCATACTTCTATGTTTTCTAGCTGCTTTAGGGAAGATTCGGTAGGTGACGAATATGTATGGCACATATGGGAGGCAATGAATTCATAAATTCACCCTGTTTTCTCACTGTTGTGGGCCTTGTGGTGTCCAGATCACCATTAGGCCTTTGCCGAACCTGTACAGCTTGTGACCAACCCCTGCAATTTTTTTGTTTGCCCTAGATGCCAAATCATGGAGTGAGTGAAACATGTCTAAAACAATTCATTAATTATTCAACTTATGAAGTAAGTTTGATCATCTTGACCAACTGAATTATGATATATTATCATGATCCAATTTGGATCTGGCCATGACCTAATAGATCACATTTACCTTTTACATGATGTATATATTGCAGAGTGAAAAACACAACAAATATAGCCAATGATGACTCCCAACTCTTCTACTGAATTCAGTGATGGAAATGATCAAGCTAGGAAATTTTTTGTTGATTCTAGACTGTGGTGGAAATGAAATGTGAGTTTATCCTTAGGCATGCTATTAAATTCTAAGAAGAGGATAAAGAAATATCTTTTCATGGAAAATCTTATGGTGTATGATGAATTTGGTTCAGATTACTCAAATAATAACACTCAATATTATTCATTCAATTTCATTATATATTTAAAGGCTAGTGATCTCCTCAATTCAAGGAGTCACACCTTATCACTCTCTAACTTAACAATCCCTACAATCACTCAATCACCTATTCTCTCCCACACATCACTATTCTAGGTGACTTGTTAACACAACTTACATACACCTCACACTCACACTAATATACTAATGTGACTAATACAATGATACATTAACTCACTCACACATTACTAGTGTATTACTATTAACCCATACAATTACTGATAGCTCACCCCTATGCGAGTACTAACATTATATTCTCAACAGTTAATGGCACTCTTAGGTGTTGCACGACAGGAAAAGTTCTAGTGCAAGAATTTTTTTTTAATAAGAAAACTGGACGACCTCCTCTTGTCTTAGGAGTTAGCTTCCATGACATAACCCTTCTGTTCTTATTCCTTTTCTATTTATAGTTTATGTTATCAATGTAGGTACTTATCTCTACTTTTGCTGTGCTTGCTCAAAGCATGATGGCTACATTCCTATAGGTTTATGTTAGATGCTGGTTTATTTTACATGAGTAGCCAAGGTGTTGAAGTTGTAGAACTTTGGCGTAAACACAAGCTTTTTTATCAGTTTTTTATTATAATATATATGTGTGGATTTTTTAATGATAAAAAGGAGAGATTTGATTTAGTTCACTAAGTAGAAATACTTATTTGTTGCCATAAACCATTTCACCTAAAAAATGTTTGCTTAATAGTAAAGCAGACTTTTTAAAACAAGCTAACCAACACAATTGTTGCAAGTATTCAGGTATCATATTCAAATTGGAATAAAAATGGGCAACTTTGCATTTAGTATTCAGTGGGAATAAGATTTTAAATTATATTCTTTAAGTATCCCATGAAAGAGTGCATTTATGTTAAATGTTCCTAGAGTTCCATATTATGTTACCTGAAAATGTTTTGGATATAATATTTTGTTACTTTAAACAAATTATTCATGTAATCTAGAAACCTTAGAGACAAAACTTAATCACTACAGATATATTTGTAGATATAAATCTTTTAGATTGCAATTTGTATCTCTCTTACCCATTAAGTTTTATCTTTATATGATGTTCATGGTATGTGGGGGATTATCTTTGGTTTCAATGTTCATGTTATAACATTGAGACATGGGACCACCAGTTGTGGAGTTTAGCCTGTCTTAAACCTCAGTTGTCAATGTTAATAAGGCAAATTATCTTTGGTACCTAAAAGAATCCACTGACATTTCTCTAACACTCTGTTTTGAATTGTCACCATTGTTTAAGATTTTGCATTCCTATGTGTGATGGAAGAGAATAACACTACATAACTGCATTTCTTTGTCAACAATGAGCCCTTAAATACATGGTCTTGTAATTCTTCTTATAATAATTTTTCCAGTTCTTTTGCATAAGTATTTCCAAGCCTGTCAAAGTGAAGTAACAAATGCCAGAGAAGTTATCCGTCACATTTTCTTGAAGCATCTTGCTATATTATAGATAATCCATTGATTCTTTCTCCTTGGGGCTTATCTACTAGCTCTCTTTAGAATATATTTTGCATTGACGTTTTTGATGAATTCCTGGAAACACCTATAATGATACTGTCTTCCCTCTTGGCATTTGGGTGCCAATTTTGGGACTATGCATGAGAGATTTTACATTCTGTATATAGATATAAGCTTATTAAAAAATGAATCCTATTTTGCTTGATGCAGAGCTCTTTTGGTGTCATGCGCTTTATTGGAGGAGAAAGGGCAGCCTTGGCTAGATTGCATGAATATATTTGGGAAAAGGCAAGAACCCTAACTTTACATTTTGAAACATTTGTGATAGACATGAACCTGCATGTTCCCATGCCTATGTGTTGTATTATGTGTGCTTTCTGTTTCTGTTTTCCATTCGTTGTGACTTATATTTGTGGTATTCTTCTAGATCAGATATTCTTAAATCTCTCCAAAACCTATCTTTTAATTTTCTTAGTTGAATGTGTTTCCAGCTTATGTGTTAACAGAGACTTTCCACAAACCAACTATTCCAAAAATGTTTTTTAGTTTGCAATTCATTTTGACAACTACAAATTAAAAGGTAGCTTCTATACAAAATTATTTTCTTGACCACTGATTACTATCTGCCAGGCCATTAAATCCCAATCTATGATACATACCCTTCCACATATAGCTTGTGGTGAGGGTTTACCTATTTGATCCATAAGGATAAGGAAAACTTCATCTTCAACAAACAACTAAGAAAATTTTCAAATTCAACAAAGTAGCACGGTTCTGTTTGTAGATTGATGAAATCGTTGGGGTGGTTTTATCCCTGCAAACCTGTAATTTTGCTTGTGATAGGTCGGTTTTGCTTGTGACAGTGCAGGAAGCAGCTATTGTGTTTGTGATGAGGGCGGTTGCATTTGTACATCAGTGGTTTTACCCTGCAAAGTGGTGATTTTTCCCGAGTCTGAAAACAAGTCCACTAACAGCTAAGAAACTGCATCTCTTCTGATTGCCAATGGTTTTGGGTGCTTTAATGCATGGAAGAACACCTCTAGCACTTGTTAAAAGAAGAGGCATGGCCCATTGTAAGGATGGGAGTGTAGGAAGATAGAAGTGAATTCAGTTTGTAAGATGAGGAAAGTGAGGTAACAGAGAGTTAAGATATGTGTGGCGGTAGCTGTTTGCTGTAAGCGGAATCCAATTTGTGCTCTTTGTAATAGCCCAAGTTGAAAGAAAGAGGTGAAGTGTCAATTGACAGTGGACACTTACAAGCTAGTTTTCTCCATGATAGGATTTCCAGGTTAAAAATTCTGTGTGTTTATGTGTTTGTTTCCATTTACAATTTTCCGTTTTACTCATGTTTATATTTATAGCAACTATTTTAACAAAATCTTGCACAAAACTACATTACAAGGAGGCTCTGATTTAGATATACGCATACTCAGGTTGTTGATCTGTAAACATGGGCAGGGATGCCGATACCTACCAGTTGTATAAAAATAAAATAAAAATCTGTCATTTGAAGTCCAATTCAAGTAGAAACAGTAATGAAATTTGCATTTAATTTCCGTCTATTAGGAATCTGAGAAATTACAGATCATATTGGTAGTATAGCAAGTTTAGTCTTTAGGTATTGTGGAAATGGTTTTGTTCATTTGTATTCTAGTGTCAAGATGCATGGAAGAAGATTTTCAGCCTTATAAATCGCAAATTTTTACAACGAAGTGGATTCAAGAAGTGAGGAAGATGGCTAGATAAAGTGAAGAAATCCTTACAAGAAGAGTTGCCACATTTGGAGTATCCATTGAAATCTCTAGATGGTATCAGCAAGTGACAAGAGCTCATTGCTAAGAACCAAATCACTAAGAACCAAATATCCATGGATATGGCAGTGCGTGATCATGCCAAGAAATGGGGAGTGGAAGAAGAGCAGCCCCATGAAGAAAAGGAAAACAAATAAGAGTTCATGGATGAAGAAGTGCAGCACAAGCAAGACAAAGACAAAGCTAATGTAAAAGCACCCGACCATCCCCATTTCAAAGTTGAAACAAAAATTAAAAATCAAGACTTTTGAAGGGCAGGTAGATATTGCAATAGTGGATAAAAATTGAACTACATGGAGGTTTACTTAAGTGTGCATAAAATTAGCGAGGCACAAAAGATCTCTTTTGTATGTCTCAAAATGGAGGGTCATGCTCTAATTTGGTGGGAAAATTATTTAGTTTCTTTAGAAAAGAAAAAAAGCCGAGATGAATTCAAAGAACTATTGAGAAAGAATACTTATCCTATATGGCATAAAACAGATCAAAAGATTGTGCACCAATATTTTAGACCAGGTCATGGTCAAAGTGTGCATAGTTATACTCTAAAGTTGCGTAGACAAGCTACATTGGTGGGCTTGGACTTGGTAGATGAGAAAAACTTGACCAAATACATGGGCTGTCTCCATTTCCGCAAAAGAAGACGAGTCATCTGTAACAAGCCAAAATAACTTGAGGAAGCATGTGTGTAGATCCTCCAAGCAAAATCAGTGATTGATTCAGCCCTCTGTTACCAGGAAACGCCTAAAGGGCCCACGTTTCTGCCTGGAAACGTTTCGGAAACGCGAAACGCGGGGGAAACGCCAAAAACGTTTCCGGAAAAGTTTTTGGCGTTTCCAACAGTTTTTGCTTTTAAAAAACGACTTTTTAAAAATAAAAATAAAAAAACCTTGCTTTAAATGAACCCTAACCCTAATACAACTACCTAGACTTGCTAAACACACTTCCTAAAAGCTATATAATGACCTCTTGGGTCCATTCTAAATCACACTCTCATTTTTCTCTTGCTAAATGAGTACTATGCACATATATATATTTTTATTTTATTTTTTAATAATATATTGTACGGACGTTTCTGTCGACGTTTCGTATCCAAGGTTTTTTGAAAATTGCCGTTTCCACGTTTCATACCCGTTTCCATTTCCTTTTCCTGGCAACATAGATTCAACCATAAAAAGAGCAAAATCAGCCATTCAAACCCTACACAAAGGGTAAATGGAAAGTTGAGAAAATGTCATTGCTTATCATTTGTGCAAAGATCCAAAGAATCACCATCGTCATTGTGTTAAGGATGAACACACTAATACTGTGTTGGAATTTGCATCTGCAATTGCATCCTAACAACTACACCAAAAAGGACTTTAAGAAGTCTATGGTATTCTTGAAGGAAGAAGAGGTGGAGGTAGAGGACAATTCAGATGTAGATGAGAAATTGTGAGGCACAACTACCAATGTGACTAGCATGAAACGGGAAAGGGAAGAAATGAGAAAGCTTTTCAAAATCAAGATCCAAATCAAGAAGACAAAGTTAAATGCACTTGTATATTGGGTAACAATCGATAATTTCATTTTGGATGAAGTTGTTAAGAGGCTTGTCTTACAAGCTTATGGTCACACACATTTGTACTAATTGGGGTTGGGTGTAGAAATGCAAGTAACCAAAGGATTTAGAATCAAATTTCTCATTATTCCAAATTATGGTGTTGAGACAAAAGCATATATGATTCCACTTGATGCTTTTGATGTTGTGTCTTGAAGTCCCTGAATCTTAGGGATACTATCATCATGAGGAGGGAGAATAAATACAAATGGTTGAGGATGGGGCCAACTATATCATCCAGGCACATCAAAGAAACCCTAAGCTTGCCACAATAAGTGCTAACCAAGTCAAAAGACTCAATCAAGAAAATAAGAATCTTTTTTTACTTCTTTTGAAGGATAAAAAAGATGATGGGGTAGAGAATTCTAAGGCTGATTGTTTTGACTAAGGGTTTGAATATTTTAATGAGTTCTTGCATCCATTTCAAGAAGTGTTCCAAGCTCCTGATGGTTTTCCACCAAAAAGTGAAGTAGAGCATGAGATTCATTTGCTGCCCACATCTGCTATATAAATATTTGCATGTAAAGGCAATCAAGTTTGGAGAGGAACGAGTTAAAGAAACAACTTCAAGATTTTTTCTTGAAAAGGGTTGTTCGCCCAAGCACTTTACCATGTTGATCACCCAAAGTCGTGGTGCAGAAAGATGAATCTTGGAGTATGCACATAGACTATTGGGCATTGAATAAGATCACTACTAAGAACATGTATCCTCTCCATATGATAGATGATTTATTGGACTAGTTACAACATTATATGTTTTCATAGAGTTGGTTCTTAAATTTGGCTACTACCAAGGTCACATGGATTAGGTTACATAAAAGATAACATCCAAAATAATATAAGGTTTGATGAGTGATTCATTGCAACCATAATTATCAAATCCGACTGGATCTAGATTTTTCAGATGGCTCAGATAAGTTGTGTTTGGATTGGCCCTATATTTACCCCTTTTGTAGTAGTCTTTTGCTACAAAAAAAATCCCAACACCCTTATATACTATTTAATATTAAATATATTAACATTTTATACTATGATATTAATGTTTTCTGTTGTATTTGTCAATTTTGGCATATTTATAAATTATGCTCGTATACTATATGTAAATATTTTGCATTGGATTTTCATGAAAATTTTCAAGAATTCCGGAGTTTCATTTTTTTTTGGCTCTTTTGAATGGATTTGGATTTTTGGACTTGGTAACTATGATACACCATTTGGCCCAAATTTCTACGTAGATTTTGACATAGGTCGATAAAGTTGAAATTTAGGCCCATCTTGGACACTTGCTTTTCTACAAAAATCGTCTGTCTGAATTTTAATGTCTATAATTTATGTAGAAACATCAACTTTAAATTTTGACGTTTTACCTTTACTTGGTTTTTTATAAAGACAGTCGCTGAAATTTTGATGTTTGGTAGATAATAAAAGAAAAAAAAACATAAGGACCCCTATACCACAAAAACAAATTCGACATCTACAAGGAGGAGCATTTGGTAGAGGAAAATGACAGGGTAGGGAAATTAATTTAAAAGACGAGCCCATCTGACAGAGGTTGACAGTTAACACCATGGTATCACAGGAAAGGAACTAAGCCCTCTCTTGTTATTAAAAAGTTTTTTGGTTTGTATTTTGGATTTCCCTCGATGAAACTTTGTGTTGTATTTGATTTTTTGGTTAAGGTTTTCCATTGGGGCACATTTGATGAGAATTTGTTTTTAGGGATCATTTTGAAGAAAAAATATTTCTCATCTTGCTATAACAATGCTTTCCATATCCGATATTCAGTGCATCAATTGTCAAACAATTCATATTGCCTTCTCTATGCTGCCACATTTTGCAACTTAGATTGCATTAGGGTATGTCATCATTGCATTAGGATATCCAATAATCATTGAGTTAGTATGCCATGAGCCTTCTCTATGTTGTAGCATTTTATAGTTGATATTGCATTAGGATATGTCATCATGGCTTTATGATATCATATTAATCATTGCAATAGTTTTTAAAACAACTCACTCTAATGATATTACGTAGATAGTTGAAGCGGAATCGCAAAAATAGATCGCAACCTAGAAGATCTCACAAGTAGAACAACTTCTCGATAATAAGAAGAATAGAGTAGATTCAACACAATATGAATGAAAGAAGAGAAAAATACTAGAATATATGATTGGAGCCACTTCGACAGTGGAAACCTCCACAACCTTACAATAAGAACAAAATTTGTAATATGATGATCAATATCCTATCACAATCACCTATACATATCATAATTAGGCTACGAATTCGATAATCCAATTAGGCAGAGTAAGACTACCAAATATGCAAACCTAGAGATTATCAAAAGATGAAATCAAACGCCCCGCTTGTGTTGGGTCAACCACACATATCCCAATACACATCATAGGTTAAGGGGCATATCATGCCCCTCCCCTTTAAATGGAGTGTTGGTCCTCCTCAATGTCGACAATCATTCGATGCTTCTACAAGAATGCATCATCTTCCTATGTTGCATCCTTGCTGGGCATAGTCTTCCACCTTGATAAGATACTCCTTAATCACCCTTGTCCAGCATCTTCTTAGTGCATGTCAGGAGGAGTTCCTTAGGATCCAATATGATCCTTCCCTCCTCATCAAGCTCTTGTAACTCAGTTTGGGCCGGAATTTCTTTCTCCAATGACTTCTTTCAAATAGGAAAACATGAAAGACCAGATTTATTTTCGCTGAATGAGGTGGCTCCAATTTGTATGCCACACCACCAATCTTCTGCAAGATTTGATACCATAATACTTAGGTGAAAGTTTACTATCCTTCTTTTGTTGTTTCAGTGACATTTACATATATGGTTGTAATCCTAGAAAAAACCCAATCCCCTACATTGAACTGTTTTTTCATTTTGGTGATGGTTAGCTTGATGCTTCATTCGGTTCTGCACCATTGTCAAGTTATCTTGGAGACTAGAGAGTACCACTTGTTGATGATGAATGTGATCTTTGACTACCCAAACCCTTGGCTGTACTTTTGAGGATGATGTGAAGGATGGTGTATTATAAATAACAATGCCATAAATGGACATTTTTGTATGACGTATAGAGAGGAGTGTTGTACTAGCATTTTGCTAGTTGCAACTAGTTAACCTATCTCTCTTGTTTTAAAAAGAAAAAAACAACGGATATAACCCTCCAAGTATTTTCTGATGTAATGTCCCTTTCTAGGGCTGAAAACTGAAAATCAAGGAAATAGCACAAACCCCAAGTGAAGCAAATTCTGATTTTTAAAACAACAATTCTACAAATGTCAGTAAACCCTATCAGCGAAACTGTATAGGTGCTTCAAAATCACTAGACAACCATGCAACAACATCTGAAAAATGCTTGTAAAGAATTATTTTAAGCATGACAACATTTATCCATCCAAATTATATCAAAGAAATGGAGAAAACAAGAGATTATACCAAACTACAATTAATTTTATGATAGCAGTAGGGAAGCCAAAAAACAAGGTTGAAAATGATAGATAAACTCCTCCAATAATTACCAAATTGTAGATTCCAGCCTTATAAAAATATGATAAATCTGAATATCAAAGATTAATGAAGTTTTATGCCCTAGAAGGCACCCAAATGCTCTTCCACCCTAGTCGCTCCCTAGGAGAGGGGCTCCAAATAATGTCAAAAGCTTTTGTATGACTCCTCCTTTATGCCCTAGATGCAAACCAGCAAGATGCTCTTTAATGAGAGTGTTCAACACCACCAAATTGACGGGTTACCATCCTCCAATCTCCCACAAAGAAGGGTTTCGTCCTCCTTGGATGCCACACTAATGGATTGTCGCCCAATACTGGAATGGACTAAGAGCAATCAACCCTAGAGACCAAGTATAAAGTGTATATGCCAAAATATGATGTGCAAATGAGGCTATGAGACTCCTCTTATACCCTTTGGTTGGCGCCAAGAGTCATAAGAGTGTAGACCGACCTCTTAAGCTTGCTTTATCTTCTATTTCCATGTTGGAAACTCTCCAACCTTGGCCGACCTCTTAAGGAGCCTACTTTATCTTTTAATTTCATGTTGGGAGCACTAGAACCCATCCGACTTGCCTTGAAAGAAAAAAAACAATAAAAACATAAATATGAAATAAAAAAATGAAATATAACTCAAGTTCTTCCCTTGTTCAACTTCATCTTGCCCTTGGAAAGGGAGATGAGCAAGAAGCCTTCAATTTATATTATTTTGAAAAAGGGGACATTACATCTAACCACCTTGGTTTTCCCATTAGATTGGGGATGATATGATGAGCTATGAGCTAGTTGGAGTACATAAACAAGAGAATAAAGCAGTCCAAAAATTGTTGGTAAATACAGAGTCACAATCACTTATGATAAATCTTTGGGGTCCCATGTAGCTTCTGAATTGTCTCCGTGAAAGCAATTGCTATTGCACTTGCTATGAACAGATGTGAAAAGGCATAAAAATAGACATATTTTGTGAGTGTATCCACGAAAACCATGATGGCATTTTTTCTCTTTAGACGTGAAATCAATGAGAACCTCCCCCCACCGCTGTCTAGGCATAGATAGAGGTTGCAAAATTCCTGGTGTCTTAATTGTCTCGCCCTTATAACGGTGATACACCAAGTGACGAAACGTTCTGCCACAAATTTTCGTACCTTCCCATTGAGCATTTCCCCAAAAAAAATCATGCTTGATCTTATGACAAGTCTTCTAGAAGTTGGAATGTCCACCTATTGGAGAGGCATGGAGCTCTGCAAGAACCCTATGCTTGAGGATCAAATTTTTACACAAGTACAACCTATCCTTGTACTATAGAGAGTTTCCTTTCCACAATTTTTTTCTAATACACTCGGATCTTGCTAGTGCTTCTGAATGAGATTATGTATCTGTGTCGTTCTTCCATTTTGATCTTTACCTCATCCACCCAATCCACCTGCAATATGGATATGCCACTCAACAATGTCTCTATGGACTTACCCTTGCTAGATAGTGCATTGGCAAATGTCATTATCCCTTCCATTTCTGGTATATGATCTCAAATTCATATCCCAACACCTTCGTGCCCCATTTTTTGTTCTTTTGATGAAATTTGTTGTTCCAAAAGTGTTTAGATTGTCATGATTCTTCTTCACCTTATAGTGTCTTCCCATCAAATATGTAATGTCCCTTTCTAGGGCTGAATCTGAAAATCAAGGAAATGATACAAACCCCAAGTGAAGTGAATTTTGATTTTTATAATAGATCTAGAAATATCAGAAACCCTAGCAGCGAACTGTATAGGGACTTCAACTCACCATATAACCATGCAACAATAGCTGAAAATGCTTCTAAATAACTATTTTAAGCACGTCAACATTTATCCATCCAAATTACATCAAAGAAATGGAGAAAACAAGAGATTATACCCAATTACAATTAATTTTATGATAGCAGCACATCAGCCACAAACAAGGGCTGAAAATGATATATAAACTCCTCCAAAAATTACCAAATTGTAGATTCCAGCCTTATAAAATATGATAAATTTGAATATCAAAGAATAATGAATTTTCGTTCCCTAGAAGGCACCCAAATCCTCTTCTACCCTAGTCATTCCCTAGGAGAGGGGCCTCAAACAATGTTAAATTTTTTTGTATGGCTCCTCCTTGATGCCCTAGATGCAAACCAACAAGATGGTCTTCAATGAGAGTCTTCAACACCACCAAATTGAAGTGTTTCCGTCCTCCCAATCTCCCACAAGAAAGGGTTTCGTTCTCCTTGGATGCCACACTAATGGATTGTCGCTTAATAGTGGAATGGGACTAAGAGCAATCGACCTTAGAGACCCAAGTATAAAGTGTATATGCCAAAAGATGATGTGCAAATGAGCCCCTAAGACTCCTCTTATACCTTTTGGTTGGCGCCAAGAGCCATAAGGTGTAGACCGATCACTTAAGCTTGCTTTATCTTCTAATTCTAGGTTGGGAATCTTCCAAACCCTGCTGACCTCTTAATGATCTTCACTTTATCTTTTAATTTCATGTTGGGATCAGTAAAAACACCATAGAAATACATTAATGACAATAAAAGAAAAATAAAAACGAAACCCAAGGACTTCCCTTGTGCAATTCCTTCTTGGCAATGAGAAGAGAAATGACAAGAAGTCTTTAATTGGTGCTAGTTTGAAAAATGGGACATTGCAAAATACAGTCTCCTTTGCATGACCACATGAAGGATAGATATTTTTTCCTTCTCATAAATTGGCTTCAACAGATTATTTCCTTTCAATTAGCGACTCTCAAATGCAATGGGATGTCCCTCTTGCATAAGTATTACACCCATATCAAACCGCGAAGCATCACATCCAATAATGAAGGTTTTGGAAAACTTCGGGTACCCAGAACTGGAGTGGTGCTCATGGCCTCTTCAAATGTCTTGGTGGCTGCCTCATTCCAATGGATGGAATCCCAAAAATAAAGTCGAGTGTTGCTGCTATGTTGCTGTGATTCCTTACTCATTTGTGATAGTAACTAGTAAGCCGTAAGAAGCCTTGTAGGTTCTTGAGTTTTCTAGGCACTTTCCATTATACTATGGCCTTGATCTTGTGTGGGTCCACCTTGACGACTTCGTGAGAGACAATGTAACCAAAATATTCCAATTCCTCGACTCCAAAAGCATACTTGGAAGGCTTGCATACAAATGGTGTTGTTCGAGAGTTTCCAAAACCTGATTCACATGATGCAAGTGTTCCTCCCATGTTTTTCCGTAGATTAAGATATCATCAAATAGCACAAATTTCCGTAGAAATGGCCTAAAGACAAAGTTCGTCAAACTCTGAAATGTAAGACAGTGCATTTGTGAGGTCAAAAGGTATCACCAAAAATTTATAGTGGCACTCGTGTTTAGAATGTTGTCTTATGAATATTCTCATCATTGATTTTGATTTAATGATATCCGTAGATAATATCTAGGTTTTGTAAAATAACATCATGTAACTCATCTAGCAAATCATCAATTACCGTAATAGGAAACTTATCTTTAATGGTGCACTTGTTGAGTACGCTGTAGTTTAGACACATGCGCCAAGTGCAATCCTTATTGCGCACCATCACTGTGGGAGAGGAATAATCATCTTGACTATGACGAATAATACTTGCTTCCAACATATTTTGTACCATCCTTCTCAATCTCACTCTTTTGCACATACGTGTATTTGTAAGGTTTGATGTTGGGTGGTTGGCTCTCTAGTACTAGTTGAATGGCATGATCATGATCTCTTTTGGAAGGCAATCATTTTGGCATATCCATTAAAACTATTGAGTTCCCTTCTACAACTATCTGCGGATCTGGTGATGTAGGCACCTTTGATTGTTGTGCATCTAATGAAACAATTGTGCCACAAACCCATCTGCACCCTTTGTAATTATCTTTTTGCATCTGATGAGAAGCACCATGTGAAGACTTTGCATGCAACCCTTGCATCTCTAATGTCCCCATCCTCTGAATGAAAACACATGGATAACTCTTGGAACTTCATCTCAATTGTTCCCAAGGTAGTGAGTCGTTGGACTCCCAAAACAATGTCTGCTCCGCCCATGGGAATGACAACATAGGAAAATCTAGTAGGTAGTCTCCCATGGTGAGTTTTAATTCTATGGAAATTTCTTGAACAACTAATTGCACCCCCAATCGCAATCATGACTTGCAATTTTGGAACTGGGTAAACAAAACAGCTCAAGTGTGCAACCAACTTATTGTTATGAGTATATAGCATGAACATACCTTACAAGATGTCAATCAAATGGTGGTAACAAACAGTACCAAAAGAGGACTTGCAGACCTAATTTAGGAATAGGTTGTACATGGACCACCTTTCAAGATGCAAGAACACAAGGAGAAAGTTCCACCACGAGGACACGTTTGGAGGCCCCCCCTCAACTCCAACGACCCTGCTGAAGGCTAAACACATTAGATGGCACACAATGGAAAAGGGGAAAGTACTCAACCTAGTTTTAATCATGGCAATCCCCAGACTTTGGAATAATGTCTGGAAAATTTTCAGTCACAATATTCAAATCAACATCTGTCTTTCCTCCCTAATCACATCAATTGTAAAGATGTACTGAATAGTTATATCACTTAAATGTTTCAACTTTCAAGTTGTATGCATAACTCTAATATAAATATAATCAATGGATATTCTGACAGTAGTAGTAAGAATCATAAGAATTAGTATCTCTGATGTAGGAGGTTTAGTAACTAATTTTTTTAAGAGAAGGATCTAGGTTCAGCTCTCCAAAATATTCTTCGATGTCATGATCTTCTCTCCTTACATATATGTTGTCCTTTGAGGCAATGATTGTTTGTAACTACTATTTAATTTATCAATATATATTTAACTATTTGCAATAAATAAAAAACATCACCATACCGAGTAACACTTTCTCAAGTAATGCTTCTTTTTCTATTTCTCTCTTGAATTGGTGTTATTCAAAACTTCACTGTTTGAGTAATGTCTTTTGGGTATCTCTCCACTCATATCAATCGGGCACCTGCAAGGTTTCTAGGCTATTTCTTTGCACTTGCAAAGCTATTGTGTTACAAGGTCAAATGTGTTATGCACTTGTTTTTAGGCAGTTGGACCAAGGTAAAATGTGTTAGTGAACTTTGTTCCAATCAATGGGTTAAGGTAAATGTGTTTTCTGCACTTTGTTATAATCAATAGGTTGAATGCCTTTAGAACTTCCCTCAATCTATTGATTGAGCACCTAAAGTTCATCAACCATTAGACATTAATGCACTCGATTATATAGATAGGGAGAGGGAATATATAATCAACATCCAAGAAGTGTAGAGAGAGATGAGTTGAAAGGCACATGTTGGTTGGGCCCATCATTCATATATAGTTCTAGGGATTTGAGGACTTCCCTTGACTGACGGGAGAAGTCATTTTGCACTCATCCTTGACCTAAATTATGAATGCCTGGAGGCCATAATGTCTGAGGATTTCCCTCAACCAGTGAGAAAGGGCATTTAGGAACTGGATCAATAGATGAAGGAATTTGACTAGTGTCGTTGTAGGAGATCGACGGTTAGGGAAATAGCATTTACGTACTCGACCCATAGGTCAAGGGAGAATTCTGGTTATTTACATGCAGTTCAAGGGAAAATTAAGTTTGTTGTCAATCAATGAAATTTGCTCGGAACAGAAGATTGAGGTTATTGATGTGCCTTTAGCTTGAGTCCAATTTGTGATATCAAATGTAGTTGGGGGATTTGTCTTCTTTTTTCCTATTACTAGCTCAACATGGTGTTACTCAACATGTTGGCTAGATTTTCTGCACAGCTGAAAACCTATACAGTCATGAGATAAATCTCCCTCATTTACCGGTGAGGCTCCCGTGTAAGATTTTGTCATCTTATATGTCCTAATATCTATTTGTTGGTATTACTTTAACTATTTAGCTCAGGAACCATAGCTAGACAGTTCTGCAGCAAGTAAGCAGCTGTAAAGACAGGAAAAATCTGCAGAAGAGGAAAATAATAGGAAACAGAAAGAAAGGAGAGAAAGATGGGCAACCCAATCAATACTTTACAGAGTTGATCACATGCACATAGATTAAAACAAATAGATCATGAAATACAGAATTCAAAGCAAAAGGGAACTTTCAGATCTATATCTAGAATAACACAAAGTTTATGAATAGATCTAGAAATAAATACAAGATGAATGCACCATTGACACAAAGTTCTCCGGAAATCTCTTCTGTATTCCTCTACTTGCAGAAAGCTATCAAGGGTCTCAGCTCAAAGTCTGGAACACAAGAATGCTGATTACAAATTCCGATCCTTTAAACCCGTAGGCTCTTCTTCTATTTATATTGTATAAAGGGCAATTACAAATAGGAAGCTTTAAATGAATTCCCGCATGCGGAAGCTATGAAAAAGGGAAACAACTGGCAATCTTCCTCTTGGAATTCCTCTTTGCATGACATGCATGATTTATAACTGAAAAATAGAACCTTCTCTTTTGCATGTCTGCCACCTATTTCCAAGTAATTGACTTTCTTCAAGTAACGGCTTTTAAACCAATCACTTAAGTTTCATAATTTAATTCATTGCTCAATTACTTTGTCGGAGAAAATAAAAGAAAGAAGAAGAAAGAGAAAATAAATTAGAAGAAAGCTGCAACACTTCCAGTATTGTTCTTTTTCCATATTCTACATGCAGTTGACTCTTTTGCCTTTTGATTCTCACCAAGCTGTATCTGGAAGTAGTTGACTGTGATTTGCTTGCGGGTATTGCCTTTGATCTGTCTTCCCTTCTATCCTCAAAGCTTTTGCAATTCTTCTTCAGTCCATGCAAAGTAAATTCGATGAAGGCTTCACCTGGAAGGAATTTCCCATGCACTGACTTTCTACACGGGGTTGTTTCATAAACAAGAGGATGAATTTTTTGCTTGAAGCCTTTGCAATTTATGACATCGAGATCTGTCAATTAAATCGATGATAGGTTTAGGGCCAATGTCTGTATCATTGACTTCAGCAAATCTGGAAGCTATGCATGATTCTACTGATCCTTTTCTTTCATCATGCTTCATCATGGTTGGAACAATCTTTGTCTGATCTCTTTTTCTTTTAATTCTGCCGGAATCCCTTGCAATTGGATCAATTTGTGCAGATTTGGCAACTTCTTTAGATTCAGAAGATATATTCAGTGTACCTGACATTGATTTGAGCACTTGTGATGGATACCTGCAATTTTATTCAGACAAAGATGGAGTCCAGAGCATGAACACTTGATTTTTATCACAAAAATCTGCATATAAAGCCCGTTGCCCTAAAATTTGAGGCTTTGCTTGCATGCAAAGAAAGCATAAATATTTTCAACTTCACCTGGGCACTTATACCAACATGCAGATAATTAATAAGGCTTAAATCAAGCTCCTCCAACCCTAGGCGCCAAACTTTGAAGCTTTCCGGCAATGAAAAACACTTTTTGATGCAAAAATCCACCTTCCTTGGGCGCCAAAACTGTCCAGGCTGCAATCCTTTGCAAAAAGAATTAATTACATCTTCACTATGGTAGCCCATGCTTATATAACCCTCAACATTCTATTTCTAATAATTGTCCACCCTATTCCTGGCAATTAATTAATAAACAATGATGTTTATTCACCCAAATTGGGCGCCTATTTTTGTATGTTGCTGGCTGCCATTAAATAAATTTTATTTATTTATTTTTAGCATGCTACCTTCAGTTCACTTTGGCTTATCCTCATGCATTGACTTTCTATTCATCCTGGGTGCCAAAATTAGGAAAAGCAGCTATTAATAAATACCTTTAATATCATTGTTTAATCACCAAATGGGTCACACTTTTTGACATGGGTGAATTCTAAATTTAAAAAGTCAACTTCTAGTGGGAATTTCCACCCTGCATCGCAGCTCTAAAAATCCCTTCTTCCACTTAAGTGATTTACCTTTCATCATGGGAATTTTTACCGTACAAGGCAGGTAATAAATTCCCACCTGCTTGCTGCTTCTAATTTTCCCACTGCAGCTTAAGTGACTTTCCAAAAAGTGCGACTTGCATTAAAATTAGCCTCCTTTGAAAAAGCGCGACTTGTTTGGGTGAATAAAACCTTCTGATGGGAAAAGTCAGCATGCTAGGTAGACGGAAAATTCCCATTGGTGCTTTAAGTGATTTTTTTCTTTATTTTATTATGGAAATTTTTACCCTGTAAGCCAGGTAAGAAATTCCTGCCTGCCTTCCGCCTCTAATTTTCCCATTGCAGCTTAAGTGACTTTGACTTCATGGGAATTTTCACCCTGCAAGGCAGGTAATAAATTCCCACCTGCCTGTTGCTATCAAAAATCCCACTGTAGCTTAAACCTATTCATTCCTAAAATATGCGACTTGCCTGGGAGAGGCTTTTTGTGCATAATTTCATCATTTTTGGTTAAAAGCTTGCATTTTGAGGCTGATTCCTTCTGGTGTTGTGTTGGTAGATGATCTCCAGATGCTTCGGGCAATTAAACAGACTATACTAGCGAAAGAATTGACCTAGGGGAATTTCACAAAGAAACCGAGGAGAAAATTGAAGAAAAATGCAAAAGAAATAAATAAAAGCAAAAAACGTTGCCAGAAGTTGCAGACATGGTGTCACTCAGATTTCACCCTGAAATCTGCGACTACCCTATCCGAAATTTTTTTGTACTTTTAAAAAAATGGGTCATTTGTTGTTTTTATTGCCTGAAAGTTCTTGTATTGCGTCAAGATAATCCCAAAGAGCCATATTAGCCCTTTTTCGCCAAATACCCAGATGCCCAAAATTGTTTTATTCTGTCGTCGGGATTTGTCTGCGGGAAATTTGTATTTAATTATTTTGAGCCCCGTATGAGGCTATTTGCGCTCCGTTTTAAC
Source organism: Taxus chinensis (assembly GCA_019776745.2). Classification (NCBI taxonomy): domain Eukaryota; kingdom Viridiplantae; phylum Streptophyta; class Pinopsida; order Cupressales; family Taxaceae; genus Taxus; species Taxus chinensis. Next base: position 898,164,748 of record CM034148.1, read on the forward strand.
TCTGTTATGAGCGGATATGTTATTATTCCTATGTGCCAGAAGGGTTTTAACTTATTTTAAGTTTTGGGCTTTATTTGTAACTTTTGGCAATTTTTCGTGTTTTTGTGGTGTCCCGTTCTGTTTTCTGTAAAATTTCTCTGGAACAACTCCTTCGCCGGGTAAGCCCGATTTTTGGCCTGGAGCAGCTGCAAAACATGCACGCACATTTTGCCCGGAGGAAGTCGTCATCGGAGGTCTGGATCACTAGGAAAAAGCGAAGTCGTGCACAGAAAAGCCCCTGCAGGGATGGGCGCATTTTTGGAAAACAAAGGATTTAAGCTGCGATGGGAAAAATATAAGCCGCAGGCAGGGTGGGAATTGTATACCTGCCTGGCAGGGTACTTTTTCCCGTGTTATAAAAGTCACTTAAGCTGCAGTGGGAAAAATAGAGGCTGCAGGCAGGTGGGAATTTATTGCCTGCCTTGCAGAGTAAAAATTCCCATGATATAATAAAAGGAAAGTGACTTAAGTGAAATCATGGGATTTTAGTGCCTGCCTTGTAGGGTAAAGAATCCCATTGTCAAAGTCAAATCACTTAAGTGGATCACGGGATTTTGGTGCCTGCCTGGCAGGGTAAAGAATCCCATTATGGAAAAATTCTTAAAAATAGAATTACATGTGCAAAAAAGTGCGCCCCCTTTGGTGATAGATTAAAAAGATTAAATTGATTATTTTTAATAATCTTTCTTCTTAAAAAAGTGCGCCCAAGCTTGAGGAGGTCAAAAAGTCAAAGAAGGAATAAAAGAAATAAATTAAATTAATTAAATTTAATTTATTTAGTGGCTGCCCCCTTCTCTCAAAAAGTGCGCCCCATTTGGGCATTATTTAATGTTTTTTGAAGCATTAAAACATTAAATTAATTTCTATTTTGAGTGGCTATAGTCAAAGCACACTGTGGGGCTTGAGTGAAGTGCTGTGTGAAGGATTAAATTGGATTAATTTAATTTATTGGATGGCTGTCCTTAAACATGCTATTTTTAAAAGAGAAAAGCATGATTTTTAATTAATTAATTGCCTTTAATTGTTAGGGCAATTATTAATTATAGAATTGTGAAGGTTATATAAGCATGGGCAGCCATATGGGTGAATAATTTAATTCACAGGTAAAGAATTGCAGCAAGGAGGAAAAGTGCGCCCCCTTTAGAGGAAGGATTTTGCTCAGACAAAGTGCTAACAAATGCTAAAAGCTTCCAGATTTGGCGCATGCTTTGGAGAAGGTTGATCTTCGTCTGCATAATTGTTTTCACAGGTGTTACAGGAGCTCAGGTGTTGATTGAAAGGGTTCATGCTCTCTTTATGTGCAAATTAAACACCAATTTTTGGGGCAGCAGGCTTGAAAAGTGCAGATTTTTATAATTTAAATTCACTATTCATGCTCCGGTGGCCATTTTTGTCTGAATAAATTGTAGAAACTCATTACAGGTGCTTTATAAAAGAAAAGGAGTTTTTATCAATGTCCAATTCATTGCAAATATCCTCCGAATCTGAAGAATTGTCCACATCTGCACCAGTATTGAAGAAATCCGGCCAAGTTAGAAGAAAAAGAATTATTCAGACAAAGATTAATAAAGCCATGGCGAAAGGAGATGAAAAAGAGAGCACAATGGATTCATGCATTGCTTCCAAACTTTCAGACATAGGAGACACGGATCTAGGCCCAGAACTTCTTTCTGATTTGATTGATAGATCCAGAGCTGGAAAGACTTCACTCATGCGTGCGGTCAAAAGTAGTGGAATTATTCGAGCTGCAGCTTTCCCGTGTACAGCCCAATTGCTAGAGTTTGTGATGGAGTGTGCTAGATCTTATCATCCTTCATCCAGATCAGTTCGTGATGTTGCGGGAAAGACAATAATTCGTTTGGATGCAAAATTCTTCAATTATTGTCTGAAGATTCCAGTGCGAAAGGTGGTGACTTCTATAAGCATTCAGGATGCTGACAGTAGGTGGAAAAAGCATAGAGCTGACTGTGTGAGCATCATGAATAGCCGGTTCATGAAGAAGCCTAGATCCCCTTCCAAGTTCCCGAGAACTCTTCCACGATCCAATTTGGTGCAGGAGGCAGATGATATCGTCAAATTGCTATGCAGGTTTAATGGTGAAGCGAATGCCTACACTTTCTGGACATGGATGTATGCTTTCATCAGGACCATTGAAAGCAACAAGGTTGATTCTATAATCAATTGGTCAGAAATTATTAGCAGCAACATCGGTGAGCAACTGCGGAACGTGAAGCGTACCTTCAGCTTCAAGATGACTTCATACTTGGTGTATGCTACAGCTTCACAGGGTGTCTTTTCCAAGCTGGATAGATGTGGTATTCTTTCCAAGGATCCCATTTTCGAGTGCTACCCACAGCTTACTGTACCTGCGTGCGAGAAGGACTTCAAAGTGATCAACGATGACTTCTTCTACGATTTCATCTGCAGGTTAGACAAAGACTTGAAAACTCACAGGGTAAGCAAGGAAGCATGGGAAGCAGTGTCCAAGATTGGCAGTGTATTCATCCAGTTTGCAGATTTCACATACCTCAGGGTTACGAGCTTTTCAGGTGAACCAATAAAGATGCCCAGGTACCCGAGTGACAGATTGATCGCCATGGAGCTGAGCAGGCAACTTGTGGAGTTACACGACCTTCAGTCGAAGCGGCACAAGTCTACGGGCTTCTTCCCACTCACTGTGGGATATTACAGTTGCATCAGCATTCACAGAGCTCGAGGGATGGAAGCACAAATGTTGTCCGAGTATGAGCAAGAGTTCTTCCCTGCGCGGCTTAATTTCGATCCATTTGGAATAGCCAGGAAGACAATCTCCCAGGAGTACGCACATGTGCCTTCGTTAGAAGATTTCTGGATGAAGTGCAGAAGTGAGTACGAGGTTAGAAAGAAAGATTTCAGCAGGCTATCGCAAAGCAAGTATTTGACTTTGGACTAGCGCGGATACCTGCAGATCTTAAAGATGATGGGAACGTGGGTACTTGACACTTACCATCAAATGGGAGGAGATAAAGCTCTACTACAGGATAGCAATGGCGGCTGCAGCACAATAGAAGAAAGATCCGGAGCTGTGTTGGTGAGTACTTCGAGCTGGCTGCTAACGAAGGGATACTGCCTTGATGAAGTATTGATGAATCAAATCACGGGCAACTTCGGCGCAGAAGATTCCCTCAAGCGAAAGCATGAAGGAGAGAGCAGCAGAAGGTCCGAGAAGTTGAAAGTACGCAGAAGATCTCAAGAGAAAGAGAAGACCACTTCTACGACCATAGCTTTGACTCCGACTTCTCCAGTACCTAGTGGATCACCAACTATTGCACCACAGCAGCAGGATGTTTCCATGCCTTCATTAAAACCAGCAACGTTCATCTTCTCTCCGCAGCCACTTCGTTCAGCACCCGTTCCAAAGGAGATGTTGAAGCTGCAGATGACGGAGTTCGAAAGAGCTTTGTCCTTGGATGTTTCAGAGGATGGCAGCCATGATACTGTGGCACTTTCTGATGGAGAGGATGCAGAGCGGGAAATAGTAGCGCACTTAGCAACTTCTCATTCTCCGAGAAGTAATTTCTCGGAATGGTTAGCTTTGCAGTTGGTTCCGGAAGCAAGAGTAGAGATGAACTTAGAGGAACATGACTTGCAGCTACTTCAGGATCTGAGCAAAAGAGACAGAAGGCCTAAAGTTGCTAAAGCAACTTCTAGGTTGATCATCGAGGATTCGGGAGAGAAGTTTGCTGAGATATCAATCCCGGCGGAAGGTAAGGTAGAAGAGGAACTCACGGCAGAAGATGTGACAGTGACCAAAATACCACTCGGTCAAGCTACCACTGAAGGATTGAAGCAGGACACGCAGACGTTGCTGGATGCTTTGTTCCTTAGGCTTGACAGTGAAAAGGCGGAGAAAGAAGAGCTACAGAAGCAAATATCTCAATTATGTGAGATCATAGCCAAGGTTGCTAAATCTTCCGTTCAGCCCATTTCAGCGCAGGTGAGTGATCATCTTATGCAGGAAATGGAAGATGCAAGCAATCAAGGAAAGGCTATTGACGAATGGAAGGATCTGATTATTCGTCAAGCTTCTGTGCAACTTGGGGAAGTGCCAGCCCGCCTAAAGGTTATGAACGATGCAGCAAATCAACTAAAGCAACTGATAGAAAACATAGAAGGAATAAATACAGTTGTAGAGAGTAACCTGAGTATTTTGGTCAAGATCAACAAGCTACCGGGAGATGTATTGGTTGCAGAGCAAATTGTGCCAGATGGATCAGTCGAGAAGGGGAAGCAGCTAGAGTTTGCAGTATCTTTCCGTTTGGAGATCTGCAGAGTGTTGCTGAAGAGGATGCAGGCGCTTGAGAGTAGAACATCAGATTTGCCGGACAGTATTATTTCTTTCACTAAGGAAAGAGTGGATGGAGGTATTACTTCATACGTGCGGATTGTTTCTAACGAGGTGCATGATTCTCTGGAGGGTTCTCTTTTGATGGTGCAAAAGAAGAATTGATACGGCTACCAAGCCTTTCACGATGAACTCTATCAGTAGGCTGGTGACACTGCACGCAGACATTGCGAGATTTGGGCCAAGTTTGGAAGAAGTGGAAGCACGCAGCAAAGTGTTGAATGAAGGATTGCTGCAATTCAGAACAGAGAAGGAAGCGGTAGCTAAAACAGACGGAAGAGATGCTAAACTATATGTTCGACAAGTATATCAGATATCAGAACAAGAAGAAGATGTAGATGTTACAACTGGCATGACTTCTTCTATTTCTTTCTTCTTCTACTTTCTATGTTCCTGGATGAAATTGTAAACTTCTAAGTTATTGGTTTTGCAACCATTACTTGAAGTCATGTGGAACCTTTCTATTAGTTAAGTGATACATGTGTCACTTAAGAAGAAGTTAGTTGAGGATGATTGTCAAATGTCATCTTTACTTGTTGTTCATACTTTAGTTCAGTTTGAGTCTTCTATTTGTACTTTCCCTCCTACATTCTATAAGTAGGAGAAGAACCTACGGGTTAATGGTCGATCAGAATTTGTAAGAAGCAATCTTGTGTTCTAGACTTTGTGCTGAACCCCTGAGAGCCACTTGTTGCAGAGGAATACAAAGAAGCAGGTTTCCGGAGAACTTTGTGTCACGGCGTACTATGTTTCTTGCTTTTAAATCTTAGATCTTTAAAGTAAACTTTGTGTTATTTTAGATCTGGATCTAGAACTACCTTTGCTTTAGAATTTTGTGTGTTCAAATCTATTAAGTTTCTTCTATGTGCATGCAATTAGCTCTGATATCTACTAATTGGGACGCACATCTTCCTTATTTCTTCTCTGTAATTCCTCTGACTTCCTTCTTCTATAATTTTTCCTTTCTTAAACAGCTGCTTAGTTGCTGCAGAACTCCTTAGTTATGGTTCATGAACTAAGTTGTTAAAGTAAAACCCCTGATAGATAAAAACACATTTATATTGACAAATTTGACACGGGAGCCTCACCGGTTAAATGAGGGAGATTTATCTCATGACTGCCTAGGTTTGATGCTATGCAGAAAATCTAGCCAACAAGACAAAGCCCTGAGTTGGCATTCCAACAGTGAAGACCCTAATGTGCTGAGTGAAATAGTGGTCATGCAAAGTTTCAATCAGGATGCAGGGGGTAGGGTATGTACGGGCTATAAAACGGGGCATTATTTATTCAATAAATTATTAAAGTCAAATTTCCCGCAGGCTAAACTTGGCAGGAGGGCCACAATATGAGCAATTTGGGAACAGTATGGGACTTATCCCAATTTCTCAACAGCTCTGGCCCAATGAAGCTGATCATTTGGGAATATCCTAGGGGCTAATGACAGACATCTTCTGGCCCTCAAAACTTCAAAAAGACCAGTTATTTCAGAAGAATGATTTTTTTTACTAATGGGTGGTCCCAGATTTCACGATGAAGTCTAGGGATATCCAAGAAACACAAGGCCTTCACTTACTTGATCTTATGAATGTGTTAGTTGACAATCTCTGGCACCTAGTTGTACTCAAACATTTATCTATCCAAGTTCTCATGGAGTATATCAGGAGGTATTGCTATCTTGTTGGGATCCCTCTTGACCTGGCATTACTGTATTATAATTCATGTGCATAGCAAAGGTGTTTTGTGTGTAATGTTTATGCTCCGTTCAAATACTGGAACAAAAATGGCTCAATGGTATTAGGTAGATTATGATATGCTTTTTTTTCCAGATGATTATTTGGTGTTACTCAAATACTATGTAATGTTACTGAGATTGTTATATGGTCTTACTCAACGCCAATGTTGTTAACATTTCATTGTTTGAGTAACATCTTATGGGTTTTCCTCTTCTTGCAAGAGAGGGGTGACAATTAAGTAGCTAAATTCTTTTCATAGCCATGCGTGAAAGGCCTAGGAGATGGCTGTTTTTAGAATTGTGCTTTACTGATTCTTCTTTTCTACATATAACACTAGGAGTTAGATATTCCATAATTACTAGCATGTTTTGATTGCAAGAACTTTCGTGAAGCACCATCCATCCCAAAATTTTTGCTGAATTTTCGAAGGATCAGACATCGCTTTTTCTCATTTTATTTCAAATTTTGCAATAGGGGGCTTATTTATTGCTCTATTGTTTTTAGAAAGAATTTCCACTCCACATCCAATCTCTACAGTAAGGCATTGAGTCACAAAGTTGAAGATTAAAAAAGTAACTTTTAGTAATAGTTTTACACAGTTGAAGGAAGTTTAATCCAATTACATGTTACCAATTCATAAAACCAATAATTATTTTCAATGACTCTTTATTATGTGTTTTCTAATTCAGATATCATATTGATTTTCACATACATAATGTTTAGAGTAACAGACACTCCTTGTTTGTTACCGAATTCAAAAAACCAAAATTGCATAAATAGTTGAGTAATCTCAATTTTCTTGCACCTTGCAGGATAGGTTGCGTGTATATAAAGAGACAAGGAATGGCATGCTAGGTCCAGACTACTCAACAAAGTTCTCACCGTGGCTTGCATTTGGAAGTATATCGCCACGCTTTATACACGAAGAGGTAATATTTGACCCATGCATAGATCCATGAATGTCAAAGTTCTTTTTATTCTTCAAATACTTGAAGTACTTTGCATTCCTAATTTTATGAGCTTTCCTAACTTCAACAGGTTAAGCGTTATGAGAAGGAAAGAGTTGCAAATGCGTCAACTTATTGGTTGGATTATTTTTCACTTCTACTAGGTGGTTGATTTGGAGGTCAGAAATGTTCCATTGAACTATGCTCAAGCAAATAAATAAAAAGTCTGCATTGAGCTCTTATCTTGTGATTTTTATTAAAATAATGATGTACTCAAGCCATATTTCATGGTTACATGCTCCTGAGTAGCCTTATGTAGATCTACCTGTACAAAATAATCACTACGACTATAGCAGAACCTGACTAAAACCCCTGGTTTAGTTTAAGCTACAAGGAATTATCTCCCCTGAATACAAGGGGGTATCTGTGCCAGGTCACAGTCAATATTCATGATGCAAATTGTTCTAGCCCAGGAAATCCTCCACTCTGTGGACATACAAAAAAATCCAGCTATGTTGTCATTAGACTGGATTTTATTCTAATTGCATATGGACAAGGTTGATTTGGGGTTCATATCAATGCAAATTTTTGGCCCAATTTGGATTTTCTACAGAATGGATTCAATGGATAAGTGCTTGTATCTCTTGTGTCTCCTTTGTGAAAAAACTTATATAATTTAATGCAGCTCATGCCTTCAGGAATCATTTTTGCTGCCTCTCAGAGGTGTAAGGCATTGCTGAGACCCTTTATTTCACCTTTCTTATTCATTCATTTTGGCGGAAGGCTTGGGAAGACTTACAAAGAAAGCCTATCAGGAAAAGAGAATTCATGGTATTCAAAGTGGCCAAAAAATATTCTACCTATTTCCCAGGCCTCCAATTTGTTAGTCCAATTCTGAGCAATACTTGCAGAAAACGCTACATATCTATGATTCATTAGCGACAAATCAGAATCCAGTAAAGTTCTTCATATCCTCTTCACAAGCAACTGGTCAACTGTAATATCCACCTTCTGTAGGAGGATTATTCAGATCAAGGAATGTTGTATTTATTAAGATCGACATCTAGCTAGGCATCTAAACCCTGCCTAGTTGCGTTCTTTGCAAATAACCCAATGTCTGACACTAATACAACTCCAGAATGGGGTTGGAGTAGGTGCAAGGTAATGGGTTGAAGATGGGACAACTAGTCTAGGAAAATCAATCTTATCCAAAACTAAAATTAATTGCAGCTAGCGAATTAATTAAAAATGCACCATAACAAGCTAACAATTACCTTAGAAAATTCATAACTTGCTCAATATTCCAGTATTTTTCCACTCAATTTTAAAATGCCTCTTGAATCCCTTCTATAAATCTCCGGGCTTTCCAACGAGCTACCAATCTGAATTTTCATGGTTGACCACTACTAACCCTTCCATCAAACAGCTCCCCTTTGCAAGTTTCCTTGAAAATAGATCGCTAGGGTTAGCAATAAAATCTTGTAAAGCATATTTCAGCCCTTCCACATAGAATGTCCAAACACTAGGCAGGAATTCTAGCTCCTAGATGCTCAGAAACTAATTTATAGACAAATCCAAATTTTTAAATCTGATTATACACAGTCCTCAAAATAATGTATCCTAATGCAAACCCTCAGTCTGCTGCAAAGACTAACGTAACTATGCTTTTCATATCTTCCTCCAATGCCTTTTCCTCAATGGATTTTCTTGAGGTTTGCAATGCTAGTTTCCTTTTTTCCAATGCTAATTTTCCTTCCTTGGGGAATGTTCTCTTCTTCCCCAAACTATATTTTGCAACTTGGGGCAGCAAGAGTCTTCAATCCGTTGGGCTGCTTATTCTTCTGCTCTATGAAGGAGTTGGCTCTCCTTGGCATGGAGGTGCATACTATTCTCTCATCCTAACTGCTCACTATCTCCCTTTATTCACCCTCTTGGGAAGCCCTCACTCGCTTGCCTTCAACTTCTATATGAGAATTGAGCTTCTGACATCTCTCTTGTCTATGATCAGAAATTCCACAATGCTCATAGTGGTTATTTCTATTTTTGCAAGCTTGAAGGGCGTGCACAAATCACTTCTAATCTTTGTTGAATTTTTTGTTTCTCCCTGGGATCTTTTGCTTCTTGTCTTACATTGGCTTTATATGTTGGCTTGGAGGAAGTTCCTACTTGAATTGCTTTGTCTCCACTTGCAGGGTATCTAGCCTTCAATGAAGCCTCGTCTACACTTATTGGTGCAAAGAGAAATGCTTACTTCTTCAAATGGTAGTGTAGCCCACTCATAAATTTGGAGAGTGTTTCTTCAGGTGACATAGAGCTCCCAAATCTGGTTTGCAAATTTTCAAACTCATTTGTGTACTCTTGCCAAAATCTCCTTGCCTGCAGGATGCCATTCCACTTAACATTTTCTTCTTCTTCATAGCCAACTGGGCGGAGCCTTTCTTGAGGGGATATTTTATTGCATCTGAAGTAGAGATGGGGGGAGAACCCAAACTCTTTAGAGTGGCTTTAAGGCTATTCCATCAAGTGAGTGCATAACCAGCCATTCTTGCTCTTTCATATGCTATTTTCCCCATCTCATCGTAATGAAAAGCTTAAAAATAAACTTCCGACCACTCCAACCATCCATCCAAGTTCTTTGCACCAATTTCTCCTTCAAAGTGGCTGATAAAAAAATTATTATCAGGCTTAATAGGAGGGGGATTCTTGGTGATTGAAGATTTCTCAGCCTTCTCTTGGGAATCTGCATCTTTGCGAAAGAGCTTTTCATTTTTCTGGTTGCTAATATCTCCATCATACTAGCATCCCAGAACCTCAACATGGTGGCCTCTAACTTAGAGAACCTTGCCTCTGCTCACTGGTTGACATCCTTAGCAGCTAGTATTTCCATTTTCTGGTTGCAATTTCCCTCTGTTCTGGTTCAATCCCTCCTTCACCTCCCTTTTTGCTTGCTGTTGTGAGTGATACAATTTATTGCTTTGATTCCTATTGATTATGCCAACAGGCATTCCTACAGTGGCAGCCAAGTAGTGTAGTGGCATGAGTTGTTCAATTTTATTTTTGACATTAAATTTGACGTCCATTTGACCATCGCGTGGCAATTCATCTTTAAATTTGACGTCCATTTGACCGTCACGTAAATTTGTTTGTATTTTCTTGGGGAAATCAATCGAAAAATAATAATATCTTGGCCATATGGTAATGTTTGGGCCTCCTTTTTTTCCTGAATAGATATTTTTGAGACCTATAGAATGGTGCAACTAAATTGATTCCATTTGCCACAAGTCAGTGGGAAATTGGCTGAGAATGTAATGAAGTTACTAATCAATGTGGTATGTGAAAAGCATAAGATAAGAACCTTAAAATTGATATCTATCGATATATTTCAAATAGATATATTCATTATAATATATTTGTATTTTATTTTTATTTTTTGATATATTTATACTATACTAGCATAGATATCTTAAATACCACTATCTAAAACACACCAAAAAAATCAATCTTGAGGTGCCTATGTGACAAATCCAATATAGGTGCCTCGAGATTGATATCTCTTGGTATGTTTTAGATAGCTGTATTTAAGATATCTATGCTAGTCTACCTACAGCTGAGAAATGCGAACTTAGCAGAATTATTACCATTACAAAATTAGCACAAGAAGCTTTTACAAATCACTGGACCAATGGTGGTTGTAAACAGGAACAAACATGATTGTAAATGAAATGGAATTGGACAAATTTTTTGACAAACTCGTTTAGAAATGAAATAAGAGAATCAAACACACACACCACCAACCTACTTGAGACACAGACTTAATGTGGTATAAAACCCTGTTTGGGAAACATCACCATGGAGAACTCAGAAATTAAATTATATTGCTCAGAATGGCTATGCATATATAAAATACAAGGATGTGACCCTCTATGGGTATAGGAGTCATTGTAGAAGAGCTTCCTTACTGATTTCTACAACTAGGAAGCTTCAGATTTGAAAATTGCCTTCCCTCACAAACCATAAGCCTTGTTTTTCATGTCTTGCTTTGTTGGCTGGCAAATGGAACTGAACAACCACCTTTCCCTCTTCCGTGCTCGTAAATGAACAGTCCCTCCTTGGCATTTACTGAGGCTGTTTTTTTTATCGTCTTTATTTGACCCTTGTTTCTCTCTTTTTGTTTTTTTACTATATTTTGTGTATTTTTTTGTCGTCTTTTATTGATCAAATGATCCTTTATGGATCATATTTGAGGATAGTTTGGAGTTATGAGTTGGTTGGAGTCCCAAACTAGTGAGCTGTATTAACGCCATGGGATTGGTGATGACATCCAGAGCCACTCAAAATCTAGAAGCAAAAGCATAATCAATTTTGGATCTGCTAAATCACCTGTCTTAACTTTTTGCCTTTATCTTTGTTACTATCTTCTATCTTCTTATTGTTCCTTGGTTTGTAGGTTAATATTTTTTGCTTCGTTGCTGATCTCTTCAATTTGAGTTTTTACTATAAAGGCTCAACTACAGTCTCTCCTCTGTCTTCAGTATCTCTGACCCTAGCTTAGTTCTTTACACATATGGTGGTTTTTGTTGGAGAAACACATGTTACATCTTGTGGTTTTCCTTGGAGAAACACATGTTACTTCTTGAGGTTTTGTTGGAGAAACACATATTACATATGGTGGTTTTTATTGGAGAAACACATCTTACACCATGTGGTTTTTATCTACCATGTTAAATATTCACAAGGATAGAAATGACATAGTGGCCATAATTTTAATAATAAGAAATGAAAGTACAATGCATGGGGTAAGCCCCATGCAATGTGGCATGCTTTAAATATCGACTCACAATTAATGATGGTGGGAGTTTCAGAATATGTGTCTCAACCACCTATAAACCTAATTTATGTCCAATTGAGGCATATCATAGCCTTATTATGATTTATTATTCTAACTTGTAGACCTTGGAATAAAACACTAATGTAAGGTCCACTTCTGTGTCACATACGTTTTTCTAACATATCACAACCACACCAAACACCAAAATGGGAATTCTAAATTGCTTCAAAGTTCAAGTTCATGAATTAGATTGATACCCTATAGCACACTGTCCATGTCAATTGGAAAACAAGCAAGAACAAAATAATTTCAAGTCGTCATACCATGTAAACCACCAATGATCAATAGAAGGATCGGGGTCCATCAACATTTTTATAAATTTTCAGATACTGGTGCATTTAATACAACAATTGTAGTGTCAAATGGATGCAAATGCAAATTCTTCAAAATCAATATTAATAACCAATCTTGAGAATAAAATCAAAATTTGTCCATGTGATTGATATGGAGAAGAATCTCCTTCAATTTTATGATTACAAAACCTCAAATTCATGTCTTAATAGAATAACAAAAATATAAGATTGTAGCGCTCAAACAAGAATGCCCTTGTCTGATGCTTCCACATCTCATCAATTTATTCAACAATTAGCATAAAAAAATATGAGATCACAAAGTTTATACATGCTTTTCCTATCAATATCCTTGATGATAGTTCTTAACTCAAGATCATGTCATATTACAACTAAATTATTTTCTTCTTTCTAGCGCTATGTGAATGTGATGTCTTTTGCTTTTGTAGATTGTATACCTTCTATTTTGTGCTTATAAAGATGATAACATTTAGAATCTTACTCAATGATGACACGATTTTGAGCTCATTCAACATAACACTCCATGGCATTGGCTATGTTGGAAGCATTTTGTCTTCATCGCCTTAACATGCCATCACTTTACTTTATGCTTCCAAACACACTATGCACACTAACTTCTGTTGCTAGCACTGACTGCTATATGTGTGCACTAATTGCTATTGGTCCCACTTTTGCATGCATGAATCACTTTATTTTGTCATCAAATTCATTCAGTAACAATATGTACTATACCATTTTGGAAATTGTACTGATTTGCAAATGGTTGTCCCATTTGGGAGTGAAGTAGGTATTTTTTCTCCTTTTTACGCTGATAGGTGTTCCATATTGGAATGGGTTGAGTTGATACTCCAGACTGCAGAAAAATTAACCGTTGATGCAGCTCCATTCGTACAATGTGTTGATACATTGAATCCCAACCCTTCACCCGTTGAAAATATGCATCCGTTTTGAAATGATTTATTTAAGTGTCAAAATGCACGCATTTAGGTACTGTTCCAGAGAACAGGACGCCCATACCTCCATGAAAGCATCCCATACCCCAGTAAAATAGCTGTGCATTTTTTCGTTTTGTTTACGGCTCCACTAGGCAGTGCAAGCATTGCTGATGTCATAGCCTTAGGAACGTGACTCTAATTAGCAATTCTTTATTCTTTTCTTTTCCTTTCTTGATTCATCCATTAATCCTGTTCTTTCCTACGGTTGAAAAAAATGTCTTTTTCTTCTAGGTTTTTGATAGATGGTCCTGTGTTCCTTTGTAACCAGTCTTCTGTCAGTTAAAGCATTGTTTTGTCTGCATATGTGACTGAGTCTATGGCACACGAACACGAAGTAGTTTCAGAGATAGAGTCAAAGATTAGTGCCTGTGGAGGCCTTCATTCTACCTCTTTCTCTCTTGGCTCTGTGGAGGAGAGATTGTCAAAAGCTTTAATCTGTAGTGGCTTAAGCTTCCCTCAACCTCTCTGTTCATTTTTTTTCTTCTATGTATGTTATTGTGACTGTGTTTTGGGGTTAAGTTTTATAAGGAGGAATATTAAGGCAAGTACATTAGACTGTTGTGGGGTTAGGTTTTATGTGAAGTGTGGAAAAGTAGCAAGTGACAAAACAAAATATATGGGGATTGTGATGTAGCTGTTGGAAATAATATGGGAAATCTGTTGCCGTCTGGTATTTGGTTGCTCGGAGGTTTCTTCCTCAAATGTCCACAAATATGCATATTCAAAACCGAATATCATGTTATTATTCCTCCTATAGATTCTCCCTAGAAGACACGGTGAGTCTAGTAAGTCACCATCTCGTCGAGATTGTGGTTTTGTGGGTCTTCTCAAGTTCTTGTTATCTGTTTTTAATGATTCAGCCCAAGTGAATGCAATGGGTAAGAAAAATCGCTGCGAGTATGTATTTTAAGAATAGAGAAGGGGAAATAATAGTAAGTTCAGAAGTCGTCACATGGAGGAAGGGTCTGAAGAAGATCAGGATTGCTGTCGATCAGCAGCATCAGCCAAGGAGGAAGCAGTATCACAGACATACTGCTGGACAAATCCAAAGGATGAAACCATAGGATATTTCTGTTACTATGAGTTGCTTTGTTTTTTTTGAAGATTTAAACCCCTAATCTGTGATGTTGTACATTCTTGGTGTTCTAGTGCTTTTTTGTTTTTCTGTGAAAGGTAATTTAAAGGGTGTCCACATCCTGACAATAAAAAAAGACAGTGGCTCAACATTGAATTGGAGCTTAACCCGCATGGCATGCAAAGCGGATTAATTCAAACTCAACCCATGGACCTAATTACATGGGTGAGTGAGCCCGAGCCTGAATGTGTCTGAGGTACTGTTGTCACCCAGAAGTTGCACCCTGATAGAGAATGGTGTGTGTACTCTCTCTCCTGTTGACAAAATTCGAACACCTCAAGGCTGTGGGTAACCTATGTTTAAGGTGAACCTCCAAAGAGGGCTGGTTCCCTTCTAAATCACCTAAAAAATGAAAACTTTGACAAGGAAAAGGGAAAAGGAATGTGGGAAATGGGAAATAGGGGTGATACACCAATAATTTAACACATGCATGTAACTCTACACACATAGAAATCAAAGATCCACACACGTGCACAGCTCTAAGCTATTTTGCATAATAAATTCAAGGGTTTAGGAGAAAAGGACAACAGTAGAGGGAGTAAATTCCACACTAAAGCAATACAATATCTGCAATGTCCCCGAATGGGACACTTCCACCTCAAGTTGGATTTTCAATCAAACCCAATGCCAATTACAGATTCCACATGATGAGAGCAATTAAATATAAGGCAGACCAGAATTATTTGTTAGAAATGCGACTAGGGTTATACGGTAAACCCATGTAAGTCAGACCTTAAACTTTCACTTCTTCATTCAAGACTGAAGTACAGATTTTTCAAGACCAAATTATAAAGAAATATATAGATTTAGAGTGCCAAATAGGTCTGAATTTATTGTAAGAAATCTGCAGAAATATTTTACCAGTTCTGGACTGCAAATAGGCTGTTTTTAATAATAAAATTCCTGCAAAATACAGTCTGCAATAACAGTTGGAAGAGAGGGTGTTTGGACCTCTGAAACACTCCTAAAATGTGTATAAAGGAAGCTTGAACCCAGCTCCAACAGCAGGTGACAAAAACTGATTTTTATGCCCTTCCATTATGCCCAAAATCTGCCCAAACTGGGTCGCTCCAGCAGTACATAAGATAATGATTCAATAACCTGATTGTCCTTGAAATCCCAATACAAAATATGAGTGCAAAAGAGAGTTTTCGTTCCCTTTACACTATTTTTCTTGAGGGTTTTCGTCCTTAGAAGTTGCAGCAACAAGTGCTTCAACTTACAAGCTATTTTCAAAATATGAAGTGATCATAGAATGGCCTCCTCTAAGTCGACCTCTCCCTTTTAAAGGAAAAATGGCCCAAAGGAAACCTTTTTTCTCTCCAATCATCGTTTGATGCTTTCTCCTATGCAAATTTCCCTCCTAGGCCAAGTCGCACTTTTGGACAGGGGGAGTTCAAAATTAGCATGGGCTTATTTACCTTCTAAAAAGTTGTTGCCCTTCTTCTAGGCAAGTCGCCATTCTCCCTAGGAAAGATACAAACATATGTTTAGACCCTTATAACACAATATTTGCCCCTTTGCACCTTTCTAGAGATTATAACTTTAATTTATAAGTGCATTCCTATATTAAGCCAAATAAATTAATATAAGTGTTTTAATAATTTTATTTTTTTCTTTTAGGCATTTAATATTAATTTATTGTGACTTAAGTCACCCTTGGGTTCCTCCTTTAGCCGTTGGGTAGACCAAATAGGCTAAAGGTCTTCATTACTATTATTCGAGGAAGAGGGACATTTCAGTCCTCCCTTCCCACAATTGCTTGCCCACAAACAATTCTAGACTCCTTTGTCTAAGTACCATGCACCATAGACAAAATATGTTGTAGTGTCTCATGATTCTAGCACCTGTACTTGTTAGATGGTACAAATCTTGCCACCAATTTCCCTTGACAAAGTGCTCATAAACACATGGGAGGTTCCAAGGCATTTCATAAGATAAATTGCAGATTTCATCATCTAAATCAACACTCTTATAAAAAAAAATCTGAATATGTTGTTGTTGGCTAGATTTTTTGCACAGTTGAAAACCTAGGCAGTCATGAGATAAATCACCTTTATTTACCGGTGAGGCACCCGTGTAAAATTGTCAATTATATTTTCTAATATCTATATGTTGGTTTTACTTAAACCGCATAGCTCATGCACCATAGTTAGGCAGTTTTGCAGCAAGTAACTATAAGAAATGTATATATGTAGAAGAGGGAAATAATTGAATGCGAGTAAAAAAGAAAGAAGATGTGTAGCCTAACCAATAGTTGACAGAGTTGGTCACATGCACATAGACGAAACAAATAGATATAGAAATGTAGAATTCAAAGCAAAGGAAAGTTTCAGATCCAGATCTAAGATAATACAAATTTTATGCAAAGATCTAAAAAGAAATAAGAAACAAATGCATCGTTGACACAAAGTTCGCCGGAAATCTGTCTCCTCTCTATTCCTTAGCTTTTAGAAAGATATCAAGGGTTTCATCTCAAAGAATGGAACACAAGAATGCTGATTACAAATTCTGATCATTTAACCTGTAGGCTCATCCTCTATCTATAGTGTATAGAGGGAAAATTACAAATGGAAACTACAATTGAACTAGAACATGCGGGAAGTTGTAAAGGGAACATCTGACAATCTTTCTCCCAGAATTCCTCTCTAAGTGATATGCATCTGGAGGTTAAGCCAAAGTTGTGTGCATCTGCCACTTATCTTAGAGAACTTGTCCAAATAACTTAAAGTAATGGCTTTTAAACCAATAACTTTAATCTTACAATTTCATCCGGGAACATAAGGAATAAGAGAAAGAAGAGAAGAAAGAAGATTTGCCAGATGCTACACCCTAAGCTTTCTTCTTGTTTTGATATTGAATATACTTGTCGAACATATAATTCAACACTTTCCCATCTGTTTTAGCAACAACCTCTTTCTTGGTCCTGAACTGTAGCAATCATTTGGACAGAATGTCAATGTTTACTTCCACCTCCTTCAAACTAGGCCCGAACTCTTTAATATCCGATTGAATTGTTATCAACTTGTTGATTGAATTCAACGTGAAAGTCTTAACAACTTCATCATTCCTCTTCTGAATCATCAGAAGCAACCCTTCAAGAGAAGCGGGCACCTTGTTTGGAATACCTCTTCTGCAGGAAGAAACATCCCCAACTACTTCCTCCTCTGTGAAAACAACTATATTTCCCGGCAATGACAATATCCTATCCTCAAGTAATTGCATTCTTTTCAGCATAAGCTTGAGAATCTCCATGCGAAAAGAAACTGCAAACTCAAGCTGCTTGCCCTTTTCAATCAGTCCATCAGGCACAAGTTGCTCCACAATCAAAATCTCCTCCGGCAGCTTATTTATTTTAACCAAAATATCCAGGTTACTTTCAGCCACTATATATTCTCATCCACTATGCTTGTCATCAGTTGCTTCAGTTGCGATAATGCACTTTTCATAACTTCTAGACTAGTTGGTACCTCTTTGAGTTGTTTTGAAGCTTGGTGAATGATTTGGCTTTTCCATTCATTGATAGCCGTGACTTGATTGCCTGCATCCTCCACCTCCTCGATCAAATGGTTGCTCAGCTGCTCATGTGCTAAAATTGGATGAGAGGAAGGTTTGGCAACCTTAGCAATGATTTCACACAACTGGGAAACCTGCTCTTGAAGTTTGGTTTTCTCTGCCTTCTCTTTGTCCAGCTTGAGGAATAAAGCGTTTATTAGTGTCTGTGTATCTTACTTTAATCCTTCCATGGTAGTCTGACCTAGTGGCACTTTGGGTACTGAGATATTTGCCGCCTGAGTTCTCCCTTCTGCTTTCTCTCTGCTAGAACTATCAACTTGGCGAACTTCTGCCCTGATTCTTTAATAATCAACCTTGAAGTTACCTTGGCAACTTTAGGTCTTCTATCCTTTCCGCCCAAACTCGGGAGTAGCTGCAAGTCATGCTCTTCTAGGTTGATCTCCTCTCTGGCTTTTGGAACTGTCTGCAAAGCTAACCATGATGAAAAATTGCTTCTGAGGGAATGAGAAGTCACTAAGTGTACCACCCTCTCATGCTAAGACTTTGTTGCATCCGAATTTGCCACAGTGTTGTGGCTGCCATCCTTTGAATTGTCCAAAGACAATGCTTTTTCAAACTTTGCCATCTGTGTTTTCCGTGTCTCTGCAGGAGGAGGTGAAGATCTGAGTGGCTGAGGAGCAAATCCAAATGATGCTGGATTCAACGGAGGAACAACAACATTTGTCTAGGGTTCAGGGGTTGTTGAAGTGCTATGAGTTGACACCGGAGAAGCTTCGTTTGAAAGTGGTACTGGTACAATAGTTGTAGACTTGACCTTCTCCAGTACCTGAGACTTCTTGTATACTTTAAGCTTCTTTGGTCTCCTGCTACTTTCACCTTCATGCTTCCTTTTGCTGGAGTCTCCTGTAATAAAGTTACCTATAATTTGATTCATCAAAGCTTCGTCCAGGCAATACCCCTTTGTAAACAACCAGTTTGAGGTGTTAACCAAAACTGTAGAAGACCTTTCCACAATCATCTGATAGCCGCCTATGCTTTCCTGAATTGCAGCTCTATCTCCTCCCATCTGATGCTATGCGTCAAGTATCACATGCCCATCATCCGTAAGATTTTCAGGTATCCGTGCTAAACCATAATCAAACACTTGTTGCACTGACAACCTGCTGAAATCTTTCTTCTTGACTTCATACTCGCTTTTGCACTTCATCCAAAAGTCTTCCAACGAAGGTACATGTGAATATTCCTGGGAGATTGTCTTCCTCGCTATCCCATATGGATCATAGTTCAATCGTGCTGGGAAGAACTCATGCTCATATTCGGAAAACATTTCTGCTTCGATTCCCCTTGCCTTATGGATGCTCTAGCAGCTGTAGTAACCCACCGTGACCGGAAAGCAACCTGTAGGTTTGTGCTGCTTTGATTGTAAGTCATACATTTCCACAAGCTGCTTGCACAACTCCATGATGACCCATTTGTTGCTTGGATACCTCGGCAACTTGACTGGTTCTCCTAAAAAGCCACTAACCCTAAGATACGTGAAGTCTGCAAACTGGATGACGATGCAGCCATAACTGGGATACAGTTTCCCAAGCTTCTTTGCTCACTTTGCTGGTCTTTAGATCACTATTCAATTTGCAGATGAATTCGTAGAAGAACCCATTATTGACCACCCTGTAATCTTTGTTGCACTCAGGAACTGTCAACTGTGGGAAGCACTCAAAAATAGGATCTTTCGATAAAACTCCTCGTCTATCCGATTTGGAAAATATACCCTGCACAGCTGCTGCATATACCAGGCATGAAGTCATTTTGAAGTTGAATGTCCGCCTCACATTTCGAAGTTGCTCGTCGAATTTGTCACTAATGATCTCCGCCCAATTGATAATCGAATCAGCTCTGTTGATCTCAATGGTTCTTACGAAAGCATACATCCATGAGCGGAAGTTATGAGTATTGGCTTCTCCGTTTAACCTGCAAAGAAATTTAGTAATATCATCAACTTCCTACACCAAATTGGATCATGGAAGAGTCCTCAGGAACTTTGATGGAGATCTGGGCTTTTTTATGTATATGTTATTCATTATGACCACACAATCTGCTTTGTGCTTCTCCCATCTATTGCCAACATCTAGCATGTTAATTGCAATCACCACTAGTCATGTCAGAATCTTTAAACAATAATTAATAAATTGTGCATCCAGCCTTATTATTGTCTTTCCCACATGATCCTGAATTGTTCTGGAAAGAGTATGTTATGACCTTGCACACTTCATAACAAATTCAGGCAACTGAGCTGTGACTGGAAACGCTGAAGCTTGAATAATTCCACTGCTTTTAATTGCCTGCATTAGAGATGTCCTTCCGGCTCTGGATCTGTCAATTAAATCGGAGATGGGTTCAGGGCCTATGTCTGTATCGTTGATGTTAGCAAATCTGAAAGCTATGCATGATTCAACTGATCCTTCTCTTTCATCATGCTTCATCATGGCTGGAACAATATTTGTCTGAGCTCTTTTTCTTTTAATTCTGCCGGAATCCGTTGTAATTGACTCAATTTGTGCAGATGTGGCAATTTTTTTTGATTCGGAAGAGATATTCAATGCGCCTGACATTGATTTGAACTTCCTTTTACTAATATGAGCACCTGTGATGAATACCTGCAATTAATTCAGACAAAGATGGAGTCCATGACATGAATACTTGATTTTTATCACCAAAATCTGCATATAAAGTCTGCTGCCCTAAAATTTGAGGTTTTGCTTGCATGTAAAGCAAACAAAAATATTATTTAATTCACCTAGGCACATATACCAACATGCAGACTCTTAGAATGATAAAAATTAGGCTATTCCAACCCTAGGCACAAAAACTGGAAGCTTCCCGGCAGTGGAAAATAATCTTTAATGCTAAATCCTCTAAAATTATTAAAGCCTGCTTGATCCATAGGGATCCAGAAAAACACACCACTTCATCAGTTCCATCAACACCAAGAAGGAGAAACAAAAAAAAAGTGAATAAAATGAGGTAAACGAATGTTCTGGAAGGAACCGCCGCTCTGTGCATGTTATGATCATCATGTGCGTATTTCACTAACGCCTCGAGGTTTTGGTGTAACGGTTCGTTACATTTGGTATCAGAGCAACCACCCAGGTTCGAGTCCCGACATGGGTAGCTACGTCGGCATTGCAGTGTTCGCCTGGTGCTCGTATAGGGCAGGGCGGGGTCCCACTATACGGGCGCAAATCTAGCCTAGGGTCCGGATTTCACTAATGCCTCGAGGTTTTGGTGTAACGGTTCATTACAGTGCAGAGCGGCAGTTTTAGAAGGGCGGCGGTCTTCAAACAGGTCCTAAAACAGCCGCCCAGCCAGGGCAGCGGTCTTGAGACCGCCGGTCTGCTCAGGGCGGCGATCTTGACACTTTCAAACAGAAAAGAAGAATGGAATGGGAATGGACGCGAATTTGAAGCGCCCAGCCGTGTCTCTTCCCCTTCCATGCCCTTTCACATCCTCCAGTGCATGGGAGGACATGGGAAGGCCTATAAATGCATGAAAGGAGACAAGAGAATAGACAGATCATTCGAAGATCTAGAGAGATCGAGAAGCAGAGTTTAATGAGAGCAGTGAGCAAGATCTTCAGTGTTGGAATGGAATTGTAGGAGCAAGGTGTAGAAACAGAGAAAGCAAGTAATTGGAGAGAAGGTTTACATTGTTGCTTCTTTTCATACTTATTGTAATATGTAATTGTCTATATTAGACCAATAAAAGTGGGAAGAAAGAGCAGTTGCCCTTCCCGACTGGTTTTCCTCCTTGGAGGTTTCCAGGATAAAATTGTTGGTGTTGAAGTTTTGAATTCTTTCCTTCTCTGCAATTTCCTTTCTATAGCACTAGATAATTAGTCACGAAGCTCTAATTTTTCAAGAAAATTCTGTCATTTTCCAAAGTTGAAAGTAGAACAACATAATTGTGTGATTCGTAGAGTTCCAAAGTAGAAGTTTACGGATCATTTTGGTATCAGAGCTGATTATATATCTAGGACTGTGGTATTCAAATCTTTCTTGTGATTTTGTATGACAGTGACAAGGTCCAAAGGTGAAGAAGTTTTACCTTGCGAGCTAGATATTTCTACGAAGAAGTGGAAACAGAGAATTCGAGCTCAAATGGAGGAAGAGAACTTGGTCCGTAGAGTCGAGATGCTAGAGACCATGATGGATAGATTGCATAGAAAACAAGAAGAGCTTTCAGATCTGCAAAAGACGGCTTCGGTTAAGCAAGATTCCATGGACTCGGTGGTTCGAGCACTAGCCAAAAAAATTGGTATCGGAAAGAGCCACGAAGAGGAAGAATGGGAAGAGCATGAAGAGACGCCAATTGTAAGCGAGAAGGTAAAATCTGCACATACACCTTTTAAAGTTGAAACAAAAGTGGAAATAAAGAATTTTGAAGGACAAGTAGATGCAGAATTACTGGATAAATGGCTAAAACAGTTAGAAGTCTACTTTAGTGTGCATAATGTCACTGAGGCACAAAGGGTCACCTTTGCACGTCTCAAAATGGAAGGTCATGCTCTGGTTTGGTGGGAAACCCATCTAGCCACTTGTGAGAAGAAGAAATGTCCTATTGTCAGTACTTGGAAATGTTTTAAAGAATTGATTAGAGCTAACTTCTATCCTATTGGCCATAAGACTGACATGATGATTAAGTGGCAGTACTTTAGATAGGACAGCGGTCAAAGCGTGCAAGACTACACTACGGAATTTCAGAGACAAGCCATGTTGCTTAATATGGACTTGGAGGATGAGGACATTCTGACCAAGTATTTGGGAGGACTTCACACTCACCTTCGGAGGAAGGTAATCTCCACGAAGCCCAAGGATCTCAATGAAGCTTGTATACAAGCATACTACATTGATGACGAGAAGAAGCAAGGAGAAATAGAGCCAAAGGGAGACCAGTCAACATAACAGTAGGACAAAGAACAAGGGAAGACAAGTAGCAGAGGTAAATGGAAAGGTAAACATACCACTACTGCTTTGCATACTTGTAAAGATCCTAAGAATTTCTGTAAGAATTGTGATGTAAATGGACATACTGATGCCACATGTTGGAAGTTGCATCCAGAATTGCACCCAAAGCACCGAACCAAGGATTCCAAGAAATCCATGGCCACTGTGAAGACAGAAAGAGAGGTGGAGATTGAGGATGATTCGGATGTAGACGAGAGGCTGGGATGCATGGCCACTAACATGTATGGGGCAGCAGAAGAAGAAGAGATGAGTAAGCTATTTTAAATCAGAATCCAAATCAAGAAGACTAAGGTAAACGCTTTAGTAGATTCTGGTTCTCAGTCAAATTTGATTTCTGATGCGGTTGTAGAACAGCTTGGTCTAGAGACTTACGCGCATCCACATCCATACCCACTGGGATGGGTGAAGAAGGGTGTAGAAATACAAGTTACAAGGAAGTGTAAGTTTCAGTTTGGGATAAATACCCAATACATAGATGTATTAGAGGCTGATATTATTCCACTTGATGCATTTGACGTTGTCTTCGGAAGTCCTTACTTGTATGTCAGGGATGTTGTGTTCACAAGGAGGGAGAACTGGTATAGATGGGTCAAGGATGGAGTCAGTTTTAACATCGGGGCACACCAGAGCAAATCAAAGAAAGCTATGGTAAGTGCCAACCAAGCACCAAGAATTATTCAGGAAAATCATCAGTTTTGTTTGCTTTCATTGGAAGAAAAACAAAATGGACGTGAGAGCATGGATATTTCTGACCAAGGATGGAGAATTTGGATAGCACTTGTCAGTTTTTGCAGAAGAAGCCACCACAAGAACTGCTCATTCAAGGAGCAAAACAAACTTCCTCTATGCAGTCACCGTATCTACCTACGGATTCACTAGACCTGACCGTGGGGCAGCAAGAAGAAGAGGAGATACAAGGAATGGTGGTGACTATAGCAGCAACGTACTTGGAGAGGATTCGGCCAATCCATCTCAAGAAACAAAGACAAGAAAGGAATAAACCACTACAGTATGGGACCTTCGCCATACTTGAGCAGGTTGGAGAAGAAACCTTTAGGCCATACTTCATGCAGATGCACACGATAGCAAGTTGCAAGAGCTCGCAATCACTAATGCCATCTATGCATGAAAAAGAAAGAAAGATACAAAAGTTACCTTCCAAAGAGGATTGTACATCGAGGAATAAACCACTACAGTATGGGACAGAGATCCATTCGCCATACTGAGTAGGTTGGAGAAGAAACCTTCAGACCATACTTCATGGCAGGTGCACACGAGAGCAAGACACCAAGAGCTCGTAACACTAGTGCCACTCTAATGAGAACGAGAGGGAAAGATTCCTTACCTTCCAAAGAGGATTGTACTCAAGGGACAAAGGAGGATGTAGCACTGGAACAACAAACCAGAGATCCATAGGGAGTCTTGGCAGGTTGGAAGAGAAGACACCACTTCAGACCCAGTGGTACTCGAATGAGCACGAGAGGAGAGTTGATTCCTCTACCACTCCCCCACTAAGCTTTTGTGGGACTAAAAGCCTCGTGGTATGATCTATAGGGATCCAAAAAACACACCACTTCATCAGTTCCATCAGCACCAAGAAGGAGAAACAAAAAAAAAGTGAATAAAATGAGGTAAACATAGGTTCTGGAAGGAACCGCCGGTCTAGCATAGGGCAGCGGTCCTGACACTTTCGAATAGAAAAAAAAATGGAATGTGAATGGACGTGAATTTGAAGCGCCCAGCCGTGTCTCTTCCCTTCCATGCCCTTTCACATCCTCCAGTGCACGGGAGGACATGGGAAGGCCTATAAATGCATGAAAGGAGCAAGAGAATAGGTATACATTCGAAGATCTAGAGAGATCAAGAAGCAGAGTTTAATGAGATTAGTGAGCAAGATCTTCAGTGCTGAAATGGAATTGTAGGAGAAAGGTGTAGAAACAGAGCAAACAAGTAATTGGAGAGAAGGTTTACATTGTTGCTTCTTTTCATACTTATTGTAATATGTAATTGTCTATATTAGACCAATAAAAGTGGGAAGAAAGAGCAGTTTCCCTTCTCGACTGGTTTTCCTCCATTGGAAGTTTCCAGGATAAAATTGTTAGTGTTGAAGTTTTGAATTCTTTCCTTCTCTGCAATTTCTTTTCTATAGCACTAGATAATCAGTCACAAAGCTCTAATTTTTCAAGAAAATCTGTCATTTTCCAAAGTTGAAAGTAGAATAACATAGTTGTGTGATTCATAGAGTTCCAAAGTAGAAGTTTACGCATCACTTCTGCCCTAAAATTTGAGGTTTTGCTTGCATGTAAAGAAAACAAAAATATTATTTAATTCACTTGGGCACATATACCCATGCAGACACTTAGAATGATAAAAATTGATATTCCAACCCTAGGTGCCAAAACTGGAAGTTTCCCGACAGTGGAAAATGATCTTTTGCAAGTGATCCTCCTTTTGGTGAAAACCTGTCTAGGCTGCAAACTTCATAAAAAAGATTAACTGTTTCTCCCTTATGGCGTCCCATGCTTATATGGAGCCTTGTGCATACTATTTTTCATAATTGGCTTCTCTATTTCTGGCAATGTTAATTATTTAAATTCTGCCACATCTATTCATCCAATTTAGGCACCCAAGTCTGCATGCTGCTGGTTGTTTTTTATAAATTTATTTTATTTATTTTTAACATGCATCCTTGACTTCTCTTTAGCTTATCCTTTTGCATTGACTTTCCTTCCATTCATGGCACCAAAATTAGACATAGGTTAGACCATTAATGAATATTATTAAATGCATTGTTTAATGCCAAGGTGGGTCGCACTTTTTGGCAAGGGTGACTGCTAAAAATAGGAAGTCAACTTGATAGGAATTTCCACCCTGCACTACAACTCCAAAAATCCCCTCTTCCACTTAATTGATTTGTCCTTCATCATGGGAATTTTCACCTTGCAAGGCAGGTAAGAAATTCCCGCCTGCCCGCCATTGCCGAAATTCTCATTGGCAACTTAAATCATATCCCAAAAATTGCGACTTGTATGGCTCAATAGCCTTCTTTAAAAAGTGCGATTTGCATTGAATAAACCTCTTTGATGGAAAAAGTTAGCCTACTATCTCAGGCAACAAAATTGCCACCCGGTGCTTTAAGTGATTTTTGAATTTGGCTTTTATGAATAATGAGAATTCTTACCCTACAAGGTATGTAAAAAATTTCCGCCTGCCTGCCACCTCTAATATTCCCATTGCAGCTTAAGTGATGTTGGCTAGATTTTCTGCACAAGGCTGAAAACCTAGGCAGTCATGAGATAAATCTCCCTCATTTATCGGTGAGGCTCCTGTGTAAGTTTTTGTCAGTTATATGTTCTAGTATCTATATGTTGGTATTACTTTAACTGCAAAGCTCATGTACCATAGCTAGGCAATTATGCAGCAAGTAAGCAACTGTAAGAGAAAGAAAATATCTGTAAAAAAGGAAAATAATGGAAAATAGGAAAAAAAAAGAGAAGATGTGCAACCCAATCAATAGTTTACAGAGTTGATCGCAAGCATTGTAGATAGAACAAATAGATCTTGACATACAAAATTAGAAGCAAAGGAAACTTTCAGATCTAAATCTAGAATAACACAAAGTTTATGAATAGATCTAAGAAAGAAATCAGAAACAAAATGCACCGTTGACGCAAAGTTCTCCGGAAATGTCTCCTTTCTATTCCTCCGCTCTCAAAGAGTTATCAAGGGTTTCAGCTCAAAGTTTGGAACACAAGAATACTGCTTACAAATTCTGATTCTTTAACCCGTAGGTCTTCCTTCATTTATAGGTGTATGGAGGGGAAATTACAAATAGGAAACTATAATTGAACTGGCACATGTGGAAGTTGTAAAGGAAACAATTGACAATCTCCCTCCTGGAATTCCTCTTTGCATGACATGCATGATTTATAACTGAAAATAGAACCTTCTATTTTGAATGTCTGCCACCTATTTCCAAGTAATTGACTTCTTCAAGTAACGACTTTTAAACCGATCACATAAGTTTTATAATTTAATTGATTGCTCAATTACTTTGTCGGAGGAAATAAGAGAAAGAGGAAGAAAGAGGAGGCAATCTTGTCCTCAGTATTTTTGCATTTGATTCTCACCAAACAGGATCTGGAAGCGGATTCTGACTGTGATTTTGCTTACGGGTGTTGCTTTTGACTTGTCTTAACCTCTTACCTTTGAAGCTTTTTCAGTTCTTCTCCAGTACATGCATCAGTGCAATGTTTGCCGTAAATAATTCAGACAAAACTCATCATTTTTATTTTTAATTGCATATGAGCAATTAAAAATTATGGAAAGCACTCTGCTGGTGAGTCATGGAAAGTCCAAATAAATTCAATGAAGGCTTCAACTAAGAAGATTGGGAGCACATGCATAAGATCTATTTGTTGGAATAAACTTTCCATGCACTGACTTTTACATGGGCTGTGTACAGAAACAAGAGGATGAATTTTTTCCGGAAGCCTTTGCACATATGAGATATGGAGGAAGTCAAAGAAAATCGGTAATAGGTGTAGGGTCAATGTCACAGAGTTGACTTCAGCAAATCTAGAAGCTATGCATGAATCTACTGATCATTTAAAGAAAATTAGTTTCATCCAGATGCTTGCATCATGGCTAGAAAGAACAATCTTTGTCTGAGCTCTTCTTTCTTTTAATTTCTGGCGAAATCACTTGCAATTTCAACAAATCTGGCAACTTCTTCAGATTCGGAAGATATATTCAATGTACCGGACATTGATTTGAGCACCTGTGATGGAAACCTGCAATTTATTCAGACAAAGATGGAGTCCAGAGCATGAACAGAACTTGATTTTTATCACAAAAATCTGCATATAAATTCCCTGCTGCCCTAAAATTTGAGGCTTTGCTGCATGCAAATCAACATAAATATTTTTAACTTCACCAGCACTTATCCAAGTTGATGCCAATATGCAGATAAATAACCAAGCTTAAATCAAGCTGATCCTCCAACCCTAGGTGCCAAACTTTGGAAGCTTTTCGGCAAGAGGAAAAACACTTTTTGATGCAAAAATCCTGTTCTTCCTTGGGCGCCAAAATTTGTTCGGGTTGCAATCCTCTGCTAAAAGAATTAATTACATCTTCCTTTATGGCAGCCCCTGCTTATATAACTCTCAGCATTCTATTTTTAATAATTGCCCTTCCTATTCCTGGCAATTAATTAATAAACAATGAAGTTTATTCACCCAAATTGGGCGCTTATTTTTGCATGTTGCATGGCTGCCATTAAATAAATTTAATTTATTTATTTTTAGCATGCTACCTTTAATTCACTGAAGCTTATCACATGCATTGACTTTGATTCATCCATGTGCGCCAAAATTAGGAATTAAAGGCAATTAATAACTGTCATTAAAAGTATTATTCTAATGCCCAAAGGGGTCACACTTTTTAGCATGGGTGCATTAAATAAATTATAAGAAGTCAACTTTGATGGGATTATTCACCCTGCACAACAGCTCTAAAAATCCCTTCTTCCTCTTAAGTTGATTTACCTTTCATCATGGGAATTTTTACCCTACAAGGTAGGTAATAAATCTTTTATCATTATGATTTGCTGCTTTAATCTTTCCCAAACTGCAGTTTAAGTGACTATTTCCAAAAAGTGCAACTTGCAATTAAAATTCACCCTGCCTATTGAAAAAATGTGACTTGACATCCACTTGATTTGTGAAATGTGACTTTCAAATGATGGGAAAATTTAGCTTGTTAAGTAGACGGAAAATTCCCATCGGTGCTTTAAGTGATTTTGTTCTTTATTTTATAATGGAAATTTTTACCCTGCAAGGCAAGTAAGAAATTCCCGCTTGCCTGCCGCCTAGGCAATTTTCCCATCACAGCTTAAGTGACTTTGACTTCATGGGAAATTTTACTATTGCAAGGCAGGTAATAAATTCCCACCTGCCTGCTGCTACCAAAAAATCTCAATGCAACTTAAATCCCTATTCATTTCCAAAAAGTGTGGCTGCCTCAGAAGAAGCTTTTTTGTGCATGACTTCATATTTTTGGTTAGAACCAGCTTGCATTTTGAGGAAAATTCCTTCTAGGCATACTATTGTTGCATAGATGATCTCCAAATGCTTCGGGCAATTAAACAAACTATACTGGCGAAGGAATTCACCTAGGGGAATTTCACAGAGAAATAAACGGAGAAAAACGCAATA
The DNA here is from genome assembly GCA_019776745.2 of Taxus chinensis. Classification (NCBI taxonomy): domain Eukaryota; kingdom Viridiplantae; phylum Streptophyta; class Pinopsida; order Cupressales; family Taxaceae; genus Taxus; species Taxus chinensis. The sequence goes on from CM034148.1 coordinate 898,193,935, forward strand.
AATAAAAGTGAAAAACGTTGCTCAGAAGTTGCAGATAATGCCTTGAATTCATTCCTGGTGAAAACCCTAATGAGATGAGTGAATACTGGTTATTGCAAAAATTCTACAAGGGATTCAACCGGAGCACAATTTACTTCAAATTTTATGGGGCATTATTTATTTAATAACTAATTAAATAAAAATTTCCCGCAGACAAACCCTTGGCGGAGGGATAATAAATGAGTTTGGGCATCTGGGTATTTGTTGAAAATGGCTCATATGATTCCTGGGAATATCTTAACATAAAACAAACATCTTCTGGCAATAAAAACACAAAAATGGGACCCGTTATTTTAAAAAGTAATGAAATTTTTTCAAATGGGTAGTCACAAATTTCAGGGTGAAATCTGGGGACACCAAGTGATTTTGACTAAATGGGAAAAATATATCTTGCAAGGCAGGTAAGAAATTCCATGTCTGTCTACCATTGCCAAAATTCCCATTGCAGCTTAGATCCATTTATTCCCAAAAAGTGTGACTTGCCTAGGAGAGACTTTTTCACTTGAATTGATCTTTTTTGGTTAGAAGTTTGCCTTCCGAGATTGATTCCTTCCATTGCTGAGGTCATAAATGAGTTCCTGATGTTCCAGGTAATTAAACAGGCTATACAGAACAAAGAACAAATCGAGAGGAATTTAACAGACAGACTGCGGAGAAAACCGAAAACAAATGCAAAAGTAAATAAATAAAAACGAAAAACGTTGCCAGAAGTTGCAGATAATCACTCTGAATTCATTCCTGGCAAAAACTTTACTAAGATGTGAGGAATACTGGCATGGAAAACTTCAACAAAGATTCAACCGGAGCATAATTTACAAACGGGGCTTATATTTATTAAATAAATAATTAAATAAAAATTTCCCGCAGACAAAACTTGGCGGAGGGATAAAATGAGTTTGAGCATCTGGTATTTGTCGAAATTGGCTCATATGATTCACTAGGAATATTTTAACGTAACAGAGATGACTTGTGGCAATAAAATCACAAAAGGACCCGCTATTTTAAAAAGAACGATTTTTTTTTAAATGGCTAGTCCCAGTTTTCAGGGTGAAATCTGGGGACACTAGTTGCACATAGGATATTAAATTGCTTGTAGTATACCTTAGGATGTCACCATGATGCTCACAAGGCTGATTTTCTTCAAAGACCACGGTGTCCCTAGATTTCACCCTGAAATTAGGGACTACCCATTTGAAAAAAATTCATTTTTTTTATAAAAAAATAACGGGTCTTTTTGTGTTTTATTGCCAAAAGATGTTTGTATTATGTTAAGATATTCCTAGTGAATTATATGAGCCAATTTCAACAAATACCCAGATGCCCAAACTCATTTTATCCCTTCGCCAAGTTTTGTCTGCAGGAAATTTTTATTTTATTATTTATTGAATAAATAATGCCCCGTTTGAAGTAAATTTTGCTCCGGTTGAATCCTGTTGATGTTTTGCATGCCAGATATTCACACATCTCAATAGGGTTTTCACCGGGAATGAATTCAGAGCCTTGTCTGTGACTTCTGGCAACTTTTTTCGCTTTTATTTATTTCTTTTGCATTTTTCTCTGGTTTTCTCCTCAGTAACTCTCTGTGAAATTCCCTGGGTCAATTCTTTCACCAGTATAGTCTGTTTAATTGCCTGAAGCATCTGGAGATCATCTACCGACACAACACCAGAAGGAATCAGCCTCAAAATGCAAGCTTCTGACCAAAAAAGATGAAGTCATGCACAAAAAGCCTCTCCCAGGCAAGTCGCATTTTTTGGAATTAATGAGTGTAAGCTGCAATGGGATTTTTGGTAGTGGCAGGAAAACGGGAATTTCTTACCTGCCTTGCAGGTACTTTTTCCCATGAAGTCAAAGTCACTTAAGCTGCGATGGGAAAATTAGAGGTGGCAGGCAAGTGAGAATTTCTTACCTACCTTGCAGGGTGAAAAATTCCATTATAAAATAAAGAAAAATCACTTAAAGCACCGATGGGAATTTTCTGCCTACCTAACAGGCTAACTTTTCCCACCAAAGAGATTTATTCACCCATGCAAGTCGCACTTTATCAAAGGAGGCCAATTTTAATGCAAGTCGCACTTTTTTGAAGGAAGACTTTAAGCTGCCAGTGGGAAATTTGGTTGTGGCAGGAAGGTGGGAATTTCTTACTTGCCTTGCAGGATAATTTTTCCCATGAAGTCAAAGTCACTTAAGCTGCAATGGGAATATTAGAGGTAACAGGCAGGCGGGAATTTCTTACCTGCCTTGCAGGGTAAAAATTCTCATTATAAAAGAAAAATCACTTAAAGCACCGACGGGAATTTCTTACCTGCCTTGTAGGGTAAAAATTTCCATTATGAAAGTCAAATCACTTAAGTGGAAGAGGGGATTTTTGGAGCTGCAGTGCAGGGTGGAAATTCCCATCAAAGTTGACTTCCTATTTTGGAAATTACCCTTGCTAAAAAATGCGACCCACCTTGGGTGAATAACAATGCATTTAATAATATTTATTAATGGTTTATTCACCCAATTTTGGTGCCATAAATAGAAGGAAAGTCAATGCAAGTGGAAGAGCTAAGGAGAAGTCAAGGATGCATGCTAAAAATAAATAAAATAAATTTATTTAAAAGCAACCAACAACATGCATAATTGGGCACCCAATTTGGGTGAATAAACATGATTGTTTATTAATTAAATTGCCAGAAATAGGAAGGGCAATTATTAAAAATAGAATGTTGAGGGTTATATAAGCATGTGATGCCATAATAAAGAAACAACTAATTCTTTTTGCATGAGGATTGCAGCCCAGACAGGTTTTGGCGCCAAAGGAAGGAGGTTTTTGCATTAAAGAGTGTTTTTCCACTTCCAGAGAGCTTCAAGGTTTGTTGCCTAGGGTTGGAATGACTTAATTCTTACTATTATAATTATCTGCATGTTGGTATAAGTGCCTGGGTGAATTAAATAATATTTTTGCTTGCTTTGCATGCAAGCAAAACCTCAAATTTTAGGGCAGCAGGCTTTATATGCAAATTTTGGTGATAAAAATCAAGTATTCATGCTCATGGACTCCATCTTTGTCTGAATAAATTACAGGTATTCATCACAGGTGCTCAAATCAATGTCAGGTACATTGAATATATCTTCTGAATCTGAAGAAATTGTCAAATCTACACAAATGGATCCAATTGCAAGGAATTCTGACAGAATTAAAAGAAAAAGAGCTCAGACAAAGATTGTTCCAGCCATGATGAAAAGAAAGAAAAGATAAGCAGAATCATACATAGCTTCCAGATTTTCTGAAGTCAATGATACAAACACAGGCCCTGAACTTGTCACCGATTTAATTGATAGATCTAGGTCTCATAATTGCAAAGGCTTCCGGAAAAAATTCATCCTCTTGTTTCTAATGCAGCCCGTGTAGAAGTCAGTGCATGAGAATTCCTTTCAGAAGCTTGTGCATGTGCTCCTAATCTTCCTTAAAGCCTTCATTGAATTTACTTGAGTTTGCATTGTGCTTTCCAAATCTGCTCATATATTTTAAATAAAAGATGATGAGCCTGAATCATTTATGACAAACATTGCACTGGTGCATGTACTGAAGAAGAATTGCAAAAAGCTTCAAGGATAGAAGGGAAGACAGGTCAAAGGCAATACCCGCAAGCAAATCACAACCATGCATAGCTTCCAGATCCAATTTGGTGATAATCAAAGGCGAAAGAGTCAACCACATGCAGAATATGGAAGAAGAACAAGACTGAGAGGGTTGTAAATTTCTTCTTATTTCTTTTCCTCTTTCTTTTATTTTCTCCGACAAAGTAATTGAGCAATCAAATTAAATTATAAAACTTAAGTGATTGGTTTAAAATTCGTTACTTGAAGAAGTCAATTACTTGGAAATAGGTGGCACACATGCAAAATAGAAGGTTCTATTTTTCAGTTATAAATCATGCATGTCATGCAAAGAGGAATTCCAGGAGGAAGATTGCCAGTTGTTTCCCTTTTCATAGCTTCTGCATGCGGAATTCATTTAAAAGCTTCCTATTTGTAATTGCCCTTTATACACTATAAATAGAGGAAGAACCTACGGGTTAAAGGATCAGAATTTGTAATCAGCATTCTTGTGTTCCAGACTTTGAGCTGAAACCCTTGATAGCTTTCTGCAAGCAAAGGAATAGAGAGGAGATTTCCGGAGAACTTTGTGTCAACGGTGCATTCATCTCGTATTTATTTCTAGATCTCTTCATAAACTTTGTGTTATTCTAGATCTAGATCTGAAAGTTTCCTTTGCTTTGAATTCTGTGTTTAATGATCTATTTGTTTTAATCTATGTGCATGCGATCAACTCTGTAAACTATTGATTCAGGTTGCACATCTTCTTTCTTTTCCCCTGTTTTCAATTATTTCCCTCTTTTGCATATCCTTAATCTTTTACAGCTGCTTACTTGCTGCAGAACTGTCTAGCTATGGTTCATGAGCTACATAGTTAAAGTAATACCAACAAATAGATATTAGGACATATAACTGACAAAATCTTACACGGGAGCCTCACCGGTAAATGAGGGATATTTATCTTATGACTGCCTAGGTTTTCAGCTGTGCAGAAAATCTAGCCAACAAACCCGTAGGTTCTTCCTCTATTTATAGTGTATAAAAGGCAATTACAAATAGAAAGTTTTAAATGAATTCTTGCATGCAGAAGTTATGAAAAGGGAAATAGCTGGCAATCTTCCTCCTAAAATTCCTCTTTGCATGACATGCATGATTTATAACTGAAAAATAGAACCTTCTATTTTGCATGTTTGCCACCTATTTTCAGGTAATTGACTTCTTCAAGTAACGGCTTTTAAACCAATCACTTAAGTTTTATAATTTAATTGATTGCTCAATTACTTTGTCGGAGAAAATAAAAGAAAGAGGAAAAGAAATAAGAAGAAAGATGCAACCCTCCTAGTCTTGTTCTTCTTTCATATTCTGCATGCGGTTGCCTCTGTTGCCTTTGATTCTCACCAAACTGGATTTGTAAGCTATACTTGACTGTGATTTTCTTGCGGGTATTGCCTTTGACCTGTCTTCCCTTCTATCCTTGAAGCTTTTGCAATTTATTCTTCAGTACATGTGAAGTAAATTCAATGAAGGCTTCAACTGGAAGATTGGGAACACATGCACAAGAACCTGGAAGGAATTTTCCATGCACTAACTTCTGCAAGGGTTGCGTTAGAAACAAGAGGATGAATTTTTGCTGGAAGCCTTTGTAATTATGAGATCTGGATCTATCAATTAAATCGGTGATAGGTTCAGGGCCTCTATCTATATCATTGACTTCAGCAAATATGGAAGCTATGCATGATTCTGCTGATCCTTTTCTTTCATCATGGCTGGAACAATCTTTGTCTGAGCTCTTTTTCTTTTAATTATGTCGGAATCCCTTGTAATTGGATCAATTTGTGCAGATCTGACTTCTTCAGATTCAGAAGATATATTCAATGTACCTGACATTGATTTGAGCACCTGTGATGAATACCTGGGCACATATACCAACATGCAGACACTCAGAATGACAAAAATTAGGCTATTCCAACCCTAGGCACCAAAACTGGAAGCTTCCCGACAGTGAAAAATATTTATTAATGCAACATCCTCCTTTTGGCGCCAAAACTTGTCCGGGCTGCAATCTTCATCAAAAATAAATAAGTGTTTCTCTTTTATGGCATCACATGCTTATATAACCTCTAACAAGCTATTTTTAATAATTGCCCTTCCTATTCCTGACAATTTAATTAATAAATAATCATGTCTATTCACCCAAATTGGGCGCCCAATTATGCATATTGCTGGTTGTTTTTTAAATAATTTATTTTATTTATTTTTAGCATGCATCCTTGACTTCTCCTTAGCTCTTCCACTTGCATCGACTTTCCTTCTATTTATGGCGTCAAAATTGGGTGAATAAACCATTAATAAATATTATTAAATGCATTGTTATTCACCGAAGGTGGGTTGCACTTTTTGGCAAGAGGAATTGCTAAAAATAAGAAGTCAACTTGATGGGGATTTCCACCCTGCACTGCAGCTCCAAAAATCCCCTCTTCCACTTAATTTATTTGACTTTCATAATGGGAATTTTTACCCTGCAAGGCAAGTAAGAAATTCCCATCTGCCTGCCATTGCCAAAAATCCCACTGGCAAATTAAAACATCTCCCAAAAAGTGCGACTTGTATTAAAAATAGCTTCCTTTGATAAAGTACGACTTGCATGGGTGAATAAACCTCTTTGGTGGGAAAAGTTAGCCTGCTGGGCAGACAAAAAAATTTCATCGGTGCTTTAAATGATTTTTTCTTTATTTTATAATGGGAATTTTTACCTTGCAAGACAGGTAAAAAATTCCCACCTGCCTGCTGCCTCTAATATTCCCATTGCAGCTTAAGTGACTTTGACTTCATGGGAAAAAGTACCGTGCAAGGCAGGTAAGAAATTCCCGCCTGCTTGCTACTACCAAAAATCCCATTGCAGCTTAAATGACTTTGATTTCATGGGAAAAAGTACCCTACAAGGCAGGTAAGAAATTCCCGCCTGTCTGCCACTACCAAAAATCCCATTGCAGCTTTCGTGACTTTGACTTCATGGGAAAAAGTACCCTGCAAAGCAGGTAAGAAATTCCCGCCTACCTGCCACTACCAAAAATCCCATTGGAGCTTAAACCCATTCATTCCAAAAAGTGCGACTAGCCTAGGAGAGGCTTTTTGTACTTGACTTCATTTTTTTTGGATAGAAGTTTGCTTTCTAAGGCTGATTCCTTTAGGTGCAGTGGCCGTAAATGATCTCCAGATGCTCCAGGCAATTAAACAGACTATACAGGACAAAGAACGGACCTAGGGGAATTAAATAGAAAGACCACGGGGAAAATCAGAGAAAAACGCAAAAGAAATAAATAAAAACGAAAAATGTTGTCAGAAGTCACAGACAAAGCTCTGAATTGATTCCTAGTGAAAATCCTATTGAAATGTGTGGATACTGGCATGCAAAACTTCAATAGGACTCAACCAGAGCACAATTTACTTCAAACAGGGCTTTATTTTTTTTTTAAATAATTAAATAAAAATTTCCCACAGACAAAACTTGGCGAAGAGATAAAATGAGTTTCAACATCTATATATTTGTCGAAATTGGCTCATATGATTCACTGGGAATATCTTAACGTAATAGAGACATTTCTGGCAATAAAAACACAAAAAGACCCGTTATTTTAAAAGAACGCAAATTTTTAATATGGGGTAGTCTTAGATCTCAGGGTGAAATCTAGGGACACCAAAATCCTTTTTAGAAAATCTATTTGTCGATAGCCTGCAAAGAATGCTTTCCATGCAAACATATATCACATTTTGTTAAACATTTCACTTTCCTTTTGTACGCCTCCACATTTTGCATGCATGTCTAACATGGCAGTTGCAACCACAACGTCTTACAAAATTCCTCTATCCTTTATACTTTTATGGATTTCCATACCATGTCTCAAAGCTCCCATTTTGGCACAGGAAGGTAGGATGTTGGCCAAGATTGTGAAATTTGGCTTTAAATATTCCAATTACATTTGCTTGAAACTTTCTAAAGTCTTTTCAACAAATCAATTTTACAAATAACTTGCAATCGATGTTTTCCATGCGAGCACATCTCTTTGAGGCATTATGTCAAATATACATCTAACAAAAATTTATTTTCTGTTATTCTTTGATAGTTTTCCATGCCCTTCTCTAAAGTTTCCAATTTGACAAAAGTTGGGAGGATGCTGGAAAAGGTTGTGAAGTCTAGCTTTACACCTACTAATTGAGTTTGCTTGAAAGTTTCCAAGGCCTCTTCAATGAACTTATTTTTTACAAATCCTACAATCATTGTAATCCATGAGACTATATTATTTTCAAGAAGTTTTTTTAGGAGGTCAAATGCTTCCACATTTTGCCTACATATCTAGCTGGGAACTTGCAATTAAAATATATGATAAAGTCCTTTCTCCATAATGCTTTGCAGATTTCCACACCCTATTTCAAAGCTTCTATTCTAGCATAGGCTGGGAGTATGATAGAAAAGGTGAATTGGTCAGATTAAACACCTGTTGCTTCTATTTGGTAAAACAGTGTCAATACTTTGAGAGGATGCCCATATATTTTGTTGGTTGAAATTAGAGGGTGAGGTTCATATGATTCCAAAATTTTGGAACTAAATTTGGTTCATTCTTCTGTGATGTAATATATATGATCGGAGGAGTTCCTTGGTCCTATTCATCATTACCCATGGGGAGATCCTTCATAGTTTTTATTGGGTGTTCAATATCATAGTGGAGAGTTCAAAGGGATACTTCCTGTACTCAAAAATGTTTATAGTGTTATTATAAATCTTACCTTATGAAAAAGGAAGACTGACTGGTGTCCCCAGATTTCACCCTGAAATTTGGGACTACCCTTTTAAATTTTTCGTTCTTTTAAAATAACGGGTCTTTTTGTGTTTTTATTGCTAGAAGATGTCTGTATTATGTTAGGATATTCCCTAGTGAATCATATGAGCCAATTTCGACAAATACCCAGATGCCCAAACTCATTTTATCCCTCCGCCAAGTTTTGTCTTGCGGGAAATTTTTATTTAATTATTTATTGAATAAATAATGCCCCATTTGAAGTAAATTGTGCTCTGGTTGAATCCTGTTGAAGTTTTGCATGCCAGTATTCACTCATCTCATTAGGGTTTTCACCAGGAATGAATTCAGGGCATTGTCTGCAACTTCTGGCAACATTTTTCGCTTTTATTTATTTCTTTTGCGTTTTTCTCCGGTTTTCTCCTCGTTTCTCTGTGAAATTCCCCTAGGTCAATTCCTTCGCCAGTATAGTCTGTTTAATTGCCTGAAGCATCTGGAGATCATCTACCGACACAGCACCAAAAGGAATCAGCCTCAAAATGCAAGCTTCTGACCAAAAATGATGAAGTCACGCACAAAAAGCACTCTCCCAGGCAAGTCACATTTTCTGGAATTAATGAGTGTAAGTTGCAATGGGATTTTTGGTAGCTGCAGGCAGGTGGGAATTTCTTATCTGCCTTGCAGGGTACTTTTTTCCATGAAGTCAAAGTCACTTAAGCTGCGAGTGGAAAAATTAGAGGCAACAGGCAGGCAGGAATTTCTTACCTGCCTTGTAGGGTGAAAATTCCCATTATAAAATAAAGAAAAATCACTTAAAGCATCGAGTGGGAATTTTCTGCCTGCCTAGCAAGCTAACTTTTCCCATCAGAAGGTTTTATTCACCCATACAAGTCGCACTTTTTCAAAAGAAGCTATTTTCAATACAAGTCACACTTTTTGGGAAGTCACTTAAGCTGCAGTGGGAAAATTAGAGGTGGTAGGCAGGTGGGAATTTATTACCTGCCTTGCAGGGTAAAAATTCCTTATTATAAAAGTCAAATAACTTAAGTCGAAGAAGGGATTTTTAGAGCTGCATTGCAGGGTGAAAATTCCCACAAGAAGTTGACTTCTTAATTTTAGAATTCACCCTTGCCAAAAAGTGTGGACCCATTTAGGCATTAAACAAAGTTTTTAATGATATTTATTAATAACTGCTTTGTCTAATTTTGGCGCCAAGGATGGAGGAAAAGTCAATGCATGAAGATAAGCCAAAGAGAATTGAAGGAAGCATGCTAAAAATAAATAAAATGAATTTATTTAATGGCAGCCAACAACATGCAAAAATAGGCGCCCAATTTGGGTGAATAAACATGTTTGTTTATTAATTAATTGCCAGGAATAGGATGGACAATTATTAGAAATAGAATGCTGAGGGTTATATAAGCATGGGCTGCCATAATGAAGAAGCAATTAATTCTTTTTGCTAAGGATTGCAGCCCGGACAGTTTTGGCGCCAAAGAAAGGAGGATTTTTGCATCTGGAGGTGTTTTTCATTGCCGGAAGCTTCAAGGTTTGGCGCCTAGGGTTGGAATAGCTTGATTTATGCTATGATAATTATCTGCATGTTGTTATAAGTGCCCAGGTGAATTTAAAAATATTTATGCTTGCTTTGCATGCAAGCAAAGCCTCAAATTTTAGGGCAGCGGGCTTCATATGCAGATTTTTGGTGACAGAAATCAAGTATTCATGCTCTGGACTTCATCTTTGTCTTAAATAATTGCAGGTATTCATTACAGGTGTTCATACATGTGAAAGGAAGTTCAAATCAATGTCAGGTACATTGAATATATCTTCCGAATCTGAAGAAATTGATAGATCTGCACGAATTGATCAGGTTATAAAGAATTCCGGCAGGATTAAAAGAAAAAGAACACAGACAAAGATTGCTCCAGCCATGATGAAGCGTGATGATAGAGAGGGATCAACAGAATCATGCATAGCTTCCAGATTTGCTGATATCAATGACACAGACATGGGCCCAAACCCATCTCCGAAATAATTAACAGATCCAGGGCCGGAAAGACATTTCTCATGCGGGCAATGAAAAAGCAGTGGAATTATTCTAGCATCATCATTCCCAGTCACAGCTCAGTTGCCCGAATTTGTCATGGAGTGTGCGAGATCATATCATCCTCTTTCCAGAACAATCCGGGATGCTGCAGGAAAGACAATTATTAGGCTGGATGCACAGTTTATCAATTATTGTTTGAAGATTCCGACACGAACGGTGGTGATTGCAATCAACATGTTGGATGCAGGTAACAGATGGGAGAAACACAAAGCAGATTGTGTGAGCATAATGAACAGCCGATATATGAAGAAGCCCAGGTCTCCATCAAAGTTCCCGAGAACTCTTCCGCGATCCAACTTGGTGCAGGAGGTGGATGATATCACTAAATTGCTTTGCAGGATAAGTGGAGAAGCCAATACTCACAACTTTCGCTCATGGATGTATGCTTTCGTGAGGACTATCGAAGATCAACAGAGCTGATTCGATAATCAATTGGGCAGAGATCATCAGTGACAGCATCGGTGAGCAACTTCGGAGTGTGAGGCGAACTTACAGCTTCAAAATGACTTCATACCTGGTATATGCAGCAGCCTCGCAAGGCATATTTTCCAAGCTGGATAGATGAGGCGTACTGGCGAAAGATCATATCTTTGATTGCTATCCACAGTTGACAGTTCCTGAGTGCCACAAAGATTACAAAGCGGTCAACGATGGGTTCTTTTATGAATTCATCTGCAAACTAAATGGTGATCTGAAGACCAACAGGGTGAGCAAAGAAGCTTGGGAAGTTGTATCTCAGCATGGCTGCATTTTCATCCAGTTTGCAGACTTCACCTATCTCAGGGTGACTGGCTTTTCGGGAGAACCAGTAAAGTTGCCGAGGTATCCAAACGAAAAGTGGGTCATCATGGAGTTGTGCAGACAACTCGTGGAGATGCATGACTTACAATCAAAGTGGCACAAGTCTACAGGTTTCTTTCCAGTCATAGTGGGTTACTACAGCTGCCAGAGCATCCACAAAGCTAGAGGAGTCGAAGCTGAAATGTTTTTCTGAGTATGAGCTTGAGTTCTTCCCAGCACGGCTAAACTTTGACCCATATGGAGTAGCGAAGAAGACAATCTCCCAGGAATACTCACATGTGCCTTCATTGGAGGACTTCTGGATGAAGTGCAGGAACGAGTATGAAGTCAGAAAGAAAGACTTCAGCAGGTTATCGGCGCAACAAGTGTCTGATTATGGTTTGGCACGGATACCTGCAGATCTCGCCGATGATGGGCATGTGATACTTGACTCGTATCATCAGATGGGAGGAGATAGAGCTGCTCTTCAGGAAAACGTTGGTGGATGCCAAGCGATTGAAGAAAGATCTTCCGCAGTTCTGGTTAACACTTCGAACTGGTTGCTGACAAAGGGGTATTGCCTGGATGAAGCTTTGATGAATCAGATCACAGGCAACTTTACCACGGGAGATTCCAACAAAAGAAAGCACGAAGGTGAAAGCAGCAGAAGGCCGGAAAAGCTTAAAGTTCACAAGAAGTCTCACATACAGGAGAAGGCCAAATCTATGGCTATCGTTCCAGTTCCAGCTTCTCCAACATCAACTCATAGCACTTCAGCAGCCCCTGAACCTCAGAGAGATCTTGTTGTTCCTTTGAATCTAGCGTCATTTGTATTTTCTCCTCGACCACTCAGGTCTTCACCTATCCATGCGGAGAAGTTGAAAGCACAGATGGCGGAGTTTGAAAAGGCATTATTTTGGATAATTCAGAGGGTAGCAGTCATAACACGGTGGAAAATTCTGATAGAGCGGAGTCAGAGCATGAGATGGTGGTGCACTCGGTGGCTTCTCATTCCCCAAGAAGCAACTTTTCATCATGGTTAGCTTTGCAGACAATCCCAGAATCCAGAGAGGAGATCAACCTGGAAGAACACGACTTTCAGCTGCTCTTGAGTTTGGGAGGAAGAGATAGAAGACCTAAAGTTGCCAAAATGACTTCTAGGTTGATTATTGAGGAATCGGGACAGAAGTTCGCTGAGTTATGTGTTCCAGCAGAAGGAAAGCACAAGGGAGAGCTCACGGCAGCTGATATAGCAGTGACCAAAGTGCCAATAGGTCAAACTACCACAAAAGGGTTAAAACAGGATACGCAAATGCTAATAAATGCTTTATTCCTTAAGCTTGACAAAGAGAAGGCTGAGAGATCCAAGCTTTAGAAGCAGGTGTTCCAACTGTGCGAGATCATTTCTAAGGTTGCCAAACCTTCCTCTCAGCCCATTTTAGCACATGAGCAGGTGATTAATCATCTGATGTCGGAGGTGGAAGATGCAGGGGATCAAGTCAGAGCTATTGCCCACTGGAAGGAGCAAATCATTCACCAGGCTTCAGAGCAATTTGAACCAATACCGGCTAAATTAGAGAACATGCACAGGGCAGTGTCTCAGCTAAAGGATTTGATGACACAGATAAAAGATGAGAACATAGTGGCAGAAAGTCATTTGGATACTTTGGCTAAGATACACTCGTTGCCAAAGGATGTGCTGATTGCAGAACAAATTGTGCCTAGTGGATTGGTGGAAAAGGGGAAGCAGTTAGAAATTTCAGTTTCCTTCCGCGTAGAGATCCTCAAGCTCATGCTGAAGAGGATGCAGTTGCTGGAGAGTAAGATGGGAGAAGTGACAGAGAGCATCCCAAATGAATTACCTGCTTCCCATGAGGAATTTATGCTGGTTGTGCGGAAAGAAGTTGATGAAGCCACCATACCTTTCATGATGGATTCGATTGGTAGACTCATAAAGCTTCAGGTAGATAGTGAGGGATATGGGCCTGGTTTAGAGAAAGTGAAGGCTAACATTGTTGCTTTGTCCAGAGGGTTGTTACAGTTCAGAACCGAGAGAGATGCTATTGTTAAAACAAATGGGAAGATGTTGAATTACACATTTGACAAGTATATTCAATATGAGAACAAGAATAAAGTATAAGTGTTATAGCTGGCAGATCTTCTTTCTTCTCTTCTTCCTTTTCTTATTTCTTATGTTCCTCGATGAAAATGTAAAATTAAAGTTATTGGTTGAAAAAACCATTACTTTAAGTTATGTGGGAAGATTCTTTAAGATAGGTGACAGATGTGCACAATTTTGACTTAGACTCCTGATGCATGTCACTAAGAGAGGAATTTTAGGAAGATGACTGCCAAATGTTCCCTTTACTACTTCTTCATGTTCTAGTTCAGTTGCAGTTTCCCATTTGTAATTTCCCCTCTACACACTATAAGTAGAGGAAGAACCTACGGGTTAAAGGATCAGAATTTGTAATCAACATTCTTGTGTTCCAGACTTTGAGCTGAAACCCCTGATTTTTGCAAGCAAAGGAATAAAGAAGAGATTTCCAGAGAACTTTGTGTCAACGGTGCATTTTGCTTCTTATTTCTTTCTAGATCTATTCATAAACTTTGTGTTATTATAGATCTAGATCTGAAAGTTTTCTTTGCTTTGAATTTTGTGTTTAATGATCTATTTGTTTTAATCTATGTGCATGCAATCAACTCTGTAAACTATTGCTTGGGTTGCACATCCTCTCTACTTTCTCTCGTTTCCTATTATTTTCCTCTTCTGCAGATTTTTCCTTTCTTTTACAGCTGCTTACTTGCTGCAGAACTGTCTAGCTATGGTTCATGAGCTACATAGTTAAAGTAATACCAACAAATAGATATTAGGACAATCTTACACGGGAGCCTCACTGGTAAATGAGGAAGATTTATCTCATGACTGCTTAGGTTTTCAATTGTGCAAAAAATCTAGCCAACACATTTGTTTCCTTCTTTTTTTCTTGCTATGGCTGCCCCACATCTTCCGCGTATTGCCTTGAGCTGTGAATTGCATGAGATGGTGTTTCGGTCCAAGATTACGAATAACCGGCTGAAGAGGATTTTTAGGATTTCCGGCGTGGAAGAGCTGGAAGCCATCAAAGCCATTTTTGGTGGTGTTTTTCTATCAGCGGAAGGATGGCCATGCTTCAACAGTGGCGTTGCCTCTGTGTTTGTGGAAAACTTGCCGATTATCCGTCCTTAAAGTCAGATGCGGTGAATTTGGATTTGCACTGGCTTCGACCTGTGTTCTGTGGAAATATGGCCTCTGAAGTGGCAAACTGTTGTTTGGCGTTCTGGGCTGCAGAGGATTCGCTGCAGGGTGCGTCGGGGGTGGATGTGGGTGTTTTCAAAGAGCTTGAAAAGCGCTTCGGCATTTTGCTGGCTTTCACTGAGCGGCTGGTGGTGTATGCCCTAGACCGTGCTGCTAACCGCGTCTGCCTCGTGCTCTTGAACGTGCAAGCCCTCAATGCTCCGCTGGAACCAGTCCCATCTGGGTGGGCCGAGTTGAAGACGTCTGCGGAGGGGGCATATGATTTCATTTGGTTGGGTTGGGTAAATGCAGAAGCTGACGGCTTGGTGAAGGTGGATCTGGAAGAAGAAGACTGCTTGGGTCGGGTGTCTCTGGCTACAAGTGTTGTTGTCTCATTGGAGTCTAGGGAGTAATTCCCCTCTTACTAAGTATTATAGCTATAGTGTAAATCGTAAGGTGTTGGTCTTTTTGTTCGTGTATACCCAGCTGTTTTTGGGGAATTGTTTTGATTTGGTTTTCATTTGAACTATCGAGGCTTGGCCTCTGTTACTGTAAATAAGGAACGGGTCCCTTCAATCCACTTTAACTATCAAAAAGATAAAAATTTATTGTGACGTAAGTCACCCTTGGGTTCCTCCTTTAGCCTTTGAGTAGACCAAATAGGCTAAAGGTCTTCATTACTATTATTCTAGGAAGAGGGACATTTCAATATCCTATCAAACAATGAAAAATCATAAGCCAGCAATAAGAGGGAAAATATGGAGCTTTTATTCAGAGGTGCAAGTATAAGGCTAGAATTGCCTGAACAAATCAGCCCAAAGTGTGTCTAATGATTCAATAATACAAAACTGAGCCTACATAGGCTGTTGCGTTCAGAATAGTTGTCTACATGTTTTTTTAATTTATTTCCCAACCCCTATAGCACATGGGCAACATCATGTCTTTTTTTAATTAATTTTTTCTTCCATCCTTACCACCAACCATCAAAATAGACTGCTGCATGCTTTGATTTTAATTAAATCCATCTTTCCAATCCTTAACGCCAAACTTATGTATTAACAGTTTGATTTATTTAATAAAATCACTTCTCCTCTTTGGTGCCAACTCTCAAAACAGACCAGCTGCATGTTAATTTTATCCAAACTATCTTTATCCATCCTTGGCGCATGGGCAAGACTCTAAAAATAGAAAAAGAGTTTGCTTTTCAATTATCCATTCATGCACCTTTATCCAAACTCCTAAAATTAAAACTTGAACTCCTGTTTTAATCTCTTCCATACACCTCTTTTCCTTGTTCTTCCTTTGGCGCATGGGGCTGCTTTTTTTAGCCAATTTCATTCTATGTTTGGCACTAAAGGTAAACTAAATTGCAGCTTTCTTATTTTTAATTCTTTCTATTCATATTCTCTTCCATGGCGCTAAGTAGGGAACAACAACTTCTTGCTTTTATTTATTTATTCATACACCTCCTTGGCGTTAAAAATA
Source organism: Taxus chinensis (assembly GCA_019776745.2). Lineage (NCBI taxonomy): Eukaryota > Viridiplantae > Streptophyta > Pinopsida > Cupressales > Taxaceae > Taxus > Taxus chinensis. The sequence continues at coordinate 898,210,007 of CM034148.1, forward strand.
AAAACAGAAGACAACAACTCCTTTTGTTTATTTTATTCATCCATGCATGGGTCTGTTTTGACTTTATTTCTTTCCATGCATCTATTCTTTGGCGCCAACCTTAGAAGGTGGTGTAAATATGGTAACATTTGGGCGACATCACGGGATTGTTTTCCTATTAAACAAGGAAATCAGTAGCTTTCTGCATCCATTGGGCTATGAAGTCACATACCTCTGTCAATAACTTGTATTCTCTAAAACAAAACAACTGAAATACCCTCTCCAACAAAAGGAAAACATGTGCATGCAAGCACTTTTTGAAAAGACAACTAACTAAGAAAATTGGAAAAGCAATGTGCATGCAAGCACTTATTGAAAGTAAACTACTCTAATGATGTTGAATCCTCAATAGTAAGCTTTGAGGATAATCCCATTAACCGGGATTGGTAGTTCTTTGCCATTCAACCGAGATAATTGAAAAGCATTGTGAGGCTTGCACACTGAAATAATAGATGGCCCGCTCCAAATAGCATCAAATTTCACGTGGTTTCCCGGTTTTGCTCTGTTTGCATCCCACTTAAAAACAAGATCACCTTCCTGAAAGACTCTTGTAACTGCTTTCTTATCAAAATTCTTCTTTACCTGAGCTTTGTGAGTTTCCATGGTGAGCATGGCTTCATGTCTTAATTCTTCCAACTGCATAAGTTCTACATACCTTACCTCCATGAGACCTGCTTCCAACTGCATAAGTTCTGCATACCTTACCTCCATGAGACCTGCTTCCAACAACTCTAACTGATGAATAAGCTCTAAAGCAAACAACTTAAGAGAAATTGGAAGTCTTGTTTCCTTGCCATAAACCAACATTACCAATAGACCTTTTGGGAGTGATTTTGTCATCCCACAAAGCGGTTTTGAGTTTGGTGTGCCAAGACCTCTGATTTTCATCGAGAACCCTTCTAATTATCTTCAATAAATTTTTGTTTGTAAACTCTGCAAGACCATTACCTTGTCGGTAATAATTTAATGAAGTACTCAAGTAAATACCATCTTGGAAAGCCCACGCTATATTTTTAGCACCAACAAAAGCAAGACCATTACTTGAAATAATAGTAGCAAGAACTCCAAATCTAGTAATAATACCTTCATAGAAGTCGAGCACACTAGTTTCATTTGCTTCTTTCAATACAACTGTTTCTGTCCATCTGGTAAAATAATTAGTGGCAGTAAGAATTCACTTGTGACCCAAACTGGATGGTCGATTAATCATTCCAATGAAGTCCAATCACCATTGCATAAGGGCCGATCTGCTGAAATAGGATGAAGAGGAAGGGCTGCAAGTTTTTTCTTACCCACAAAGAAGACACACTTTTGACATCTTTTGACCCATGCATAACAATCTTTGAAAATACTTGGCCAATAATAACCTGCTTTCATGATTTAGAGAGCATTAGTCCTTGGAACATAATGGCCACGTGATAAACCTTCATGGAATTCTTGCAATAATTTGTCAACTTGTGAAGGTTCTACACATCTTAGAAGAACACCATTAATATCCTTCTTAAATAATATACCATCAATGAGTGCATAAGGAATAGCTTGTAATCGAAAATACCTCTTTTTTGTCTTATCCAAACCTTAGGGAAGAATACTCGCATGCAAGGACTGAATCATGTCTTGTGTCCACTCGCAGAAGATGGTATTTCAGCTGCTTGTGGCTGATTTATGAGTGTAAAAACAACTTTCTTTGACTCCAAATCTGAAACTAAGTGCTCACGTAACCCTTTTCCTTGGATCAGTTTTGTTACCTTAAAGTCTACGTCATATTCCATGACTTTTGTGATCCAACCAACCCTCTTTTCATTCAAATCCTTGCTCAACAAAAACTCTTTCACACTTGGGTGAGTAACCATACCATGAATTCTATTATTAGAGAGCATATATCTGAAAATTTTTAAGCCTTTAATAACAAAAAGTACTTGCTTTCCCACAAAAGTATACTTCACCTCATAGTCATGTAGCCCTTTGTTAAAGAAAGCAATGGGTTGCTCTAAATTATCATGATTCAATAGAGTTAAGATCGCTGATATTGTTTCAACCCCTACAAATGCATACAATATAAAATTCTTTGAAAATTATGGATTTGCAATTGTTGGAGCTTGAGCAATAGCTTTTTTTATGGCCTCAAAAATGATTTTCCCTTCTTCTGTCCAACTGTAGCTCATATTCTTTTTTAACATGGATGTTAGAGGCTTTAATAAATTAGCAAAATCAGCAATGAATCTTCTCACAAAATTATTTTACCCAAAAATCTTTGAAGTGCTTTCTTGTGCTGAGGTAAAAATAAAACTAGAGTTGAGCTTACTCTTTCTGGATCTATGGCCAAACCTTCTTTTGAGACCATGTGGCCCAACAATTTACCTTCATGCACTGAAAATATGCACTTCTTTGGGTTGAGAGAAACCCCATGCTATCTGCACCTTTCAAAAACTTTCCTCAGAAGGCTGAAATGATCATTAGTACACTTAGAAAAAACACTAGTGCCATCAAGATAAATCAAAACATTAATATTGATCAAACCTTGGAAAGCCATATCCATGGCTCTCTAAAAAGTGGTTCCTGTATTAGATAATCCAAAGGCATATTCCTATAAGCATATGTCCCCCACTTAGTAGTGAAAGTTGTCTTGTATTGATCCTCTTCGTTTACCAATATCTAATTGTAACCACTATAACCATCTAGAAGAGAGAACCTTTCTGCAGCTAATACAGTCCTTAGAATTTGACCCATTGATGGTAATGGATAATGATCCTTTAGTGAAGCCTTGTTTAAATCCCTGAAATCAACACACAACCTTATTTCTCCATTCTTCTTCCTCACAGGTACAAGATTTGCAACCCATGAGGAATGCTTGAGAGGAAAGATAATACAAGACTCAATAAGCTTTGTTAGTTCATTTCTCATCAAAATTTCGATCTTTGGATTAACAAGTCATTTGCTTTTGTCCTTACCCGGTTTGGAATTAGGCTCAAGTTCAATGGTATGTTGAGCTAATCCTAGATCGAAACCCTTTTAAATCCTCATACTTTCAAGCAAAAACATCAATGAATTCATTGCATAAGTGAACAAAAACTTGTTTTTCCTCCAAATTACATAACTTACCATGCTTCAAAAGCTTGTCATCACAAATTGCTACGTCCTCATAGTTCTCTTACTTAGTAGACAACCTGGTTTTGTGCCTTTTTCAGTTGATCGTCATTATTAAAAAATATTGTCAAGGGTTACCAATCCTTGGGGCAACTTATTAGTCTTTAATTGCAAGATTTGTTCACCACACTGCTGCTGCAATTTCGACTGATTTTTTTGAGGAAAATTCAGCGTCTTCCTAAATAAAATGTATAATTTGTTCATCATTATCAAAAACTTGCCTATTAGTATTATTATTAGGAATTGATGGCTTTACAACCCCCTTAATATGAGGTTGATTATCTTTTCTTTTCACTTCTTTAAGAATATCAAAATCAGCCCCAACAACTGAACAATCTATCTGCTTGTTTATTCTCAGATCTAAGTATTGATTGAATATTGAATGCATCAAAATCTTCTACAAGATCCCAAACTCTATGTCTATATGATTTCATCAAGGGATTCTTTGCAATGTTCAAATTTCTAAACCTGATTTATGACCAATTCACTGTCACCAAATACATGTAGGTACTTAATTTCCTTCATTCTAGTCCACTGTAAACCATGTATTAGTGCCTCATATTCAATTGCATTGCATGTACAACTAAACTGAAATCGAATAGAAGAATAATACCATTGATCCTATGGTGATATCAGAACTTTACCTCCACCTGATCCATTCTTACTTCTAGAGCCATCGAAGTATAAACTACATAATCCTGTATCAATCTCATCAGTTTTAACCAATAATGGTAAAAAAAACATCCTCCTGATGCATGCTAATAAATTCCCAAATTAGCATCTTTAATGTATGTTTCTTCAGCATATTTATAAGGATTCAAAGCCATGATGGTCAGTTGCCTCACTCATCCAATAATAAATCTGGTATGCTCTTAGAGTGGGTGTCTGAATCATGAACAACTAGATGATCTCCTTGGTAAAAAAACAATACAATTTACACTGCATGCATTAGGCACATAAGGCTCAATATGAAACTTAGCAAGAGGCTCAGAAGTTAATTGTTACCTTCGTGCCATACCTTGTTCTGAAAAATGGATAAGACCAATCTGACGATAGATAATCCTCCAATCTTAGCTATAAAATCTCTATATAAACACAAAAGCGAAGTATAGAGGTAGATCTACTACCATAATATCTTGTAAGTATTGGAAGGCTTGGACATGCATGCAAGCCTAACTTCAAATCTCTGATTATACCAATTGTTTTAGTAGTTGTGCCATCCAACTGCAAAACCCCTTTGTCATGTGGCCCATATTTGAGTCCTAGCTTATTTGTTATCTGCTTAGGCATAATTGTATTACTAGCACCACTGTCAACCATGCAATTATGGACCAAATTATCACCAATAATCAAAGAAAGGTAGGAAGGAGGAGGGTTACCAATCCTTTTTGCCTGAAAATCAGCCTTAGAGGGTTGATCTGTATTGGCAAGCACTGCACTTGCTTTATCTGAGTGATCCACTATAACTGATAGTTTTCCCAACTCATCTTGTAACAAGCTCTTTTGACCCGGAATAGTCAATGTATCCCACATGGATAAATTCACATGATTTTTCTTCATCTGATCTATGATATTAAAGGGAGAGCTGCCCCATTTTGCTTGACCTTTTAGAACACTTTTAGCCTCTTTTCCGGATTCTTTTGTGCTTCCAAGCTTCCCTTCAGAATCTGATTTTTTTTGTCTCTCTTTCTCATTTGGGACAACAACCTTATTAGTGTTATAAGGAAATAAAGAAGATGAACCATGCAAATTATTTACATGTGGGTTCTCCCATTGCTCTTCTTTTGTATACCCTTGTATTAGTTGCATGTTGATCCTCTTGTTTCCAATTCACCAAATTTGTCTTTGGTGGCTTTGGTACTTCACTAGAATCCCCTTGAGGAGTTTGTACTGCTGAAAGTTATGGAATCGTCCCTTGTGCAATCAAAGCTTGATTTAATATTCCATTAGTACAAGAAAAATGATCATGCGAATGATTACATGGAACACACCAAAAAGGTTCTTGAATTAGATTAGTCTGCATTGGAACTAGATCCATAGATGTAGAAGGAGCATTAGGATCTGCTTTAATGGTTGGTGGGCCTTGATATGGAGGCCTACCTGTAGGATACGTTGGATATGAAGGTCTAGTAGATTGGAAAGGAGCCTGATACAGTCTGTAAGGTTGAGCAAACTGTCTCTCAATAGATACAAATTTATTTCCAGAAGCTTGCAAAATACCTTTTGTTTCATTCAACTCAGTGGGTTGATTTGGATTAGTAATTGCTTGGCTAGTTGCTACTGGAATTGGATTTATAGCTAAAGCTGGTGGCTGAATTAGTTGGAAAGATAGGCATGGGAGGTCTAGGTGCAATTTTGTCAGCTTTTATGAGGTTATTTTTAGGTCTAATGGCTAGATCAAAAGCAGCAGGGATAGAGTTACCCCTCATGGACTGAATTAGGACAACAATGTCTCTGTTTAGGGATCTCAAATAATACAAGGATGTATGCTCTTGTGTAGGCTTGATGGCACGGGGAATTCACTATCAAGTTCTCTGGATCTCAAGTTAAAATTAGCCATAAATTCTTGAAGAGATCATTTGATTGTGCTCAATTGCTCAATCAGGGATAGGTGGTCAGATTTGTCCTCAAATTGGCTACAAAGGGTTGATCCCAAGAATTGATAGAATTAATAGGTAGATTTCGGTACCATTGCGAGAGTTTATCTTTGAAAGAAGTTGTAAGAAGTCTCATGTCTACATTCTCCTAAGTGATATTATAAACAGAGAAAAGATTTACAAAATCTCTAATATGCTCTATAGGAGTGGTTTGAGGTAAACCGGTAAAGAATGGTAAACTCTTTAATGCAGAAGCAGGGATATCATTGTATACAACAATATTCAAGGGGCTGCCATCATTAAAGGTGACAAAAGCTTGATTTCTAAGAAGAGCCATTAGAAAATTTAGAATGGGAAGTTGTGGGATTTTGGGCAATTGCTTTAGCTTGTTAGCTCGGGAAAAATATGGGGAAGATTTATGAAATCTGTGTCTTTTATAAGAATGTAAAGGTAGTTGAATAATTTCAAAAGGAGTACCTTTAGCTTTTGACCTGGTGGTCACTTTGGCATTAGCTTTGACTAGCCTGCAGCCAGTATGTCTGTGAAAACCTGAGGAGTCGCCAGATGCTGATTTTTTTAATACCTTTTGCTTTGCAAACTGTTGAACCAACATCAATTCTTTGAATACTTTATCCCACTGGGCATGCCAGAAACTGTTGTCACCCAAAAGTTGCACCTTGATAGACAATGGTGTGTGTACTTGTAATGACCCTTTTCCACCAAAAATGAAGACAATTGGAATTTCCAGGAAGACCTTATCCATGGTTAGAAAGAAAAATAATAAAAGGCAGCGACTTAGCAATCATATTTTAATAATTATTAAATAATAAGGGGTCAACCAAGCAAAAGACAAACAACATTTAATGTAAAGACAAATCATATGAAAGGGGTCGATTAATGAAGAGTCATGTCTTTTGACCTTTGGCACCAAGCATGGGATATTATAAATAAGGGTTTTGGGGGATCATTTTAGCATGTCATTATGAATATGGAAATCTGAAAATTGTGAGAGTGTTTCTCATCAATTCCTATTGGGGCGCAAAACCCTTTAGAGGTCTTATTCTTGGGACGAAAACCCCATTGAATTTGACTCTAAACATTGGAATCATTACTGTTGATCTAGAAAACTCGTTCTCTCAGCGCGGGTGAACATCGAGATTGCAAGCCACCAACAACTTCGAATGATAGAGGGCTTAGGACCTCAGATGCAGATATGGATTCTGGATACGGGCGCAGAGAAAATAGATCTGTGAGAAAGAAAATAGATCTGTGAGAAAGAAACAGATAGGATTAGATAACGATATGCGGGGGTTGCCTGACAAATCAGATCCGAGAAGCGTTAACTTCCTCGGTGGCTGTCAACCCGCGTGTTCACTAAAAAATAATGAATACCCAACGATAAGATGACATGCCAAAACTACAAAGATTTGCAATATGTTGAAATGACCACCGCAAGCCATGTTATGAAATTGTTTTAAGAGCTGATCCTGATGAGCTTTATCTACGCATCGGAGAAATACGCCATCAATCCCTCTTTTGTATAACCCATTATCCCAAAGAACAAATTCTTTGGATTTTAGTTTAATAGTACGTTTCTCTTTTCGAGAAAGTTGATCCGGGCATTCTCCATAAGTCAAAAAATAGGCAATGTTACTGTACCACTCTTCCACCAGATCTATAAAAAGGACCATAGGCAGATCTCGATCTCTCTCTAGCGCTGTTTCTTTCATCTCCGTCATCAATTCGCACAGACCTCTTCCTCGAACCATCTTTGTAGGTTTGATATCTAGGTCGTATTCTTGAACTTTCATCACCCATGTGCCTCTTAACAACCCTAACTTTTGTTGGGTGAGGATAGATTTCACTGCAGTATCTGGAACCAGGACCACAGTATGTGAGGAAAGAATATAGTACCTGAATGCTTTACACGCCTTTACCACTGCATATGCACGCTTTTCCATCGGGGTATATTTCAACTCATAAGCTTTGAGAGGCATGCTCATGAAAGCAATCGGAGCTTCTACATGCTCTTGATTCTTCTGCATCAAGATTGCTGACATGGTGTGATCAGAGGAATGACGGTAAAGAATAAATTCTTTACTAAAATCAGGTGAGACCAAGACTGGGGCTTTTGACAAAGCCTCTTTAATTTTCTTGAAAGCTTTTTTCCTTTCGCTGCTCCATTTGAAATCTTGTGTCTTCTTCATCATATTTGAGATATGACAAGTCAGCTCAGCAAAGTCAGGGATGAATCTCCTGAGAAAATTAACTTTACCAAAGAAAGAGTGAACCCTTTTTTTGGATGTTGGCAATGGCAAAGTCTGAATAGATTTGACACATTCCGGATCTATCTTGGTTCCTTCCTTGGAGATAATGTGTCCTAGTAGCTTTCCTTCTGTTACAGCAAAGATAGATTTCTTAGGGTTCAGAGAAATACCATGTTTGCGGCATTGTATGAAAACATCCTCCAGATTTGAAATGTGCGCGCTTCTGTTCTTGGAAAATACTGTCAGATCATCAAGGTACACCACTATGCTTACGTCCTTGAGATGAGTAAAAGCTAAATCCATAGCTCTTTGAAACGTAGCTCGAACATTAATCAAACCGAACGGCATTTTCTGATAAGCAAAAGTTCCCCAAGGTGTAATGAACACCGTTTTGTATTGATCTTCTTCAGACACCTTTATCTGATTGTAGCCTGAGAAACCATCAAGCATGGAAAGCATTTCAGATCTAGTGACCACCTGCAGAGTGTGATCCATGATGGGGATGGGGTAGTTATCTTTCAATGAGGCTTGATTGAGGTTGCGAAAATCTACGCACAACCTAATCTCACCACTCTTCTTTCTCACAGGAACTATGTTGGGTAACCATTCAGAGTGATGTATGGGATAAATTATCTTTGCATCTAACAGCTTCTGGATCTCTGCAAAGATAGTTCCGGAAATAGTAGGGTTATGTCGTCACAGCTTTTGTTTGAAAGGCTTTTGTTCTGGTTTTAAAGGGATGTAATGTTGAACTTCTGCAGGATGATATGTTTTTAGATCCTGGTAAGACCAGGCAAAACCATCCATGTATTTCTTAAGAAGCTCTGTAAAAACTTCTCTTTCTGTCTCTGAACAACACTTTCCCAGATTTACTAATTTGGGGTCATTGCTTGCTCCCAAATTTAGTAACTGTGTATCAGAGGAAGAACCTTCCCCACTTTCTTCATTCTTTTTAAGCATCTGATCATGCTTGTCAAACATTTTCTCATGAGATACCAAGCCTTTAGGAATTTTATTTCCCTTTAGCTAGATAATCTCCTGACTTCCTAAGACATTTGCAACCATTTCTCCCATAGTAGTTTGTCTCAGAGGTGAGTTGCTTCCCTCATAGTAGATCTCTTCGAAGTTGTCCTTTTGTTTGAGAAATGCAGCAATCTGCTTGTCATCGTTAAAAACTTGCCATTGCTGGATGTTGTCAGGAACCTTCGAGCGGAAGACCATCTCAACTTTGTAATTCCCCTGTCTGAAAAATGTGGGAGGCTGATCTGGATTTAACAAAGCTGCAGTTACTACAAGTGAATCAGCTCTAGAATTTTTTTCTCTCAGAATGTAAGATACTGAGAAAGCTAAAAAATCCAGGATAACAGAGTAGACTTGGTGTCACTCAGATTTCACCCCCGAAATCTGTGACTACCCAATTCGAAATTTTTTCGTAATTTTAAAATAATGGGTCATTTGTTGTTTTTATTGCCTGAAAGTTCTTGTATTGTGTCAAGATAATCCCAAAGAGCCATATTAGCCCTTTTCGCCAAATGCCCAGATGCCCAAAATTGTTTTATTCTGTCGTCAGGATTTGTCTGCGGGAAATTTGTATTTAATTATTTTGAGCCCCGTATGAGGCTATTTGCGCTCCATTTCAACTCTGTTATGAGCGGATATGTTATTATTCCTATGTACCAGAAGGATTTTAACTTATTTTAAGTTTTGAGCTTTATTTGTAACTTTTGGCAATTTTTTGTGTTTTTGTGGTGTCCCGTTCTATTTTCTGTAAAATTTCTCTGGAACAACTCCTTCGTCGGGTAAGCCCGATTTTTGGCCTGGAGCAACTGGAAAACATACACGCACATTTTGCCCGGAGGAAGTCGTCATCGGAGGTCTGGATCATTGGGAAAAAGCGAAGTCGTGCACAGAAAAGCCCCTGCGGGGATGGGCGCATTTTTGGAAAACAAAGGATTTAAGCTGCGATGGGAAAAATATAAGCCGTAGGCAAGATGGGAATTGTATACCTGCCTGGCAGGGTACTTTTTCCCGTGTTATAAAAGTCACTTACGCTGCAGTGGGAAAAATAGAGGCTGCAGGCAGGTGGGAATTTATTGCCTGCCTTGCAGGGTGAAAATTCCCATGATATAATAAAAGGAAAGTGACTTAAGTGAAATCATGGGATTTTAGTGCCTGCCTTGCAGTGTAAAGAATCCCATTGTCAAAGTCAAATCACTTAAGTGGATCACGGGATTTTGGTGCCTACCTAGCAGGGTAAAGAATCCCATTATGGAAAAATTCTTAAAAATAGAATTACATGTGCAAAAAAGTGCACCCCCTTTGGTGATAGATTAAAAAGATTAAATTGATTATTTTTAATAATCTTTCTTCTTAAAAAAGTGCGCCCAAGCTTGAGGAGGTCAAAAAGTCAAAGAAGGAATAAAAGAAATAAATTAAATTAATTAAATTTAATTTATTTAGTGGCTGCCCCCTTCTCTCAAAAAGTGCGCCCCATTTGGGCATTATTTAATGATTTTTGAAGCATTAAATCATTAAATTAATTTCTATTTTCAGTGGCTATGGTCAAAGCACACTGTGGGGCTTGAGTGAAGTGCTGTGTGAAGGATTAAATTGGATTAATTTAATTTATTGGATGGCTGTCCTTAAACATGCTATTTTTAAAAGAGAAAAGCATGATTTTTAATTAATTAATTGCCTTTAATTGTTAGGGCAATTATTAATTATAGAATTGTGAAGGTTATATAAGCATGGGCAGCCATATGGATGAATTATTTAATTCACAGGTTAAGAATTGCAGCAAGGAGGAAAAGTGTGCCCCCATTAGAGGAAGGATTTTGCAAAGACAAAGTGCTAACAAAGGCTAAAAGTTTCCAGATTTGGCACATGCTTTGGAGAAGGTTGATCTTCGTTTGCATAATTGTTTTCATAGGTGTTACAGGAGCTCGGGTGTTGATTGAAATGATTCATGCTCTCTTTATGTGCAAATTAAACACCAATTTTTGGGGCAGCAGGCTTGAAAAGTGCAGATTTTTATAATTTAAATTCACTATTCATGCTCCGGTGGCCATTTTTTGTCTGAATAAATTGCAGGAATTCATTACAGGTGCTTTATAAAAGAAAAGGAGTTTTTATCAATGTCCAATACATTGCAAATATCCTCCGAATCTGAAGAATTGTCCAGATCTGCACCAGTATTGAAGAAATCCGGCCAAATTAGAAGAAAAAGAATTATTCGGACAAAGATTGATAAAGCCATGGCGAAAGGAGATGAAAAAGAGAACACGATGGATTCATGCATGGCTTCCAATCTTTCAGACATAGGAGACACAGATCTAGGCCCAGAACCTCTTTCTGATTTGATTGACAGATCCAGAGCTGGAAAGACTTCACTCATGCGTGCGGTCAAAAGTAGTGGAATTATTCGAGCTGAAGCTTTCCCGTGTACAGCCCAGTTGCCAGAGTTTGTGATGGAATGTGCTAGATCTTATCATCCTTCATCCAGATCAGTGCGTGATGTTGCGGGAAAGACAATAATTCGTTTGGATGCAGAATTCTTCGATTATTGTTTGAAGATTCCAGTGCGAAAGATTGTGAATTCTATTAGCATTCAGGATGCTGACAGTAGGTGGGAAAAGCACAGAGCTGATTGTGTGAGCATCATGAATAGCCGGTTCATGAAGAAGCCTAGATCCCCTTCCAAGTTCCCGAGAACTCTTCCACGATCCAATTTGGTGCAGGAAGTGGATGATATCGTCAAATTGCTATGCAAGTTGAATGGTGAAGCGAATGCCTACACTTTCCGGACATGGATGTATGCTTTCATCAGGACCATTGAAATCAACAAGGTTGATTCTATAATCAATTGGTCAGAAATTATTAGCAGCAACATCGGTGAGCAACTGCGGAACGTGAAGCGTACCTTCAGCTTCAAGATGACTTCATACTTGGTGTATGTTGCAGCTTCACAGGGTGTCTTTTCCAAGCTGGATAGATGTGGTATTCTTTCCAAGGATCCCATTTTCGAGTGCTACCCACAGCTTACTATACCTGCGTGCGAGAAGGACTTCAAAGTGATCAACGATGACTTCTTCTACGATTTCATCTGCAGGTTAGACAAAGACTTGAAGACTCACAGGGTAAGCAAGGAAGCATGGGAAGCAGTGTCCAAGATTGGCAGTGTATTCATCCAGTTTGTAGATTTCACATACCTCAGGGTTACAAGCTTTTCAGGTGAACCAATAAAGATGCCAAGGTACCCGAGTGACAGATTGATCGCCATGGAGCTGAGTAGGCAACTTGTGGAGTTACACGACCTTCAGTCGAAGCGGCACAAGTCTACGGGCTTCTTCCCACTCACTGTGGGATATTACAGTTGCATCAGCATTCACAGAGCTCGAGGGATGGAAGCACAAATGTTGTCCGAGTATGAGCAAGAGTTCTTCCCTGCGCGGCTTAATTTCGATCCATTTGGAATAGCCAGGAAGACGATCTCCCAAGAGTACGCACATGTGCCTTCGTTAGAAGATTTCTGGATGAAGTGCAGAAGTGAGTACGAGGTTAGAAAGAAAGATTTCAGCAGGCTATCGGCAAAGCAAGTATTTGACTTTGGACTAGCGCGGATGCCTGCGGATCTTAAAGATGATGGGAACGTGGTACTTGACACTTACCATCAAATGGGAGGAGATAGAGCTATACTGCAGGATAGCAATGGCGGCTGCAACACAATAGAAGAGAGATCCGGAGCTGTGTTGGTGAGTACTTCGAGCTGGCTGCTAACAAAGGGATACTGCATTGATGAAGTATTGATGAATCAAATCACGAGCAACTTCGGCGCAGGAGATTCCCTCAAACGAAAGCATGAAGGAGAAAGCAGCAGAAGGTCCGAGAAGTTGAAAGTACACAGAAGATCTCAAGAGAAAGAGAAGACCACTTCTACGACCATAGCTTTGACTCCGACTTCTCCAGTACCTAGAGGATCACCAACTATTGCACCACAGCAGCAGGATGTTTCCATGCCTTCATTGAAACCAGCGACGTTCGTCTTCTCTCCGCAGCCACTTCGTTCAACACCCGTTCCAAAGGAGATGTTAAAGCTGCAGATGACGGAGTTCGAAAGAGCTTTGTCCTTGGATGTTTCAGAAGATGGCAGCCATGATACTGTGGCACTTTCTGATGGAGAGGATGCAGAGCGGGAGATGGTAGTGCACTCAGCGATTTCTCATTCTTCGAGAAGTAACTTCTCGGAATGGTTGGCTATCACAGTTGGTTCCAGAAGCGAGAGTGGAGATGAACTTGGAGGAACACGCCTTGCAGTTACCCCAGAGATCTAGAGGGGAAAAGACAGAAGGCCTAAAGTTGCTAAAGCAACTTCTAGGTTGATCATCGATGGAATTAGGGAGACAAGTTTGCTAAGATATCAATTCCGGCAGAAGGAAAGGTAGAGGAGAAGCTCATGGCAGAAGATGTTACAGTAACCAGAGTACCCCTCGGTCAAGCCACCACAGAAGGATTGAAGTAGGATATGCAGACATTGATAGATGCTCTATTCCTTAGGCTTGACAGTGAAAAGGCGGAGAAAGAAGAGCTTCAGAAGCAGGTATCTCAGTTGTGCGAGATCATAGCCAAGGTTGCTAAGCCTTCCATTCAGCCCATTTTAGAGCAGGTGAGTGATCATCTTATGTAGGAAATGGAGGATGCAAGCAATCAAGTAAAAGCTATTGACGAATGGAAGGATTTGATTATTCGTCAGAGCTGCTGTGCAACTTGGAGAGGTGCCAACCCGCTTAAAGGTTATGAATGAATGCTGTAAATCAGCTACAGCAACTGGTAGACGAGCATAGAAGGACATGAACACAGTTGCTGAGAGTAACCTGAGTACTTTGGACGAGATCAACAAACTGCCGGGAGATGTATTGGTTGCAGAACAAATTGTGCCGGATGGATCAGTCGAGAAGGGGGAAGCAGCTGGAGTTTGTAGTATCTTTCCATTTGGAGATCTGCAGAGTTTTGCTGAAGAGGATGCAGGCACTTGAGCGTAGGACATCAGATCCTTACCAGACAGTATCATTTCTTTCACTGAGGAGAAGAGTGGATCGGGAGGTGTTACTTCATATGTGCGGATCGTTCCTAGCAGAGGTGCCTAATTCCCTAGAAGGGTCTCTTCTGATGGTACAAAAGAGAATTGATAAAGCTACTAAGCCTTTCACGATGAACTCTATTAGTAGACTGGTGGCGCTGCAGGCGGATATTGCGAGGTTTGGGCTGAGCTTGGAAGATGTGGAAACGTGCATCAAAGTGTTAAATGAAGGATTGCTGCAGTTAAGGACAGAGAAGGAAGCAGTGGCTAAAACAGATGGGAAAGATGTTGAATCACATGTTCGACAAGTATATCCGATATCAGAACAAGAAGGAAGACATAAATATTACAGCTGGTATGACTTCTTCTATTTCTATTCTTTCTTCTATTTTCTATGTTCTCGGATGAAATTGTAAAACTTCTAAGTTATTGGTTTTGCAACCATTACTTAAAAGTCATGTGGAACAATTCTATTAGTTAAGTGATACATGTGTCACTTAAGGAGAAGTTAGTTGAGGATGATTGTCAAATGTCATCTTTATTTGTTGTTTATACTTTCGGTTCAGTTAGAGTCTTCTCATTTGTACTTTCCCTCCTACATTCTATAAGTAGGAGAAGAACCTTCAGGTTAATCATCGATCAAAATTTGTAAGCAGCAATCTTGTGTTATAGACTTTATGCTGAACCCCTGGGAGCCACTTGGAGCAAAGGAATACAAAGGAACAAGTTTCTGAAGAACTTTGTGTCACGGTGTACTGTGTTTCTTGCTTTTAAATCTTAAATCTCTTAAAGTAAACTTTGTGTTATTTTAGATATGGATATAGAGCTGTCTTTGTTTTAGAATTCTGTGTTTATATCTATTGGATTCTTCTATGTGCATGCAATCAGCTCTGCTATCTACCGATTGGGATGCACATCTTCCCCAATTCTTCTCTATAATTTATGTAATTACCTTCTTCTATAACTTTTCCTTTCTTAAACAGCTGCTTACTTGCTGCAGAACTGTTCAGTTATGGTTCATGAACTGAGTAGTTAAAGTAAAACCCCTTTTAGATATTAGCAGACTTTAATTGACAAATCTGACACGGGAGCCTCACCGGTTAAATGAGGGAGATTTATCTCATGACTGCCTAGGTTTTGTGCTATGCAGAAAATCTAGCCAACATTATACTCGATGGACATCTATTTTGCCTTTTGAGAGTTTGTCCTTTTTACTTGGTAGACATAAATTATTACTTCAACAATTATTATCTCATCCAAGGTGTAAGATGGATATTTGCACTGTAAGAACTTAATTGTGATTGTTCTTCCCTGGATTCCATACCTGGAAATTTGGGACGTCATACTTATCGTGTTTTCGATCTTTTAGAGAACATCATGTTTTTGAAGGAATTGCTTTTTGCCCTCAAGAGCTAGTGTTTCTCAAAGGTATCCGCACCGGAAGTCCAAATGAACAGCTACCATTCGCCAAATACCCATAGCAAAAACCACTCAATTTCAAGTTGATGTGGTTCTTGGAACAAACTTTTACTTCTTCTTTATCCATTTCTAGATAATAGACTCCGTGATCAAATTCTTGAAACAAAATCTGAGATCTAGGATCTTCAGACTTTGATACTGTGTACTTGGATTTCTTCTCAGGTTCTAACTTCTGATTAACTCCTTTGATTGGTATGTGCGCACAAGACCAATCCATCTTGACTTCTCCGCCCAGCTCTTTACAGAAATTTTTACTCAATAGCATGCCATAAGATACTGGGATATCTGCTACAAGAATAGTCATTTTGGAAACCCCTCTTGTCTGGGAAAGAAGCAAGTATTGCCTATGCATCTTTGATTTGCCCAACCAGAGGCACTTGCCTTTCCATTGAATAGCATCTTCCGATGGTTTTTGTCAATGTGAGATTTCAAATCAAGGCATCAGCAAGTAGGGATGTCAGGCATGGTCGTTGTCAGAAGCTGTAGAGTCAAAAAAATGCAATTGCTAAAATTTGTATCTATTAATAAGCAATGATACATTCTTAGAATGGCTTGATCCTTTCCGATGTAGCAGGAGAAGAAAGTAGAGGGAGAAGAACTTGGATGCTAGAGCTTTTTATTTGTAAGGAGTAATCTTTGGACTTGACAAAGATACCCCGTGAAGTATTATTTGTTGGAGGGTTGGGACCATTACTTTGCACACCTTGTCTTGACCAATCTATCCTTAGCTGATCATGAAATGCCCTCAAATGAGAATCAGCTTTCGAAATTTGGACCTTGGTCTTCTTAATGTGATCAATAATGTCCAAAGCCTTGACTTGCAATTCAGCTGGATGTGAGTTGGCCCTCTGCTGCGAATTGAAAGAATTTGCATATTTATCTTTGGGAGCTAATGAAGCATGTTCATGAGTGTACTACCTCTTTCAGGATAGTAACATCCAGCCCAGGATCTTCTCTTTCTCTTAGGAAATTTGGCCCACTTGTGGATACAACTTAAAAATACCAGCAATAATGGCGTGTCTGGGACCTTGTAGAACACCGCCAATGTGGGACCATCAAAATCTTCAAAAGATTCATAATAGCCCTTGTCAGATTCGTAGTCTAGGTAACCAATATTGGAGTCACCAGCGGGATCTACAAAGTTTTCATCATCAAATGACCCCTGTCAATGCCTAGATCTTCTTCATTAGTTTCTAAGTTATTTTCTTGGAGCAGCTTCAATTGCCAACCGCTGTTGCGGTAGCAAGTCTATTTCGATTTTGATTTTGACCGTTAAAGGTCTGAGTAGGAGCTATTCTGAGAAAGGGGTGGCATTCCCTGCTTGAGATATTTGCTTCTTGATTTGCAGCATGTCATTAGCCAATCTTTGTAGCAAAGGATTTGAAGTACTTGAAGAAGCTCCATTGCCTTTGTGGGATGATTGTTTGATTTTTCCAGCCATGATCAAGTCATCTTCAACCGCCATTTATTAGCATTTTGGGCTTCAAGTATTTCATTCACAGGTCTTGCCCTTCTCAGCAACAATATCCAACTTCGGGCAACAGAGTGTTTATAAAAAACGTCTTTTGATTTTCACAAGCTCAATGATATGGCAGAAGTGGGGATTTTATATAAAATCCTTCAACTGAACCTTGCAATGAAGTCCCGCATGTTCTCACTTGCACTCCTTTTTTATACAAAAGTAATCGTCAATTGAGTAACTTAACGTGCTAGCGAATTCTGCATGCACACATAATCTTTTCAGAAATTGTACCTCACGCATAGTGGCCAAGTTGGTTATGGTGCCAGGAGCTAGCCGATAGAACCATTCGCCAGCCAAGTCGTGTAGAGTCTCATATGAAGAGTTTGACCGAGACATCTTACATGCTCCACTACAAGCACACCACAAGATATGAACTCCCTAATGCTACCAAATGATCATCTGGATTTTGCTTTCCATCTCCAAAGAATTTCACAAAATTCTTTCTGGATCCTTTAGGTAGATCGTGCATAGGTGGAGTTAAGTACCTCAGCATGGCCCAAAAGCTGCTCCCCATGGGATAGGAATCTATCACACAGTTTTGATTTTGATTTTGATTTTGCATGATGAATGGGGCACAAGTCTTCTCCTTGTGTAGACTTGGTGAATAATTCCAGCCGTCGGATTAAGCTGAAGACGATCTGGATTTGGATGAGCGTGTACTAACTTCTTCCTGGTGAGAGACTAGATCTTCGGCTTCTAACTTGAGGAGGATTATTGAAATTGAATTGCTCCTGCAATCTGAAGAAATGCATTAGTCCTTCCTTGTGCCTTTACAGATCGGGTGAATGGACGTTCAGACCAGGTTTCCAACAATTGACATAGGAAACCAACTCTGTTTCTTCAAGAGAAAAGCTTTGATTTGCAAAGATAGCTGTTCCCCAACGAAGACGCCAAAAACTGTTGGCTAGATTTCCTGCATAGCTGAAAACCTAGGCAGTCATGAGATAAATCTCCCTCATTTATCGGTGAGGCTCCCGTGTAAGATTTGTCAATAAAGTATGCTAGTATCTATTTGGGGGTTTTACTTTAACCATGCAGCTCATGAACCATAGCTGTATAGTTTTGCAGCAAGTAAGCAACTGTTTAAAGAAAGGAAATATCTAAAGAAGAAGGAAGTAATAAAAACACATGAAAGAAATAGGGAAGATGTGCAACCCAATCAATAGATTACAGAGTTGATTGCATGCACATAGACAGAACCAATAGATATTAACACTCAGAATTTTAAGCAAAGACAACTTTCAAATCTAGATCTAAGATAACACAAAGTTTATAAATAGATCTGAGATACAATAAGTTAGAAACAAAATGCACCGTGACACAAAGTTCTCCGGAAATCTGCTCCTTTTCTATTCCTTTGCTTCAAATAGCTATCAGGGGCTTCAGCACAAAGTCTGGAACACAAGAATGCTGCTTACAAATTCTGATCCTTAACCCGAAGGTTCTTCCTCTACTTATAGAATGTAAGAAGGAAAATACAAATGAGAAACTCAACTGAACTAGAACATAAACAAGAAGTAAAGATAACATCTGGCAATCATCCCCCTCTAATTCCTCTTCAAGTGACATGCATCTGGATCCGATAGTCAAACTTATACACATCTGTCACTTAACTAATAGAATCGTTCCACACAACTTAAAGTAATGGTTTCAAAACCAATAACTTTAAAGTTTTACAATTACATCCGAGAACGTGAAAAATAGAAGAAGAAAGAGTAGAAGAAGAAAGATTCGCCATCTGTAACATCTACATCTTCTTTTTGTTTTGATACTGAATATACTTGTCGAACATGTAATTCAGCAACTTCCCATCTATCTTAGCCACAACTTCCTTTTCTGTCCTAAATTGCAGCAAGCCTTCGTTCAATACCCTGATGCACGCTTCCACATCCTCTAAGCTAGGCCCGAACTTCTCAATATCTGACTGCAGTGCCACCAGTTTACTGATGGAATCCATCGTGAAAGGCCTAACAGCTCCATCAATTCTCCCTTGCACCATCAGAAGAGATCCCTCCAGGGAATTAGGCACTTTGCTAGGAATGATCCTTATGTACGAAGTAACGTTCCCGACCACTTCCTCATTGGTGAAAGCAATGACATTGTCTGGTAAAGATGATGCCATACTCTCAAGTGCCTGCATCCTTTTCAGCATAATTCTGCAGATCTCCAAACGGAAAGATACTACAAACTCAAGCTGCTTCCCCTTCTCAACTGATCCATCGGGCACAATTCTATTCCGCAATCAACACCTCTCTCGGCAGCTTATTTATTTCAGCCAAAGTACTCAGGTTACTCTTAACAACTGTGTTCATATCTATCGTGCTCGTTACCAGTTGCTTCAGCTGATCTGATGCATCTTTCATAACCTTTAGACAGACTGGCACCTCTCTGAGTTGTACAGAAGCTTGGCGAATGATTAGACTTTTCTATTCATCAATAGCTTTAACCTGGTTACTTGCATCTTCCACTTCCTGCATCAGATGATCACTCACCTGCTTTTGTGCTGAAATTGGCTGAGTGGAAGATTTAGCAACCTTGGCAATGATCTTGCACAACTGAGATACCTGCTTCTAAAGTTCAACTTTCTCCGCCTTTTCTTTGTTAAGCCTAAGGAATAAAGCATCTATCAATGTCTGCGTGTCATGCTTCAATCCTTCTGTGGTGGCTTGACCTATGGGTACTCTGGTCACTGTTATATCTTCTGCCGTGAGCTCATCCTTCCTCTTCCCTTCTGCTGGAACTGACATCTCGGCAAACTTCTGCTCCGACTCCTCAATGATCAACCTTGAAGTTACCTTAGCAACTTTAGGTTTTCTGTCTTTTCCGCCTAGATTCAGGAGCAGCTGCAAGTCGTGTTCTTCCAAGTTGATCTCTTCTCTAGCCTCTGGAACTAACTGCGAAGCCAACCATTCCGAGAAATTACTTCTCAGAGAATGAGAAGTTGCCGAGTGTACCACTATCTCGCGCTCTGATTCCTCTCCATCTAAAACTGCTACAGTGTTGTGGCTGTCGTCCTCTGAATTGTCTAAAGACAAAGCTCTTTCAAATTCTGCCATCTGCAACTTTAATGTTTCTTCAGGAAGAGGTGCCGAACGGAGTGGTTGAGGAGAAAAGACGAATGTTGCCGGATTCAACGGAGGAACGGCAGTATCTTGCTGAGGTGCGGCAGTCGGTGAAGTAGTACTTACTGCTGGAGAAGTTGGAACTAACACCATAGCAGTAGAAGTGATCTTCTCCCTCGAATGAGACTTTCTGTGCACTTTAATCTTTTCAGGCCTCTTGCTGCTTTCTCCTTCGTGCTTCCTCTTGAGGGAATCTCCTGTGCCGAAGTTGCCCGTGATTTGATTCATCAATGCTTCATCAAGGCAATATCCCTTCGTCAGCAACCAGTTTGAAGTATTGACCAGAACGGCGGCAGACCTTTCCTCGATCGTATGGCAACCACCTATGCTCTCCTGAAGTTCAACTCTATCTCCTCCCATCCGATGGTATGCGTCAAGTAACACAGGCCCATCATCTTTAAGATCCGCAGGTATCCGTGCTAATCCAAAGTCAAACACTTGCCGCGCTGATAACCTGCTGAAATCTTTCTTTCTAACCTCGTACTCGCTTCTGCACTTCATCCAGAAATCTTCCAATGAAGGCACATGCGCATACTCTTGGGAGATTGTCTTCCTTGCCACTCCAAATGGATCGAAGTTCAGTCGTGCTTGGAAGAACTCCTGCTCATACTCAGAGAACATTTCCACTTCAATTCCTCGGGCTTTATGAATACTCTGGTAGCTGTAATAGCCCACAATGATCGGGAAGAAGCCTGTAGACTTGTGCCGTTTCGACTGTAGGTCATGCATCTCCACGAGTTGTCTGCTCAACTCCATGATGACCAATCTGTCACTTGGATATCTGGGCAACTTAACTGGTTCTCCTGAAAAGCCAGTGACCCTGAGGTATGTAAAGTTCGCAAACTGGATGAAGATACTGCCAATCTTGGACACAGCTTCCCAAGCTTCCTTGCTTACCCTGTTGGCCTTTAGATCACCATTCAGCCTGCAAATGAATCCGTAGAAGAATCCATCATTGACCACTTTATAATCTTTGTAGCATGTGGGCACAATAAGCTGTGGATAGCACTCAAAAATAGGATCCTTGGAAAGCACACCACGTCTATCCAGCTTGGAGAAGACACCTTGTGAAGCTACCGCATATACCAAATACGAAGTCATTTTGAAGCTGTAAGTACGCCTCACATTCCGGAGCTGCTCACCAATGTTGTCACTAATGATTTCCGACCAGTTGATTATTGAATCTGCTTTGTTGATTTCAATGGTCGTGATGAAAGCATACATCCATGTGCGGAAGTTGTGAGCGTTAGCTTCACCATTTATCCTGCATAATAATTTGGCAATATCATCCACCTCTTGTACCAGATTGGATCGTGGAAGAGTTCTCGGGAACTTGGATGGAGATCTGGGCTTCTTCATGTATCTGTTGTTCATTATGCCCACACAGTCAACTTTATGCTTTTCCCATCTGTTGTCGGCATCCTGTATGCTAATAGTAGTCACCACCTGTCGTGCTGGAATCTTCAGACAATAATTGATGAACTGTGCATCCAGCCGGATTATTGTTTCCCTCGCGGCATCTCGGACTGATCTGGATAATGGATGGTAAGACCTAGCACACTCCATGACGAATTCTGGCAACTGGGCTGTGAATGGAAATGCTGCAGCTCGAATGATTCCACTGCTTTTGACTGCACGCATGAGGGAAGTCTTTCCAGCTCTGGATCTGTCAATCAATTCGAAAAGAGGTTCTGGACCTAGATCTGTATCTCCAATGTCAGCAAACTTAGAAGTGATGCATGACTCTGCTGAGCTTTCTTTTTCATCCCGCTTTGCCATGGCCGAATCTGTCTTTGTCTGAGCAATTCTTTTTCTCTTTATTCGGCCGGAATTCTTTACAACTGGTGCAGATCTGGAGATTTCTTCAGATTCGGAGGATATGTTCAATGTATTGGACATTGATTTAAGCTCCCTTTCTCTTATAAAAGCACCTGTAATGAATTCTTGCAATTAATTCAAACAAAGATGGCAACCGAAACATAAACACTTGATTTTAATTATAAAAATCTGCATATATCAAGTTTGCTGCCCCAAAATTTGATGTTTTGTTTGCATGCAAAGCAAGCATGAATTTTACCAATTTCACCGGAGCACTTGTACCACTATGCAGACAATTAATCAGACACAAATCAAGCTCCTTTAAACCTAGGCGCCAAACTTTGAAGACTTCCAACAGTAAAAACACCTTCTGTAAAAAATTCCTCCTTAATTGGGCGCCAAATTTTCCTGGGCTGCACTTCCTTGCTAAAGAATTAATTAATTCATCCTTATGGCAGCCCATTTTTATATAACATTCACCATTCTATAATTAATAATTGCCTCTCCTATTCCTGGCAATTAATTAATTAATTAACATGCTTTTCTCTTCAATTTGGGCACCTATTTTGTGCATGCTCATGGCTGCCATTAAATAAATTAAATTTATTTAATTTTAGCTTTCTACTTCCAGTCCACTTGAGTTTCACAATGTGCTTTGACCTTATGCACCAAAAATAGGAATTAATTCCATCAATTAATACTTTAAAAAGTATTATTCCTCCTCAATATGGGTCGCACTTTTTGACATGAAGGGGGCTGCATTAAATAAATTATATTTATTTAATTTTAGAATTCTATTTCTAAATTCCCTTGCCTTTTTCTTCTTTGTTGACAGCCAACCATTCTTAAGAGAAACTCTTAAGTAAGATTGTCTTGCGACGAAGATGGTTAAGTAGGATCGCCAAACCGAAGAAGAAGAAGAATGATGAAAATACTGAGCAATGTATAGCAAAATGGAACAAGAGATGAAAGGAGGTGATATTAAAGTGATAACAAAGAAACAAAGGAGTGTGACATGAATGGATGGAGGAACATATGCAGTGTAGATGGAGAGTGTAAGGGCAATCCTTAACTGGGATGCCCACGTGGTGGTAGTAATGATGCAAGAGTGTTAAGCAGAAAAGGGAGCAGTGGAAAGACATTTGTGGTGGTGATTGTCATTTATTGAAAGAGGAAATGGTGGAGAAGCTTCTACAGCGGGAGGATCCAAGGAAGAAGATATACCTTAACTAAGGTTCTTTGGCTATATGGATGGTTACGCAAGATTGTCAAACTGAAAGCGGAAAAATAAAAGAGAAACTCAAGAGAAAAGACAAGTAAGATATATGGCATCGTGCAAGGGGACAAAAAGGTGAGAAGGATGATGTGGAGACAAATGGTGATGAGTGGACATGGAGAGCGAGGAGCAATGGATCAAAGACGGTGTTGAACATGTTGAGAGATAAGGAGCTGCAAGATAACGAACTTGCCTTGAGAAGGATCCTCAAGTAGGATTCACAAACTGCAACGGTGATCAAGTAGAATTCACAAACCGAAAAGTGTATTTGCAAACGCATTCCTGGAGATGATGGATAGATATAAAATTCATAGTGTGAAATTTGATGTGATTTTTATAAAAGATTATTTGGATGAGATGAATGGAACATAGTTGTAGCAAGGGTGTATATGGAAACTATGTTTCGAATTGGATTGGAGATAAACAAGAAAGGGTACCACTCAAGGCATTACACTTGTAGCCAATAGCAGGTGTTAATACATAACCATCGATAGTTATACCAAAAGATCATGAGGGAGATATGGATGAAAGACGCTTATAATCCTAATGTTGACATGACAAAGGGATCGAAGATGTGACTTGTATGCGGGAAGAGGGATCTTCAAATGTGGTGTTCCTTAAGTCTACGCCCCAGCTCTGGGAAAGGGAAATAACAATAGTAGAAAATTGATCAATGCGGGAAGCTTTCAGAAAATGTTGATAAAAGAAGGTTGTTCAATGCGGAAAACCTTCCAGATGCCATAATAACAGAGTAGCCATCCTTTGAGGGTATGGTCTACTTTATACATAATATGGATGGCAAGAATAATAATAATAGCCGTCCTTCAAGGGATTGGTCTATTTCCTTTTGATTTTTCTTGGATTTTGATTTGTATACTTTTTTTTTCTTTTGTTTTGCATGAACAACTATCCTTCGAGGGATCAGTCTGTTTTTTAAAACTTTGATTTTGCATTTTGCATACTTGAGTTTGAGCTTCACATGGGGGAGAGCTGGGAATAGCTAAGTAAACCACTTAAGAGGGGATAAGGAATGTACAAGAGACATCCTGGACCCTTCGCATGGCTGCAATAGGAGAACGAGAAGGTAATGGATGTAATGGTTACGGGATCACATCAAAGTAGTGAAGGCGGACCGCATAATTCAGATTATTATAATGATAAATGGAAGGGGCTAAAGATGGCAGAACAATCTAAGGATGTAACTAAGTTCTCATTGGTAGATATGCTAACAATAGATTGGTCGCAAGTGTAATGCATTAAGAGGTTCCATTTCTGGTTTACCACAAAGAGAGAGAAGACAGTGTAGTTGCAATAAGATGAGATGATAGCTAAGCAGGAAACAAAAACTATGTCCTATAAAGGAAACAAACATATGACCATAATGGTGGATTTAGATGAAAATAAATGATGATGCCCCAAGAGAGACATAAACATATAAGGACAATCATGGCCTCAAAGGAGGGCTTGATAAAATAAACGGTGTCATAAAAGGGACACACATATAGCCACAATGGTGGACTTCAAAACAGATGGTGCCCCAGAAGAGACAAATATAGCCACAAAGGTGGACTTGGAGAAAAAGGGATCCCTTAATAGAGAGACAAACATGGCCTCAAAGGAGGACTTCAATGAAAAAGATGATGCCCCAAAAGAGACATAAATATGGCTACAATGGTGGACTTAAAATGAGTGAGGATTTGGGTAGAAATAGTTTAGATTGGATGAATGTGAAGGAGGTAGACAAAACAATGTCAAAGAGCGAAGTCCCCTTGTAACAAGGGAGTTGTACGAACGAGATGCTCAAGGGCAAGGGAAGATTGTTCCCCCAATGAGTTAAATGTGAAGGAGGTAAAGGATGTCGAAAGAGCTTAGATGAGATTGTTTTAGATTTGGATGGGGTAAATGATTGAAGACCACAACTGTGCTTAGTAAGGTAAGCAACATTGATGAACAATGGAGGGCATTCCTTAGGAGGAATGACATGGGCTGGATGGATATTAAAGGATGATGTGGATGGAAGGATCATGGGGGATTTGACAGATGGGATATGGATTGGATTCAAGGTAGATGGAGAAGGAACTTTCCCCTGAATGAGGAAATCATCTTTCTCTATAAAATTGTGGACGATTGACCGAAAGGCCTTACAATGTTCGATGTCATGGCCTGGGGTACGATGATAGGCACAACTGCAATTAGGATTGATCCATGATGGGTTGGGACCATAGGGATTAAAGGCTTTAATAGGAGGAAGTTTGATGGCAGATGTTCGAGTTAAATATCGAAAGATATCTGCGTATGACCCCATTGAAGTGTCATGGGGAAGGTAACTCTTGTGGGTTTTGATAGGATGTCTCGACTTGGAGTTAGGAGAAAACGTGGATGTAGATTGGATGTGTGAATTTCTTGTTTTGGAGGACAAATCAAATTTGGTTAAAGGACGATATTGTTTGGATGTGGATTGATTATTGCAAGATGTCATAGATGGAAAAATTGATCATGAAATAGATATTGTAGCATTGGATTGTTGAGAAGAGGGAAAACCTGAATGTTTCTGTGGATGCGCAAGGGACTGTCGGGGATGTTTGCCCCGAGCCTTAGACTTCAACCGAGAAGATTTACCTCTAGCAGGGATGACAATAATTTCAATTGGAGGATTTGATAGCGGTGTTGTGGTTATCAATGGAGAAACTGTCCTAAAACAAGACGAAGATGTTAATGAAGAGATAGGTGTTTGTATGATGCGATTAATGATATCTATGTGAGATGTGGATTGTTTCAATTTAGGCATGGAAAGAGATGATTTTTTAGAGGGAGAAGGTAAAGCATCTTTATTTGATTTAGGTAGATGTGTTGGTTCAATAGGTGATTCAAGGGGTATATTTGATAAGGTTACAAATCAAGACGGTTGGGTTGGTGTGGATAGAAATATTAGGTAAAGAGTATTGGGATATACTGGGTGATGTGGCCACGGGCAAGGTTGTCAAGGTAGAGTTAGGTGGACTTGTTGGTGTAATAGATATAGGGGTAGCTAGGATAGATAAAGATGTAGGCATTTTTGGAATCTGTGAAGATGTGAGTGATGTGATAATCGATGGAATAGACCTTATTGGTAAGGGTAATGCAGCAAATGTAGGAGCATTTTCAGACGTATAAGTAAAAGGGATTGGTTGTTTCATAAATGTTTCGAGGGGTAAGGATGATATTTTTGATAAAGGGGTTAATGTCGAAGGTAGGGTTGCAAGGGTACATGTAGTAGAACAGAGTTTAGTTGGGATGGTTTGTGAGCAATGTAAGTGTAGTAACAGGTGTATTTGAGGCAGATATGGGAGAAGAAATAGATGGGAGAGATGTAGGGATATGTGTGGATATGAGTGGGGCCGAAATAAATGCTAAGGATGAATCTAATGTGATAGATTGGGGTGTGTTTGAAGTTTAGGAAATGGATGATATAGTTGAATTTGATGTGGATGTGGCAAGGATAGGAGTAGGTGCAGGTTCAGCACAAGTAGTAAAAGTTGATGTAGGTGTGACAGGCTCTAAATAAGAGGTGGGAATAATGTCCACTGTGGGAACATGTGGAGTTGGTGATAAGATGGGATCTTGATTGACAGTGTCAACCATACAAGCGTTTGATAGTTGAGATGTAAAGGGGGTGGCTTGAGTTGTTGGTGGTTGATTAGTTTGTGCAGTGGAGGGTATCAATTTGGATATCCCCTTGATTTACAAGTTGTTGGACACGATCTTTGAAGGAACGACATCTCTCAATGTCATGACCTTTGACTCGATGATATTTACAAAATTGGGCCTCGTGATACCAAATAGGATTGGCTTGCGAGTTGTCTACGGGTTGTATGGGAGGCAGTTGGATAGAGTTTACGCTCATCAACTTATCAAATACAAAACTGTATGATTCTCCTAAAGGAGTGCAGTTGGTTGTTGATTGAGGAGATCATTGTTGAGACCATGTGCTTGGTGTAGATGGGGATGAGGGTTCAATGAACACAGTGTCATCCGCAGCCTTGAACTCGCCATTATGTGTGAATGGTTTGGTGGATTCAATTTTTGGTTTAATTGAACTTAGTTGAAGATGACCCTGCTTAATGGCACGGGTTTCGAGCTTACGAGCCATTGTGAAAGCTTCATCAAAGGTTTAGAATGATTGGATCTGCAAAGTGGATGACATATGTTTGGCACACGAACGCAAGAATAAATCAATGAGTTCGGTTTGTGGGATAGTGAAGGATAGTTGGTTTATAACATCATGCCACCTTGCGACAAAGTCGGCGATGGGTTCGTCTTCATACTGTTGAATGGTATATAGATCAGCGATAGTGGTTTTGCGTGTGATATGGATAGAAAAGTGTTCTAAGAACAACTGTGCAAGTTGAGTGAAAGAGAATAAGGAATGTCATGGGATACTGTTGTACCAGTCCAACCCAAGACCAGACAATGGGGAAGTGCGAAGAAGTAAATCATGATCATGTGCAATAAGACAACATGCGTGTTTAAATGCGAGGAGATGTTGTTGGGGATCTTCTTTATTGTTGAACTTATTAAATGCAGTAAGTTTCCAACGAGGAGGATAGGGTTTGATTGGAACTGACAGATGAATCGGTTCGTTACAGATTTGTTCATAAGATAAGGTGTTCTTGGGTGTCAAGGTAAGGGTTTCTAAACTGGCCAACCGATTCATTAAGGCATGAATTTAATCACTCGAGGTGTTGTAAGGTTGAGATTGGATTGGTTGTGTGGTTTGAAAAGTAGTTTGATGAGGCGAATGATAAATTTGTGGGTGTGTGGGTAGTTGAGGAAGCGTCTGATAAGGTGATTGATAAGTTTGTGGATAGGATGTTTGCGGAATGGTTTGATAAGACAATTGAATCAAGCAAATTTTTTTTAGCCTCATGATTAATTTAGAGGATGTGAACAGAAAAGAAAAGTAAGTAATGAAGGTGCCTAAAGGGAGTCTAAAGCTGGTTTCAGGCAGTTATGGATTGGAAGATGTCTGAGATGGTTGCCTGTTGGGTGTTTAAGTCCCAATTAGTTAATCAGGTGAGAAGAATGTTTTGATGTGTTAATTATGTTTATGCAGTCTCAGGCAGTGTGTGAAAAGTGAAATGCAAAGAGTTATATTCTTTACTTAAGCTCTGTGATTAGGCAGGATGTAGAAGGTTCGTTTTAGACCAAAATGAAATGTGACGTTCGATGTATACAGACACTCCGGAAAGGGAAAGTTCGATGCAGAAAAGAGAAAATAGAGAAAAATGAGAAATACCTGGAGAATCGCTTATCCTAGTTATTTAAGTGCATGTGATAGTGATGTATTTTGAAAGCGTCAGTTACTGGTCCGAAACGCCCGGGGTACCCTAAAATGGAACCGTTTACAATCTCGGACAGGGTCGGTGAAAGGAGATTGGTGGCGTGTTTATGTTTCAATGGTTATCTTTGATAGCACAATGTTGTTGTCTCGAGTTTTTATAATTCACCTGCAAAATCGAAGAACACAATTAGTCGTTTTAGTTGGAAAATAAGATAAAGAAATGGAAAGATCGTAAATTTGTTGGTTGATTTTCAAAGTAAATTGATTAGAAAAATAACTAATTTAAAAATTATTGTATATCAAACCATAGATGGAAAACTCGCAAAAAACTCGGCGAGTTTTAAAAAACTCGCCAAAAAAATGCTGAAACGGTTAAACCGCCAAAAAACTCGCCAAATCCAGGAAAAAAAAGGTCACCGAGTTAACTCGGCAAGCATGTGCAAAAAACTCGCCGTACGCTGGTAAAATGTGGAAATGCGGATTTCAAACGCAAAAAACATTGTTTTTACGCGGTTTTGGCTCTTTTTAAGGCCCTCTACTCCCTCATTGTCACTCACACAACCATTTAAGCTTGCATTGCTTGTGTTGAGTGGATTTAGGAGCGAATTCGAGGAGAGAATTTGGAGATTGCATTTGGAGGTAGGGTTGTGGTTTTTTTAATTCTTTGAAGTTTTTCCA
Organism: Taxus chinensis; assembly: GCA_019776745.2. NCBI lineage: Eukaryota > Viridiplantae > Streptophyta > Pinopsida > Cupressales > Taxaceae > Taxus > Taxus chinensis. Next base: position 898,239,348 of record CM034148.1, read on the forward strand.
AATTTTGTGTATATTATTTAGGTTTTATAGATTCCTATTGTGATTCTAAATACATGTAATGTTCGAATGCTTGTACTTTTTTGATACTCATTTGCAGCCAGAGGTATGTAAATTTTTTTTTTTAATGCAAATTCATTGTAAATTAGTTAATTTTTATGTATGTGTATTGTAATCGATTCGTTGTGTAATTCTAAATACATGTAATGTAAAATCGAATGCTTGTAATTTTTTTATACTCATTTGCAGCCGGAGGTATGTATTTTTTTTTAACGCAAATTCATTGTAAATTAGCCAAATTTTATGTATGTGTATTGTAATCGATTCGTTGTGTAATTCTAAATACATGTAATGTAAAATTGAATGCTTGTAATGTATTTTTTTTATTTACGCAAATCTGTTATTCAAGCACGTTTTGTTTTTAAAATTAAATTAAGTTTACGTTTTCTAATTTTTTAAATGTGCATTGTGTTGCAAATTAGAGCTTAACAATGGCATCAGGCTCAGCATTAGGTTCGGCATCTGAATCACTAGCAGGGACCGTTCCTCCGAATGCCCATTCCATAGCAATGAAGTATGTTGTACATGGAACTTGTGCGGGGCGAAATTTTTTGCACTTTCTATAACAAGAAAATGAATGGAGGCATCAATCGTTTGAAATATCACCTTTCAACTATTCCTTGCTGAGATGTTACAGTTTGCCCCAACGTGTCGAAAGAGGCAACGCGAGAGATTAAAGCAGAGCTGACAGAGTTAGAGGAGAAGAAACTAGAGAACACAAGGCTGAAGGCAACCATAGCACAAACTATTAGACCTGGGGCTGCAATGGAAGAGAATTTAGACGATGATGCAGCAACAATTGTGGGCTCTACTCGTGGTCCACGCATACGAAGAGGAAGAGCCGGAAGAGGCACATCTTCATCGAGTTTGAGCAAAGGCATACTGAGTTTTTTTGTGGCAAGGAACACACATGGAGCACAACCTCCGTTGGAAGGTACAGCCTGGAACAAAGATTTGCACAAGGAAGTGGATAAAGCTTGTGCAAATTTTTGGTACTACCAACAACCTGCCGTTCAATGTGGCAAAGAGCCCATACTAGGAGTACTTGGTGACAGCGTTGACAGTTGCAGGGAAAGGGTACAAGGCACCCTCTCCAAAAGATTTGAGGGGGAAATTACTTGAGGGTGCAATTGCAGATGCCACTACCATGCTAGAAGAGCACAAGAAACAATAGAAAAAATTCGGATGCACCATTCTTTCAGATGGGTGGACGGATGGAAGGAACTGCACCCTAGTTAATTTTTTAGCAGCTTCAAACGGTGAGATGGGTGTTTTTAAAATCTATTGATGTCTCTAACATAATAAAAAATGCAGAAAATTTGAGTGTTATGTTAGAGACAGTTGTATTAGAGGTTGGTGTACAGAATGTTGTGCAAGTTGTCACAGACAATGTAGCAGCATGTGGCGGCTAGGAGACTATTGTAGGAGAGACATCCATCACTCTTTTGGGACTCCTTGTGCAGCTCATTGCATTGACCTTCTTTTAGAGGACATAGGTAAAATTGATTGGGTGAGGCCGGTTGTAGAAGATGCAAGATCTATAACAAAGTACATATACAATCACTTTTGGGTTTTGAGCTTGATGAGAGTACACACAAAGGGGGAAAGAACTTGTTCGAGCCGGTGTCACAAGGTTTGCAACTAACGTCTTGACGTTGCAAAGTATTTCTAGTTTGTTGACACTTTTGAAACAAATGTTTGTGAGTCGAGCATGGCTAGACTCACAATATTCAAAGAAAGCTGACAGAGAGAGGGTTGCAAATATAGTTTTTGATGATATCTTTGCAAAGAGAGCTATAGAGATCATCAAGGTAATTTCAAACTTCGATTTATATTTCATTCCTTTATTTTAATTTGTTAAATTATAAATATTAAATATATTTTTCTACTTTTCACTTTTTTATTTCATTTCTAATATGTATTGTAACTTGTAAGTTTGCAATCTTACATTTTAATTTGTGTGTAGGTGTCAAAGTCGTTGGGTGAGAGTTTTGCGTTTGGTTGATGGGGAGCAAAACCCCATGGGGTTTGTATATGAGGCCATGTATAGAACCAAAGAGTCTATCCAAAACTATTACAGGGGGGATATCGTCAAATATGGTCCCTTTTGGGAGATTATTGATCGGAGGTGGAACAATCAACTCCACCAACCTATTCATGCAGCGGTGTTACTACCTCAACCTCAAGTATTTCTACTCTGACAGCTTCACAGATGTGAACGGAGAGGTTATGGAGGGCCTTTCAACATGTATTGAGAGGATGATCACCGGATGTTGAGACGAGGGACCTTGTCATTTTAGAGCTGCAGAGTTACAAACATGGTAGGGGGAGACTCTTTTTTTCGGTGCTAGCTATTCGAGGGAGAACCACACAGTCACCAGGTAATAAAAATTAGAATGTTTACCAAGTTACTTATTAGTTACATATTTGATTTTATTAATTAATTATAAATTTTTGATTATCTTGTTTGTAGGTTCTTGGTAGGAGGATTTTGGGGGGAATACCCCAAATCTTCGAAAGTTACCCCTCAAAATTCTATCTCAACCTTGTAGCGCTTTTGGATGTGAATGCAACTGGAGTTTGTTTGAGGCCCATTCACACGAAAAAGCGCAACAAGTTGACTCAAAAAAGGCTCAACGACTTGGTTTTTGTGCAATACAATCTCCGGCTTCACACAAAAAAAGTTGAGGCCACATCAGAGGAGCTCATTGATTTGGATGAGATAGATCCATACAGTGAGTGGACTGGGCAAGAAGAGGAAAACCCTGCATTCACAGCGGACGAGATTGCTTCTTTTGGAGGGAGGGCTATGGAGGAGAAGCACTAGCAGGACTCTGAGGAGATATTGGACTGGATGACATCTTTGGAGGTGATCTCCAACATGTAGCAGAGGAGCCACCAACACCACCATCTAGTTCTATGATCGAGCCAGATTCGCAGCCTTCTAGGAGGAGCGTGGAGACGCAACCGAGTGTGGGGACTAGTAGAGGCACTAGACCCTCTCCCCAATTTTTCTCTAGATTGGGGAAGAGGAAAATGTAATTTATTGTATATTGTAACTTGCATAGATATGAAATTTATGATGATATTTTTCAATGTCAATCATCATAAATTCATATTACTTATTAGCCGGTTGTCGTATTCGCATGATGATGCGATTTTGTATTGTATTTGTATTCAAATCTAATAGAAAACACTTCTCCAACATTTTATGGGCTCATTTGATACATTTTGTAGCTGTGTTGCTTAAAATTTATGTTTTTTAAAGAAATTTGAGTATTTTTTAAGTTGCCGAGTATTTCCGAGTATTGGCCGAATATTGGCGAGTTTTTTTTTTGGGGGGGTCTAGCGAGTTTTTGGTTTTGGCGAGTTTTCCTACTATGTATCAAACTAAGGCCTAATGAGTTGTGAACGAAGATCTGGTGAAAGTGACCATATGATAAAAAGAAAGAATAGAAATGACCAAACGGTGGTTGATACTTTATTAAAGTTGATATAAATATAAGCACAAAACCTATTGTCAACTTGATAACATGAGTTAATGAAATGAGGAGCATACGACAAATTATGTAAGGACATCGAGCTATTTACGGATTAAAGAGAAAAGCAATAATAAAACTATCTAAACAATGGATCAAATTAAAATGCGCTAAATAACAACAATAACGATTGTTGATCTATTTTGTTGATTTTAATTTAATCTATGACGAAGGATGATAATAACACAAAATGTTTTGATTGTCGATTTTTTTTTAATTATTATTTGTTTTGTTTTTTTTTTTGTTCGATGTCAAGAGGAAAGAAGCTTTGGATTATACCTTGAAAGTAATTTTAGCGCTTCGTTGAATACACACTCTATGTTGATTCCCTCATAACATATTGTCATATATAAATGGTTGAGGATCATTGGGAATCATAGGTTTATGTCTCGAAAATGGGAGTTTGATGCATTGAGGGTGGGGAGTTGAGTGACTTGGGGTAGGCAGGTCGTAGGAGACGAGCTCGGAGAGCTTAGAGAGAATTGACCCAAAATGATCTAACTGTGGCACAGGCCATAGATTTTTGTGGCCCACCAAATATTAAAAGGATTATTCACTTTATATGCCCACGGATGTGGGACAAGAAACTAGACCTTGCACCGAACCAAGCACTAAGAAACATTCCACGTGGGAGAATGGGGGGGAGCTTTATCAATGGTGGATCAATTCAAATCGATGGCAGACTGGAATCTCACTTTATGTAAGGTGAATGCGTGGTGATCATAGTGCACATGGATGTGGCTTTTCACATGTACGATGTCAAAAAGATAATCACAGAAAAAACAAAAATGTGAAATATATAATTGGCTATAGTGCACTGTTTATGACTGTATCATTTAAAACTGTGTTGTAGAGAATTGCGAGCCTATGAAGCGATTGTACAATCACTACCCACAAAGTTGTGTGAATTTGATATGGAACTGAAAATAGTTGGACACATCAAGCATCGGGATACTGCGAACCAATATTGAAGAATAGTAATCTCCACGTATCTTACTTATGAATGATATTTTAGATCTTTGAGGACAGGCGTCTAGGGCAATCCAGAAATTTAATCCTCTTGCTTTGTTTTGTGAGGTTCATAATGAAAGTGTGCGCTTAGCATTGTGCGCTTAGCTGGATCGGAAGAGTGCTTTCGGGGGGAGTTGGGAGGACTGTGGGAGCTGAGGCGGGCAAAGTGGAGAGAAGGGGCGTGGGAAGGAGTGTGGTGGTGGTAATGTTTACATGCATGGTAAAATATAGCATGAGGCAGGGAAGAATGGATGTGTGGAGTGCCTGCGTGGAGAGAAGGGAATTGAAGTTGGGAACAGGTTCGGATGGCTGAGTGGCTGAGGAGAGGAGAGGAGTTCTAGGTGAGGGAAATGGTGAGTTTGGAGTGGAGTGGAGATGGTATCTCGGGGAGATGGGAGCTCGAGAGGTGCGTGTAGGGAGTTGAGGGAGAAGCTGGATGGGAGACGAGGCAGTCAACACGGGAAGAATCTCAATCTGTGTGGGAGGCAAAGATTAGAAGGTGGAGTGGAGGACTCAATGGGGAGTCATGGGGAGAGGAAAACGGTGGAAGGGAGATGGAGTAGTGAGTGGCTGAGCGGAGGGAATGAGTGGGTGGAGTCAGAATGGAAGGGTAGGTCTGAGAGGAGAGAAGTGATGTTTATTCAAGAGTTGTATGAGGATGGGGGAGCTCAGGTAAGGGAGAGGGTGGCGAGTTGAGTGGGTAGGAGTGACGTGAGTTCGGCGATGAGGATGGAGTCGGCTGGGAGGAAGGGAGAGGTAGACGGTAGAAGGGAAGAGAGATGGGAGTTGGGTAGATAGTGAACTGGGGTGATAGGTAGGGGATAATTAGGATTCTAATTAATTTTTTTTTTTTTTAATATTTAAAGTACAAATTACATTCATTTATTTATATATTATTATTAATTAATTGTTTTATAGCAACAACAATAAAACTATTGAACAATTATAAACCACCAAATAAAATACTTTTTCCAAATAACAAAACCACGTACCTCGTGACGGAGAAAGACGAAAAAGTGTATGTAACACGCCAAACAGACAAAGATACTACTAAATCCCGGTGAACAGGTAAGTCAGAAAAACGAACGATGCAAAATATATATAATGTGACGACAACTATGTGAGTAAGGTTACTTTCCGGATTCATTTCCCATGCGGGGTGGATTTCAACAGAAAACAAGAAGAGCACGTACCTCCTGGTGATTTCAACGAGTGACCGTATTGAACTGAAAACAACAAATACTAAGATATTGTAAGCAAGCAAGTTAGAAAAGATGAGTAAAATAACAAACAAAACGACCAGATCTAGGATCTGGTCCCATCGGGCGTGCCAAATGTTGATCTGGAAAACTCGTTCTCACGCGGGGTGAACACCGAGACTGCAAGCCACCAGCAACTTCGAATGATAGAGGGCTTAGGACCTCAGATGCAGATATGGATTCTCGATACGGGCGCAAAGAAAATAGATCTGTGAGAAAGAAGATAGATCTGCAAGATGGAAACAGATAAGATTAGATAACGATATGCGGGGGCTGTCTGACAAAGCAGATCCGAGAAGCATTAACTTCCTCGGTGGCTATCAACCCCCGTGTTCACAAGAAAATAATGAATACCCAACGATAAGATGACATGCCAAAACTACAGAGATTTGCAATATGTTGAATAAAATAATATAAATATGATACTAAACCAGTGTTTCGATATAACAACAAATTGATTGTTAGAGTGACAATATGAGACCGATAGAGCTTCGCCTCCAAACACTCCACAATATGATTCAAAGCTTCACAAACAATTTTGACAAAATATTATGAATTTTAAGCTTGTGAATTTCAAGAATTTTCTACCTCTTCCAGAGGAGGAGAAAGAGTTCTATTTATAAATTGAATTGGGATAAAGGATTAACAAATAATTATAATTTGCAAAATAAATCTTGATTAAGAGGACATGATGAAGAGTTGATTTGATGGTGTGGTTCATGATGTGAGAAAAGGAAAATGTGTAATGTGGAGTGGGGACATGGTTAGGTGTATGAAGTCATGTGCTCACTTTACACTATTGATTTTTGGATTTGTTGTCGGATAGGGCGATTTTTGAATTATTGACTTCATGGGTGGGGTTAATAATTTAATAATTTGAGGGAATTGAATTTTTAGGTGAGAAATGATTTTCACTTAAGTAGGGAACATGTGGGGTTGTTGAATTATATATATATTTTTGAATTATTTAATTATTAAATAGGATGACATGACTTATTAAAAAAATAAATTATTTAGCATAATATAGTTTTGGCATGTAATAAGAGATTAATTAAGTTATAAGATTAATTAACTGGATATGAATTGTCGGTGGGAGACGAGATTTGAGTAAGCCTGCTGAAAGAGACCAAAACACGGGGTGATACCAAAATTTGGTGTTTACAATTACATATTATTTGAATTCCAAATATTATATATATTCAAATTTATTCTGTGAATTCTAGTGGTACGATTTGCATTAGAATTGGAATAATTAATTGTATGTGGCAAATAATAACATAAATTTGCTCCTAAATAGGTCGCTTTGACATTAGAAGGCTTATTTTACAGTTTGCACGCAAACTGGAGACATTTTCATGCAAACCAAACCCATTTCCCAAGGTTGTGTTTTCCCAGAAATTCCAATTTATAGCAGCAGTACGATTTGGGCTAAAATCACTTTGATTTGGTCTAAAATCAATTGCATAGTATTTGATATTTATTAATAATTGTTTAATAATCATTGTTAGAGAATTTGGGCACATTTTCTAATGAAATAACTCTACTGCAATTTTATACTAGAACTCTAATTTTTTGTCTAAGTCCCAAAAGGGATTTTTCAATACTCTTTCTCCTATTGAAAGAATTGGAGCACCTCAAGGTTGTGGGTAACCTATGTCTGAGGTGAACTTCCACAGAGGGTTGGTTCCCTTGTGAATCACCTAAAAAACGAAAAAAATTGACAAGGAAAAGGGAAAAGGAATGCAGGAAATGGGAAATAGGGGTGATTTACCAATAATTTAACACATGCATGTAGCTCTGCACACAGAGAAATCAAAGATCCACACACCTGCTCAACTCTAAGCTATTTTGCATAATAAATTCAAGGGTTTAGGAGAAAAGGACAGCAGTAGAGAGAGTAAATTCCATACTAAGGCAATACAGTATCCTATCAAACACAATGAAAAATCAGAAACCAACAATAAGAGAGGGCAAAAATGGAGCTTTTATTCAGAGGTGCAAGTACAAGGCTATTGCCAAAGCACATCAGCCCAAAGTGTGTCTAATGATTCAATAATACAAAATTGAGCCTACATAGGCTGCTGTGTTTGCATGTTTTTTGTAATGTCCCCATTTCTGAAGACCCTTAGCCTATACGTCCCCGTGGGCTTCAAGATGTGCAAGGGGGAACATTTTTATTAAATAATTAAATATTATTGCCTAGAGCAATAATTATTTAATTATGAAGATTATTTAATTTAATTCCCAAAATATAAAAAAATTAAATGGAGAATTAATTAAATAAACATTTAGGTGGCTTTTATTGTTAAAATCACCATTTGAAAAGGGGACGCCACACTTAGGGAGAACAAACTGTTTTTATTTAATATTTTCCTTCTCCTAGGGTTTTCGAATTTTGTGCCTCCTTACTTATAAAAGGAGTGCTAGGGTCATTATTATTATTATGTTATGATGAACTTATTTTGATACTCCATGCTTGGAGTTGGGATGCATGCCCATTGAAGCTCTCTCTCTCTCTCTCTCTCTCTTGTGTGGGAGGTTGTAGTGAGCTGGTTTTCTTTTGGCATCAATTGAAGAACTTATTATTATCTTTGGCAAATCTGCATTTTACTACTGTAGCGACATCACTGTAGCAGCCGGTTTGTGATAAAAAAATAAGTGATTTTGGAGTTCCTTTTGCAAGTCAACTTGTTGGTATATGTTGCATTCCAGTTTTGGCGACTTCTTCCATGGTGATTGTGGACTGTTTTGCATGCTCCATTTAGTATGGATTGATCAAGTTTATTGCATTATATTATTTCCTTTGGCAGCGATTTGTTTTGGGCATTAATTGGCAAGGTAAATCTTATAAATAAGGTCTGGTTTTCTATTAATGAAATCTGCCATTTCTTCCATCAAACAGCGACTCCATTATGGGTGAATGTTAGTTATTTGTTACATGTTTTGACCCTCACATAAGCAGCGGACTGTTACTGCATTTTTAACAAGCCCTAGCGACTTGTAATTGCATGATCCATTAGTGGTTTTAGGACTTCCCAAGGCAGCAACCTGGGTTTAGTTACTGGATAAAATATTGCAGGCTTTTTTGACAAGAAAACCCTTGTTCTGAGTCTGTATACCTGCTATAAATCAGCGACCTATTTATTGTGTGCAAGTACTTGTATTGGCAGCGAATTATAGCTCTTTTTGTGACTGAAATATTCCAGTGCTTGGTGATTTGTCTGAGGCTCATATTGTGTGAAGAATATATATTTTTGGGCCAGCGATTCTTATCTGTTTGCAGATCCTCTTGTGGCTGGGAGATTGTATATAAATATGGCATGATTCAATGGTGTTGCGAGTCTCTTTTGGCAGCAAACTGGACTAAAGGTACTTGGTATGATTTATGAATTGTTTGATTGACTTTTCAGCGATCCACATCTGAAGTTGGATCAGATTTATGTAGATATATTCAGTAATTTGTATTGGTGGATTTAGATCTGGTTTGGAGGTCATTTGCAGCTGTGTTGGGTCTTCATATTTATTGGGAAAAGAAAACTGATTTCTGAGTATGTTGGTAGTCTTTAATAATCTTCAGGGGGCAGCAGTGTTGATAACAGGGGTTAACATTGGAAGTTTAGATCTGATTTGCATGAGGATTAATTGTTAACTGATCAGTAAAGGCCATTAAACCCTTGTCCTCGGGTTTATTGAGTCATCTATTTGATTGGTTCAAGTAGTTTTGACTGAGTCTTGCTAATTGCATTTCATTGGAGTAGTGAAGGTTTGTTGATTTACATATTTTCTATTGATCCCAGAAGTGGGATATTACATTTTTTTATTTATTTCCCAACCCCTGTAGCGCATGAGTAGCATGTCTTATTTTTATTAATTTTTTCCTCCATCCTTAGCGCCAAGCATCAAAATAGACTGCTGCATGCTTTGATTTTAATTAAATCCATCCTTCCAATCCTTGGCGCCAACTTTATGTAACAGCAGTTTGAATTATTTAATAAAAGCACTTCTCCTCTTTGGTGCCAACTCCCAAAACAGACCTGCTGCATGCTAATTTTATCCAAACCTATCTTTATCCATCCTTGGCGCATGGGCAAGACTCTAAAAATAGAACAAGAGTTTGCTTTTCAATTATCCATTCATTTACCTTTATCCAAACTCCTAAAAATAGAACTGGAACTCCTGTTTTAATCTCTTCCAAACACCTCTTTTACCTGTTCTTCCTTTGGCGCATGGGGCTGCTATTTTTAGCCAATTTCATTCTATGTTTGGTGCCAAAGGTAAACTGAACTGCAGCTTTCTTATTTTTAATTCTTTCTATTCTTATTCTCTTCCATGGTGCTAAGTGTGGAACAGCAGCTTCTTGCTTTTATTTATTTAATCATACACCTCCTTGGCGTCAAAAAAAAGAACAGCAGACAACAGCTCCTTTTGTTTATTTTATTCATCCATGCATGGGGCTGTTTTGACTTTATTTCTTTCCATGCATCTATTCTTTGGCGCCAACCTTAGAAGGTGGTGAAAATATGGTAACAGGTACTTAGATTTGGGTATAAATATGACGATATCATTTGTCTTTGAGCTCAATACCTAGCTTTATAATAGTAGGACCTGTGATTATCGCTAATCCTTTTTATTAAAAACAATCTATCGATTAACATTAAGAAGATTTGTGGTGGGAATAGTGGGGCCATTAATTTAATGGTTGTGGGCCGATTCAGTTACCTAAGGAACGATTTCTTTTGGGAATGCATACTGACCTCACAATTTGCCTCTCTTCTTTGTGATATTGTGGTTTTTGTGTGGTTTATGTCCCATCTAGGCTCCACCTCAATGGTGTGAACTTTTGAATTGCTGTGTAAACATGCTTTTGCCATTGAATCTTCTCTCAATTATGTCCAAGACTTCTAAGATGACCATTGAATCTTCTCTAAACTGCTTCCTAGATGCAAGCATCCCTAATTTCAACCTAGATGGAACTTTTTTAAAGGCTATAAAAAGCGGAGCCTTCATTTCTCTAGATTAATATTCATCCCAACTTCCAAGATCCTTTTGCCAACAGTGTTAATGCAAATTGAATATATGTTTGAACTCATGAAGTTCTAAGAAATGAGAGAATTTTGTACTTGTTCGAGAAAATCTAATGATTGAAAATACCTTATCAGGGGGTCCACGGAAGGTCAAGGGGAGTTAACTGGAGCCAGGATTCAACTTTGTTTCAATGTTGGAGAGATGGGTGTACTGGGTGAGTAGTATTTACTATTAATTATAAAGTATGGATTGTTGTTAAGACACGTGTTTGTATTATTCTTGTTATCCACAAGATATTTTGTTTTATGAAGAGCACGGGAATTGTAATAAGGATTTTTACACTGCTTTCAGGTACCCACTTATTGATGCTAATATGAAGGGAATTAACAGTGACTGGTTTTATGTCGAATAGAGGCCGTCAAGTATGTAATTTTAGTGTTGAATGTTTCTATCCGCACTTCTATTTTAAGCTGCATATTCAATTTGTGGCTACTAGATTTTAAATGAATAATTCCATATATGAAAATTTATAGGGGTTTCATACAGTTCATGTTGTTTAAGTAGGCTTTTTTCTGATTTTCTAAGAGTTACACAGATTGTATGTTCATTTTTGGTGAGAGATATGGGTCTGGACTGGCGAATGGGAGCAGAATGGTTTGAGACATGTCTGCTAGATTATGATCCATGCTCCAACTATGGGCAACTGGACATATGGTGCAGGCAAGGTCTTCTTTTTTTGTGAATTTTTTTCTTCTTGGCATTAGATTCTGAAACTTTTCTCTTCACCTCCTTTAGCACAGAAAAGGAAGCAATCATGGTTACAAAGTTCTACTTGATGAATGTTCTTAATGACATTTTCATTGGCATACTGTTTCTCTTGTACTGTTTTTAATCTAGTTCAGTTAGCTGAAACTCGGAACTAAATAGCTTATCATCAGTCTCTGATATCTAATCTCAGTAACTGGCTTATCTACTTGCAATTTAATAAACTTCCATTGCACCAACCCTTGCTAGAAAATTTCTAGCTTTGCCAATGCATATTATCTTTTACCGATGACAATACCCACAACTTCCTCTTTTGAAACAGGTGTTGGAAATGATCCAAGGGAGGACAGATATTTTAGCATCCCAAAACAGGTTGGCAACCATAAATTAGTTTTCATTGAATTCACTATTTGAAGCTACACAAAACAATTTTCCATGGCCCAGGAAGTGTAACAGAAAATAATTATTCTAAGAAGGGAATTATCTGACAGGCACAAAGTTATGATCCGGATGGTGAATATGTTGCATACTGGTTACCAGAGATTGCAAAATTACCAAAAGCAATGCGCCATTTTCCTGGAAAGGCTTATATTGCACCAGTAGTGCCTTTGAAATATCCTAATACTGGGAGAAGTTATGGCCAGAGAAAAGGACACTTGGAGGATAACCGGCATGATTTTGGCAGACTTGTGATTGGAAAGACTGCAGAGAAAAACAGTCGAGACGCCAGAAGATGATTAAACTGGTCTATAGTGGGAGTAAACTTTACTGTTGGCCCGATTTGTCTTCTATCTTATGCTTACAAACTATGCCTCATTTGTTAAAGAGAAGAGAATATGTGTTATGATACGATGGTCAATTTTGAGTATCCTTTGTATTTTTTAATTCATTCAATAGGATGTTGCATACCGTGTCTGTTTTATCTTAATGGGGCTGTGCTTCATTTACCAATAAATTTTGATATTAAATAAATTTCAATAGTGCACACTTTGTAAAGGATTTGTCTTAGAATATTCTTTTCAGTATGAAACTGGATTGCATTGCAATTTAATAATTATGAGGTCCACGAGATGTAATGCATATAGGAATCCCCATGGAACTCTATTAGGGCAAGGTTTTGAACATGAGATTTTTGCCTCCCGATAAGGAATCTCAATGAATCAGTTCATGAAGTAAAGAAGTGACACAAAAATGACAATTTATGTATCTTCAAACATCTATTTATATTATTCATTTATGTCAAACTTTTCTTGCTCTGTCAATGTATCTTAAGATTTTATATGTGTATCTATATATGGTTTGAGTTTTTTTAAATTGGTTTTTATATTTGGGGTGACTAACTTTCACATATCGGGGTTGTCCACATGTAGCTGAGTCTGCCCTGTGTCATGCAATTCACCTATATTATTTGGGAAACAAGTCTTTCAATAGGTCTATCTTGTTGCATGTGTTATAGATATAGGAGCATCCCTGCCACAACCACAGGATCCTGCATGTTTAAGCTCATTTAAAAGGTCTCATAATGGCAACATCACACCAAGTGGGAGATCATCTTTGGCCATTTCAGAAAAATGACCATGTGGACAATCACTATGTGGTCTAGCAAGAGTGACACCTTGTGAAAAACATGAAACTTAAAGCGACCATAACGCTGTTATAGAGACTCAAAATTGGGTGTTATTTTTTGAAATCACATAATTTTTGAGCAAGATACAGTAGTGTCATTATAATCCCAATGGTTTGTGGTCTTGTGCGGACAACACCATCTTTAAGTTGACCTTGGGGTCTGGTGACTTTGGTATTTTGCAGGGGACCATAACATTGTCATACAGATTCAAAATTAAGTGCTTTTTTTAGTCTCTTTTTTTTAGATGAAAGTAATGATGCCTTCATATCTGTATTGTGTTTGATCTTGCAATGGCAACACCATGTTGAGGTCCACCTCATGGTATAGTGAAAACGATACTATGTAGGGCTCAGATTGTTGTCTAGCTAGTAAGACAACATGTGGCCAGCTAAGTGACTATATTGTGGTATCACAATAGAGATACCATGTGTGAATTCCTAAGTGTGAGAATTTTAGAACATATCATGGTAATACTAATAATCCTACCATGCATCATCCACCATGTACCCTTCACAAGAGCCCTTTTATGCAAGCTGTGACAAGCTAATCTCTAGTGTTGATGGTTGAATGCATGTCTGGATGTCAATTTGGACATGTAGCTCAATTCATCTTTATGTAGTAGATGGCTTGGGTTTCATCCCAAAGTTTAAGATCTTGTAACAGCTGGAAGGTGAATCATCTCATCCGCCCTATCAGTTTTTCTTCCCTATATTAATGGTTTTTTGCAATTCAGAAGAGCAAAGCTGGAAATGTGAGGAAAGCTCGCAAGGAAGTAAGTCCAGCATACAAGAGTTATTACAAGAAATTTGAGAAATCAAGCTAGGTGTAGAGTGACTCTTAATTTGAATTAGAAATTAAAGTGTGGTTGTTTTTGAAAAAAATTGAGTGAATTTTTGCTTCCATATTTAGGTATGTGCACTCTAACATGTATGGGGGTTCATTGACCCCCTGACCATGACATTAGTTGGGCAGGCTGGTGAGCGATATTTAGCTTCAAATCTTTTAGCAGGAGGGGCACTAAGTACTTGATTTGTGGTGATTCTCATTTAGGGTTTATTTAATTAGACATTTTATTAGTCCATGCCTTCGACATGAGACTATTGGTTTTGCTTTTTTCAACTAGTTGCACCACACTTGTGCCAAAAACTTTGTTAACTAAAGGTTTTCTATTAATGAATTTCTAATACTTAATATTTTGGTAAAATTTTCATATAGAATTTTTACATGGTTGCCTAGTCAGGCTTGCATTTATATGTAGCTATTTTTTAATTTAATTTGCTCTAGCAGCCATGAATAGTAAAAAAATTCTACAGTCCCCTATAATTTTGAAGGGGTGATTATTTGTTGATGCATGTTACTAATAATTTTATTAATTGTTAGGGGAGAGGACCCGGTTGTGGTGCAGGGTCCATTAGTGGAGATAGTAGGTGAATAGTCATTCACCTTTTTTTTAACATATTTTGAATGACATGTGAAGTTAATACAACCCAACTGTTTTCTCTCCCCCTATCATTATTAATTAAACATGGAAGCATGAAATGTTGAATAAGGCAGTTTTTAAATTGGTCAATATTCTCTTATTCATTGATAGAACTAAAAATATATATTAATTTATATACAAGTGTACAAAAACCAAGTCTGTACAGTCAACTACTCATTAAGTAATATTTTCATTGTATGCACATCATATCTATTACAGTCACTTCAACAAGTCACTTCTCAAGACTTTCCAACCCAGATCTCAAATCCCATGCACTAGTTTTGATGTAATGAGTCTTCAATCCAAGTATACACCTGCATAACAATAAATGAATTTATGGTCAGTCTCACCTTTCAAAAGTGTTTAAAAAATCAGTACCTTTATGAACAATAAATTGTGTAACCAGCTGCATAAAATAATAAAAATGACCAACTAAAATATTATCCATTGGATTAAATCCCAATAAATCTCAGCCATTTGATTGAACTTTCATAGTGAATCCATGTCAACTAACATCAACCAATCAGAATTTAGGATGATAGAATAAAAGCTGGAGGATGGATTACAATTCCATTTGTTCATTGCAATTTTCATCTCTCCAAGTTGAAGAAGTGAGGAGCAGTGCAGTTCAGGTAAGACACTCATGAATTACAAACTATTTCATAATTCAAGCCCTCTATTTAGTTTTTTCAGTGACTGAATTTTTGAGAAATTAGGATAAAACATATATTTGAAGATGGCAGTGAGGTGGCTGTGCAATGTTGGAGGTCAAGAATTTGGTCCTGCATCCATTGGTGGTGTTTTTACTCTATAAATTTTCCCTTCCATATTTCTAAACGATTTGGTAACAGCTTAGCTCTAAACTCTATAAATTTTGCCTTCCATATTTCTAACGACAATTCAGCAAAGGATTGGTTCCATCGAGTCACATTAGATTTTTTTTGATGAAGGATTGGACAATAATGCTGCTAAAACCATTATTAGCTAGAAAAACCTTTTATACATTTCTTCATTTCCTCTCTGCAATAACTTTTATTCAACTGGACAGTGATACGTTTAACTGGCAAGTAACAAGTGCAGTATAATTTTGTCTAAAGCTAATAATAAAGAACCTTTGCTTTTTGAGAACTCTTAATAAATGCTAAAATGAAGACTGCTACATGGAACGTGTCTGTCCTCCAATGATGTAATGTGATATTAGCATAAGTTTTTATTGTATACACAAAAAGATAACATAACTGCAAATACAACACTACTGGAATATACAACTCTGTCGGAATATGACCACAACAGCGTTCTATAGTCCACCAGTGTTGTATATTGCATTTCTGAATTCACTGTATTGTTCATTTTTTCCAGATATCTCATTCTCCAGTTGAAAAGTATTTTTTCCAATCATCACTGTGATATTAGCATAAGTTTTATTGTATACATATAGAAAGATGGAAAGTATTCTAAATTACATGTGCAAAAGTTATATTCAAAACATAACTTTAAATACAACACTACTGGAATATACAACTCTGTCGGAATATGACCACAACAGCGTTCTATAGTCCACCAGTGTTGTATATTACATTTCTGAATTCACTCTATTGTTCATTTTTTCCAGATATCTCACTCTCCAGTTGAAAAGCATTTTTTCCAATCATCACTGTGATATTAGCATAAGTTTTATTGTATACATAGAAATACAGTACTTTGTCAAGTTCTCGTTAGAAATATTGGAAGGAAAATTTTAAATTCTATCAATGAATAAGATAATATTGACCAATTTAAAAAACTGTCTCCATTATTGGACCCTGCACCACAACCGGTGCCTATCCCCTAGCAATGCTCACCCACCAGCCGTTAATGTTTTCATTGTAAAATATATGCCTTCCATATTTCTAACGACAACTTAGCTTTAACAACTAGGGAAGAGGACCTGGTTGTGGTGCACCATATCTTTGCACAGTCACCGCGCCACGTCACTCTTGCCGCCTGGGCGAGTAAAAACACTATAATTGTTTCAAAAGAACTGGTATTTGGCTAAGTTGTTACCAATCCTCTCGACAAATCCTTTTCAAAAAAATCTATTGTGACTTATGGAACCAATCCTTTGCTGAATTGTCGTTAGAAATATGGAAGGCAAAATTTATAGAGTTTAGAGCTAAGCTGTTATCGTTAGAAAATATGGAAGGGAAAATTTATAGAGTAAAAACACCACCAATGGATGCAAGACCAAATGACCTCCACCATTGCACTGCACTTGCCACCTCAGCGCCACGTGGACGATCCGCATCAGTGAAGATATCGAAAAAAGTCGGATTAATTGCATGGGACCAGTGTTGTCCACTCGCCGTGGCAGTTGTTGTCCGGGCTACCGCCATGCATTGAATGCTCACCCAGCAGCCGTTAATGTTTTCATTATAAATTTTCCCTTTCCATATTTCTAACGAACAATATAGTGAATTCTGAAATGCAAATATACAACATTGTTGAACTATACAGCATTGTCATAATGAAAACTACAAGTCAAGTTAATTCCTGATGCTGTAAACAAAAATCATTCATATTCTAGCTATCCAGCATTTATTTTTGGTATATTTATAGTTTCTTTTTCCAACAATCAACGCATCAGGTATTTCATTTACACCATGAGAAAAGGTGCTATTGCTAGAAGATCAAGGAGGCCAAGAGTGAGAGGTGTACAATTATCACATAATTTAAGTGATGAAGAGGATAATTCAGCACCAACTGGTAATGAACCAGAATGTAGAAACCCACCCACTGTCTCGGTTCAAAGAAATGCAACAAAGAAGACAGTCCGAGGTTTGGACAATAAGAAGATATGGAAAAGGCGAAGAGATGTTGTTTAATGTTTCTCAGTTAGAGCAGCAGCAAAGAAACACCCACATCATTACACATAAATGGTCTCACCCACACAAAGAGGAGGGGTCCTCCAAAGTTCTAACTGAAGAAGAAGAAGAGGAAATTGTTGAATGGTGCAAAGAAATGGCTAGAGATGGGTCATGGCTTGGAGTTAATGCAGCTAAAGGCAAATGTTGCTTCAGATTTGCGAAACAAGACAAAACAGAGATGGGTTTCCTGGATCATGGTGGGCTGGATTCAGCTAAACGTCATCCAGTGCAATCCGAACCGCTCTTGGAGCTTTAAAACTGCAATAGTGACCAAAATGATAATTTGGCCAAAAGCTATGGAACCTATTCATTACGGCGCTCATTAAAATCATGAGACTGGTTTGCAGGCTGATAGAAATTGTGGAGTTCGTGGCGAAGAGGGGCAGTCGTAATGTCCCAAAGGTAATACCAAAGAGCAGGGAGTGGATCACCATATTGTGTTGTGTCAATGCAGCATATGTCAATCCCAGGATTTTATTTGTTTGATAAAGAATTACATTAAAAATTGTGAACCTGGAGCATGTCTTGGCTGCACATCCAAATGCATGGATGACAAAGGAATTGTTTTTAAATTGGCTATGTCATTTTGCCACGTTCAGTAATTCTCCAAAATTACACCTATTGATATTTGATGGCCATGGCAGCCATGTAGCATTACAAAAGTGGAGGAGGCAAACTAAATTGGGCATTGATTTGATACTACCAGCACATACTAGTCATAAGTTGCATATACCAGTGTTGTTCAGCCCTTTCAAGACATATTTTAGAGCTGAGAGGTCCATTGGATGGCACATGTGCAGATGTGAAAAGGAGCGACATTGATGAGCTTGCAAGTAGAGCCTTAAAAAAAGGCACAGACACCAAACATAATTCAGGTTTCAAAAGCTGGTATTTGGCCATTGAAATTATGATGCTCTCCTAAATGACATGGCTGCAGCCAATTTGACATGCAAGGTGAGGAAGTTGTTGATGCTGTCACAAAACATTTTGAGCCTATCTCAACGAATAAATCCTGAATTAAATGAAAAGTGAAGAGCTCAATTCATGCAAAATGTTGACTCTTAGAGATTGATATGGAAGCAGCTGCAAACACATGGAGTGGAGCTAAACGGTGCTCTTAGTAACATCATCAACAATAAGGAGGGGTCTTCAGATTTTGTAAGTAACAATGATTTGTCTTTGCCAAGTCAAGTTAACCCGCCACATGGTTAGAGGATGCCATGAAAAACTTGGGTTGCTTGCACAGAAGATCAAAGCTTAAATCTGCCTTCCTTTCCTGAAGGACTAGAACAAGAAGCAATAATTCATTACTATGCAGATGTTGGAGATGAGGATGAACAAGACGAAGTCGAATTTCAAGAGGATGCTCAAGAAAATGAAATTAACTTAGAAGTTCTGCCACATGAACCTCACCACCCTGAAGAGACTGAAAGCCAAGATGGACGCGGTAAGTTACTTTCCCATTTTCTACGACTTCCAAGGGAGATCATAAACAAATCAGATGGTTCTATTAGACTAAGTAGGCATTTCACAGATTTTTGACTGCACCTGAGTACATGGAGCTATTGGTTGATGCGGAAAGAAAAAAGGAGGAACAAGCAAAACTAAAGTTACGGAAAAAAGAACTGGCACAAGAAAAAAAGGTTGCTAGACTTGCAGCAAAAGAAAAAAGATTGCAGGAGAAGCTTGAAAGAGAAAGGGAGAAGCAGGCTAAGAGAGCAACAGAAAGAGATTGAGAAGGCACACAAGCAACAAAGGAAAGAGCAAGAGAAGAGAGAGAGGGAACTTGCAAATCAATTAAGGGGAATACGAAAAGAGGATGCGTGTAAGTTCTGCAACTGATCATGAAAATCGAAGGATTTTTCAAGATATTGTTAAATATTCAAATTCCAGGTTATGCTCAAATTGGAACACCTCCATCACTTATGAATAACTCTTGTACAGTTCCATCTTGGTATGTATCACCTTCATTTACTTTTCTACAAGTTCAAGCAGTCCTAGTAGTTCATTTTGCAATGCCACCATTGGATGCAAGCTTCAGCAGGGCAACCAACTCCTCTGTCAACAACAGGTGCAATATCCCTTTTTCAAGCGGACTAACCAAATCATTTTTCAGCAGGGGGACCAGATCCTTTATCAATTTGGGCAACCAAATGCTCTGTCAAAAGGGATTCTAAATCCCTTTTCAGTTGGCCAATCAAACACTGTATCGGCAGGAAAAGAAAATCCAAAAGCAGTATAGAAAGAGGGCAATATTACTTTACACTAACTAAGATATTGAACATGTGCCAGCAAACAATGCTTATTACCCCCATATGATGATGGTAGTAATTTTGTTGGTGATACAATTTTGCTAGATGTATTCACCGAAGCCTTCCTATGTAGTCCTCTAAAGTTATATAGTGCAATATAAATTTTGCGTATGTAATCAGAATACTTTCCAGCCATCCATGTATTACAATTAAACTTATGTTAATATATCAGTATGATGATGCTCTTCCATATTTTACACCCAATTTGGCAGTGTAATCAGAATACTCATATTAATTTTGCATATGTAATCAGAATACTTTCCAGCCATTCCATGTATACAATTAAACTTATGTTAATATATCAGTATGATGATGCTCTTTCCATATTTTTACACCCAATTTGGCAGTGTAATTCAGAAATACTCATATTAATTTTTGCATATGTAATCAGAATACTTTCCTGGCGTCCATTGTATACAATTGAACTTATGTTAATATATCATATATGATGACGCTCTTTATTTTACACCCTATTTGGCGGTGTAATCAGAATACTCATATTAATTTTGCGTATGTAATCAGAATACTTTGTATACAATTAAACTTATGTTTAATATATCAGTATGATTATGCTAACTATTTTAATAGTGCAGTGTTTTAAAACATTAAGGATTCATTGCCTGGGTGAGAACCCTCTCATCTCTGCCTTTTCTTTCTCATCTTCTTAGCAGGTTCCGAAGCTCAATGCCGAGGACGAAGTCGGTCAGGAGTGGAGAAAACGCACGCACCCACCGGTCTGCAAGATACCCACGAAATGGTCGCTTCGAGCTTTGCAACAGAACAGACAAAAAACCAGACTGAACGAGCTCCCTCTCCATTTCCCACGAAATGTGATGAAGGATTTGGCGGTGACCATCTCCATAAACCTACCTCGCCCACATTAACGGCTGGTGGGTGAGCATTCAATGCATGGCGGTAGCCCGGACAACAACTGGCGCGGCGAATGGCGTGGTGTTTTTTTACTCGACCAGGTGGCAGTGACGTGGTGCAATGACTGTGCAAAGATATGGGTGCACTACAACCGGTGCAATTGCATGAAGCACTACTATAAAATTCCATAGAAAGAAAGACATTTAAACATGGAAGCATGAAGCACGAAAGTACTTTAATGTTGATATGTGAAGTGAATACAACCCAACCCGTTTTCTTCCCCTATTCCAATTAATTAAACATGGAAGCATGAAATGTTTGAATAAGACAGTTTTTGAATTGATCAATATTCTCTTATTCATTGATAGAACTAAATTAGGGGAATCTTACCATCACCGCCTAAGTACGATTCTTCAAACAATAGAAATATTGAACAAGAATTGACAACAAGGGATGTTATAATTAGACAAAAACTACAAACTGATATTGAGAAGATCCAAGAATCAAATACCAAGAAACGCAAAGAACCAGAGTTCATTACTGAATTAATAACATATTATTGTTGAATATAAAAGCATACCATTGCTTAATATAAAAACATACTAATAACAAAATACTAAAAAATAGAGACATTTACTGACTCATTGGAAACGAAAGAGAGTATTGGAATTGGTGTAGGAAACAATCTGATCAGAATTTTTGAGTTCCAAGAACATTGAAATGAGATTTGTTAGAGAAGATTAGTTACAATTAAGGATTGAAAAAGATTTAGCAAGGGCTAAATATTTCGATCGAGGGAGAGAATATTGAAATCAGACAATAATAGAACATAATAGAACATAATTGAAATCAGAAATATTTCGATTGGTGGATCTTTTGGAATCAGACAATAATTAGAACATTTGTAATTGTCATCTGAAAGATGCAAACAAGTCTTAAGAACCAAGTCTATATTAATCAATATTCTCTTATTCATTGATAGAAATAAAAAATATATATTAATTTAAATACAAGTGTACAAAAAACCAAGTCTATACAGTGAACTACTCATTAAGTAATATTTTCATTGTATGCACATCATAGCTATTACAATCACTTGAACAAGTCATTTCTCAAGACTTTCAAAAAAATTACTACCATCATCATATGGGGTAATAAGCATTGTTTTGCGGGCACATGTTCAATATCTTAGTTAGTATTGGGGTGTGTTTTATCACCATGCCTATGCAATACCATCCCTTTCGAAAAATGGGTGGTTTTTATACATCACTAATATCCCTCTAATCATACATCAATAGAACGGATTGATCATTTCAATGTAAGTTCAAAGATAGATCAAACTTTAAAATATTACTAGAGACTGTGTGATCGAATCCCTCTAGATCATACAGCAAAGAATGGATAAATCATTTTCAATGCCGAATCCCTCTAATCACATATCAAAGAACGGATAAATCATTTCAATGTAAGTTCAAAGATAAAATCAAACTTTGAAATATTATTAGAGCATGCGATCGAATCCTCTAATCATATAGAAACAAAAAATAAGGGAAGGATCTACCACAGTAAGCGTACTTGTGGGCAACCTTACATCAAAATAAGGAATAGATCATGTCAAAGATGGTTCAAAGAACATGATTCCTTATTCATCAAAATTTCACTAAAGGCTCATACCTGTCTTCATGATATTTGTATGTCGAAAAAAGAAAAGAAGCTTAATAAAAGGAACACTGCATGAAAAGTAAAATAAGGTAATCTATTGATATTTGAAATCATCCTGATAATCAAGACGAGGATGTAGGGTTTAAAACTCAATTATTTCTTCAATTCAAAAGAAAAACATCAATAATTGGTAAAATCCAATTATTAACATGCTCAAAACTGGGTATTATTAGGTATAAGAAAATAATTAATACTTCAATGGCACTTCATTAATGTCTTCCCTAACGTCATACCTCAAGGACATTTATATAAAGAGCCACTATTTTGCAAATCTTATCAGTAATCATGTTGCAGGACCACATAATTGGTTCAAAATGACAATTTTAAATCAGACTCAGCCCCCGTTTGATCTACCCTTAAAAGTACTAACTGAACAAAATCTGCTGAACTCATAAGACTATATAAATGCATCAGCGGATTATGCTTGCTCCTTGTTAGATGGTGAAAGGACAGTAAAATGAAAACAACACTGAATCTGTAATCCCTTCATCTTAAGAAGTTCTTAGACACCCAAGCTATGGGGAAAAAAAATCACAATATATAAAACATATGGATTGTCTTCAAAGCACCATTTTCAACCAGACAATGACTTGTGGATGTAAATAATTATTAAAACTCGGAAAGAGAAAACGGTTTATTGACCTGACTGAGTGGACAACAAACAACATATAAAATTTCAGTTCAAATTCATTTAAGAACCAGCTCCATCCATGGAAAGTAATAATGAGGAACAATTGAAACCACAAACAATATACTATTCATCGGCATGTACAAGCATAACACTCCGTCCCGAAATTTTGTCAATAATTGCATATCCTTTCAGCAGCAACTATTCTATCACTGTTTAACGTCACCACCCACAAGGCCAAAAAGCACCAGAAGAAAAACAAAAAAAAGCCGAAAAAGAAAGACATTTTGGAGGAGCAAGAAAACTCTGAACCAAACGCACCCAAAACACTGTCCTTAAATTATAAGCAAAGGCATTTTAAGTAACAAAACACAGTACAATCATGTCAAAAGAAGTTACAAGAACAAATAATGCAAAGCAAAATCGTATTGTTACAGCAAAATCGTAAAACTTCAGCACGTAGTAAAGCAAAATTTCCATAGTAGTACAGTGTTTAAAAACACTAAGGATCATCGCCTGAGTGAGAACGCTCTCACCTCTGCCTTTTCTTCTCATCTTCTTAGCAGGCCGAGCCAATGCCGAGGACGAAGTCGATCAGGAGTGGAGAAAACGCACGCACCCACCGGTCTACAAGACACCACGAAATGGTCGCTCGAGCTCTGCCACAGAACAGGCGAAAAACCAGACCGAACGACCTCCCTCTCCATTTCCCACGAAATGCGGTTCAGGATTTGGCGGTGACCATCTCAATAAACCTACCCGCCCACATTAACGGCTGGTGGGTGAGCATTCAATGCATGGCGGTAGCCCGGACTACAACTGGCGCGGCGAGTGGACAACACTTGGTCCCATGCAATTAATCCGACTTTTTCGATATCTTCGCTGACGCGGGTCGTCCACGTGGCGCTGAGGTGGCAGTGAGGTGGCAGTGCAATGCTGGAGGTCAAGAATTTGGTCCTGCATCCATTGGTGGTGTTTTTACTCGTCTAGGTGGCAGTGACGTGGCGCGGTGACTGTGCAAAGATAGGGTGCACCACATATGGGTCCT
The DNA here is from genome assembly GCA_019776745.2 of Taxus chinensis. Lineage (NCBI taxonomy): Eukaryota > Viridiplantae > Streptophyta > Pinopsida > Cupressales > Taxaceae > Taxus > Taxus chinensis. The sequence goes on from CM034148.1 coordinate 898,263,594, forward strand.
CTCCCCAGTATGAGAATTTGTTTGAAACGATAGAATTCTACAAAAATTCTGAAAGTCCACTTTATTACGCTTATAGGCATTCCCTCTATTGGATCGAGGGAGGCTGCTCTTAACACATTTGACGAAATCGATAATTGATGTTTATTCAGTACTTATGCGTTGACGGTACATTTAATCAACAATCAGTGCTTTGCTTTTTATATATAGTCGCTAGGTCACAGAAATCCATCGATGTGGACCATTGATTGGGTGTTGCTGTGTGTGAGAGTGTGCCTGACAGTACATGTAGCGTGCAAGTTTAGATAGGGTACAAGTCTACCTAATACAAAGTCCTGGAATCTGCTCTTATTGCGTGTTTGAATCATGTTGGGAACGACACAATTTTAGGAGCTTTTTATCTTGTGGGTCTTAAGAGTACCTATGTCTCCATCAAGTTTTAGATTGTCAACATCAAAATTGTAGTTCAACTTGTGGAAGAATTGTAAATACTATACACAGAGTCGTGGGTTTACAGTGGATGGGTAAATGGCATGTTTGCTAGGTGGTAGTCCAGGTGTTTCTTAACGGAGGCACTTCGAAATGCTCATCTACAACTCAAGGCTATCCATTAATTAACGCCAACAGGGTTGCCATTCCCTCTTTCTCATCAATGGACTCCAACAAAGATGTTGATAGAAACAAATATCCATAGTTACCTAAGACTCCAGGACGGTGGGACGTGGGGAAGGAGTTTCTGGGACGGAAATTTTTTTCCAAAATTCCAGGACGGCAGGGGGACGGCAAGGGGACAGCTATTGAAATAATATATAAAATTATAAATATTAAAAATATATAGATAAATTTTAAAAAAATTATGTATAATAATTCATATTTATATATCAGTCCACCATGTGCATACAGTGCACATTCACACGTCCATATTAAAAACTCGTAGCATAGATATAGCTATACTAATGTTATATGTTCATATAGCTTTTAATATTTATATGTATGCTACTAGTTTTCATAGCATGTTGTTACAATCCATGTGCATTTGTGCTTGAAAATTTTTGTATATGTCTTTGTAATACAATACAGTCGGGTTATGCTTAATGGGTAAACATTTATAAAGGGAAAAAACAATAAACAAATTAATTTAAAAAAAGAAAAATAAGTTTTTTTTTTAATTATTAAAAAAAAAAAAAACCAAACCAAACTAGAAGTCCCCAGAAATGTTTCGGGGACTCCCAGCTGTCCCCGAGTTGTCCTCGAAACGTCCTCTGTTATTTCTAAACATCCCGGGTACGTTTCCCCTCCACCCTGCCACATCGAAAATGTGGGGGGAAACGTTTCCCCCACATCTCGACGTCCCCAAAACCTCTGGGATGTCTCGGACTTGTCTTTTTGGGGGGTTTGCGTCCCCGCGTAACTATGCAAATATCTGTAAAATTTGTATTCAGTGGGTTTATTGCATTAATATAAGTTTTTTTTAGAAACCTTACATCTCAGGTTTCAAGTGTGCTTGATGCAGGAGCGTCATGGGTGAATTGGCTATCTTGTATAATTTTGGAATGATGGTTAAGTATGGGTACACGTGAGGATGGTGAGTGGGAGAAGGAACAAAGTAAGCACAACACAACAGACTGGCAATTACACAGAGGTGCACATTAGCTTTGTGCAATAATAAGATTGCACAATGTTTCACAGATTGCATAATGTGAGGCACACAATAGTGCACAAAATTTTGGTGAAGCTTAGGTACACGAGGTGTGCATGAAATTCTTGCTTGGGAAACAAGAAGGTACTTTACACAACAGTGTTAAGCACAATGACTATGCAAGAGACAAAACCTTTTGGGTCAGTGCGTAGTAGAAGTGCGCAACTAAAGCAACTTGCAAGAGGAACACGTCAAAAACAATGAAGAGTAACTAAGGAGAAGCTACCATGGACGTGTTATCAACAAAAGTAAGGTTGACACATGGACTTGTATGACAAAGTATCTAACAAATCTCTAACAAAGATTCTAGCGATTGATTATCCTCAACAACTTTAACATCCCTTTTATAATTATTTTCAATATTCTATTTTTTTTGTAATTTTTTTGAGTATCAATGTTGTTATAAACCCTTAATAATAATAAAGCATTGAAATGTGTAAAATTGAAAATACCCAGTTGCAATATTCATTCAAACACCTTGAATATGAATTTATTACATCAAATCTTAACTTGAAACTGCATAGAAAAACATGAAAACTAAAATTTCTCAGAAACCCTGGTTGAAAGAGGAATTTTGGAATTATGGCAACCTGCTGGAAGGTACGACAAGTCCCTTGCAACAATAATATCAACATAATTTTCTTTGAAAAGAATGACGCCAAGGCTAGGAGTGTACTACAAGTGGTACATCAGACTAATTGTAAGTACAATAGTGAATAGTGACGTGAACAATGATGTCGTGAATAGTGACATCAAGTTGAAATGTCACTTCTAGAGAATATTTTATTAATTTTTTGAACCATTACAGCCCCATACACAACCATAAATTAACATGTTTGTACACGTGTGATTGATTTCCTCTAAATCTAAAAGATCTAGTGTAATCCTTGGATGAAATTACCAAATGGGTGTGAGGGTTTTCATTCTCAAACCCTGACGCAAGGGTTTTTGTCATCTGTGTCAAAAATGGAAGTTGCAATCTCAAACTTGCAAAAACCAACATTTGTGAAATTGTTTGAATGATTCAATTTTTCTAATCAATTCTTTTAATAAGCTCTTTTTCATTCAAACCCCTAAAAGTAATTAAAATTACTTTTAATTAGATATTCACCTTTTTCCATCCTCATAATTATTAATTACTTTTGATCATGTAATTAATATTTTCTTTTTTGTCCCTTTTAATAATAATACACTAAGTGTCATTTTTCAAGTTATAACTTGAAGTATCATTTTGGACAACTTAATTAATTATTATTATATTATCTCTTGTTAATTCCCCCATAGCCTACGGGGAATAAAAATATGCTTTGGGTCTTTCGAATTAATTTCGAGAAATGGAACATTACAACAACTAAGTTGGACATGATATAGGCAATCGAACATCTAGACGATGCAGGTAGTTCAAAGCAATCAATGAACAAATTTCAAGCGGGGAAAAAACTGAGCAAACATGTAGGAAGGTCAAGCCCGCCATTTCAACAGTTAGTCGGAGAAACTCAGGGAGAATTTCAAAAAGGAGTCGACCCAAGTGTAGCCAAGCTTGCAAGGAGTCCCAGGGGACGCACACCATCGTATAGCTCAAATGTTAGTTATTCTTTGTAACAATCCCATTAGAGGGAGTGATTAATATATATGTCATTACGCATGTTAAGTTAATTGAATTTCTTGTGTTTGTGTCGATTCCACCATGCATTCTAAAAGGCGTAAGGATTTTAGGATTCCCATTTTCTCGCACACCATCAAGTTTGGTGTCAGAGCGAGGTTATAACTTTGGGGAGATAAAGTCGAGATTTGTGAGAAAGGAAAAGACTAGTAGAACACTAAACAGGAGGCAACTGGTCAAGAAGCAAAAAATGCAATGAAGATAAGTTGGTTTAAGAGGTACACCAAACACAACAATAATGGGAGTATTATAAGAAGTCATGAACGAGCTTAGGGGTGTGGGGACTAGGCTAGAAGTTGTAGATGACGCTTTTTGGCTCGAGATGCGCAGAGAAATGATAGAGGAGGTGAAGGAAATGAAGAAGTTGGTGAGGTGCAACTCTTAAGGGCAATCTCAAAAATGGGACGAGGACCGAGAATGGGTGTGTCGTCTTTTTTGGGAAGATTGGAACCAGAGGAACTGGTAGGCTAGATTACTAGCATGGAAGAATAATTGAGTTTGTGGAAATCAATTATCCTAAGAGAATAAAAAGTGGCACAAACCAAATTGAAAGAACACACAAACTTATTGTGGAAAGAGATACAAAGAGTGCTAGAGAAGAGGAAAATATAAGATTCTGTGATGACACAAAATGGCGTCCAAGTTGAGGAGTAAATTTCTACTCGTAGACTACCAAATGAGCTTGTTTGGGAGGTTGCAAAATTTTCAACATGAAGAGATGTCAATCAAGGACTATATCGAGGAGTTCTATTGGATCACGATTTGATTTGGACATCTGGAGGTTGACCAAGAAAAGGTTGCAAGATACATTAATGGCTTGAGATTTGGCATCCACAAAGAGTTAAGTTTTATGCGCATCCAAATTGTTGAAGAAGCCTACCAGTTGGTGCTAAAGGCCAAAGGAAAACTGATGCGTAAGAGTTAGAGCATAGCATCGTGAGGAAAAGGAGGCCAAAATTTGTGTGGAAGTGGAAGTAGCATTCGTGGACAAAACAAATAGCAAGACGAAGAGCACAATAGTGTGCAGGTGCATGCGCATGAAAGACGATTGTACACATAACGTGGACATGGAAGATTTAGTTGAGGAAGGTGAAGAGGATTCTCTTAAACATGTTTTAAGTGCAAACAAGTAGGGCATCATGCATACAAGCGTCCTAATGTTTAAAGTGAGGGAGTAAGCAAGCACACAGAAAGTAGTGTGCATATGGCGCATGGAAATGTAGAGTTCGCAGGATTAGTTGAGAATCCTAAAGGACCAAAGTGCAAAGAATCCTTGATTACGTGGAAGGTGTTGTTGAAGACCGCGCAAAAGGAGGATGAGCTAATGCAAAGGAAGATTTTTTTCAAAACGATATTCAAGTCGAGAGGTAAATGTTGTAAGGTGATTGTTGATAGTGACAACACAAATAATTTGGTTTCTTGCGAAATGGTGGAGAAGTTGGTGATGAAGAAGATTGCATATCCTAGCCCATATAAGGTGTCATGGTTGTAGAAAGGACACCAGGTCTTGGTGAATGAGCAAAGTCTTGTCAAATTCCAGATTGGGAATTATTGCAAAGAAGTGTTGTGTGATGTAATGTTGAGATGTTTGCCATCTATTACTAGGGAAAACTTGACAATATGATAAGAAGGTTATTCATGACGGGCACACAAATTTTATCCACATAAAGAAGGATGGAAAGAAGCTTAACTTGTTGCTTTTGAAAGATAAGGATGAAGGCAAAATGTGCAACGGAGTGTGCACAAAAGTATTGGTTATGTCAAGAAAAGAGTTCATATGAGAAGTAGAGAGTGAAAAGGCATGTTCTTATGCCAAAGATGGTGCAAGAAGAGTGCACAAAAGACGAGGAAGTCCCGAGAGAAGTGCACAAACTACTGAATGAATTTGTGGAAATAGTGACAAAATATTCGCCATAGGGATTACCACAAGTGTGTAATATCAATAATCAAATTGACTTAATACCTAGACCAAAATAAGGCACCATATAGAATGGTGCTTGAGGAAAATGTGGAGGTAAGGCGCCTAATACAAGAGTTGTTAGATAGAGGCTTGATTAGAGAAAGCTTAAGCCCATGTGCAGTACCTGTAGTTTTAGCACTAAAGAAAGGAGGAGAATGACATATATGTATAGACTCAAGGGCCATAAACAAGATTACAATCAAGTGCAAGTTTCCATAACCAAGAATGGATGATTTAATGGATTGTCTTAGTGGTGCGCGGTACTTTTCCAAGATTGACTTAAAGAGTGGCTATCATCAAATGTGTACTAGGGAAGGAAACGAGTGGAAAACAACATTTAAAACCAAGGAAGGGTTGTATGAGTGATTGTTTATGCCATTCAAGTTGACTAATGCCCCCAAGTACATTTATGAGGTTGATGAATGATTGTGAAGCCATTCCTTGGAAATTTCAAGATTGTATATTTGGATGACATCTAGTGTTTAGTAAGACAATATCAAAGGATCTATAAGGATCTCTGGATAATAACATGATCACCATATAGTTGCAGAATTCAAGATAACTAACAATAAAATGCAATATGATGATAACTCACAAGAATCAAGAAGATTGCTAAGCAATGAACGCGGTAACTCAACATTAAATCTCCTTTAGCCAACATTTCCCATGATCCTCTAATACACTTGTTGACCTTAAGCCTCAACCACAGTGTGAGGGTTAAGAAGTTTGCCCTTTTGTTAAGGATGTGTAAGGGAAAGAGTAAGCTAAATCTACTTGATGAACAGAAAGAATATAAAATCACACAACAAACTCTGTTCCAAATACTAATATTTATTCATATCTCAAAAAAGATTACATTAGTCTTATACACACATACAATTTCTCTATATTCTCTATATCTTTTACGTTTCCCATATGTGGCACACATATCTTATCTCATGTGGTACATCATATACATTAGATTAAGTATAATAAATATCTTTCTTACAAAATAATCCAAAAGGCACTGCTTTTGGTCATGACTCTGTTGGCTTTACACCTTACTTTGTTTCTGTCTTTCTTTGAACCACGACTTTATGTAGGCTTCCACGGCTTTCTCCTATATTTGACAACTTTTTCTGTCTATTGTGGTTCTCTATAGTCTTCGGCGGCTTTCCTCCTTTATCCGCGGCTTCTTGCTTAGTCTCACGGGTTTCTCTTTACTCTGTGGATTGTTCCAAAACTTGATGAAGAACCCTATCAACATCATCCCCGGACTTCAAACGTTGTCTCGTCTTCGAAACAACCACGTGATGAAGAATCGTGTATTTTGTGAACAAAATTACACAGTGTTTTTCTATCTAAACTTAAGGAAACATAGGCATCAACCCCCATAAACTTAGACGTCTGGCACAAGGAAAGGTTCCCTCGCTCGATTGGATTTATAGGACGCCATGGTTTCCTTGCAAAATCTTACTTACCCAATTCTTCTTCATGGAGTATTTTAGGGGATGTATTTTGTGATCTGATCAATGATGTTCTTTTCAAACTGGTACCACATGTCTAAATGGTCCTCGATTTGTTGCATCCATTCCTGAAGTTGTGAGTTCTCTTGAATCAAATGAAGGATCTCTAAAGGGGGTGGCTTTGCTTGAATCTGACTGAATCTTTGTTGCTCACTTGCTAACTCTTATTGCATCCTTATAACTGCCCTATCCATGGTATTGTTGCATTCTTGCATATCTATGATCTTCCCTATTTGCTATTATTGTTTGATTTGATATTGTTTTGTAAGTTCTGCAAGTTTTCTACGATGGGTTCCATCCTTGTCTTTATTTATATCATATTCTGTAAATTCTTTATGTAGTTTTTGCTCAAGTCTCTCTAATTTTTCTTTATCGTGTTGAGTCACACTTAGCCACCCCATGGTATATACATAGTATGTTGCGGCATTATCGAATTTTGTCTCCAATTTGATTATAGCCTCTTGCATCTCCTTTCTACGTTTTTGAATTTCCACACCCTGTGGTTGAATGATTTGGTCCTTGTATTCCTTTATATCTTCTTCTTGGATCCCTTTCTTTTCATGTTCTTGGCTTGTAGTAGTGTCTACTATCATCTCTTTCATTGCATGTTTTGTTATTATTTCTATTTGTAGACTGTAATCGTTTTTAATGTGTGGATTTGTTTCATGAATAGATGTGAGCATTCTATTGTGGCTTTTTCTGTCTACTGCGGTTTTGTATAGTCTACGGCAAATTTCCTACTTTATCTGTGGATTCTTGCTTAGTCTTGCGGGTTTCTCTTTACTTTGCAGATTGTTCCAAAACTTGATGAAGAACCCCATCAACAACACTTCTTGAATGGCTCACAAATGAATATGTACAAATAGGAGAGTGAATGTGTACCTCTTCCATGATTAGTAGACAAAGAGCCCAACATCGAAATGTAACTCCCACACTTGGCACAATAAGTCAAAGAGTAATTCCCACTTAGTTAATAATGATGGCCAAGTGTAACTCATGTGACTAACTCCAAGTGTAATGCCTGTAAATAAATACACCTAAGCAAGCTAACTCTTAATGTGTAGAAATAATTCGCAACAAATAAATACGAGGAAAATAATATCTTACACTAACACCCCCCTTAAGCATAGCTTAGGTACACATACAATGCAAGTCTCACAAAGTGGAGAAAAATGAGAAATCCAGTGGGAAAAAACTCCCCCCAAAGAGAGACAAAGTAGAAAAGCGAGGAGCAAGAAGCCTCACCAGAAGCTACAACTGCATGTAGCCACCATGTATCTATTAGAGTTTCTGAATATCTGATGCAAAACAAATGCACGAGTAATTGCAGAAATCAAAATAACTAACAATATGATGCAATATGATCAAGAACTCACAAGGCAAGAATGACTCTAAATCAACTCAATGCTCCATATGCTCCATGAGATAGATTGATGCAAGTCATGTACATATAAAAGGTGAATGTTTAACCTCCTCCTAGATTAGTGGGGAATAAGTCTCACCAACTGATAATAGAAGTAGAGTTGGATCCACATAACTAGTAAGCTAACTCAACACAACTGGTACACCTAAGCAAGCATATCCCACGAGTGTAGGAAAGTTTGAAGTAAATAAAAAAATTCAAGGAAAATCAATATCCTATAATAACACGCCCCCATAAGTACATCTTAGGTGGGCAGTGAAAAGGAAAGTAGGTCCCAACAACAAGGCATGATGAGGTACCCATGTACAATACAAATCTCTCATAAAGTGGAGAAAAGGGGAAAACCCAGTGGGAAAAAAATCCCCGCAAAAGAGAGAAACAAAGAAGTGAAAAAGGCTAGAAGCCCCACCCTCCCCCCGAAGATGATGAAGCTGCTAATGTGGATACAAGAATTGGGTCATGGAAACAAGGTCATGTTAGTTACCCAAGTACATAGAAAGATGAAATGGGAATAAATAAGACAACCCAATAAGACATCAAAATTGAATGAGGCACTGATAAAGAATCTCCAACAAGTAGAACTTTCTCTAAAGATCGCCCTCCAATAAGCAGAACTTGCACGAACAAATATGTCCAATATTGTTTTAAAACCATTGGTTGGCCAAGCGGGCACAAAAAAAAAACATAGGACAAAGTTGGCAGTACAGAGGAATGGAGAAGTTGTGTGAACATGTCATGCTCAAAGAGTACTACGGGAATTCACAACAACTACAAGGAAGTCACAATGATCCTCAATATGGGTTCCAGAAATAGGAACCTTTTTAGATATCCATTTACAATGCATAAACAAAATTCTTCTCAAGAGAAACACATGCACTAAATGTGCTTATTGCAGAAAGAAGAAATGAAACAAAAAGTCATAGTGGGGGGTTTGGTCTTCTACCGAATCGGGCCCCACCCTCCAGTCTTCAAAATAGATTTTCGGAAAATGAACCAAGTGATCATCATCCATTGCAAAAATCCTCCCAAAATGTGGCACTTCCTAACTTAGTGCGTTCAAGTACAAGTCCTTGGTGAGTTTCGCAAAAACCCCCCAAAATGTGACACTTTATAAAGTAATGCGTTTAAAAAAATAAATGAAGCCATCATGTAGAGCATGAGAAAACATGCACTTTTGACCAAAACAGTGCTCAAATATGAGCCACCGATCAAAAGTTATAGAAAATACAATTTCCCATAAATAATGACTTATTTAATTAAAATTTTGCATACTGATTTTATAAACACCAGAAATAAGAGGAAAGAGGTTCGTATGTATACTCGTTGGAACTGGAAAATAATGAAGAACACAATAGTGTATCTTGTAAGGGGGAATTGGCCTCTAGCCAACCCGGGCCTCACCCTTCATCTTCGCCAGACAAAAATACGTTAAAAAAATAAGCAAAACAATAATAGTCCCCTCCTTTACACTTTCAATGATTTTGTTTTTATATAAAAAACAATGGAAGTGAGCTTCCCCTTATACATTAACCCTAAACACCATAAGCCAAAAAATAATGAGAGAGTTGTGTAAGTACCCACCCGTGATGGAGTGAGTAAGATGACATGTCGACGACCTATGCTGGAGAGGTACGAGCTAGTGAGGTGTGGAGGAGAGGTCGGTGAGCTATCCGGGCAGAATACTCATGGCAAAGTGCAAGTTTCAATGTAACCGTCGAGTGCACATAGGGCTTATCTATACATGGACGATAGACTAGGTCGAGGTAGAGTAGGTGCGAGTTAAGGAGATAGGGCTGAGCCACCAAGGAGCTGCAGGGGTTAAAGCTAAGCTGGGTTGTATCAGTCCAACAAACCAGGCCAATAAGCTAAGAAATGACTGAGTGGAGGGTAGCGCACAGGTTGCTAGGGCATGAGTCAGATCTGTACACAGTTCCATTCCAAGAGGCAGGGGAGTCGTGGAAACCTGGGTCGAGGTGCTAGCAGAGCAGGTGAGCCGTGAATGGTTGTGTTGTTGACCTGCCAAAACGCACACAGATTGGAGGAGCCATTGAGAAAATCCGTGTGAGCTGCGGGAAGAATTAGAGCATACAACAGTCAAAGGAGGCACATGTTGATAGGGCACGGACCCGTCTAAGAGGCAAGGCAACATGTTCACATAGATCTCAGACCAAAGAGGAGCCGAGGTCGGGGTGTAGAGAGTGTCGAGGCTGAGATGGTTGACCACAATGCCACAAGGGCAAGATCAAATTTAAATCTGCCAAGTCAATGTTTCGAGCTAGATCCCAGCACAATGTCAATCCAAGTTAACCAGGGACAAGTAGGCAAGTCGAGGGACGGTTGAGCAAGGTCTAAGTAACCATGTTCAACATGACGAGCTAGAATGGAAGTAGATTGAGTTGAGAAGAGTCTAAGTCTAGGTAGAGCCAAAAGATGGGTTGAGACTATGCAATAAACCAAGGCAACACACAAATTTCTCGAAAAAAAAAACTTTTTTTTTTTTTTTTTTTGAGGTTGTCCGGGATATTTTTGTAAACCCTTGAATTTTTTAACAACCCTCAAATGTCAATAAGGAAACACAAAAAATCACAACCGTAAAGAATGAAGACATAATCAGATCTATTTGCACATGAATTGTTAGTTTGGCAAACAAAGTATTCGAAAACTAAAAATAACTCAGTAATGGAAAATGTATCACCAAAATTGCTTTGATACCATATTGGAGTTTTTGGATCTTTGATGAAAAATAAATGCACGAGTAATTGCAGAAATCAAAATAACTAACAATATGATTAAGAACTCGCAAGACAAGAATGACTCCAAATCAAGTTAATGCTCCATGAGATAGATTGATGCAAGTCATGTACATATAGGAGGTGAATGTGTAGCCTCCCCTAGATCAGTGGGGAATAACTCTCACTAACTAATAATAGAAGGAGAGTTGACTCCACATAACTAGTAACTTAACTCAACACAATTGGTACACATAAGCAAACATATCCCATGAGTGTAAGAAAGTTCCAAGTAAATAAACAAATACAAGGAAAATAAATATCCTACATTAACAATATTCTACAAGATAAGGCCGAGTGCACCTCCACAAATAAGAGAGAGAAGGTATACGAAGAATGTCGCATAGTGATTGTTGTAGTAGGTCCCTCTATAAAAAATAATCTCTCTTCCTTTCAAAAGAAAGAAACCCCAAGCAATCAAATTGTTAAATTCCCACTCAACTAGAATGCAAGTAGGAATCAAAATGTAGGAGTTTTAAAAATGCTCAAATGTCTCCAAGTGAGCGTTCAAATGTGCCAAAGTTAGATTAGGAAATCCATGCCTAGCTATAGAAGACGGCAATGTGGAAGCACGAAATAAAGGAGAGAGAACAAGGGGTTTATAAGTACCCTCATTACATCCAAAGATGAAGGTGCAACTCCTTAGGAGTTATCAAAGAGAAGACAGATGCCCTCAATGGTGTCATCTAGATCCGAAATGTGGGACTCTACAAACAAGGAAGCAATATACAATAGAAATGTCCCAGTGAGGTGAATCTAGAAGACATATGTGATCCTGCTACAAAGGATCCAAGGAGGGTTTTGAATGCATAAAAGGAGTAGGTGGAGATTTCTCGTCCATAATCTTCATAAGTGATGGTGGATGTGCCACATCCTCTAGAATCATGTCCTCCCGATCAATGAAATTAGGAGTACAAACTATCGGATGAGTAAGAGGTGCCTCAAACAAACTACTTGTTATTGTGTCCTCTATAGGAGGAGAAATAACTGTGATAAGAAAATAATTAGGATGATACTAACAAATCCTCATGCGTATAATTACAAATATCACCACAAATAAAGGGATGAAAAGGAAGAGGAACTATAGGAACAATAGGAACAATAGGAGGTAGAACAATGGTGGGATACCCAAACAAATTTGTATGTTCCAAGCTTCCTTTGGTGACATGACACATGCAATGTGAGGCTGTAGGTAGTATGAGATGTTGAGGCGAATACAATAAAGGGCCCCAACATGTTTTGCCTCAAACTAAGCAATGTCTTTCTCCTTAGTGAAACTATGAGCATGCATAGCACCAGTAATGACTCTCCAGAAACCATTCGCCATCAGATGTATCCTCATATCATTCTTTCATGTTTCTTAGTTGTTGGTGTTAATTGATTTAATGGACAACAAATCCAGTAAGAGGATTTTCAAGGAGGATGAATGACTCCCCATAGATAGAAACCCCTTTTACAAAAACCAAGTTCCATTATGAGGTGACATTATCATGCACACTCCCCCTCAATGGCAACTCCGACAATCCAAGTTTTTCACAAAAGTGACAAAACTTTGCAGCACTCAGGGACTTTGTGAAGATGTCAGCAACCTACTCTTCAGTCAACACAAAATTGAGATTTATGTCATCACTTAGCACCTTTTCAAGGATGAAGCGCATATGTATCTCAATGTGCTTTGTCCTCTGATGTTGACCCAGATTCTTAATCAAGAGTAATACAACTCTGGCCACCACATAGAAGATGAATACTTCCTTTAACTTCCATGTATATCTCTACCAACAGCCGCTGAAGCCACGTGACTTCTTTACTTCTTTCATTGTACTTCTCTGCCTCAGTAGAAGAAATGAAGAATGTTGATTGTATTTGTTGTTCCAAGTAATGGTTCCTACACTAAAAAAATTTGAACACATATCTAATTATTTTATAACACAACATCAATATGGTTAGAATCACAAAATCTATATAAGATAACATTTTCATTCTTAGTATAATGCAACCCATAATTGATTGTTTCTTTAATATATATAAAAATTCTTTTTGTAAGATTCTAATGATCTCTAAAAAAGGTTCATGCATAAACCTTTAAGTAATTCATAATGTATAGGAAATATTTGATCTAGTTATAGTTAGATAAATCAAACTACCAACTAATACTGTATATAAAATAGGATCAACCTTTTTCATATGCAGATTTAGGGTTAATATTTATTCCAACTTTCATTGAAGTAGAAAATGGTTTACAATCAATCATAAGAAATGTTTTCAATACAATGGTTGCATATTGTGTTTTGAAAAATAACAATAGAATGAAATATAGTCATACAAGAACATGATGTGAGAGACCTAACTCATTCATTTCAAAGTACTGCTTCAATTTCTCTTTGATCCTATGAATTAAATCAAAACTATCACTAGTCATAAGAAAATCATCAACATATATACATATAATGATAATATGTGAGCCTTATTGCTTAATGAATATATCATTGTTAGAAGAACAATTAATAAAACCTAACAATTTAAAGAAGGAAATAATTTTCACATACCAAGCTCTAAGAGCTTGTTTTAAACCATACACGGATTTCTTAACAGTTGACTCAGGGTATCATACGTTGCGTCAGACCTTTGTCTATCCTTCAAGATCATTATATGTCGAGACAATAGAGTCGGATAACATGTACCTAAGTCCCATGATTGTTGTAGTGGGTAAGCAAGTGTTTAAGATATTTATCTATCTCAGGCCCAAATTGAAGGATGTAAAGTACCTTAGTGAATGAGATATTCATCTCCTAGAGCCCCCACAAAGGAAGCTAATTCTAGGAATGAAAAAGAGGAGGTGCGAGTAGAATCCTCAAGAACAAGACGATGAACAATATGAAGTAAATGAGGACGAAGAAGAGACCACACTAGACAAAATCCGAAGATAGAAGATACAGCAGGAGCACAGAGAGTAGAGTAAAGGTGCAAGTATTTCTGAGGTGCCCAAGAAGCCACCTATAGTTAAACCAACAAAACCAAGTCCGAAGAAGAAGACAAATCCAAAGAAGAAGAATCCAAGGGTGGTTTCCAATGAAGATGAAGAAGACTTGGAAAATAAGGTGGATGAAGAGGAGGTGGCTCGAGAGAAGGATCCCCCGATCATCCATAACTTGGATGACGACAATGAAGAGGTTTGTGATACGCACAATGAAGAAGAGCCAAGGGGGGATGGAGAAGAGGAAGAATGTGATCGCGAGCCAATTGAGGAAAACATAGGTGTTGCAGGAGATGACATGGAGCATAAGGAAGAGCGTGAGGTTGAGTGCAAGGTTGAACGCAAGGAGGAGGAAAAGGAAGATGGCAAATAAGGTACTGGGGAGGGTATAAACATATAAGAAATAAGTGGTGCATAATTTAATATTGCAAATAAGTTTTCAAAGAAACAGTTCGTGAAGGGGAGAACAGGAAGGCAACCTCAATAAGGCCCCTAGATGCAATACATTGATGACCCCGTAAAGGCGCTAAGGGCCAAATACCAAAATTGAATACCTATAGATGACTTATTCTATTAGGGAATGTTTAATAAGAATGAAGCCCCACCGTGCACAAGGAAAATGATCTCCTGGAACTATCAAGCGCACATGGAAGAGCCAGAGTTCGAGGTGAATAAGGAATCACTCTCTAAGATGTGATTAAAGTATTTTCCAGGGAAAACCTTTCCCGTTGTCGGCTCCTAATTATTAATAAATGAACAAGTGTGTAATGCACTTAAAAAAATGGTTGCAAAGGTGGTATTAATAATTTTTTATAAATATGCAACCATTTGGAGGATGCAAGAGGACGAGGAGCACAAATATAGGAAGATTTAGACGCTGAAGCAAAGTTTGAAGGAAGAGAGGGACTGACCGTATGTGGCATACAAGAAGGCAGAAAACATAGTAAAAGGCATCACAACTGCACACACAGAGCTAGTTGATAACGTCCATGATGAGTATCCTATAGAATTACATTACTTATAAGACTTGGTGCGGATGTTATTGCATGAAAAGAAGTATGGACTGGGGCTAACGGTAGAGGAGTTAGCTATGCAAAAGAAGAGTAGTAAAGAACATGTTGAAAAGCACATTACAGAGTATGAAGAAATAACATTAGAGGTTAAAGAAGTTGCATGGAATGAAGAATTTGTTTTTGATCACTGCAAATATTTTTTTTATCCAATTTTGAGCGCGCACACTGCCAATGAGGAGGCATAATTAAAGCAAATGCATGCCAATATGAAGAACAACAGGGCCAAGTGTGAAAAGGTAATGGCCGAGGTCGCGAAGAAAAGATATTTGATTAAGGCCATGAAGGACACACTTGGGGTAAAGCTCAAGTATCTCTTCCCTTTAATGCATAGGATGGACTCATTAGAGGGAGTGGCCTCAGTCCTTGGTGTGATATTAAAAGAGCTCAAGGGGAAGATAGACAAATTGACTCCTGTGTAAGTACTAGCTATTGTAGAGGCCACGCCTGGAAAAGTAGCAAGGGAGTTACAGGGCTGGAAGGAGATAGAAAATATTTTGGACAAGGAATTTACATAACTCCTTCCACCCAAGAAGGCTTGAGTGTTGATGTGCACGTGGATATCAGATTCTAATTCTTGGGGTGGAAATCCATATTCTTTCTTGAATTCTTTATTCTTTCATTCTTCAATGATTATTTAGAGGAACATGTTTGTTTGCAATATTGCCGAGGATGGACAATATCCCTAGTGTGGGGTGATGTTGGTTGTAGAAATTACTAAGTGTCAATTATGTGCGAAGGGCCGCACATTGGAAGACATGTGTAGGGTGTAAAAAGTATCACGCAAGTTTGAAGGACAGTGCAGAAGCACGCACACAAGAAGGGAAGTAAGAGAGGATAGTGCGTAGAGGTACACGCCATGTAAAAGAACAAGTTAGCGTGGAAGAGTCCATGCACATGCAGAGCATTTAGGATTTAGCCATTTTGGAGCATTGACTAAAAATAGGCAAAAAAAGGATGATGTGAGGTGCACGCAAGGGATATAAATCGGACAAAGGACATACAAATAATACAAAGGTAGCGCATGGTGGTTTCCTAATTATAGGAATTAAAGCAAGCTATTTAAAGTTTGATCTATTATTAAGACAAGTTGGAAAAACATGTTGGTTATTATTATAACATGGCTATTATTAGGAATTACATGCAAATGGTTAAGTACAAGACCCCACCGTGTATAAATAGGTGATGCACTATTGTATTTGCTAGATCTAGTGTGTGTGACCTTTTGATATGCCATTGATGGTAGTTTGTATGCATGCATGGTTCAACGCTTTTCTGTAAGCATCTGTGATGTAATCAACATGCTTATTTTGTAATCGATTATGTTTTACAATGGGTAATTGTGTTTACATTGCTAAGGTGACTGTGTCTGAACATGGCTTGGTGGGTATTCAAATCTTCGTAGTCATTTTCTATGAATGATTTCTTTATTATATATGTTTCCAAATTTCTAAGCTATGAAGTATCTTTTTGCATGAATTGTTATGATTATGAATATGCATGTTTAACATCTTGATAAACAAACAAATGAGAGACATGGAGGGTGCACACGCTTCGGGTGAGCTTCCATATTTTTCTGGATGAAGTGCCAACACGCCTAGCTAATATTGGGTAAATAAAGCCTATAGTGGAATGGAAGAGAAAGGAAATGTAGTGCCCCATACTATTACACTTGATCGGTGAGGGCAAAAAACCTTTCGTGAGATGGTTTCTCTTGGCAAGCACCCTGGTTTGGTTTTTTGGTGAGGAATTACATTTAGAAGTTAGTTGACTCGAGATCAATCCCCTTGGAAAACAACATGTCTATGCTAGTAAATTTTAATATTTTTTTGATAGAACCTTATGTTTTGGAAACTTAAACTGTATTTCCACCATCTCGACTCTAATGGCTTCACTTATGAGGTTTGACCGATTTACACTCTTGGAAAAATAAAATAAAATAAATTATGGTCTCATGGAATACATTGAGGGAGTAAGTGGAGGTAAGTGTGTTATATATATATATATATATATATATATATATATCACTAAAATAATAATATAAAAAATAAAATGAAGAAAATCCCATAAAGGGCGAATTAGGTCAAAAAAGAACTTTTTCAAACTTTTGGCTGTAAAGCGGCTTTGGAAAAAAATTGGTGCAGTTAGATGAGGGTGCATGGCATGCATTGGATGGGTGCGTTGAAAGCGGGCATAGAAACTTTTCAAGCAAATTCATTTGGTAGGTTAAACTGACCCTGTGTCCTCCCAAAATGGGAGCTTTAGAAGCAGGTAGATCATAATGGTGGGATTTTATCAGATGTTGAATTTGCAACACTCTATGCTAAATGTGGATTGTTTGACAAGCACCTCAAAGATATGTGCTCTCATGGAACGTACCCTTACCATATAATATTCATTTTTGTTTGGTGGATGAGGGGTGTCAATACTTCCATGGCGTGAGCGCCTCTTATAAAAATTAGGCCCAAAAAAACAAAAAACAAAATTAATCATTGTGTTCGATAACATTTTTAGTCTGCGCAAACTATCTTGAGGAAACTCTAAATCCTATCATCAACATGAGGCGATTACGTGACTTAAAGAGAACGTAAGAATATGGAAGCATTATTACTTACAGCAACTCTTCTTTTTGAATCCGATAATCAATTGATGTAGATGCGGTTGCTCGGGTCCACATGTATGCAAAATGAGGAAGCATAGACAAGCCACGAGAACTGTTCAATAAAATGTGTCTTCATTGGCCGAAATGGTTGTAGTATATGTAGAAAATGTGTTCATTGAAAAGGCGTTAGAACTTAGAACCCCTCAAGCAAATATTACTTGTACGTGTAATATCAAACTCCACAACTCTTGCTCATCGGTTCAATACATGTGTGATCTTATTATCCCTTCTTAAATCATTTCCATAATCTTGTATTTTTTATTTAAGAAAGGATAAATGTTAAAATTTAGATCAAAAGGTAAAACTATAATATTGATTTCTAATTCACATCAAAACACTTTTTCAAACAATTACACTAAGATAAACTAACTACGAGAATAACGATTATGGGTGGTGCGATGAAACATATGATCTTGAATCCCCCCCTGAATAAGATGAAAACATGTTCATCATGGTATATGTTTAGTAAGTAGAAAAACCAGAATACAAAACATGTTTTAAAATGCAAACTGATAATTTCAAATAGTGCTTCAATTATCTTAAACACCTTTCAAAACTAAATTGCAAGAAGCGTCTCTAAATCCCTTTCTAGTTTTAAACCATTGTAACCTCTCCCTTATCATATGATGACCTCGATACAACCAATAAACACCACTAAAACAATTTTTTGAACATGTGTACAAAGTGGTTTTTCGGCCTACTTTGGAAAATTGGATGTTGGAAGAAACCACTTGTTACGAAAGAACCTTCCAAGAATCACCTTGAGTTTTTTGCCTATGTGTTTCAAAAATAAAGTATGACACTATAAACCTCTTTGTTTATATATAGATGATGGCGTAGTGTATTTCGTTTTCCCTGTTCCCTCCAAAAAGCACATTTTTTGCATCTATATTGAAGCCAACTTGGCTTAGTTTGTTGAAGGGAAAACAATCAAATTTAGCCAATTAACTCTAAAAATTCACTTCTAGTTTGATCTTTGTTTACTGGTTTTGGACCCCATTAGTTTCTCATGATTCTCTATATGGTAGAGAATAGGTTAGGACTATTAAACATCCTACCAAGGAATTGTAGGCCCATTTCATGGCCACTTGGGCTAGTTTGCACAACTATACAATTGGTACTTGTGGACCCGTGTTGAGCCTCCAAAATTCATTCAATGGGTAAAAAAACTAGTGTGATTCTTGGAAGCATGTATGATGACCATAAATACAATGTCTGGTATACTTAAACACGATAGTAAATGAAAAGATATAATCACATATTTTTGGCACATTTACCCAGCCCCTGTAGCGACAATAGGAACCAAAACCATGTTCAAGGTCATAAAAAATTGTGTTACTAGGAAAATATTTTTGAATTTGAATGTTATGAAATCAAAATTGTATGTGTCAACTCTCGCCCTATCTAATCATGGAAATGGGTAGTTTATTTATGTAAAGGAAAATGATTTTTTTTTCTCTCTAGTCTTTTTGTAAATTCTGAAAAGTAGTTATGGTTTGAAAATATGAAAAAAGTAGTAAATTTGTTTCTCTTTCTTGGAATTGATGTTGTAAGTCTTGATAGCATGCTATATGAGAGGGGTGGGTCCATACCAACATTTTTTGACCCGTGTTTAAATATCTTACAGGTTGCAGGTTGCATTGTTGGACTAAAATGATTGATGAATTTTGAGCTTAAAGTTGTTTATGGCTTATAAAATGTGTATTCTCGATGAAATAAGAAATGTATTGTATATGAGAAATTGTACATGTTGTATAATTGAAAGAAGAAAAATTAATTTATGATTGTTTGTATTGTAATCTATATGAAGTTATAAATCATACGTGGTATTCTATTGCTCTCTTGTATAAGAGAATTTGTATCTGGTTACCATGGTATTTTATTATACTTTGCATAATTGTATGGTAGTAAACTAAACAATCTCTCTTAACCTAACCGTCATGTTCCTAATCTCATTCAAACATGGTGTATGAGGGAACATTTTGAAACAATTCCCTTTGTAATGAATTTGGCTCCACAACATGTCTAGTACTCAGGATTCTCATGTAAGCAATCTTACTAAACCTATAGACAAGAGTGTATATCTTGACAAATGGAAAGGAATATTGTGGGTTTGAGTAAATGTTTTACGAGATAAGAATGCATAATTTTCCTCTAGCGTTGTCCCTATAGTGGGTTGTGCATCTTATGTATTGGAATAAATTCATCGTTAGAACCTTTAAGTATGATTTTTGAATAAAATTAGGCTAAGACCTCTTAAGTGGCCATTTTTGGTTGGAGATATGGAAACTGTATTCAATTTCAACCGCTAAAATTGTGTCCCTTGTGTATGCATGTTAAGAAATTTAGACTAATTAACAAAGGACTTAACACCAAGTAAGTTCTATCCTAATCCTTTAAAAAATACATCAAGATAAAGCATGAACAAAAGCTAAATAACTTGCACAAACGATAGAATCAAGAATGCAAACCTTCATTCATTGAGTGGATGTGATTTTGATATGTGGGTATTTCCTTTCAAGCCGAACGCAAGCCACAAAATATCAAGGAGCTTTGATAAAAGGAAGAGATCTCCTCAAAATGGCACAAAAGCCATGTTTGACTCTTCTCTTACTACTTTGATAAGGAGGTAGTAGGTTTCTTTTATAGCTTTCCCTTTTGAGAAAAGAAAAATCTGTAGTGAATGTGGGATAATGGAGATGTAGAATTAGGATTGGATAAACATGATTAGAAGAGATTAATTATGATTAATGACCCAAGGGAATTAAAGGAGGTTTAATTAATCCATTGTGATTAATTAATATGCCAAGATTAGCTTATGGAAGCTATTTATAGTAGATGTAGAAGGAAATTAGTGGAATTAAAGGGGGTTTCAGAGGGGGATTTAATTACTAAGAGGGTTTATTAATTAAATACAATATTTTGAAATAGGACTTAACTAATTAAAAGGGTAATTAATCAATTAAAGGGGGATTTTAACTAACAAAAAGATGTTAATTGGTATCCAAGATGGGGAAAATTAACTAGCTAGCAAAAGGTTGCTAGTTGTTGTGTGACAACAACAAGAAGGGAAATTAGTGCAATTTTAGTATTAAAATTATGTGGTGGAAATTAGGTGTCTACATTTTCCCCTCTTTAATGTTAGAAAATTTAAGGGATGAATAATGTTACAAATTATAAATCCACAGTATAAATTGCCAACGATTATAATTTATGAAGTGTAGTAATTAAAAACATAGATTAAGATGTTTATTATGCAGATTATAGAGTGAAAACATCATGAACAGAAAGTAAATGAACACAATGACACAAGATATAAGTGGGAAAACCTTGGAAGGTAAAAATCCACCGAAAAATCACTTATCTTTATTGAGAATAAAATTTCACCCAACACTCCCACTATTTCTCTATTAACTCGCTCATATAGCTTACATAAAATATTACCATTAGTGGTGCCACTGATCTCTAATGAGATCACCATGTTATATACAAGATGGGTGCTCATGATCCACTCTTAAAGTTGGCTCGCTTTGTGGTCTCTCATGCTTATATGTTAAATATAAGCTATAAGCCAAAAACATACAGTTTTTGGTGGGTTTTTAAATACGTAGTTTCCCACTTAATATTATAAACCCAACACTCCCCCTTAATGCTAAGTAGGGAAACATGAAAAATTTATTTTACATGTCAAATATTGTTCCAAATAACACATGCCAAGTAACATTTTAGTACAAAAGGAATTACAATCCATAAATCAATAAGTGATTTAGGCTAACATGCAACAAACAATTCTTCCGTGGGTTTTGTAATTCCACGGTGTACCATAGCAATGTTTCGTTGTTTTTTAAATCTATGATACACTATTGCAATGTCCCGCACACTTATAAAGGTTGCAAACAACTGTACACACATCTCCAATTTTAGATAATCCATATTACACTATTTTTCTGTAGTTCAAAATAGTGTTTGCGGAATCTATAAAAACCGCAATACAAAGGAACAATACAAATTCTCAAGATAAATTGATTAAGGATGAAGTCTTACATAATACCATGGAGTTGATAAACTCTTCAT